>CM060381.1:21774831-23213696 GCA_030545235.1 Helianthus tuberosus | reverse complement strand
TATGTATTATTTCTAAGTATTCTAATACTAATGTTTAATGTAAACATTTCAGTTTTTAGATATCCAAGGATTACGGATGACGGTCAAGCTAGCTTTTGAAGAACCGAACACAAACTTTTGAAGCTTCCGCATAAATTAACTCTGTTTAAACAATGTTATGATGTAAACCATTTGTTAAACAACTTATGGATGTTTTAATTAGTCGGTAGATAACTAATGTTTGTTACCTTAGAACTTGGTTCTTGAAACTAAGGTTTTAATTTAGACATCTTTTGTATAAAATCTTATGAATTATTACTAAATTCAAGTAGAAATTTTAAGGGTGTTACAGCGGTGCTAGGCCGCATCGCTATGTGTAACATTCGTTCTCGTACTTAAGGTAAGTCTTCTCATTAATGGACAGATTGGTTTCAACCGCTGTGTTCGCACGTGCCCGCACGGACACAGATAAGTTCTTGCTGGTGGGGGTTTTTGATAAGGGTAATGGTCACTCGCGGTCGTACTGACGCGAGATCTGGGACCATACCCCTTCAAGTCCCCCCAGTCTAGTGTTCCTTCCTTATGCAAGTTGCATGTGGGAGGGATACTGGACTATGGTGTCTAGAAGGTAGAATATGGGCCATGCAGATGGCTCCTACTTTCAGTAAATCAAGCTGCGGGTCCGGTGACGTCTCTTCCGTACCGGTGAGCAAGTTCCGTCTGATGCGGAATTCTCAGCCAAGGATTTGATCCGGTAATATGGTCTACCTTTCTTTGATGTCATCAGCCACCTGTTGGTGTTTCGAACCAACCTTTGAGACGGTGACTGAAGATGTTAGCAGGGTTCGAACCAACCTTTGAGATGGTGATGGACGATGTCTGTCTCCGCCACTCTAGTTGTAACCTCTGCGTCAGCTGATGCAATGTTTGTAAGTACTTTGCTCAAGCTCTATGTTCAGCAACTGGACATCCAACGATGATCCCTGCTTTGTGGGGTGTTCGTGTTCTTCTAGTTTAACTCTCAAGTAACCGCACGTTTGTTTCGGTTTAGCTCTCTAGTAACCGCACGTCCTCCGCAGTTTAGCTCTCAAGTAACCGCACGTCCTCTGCAGTTTAGCTCTCAAGTAACTGCACGTCCTTTGCGGTTACCTCGTTGCTGCACATTGTTGGCCATGTGTAGTCGAGCCTCGTGAGGTACTTGCATCATTGTTGGCCGTGTTTGGTCGAACAATGTGAATCTGGACTATGGGCAAATAAACATGGTCATAGGCATGGTAGTGCCCACCATTGTTTATTCTATGCGGTCCATAGGTGGGCAACCAGTCATAAGCAGACTTGTTACCACTGTTCCATATCTACTTTCCTTCACACTTTGGTGGAAAGAAGTTTTCCTTGAAGTAGTGTTGCTGAAGGAGATCACCTTAGATACTTGGGAATCTGGGTGAAACTCGGTCGCATTCATTCTGTAACCACTTTCCTTCATGCTTAGTTGGAAAACAGTTTTCCTGGAAGTAGGTTTGATCAACCGTGTGGCGGTTTAGTCGTGGCTCTTCCGTAGCTACCGTTTGCGTATCTGTAGGTTGCCGCAGTTACTCGTGAGTGTCTGCGGTTTGCATCAAAGAACTCGCTTCTAAAGAGCTTGAAGCTTGTATGTGGCTCTTGAAGGATCAGGAGTCAGGGTTGCTGATGTGCGGTTGGTCAGCATATTTGTCCCTTATCCTAAGGAGAAGCTGTTTGCGTCCCCTCCGTGGTTGTGAACCGGACACGAGGGATTTGAAACTTGAAGAAGCTTGCATGGAAAGCGGTTTGCCGCATCCTGAGAAGCGGTTTTTGCAGTCTAAAGAACCACGCTGGTTCTGAGTATCCGACACACCTGTACGGGCTCGTGTGTGTCATCTCCGCATATTCCACGTGTGCTCGTAGGTATATGCGGATATTGGTTATACCCCTTTACATAATGTAGAGATATTTATTTTTTCCTTTTTGAGGGGTATGTAAAAAACGACATGCGGTATGGGTTGTGGTGCGGTAAACCAGAGAAACCGCATGCCGCTTATGTTTGGATAATGTTGTCGCTTTTGCGCTGCATACGTGGCTGAACGCACGTGTGGGTTGGTGAAAGTTGGTAGGATTCTGTCATGTGCTGAACCGAAAGGATGTTTGCACTGCCCGAGGTCATAAATGCACTGTAGCAAGTAGTGTAAAAGTCTCTTTTGTCAGGCGCGTGGACGGCCACGCGCGCGTGATAACCGTCAGCGGAACCGTCGCTGAACACGTGGCTTCGCGTAATTCGTCCATTTTGAACGTGATGATTCAGTTACTGCATCGCATTAATTGCGATGAGTATATAAGGGGAAACCATTTGTGATTTCCTCTCACTTGTTCAAAATTTTGAAAATTTCCGGTTTAGAGAAAAAGTGCTTCCTTTGTCTTCTCCGAGAAACTTGTCTGTAATTCCGGTGGTTTCCTGATTTTCTTGTGTCCTCACTCTGGTGTATTCTTGATTACTTTCCTTGATGGCTGAACCATCCGATCCACACCATACTGAGGGTGAAAACCCTGAACATTCTTCGCCGGTGGTGGTGGAAGAAGAAGAAGATGGTGGTAGTGCCCCCGGCGGGGGCCTACCGGTGCTGAAGTGGTCAAAGAGTTAGTTTAAGAACTTGATGACTAGCATTCAAATGCTCCAGGAGTATGGGGCTGTTTATCCCCAGGAGGGTGACACCGGTGCCGATGCTCCGGCCGGTTATGTCACCATGTGGGCTGATTCCTTCATTGATAGTAACCTTCGTTTACCATTAACTATTTTTGTTGCTGAGGTTTTGGAGTATTACAAGCTCCATATCTCCCAAATGAGTCTGTTTGGGATGATTCGGATTAGAAATTTCGAGTACACTTTCCGTGTTCTTGGTCTGGAAATTTTTGTTGAAAGCTTCCGGCGGTTCTACCAGTTGACGGTGAACACCGGGTTCTTTTCTTTTGGCCAACGGTACGGGAGCCCCAAGATGATGACCCCTCCGAAGGGTATTTCAAAGTGGAAGACCAAGTTCTTCTATATTAAGGCTGCCGCGGTTGTTGCTGACATGACCTTGCGGAATGTTAATGAGACCATTCCTGCGGAGGATATTGCTCTTCCCAGTGCGGAGACGGTGGAGTGGTTCCCAAGGTTGAAGACCGTTGAGCATAAGAAGCTGGACAACTCGCAGCTGTGGGTGCTGCGGATGATGTTGACCAGGCCCGATAGGAAGTCAAGGCCCGTTGTGCGGGAAAAGAGTGGTGGTAAGTATTCTTACTCTTGTGCGGTTTCCTTGTTTCCTTATTCGTTACTGATTTGCAATTGTACTATTAGTTGATGCTGCTTTGTGGAGGATGTTTGATCCGACCTTCACGGGCAAGGTTGAGTTACTTCCGCTTGCGGAAGGTGAAAAAGGTTTTAATTTGACTATTGTTAACAACTTTCGCGTTCCTGATCGCGAGGGGTTGAACGCACCCTCTGCCACAAGGCTAAGGTATATTCTATAATCTTCTTTGTAAAGAAGTTCACCTTTCTTACTTGCTTGTTTGATGATGTAAACGCAGGTACTCTTGGGGCCCTGGGTAAATTTGAGGTGAAGGGTGCCCCCAAAAAGCATGCGGAGAAAAAGCATGTAGAGAAGGCTGTGCGGGGTCGCGGCAGAAAAAGCCTGAGGCTGCTGTTGTTCCTCCTTTGGTGCCGCAGGCGGCAGGTATCTCTCGTTCTCGTTTCCGCAGATATACCGATTACGTGGTAGTATCTGACACCCTTGAGGGTTTGGGTGTTCCAGGTGGTAGTGCGGCGGCAGGTGGATCCTCTGCGGGTTCCAAACCTGCTGATGAGAAGAAGAAGAGAAAGCCAGAGAAGGCTGCTGATGCCGGTGAGAAGAAGCGTCCGAAGATACAGACCAAACGGACAATTGCTGTGAAACCTGTGGTTGTTTCTAGTAAGTGATTCATAACCTTTACAAGTGGTTTGTTATGGTACTTGTAATTGATAGGTGTTTTTGCTTTGTTCACAGAACCGTAAGATGAAGGGTTCTCTGTGTTTGATGCTCCTCATTCCCCCTGCATGACATGGCTCCGGCTGTGGGGGTTAATAAAGAATTTACCAGAAGCCCTTCTAATAAAGTGGTGGCTGAGCCTTCTGCACGGGCAGAGGATACTAGGAAGGGACCTGCGGCCCAGATCTTTGATACGGTGGATTCTCATGATAATCTGATCTCCCCGCAGGATACCGATGATCTGAACTTGAGGTTTGCGGATGCTGAAAAGAAAAAATATCCTGCTGCCGAGAAGGTTTCTGGATCTGCTTCTGGAGGTGCGGGTTTTAAAGGGCCTCCCATTCAGCCTGAAGAGTCTGAATTGGAGTTCTACTACCGCACCTACACTGAAGACCGGGCTGTGAACTATCACCGTCCCCCTTGGAATGTTATGCAAGGGGATGATATTTCTGCTGATCCCTCCGCGTGTAGGGAGATTTTGGGTGGTTTGGGCACCCCATTTGAAGTTAACTGGGCCCGCGGTTTGTCACGTGAGCTCCGAATCAATCAACTCTCCTCCATGCTTCTGGGGAGTTCCATAATGGCGAATGCTATTATGGAAGACTACAAGGTGTTGGGACGCAAGGAGGAGGAAACTGCTCGCTTGCGGGCTGAGGCTGAAGAGTTGGTGAAGGCTGCTAGTGAGGGTGCAGAGCAGCTTGAAAGGGATAAGGCTGCCTTTGAGAAGCATAAGCAGACTGAGGAGTGGGCTGCAACTGCTGGCCTTAAACAGGTTCGTACCTTTGCCAAACTGCTCTCTGATGAGCGCAAGAGTTGGAAAGAATCTCTTTCTAATGAGTGCAAGACACTTTCTGATGAGCGCAAAACTTGGAAAGAATCTTGGGCCAAACAGAATGAAACTCTCTTTCGTGTTCGTCAGGAGCTTACTAACGTTAAGGCAGCAAATGCTGCTTTGGTTAAGGAGAAAGCCGCAGCTGATGCGGTTGCCAAAGAGGCCAAGGAGGCGGAAGCTCGCGTTGCCAAGGCTCTTGAAGAGGCCAAGGAGGCGGAGGCCCGCGCTGCCAAGGCTCTTGAAAGGGCAAATACTGACCGCATCAACTTAAACAAAACTGTTCAGGGCCTCCAGGTATGAATTTCTTTTGCTCTTGAATTTGTATATAGATCTCACAAGTATGTTGATTATCTTTGTATACTTGTGTTTTCCTTGTTAAAAGGCTGAAGTGCGAAACCGGGTAACCATTATTGAAGAGGTTACTGCCCGTGCTGCTGAAGCTGAATCGCAGGCAAGGGAAGTTGCCGAGGCTAGGGATAGCCTTGTTTCTTCATTCGATCAGCTCAAGGAGGATCGCGAATGGATGCGTATCCATGGTATTGGGCATGTAAGTACCCGTTGCCTTTGCTATATTTTTAGGTTTGCCATTGATAACCTTATTGCTTGTGCCTTGCAGATTGTTAGGGCTACTCTTGACGCGCCTGAGAAGGCAGCTGGTGTAGAGCAGATTAGGCTGCGCGCGCGTGATGCTGGTTTTAAAGCTGGCTACAACCGGTGCATCAGTCATATGAACATTTTGGCCTAGGGCAAATATACCGATGAAAGGTCCGGTTTCCATGGCGTGGACACTGAAGCGCTTCTTGCTGCCGCTCTTGCGGCGTATAACGATACGTCCATTTCTGCCCTTGAGGAACTTGACAAATGCCTGGACGCAGAAGACTACGTAGACCGCTTGCGGTTATTATATGCTGATGAGGAAGATGAGGAGGAAGAGACTGCTGGTGATAGCAAGGGTGGTGCGGGTTCCAACGGTACAAAGAAGGACTAGATTGGCCTGCATGCCCCTTTTTTGGTTCCTTGATGTAAATGTTAGAACTTTATGTAAATATCTTGTGCACCGCGTAGGTGTAGAAATTTTTTTAATATAAAGTTTTAACCGTTTTGTTCAAGTTGTACAAGTGTTTTTACTTCTTGCATGTTTGAACTTGTATATGTAGAACTCTACCCGCTGTAAGCGCGATTGAGTATACTCTATACCTTTGTCGTATGAGTATTAGTGAATTCCTGTTTTTATCCCGTTAGGGTTTAGGAATTGTGTAGGCTTTGTGAAAGCCGTATGTACATATCCAGCCGGATAGACATTTGATGTTTTGCCATTGTTGGCCTATTACAATACTTGCGTGTGGTCACCACTTTGTGTGGGTATCGGGAATGAAGATTTTGCCAATCTGTTTTTGCAGATACCGCAGAGTGGGACAAGCATTTGTAATAAAAGGAAATAAACATTATTGCATTGAATCGTTCATGTCGAATGTAAAAACATGCCTTACATGTAACATCGTCGGAGCTGTTGTGCATTCAATGTACGCGCGATAGGTTCGCCTTCTAACGTTTGTAGTTTATACGCGCCTTTGCCCAGGACCTCTTGGATGAGGTAGGGTCCTTCCCACTTGGGGGCAAGTTTCCCTGGGCGTTCTGCGTTAGATGCTTCGTTATCGCGAAGGACATAGTCTCCCGGGTTAAAAGTACAAATGCGGACGCGTGCATTGTAGTACTTTTCAAGTTTGGTTTTGTACTTGGCCTCGTTGATGGCAGCGTTTTCACGCCTTTCTTCCAGGAGGTCCAAGTCAACCCTGCGTTCTTCATGGTTGTCTATGTTGTTGATAGCCAACATTCGGGGTGAGGGGAGACCTACTTCCGCGGGGATCACTGCTTCCGAGCTATAGACCAGGCTGAAGGGTGTCACCCCGTGACTTGTTTTTGGGCTTGTCCTGTGAGCCCATAAGATACTTGGGAGTTCATCAACCCAGCCGCGTCTGGTTGTTCCCAACCATGCCTTGATGCCTTCGACTAAACTTTTATTGATACTCTCGACTTGGCCATTCCCTTGCGGATGCGCCACTGAGGAGAATATGTGTTCAATGTTTAGCTCCTTTAGCCATTTTTGAAAGTCATCGGCAGCGAAGTTGGTACCGTTGTCGGTAACGATGCACATTGGTAGACCGAAACGGCAGATGATTTGTTCCCAGACGAATTTCCTTGTTATCATAGCGGTGGTTGAGGCGAGCGGTTTTGCCTTTACCCATTTTGTAAAGTAATCAACAGCCACTATGATAAACTTCACTGCACCTGGTGCGTCTGGAAATGGTCCCACCACATCGATTGCCCATTTTTGGAATGGCCACGCAGTGGTGACGGGGATCAGGTTATTCTTGGGGCGCAAGGTATTGGGAGCATGCCGCTGACAATTGAAACACTTGCGCAAGACTTTGACCGCATCTAGGTGCATGCCGGGCCAGTAGTACCCGGCGTTCATGATTTTGGCCACCACCATGCGTGGGCCAGCGTGTGTGCCACATATTCCCTCGTGTATTTCTCTGATAAGGTATGTGGCATCTTGGGGGTCGACGCATCGTAGGAGTGGCCCCAGGTATGATTTACGGTATAAGATACCGTCTCCCATTTGGTAATGACACGCTTTGTATTGCAACTTACGTGCCTCTGCCTTGCTTTCAGGAGTAACACCTGATTGCAAGTATGCAATTATTGGTGTCATCCAGGATGTTGTACCGTACTGGATGACATTGACTTGGCGTAGGGGTACTGAGGGATTTTGTAGAATCTCGATGCGTACCTCTTTTGCCAGGTGTTGGAAACTGGTAGATGCAAGTTTTGACAGTGCATCCGCGGGTTTGTTATCACTCCTGTTGATATGGCGGATATTGAAGGAAGTGAACTTTGATTTCAGTTGCAAGGCTTGTTCGAGGTAGAGGATCATGATATCCCTTTTTGCGGCATAGTCGCCGCGTATCTGCCCTGCAACCAATAGTGAGTCGACGTGTGCTTCCAAATGTTGGGCGCCGAGTTTGACTGCCAGACGCAGCCCTGCCAGTAGAGCCTCATACTCTGCCTCGTTATTTGTGCTTTTGAAATCGAGGCGGATTGCATAGGTAAGCTCTTGGCCATCGGGGCTGACGAGTCGCAGACCCGCACCTGCACCATCCTCGTTGGATGCACCATCGGTAAATAGTGCCCATGTTTCTGAGGAGGATGGTGGTGGCGTAGGGTTTTGTTCTTGTTCGCATTCTTGAATGCGATTTGCTGGTACTTCAGCGACGAAATCAGCCAAGACCTGGCCTTTGATTGCGGGGCGCGGCTTATAGTTCAGTGTAAGTGCGCCCAGCTCAATTGCCCATTTTGCTAATCTACCAGAGATGTCGGGTTTTGATAGGATCGGGCCGATCCTGTAGTTGGTTAACACTGTAATGGCGTGGTTTGCAAAGTAACGTCGCAACCGTCTTGACGCGTGCACTAGTGCCAATACCAACTTCTCCATGATGGAGTACCTCGTCTCTGGGTCGTTGAGCATTTTACTGATATAGTAGATGGGTGTTTGAACTCCTTCTCGCTCCACTATGAGTACCGCACCTACCGTGTTGTCCGCGACATATAGGTACAAAATAAGTGGCTCATCTTTGCGTGGTGCGTTAGAGTTGGGAGTTGAATCAAACACTCTTTCATCTCCCGGAAAGCTTTTTCGGCCTCTGCGGTCCATTGGAATTGTTCCTTTTTTAAGCAGCTCCACAGGGTCTTGATGAAAGGGTAAGACTTGGCTGCATGGTTGGGTAAGAATCTATTCAGTGCGGCTAGCCTGCCGGCTAGTCGTTGCATTTCTTTCATCGTAGAAGGCGATGGCATGCGCTCGATCGCCTGAACTTTTTCTGGGTTCACCTTGAATCCATCTTTGGTTACGATGAATCCAAGGAACTTGCCTTCTTCCATACGATGAATCCAAGGAAATTTCCGGTAGGCGTGTGTAATGCTGTTTTATCTTCGTCCTCGATTGCCATCTGTACCTGGTGGTAGCCTTTGTAACAATCGAGGAAACACTTCCATCGAAATGGTGCAAGGTTATCGACCTTCTCGTCGATCTCCGGAAGTGCGTAACAATCCTTGGGGCTGGCTTTGTTGAGATCTTTATAATCGACGCACATGCGCCAGCCCCCGCTTGGTTTTTCTACCATGACTGGGTTGGACAACCAAGTCTGGTATTTGACTTCCCGCAGGGTGCCTGCAGAGAGCAGTTCTTGGACCTGCTCATTCATCGTCTCGTTCTTTGCTGATCCAAGGTGGCGTTGGCCTTGGATCACCGGCTTGATACCTGGCATGGTATTCAAGAAATGCTGCCAATTTCGCGTGGTACCCCTGTCATGTTTGCGGGTGTCCACGCAAAAATATCCTGGTTCCTGAAGAGGAGCTGCTTCAGGCACTCTGATGGTGGGGGACAAGGCGTGGCCCAACGTGACCGTTTGCTCTGGGTGTCTTGCGTTAAGAACCCATTTTTCTGGTTGCGTGTTGGGGGTAGGCCTTGCTATCTTGGACGGACGCAGCTCGTCCGAGGACATAACTTCTCTACGGGCGTATATTATCGCAACCCCCGTCTCGGTTAGGAAACCAATGGCAGAGTGGGGGACGGATGTGATCATGTTGAAGTCGCCCTGGGATTCCCTCCCAAGAAGTACGTCCTATTTGGAGGTGTGAGGTAGAACCATGAAGTTTACCTCCTCCGTTTGTTTGTGTGTGCCTTCCATTGGTGAGGCGCACAGGAAAAGTGATTTGGCCCAGGGGGAATACGGTTTCCCCCGCAAACCCGGACAAAGGGTAGTCTACCGGCTGCAACCGATCCTTGTCTTCTTGATCGACTGGTTGAAGCACTGCTCATATATAATTTCAGACGTACTGCCCGGGTCGATGAATAGTCGTTCGGTGCAGTAGTGAGCCAGGTAGCCTGTGATAACGACGGCGCGCCTGTCACGCGGTCCGCCTCGGACTTTTGGAAAGACCACTTGCTCGTCTTTCCAGTCATTATCCGGTCTTCTTGCCGCCTTGCGCGGCCTTCCTCGTCCTCCATTGATCATGTGGGTTGAGGCCACGTGCATGATCCTCTTACCCGTGGAGGTGCCCTCGTTGTGGGGGGTAATGCGCTTGGTTTGCTTTTGCGCTGCTGGCAACAGATGTTGCAGCTTCCCCTCCTTAAGGGCTCGCTCAATCTCCAGTCGGAGACTGATGCAGTTGTTTGTTGTGTGGCCCGAGTCCTTGTGGTACTCGCAATAGAGTGCGAGATCCTGGTTCTTCTTAGACTTCATCGGTTGGGCCGGTCGCAGGAATTGCGCGTCCGTAAGGAGGACGTCGCTTGGCGACTGGTTGATCTCGGTCCAGCTACGGTCCCGAGACTCCTTCTTCGACGCCCGGTTTTCACGCTGGGCGTTGATTGTAGCCCTTGCGTCGGGCTGGTTGTTATGCGGGACATATGGTCTGGGATCGCTACCGCGATTCCATGTGTCCCGGTTGTGCTTGTTGTTGCGTTTGTGCTCTTGGTGGGAGGACTGGCCTTCCGTTTGGGGCTGTGCCTTTGAGACGTGCGGTTTGAGGGACCGCTGAGACTGGGTGTATGTTTTGACCGCAGCAATGACATCTTCCCATTTCTTAGGCAAGCCTTCCTTGCCGGAGATAGTCATAACCATTTGTTCGTCCTTAACGGCAACAATGAAATGGTTGCGTGCCATTTGGTCTGCAACGTCGCCTATCTCCAGGCACTCTTTATTGTAACGGACAACGAACGCCTTAAGCGATTCGTTGTCTCTGCGCCAGATGTTCATGACGTCCATAGAATCACGTTCATGACGTCGCTGCTGGCAAAAATGCACGAGGAACTTTGCTTGCAAGTCCTCGAATGAGGTCAGTGACCCCACTGGCAAAGAATCGAACCAAGCCCTGGCCAGACCTGTTAGGGTCTGCGGGAAAATTTGACACCAAGTGGGTTCATCCCACCTGCCGTTGCACCCGGCGCCGACGGAGATGTTCATGTGGTCATCTGGGTCGGCCGAACCATTGTATTTCCCAATGTTTAATGGAAATTTGGTGGTGGTGACATCGGCGTTGGCAATCTCCGGGACAAACTTGGAGTTTTCGGCCGCAGATTTCGGCCTGTAGGGTTGGCTCTGGTGGCGCTTTGCAGCGCGGAGGTATGTGGTGCGGGGTTGAGTGGGAGGAACATAATTGCGTCCTCCCGGTCTACTGCTAGTAGCATGAGACTCCCCGCAATATGTACCGTCGTCCGGATATGGAAATTGGCTAGGCTTCTATTAAGCACATCCTGTGTATGGGCATCTGTTTTTCGCTTAGCAGCTGCTAGAATTCTTTGCTGTTGCAACTTTCGTATTCTTTTCCTACGAGCAGAGGCTTCCTTACTGAACCATCCTCATTTCTTATGAGGGAATGGCTCTTCTGACTGAGCTTTAAAAGCAAACACTCCTTCTTCCTGATCAGCAGAATACCCAGAAAGGGCAGGCTGTGAAGAAGTACCTTCACTCTTAGGTGAATCAGACAACTGACGACTCATGTCTGAGGGTCCTTGATCACTCATACTGTAAACTAACAAATAGTCAAATAACACATAACAAATAAATACAGTTATACATGTATTTCCGTAATTTATTTCCTAACACAAAATATAGAATTTAAGTGTCAGCAGAACACTTCTTTGGCTCAGACCAGTGGCTAGGCTCTGATACCACATTCTGTCGCAACCCCCGATCCCTTATCTGTCCCGGGAACGGGGGAACGCGAGCTCAGTGGTGGTGGTATCAGGTTTCGTTAATTTGGCAGCGGAAATTACATCAGGACCGCAGTTAGGAAATGTTTATCAGAGTAAAACCACCATATTTGATATTAACAATCACATGGGCAAAACCCAAGTTTCTTATTACAATACATTTATAGGGACAAACCCTATTTTATTGAATTTAAAACATCGTTTATTAGGTAACTTTTATAGCCACATTTTCCCAAGCCTTCAGTGCTCTCCAGCTGGCTTTTTTCTAATTGGCTGTCACATTTTGTTACCTGAAACGCGTTTTAAAAACATTTGTCAGTCGGAAATACTGGTGAGTGAATCCCAGTTTAATCAAGAAACATTTATCAATTAAAACAGTATTGAGAGCGATCACATTGTTTATTTCTACACAATTACTCATTTCGTATTTGCCACTCGACCGGATCTGTGGCTATGGTCAAATTACCCATTGGCTAACTCGTTGTCCAATGGTAATGTACTGTCGTACCGACTTACTACTACTCGTAGTAATAAATTTTGTATACAAAACCCCATAATACCGGCAGTAATTGAAGAACTACAAAGACTCAATCACCGCTTAATCACATTGTAAAACAATTAAGGTTTTGTAAAGTATTCCAAAAGGTTAACAAAAAGAGGAAAAACTCACATTGCTATCTTAGACTTCTCGTAGGGGTTTCCAGGATATAATCTATAATTTATACAAATGTACATTGGTTAATATCATAACCCTTTGAAAATATTAAGGATACCCTCCCCGAGACGGCATTCCAACAACTACGTCGGGCAGAACCACGACGGGCAGAACCACGACAGTTGTTACGGAACCCTAAATCAATCGGGCAGCGTAACTATTATGAAACTGGGGTTATAATACTTACAACAGAGTAGAACCTCGCTAATTAGGGGTATAATACCCGACTATAATAACTCTTCTACAGAAATTTGAGATTTGAGAATTGAAATGAGCGAGTTCGACTGAGATCCGAGGCCTCCTATTTATACATGCTAAACTCGACTTTCAAGCGGCCCGCGTAAGGGTAGGCAAAGCCTTACGCAGCCCGCGTCAACATTGGGTCAACGTATAGCTTGTCCCGGTCATGATCTAGACCCGCCACGATGTCGACACGTGTCGGCTCAGGGTGTCTCCACGTTTGAGGGTCACTCGCGGCCCGCGTACACTTAAACGGGGACTTACGCGGCCCGCTTTAACTAGAGAAATCAACGACATCAGTTTTGATCCTTGATACCGCCCGCGTAAGCTTGGGGTGAGGTCCTACGCGGCCCGCCTCAGCTTAATATTTATTGTTTTTAATTTATTTTATATGTTATAACATATTTCGGGCTCGGTTTTCACATACGGGGTGTAATTAAAGACATATTGGGACATTCTAAAATATACTAGAGTGTTAGAAATATTATAAGGGTGTCGGGTTATGTGAGGATTGTTACATTCTCCCTACCTTGTTTTAGAGCTCGTCCTCGAGATCTACTGAAATAAGTGCGGATATTTCCTTTGCATTTCAGATTCAAGCTCCCATGTGTACTCAGGTCCTCTTTTGGAATCCCACTTCACTTTGACCAGAACTAGTCTCTTATGCTTGAGGTTCTTGACTTTCCTGTCTTCAATCTGTAGAGGTCTTTCTACAAACTTGAGTTGTTCATTTACCTCTATATCCTTAAGAGGTACTATCAGTGATTCGTCAGCTAAACACTTTTTGAGATTAGATACATGAAACACATCATGTATTCCTGCCATTTCCTCTGGCAGTTGTAGCTGATAGGCTACAGGTCCTATTCTTCTAATAATCTCAAAAGGTCCGACATACCTGGGACTTAGCTTTCCCCGTTTGATAAATCTTACTATTCCTTTCCAAGAAGAGACTTTTAATAATACTTTATCTCCTACTTGAAACTCCAAGGGTTTGCGTCGGTTATCAGCATAACTCTTTTGTCTATCACGTGCTGCCTTCAGTCGTTCCTTGACTTGAATAATCTTGTCGGTTGTTTCTTGTACTATCTCAGGTCCAGATAGTTGCTTTTCCCCAATTTCTGCCCAACAGACTGGGGTTCGGCACTTTCGTCCATAAAGTGCTTCGAATGGTGCAGCATTGATACTTGTGTGATAACTATTATTATAAGAAAATTCTATTAAAGGTAAGTGATCATCCCAATTACCTCTGAAATCGATTACACAAGCTCTAAGCATGTCTTCCATTGTTTGAATTGTTCTTTCACTTTGTCCATCCGTTTGAGGATGATAAGTTGTGCTTAGCTTTAACTTGGTTCCCATTGCC
This sequence comes from Helianthus tuberosus, assembly GCA_030545235.1. Lineage (NCBI taxonomy): Eukaryota > Viridiplantae > Streptophyta > Magnoliopsida > Asterales > Asteraceae > Helianthus > Helianthus tuberosus. The sequence continues at coordinate 23,199,776 of CM060381.1, read as the reverse complement.
TTTTGGAAACTTGACAAAAAATGAGAGGTAAATCGACTATCCCTATCAGAAACAATTGATAAAGGAATTCCATGCAAAGAAACAATTTCATTTACATACAATTTGGCTAATTGTTCCATACTGAAAGTTTCCTTCATTGGTAGGAAATGAGCTGACTTGGTTAGCCTATCTACAATCACCCAGATTGTATCATTACCTTTCTTAGTTTTGGGTAATTTAGTAACAAAATCCATTGTTATCAACTCCCATTTCTAAACTGGCATTTCTAATTGCTGTAACAAACCTGAGGGTTTCTGGTGTTCAGCTTTGACTTGTGAACAGGTTAAACATTTAGAAACATAGGCTGCTATGTCCTTTTTCATTCCTATCCACCAGAAATTTTTCCTTAAATCCTGGCACATTTTATCACTTCCTGGATACATCGTATATTTAGACTTATGGGCTTCTTCTAATATACGATGACGTAGATTTCCTAATTTAGGTATCCACATTCTCTTTTTATGGAATCTCCAAATTCCATCTATTCCTTGTTCCAATTATTTTAGCATACCTTTTAATTTTTCAGAAGCATCCTTGATTACTGATTTTTGTGCTTCTCTTATCTGATTATTTAAATCTACTTGCAGATTTAATTTAAGAGAACATACCCTTTTTGGCTTTTCATGATATTTTCGGCTTAAAGCATCTGCAACTACATTGGCTTTTCCTTCATGATACTGGATATCACAATCATAGTCACTAAGTAATTCCATCCAGCGTCTTTGTCTCATATTCAATTCCTTTTGTTTGAAAACATACCTTAAACTCTTATGATCAGTGAATATGGTAAACTTACTACCATAAAGATAATGTCTCCAAATCTTAAGAGCAAAAATTATAGCTCCTAATTCTAGATCATGAGTTGAATAATTCTCTTCATGATTCTTAAGTTGTCTAGATGCATAAGCTATAACCTTTTGTCATTGCATCAATACACATCCATGACCTAATTTAGAAGCATCGCAATAGACTACAAAGTCTTCAGTTCCTTCTGGTAATGCTAGTATGGGTGTATGGGTTAATCTTTGCTTAAGGATTCTAAATGCTTCTTCTTGTTTTAATCCCCATTCAAACTTAACAGATTTACAGGTTAGCTTAGTTAAGGGAATGGCTATTCTAGAGAAATCTCGAATAAATCTTCTATAATAACTGGCCAATCCTAAGAAACTTCTAACCTCGGTTGGTGACTCAGGGGTTTTCCATTTAGTAATTGCCTCGATCTTTGTTGGATCCACATGAATTCCTTCATGATTAACTAAATGCCCAAGGAATTGTACCTGTTCTAACCAAAATTCGCACTTAGAGAATTTAGCATAAAGCTTTTCCTTTCTTAATAAACTTAAAAGTGCGTGCAAATGCTTTGCATGATCCTCTTTATTCTTAGAATAAATTAGAATATCATCTATGAAAACAATTATGAATTTATCCAAATATGGCTTACATATTCGGTTCATCATGTCCATAAATGCGGCTGGGGCATTGGTTAAACCAAATGGCATGACAGTAAATTCATAATGACCATACCTTGTTCTAAATGCGGTCTTAGGAATGTCCTCTTCCTGTACCTTTAATTGATGATATCCTGACCTTAAATCGATTTTAGAGAAAAATCGAGCTCCTTGCAGTTGATCAAACAGATCATCGATTCTTGGTAATGGATACCGATTCTTAATCGTAACCTTGTTTAATTCACGGTAGTCAATGCACATACGCATTGATCCGTCCTTCTTTTTAACGAATAGTATCGGCGCTCCCCATGGCGATGAACTCGGTTGTATGAATCCTTTCTCCAACAATTCATCTAATTGTTTCTTTAATTCTTGCATTTCTGCAGGTGCCACACGGTAAGGTGCTTTGGCAATCGGTGCTGTTCCTGGTATTAAATGGATTCTGAATTCAACTTCTCTATCTGGAGGTTGCCCTGGCAATTCTTCTGGAAATACATCTGAAAACTGGGATACTACTGGAATATCTTTTAAATCCTTTCCTTTAGTGTTAGTGATTATAGAAATCAAATACACTATAGAACCTTTTCTTATACAACTTGCAGTTTTCATCACAGAGATAATTTTAGTGGACCTAGAAGGTTTATCTCCTTTAATTGTGATCGTTGTACCTTTTGTTGAATTTACTTGAATTAACTTTTGATCACATAAAATACTAGCTTTATTGGCTATTAACCAATCCATTCCTAAAACAACATCGAATCCTGCCAGATTCATGGGATAAAGATTTGCAATAAACTTCTGATTTAAAATTTCTATTCTTGCTCCCTGCAAGATTTCAGGAATCCTAATGGTTTCTCCATTGGCTGTCTCTACTAAGCATTCTTGTGGTAGTTTAGTTAATGACTGATTTAGAAATTTGCAAAATGTTGTATTAATAAAACTTTGATTTGCACCAGAGTCAAATAATACTTTAGCAAAAACATCATTAACTAAAAACGTACCAACTATGACATCTGGAATCATCTTGGCTTCATCTGCAGTCAGAACAAATGCTCTAGCATTTTTAGTATTCTTGTTGTCTGGAGCTAATATCGGACAATTAAGCTTGATGTGGCCTTGTTCTCCGCAGTTGTAGCATACCCTGTTGTTAGCCTTTTTCCTGCAGTTTTCTTCCTTGTGTCCCGATATTTTGCAAAAGTTACAGTATATGGAGCATCTTCCTGAATGCTTTCTTTTGCAATTCCTACAGTAGGGTGCAGAGGTAGAACCTATATTTTTCCCACGATTAGAATTTCCAGAACGAAATTCTTGTGTGAGCTTCTGGGTTAGGTTCCTCCTTTGATCCTCTTCTCGGGTACGGACTAATTCATTTGTCAAGGTATTTGCTAGTTCTACAGCTTCTTCTATGGTTTGAGGTCTAGCTGCCTTGACTACGTGTCTAATCTCTCCAATTAATCCCCAAATATAACGGGAGATTAACACTGGTGAAGCAAGGGTTGGCACTATTCTAGCATATTCGAAGAATATTTTAGTATATCCCTTACTATCTACACCAGTCATCCTAAGGTTTAGGAATTTATTTGCTATCTGTTCATTTTCATTGGGTGGGCAGAATTTCCTTTCTACCTTGTCCTTAAATTCTTCCCATGTCATATTGTAAGTTCTATCACTTCCTCTTGATTGGAGGATAGTGTTCCACCATTCTAGTGCTGCATTCTTAAACAGATTAGAAGCAAATAGTATTTTATCTTCTTCAACACACTTGCTTATCCTTAAGACTGCCTCAGTTTTCTCTATCCAGCGTAAGGTTGCAATGGCCCCTTCGTTGCCCGAGAATTCCATTGGTTTACAAGACCATAATTCTTTATATGAACAACCGTAAGACACGGTTCTTCTTCTTTTGGGAATGGGCAATTGAAGTATTGGTCCATTGTTCACGCTGTGTTCCGGTTCAATTGGTCGCTTACTGCTATGTTTACTTTTATTATTCGCTTCTTGAACCGTTTGAAGAATAAATGGCATTGCATCTATAATTCCTTGTGCTACTATGTGTTGGATAACACTATTATCCACTTGATTTTCATTGTTATTGACGCTTGGATTCTCATTAACCACGTTAATGTTACTCTGGTTATCGTTATTCAGATTTCCTTGATTTCCTTCGTCGGCCATCTGAATTTTAAACATTTATCCCATATTAATGTCACAAGATAATATTTAATATAGTTAATCACATGATACGCAATCTAGCAAAAAACGTAGATCATTGCTACTTTTACTCTATTCATATACTATTATGCATCTGTTATACACTAGTACTGAAATAAAATTTACAATACCAACAGAAATAGAATCACACTAATAGTAATATGCATCCGTACACACATATTTTATTTTATTTTTATTTTATTATATTTTATTATTATTACTACTACTACCGTTTCCTCCATCACATTACGGATATGGATTTATCCAAAAATCCATATTGCGCTCATCGTATTTCCATACGAGACGCTCTCCCACCTGACGCATTCTCTCACTGCTTTCTAAAATTTCCTCCCCAAAAGTCCTATGTTCTTGGACGTTTTCTGCACTCATTGGGGGTGCAGGTTCTCGAACTGGGTTTGGAATCTGGGGTGCGGGTTCCTGATATGGGGGTGAAAGTGCCTGAAATCGGTAAGGATCTTCTAAGATCTCCCTAATATAATCATCGTGGTAATAGGGATCTAAAGGGTCCATACCTGGATAGGCTCCTATGTTTTGTATGGGTGTGTCTTCATGGATAGGGTAACGTTGCACAAAGTCCCTATTATCGTCCTACCAGGGGTCGTAATTTGGGTCTAGGGGGTTTGGCGCAGGTACCCTAGGGATTTCTTCTGGGTTGAAGTCATGCATCTCCACTTGGTTTTCAGGATTTTCTATCTCCATGGGTTGGTCTTGGATTGATAGTTGTGGTTGGGGTGCTACTAATTGTTCCAGACTTGGGTCAGTAGCAGTTGTAGCTAAGATATGGAAATTGGCTAGGCTTCTATTAAGCACATCCTGTGTATGGGCATCTGTTTTTCGCTTAGCAGCGGCTAGAATTCTTTGCTGTTGCAACTTTCGCATTCTTTTCCTACGAGCAAAGGCTTCCTTACTGAACCATCCTCGTTTCTTATGAGGGAATGGCTCTTCTGACTGAGCTTTAAAAGCAAACACTCCTTCCTGATCAGCAGAATACCCAGAAAGGGCAGGCTGTGAAGAAGTACCTTCACTCTTAGGTGAATCAGACAACTGACGACTCATGTCTGAGGGTCCTTGATCACTCATACTATAAACTAACAAATAGTCAAATAACACATAACAAATAAATACAGTTATGCACGTATTTCCGTAATTTATTTCCTAACACAAAAAAATAGAATTTAAGTGTCAGCAGAACACTTCTTTGGCTCAGACCAGTGGCTAGGCTCTGATACCACCTTCTGTCGCAACCCCCGATCCCTTATCTGTCCCGGGAACGGGCGGACGCGAGCTCAGTGGTGGTGGTATCAGGTTTCGTTAATTTGGCAGCGGAAATTACATCAGGACCGTAGTTAGGAAATGTTTATCAGAGTAAAACCACCATATTTGATATTAACAATCACATGGGCAAAAACCAAGTTTCTTATTACAATACATTTATAGGGACAAACCCTATTTTATTGAATTTAAAACATCGTTTATTAGGTAACTTTTATAGCCATATTTTTCCCAAGCCTTCAGTGCTCTCCAGCTGGCTTTTTACTAATTGGCTGTCACATTTTGTTACCTGAAACGCGTTTTAAAAACATTTGTCAGTCGGAAATACTGGTGAGTGAATCCCAGTTTAATCAAGAAACATTTATCAATTAAAACAGTATTGAGAGCGATCACATTGTTTATTTCTACACAATTACTCATTCAGTATTTGCCACTCGACCGGATCTGTGGCTATGGTCAAATTACCCATTGGCTAACTCGTTGTCCAATGGTAATGTACTGTCGTACCGACTTACTATTACTCGTAGTAATAAATTTTGTATACAAAACCCCATAATACCGGCAATAATTGAAGAACTACAAAGACTCAATCACCGCTTAATCAAATTGTAAAACAATTAAGGTTTTGTAAAGTATTCCAAAAAGGTTAACAAAAAGAGGATAAACTCACATTGCTATCTTAGACTTCTCGTAGGGGTTTCCTGGATATAATCTATAATTTATACAAATGTACATTGGTTAGTATCATAACCCTTTGAAAATATTAAGGATACCCTCCCCGAGACGGCATTCCAACAACTACGTCGGGCAGAACCACGACAGTTGTTACGGAACCCTAAATCAATCGGGCAGCGTAACTATTATGAAACTGGGGTTATAATACTTACAACGGAGCAGAACCTCGCTAATTAGGGGTATAATACCCGACTATAACAACTCTTCTACAGAAATTTGAGATTTGAGAATTGAAATGAGCGAGTTCGACTGAGATCCGAGGCCTCCTATTTATACATGCTGAACTCGACTTTCAGGTGGCCCGCGTAAGGGTAGGCAAAGCCTTACATGGCCCGCGTCAACATTGGATCAACGTATAGCTTGTCCCGGTCATGATCTAGACCCGCCACGATGTCGACACGTGTTGGCTCAGGGTGTCTCCGCGTTTGAGGGTCACTCGCGGCCCGCGTACACTTAAACGGGGACTTACGCGGCCCGCTTTAACTAGAGAAATCAACGACATCAGTTTTGATCCTTGATACCGCCCGCGTAAGCTTGGGGTGAGGTCCTACGCGGCCCGCCTCAGCTTAATATTCATTGTTTTTAATTTATTTTATATGTTATAACATATTTCGGGCTCGGTTTTCACATACGGGGTGTAATTAAAGACATATTGGGACATTCTAAAATATACTAGAGTGTTAGAAATATTATAAGGGTGTCGGGTTATGTGAGGATTGTTACAGCTTTGGATGCCGGGGCCGTGGTGGGCTGTAGACTGTCGCCTAGTTTCGTCATGGGGGCCTAGGCGGCTATGTATAGGGCCCCTGCGGCGGGACCCATACGAGGAATCGTCCTCATCAAGTGTGCGGACGTCGCAGTAAGAGGAACCGCGGTCTTCGTGCCTACTCCAGGAGGCTGGATTTGTGGGGGCCCTGCCGTCGTATTGTAAAATACGACCCGCAGGTGTATGCGGTGCCGGGGTAGGCCCTACAGGTACTTGCGCTTCTGCGCAAGCTCTGTTGTATGCTGCGGCCAGCAGAGCTTGTTGTTGGTCGTACCAGGTATGAAGGTTCATGTCTGGAGGTATCACAGAAGCGTATTGTGACAGATCGTGTCCGAACGTAAGGGATGCGCCCCCTTGCGTTGATGTGCCAATATGTTCAGCGTTTGGGGCTAGGGGGTGCTCCCCGTAGGCCCTGGGTTTACGGGGTTTAGGTTATCCCCAGCAGTGTTGTTTAGGCTATCAGCCATAATCTTAGGAAAGAAAAGGATGGTGGAAAAAAGTGCTAAGAGTAGCGGTGGGCGCCAATGATGAAACAATGGTTAACCGAAGTGGTTAACTCACTGGTCTCGTCAAGTAGGGTTAATCCCTTCTTTCCGAGGATCGCTGGCTGGATCGTCCGCCGGTTGATCTCCTGCACAAGGAAACAAACCGTGACTCGTAACAAGGAGGATGGGGTGGGGGGGGGGTGCTCCTTGTTACCACTCTCCGGCGTGAAAATCAGTAATTTGCTTGGGAAGCAAAGTGTGATAGTAGTAGTCGTGAGAGAGTTGTGTAGAGATATCTCAAACCTGGTTTGGGATGGGTATTTATAGCCGAGGAGTGAAGGAGGGTAGTTGAGTAGCTAGCCTGACATCGCACAGCCTCCGTAGGTGTGTCAGGCCTATCGATTACGGTGGTGATGCCACGTCCTACTGTGGTGTCAGTCTGTTGCATACATGTGGGCTGACAACTGACTGTTCTCAGTGCCACTTGCACTGTGGTGTCAGACCCGCTTGCCTTGTGGGCAGGATGCGGTGCCGGGCCGCATCACTGCTTGCGGTAACTGATGTTGTTCCCGTTTTCTTGTTCTGGCCAAGATGGATGCGGGATGCGGTGCCGTGCCGCATCGCCGCTTGGTGACTGCTACTGTTGTCCAGATCCCTTGTCGTGATGAAAATGTTCATAGGATGCGGTGCTAGGCCGCATCGCTATGTGTAACATTCGTTCTCGTACTTAAGGTAAGTCTTCTCATTAATGGACAGATTGGTTTCAACCGCTGTGTTTGCGCGTGCCCGCACGGACACAGATAAGTTCTTGCTGGTGGGGGTTTTTGATAAGGGTAATGGTCACTCGCGGTCGTACTGACGCGAGATCTGGGACCATATCCCTTCAAATAGTTATGGTGAATAATTTTAATATAAAGTGCCTATATCTTACAAGCATTCATTTGTGTTCAGAAGCTTTTATTTATTTATTTTTTAATATAGAAGCAACTTTTTTATGAGACATACATAGAATTTGAAGGAGATTGTGAATCTTATATGACATTAAGGTGGAAATCTGTTTGTTTTAGGTGCTCTTATTGATTTTTATATCAGTTTAGATCAAGATGCTACAACTCATTCAACAAATCATGTGTTTTATGGGTGTGGAGAGTGAGTAACTGTGTAAGGCCATGTTATAAAGGGGGCCCAAAATTTGTTTTTATCATTTAGGTAGCGTAGATCAATTAATTTAGATAAAAGAATTATAAACTTTGTATAAATTTTCAAATTTAGATAGCGTAGATCAATTAATATAGATAAAAGATATTAAACTTGGTATAAATTTTCAAAAGGGGATCCAGTTATAACACAATAACCATCTACCATTAATCAATCAATCATTTAACCCACATACTTAATACTCTTTGGTCCTTTTAAACACTTAAAATAATAACATAATTAACAGGTTACAGGTAATAGTCACCCATTTATACTTTGATGGTATCTAATAAAACCCTATCATAACTCAAATGCCAATGTGGGACTAGCTCATTTGGTAGATGCTTTTGCTTCTTAGTGAAGGTCTTGAATTCAATTCCATGTAAAGAGTATATTATGTTTTATTTGGTGTGATTTAAAAGTAGGGATGAGCATTTGGTATCGGGTACCGGTACCCAATTTTGATGAATTTCGGTAACGGTACCACGCTCATCCCTATTTAGAAGTATATAAGATTTGTCATTAAAAAACATAACTCAAATGAATCGGTTGGCCTCCTAAGCTCCAATCGGCCCAAACCCAGGAACGTATGGGTTCACGTCCGGGAACTAGGCCCAAAGGCCAACACATTTAGTTGGTTACTTTTAACTTCTCAGAATAGGACATACAATTTCTTTTTCATGTTATATAAGATATACAAGATTCATTAAATAAAAATATTAAACCATAAATAAAATAATTAAAAAAGAAAGCAAAATATTGAATCTTTATTTGCTCGTCTACCCAATATGATGGATGAACAAACATATAGTACCAAAAGCAACTTCATCACATTTGAAAGAATCTAAAGAGTGTTTCATTGTGCAAGTTCAAATATAATACCACAAGTAAAGTAGTCATTAGTCAATAACCATCACCTCCCACCACCAAGTTACTTGACTAACTTGAATTATGTTGACTTCTTGCCATACATTGACTCCACCTTCCCATCATTCCCACCAAGTAACAGATACTTGTCTTTCCTTGTCAAATTGGTGCATTCAAATCCAAGAACACCACCCAACACTTTCTGCACATGATTCGCTACCTCGATGGATGATTTTCCGCCACCCTTAACTGTCATTTCCTCGGGCAAACGCTCAAGGAACGTGATCTCATATGTTGGACTCGGGTTCATGAAGTAGAAATACGGGTCCCAGAACTTAACACCGCGAACCGTTGTGCCATGGAACATGTTCTGTTTAAGGTTCATAGCCACTGGGACAATCCTGTCACTTAACTCAGCAAACAAGGCACTGAACCGTAGTAAGAAAGGTTCACGACAAGTGGTGCCTTCCGGGCAGACCACTAGGTCCCCTTTCTGGAGTAACTCTTTGATACGGGCAGCATCCGCTTCACGGTCACGAGTGAGGGCAATCGCGGGAATTGGTGACATGAATCTCGAGAGTTTGCTAACACTGTAAGTAACACAAAACAGTTTGCGTCCAAGTGCAATGGCTATGATTATCGGGTCAAGAGCTGTGCGATGATTGCACACGTAAAGGTTTCCAGGGGTCCCGGGTGATGGAGCAGGCGGCGGGGTCCCACGGATCACAAGCTTGATTCCAAGCATGCCGTATGTGTAACGAACTATACGCTCAGGCAATGGGAGATTGAAGTAGACACGAATAAGCGACAAAATGAACCCGAATGGCAGCCAGATGTAGGTGATGAGAGCATTAAGCGGGTCGGGCCGCTGGACCAGGCGACCGTCATGGAAGATCAATCGGGTTTTAAGGCGATCTGATGATACTATGGCTGCTGATTTGTCTTTTGGCACCATGAAACCTTCCTGCAATTTGTCGTACTGAGTTAGACTTCATACAACAACTGATCTTATATAACTAACTGTAAACAGAATCTGTTTCTATAAATCAGTAAAGGGTAATTCCGTCTTTTGTCATTATTTACAAAAGGGACAACCACATGGACTCTGCTAAAAAGCATGACAGTGGGCCTGTTTTTCTCAAGGGTATTAAAAGCATGATTTAATTAGATCTCCAACCACCACCCTATATGTATTGCTACACAAATAAATGCGTGTAGTTTGATAAACACAGACATATCACATATGTCAATGGCACAATAATGCACCGAAAAAACAGATCATCATCAGCTAGCTAGCTATAAGTATTATCAGCTTTTACATCTGTCTAACAATATTTGCTTTAACCCATGGCATTATAGCCTAGTGGTATCTTGGAGGTGGGATAAGGCTTATGACTATTTGGTCATGGGTTCGATTCCCACAAAGGGGGTTTTCCCAGATTTATTGGGTTTCCTCCTGAATTGGTGTATAGGCATTATTGCCTAGTGGAGATGGATATGATTGGGTGGTTCTGCTGGTGGAACGATGATACTCCAGTGGTCCGTCAGTGATCCAAATTTGCCGTTAAAAAAAAAAAATATATTTGCTTTAACTCTAGTCAATTACATAATATTCTAAGAATATCTTCACATATATAAGAATAATCCTTATATACTGTTTTGGCATAAACATGTCAATTCTAGCTTTGTAGCAATGGATCTATAAATAGAAGTGACATAAAATGAAGTCAATTATTTTGAAAACTGTACCTAAGATGATTGACACTGAAATGGAAATGAAGTTTGGAATCATTGAATTTAGACATAGACAAACAAACAGGATGATTTTTCATTGACCATTGCGGTAATATCTACAACTTATAGTAACATATCTCAACCAGGATAATAATATTGAGTACTATAAACAGAAGCATTAGCTAATAATTCGGCAATGATAGAAATACAAAATTTCATATGTAAAATAACCTATAAGCGATTTTAATATCTCAAGTAAACATATATCATATAAATCGAAACCATACACCTTCGTTTATATTCATGAACGTCCGTTTGTGTTCGTCACCTAAAACTAACGTACAAACATAAATGAACACAAATACGTTCATTTCGTTAATAAACTAACACGAACATAAAATCTCGTTCAATTAGTGTTCATGAACAACTCGTTTAAAATTCATTATGTTCGTTTGCAGCCCTAGATATATAGATATACGCTTAAGTATATAATTAATATGAAAAACTACAATAGAAACTTAACTAACCTTGCAAACGGACATGAAATCATGATCAGATTTCCGATCACCGAGACCAATATCCGGCGAATCATCCCCAAACTCCTTCAAAACCGCAAGTTTCTTCCATTTACTAACCAAAACACCAGGCTCCTTAACAAATCCAGTAGCTCTCTTCGTCTTCTCATTCACCTCAATCTCCGTCCCTAACACCTTCTCCGCTCCCAAATAATCCTTCACAAACGCATCCACCATCACCACCGGATTCGCCGTCACAACAACCTTCCTCTCACACCTATCAAAAACCTCAAAACTATCACTCCTCACATCCGCCGCGTAGAACCGCGGCAGGACGGCGCGTGACGCGAGTTCGATATCCTTCACTTTCAGACCGGAAAACGAGATGAAAATCAGCATCTGGATCGCTAAAGCTTCAGAGACAAAAATGTACGCGATAGCGACGATCGGAAACGAGAGTAACAGAACGAGGCCGCGGAGGAGACTTCCGGCTTCGATCGCTACGAGCATGTAGTACGGGAAAGCCGACGACGATTTCAGCAGAGTTCCGTCGAGATCCGCCGCCACTGACCGGTGGTTTATGGCGGAGACGACGCATTTGTTGATCGACGGGAACGTTTTGTGACCTAATTCAGGTTTTGGTAACGACATTTTCTCTCTCTAGAACGCAGTTTCTCTCTCTAGAATTGTGTATCAGTGAATGAAAGGGGAGGAGGGGGGAAGGTGGTGGTTTTAAATGGAGTAGGGTTTGAGTAAATGACGAAATTGCCACTGAATATAGGTGAGAAAGTTGGCGGGGTGGTTTCTGAAATGACTAAAGTGTCCTCAGGTGGTTGAGCGGTTTAATTGCGTTGGTGGGAACATTGACTTAAGAGTTTGACTTGTCATTTTCTTTTTTTTTTGAACGGCCACCAAACTCAATCCCGAGCACTCTCGGGGCACCCACTGGACAAACGGAGTACTCCGAGAGTAACCCGAGTCCACCACCAATTCCGGGGAAAACCCGGTTACCCACCCGCTCGTAGGCACGACGGTGAAATTACCAGTAAAACCCGTTTGGCTCAAGGATCCAACCCAGGTTTCCCTGGGTCTCCTATCATTGCCCACCAGTGCCTCACTCTGCACCAAGTAGGAGTCGAACCTGCATCTCTCAAGAAAAATGCAAGCCCTCCACCACTTGATCTAGAGATCATTGGCTACTTGTCATTTTCTTTACATTCAAATAAATTAAATAGAGTAAAATGTAGCTATATCTTTATGAGATATATTTATTTGTTAAACAAATATTTAATAAGGGTTAAAATGGTAGAAATTAATACATATCTTAATTTTAAAGTGGTGAGGATTTAAGTTTATTATGTTTGTGGGTTACTAGGTTATAGTGCAACTTAAGGAGTACTTATAGAGGTATATGAGTTTGTCGTTAAAAAGGGAAAAATATAAAAATGAACATTGATCAAAACCATTTTCAGATTTGGCCATTTCATGCTTCCTTAGAGCAAGACATCATGCACGGGATGCGTCTGAAAGTGCACGGGATCCGTCTTTGGAAATCCCTTCATTTATGCGTCTGGAAGAGCAAGACATCATGCACGGGATGCGTCTGAAAGGGCATGAAACGCCATGTGTCCATTTTTTATTGGATGCTTGAGAAGTCTTCATATGAACGCTTCAGGTGCTTGAAAGGTTGTTCCAATAACACATGAAATGGTCTTTTTTAAAAGTCATGGTAGTCAACGGCTATTTTTAGTAATTTTCTTTCAAAAAAACCTTAAAAGTCAAAATAGCTATTTTTAAAATTTTAAATATCAAAGTAATTAATTATGTAGGTAATCATAAAATAATCAAAGTCATAAAGGAATTAAAAGGTTTTAAAACATTCTTTATGGCGTTATAATATATAAAGTTTTACCCCACTCATATTGTCATTGGCATGTTATCATCTAGTTTCCTGCACAGAATACACATCAACCAAGTTGAAAATCGAGTTGTAGCATAAGCTAACTCAACATATTTGGTTCATTGACATCAAGTCGTAAAGCAATTGGTTACGCTTAAATTTATTATTTTGCTTGAATTATTAAACAATGATATTGATTATGCCATAAGTAGTATGATCATTTCATACCATGGTCAATGCAGTTAATGGATCGTAATCATATTGTGTAGTGTCGTAAAAAGCATGAAATTATATCGTATCGTATCGTATTATATTGTGTCATATTTTCAGAATTCACCATCCCCTCAACTTTTAAGTAATTTTCCTTGAACACTAAATTTGAGTTTTGTCAAATGTTGATCCCGCAATTAGAGATGACAATTAGATTGGGAACTAGTTATCTCAGTTCCATATCAGATTGTGAAACTCTATTCAATATTCTTTTACCCCAAGAACAAATGAAAATAAAATAAAAATGGTTTACATGTATGAATTATATGTATATGTTTTGGGTAATTAGATAGCCTATCACCTAATACTATATTTTTCTCATACCCGTGAAAATTTTTAAAGCTAATATTATACATGGTTACACACCTACACAAATTTTTAAAGCTAACATATATTAAAAACCAATGACAATGTGAGTGCGAGTTTATAGGTTCCCACGCCACTTTATACCAAACCAGTATTTTTCATACCACTTTTCTAGAATTTCCTATTTATTTGTTTCATTTATATTTCCACATTATAAATTTCCAACACTGTTATACAAAAAGTAGTTGTACTAGAGGCTTAGGGGAATTTTTTAAATAATTTTGATATTATACTAATATATTGTTATGCATAAAGGAGTTATACTAGAGGCTTATGAGAGTTTTCAAAATAAATTTGATATTATACTTTTAACTAAAAGGTATTTGGTTTTTTTTTTATCCAAGAGTATTCATCTTTTACAAATTTAACTTCACAACATTTTTACTTTCAACTTTGGCCTTCTACTTTTCATGTTTTGCAATTTTTTTGTTTATGTTTCGCTCGAAATTTTGCGAGTTACATGGCGCAACGTGCGTATATGGTTCAACGTTTTTACGTTTTCTTCTAAATTTTGCGACTTAACACAACGCAACGTGCGTGTGTGGTTCAACATTTTTACGTCATCTATTATTTCCTGTTTGACAAGTCCGTCTCGATGTGCGGGTTCTAAATTGACTTAGTTATTACTTTCCATACTTTACGTTTCGGTCTAATTTCTTTACATTAACACGCCATAACTTCAGTGTTGGTAGTCGTCCCTTGCGGATACAATCTTTTAAATTTCCATGGGGTTGTGTTTTAACAAGTGGGTCCTAGAATACAAACTTTTAAATTTCCATGGTTTTTTTTATTTAATTAACACAAGGGTAATTTAGGTATTTCAATAAAAACTTAACGGTAAAATAGACAGTGTTAGGAGACTTGACTGAAATGGTTACGGAAGTAAAACCACAGGGACTGAAATAGTGACTTTTAACAAACCACAGGGATGAAAACAATAATTAACTCATTTAGATATCTTTTTGTTTTTTATTAATAAGGGCATTATGGTCAATTCATGTGTACTTAACAGAATAAATGGATGGGGTTAACGGAGGTGGACTGAAATGGTTACGAAAGTGAAACCACATGGACTGAAATCGCAATTTTTAAACTAATGGACTGAAATAGTGATTTTTGACAAACCACAGGGACGAAAATAGTAATTAACTCTAATGGCAATGTTGTAATTAAATTGGAAATTAAGGGTTTTCCATGTAATGTACGTAACGTACTGTAGCTAAAGATGTAATTTAATATATAGTATAATAATATACCTGGCTGCCACTAAAAGTCAAAGAGTCGCCGCTAAAAGTCAACAACTTTTAGCGAAGACATGTGGCTATTAGCAACCAACTATTAGCGGCGACACATGCCGCCGCTAAAACTCCAATTCCCTGTCATAAAAACTCATCCCATTACCTGTCCCACTACCATTATTGCAAAAAACAACAAACTTTTCTTTAGCTTAAATGTTTTTGACTTCATGAGGTACCTTTTTTATCTCTTTTAAATATTGTTGTGTATTGGACTTGAACCTAAGACATTTCCCTCTTAAACTCAGGTGTTTAAAGACTTTGCGTTTACGAATGCACCACCATGACCTCATGGGGTAGTTACTTGCGTCCTTTCTACAAAAAAATCTATCAATGCAAAATTTATTATATAGATACAACGAACAAATACACAAGTTGTTGTACCAACAAATTAAACACACAACACATGTGACCGAGCTCAACCTTGTAACTTTCTTACCCCTTCTTATAAATTTCATTTAACCTTCATTTTATCGACCAAATAAGTAATAATTATTGACCTTTTTGTTATCACCATATATTTTGAACTAATAGCTATTTCAAACAATCATTTCAAATAAAACAAGTTCCACACGGACAACTGCAAATGTTCATATGATATTGGCTTTTGTTCATTGGGTTTCATAAAAGTTAATATGATATGTTTAAGCCCGTCAGTAATCCAAATTTAGTGTTAAAGAAATATGACATGTTTGAAATGTTAGTTATTTTTAGAAACATAAATTTCATATGTTTAAAACATTAGTAATATTATGGAGTAAATTACACGGATAGTCTATGGGGGTGTTTGTTTTTGGTGAGAAGTACTTCAGAACCTCTTATGTCTTCCCCACGCAGACCACGCGCAGGCGTTTGAGTCTGCAGCTTGTTTGTTTTTTAGAAGAGGTTTCATTAAAAAACATCTTCCCCACGCAGACCTGTCCTTATGTCTTCCAACCTCCTCAGACTCTTCTCCCTCTTCAAAACACCCATCTGGTCTCAAAACCCTAGCACCTCCACTTCTCCAGCCGACACCACCTCCTCCGCCACCACCTCCACCTCCGACACCACCTCCTCCGCCGCCCACCCCTGCTCCGCCACCACCTCCACCTCCGACACCACCTGCTTCAGCCTTGCTCCACCTCCACCTCCGCCACCACCTCCACCTCCGACACCACCTGCTCCAGCCCTGCTCTACCTCCACTCCGCCACCACCTCCACCTCCGACACCCATCTCTTCCGCCACCGTCCTCCACCTTTGCTCCAGCCGCCACCTTTGCTCCGTCCGCCACCCCATCTCCTCCACCCACTGTCGACCACTCAACCATCGATTTCACGCACGATTCAAGCACCATCGATTTCAGGCACGTTTTAAGGCACGATTCAGGGCTGGATTTGGTTGTAGTGGGAGAGGATTAGGTTTTGAGTTGGGGTTTTATGATGGGCTGTGGTGGAGATACGGTGGTGGGTGGTGGAGATACGATGGCGGGTTGGGTGGAGAAGTGGTTGTAGGAATTAGGGTTTTGACAAGGAAGACAGTACAAATGTTTGCAGATGTTATATAATCAAACACTCTTTTTATTACACTCTGCAGACATTTGGTCCACCTCTTCTCATGCAGACGTTTGCAGATGTGGTCCGCAGACTACAGACCTTTTGCATCTGAAAAAACAAACACCACCTATGTGATAAAGAGGATATTAGGCTATAAGGTGTGGTCATGACAATCATGACCACCATGACCCTCCACGTTAGCGTCATGTCATCCCACTCTCATCCACCACTCAAATCCACTATCCTATATGGTGTGGTCATGACCCAAACCACTATCCCTATTTAATTTTTTTTATGTAAACTATATCTAACTAATTAAGGAAATGGGGTGCATGGTTGTCATGGTTTAATCTATGCTAACCATGGTGGTTCCCTAAGGCTAAAGGGTGTGGGGGTCATGATTGGGACATTATTCGCCACATAGGAACATGAATGGAAGGCTACACCACCCCTTTGCATGATCCACCATGGTTTGCATGGATTAAACCATGGCAACCATGGTCCTCCTTTCCATTTTTCAAGAAATCCTTTCCTTTTTTCTTTAGACAAAGATAAATTAAAATAAATAAGTGGCTAGTGGTTTGGGTGATGACCACACCCTTAGAGTATTGGTATTGGTATTGGATGGTGGATTAAAGGTGGGTGACATATCACTGACGTGGAGGGTCATGACCACACCCTATAGCCTAAGAGGGTGGTATAGCACATTATCCTTCATCCTAGGTGGCAATCCATGACCCTTCCATACCCCCATACCCCTTATCCTTATGATTTTGATTTCAAGTTTTTCATAGCTTCTCGCTTTTACTTAAGCCTAACACTTTTGGTTCTTAAAATAGATGTGCTTCACAAATTCTATTAAGCACATGTGCAAATTTCATTTTACCGCTTATACCTAACAACTAAATACATAGTTTTGTTGAGTTTTATTCTTAACATCTTGATATAACTTGTTTTTACTGAAAACAGAGTTGTATTCAATATAAGTTATTTTGGGTATCGTAACGAATTGAACTGATACCGAACGAACAACATCGGGGTGATATCATAGCTTGGTGTCGGTATCTCGATTTTGTAGTTCTCAGTTGATGTAAAACACGTCTTAATATCCTTTGGGGCATATCACGACTTTATTTTTTGGGTTATATGAGACAACTTTTGTGTAACTAAACCCTTGTAAATAACTTTTTTACCAAACCGATACTACCCAAACAATATCAATAGCGGTATTCATTATTATGGTTTTCAGTGTCAGTATTTTGTAACTACCGTTACGGAAATGATACCGTACTGCAACTTAACTTTGTAAATTGCAACTTTATTTGATTAGATCTGATACTATTGTAAACAATATTGTATGTTTTGGGCGTAGACCTAATTTCAATTGCAACCTCTGTTAGAAGACCTGTATAAAAGAATTGAAAAGAAACTGGACAGAATGTAATAAAATTGAAGAAACAGTGAACGAGTGAACCGGCCTTGTGTTTGACACAATTCCCTTAAACAGATTCGTCGTCTGTTCCCAGGGTACGCCGGTTCGAAGCAGCAACAGCGCACTGCCGGACTTGAGCACTTGCCTGAAAAGAATCTGTAGAATGTCGTTGCAGAGACCGCGAGAGAAGAGAAGAAGTTGTTTTTCGTGTGTCTAAACTGTTATGCTTGGTCTGGTTTTATAGCCATTGAACCATAACCGATCTATGGTCATTATTGCAGTGAATTAAGACCAAATAATGGTCATTAGTGCAGAGAATAATGATCATCATAATGATTTTCAAAACACTGTTTAAAACCGAAATCAATACCATTTCAGTTTTAATTCAGTTTTAAAAACTCATTAAAAGAAAACTGTTATGAGTCTCGAGTGCAAAAAACTGCCCCACGCGGGCCCGGGTTTTCGGAGCTGCATTCGTGTCCGCAGGACGTGCGGGCACGCACGAGTTCAACCAAATTCCAGTTCTGAAACCCATTTTTTGCACCCCCCCCCCCCATGCGCACACGCGGGTAGGACTTGTGATAAAACATGTCATAAGACTCAATTGCTTAGTAAAGCTTTTTCCTTCTAACTAGCCTTTTCTTTTGTTCCCACACCAATGTGGGACAACTTAGTTTTACCACTTGAGACATACATTCACACCAAAACTTCCAACAATCCCCCACATGAATGGAGGTCGATCTCAGAAACAACATTATTCCAATTAGTTTTCAGCAGTTGAGTTTTGCATACGATAGGTAGGTGTTACCCTTTGAACCTTCGCTCATGAAATGCACTTAGCCCACTAGCTCTGAGTAGAACTCGATGTCTTTGAACTCGTCTGCCTTTTGTGTAGACGACAATGCACTTCACACAAGACTCTCCCTGACATAGTCAAGTCCTCATAGTTATGTTCGTTATGGTCATGAACATGAGCCTGGTCCTGTGAGAGCCATTAGGTATTGTGCCCCAACAACACCCTTCGAAGCGACCCCACTTCTCTCTCACATAGGTGATTCACTATGTATTGTTACCTTCGTCGAATCATTAAAAGCCATAGGCTTAGCCTCACACTTGTCACTTTTAGGAATGGACTAGGAAGTTTACTAAGCCTTGCAATAAACTCCCTTATATATATATATATATACGTAGAGTTATCCCCCACAGTGACCTTACTAATTCATACAATTAGGTTTTCCTATTGAACTCAGTTCTTGGGATCTCCAGTCTACTGAGTTAGGTTTCCATCATATGAACTTATATTTTCAAGGGCTTCAGTCCCATTCCCATGGACGACTTCTGTACTAACTCTCTACTTAGGCCTTTTGTTAGCGGATCCGCAATATTATCCTTTGACCTCACGTAGTCAACAGTGATAATTTCTGTAGAGATTAGTTGTCGTATCGTATTGTGTCTACGTCTGATATGTCTGTTCCTACCATTATACATTGTGCTACGAGCTCTGCCAAGTGCCGATTGGCTATCACAATGTATACAAATGGCCGATGCCGGCTTAGGCCATCTTGGTATATCCTCAACAAATTGACGCAGCCATTCTGCCTCTTCACCTGCTTTATCTAAAGCGATGAACTCTGATTCCATCGTGGATCTAGCGATAATCGTTTGTCTCGACGATTTCCACGATATAGCAGCACCTCCAAGTGTGAATACATACCCACTTGTTGCTCTGGAATCATTCGTGTCAGATATCCAATTTGCATCGCAGTGTCCTTCTATAACTGCTGGATATCTGTTATAATGCAACCCGTATTCCCGAGTGTATCTTAAGTAGCGAAGCAACTGAGTGATACAGTTCCAATGCATTGAACTTGGGTTGCTCGTGTATCTACTTAGCTTGCTCACAGCATATGCTATGTCTGGTCTAGTACAACTCATAAGATACATCAAGCTACCAATAATTCTTGAGTATTCCAACTGGTTTACGGGTTCACCTCTATTCTTAGCTAGACGTTGACTTGTGTCAAGTGGAGTTCTAGCTTCATTAGAGTCATTTGCATTGAACTTCTCAAGAATTTTGTCCACATAGTGGGATTGACTTAAAACAAGTCTACTTTGGGTTCACGTGATTTTGACCCCCAAAATCACATCCGGAAGACCCATGTCTTTCGTGTCAAATCTTGCTTTTAGCATGTTTTTTTGTAGATTTTATGATTTTGTCATCACTTCCAGCAATGAGCATATCATCTACATATAGACACAAAATGACATATCCATCAGATGTGTCCTTCACATACACACACTTGTCACATTCATTGATTTTGAACCCAGCATCAAGCATGACATGATCAAACTTTTGGTGCCATTGTTTTGGAGCTTGTTTCAATCCATACAAGGATTTTACAAGTTTACACACTTTCTTTTCTTGCCCAATAGCTGTGAAGCCTTCGGGTTGCTCCATGTAGATTTCTTCTTCTAGAATTTCATTCAAGAAAGCTGTTTTCACATCCATTTGGTGAACTTCCAAATTTCTAATGGCGGCAATGGCAAGCACCAACCTGATAGATGTTATTCGCGTAACTGGCGAATATGTATCAAAGTAATCTAAACCTTCTCGTTGTTTATATCCTTTGATCACCAACCTTGCTTTGTATTTATCGATGGTTCCATCTGGTTTCATCTTCTTCTTGAAGATCCATCGATATCCTGGTGGTTTACATCCTTGAGGAAGATCCACTAGTTCCCAAGTATGGTTTTGTAAGATAGAGTCTATCTCACTTTTGATTGCCTCTCTCCACTGAGGTCCTTCTGAGGAATGCACTGCTTGTTGGTACGTTTGAGGTTCATCTTCTACCATATAGGTAAGAAACTCAGGGCCAAAGGATTTTCCAGTCCTTTGCCATTTACTTTTCCTGATTTCAACTTCCTCAGTATTAGATTGTTCTCGAGGTTCATCGTTTTCAACTTCACCCTCGGGAACAATTTCCTCAACCGGTCTAGAAGAACTCGGTTCACTTTTATCTAAGCATGGGAACATATGTTCAAACCATGATGCATCCTTAGATTCCATTATGGTGCCTTTGCATATTCCAGGATTCTTAGAATCATGCACAAGAAAACGATAAGGACCATAAGGACGGGTGTATCCTATAAATACACAATCCACCGTTTTGGGTCCTCACCACCTTAGCTAAACACCCCCACACTTTCAAGGATTTATATGGTGGTTTCTTTCCGGTCCATAATTCGTAAGGCGTTACATCCTTTTCTAATTAGGTATCATGTTCAACACATAATTTGCCGATAAGATTGCTTCCCCCCACATGTTTTGGTTTACACCAGAACTTATCATCATGGCATTCATCATTTCTTTCAAAGTACGATTTTTCCATTCCGCTATGCCATTTGATTGAGGGGAGTAAGGAGCCGTGAGTTCGTGGATGATTCCACTTTTTGCACATACGTCAATAAAAGGTGAAACATATTTACCTCCTCGGTCGCTCCTTACGATTTTGATTTTCCAATTTAGTTGATTCTCAACTTCGGCTTTGAACAAGATAAACTTGTCAATAGCCTCATCCTTACTCTTAAGTAAGTACACATAACAATACCTAATACTATCATCAATGAACGTGATGAAGTACTTGTTCCCACCACGAGTAGGAATTGCTTTTAGATCACACACATCAGTGTGGATCATCTCGAGGGGTTCGGTGAGTCGTTCAACCTTTTTGAATGACGATTTCGTTTGTTTTGCTTCTACGCAAGTTTCACATTTATTAATTGAGTCGATATCGAATGTTGGTATGCAATCAAGTTTAATTAAACGACGAATGGAATTATAATTAACATGACCTAGTCTACCATGCCAAAGATAAGAAGACTCAATCAAGTAAGTAGAACTAGTAGCGTTTTCTTTCATTGCATTAACGACAATTACATTTAGTTTAAACATTCCATTGAGGGCATAGCCCTTACCAACATACACGCCATTTTTGGTCAACACGACCTTGTCTGACTCAATCACCATTTTGAACCCAAATTTGTTCAACTGCCACCCCGACACAAGGTTCTTACGAATTTCTGGAACATACAACACGTTTGACAAGGTGAGTTCCTTTCCAGAAGTCATTTTTAGAACCACGTTCCCCTCACCTTTAATTCCGACCGTGGCGGAGTTTCCCATAAAAACCTTTTCGCCATTAGTCACCTCTTTGAAGGTGTTGAAAAGGCTCTTGTCGAAACACACATGACGGGTAGCCCCCGTATCAACCCACCAGTCCTTGTTATTTTGCCCGACCAAATTAACTTCAGTCACCAAAATCGAGAGATCCGTGACCATAGCAACCAGGTTGTCGACTTCATCAACCATGTTCACGTGTCGAGCGCATTTTCCTTCTTGGGAAGCTTGCATTCACTGGCCTTGCTTTATAACAAGTTCCTTGGAACTTCTTTTTCTCAACTCCTCCCTTAGGACCAAGGTTGGAGCGTTTCCCATGACTTTTCTTTCCACCATTTGAAGATTGGCCTTCACTGTTTCAGGACCACTTTGTTGTCTTCTTCAATCCGAAGACGAACAACAATCTCCTTTCGCTTATGCTTGAGATAGTTCTTGAAATCAACCCAACTTGGTTTGGAATGTTTCGCTGAGCATCATTCCTTCTGCATGAATATCATGAAGGATAACCTGCAATTCTTGGACTTGGCTCATGACCGTTTTAGAGTCTATCATTTTAAAGTCCAAGAACTTAGCCACCACGAATTTCTTAGTGCTCGCATCTTCTGTTTTGTATTTGCGATCCAAAGACTCCCACAATTCTTTGGCACTGGTCATTATTGCAGTGAATTAACTGTTTAAAACCGAAATCAAAACTGCCTCACGCGGGCCCGGGTTTTCGGAGCTGCATTCGTGTCCGCAGGACGTGCGGGCACGCACGAGTTCAACCAAATTCCAGTTCCGAAACCCATTTTTTGCACCCCCCCTGCACACGCGCGGGTAGGACTTGTGGTAAAACATGTCATAAGACTTAATTGCTTAGTAAAGCTTTTTCCTTATAACTAGCATTTTCTTTTGTTCCCACACCAATGTGGGACAACTTAGTTTTACCACTTGAGACATACATTCACACCAAAACTTCCAACAACCTCGAGTTATCTTGGTAGTAATCTGATATCTTTATTTCCGTCTCAGGAAATCATTTTTCCTTTTCACCATAAACTGTGATGTCTTTCTATGGGATCACGGGTCTTTTTATTAGCTCTTATTTGTTGTGCACAATTTCGTGGAATGTAGGTAGAATGGAGTAACTCCGTGTATATCAGTAAAAGCAAGACATGTAGGTGGATTGACTCATCAAGTTCCTAGTGAAATAGAATCCACACAAGGAAAAGCATATGCCATTCGTTGGTTATTAGCGGCATCTCAAAAACGTCCGGATCAAAATATGGCTTTTAAATTAAGTTCCAAATTAGTGGATGAGCGTAGAAATTCCAATAGTTATAACACAATTGAAACCGGAATTATGATAGAATTAACTCTTATCATTACACATTTTCAGTCACCGACTGTTGAACAACTATTAGCTCATCTACAACTTTCCTTTGCCTTCTGTCTTGTTCATTTCCGTTTGTAGAAAGAGCTATCATGGTCTAATATATTTTTAAATACTTGCAAAATTAAAAAAAAAAAAAAAAACAATAAAAGAAATTAAATTTTATTCTAAAAGTGAAAGTAAAGTAGTAAGTTACACGATTTTTATTTTTTATTTTTTGCAATAAGTTCAAATTTTATATTTGAACCCAACTTTTAAAAATAACTCAATGGATTTCATTAATTAAAGAAAAAAAATTAAGCAAATGGATTTCACTAATTAAAGAAAAAAAATTAAGCAAATAAAAGCCAAGTTTTCGGTGGGTATAAATATATTATAATGGTTACTAGTTTGTTAATATATCAGATTTGCAAATATTATTATTTAAAGAATACTATAATTTGTTACACATATATCTTAATTTGACTTTGAAATGCATAAGTCTTTGTCATTAACAAATTTATACGTAGGCATAACAAATTGGTGAACCATTTTATTTGGTATTTGAATTAACGTTATTTAATCTTCTTTATAAAATACAACAGCCTCTACACAGCCTCTATCACCCGATCAAAACTGGAATAAAAATTAATTGATTAAATCAATTTTGATAAAGTTATAAACTTTTACATGGAATTTTGTGGCATAAAAACAATGGTTGGCATTACATTTCACGTCTCTATCTTTTTTTCCTATTTAAAGTAAATTTTTTGTGTTTATAACACGTTACATATGTCATGTCTGGGAAATAATATATGTTACACGATAGGTATTGTCTTTTTTCATAAGAACTATCCGAGTCAAGTTTTTTTTTTTTCTTTACAAAATCTTGATATTTATATCTTATCCAGCGATGATTATTGTGTAAATTATGATATTAAGTTGTTTAACATCTTAATTCTATATTAAGAAAAGTAATAACAATATAATACTAATGTCTTCAATTTTGTAAGTCTTTAATTATGATATTATTTTGTTGAACTTATGTTGCTTGTAAATCGCATTGCGTTTCATCCTTGGTCCAACTTGTTTCCATTTATTTTGTTATTAATGCTGTTGAGGTGGTTTATGATAGTAATACTATGAGTGAGGAACCTTACACTTGGGTTTAAAATATCCTTGATAATATGGTCATTACTTGTGTATGGCCCCCCACCTTGGTTCATAATTCATATATGTTTAAATAACAAAACCTTTATTTTAAGCGGCAAACACACTATACATATAAATATATAGAGCTCAGCAAGGGACTAGAGAAAAAGTAAAAAACGATAAGAGTGCAAGACAATTACAACAGACTCGAGACATCAAACAACACCCATTTATCCCAGTCAGGCGTGGGCAACTTCGACCGATTACTAATCCATACGAAGGCTCATCTTTTATGAATCTCCCCTCGAAAACCTTTGCATTTCTCGCAGCCCAAATACTCCAAACCGTAGCTAGAGCTGCAGTATAAACACTCTTTTTCCATTGCTGCGAACCCGGACTCTCCTAAATAGTTTTTATAATCTCATTGAGGGAGTTTAATGCACTGGGCATTGGAACTCTAACCCAAACAAAAAAAAATCCACCATATACTTCGAGCAAAAAGGCATGTTACAAAAATATGCTCCATAGTTTCGACTTCATATCCACATATTTCACAGTGTGTATCCGAAATAGACACACCCGTGTGACAAACTCTGTATTGTAGAGCTCTCCACAAAACCTTTCTTTTATTATGTGTAGTAGTTGAGCACTAGTACTCTAGTAGTACTATGAGTGAGGAACCTTATAATTGGGTTAATAATATCCTTGATAATATGGTCATTACTTGTGTACGGTCCTCCACCTTGGGTTCATAATTCATATATGTTTAAACAACAAAACCTTTCTTTTGTGTGATTGTGTCTGGTAGTTGATCACTAATATTGTGTTGTATTTATCAATACAACCAAACCAAAGAGGCAAAGACAATGCTTGCTCCTACTCTATTACATCAGATATTCTAAATATTTATCCTTGCTCAGGTTTGAACACGTGACATCCTCTTTAAAAGACATATGCCTCTATCAAGTGGGTTAGCCCCACATTGGCCAATACAACCATTTACTTCTATATTTTTTTAAATATCGAACGATATTCAATTGGTTCACAACCTAGATGAAAATCTATCCCAAGTATGATCTGTAAATAATCAATTTTATTTTTAAGAATAGTGAATTTTAATAATCTCAACCATTAGTCGTTGGCCGACAATGGTCCCAACTTCAAAAATAACCAGTGGTTGTCCCACCTTTTTGCATGTTGTAAACTAATAGACATTTACTAATAGAACTTTAATTTCTTTTTGTCCTATTTTCCTTTTCTGTTAGTAAAGGTCCATTGGTTTACAATATGTGAAAAGGTAAGACCGCCCTTGATTATTTTTTAAGTTGAGACCATTGCCGACCAACGGATTCTTAAAATCCATTATTCCTTATTTTTAGTGGCTTCATTCCATTCACTTCTTAATCTCATCAACGGGTGTTGGCAAGCATGTGTGTTCCTTTTTCCAAACAAGGAAATACATTTTCAAATAATATGCATTCCTTATTCCATTATCATATTCTTGTGTATGCACAAGAAAAACAAGAAAACAAGCAAAGGGTACGTGGTTTAGCATTATCAATGTGTGTAGAAAATGTGTGATTTCCTATGTAGTTGAGAGTTCAAGTCTCATGGTAGACAAATGTATAGATTTAAGAGTAGAATTTGATGGTGTGTTAGATCTTTAAAATAATGCACAAGAAAACGATATGCATCACTATGATAAGCGTATCCCATTGTTATGTACTCTACAGTTTTGAGTCATATCTTTTAAACATTAAACTTGCCATCCCCATACTTGCAAGTAAATAGGGGTGAGCAAACCTTAATCACAATCTAGGGTTAACTGATCACCAAATTTAACCGATATAACCAACGATTATGGCTAAGGTTTTGTGATTAACCACAAAATCGATTATGGTTATATTGTTAAGGGTATCCAAAAACCAAACCTTGACCGAATTGAACTGAACCAAAAAATAGTGGTGAGCAAACCTTAATCATAATCTATAGTTAACTGATCACCGAATTTAACCGATATAACCAATGATTATGGCTAAGGTTTCGTGATTAACCGCAAGATCGATTATGGTTATTGTTAAGGATGTCCAAAACCCGAACCTTAACCGAATTGAACTGAACCGAACCATGTCTGCCAGCTTTTGTTTATATTCAGTTGTGTTTACCGGGTCAATCATCTTACGTTAGCAGCTTCAAGCCTGGAATGGCAACTTCAAACATAGAACACAGTTTCAAACCTGTTCAAAATGACCGCTTCAAACCTGGAACAAAAAAACAAAACAAAACCGAACCATAACCGAGCTTCATAATTGATCAACCCAATAGATATGATACATAAACAAATACTCGACTCACTGCAATAAATTTGTACAGATTTCTAATACATTATTGCTCTACGATTTGCTATTTACGTTAATAGGATAAATGCAATAACTACAAAAGGTAAACATGTCTTGTAAAGCCATAACCAAACAAATATATTATGACATACAACTTTTAAAGCAACACGTACAGCTTCTCAACGCATCCATCGCTCAAGATTTGACTGTTTTGCTCGGGTAAACTTGAGTTGCGAATCACACTTGGGGGCAAACTTGTAGTTTATTGTTAAGAAAATAGATATGTAATGCATTAGTGAGTTGTACTTCTCGTAGGTAAAGTTGTAGGTTGTTCTAGATTTTACTCTTCAGAAGATTGAAGCCGCACATGCGGGCAAATCCTGTCGGGTTCGCCTTTTGTCCATAAATGTCTAAGGTCGCCTCGTTTTGTTCCTAATGTTATAAACGTACCTGCAAATATGGCATTAACCACAATTTATTATAAATGGGTGGGGTTTGGCTACAAAGTCCATTTTTCCTACAAAGTGTAGGAAGTCATAAAACACCACAATTTCAGCCATAAAACACACTCAAAACCCACAAATAACAAGATCACTAAAACACAATATCCAAACCCTGACATTGCATAAAAACTTTAAACACACCATCGTAGAACTATGTATATAAAACACAACATGATAATCAACATAAAACACACTAATGTTAGTTATTCGATAATTAAAGCCTTATCATTCAAAACACAACACAAAACCCACAAATATGACGTTTTAGTAATCTTCACTTTGTTATTTGTGGGTTTTGAGTGTGTTTTATGGTTGACATTACAGTGTTTTATGACTTTTTACACTATGTAGGAAAAATGGACTTTGTAGCCAACTCCCACCCTATTATAAATTATACAATCATATCAAACATAGAGAAAAGTTAACATACAAGACCACCATATCGTGCGAAGCGTACGCGAGCATCTCAACCGCACATCCGACCTACCCTAGGCTTTCAATTGAACGTGATGGCACAATAGTAATTAACTTGACATGATTACGCATGTTATTTGCATAATTACGCATGGGTTGGGTTTAACCCTAACTACGCACGTTATTGCATAATTACGCATGTTATAACGCATAATTACACACGTTTAAACCAGAACCCGCATGCCACCAAACATGAAAATTCCGCATGTTAAACTCAAAATTACGCATGGGTTGGTTCAACCCTAGTTGCGCATGTTATATGCATAATTATGCACGTATCGGGTGGGTGTAAAAAAAAAATGGCACGCTTCTCAATCTCTTGCTCGCGTATCTTCGCACGATAAGGTACTATTGTATTCTACACTTTCTCATCAAACATAATACTTGTATATAACTACATAAGAAACTTGGCGCCTCTACTATTTAGAAAGAACCTACCCAATGTAAAAGGAACGATGTAAAGCAACGCTGGTTGACCATGTCCATCCATCAAGTTCAAAGCTACATATGTAATAAGCAGACCTGCATTTTATATAAAGAGTGATTAAGTTTTACAGCCGTAGTGCAAATAAACCACATGCATACGCGTTTTCTTACCTAATCCGTAAGCAATCATTGTCCATAGGAAATATCCCTCTCGAAGGCTCTTGTTGGACAACCAATCATACCTGTTAAAAAAATATGATGTTAAACTTGATGAACTGCATCTGTTTTGACCCGTTATTGAACCCGCCCATTTGGCCACCTATAGGTCGATCACTATTATTACTAAAACAAAACCCTTATATACATATACAGTAGCTAAGGGTTTTGTCTTTTAGTGGATTTTCTAATTACACCCACTGCTCTTTCCTATATTTACTATACAACCCCTCAACTCTAACTTTCCTAATATACATGTTTAGCCCCTCTACTTTAATCCTTTGTAAATTAACCTTGCTTATATACATATTTAGACCCTCTACTTTAACTTCTCTAATATACATGTTTAGTCCCTCTACTTTTATTCCTTTTCGTATGTTGCCTTTTAGTGTTTTTCCCTCGCTAACGTGACGAACCAAACCAACTCCAACCAAACAATATCGTTACCGGCATTCATAGTATCAGAACCGGTATATATATTTTTTTTGCTTTTACTGTTTCGTCTTTTAGTGATTTTCCGAATACGTACATTGACGTTTCGATGTTCTTTTCCCCATGGTTTTACGGTATCTCTTTCGGTTGCTACACCCAGTGTCAGTGTCGGTATTGTACTGATAATCAAACTCCCACCGCAGTGCACGGGGTAAAATTTCTAGTATGGATGAAAAAAGAAAACGTTCAAACCTTAGAGAAAATGCTACTAATAATCCTGGTAAGATAATATCACCAAAACCGATGATACTGTAGCCACCCCAAGGATCAAACATCCTTGGAATTTTCAGTAGCATGGGAATACCGTCTTCTCCGCTCTTATCACCACGTGCCACCTGTATTGATAATAAAGAAAGTGACGTTCCATGATAATTAACACAAATAAATTTTGTAATTTGAAATATATTCACCCACCATTATCATCACGCTTTCATGGAACATCCTCTTGGAAATAAACACCCAGAAAATGTCATACAAGAACGCACAACTCAGGAGAACTGTTCCCACCTAAGATGATCAAATAAAAATACAAAAAAAAAAAAAAACTGAATAGCAGAAGGTTACAGTTAATTCTGTGACTATTACATCATCGTATTTAGGTTACATGTGTAAATAAGATCGACAAGAGATTGAAGGTTTAAAAAGTTCATATTTATGTGAAGATTCTGTATGTTTTCTAAGAAATCTTAAACTTACTATTGAATAATGAGAACTCAATAAAAGTAACTGAAGCGAAAACATCGAGATATTAGGTAATAATTTTATTCGGCATTTGACTCCTAGAATCCAACTGAAATGAACTTTGATTACCTTAAGATTGGGCACTTGAATTATCTGGATTACGGTGATTATCAATGCAACACCCTGATTTACCATAGAAAACAAAAAAAAATACAGTTTTATAAAGTGCTATTATTTCATCTCTTTCAACTCAAAACCGATTAAAAGTGATCTTACAAGTATGTCTTGGCCAATCCAAGCAAAGTGGTGCCGGCGGTAAACAGCCCATAAAACAGCACATAACACGCAAAATGGAGAAACGCCAAGTGTCAGATACGACACGCCTCCTAAAAAAGGAACCTTGATAAATGATTTTGCAACGTTTTCAAACGATCTGAAACTGCATTTATTGAAATTGCTAGTTAGACTAATAGTAATAGATAGATTGTATTCTAATCATTCGCTAATATGTGATACATATATACCATGCTAATAAAGCAACCAAGCACGTTTGCAGACCCTGAGAAAGAGAAAAAACAAGAGCTCACTTAATTTATTGAAGGCTATCAAATCGAAGAAAATGACTTTTCCTTATGTGAATGATTACGTACCTCGGCCCCACCAATGGCGAATAGGACAACCAAAACCTCAATGAACACGTATGACATTTTTTTGTAAAGCAAAACTAAGAAACATGATGCAACTACAATAAACACAATTGCGGATGTGGTCGTGATCTCAACGACACCACTGGAATAAGAAGCCTCCGTACTCAGATATTCATCAGAAGCATCCTGTGAATTTCAATATTAATCAATAATTTACGATTTACTCTTATGAGCTTAAGGAGATAAACTGGGGGAGTCAGTCCGGTTGGGTAAAAGGTCAGTATAGGTTCAGGCCAAAGAGGCAGGCCAGGTCGACCCAAAAGCATGTGTCCAGATATTTTACAACCATTAGAAATATTTAATGTGTCAGATATGTATAAAACCAAGTGTTATGCATTAAAATACACTTTGGACAACTATGAAACGTATTACCCTTTTAGCTATCTTTTATATTTAACCCATTAAACCCATCGAATAAAATATAACCCAAATCAACCCGTTCATAAGTAAAACTAGTTTTTTTACCCGCCGCGCATTGCGGCGGCGCCGTACGCGAAATGATAACGTATAGACTACAATCGACCGGACTCGTTTCCGAACTAAATTTACGTAGGAACGTATGATAACTAAAACTTATACCGTTGAATCAAAACGTATTGAATTTACGTCAAAACATAGTCCACTCAAAACGTACGTAAAAGAAAACATTTTATAACTGACCCGACTCATCTTCAAACAAAAACAACGTTAAAGCGTAGACGAACTCGAATTTACACCGACACATCCATTAAAAAAACGTAATAAATGAGTATTAGGGTAACCTCAAAACTTTAGAAACGTGAGGGGTGAGAAAGTGACATTTACAAAGTTGAGGGTTACCTTTGACATAATAGCAAAGTTTGAGGGTAGAATGGGTTGCATGACAAAAGTATGAGTGTTAAAGAGAAGTTAAAAAATACGGAGGCCTTTTTATGAAGTTAGAAAGTAGGGGGTCATTTTTGTCAATTGTTAATTGAATTTTGTCAACTTAGAAAAGTTGAGGGGGTTTTTTGACAGATAAGAGTCATGGTCACCGACGATGCTCTTTAATAGATATATATATAATTGGTCGAATACGCCACCTTTAAAAGTTTGTCCTGCTCAATAACTGCTTCTCTGGCACTCCAAGCAGACCAGTAAGATGCGCACAGAATGGTACCAACAGCCATAAGCCATAAAAACACCTCAGCAACATCAACCAATGGGCGTTTTGGAGAGTATAGCTGCACAGAAACTGTGGAAAAACATGGGAATTTCCAATTAATTTAAGATTTGTTCTTCTCAATTAATAATTCAATAAAGTGTTCAATGAACCGTGCCATTTATTTTTTCCTGGAGACTCTGTTTCAAACTTTCACCAGCATCCTGTGGAAGCATGACTACAGGGATGCCAATATTAACGTCTGGTTCATCTGCTTCACACACCATCTTGAATAGTTCTGTAAAAAAAATAAAGATTAATATATTTGTATAACCATCATAATAACCTAAAGTGGCAAAGTAGAGAGAGGGGAGCTCATGTCGGGTAACGGGTCAAAACAGGTTTGAATCAAAATCAAAGCAGTTAAAACTTGTGTTCTATGTTAAAACAGGCCACTTGACCCGTTTCTTTATAGGCTGGTACTTATATTGGATCTATGTAACCCGTTTCAGATACAAAACATAGGGGAAGATTAAGGTACAATAGCCCCTTAACGTGCGAAGCATACGCGACTTAATTAGGCATGTTGGTTTGTAAATCACGCACATTATAAAACTCAAACCCTAATCACGCATAGGTTAAACACAAAATCACGCATGAACAAAATACAAAAATCACACATGAGAAACCCCTAATTACGCATGTGGTCACACAATTCATGCATGAATAAAACCTAATTACACATGTTATATGCATAACTACGCACGTTATTTGGTGGTCGCGTACACTATGCACGTTAAGCAATGGCGGACATATAAATTATTTGTTGGGGGTGCGGATGAGTGGTTCAAGCATATTTTCAGGGGGTGCGGTCGGATTTTTTGCCTAAAAAATACACTAAATTTTTTTTTCAAGGGGTGCGTCCGCCCACCCTGGGCTTCACCTAGGTCCGCACCTGACGTTAAGGGACTTTTGTATTTTAAACTCTCACAAAACATGAGTTAATAATGTACCTGTGCGATTGTTAATAATAAGGATTGCTGATGCACCAGCCGCTTCAGCAACATTTGCCTTGGTTGTAAAACTACAGTTCCCTCGATGCACAAGGATAATTTCGCCAGTAAGCTACATAGATGATATAACTGCAGTAGTTATTAAACTGTTTCCAAAAGATAGTAAAATATATAAACAAAAAATAAGAGTAAACCTTATTTTTAGGTGTTGTACAACAATCAGGAGGGGCTGCAAGAGCAATCCTGTCTTTATGAGCATCCTTCTCCTTCGATTCCAAAGTGAGACCAAACCGTGCACCAACACCTACGAATTCAGCTTCTTCTCGATCATTAACCCATGTTTGAACTTTTACCTGTTACATAATGCACAGTTAGCACAATATCTATCAAAAGCTTAGATACCTTCAGAAAGAATTCTAACAAGTTAGGGATTTAATCAAATATTATACCTACAAGAAACTCAATTTAACATTATTCAAAACTAACAATTTTTTCACATATTATTTCAGATACAGAATTTCGGCTTAAATAATCTAAAATTTCAAATATTTCCAGAATTCCAGTTCTGCCAATTATTACACTATTACCAGATCAATTCTGTAAATCATGTTATCTTCTAGTAACAATTAACTTCTAATTTCTAATAAATAATAACATTTTGCAAAACATAACCATATGTCTATATTTTAAACAAACATGTACACCAAATTAACAATTATTTCACACATTAATTTCAGCTACAAAATATCTCGGTATAATCAGACTATCTAAATTACACTATTAGCAGATCAATTCAGCACTATCATGTTATCTTCTAGTATCAATTAACTTAGAATATCTAATAATCTAATAATATGCCCCAATCATAATATCACAAAAACCTAAAAACCCTAAAACGAGGTTCTGAACTTCGGAACAACTTATCAAGTAAAAACGATCAAATTAAGAATTACCAGAACGAAATTGTTGTCACATCCAGGTCTAGTAGGGGCTTTATCATCACGGTGAACTATATCGCCGGCGCGTGCAGGAGAATCGCCGGAAATTAGTAAAATTAGAGCCACTGTAAGTAGAGTTCTAGTGAACTTAGATGATTCGGCCATTAATGGATGTTGAATCAGAGTGATTGAAGAGGTTTGATGATGAGAATTGGGGGTTTTGGTTTGTTACGAAACGATGACGACGACTACGATGAGTCGGCACGAAATGGCAAACATGTGTGCGTGTAAAAAGCGCGTGAAAACGTCATTTGCTGCTTTTGTTTGTATTTTTTTTTTTCTCAACGGCAAACATAATCAATCCCAAGCACTCGCGAGTCACCCACTAACGGAGTACTCCAAGAGTAACTCGAGTCCATCACCAATTTCGGGGAAAACCTGGTAATCCACCCGCCCATAGGCACGACGGTGAAATTACCGGTAAAACCTGTTTAGCTCAAGGATCGAACCCAAGTTTCTCCGGTCTCCTATCATTGCCCATCAATGTCTCACTTTGCACCAAGTGCGAGTTAAACTTGCATCTCTCAAGAGAAATGCAAGCTTTTGTTTGTTATTATTATTATTTTCTTTATTATTTGGAAAACAACGCAAGGGGACGGGTATCATCGATGACACCAGCGTCGGTACTTGCGTTTTTATCAAGTACATTATAACAACCCTCCTGAATATTTTTGACACCCAAATATATTTTAGAATGTCCCTATATGTCTTAAAACATACCTCGTATGCGAACACCTGGCCCCGAATACATTATATAATTAAAAATAAAATAAAAATCAAGTTTAACATCACTCGCGGGCCGCGAAGGCTAAGCCTTCGGCTTACGTGCGCCGCGACAGATGGAGGATAAGGCTGCACCCGGTGGTGCCACGTGTTGTACAAGTGTCAAGCCTATAGTGGTGACCAGGCCAAGCTAGGCCCTACTACCCCTACTACGCGGGCCGCGCAGCCCTTGGCTACGGCCTTCGCGGGCCGCGAGGGAAGTCGAAAGGTCACCTATAAATTGAGGCCTCCAGCCTCAGTTTCAATTCGTTCATCTCTCGATCTCTCTCAATATTCTGAATAGCAAAGATAATTTTCGGCATAATATCCCCTAAATAACGAAGTTCTGCCCCGTTGTAAGTATCATAACCCCGGTTACGTATTAGATACGCTGCCCAATTGATCCAGGGTTCCGTAACGGCTGTCATGGTTCTGCCCGACGTAGTCGTTGGAATGCCGTCTCGGGGAGGGTATTACTAATATGAATATTGGGTTATTATACTAACGCGTGTGCATTTGTGTAAATTATAGATAATCACCAGGAAATCCTTAAAGGAAACCCTAAGACATCAATGTGAGTAATCTCCTTTTTGCAAATTGTTTTTACAAAACCTCACATAATTAATAATATATTAAACAGTGATTGGGTATTTGTATTCTACAATTATCGCCGGTATGTTGGGGTTTGTATACAAAATTTGTTACTACCTTGCGAGGAGTAACATGACCACAAGTCGGGTTGACAGTACCGTGGGTGGTAATTGAATAGATGGAAACAAATGTAATTGCGCGACTGCCCTCAATACTGTACAGTGGTTTTTACTAAACTTGATTAAACTGGGATTCACTCACCAGTATCTCCCACTGACAAAATGTTTTAAACGCGTTTCAGGTAACAAATTGTGAAAGCCAAATAGAAGCCAACTTGACAGCACTGAAGGCTTGGAAAAGTGGCAATAAAGTTACCTAAGATAAAGAGATGTTTTATTTAAATAAAATAAGGTTTATCCCTACAAAAATGTGGGTACTTGAAACTTGAGAATTTCCTATGTGTTTAATATATTAAAAGCATGGTATTTTACTCTGATAAAATATTTCCTAACTACGGTCCTGATATAATTTTCGCTGCCAAAATGATAAACACCTGGATACCACCGAAACTGGCTGTGGCCGCCCGTTCCCGAGTTGTTAGGGGACGGGGGTTGCGACAGAATGTGGTATCAGAGCTAAGCCACTGATTCAGCCACAGAAGTGTTCTGCTGACACCAAGATATCATGTGTTAGGAAATTAATTACGGAAATACGTGCATATCTGTATTTTATTGTTGTGTGTTATTTGACTATTTGTTAATTTACAGTATGAGTGATCAAGGACCCTCTGACGCTTATCGTCAGTTGTCCGGCTCACCTAGAAGTGAAGGCACCTCTTCACAGCCTGCCCTCTCATGGTATTCAGCTGACAATGAAGATGGGATATTCGTGTTTAAGGCTCAGTCTGAAGAGTCATTCCCTCCTAAAAAGAGAGGATGGTTCAGTAGGGGAGCACATGAGCGTAGGAAGAGAATGAAAAAGTTACAACAGCAGTGAGTTCTAGCAGCCGCTAAGAGAGAGACAGATGCTCACACTCAAGACATGCTCAATAGGAGTTTAGCAAACTTCCATATCTTAGCAACCACAGCTGCCGACCCAAACCTGGAGCAACTCATAGCCCCTCAACCATTTCCCTTGTTTCCCACACAGCCAATGGAGATTGAAAACAACCCAGAAAACCAAATCCAAATGCATGATTTTAACCCAGAAGATATACCTAGGGTACCAGCACCCAATCCCTTAGACCCAGACTACGACCCGTGGTTCAATGATCATAGGGATTATGTGCAACGCTACCACCTAACAGACGAACTCATGCCAAACCTAGCAGCTTACCCAGGTCTGGACCCTCTAGATCCCTACTATGATAATGATGAATACATTAGGGAAATCCTAGAGAATCCATACCCTCAGGAATAACCCATGCCACAGTACACAGATCCAGTACCAGTGTCACACCCCGATATTTCCACGTTTGACCGGTGGGCCCGGTAGGGGAGTATCGTGACGTAGTTGATATCATCATAGTCAAACAACACAATATATAAATGCACAGCGGAAGCAAAAGATAAATATATTACAATCCGAATAAAAAGTAATATCCAAGTATTACAACGGAAAGTAAAGGATCCACAGGCGGATCTTAAAACATAAATATTGTTCAACAGACTTTAGACGCCTAGAACTTGCAAGATTCCTTATTAACGTCCTGAGCAGCTTCCAGCCTATTACGTACTTGTACCTGTCACTTAGACTTTTGAAAATACGTCAGTTTTCACTAGTAAATACACTCAACCGACTCATTTGAAAATGTCTATGAAAATTGGTTTAGGTGCTCAAGGCACGAAGATGTTTTGATACTTTGATTAAAATGCTCAAGGCAAAATTAATCTTTTATACTTGGGACAAACTATATTTCATGTTATCAGTTTTACATAACTTGCTCTACATACGGGGTCCGGTACTATGCCGGTTCATGATTAACCGACACACCACTTATTCCCTTATTAGGAAATCCCTTATTGGGTATAATTAATTAATAAACATATGGCCTCTGTCAGGTGTATGCCTACACCCCGTGCTTAGGTCGTGGCCATTGCATTTAATGAGTCAAGGATATCCAGGACACGGTCGCATTAATCCCCAATGTTTCAGTCAAGCAATACGAATTAAAAACAGGTTATTTGGATTTCCCGACTTATTGGTCTTTGAATCCCATACCTGACCATGCGGTATTTATATTACCGTATCCCAAGCCCGTAATAGGGAAAATAAGTTAAGAGTATTTACCTGAGCTAGCTCCTGTCTTAAATAGCAAGAATTATAATAACTCAGCCGTATTCACTTAAGTAAGCGTAGGTACAATTTACCGGAAGGCTCTAGTCTGGAATGATGGTATAAATAACCAATTAGAATGCTAACGAGTCTTTAATTAAGCCTAAGCTTAGACCGGTTAATTATACGGTTCAAACGCACGATTAGGCGAAGACCGGAATAGAATGTGATTTAGACCCGACATGTTCGGAGACTTGTCTTATATGGGTAATCTAAACACATTCTGGATTTTGAGATAAAAACCTGTAACACCTCGAAAATTCGTGTTCAATGATATAACGACACGTGTCATGTAAGACAAAACGCGTTGTAAACCCATATTTAATAAATATGTTTTGGCAGGATTTAAAAGTGGCGTCATGTTAATTTTTACCTCTGAACGACCTCATTTATAAATCCCAAGACTCAAGTATATATATCTTAAACATCTAATATATCTTAAATCCGGAAATTCTTGACAATAATTGAAATGGTGGACTCCTACGAAGAAAATGCACGGTAAACCTTATTGTTCGGCACTTTCAAAATGGATTCAAGCAAACAATTCAAAATGGTAGGGTATGTAACTGCTCAAGGCCATTTTGGGAGGTCCCTAAATGATAATTGAGGCCCCAAAGTCGGATAAAGATGGTTGCCCTTTCGAATGCATGAAAGAACAAAGTTTTGGTCCCTGATGAACGCTTGCGCACCACAACAACAGGAGTCTTACGGTGCGCAAGCAGCTGCCCAGCGACAGAAATGTTCCTGTTTGTTGTTTAAACGAAAAAACTCACCTTTAAACGAGTTTCCTCATATCCCTTGGCCCCTAAGCAGCCCCTAAACATGTAGGACACCTGTGGCAATGTTGTGGTAAGTGCTAGACTTTGTTGTCAACACTTTGTGGTGATTGAATTCACTATAAAAGGGCCTTGAGTTGCAAACAATTCATCACACCATTTCCTTCAGCTTTCTGATCATTCCTGGAGCTCAAACCTTCTCTCAAGTGATCACTAATCAAGCTTAGGACTTCAGTAAGTTTGCTAATCCTTTCTTAATTAAGTTTAGCTTAGTTATTTAGCTAAAAGTCAAACCATCGTAATTACGGTTTGACTTCGAGATTAATTAATAATGGCTCAGTCAAATCTCGAATCGAAAGTAGTTATAAGTTGGTAATTATGTGGGTAATAAAACCTTAAAAGGGTTCCCCCTGATTCCCACTCTAACTAGGTCAAATGTCGGGTCAAACTTGTATTTAAAAAGTCAACAGAATGTGTAAATTACAATTTATGCATGATTAGCAATGTAGAACACATACAACCTGTTTGATCATTAATATAACTTGGTAATTAGAGTAAGAACATGTCTAAACATGTTCAACCCGACAATCTACTATTTAGACCCGGTTCGGAACCAAAAGTCGCAAAGCTTTGACTTTTGCTTTGACTTCAGTTCTGACCCGTTTTGGTATGATTTAGAAATACCTAAGAGCTTCATTTGGACCAGCTTACATGCTAGTATAACCCTCTGTGATTATACACCACGGATCATTAGTTATCCGATTAATACGCATAATTCCGTTAATTGCTCATATGTTGACCATTATGCCCTTTTCACTTTAAAACGTGATTTTTGGAAATGTAAAAGAGTAGAAACCTTACTTACTGATATTTAAACTTGCATACAAAATTTGACATCAGTTTGAGGTATAGGTTAAGAGTTATGCACGTTAGCGTAAAATGGAAGCTTTATGTTAACTAAACGGCGTAAATAGCGTATAGCCTAATTACACCTACTTTTGATATCAAAATCTTTACCCACTGATGTAATATATTATTTTGGGAATTTTGAAGATTCTTAATTAATTTTAGGCTGAGCATAACTCATAGTCGTAGGCTTAATCCGGTAATTGTCGGTTTTGCCCTTACGGGCCATAAAATGAGTTTTACTTATCTAAACGACTCCAAACCTTTTCCTACTGATCTTAAATGATAAATAAAGTATTTTAAGCCTTCTAGAATAATAAGAATATCAGCTTTATGTATCGAACCCGGAAATGGCTTTTAATCGCCTTATTAAGCGTTTTTAACGCATAGTATGTACTAAAACTATTTTAAACATACCAAGGGTGATACCTACTGATATTTGAGGCAAATTATAATATCTTAATAGTAAGCAAAGGTTGTTAAACTCAGACTTCAGTTTTGAGCTTTTCGGCTTATGTGAAATTACCAAAATGCCCCTACGGTGCATAGTTTGGTTATAATTGATAAATTTCACATATATACTTTACCCTACTGTTATAACTTAGTAAAATAAGTATTTTTACTGATTACATCAGACCTGTAACTCAGGTGAATACTTAAACTCTTTTATAACCTTTTAAATGGCCAAACTACCCCTACGGGGCATAGTTTGTGTTTAAATACGTTTCGGGCATAATAAAAGACATCTTACTGATGTCACAACATATTTGAAGCATATTAACTTAGGAAACCTGTAAATGGCTCATATGAACACCCGTTACGCTTATTACGCGTTCGGTTCGGTTTATGTAACTAGTTACATAAATTAGCCTAAACGGGTCAAACCTTATCGGTTTTACCTCAAAATCCAGAGTGTGTATGAAATACCCATATTAAACAAGTCTCCAAATTTGTTGGGTCTAAATCACATTCTATCCGGTCTTCGCTTAATAGTGCGTACGAACCGTATCATTGAAACTAACCGGTCTAAGCTAAGGCTAAACTAAGGACCCGTTAGAAATCTAATAGGTTATTATAAACCTTCGTTCCAGATTAGGAGCCCAGTAAAAGTACTTGCAATTGCTGTATTTGATTGATACTTTGCTCAGGTAAATACTCTTAACTTATTTTCCCTATACGGGCTTGGGATACGGTACTATAAAAGTACCGCTTGGTCGGGTATGTAGTCATTTAAATCGGATTGTGATTAATGTATTTACATAACCCGCTTTGTTCTGTATTATTTGATGTATGGCCCTTGGGGGTTAAATGACCACGTCCCGGATATCCTTGGCATCATTTTACGAAATGGCCACGACCTAAGCACGGGGTGTAGGCGTACACCTGACAGATGCATTATGTAAAAACTGGTAATCCACTAAAGGAATCAACCTTGTGGGCACTATACCTGTGGCGTGTCAGTTAACTTAAACCGGCTCTTCTAACCGATGCTAATGGACGACAAATGAGTAAAACTGTATACAAGATTATCTACAAATAATTGTCCCAAGTTATAAAGATATTTTTGTGCCGAAGTGCATTCAAATCAATTTTCAAACTCTTTTCTAAATGATTCAGTTGAGTTGTATTTACCAGTGTAAACTGACGTATTTTCCAAAAAGGCTAAGTGCAGGTGCTAGACGAAATAGGTTGGCTACTCCAGGCATCATTACTCAAGTCTCGCAAGCTCTAGATGTCAAAGTCTGTTGAACAGTTTTCTTTTTATATTGATCCGTCTGTGGATCCTTTACTTTCCGTTGTAATACTTGGATATTACTTTTTATTCGGAATGTAATATATTTATCTTTTGCTTCCGCTGTGCATTTATATAATTGTGTTGTTTGACTATTATGTTGCCAACCACGTCACGATACTCCCCACCGGGCCCACCGGTGACACGTGGAAAGTCGGGGTGTGACAAAACCGATAAGGTTTGACCCGTTTCGGCTAATTTTTGTAAACTAGTTACATAAGCCGAACCGAACGCGAAAGAGGCGTAACGGGTAATCATAAGGGTCCTAACCAGGTTTCCTAAGTTAATATGCCTCAAATATGTTGTGATATCAGTAGGATACCTTCCATTATGCCTAAAACGAATTTAAACACAAACTATGCCCCGTAGGGGTAATTTGGTCATTTATAAGGTTATAAAAGAGTTTAAGTATTAACCTGAGTTGTAGGTCTGATATGTTCAGCAAAATACTCAGGTTTACCAAGTTATAACAGTAGGGCATGGTATATATGTGAAATTTATCAATTATAACCAAACTATGCACCGTAGGGGCAATTTAGTAATTTCACATAAGCCGAAAAGCTCAAAACTGAAGTCTGAGTTAAACAACTTTTGCTTACTGTTAAAATACTATAATTTACCTAAAATATCAGTAGGTACCAACCCTTGTATGTTTAAAATAGTTTTAGTACATACTATGCGTTAAAAACGCTTACAAAGGCGATTAGAAGCCGTTTACGGGTTCTATATACAAAGCTGATATTTTTATCATTCCAGAAGGTTTAAAATAATGTATTTATCATATAAAATCAGTAGCAAAAGGTTTGGGGTCAAAAAGATATGTAAAACTCATTTTATAGCCCGAAAGGGCAAAACCGACATTTACCGAATTAAGCTTACGACCCTAAGTTATGCTCGGCCTAAAATTAATTAAAAATCTTCAAAAATCCGAAAATAATATATTACATCAGTGGGTAAGAAGTTTGATATCAAAAAGTGAGTTTCAATAGGCTATACGCTAATTACGCCGTTTAATTAACATAAAGCTTTCAATTTACGCTAATGAGCATAACTCTCAATCTACACCTCAAACTGATGTCAAATTTTGGGTGCAAGTTTATATATCAGTAACTAAGGTTTCTACTCTTTTACATTTTCAAAAATCACGTTTTATGGTGAAAAGGGCATAATGGTCAACATATAGGCAATTAACAGAATCATGCATATTAATTGGTTAACTAATGAACCATGGTGTATAATCACAGAGGGTTATACTAGCATGTAACCCGGTCCTAAGGAAGCTCTAAGGCATTTCCAAATCATACTAAAACGGGTCAGAACTGAAGTCAACGCAAAAGTCAAAGTTTTGCGACTTTCGGTTCCGAACCGGGTCTAAACAGAAAATTGTCGGGTTGAACATGTTTAGACATGTTCTTACACTAATTATTAAGTTATATTGATGATCAAACAGGTTGTATGTGTTCTACATTGCTAATTATGCATAAATTAGAAGTTAAGCATTCTGTTGACTTTTTAATAACAAGTTTGACCCGACATTTGACCTAGTTAGAGTGGGAATCAGGGGGAACCCTTTTAAGGGTTTATTACCCACATAATTATCATCTTATAACTACTTTCAATTCGACTAATCACTGGACCATTTGTGATTAATCGCTAAGTCAACCGTTAATTACGACGGTTTGACTTTTAAGCTAAAACTAAGCAAAAACTTAACTAAGGAAGGTTAGGCATACTTACTGAAGTCCTATGCACGAAATGTGAAGCTTAGAGAGAAGTCATGAGCTCCAGAAATGATTCAAAGTGCAGATGGAAGGTGTGAAGAACTTGTTGCAACCTTGGCCCTTTATATAGTGCTCAAGAACACTTGGATCATTGACACACAAACTACCATTGGTCCCTGATTGTTAACACATGTCCCTAAGGTTCTAGGAGTCACTTAGGGGTCGCCCATGATGAGAAAATATATGTTTTGGGTCGGTTATGCGCATAAACAGGCTGCTGTCAATGTTTTCTGCATCTGGGCGTCTGACGCGGCCCGCGTAAGATCTTAAGATGTCTTACGCGGCCCGCCTGAGCCTTGTTAATCAGATTTTTCATTTTCAAGTTTTTGCATATTGTCCCTTGGCCTTTCGAAGGGTCAACTAACTTATTTCTTGCAATTTGAACCCTCTAATTTGGCATATAAGGGCTTCAAGATACACACCCACTTCGTTAAGACCTCGGTTAACTTTATTGTTACCCGAAAAGTCATAACTTTCAATGTTGACGCTTTAACCCCTTGTATACGAATTTGATCATAACTTTCTCATACGATAACGAAACTTTATGAAATTTATATCGTGCATTCTAGTGAGCATAATTAACCATTACAAAGCTTAGGGTTTGTTAAAAGGTCACTTAGAGGTATACTTTAACATGTTGACACATTTAACCCCTGTAGTTTGTAATCTCTCACTTTCTTTCATATTTAGCTTCGTATGATCCATGACTTATTCGTTTGAAGGTATGAGCATCATGTAGGGTTAATGTACAATATATTTATTCACTGTTGACATTTAGAACTCGTATATTCACATACTTTCCATGATTGTCAACTTTAGTCCTTTCAGAACATTCTTTCACACGTTTAAACTTATGACACGTGTCAACACATTATAGGACGTGAATTTTCGAGGTGTTACAACCAGCACCTACACCCCCAATGAGTGCAGAAAATGTGCAAGAACTCCGAACCTTCGGTGAAGAGATTTTAGAAAATAGTGACAGGATGAGGTAGATTGGAGAACGACTCGTCTGGAAGTACGACGAGCGTAATATGGAGTTCTGGATGAACCCATATCAGTGA
This sequence comes from Helianthus tuberosus, assembly GCA_030545235.1. Taxonomy (NCBI): domain Eukaryota; kingdom Viridiplantae; phylum Streptophyta; class Magnoliopsida; order Asterales; family Asteraceae; genus Helianthus; species Helianthus tuberosus. Next base: position 23,156,038 of record CM060381.1, on the reverse strand, counting down.
TGGTGATAGTAATAATATAATAATAATATATATAATAATAATATATCTATCGTAGTATAGACCACTTTGTGATTAGTGGTGCATAATAGTATTGTAATTCTAGATTCCAGTATCAGTTTGTATTAGACGCATACTATATAAGAAAGAGTAAGTCGCAATGTTCGACGTTTTTTACCAATATGTGTGTTGTATTTGCCTTAAATATTATTTTGTGATATTAATAAGTGGCAACTGTTTAAAATTCAGATGGACAATGAAGTGAACCAGGAAAACCAGAATAATGAAAACCAGAATGACAATAACCCGAATAACGATAACCCGAACAACAACAATAATGGAAATCAAGTGGATAACGGTGCCATCCAACACATAGTGGCACAAGGGATAATAGATTCAATGCCATATATTATCAAAACAGTTAGGGAAGCCGATAATAAAAGTAACAATGGTAGCAAACGACCCACTGAACCTGAACACAGCGTAAACAATGGACCCATACTTCAAGCGCCCATTCCCAAAAGAAGAAGAACCATGTCTTATGGTTGTTCTTATAAAGAATTCTGGTCTTGTAAACCAATGGAATTCTCGGGCAATGAAGGGGCCGTTGCAGCTCTATGCTGGATAGAAAAGACTGAGGTTGTCTTAAAAATAAGCAAGTATGCGGAAGAGGATAAGATAATGTTTGCTTTCAATCTATTTAAGAACTCAGCCTTAGAATGGTGGAACACTATCCTTCAGTCTAGGGGAAGTGATAGAGTTTACGGTATGGAATGGGAGGAATTTAAGAACATGGTGGAAAGGAAATTTTGCCCTCCCAATGAAAAAGAACAGATAGCAAATAAATTTTTAAACCTTAGAATGACTGGAGTGGATAGTAAGGGATACACTACATTATTCTTTGAATATGCTAGAATAGTGCCAACCCTTGCATCACCTGAACCAGTATTGATCTCCCGTTATATCTGGGGATTAATCAGTGAGATTAGACATGTAGTCAAGGCAACTAGACCTCAACCCATAGAAGAAGCTGTAGAACTAGCAAACACCTTGACGAATGAATTAGTGCGTACACGAGAATAGGATCAGAGGAGAAACCTAGCTCAGAAGCTTACCCAAGAATTCTGTTATGGAAATTCCAACTTTGGAAAAAATGTAGGTTCTACCTCTACACCGTAGTTCAAAGCCTGCAAGAAGAAGCATTCAGGAAAATGCTCCACTTACTGCAATTTCTGCAAGATACCAGGATACAAGGAAGAAGATTGCAGGAGGAAACCAAATAATGGAATGTGCTTCAACTGTGGAGAAAAATGTCACATCAAGCCAAACTGTCCAAAACTAGCTCCAGTCACGAACACCAATAACACTAAAAATGCTAGGGCATTTGTTCTGACTGTAGAAGAAGCAAAGATGATCCCGGATATGATCGCGATACGTTTTTAGTTAATGATGTTTTTGCTAAAGTATTATTTGACTTTGGTGCGAACCAAAGTTTTATTAATACTTCATTTTGCAAACTTCTCAATTAACCATTAACTAAACTCCCACAAGAATGTCTAGTAGAGACAGCAAATGGAGAAAATATTAAAATTTCTTAAATCTTGCAGGGAGCAAGTGTAACACCCCGTGTTTCAAAAGTCAAAATCAAAGTCAAGATTGAAGTCAAAGGGAGACAAGATTGCTAATTGCGATCTGTCACTCCTTGGTCAACTCCTGTTTTGACTTCTTTGACTTGTAGTTAGTCTATTTTATGCCTTACGTTAGTTGTATTATATGGAGTACTTGTTAATAATCGAGGTTTATTCAATATTTATCGCATATTCTATCGCTTTATCGCTATCGCAATCGCACTCGCAACTCGAATTACGCGTTCTGGATGTTGTTATACGTGTGTGTGTGCCTTATGTGTTACTTGTGCATGTTTATTTATGGTATGTTGTGGTGATTAATCGAAACGCAATCGAAACTCAATCGCAACGCAAACGGCTAAACGAATACGAAATAAGGATGATTGTATGTTGATATAGTAGTTGGGATTAAAAGTAATTTGACTAGGAAACTCTATCGCATCGCGATGCTCGCAATCGCAATCGAAACGGCAAAACTCGTCGCACCGAACACTCGAACCAAGTGACTAATCGACCAAGTGACCAGCCGATCGACCAGCCGTTCGATCGAGCTGCCGCTCGATCGGCCAGCCGTTCGATCAGGCTGCCACCCGATCGACCAGCCCTTTCCACTTTGGGAAACCCTATAAATACCTCACTTGTTACTACTTTTGGTAAGTGACATCTCTCTGCTCGAACCAGCCGCACTCACGCTTATTTTCTCCGATTTCTCTCAAATCTTGTAAGTTTTCAACCTAATCTTTGTACTTTCTTGATCTACACGCACTCCTACACCTTTCTATCTTTTGAATCTTAACTTTTAACCGTGAAATCACTAGATTTGAGGTGTTCTAGGATGAAGTCTTCGTGGTGTTCTTATGAACTTCATGTCCTGGCTTCAATCCTTCGAGAACAACTTAGATCTGAACGATTTCCACATAAATAAACAAAGATCTTTCATAGATCTGAATATGTCAAGGTGAAAAAGGATTGAAAGATGGTTTTCCAACTTTCTTTCAACTCTTTTACACTCAATGCACTCAAAACTGATAGAATCGGAGCTTGTACCAACTTCCTACTCATTCTTGTGGTTGTGTTGGTTCAAGATCTGGATTCTATCCATAAGACTATCGATTTCGGGTTAAACATGGAACACCGTCTCGAACAGTTAACTGGTCGGATTTGGGTGATTCCTGTCTGATCAGGAGTTCCAAGTATTGACGAGGTTTTTGTTGCTTAACACGCTATCAAAACATCTCGATAAAACGACAAACTATCAAAATGACCAAGGAAGAAGACGACCGGGACACCAGAACGGAGTGCCGCCCGATCGGACTGTTGTCCGATCGGATTGTCACCCGATCGTGTGGTCACCCGATCGACTTGCACCCTGGCCTCACACTCAACTTTTATTTTCAAACTTTGAGGGATGAACATTGAATGAAGTGCTGCCTGATCGGATTACCACCCGATCGGACTACCACTTGACCATCTAATGATCAGACTTCAATACTTAAACAATTTTCAAACATGTTCAATATCAATGGACTGCCACCCGATCGGACTACGAGTGACAAACTGCTGTGAACTTGTTCTCACTAAAGTATCCAACCGATCGGGTTGTCGTCCGATCGAACGTCCGACCGATCGACCGACCTGAAAGGTAGTGATACTTCCATGTTTTCAAAATGCTACAACGAAAACTTCAAAATACAAGCCATCATACACAAACACATCCTTCACAAAGGAATAAACAATCCACTCGAAAGGTCACCCGATCGGATGACCATCCGAGCGGACTGACACTCAAACGACCGGCTGTCCGATCGGACTACCATCCGATCGAACTGATGTTCGACCCACTGTCACTTGTTTCGTTTTACGCGTCGCTTATCGTTATGCTATCAATCTGTTCAGGCTAACCTTACTCTCTAGCGCTCCCTTCAATCCACCAATCGCTGTGAGTATACTCGATCCCTTTTTGCTTTACGCACTTTTGGGTGTTACATACGTTACATATTCTAAATCACATCAAACACACTACGCAATACTTTAATCGCTAACCAATTACCGCATGTTATGCGTGTCTTAATGAATGCTTGTTTGTTATGTTTACACATGGAATGTTGTCTACCTGCCTTAGCAACGATAGTACTATTTGTTTGGACTCAACACATGTTCACTCAGGGGTTGTTAAGGACAATTTGTTACATGACTCACAGTGGTGAGTGTGTATTACGAACTGCCTTGGGCAGTCAACCCGCAGTCATTGGTATCGATAGGTTCATGTCGATAACTAACATGCCTCATTTTACACTGTGTACGTGTTGGTTATGCGTAACGATTTCGAACTCTATTATATCTATTAAACTTGTATGCTCACCTTTACACTATGTGTATTGACCTTTGTTGGTGCATACGTCTGTCGACTTCGTCTTGTATCGAGTCTTGCATTGTTCAGGGCACGAAGTTCGAGATTTCAAGTCAAAAAGTTAATTCCGCTTGAACATACTAATTCCGCTTGAAGAGGTCATCAAGTAATTCCGCATAGAATTAACTAGCTAATTCCGCTTGAACCATGTAATCTCGTTTGAGTGTAATTTCGTTTGTAATTGTGATTCCGTTTGAGTCATGTTCAAACGGAATTAGGATGGCTATATGTAGGTGTTAGTCAAGTTCATTTGAAACGGAATTAGGTTGAGGTTTTCCGACGGCGAAGCTCTGTCGAAGTGTCTACAGACTTGTAATTGTCACCAGATCAATAGAAAGACAGTTAAAAGTGATATTCTAGCTGAATCACACACAATATGTCTGTTTCTGCCTTTCATATTGTGTAGAACACCTCTGATTGACTCGTTTGGGTCCGTACACGATCCTACAAGTAGTATCAGAGCTCAGGAGGAGGAGTTCTGCAGATTTCAGCTTGATTTCATCTCATTTTCTGGCTTCTACACCTTCTTTTATCAATTGAACAAGTTTTAACGGTTAAAATGGCATGAATTTTTCACAACATAAGCGAAATACTGTTTTAACAAACCCTTGAGAAAATCAGATCAAAATTCAAAGTAAAAGTGACAAAAATGGGCCAAACAGTTAATTTCGTTTGAACGAGTACCCTAATTCCGCTTGAAAAACGTAATTCCGCTTGAGTATTTCGTTTCAGTATGTTATTCCGTTTGAAAGTTTGAAACAAAATTAGTTATTCTATTTGAAAACTGATTCTGTTTGAAACATCTCAAGCGAAATTACTTTTCAAACTCTAATTCTGTTTGGTGATTCTGTTTGGTGATTCCGTTTGAGTCTTAATTCCGTTTGAAGTTGATTGTGCAGGTAATCTCGCTTGAAAGTAATTTCGCTTGGAGAGTAATTTCGCTTGAAGACTTAATTCCGTTTGAGAGTGTCTGTTTTGTGAAACTTTTTACCGAATCATGGAAGAAGAGTTCTATAACGCGTTTGCTACATCTCCGACTAGTCCAGCTGTCATTGCTCAAAACATGAACTTGGAAAACGAAACTGGAACGTTACAAAAACCCCCGAAACTTATGGGAATTGAGGAGTACCATGGCTGGAAAAATCGTTTTGAGAATTGGGTTCAGGCAAACCATCTGAGAGCTTGGGAAAGCATTGAAACAAAATACGTTAGACCACAGACCGCTTTGAATGTTGATAAAATTATCTCAGAATTTTCAGACAAAGAGAGAGATAGTTATAAAGGAGAAAAAATAATGATTAGTCTTCTACAACAAGCTGTCAAAGAGGATATATTTGTGTTGCTTCAGCATGATGGTAGTGCTTTTTCCATATGGGAGGCACTTAAAAAGAAATTCGAAGGAAGTACAGAAATGATCAATAGCAAAAAAATCATTATTGAAGAAAGAATTTGAGTTGTTTACAAGTATGCCAGGTGAATCTACAAAGACTCTCATTGAGAGATATTGTCATCTTGTGTGTACCATGTCCCAGTTGAAAATTACTAAAACTCCAGCATAATGGGTTGAGAAGTTAGCTGATGCCTTACCTCAGAAAGAATGGGGTACATATCTCATGATTTTAAAGAATACAGGAGAGTTTAGTAGATTATCAATTGCACAATTCATTGAGAAACTTGAGGGACAAGATCTTGAACAGCAAAAAATTGCAAGAATGAATAATGCAAATGTTCAACAAGACATCAAGTTATATTACAAAGGAAATGTTGAGAAATTTGAAGCAAGTCCAAAGATCCAAACCTCCTTTAGTACAGGAAATTCATCTAGATCAGTTAGTCAAAGTTCAATCAACACTAGTGGATTTTCAAATGTTAATCCTCCAAGTGTTCAAAGTGCAAATGTTGGTAATGGACATATGATTCAGTGCAATGTTGCATTGCATCTTCAAAATGGTCAGAATTTTTCTGAAGAAGTTGTTAAAAGTCATATGGCATTACTGGTTACTGCTTTGGAATCGTATGAAGGATTTATTGCTGGAAGAATTTGTAATCCTATGCTAACCAAGGAAGATTATGACCAGATTGATGCAGAGGAATTGGAGCTTATGGATATTAAATGGTGCTTAGCTAGTGTCTTGAGAAGAGCTGAAAAGTTCAAAATGATTACAGGAAGAAATGATTTCTTGGATGCACATGTCTCTACTTTAGGTTTTGATAAATCTAAAGTTACTTGTTTTCGATGCAGGGAGAAAGGACATTTTAAGCGAGAATGTAAAAATCAAGAAGCAAATGGAGCAAAGAATCCGTTTGGTGGTCATGATTACTATCGAAAAGCCATATATCAACAAGTTGCTCATCAACCGCATCAACAAAAAGATTCACAAACTGCTAATGGGAAAATGATCGAAGATGCAAACAAGAAAGCTTATTATGGTATCATTGATCAAGACGATGAGAAAATGGCTCCAGGATTTAGCTGGGATAGGTTTGTGGACGAGAATAGGGAGTTTAAAGCTTTCATTGCTCAAATTGTTCAAAAGCCAGAATTGATGAAAGAATGGATAGCAGTGTTAACTGATGAAGAGAAAAGTCAAGATGAAGAATCTGTTTCTTCTGAAAACAGTTCAACAGATACTAGTGATGATGATGAAGAAAGTGAACAGATAAACATTGGAAAAACTCATTTATCTTCTGACAGTTTTGAATTTTATTTTGCAGATAAATTGAAGAAACTTAAAAAAGAGAAAAGTTCCAAAAGAAATGGAAGAAGTTAAGGTTGTTGAGAAGATTGTTGAAGTGGAAAAGGTAGTTGAAGTCGAGAAGATTGTGGAGATTGAAAAGATTATTGAAGTTACAAAACCTTGTCTTACATGTTTGGAACCTTGCAAACAATGTGAAGATAAAGATGAAAGGTTTAGTGAGCTTGAAAATTTGAAAGAGAAGTTGCTGTTTGATGTCAAGAATGTGAAAGAGTCATACGATGTATTGAACAAAACTGTGAATAGTTTGCAGAAGACAAACTCTGAAAGAGAAGATGCTTTGACAATGATGAATGCAACAATGATGTCCAAGCAAAAAGAGATCAATTACTACATTGAGGAGTGTGCTAAGTTGAAGCAGGAGTTGGAAATTGAAAAAGTTGAAAATGAAAGAATCAGACGATTACTGAAAAGTTATTCAAGTTCTGATTACTTAATTGACAGAATTTATCCAACTGTTGCAGGTTTTGAAGTGTTTGAAGACAAGAAGCTGAAGAAAAAGGATACTGGTAAGAAACAGAGTGTCTGTTATAACAAGTGTCCGCCTCCAATTTAGGAAGGGTATTCGTCTAGAAAACCGAATGAGGAACAAGTAAAAAAGGCAGTCAATATAAAGTTGGAGTCCGAGATAACCGATGTATTACCAGACAATATTGACATCACATTCACAGTGTCCGACATAGATCATGAGTCTGAGTTAATAAAAAGGATGGTCGATCAGGTGTTAGATAAGGATGAGGAGTCCGAGTCAATGTCCGAGTCCAGGAGTTCGAGTTCGTCTGTCAGGAGTTCAAAGTCGTCGGGAAAACGGGTGTATAGTAAAGAATTTTTATTGTCAAAATCTAATTTGAATGACGAAACATTTGAAGTAGCATATACTTTGAATGATTCTGACAAATTATATTTTGATAAAGAATTTCCAATAAGAGGTGTTAAAATTGAAATGATCAAAAAAGTTTTCAAATTGACAGAAATTAATATTTCTGAAATAAAAGATGAAAATTTTTCTACAAAACCTAGACCTTACACCTCAAGAATAAAACAAAAATTAAACAAGAAAATGGGTTACAGTTCTGGTTCAGGTTATCGAAAGAAACCAAACCATAACGGTAATTTCAAAAAGAAAGGATTGGGTTTTATTCCACCAGAAAATTATAAAAATGAGAAAATTTCTAAAAATACAAAATTTGTGTCAGGTACTTCTGCTGAGGATGAAAAGAAGAGCTCATTCTGGAGACAGTCAAATCAGGAATTTCTTGCTGAAAAGAAGAAAACTGAAGTTCATCAGAGAAAAGAGACTAGAACTTGTTACAGATGTCAAGAAGTTGGTCACATAGCTTGGAACTGTCCTAAAGTAACCAACACAAAACAGGGAGTCTCAGAAAAACTCAAAGAAATAGTTGTTGATAAAACCGAACCACCAACTGAAAAATTTAAAGTGTTTAAAAATTCTATATATGAAGTTGGTGAGTGTTCAAAAAGATTTTAGAAGAAAAGGGGAAATCTTGACAACCAAGCTTGGGTTGTTAAGAAATCAGATGTAAAATCTGGCGATGAATCTGATTCCACAAAGTCAGATGAGCCACAGGTTGAGGTGAAAGAAAAAAACTCAGTGCCTCCAATGGATGATGTTCATTTTCCACCATTGAGGGCTGAGAATTTTAAATCAAAAGTTGGGAAGGTTGAGATTTCGAATCAATTCTATTCTGAGAAGAAAGAATTTGATGTAGAGAAAGCATTTAATGGGAATGTTAAAAAGATTTTTGAAAAAATGGTTGAAGGAAAAGTGAAAGGGGTAAAAGATTTTTATGAAACAAAGAAGGCTACTTATACCCCAAGTGAAAAAGATGAAGAGGTGGTCACATCCAAGTTCAGTCAGGCTTGGATGGCAATTTTTCACAAGTAAAATTCTGACTTGCCGGAGCTCCCAGGTTGGTAAGAGTGGAGCAGGAATCAACATATTTCTTGAGAAATTCACTTTTGTGATATTTCGGTTTTCAAGTGGTAAATCAGGGACATTAAGTTGTACTTGATTTTCTATAAGTGATATTGTTGAAAAATCTAAAATTGTTATATTCTTACAAGTGGTATTGAGAAAAACAATGTGATGAACCCCTAATCTACAAGTGGTTTTATAAATCCAACAAAACTTATTTTCCGGAAAAATCATTTTGGTTAAAACAAACTTAAGTGTTTTGAAATCATAATGAGAAAATAGTTTGTTGTAAGGGGGAGTTCTGATTGTTTATGCCAAGTGGATGGCGATTTAAAGCTATTCGATATCAGTTGTCACTTCTTGTATAGTTTGTTTTCAAATTTCCTTTAAATGATTTTGAATTTTAGGGGGAGTGAGAATTTTCAGAAAATCCAAAAACTTTAGAAAATTTGAAAAAAGGCAAAAACATGATAAAATACAAAATGAGTTTTGGTGTCAAAAAGAGGAAATGATAGTACATCAGTAGACAGTTACAGTATGCTAAAGAAATGTAATGTTTAAATAGTGTTAAACGGTCTCACTGATGATATGCCGATAGGTTTTTACACATTTAGTAAGCTTTTTCGGGATATAAACTTAAATTCAAACTTGCTTATTTTGTGGGGAACACTACTTGGATATATAGGTAACCCCTGAAATTACGTTTGAAGGATCCCTCTTTCTGAGATACTAGGTCTTTATGCTCAGTGATATTTGGGGTATTATCCCAGGACTTCTGATTTTGCGGAAGCAATGGCCTAGTCCCCGGAGAATACTTTACGCTTGCTTGAAATAAAAGCCTGCCCTCAGCATAAAAAATGATGAAACATTGCAAAATGCAAATCATGTGCTGTTGTAAAAAAGATCCTCTAAAGGGGACCCACCAAAAGTCGAAGCCGTCATCTCTCTGCTGAACGGAAGTTCTGACCTGAGCTCTCACGGTTCTTCGCATTTAACCCCTTACAGATATCATCTGTGGTATACTCATCTGTAAGACTGAATATTGGGATCTGGATACGGAAGTATATTCAAGAGGTGGGACACATGAATGAGTTTAAGTCCTTAATACACCTAATTCATATCCTGAATCAGTTGAAATTTGTGTGAAAATTTAAATGGATCAGTATATCGGCAATCTAAGTGAATTGTTTAATTCTTAATGTGTAACTAAGCTCAACGGTACTTGTGACTTGTCAAAAACTGATATGATCCTCTTACACAAACTCACAAAAATATTGTATGTAAATATTTCTTTACCGCATTTCATTTTATTCAAAAATCCAAAAAGATTTTAGTGTGTTTTAGCATAAATTTTGAAAATTTCAAAAAGATTTTCGACAACTGATGTTGGAGAGCGGATTTTCAAAATTCCAAGTGCTAAATATGATGAGCATGTGGTAAGGGGGAGCTTATGTTTAAATGAGAAAAGATTTTGAATATTTACTTACAAGTGGTTCATCAGTTATTAACATTGTTAAATCATTCTGGATAAATTTGAGGGGGAGTCTGAATATATAAATTTGTAAAATGTTAAATTTGTGAAATTTATTGTGAGGTAGAGGATGTGCAGGATTGCCTGGATTCTGAAGTCTGAGTATAGAGCCAGATCATGATCCTGTGAAAGCCAAATTTCGATCAACATCCGAGGGTAGATTGTTTGTTCGAGAGGAGTATGTTGGTGTTGATGAAGAAAGAGAAGAAAAGATTGAAGAAGTTTTACACTGTCAGATACTTATGAGAGAACAGTCAGACTGATAAAGACTGAAGACTCGACACTTAAGACTCGTCAACATCCGAGGGGGAGTCTGTTGGTGCATACGTCTGTCGACTTCGTCTTGTATCGAGTCTTGCATTGTTCAGGGCACGAAGTTCGAGATTTCAAGTCAAAAAGTTAATTCCGCTTGAACATACTACTTCCGCTTGAAGAGGTCATCAAGTAATTCCGCATGGAATTAACTAGCTAATTCCCCTTGAACCATGTAATCTCGTTTGAGTGTAATTTCGTTTGTAATTGTGATTCCGTTTGAGTCATGTTCAAACGGAATTAGGATGGCTATATATAGGTGTTAGTCCAGTTCATTTGAAACGGAATTAAGTTGAGGTTTTCCGACGGCGAAGCTCTGTCGAAGTGTCTACAGACTTGTAATTGTCACCAGATCAATAGAAAGACAGTTAAAAGTGATATTCTAGCTGAATCACACACAATATGTCTGTTTCGGCCTTACATATTGTGTAGAACACCTCTGATTGACTCGTTCGGGTCCGTACATGATCCTACAACCTTTACTTTAACGTATGTGACAGGTGCTTAGGATGCTTATTTGCTTAGCTTGCTGTGAAATCGAGGCTAGGAAAGACCTAGGTCAACAATAAACAATTGTCTGTAATTAAAATCTGAGTTGTCGGAACAGAACAATTTAACTAGATCTTGCCTGTAATAATTATGTTATCTTTTATGACATGGTATGGGACATGTTGCTTTAAATAATTGGTAATTATAGTTGTTATGGAAACTTCTGGACAATCTGTTTCGCTCAGTGCCACGCCCTGATGTTTCCGCCATCGGTTGGGGTGTGACAGCAAGAATAGAATTTTTAAATCAAAAGTTTGTTGCAAACCTTTACCCAATGAATCTGGCAGAATTTGATGTTGTGTTAGGAATGGATTGGTTAATAACCAATAAAGCCAGTATTTGGTGTGATCAAAAGTCAATCCAAGTAAATTCACCAAAAGGTGAAAAGATCACAATGATAGGAGATAAGCCATCTAGATCCACAAAATTCATCTTTGTGATGAAAACAACAAGTTACATAAGAAAAGGATCTTTAGTGTACTTGATTTCCATAATCACTAACACTAAAGGAAAAGAATTAAAGGATATTCCAGTAGTATCTCAGTTTTCAGATGTGTTTCCTGAAGAATTACCAGGGCAACCTCCAGACAGAGAAGTCAAATTCAGAATCCATCTGCTACCAGGGACAACACCAATTGCCAAAGCACCCTACCGTTTGGCATCTGCAGAAATGCAGGAACTAAAGAAACAGTTAGACGAATTATTGGAAAAAGGATTCATACAGCCAAGCTCATCGCTGTGGGGAACACCAATCTTATTCGTTAAAAAGAAAGACGGATCAATGCGTATGTGCATTGACTACCGCGAATTGAATAAGGTCACAATCAAGAATATGTATCCATTACCAAGGATCGATGATTTGTTCGATCAATTGCAAGGAGCTCGATTTTTCTCTAAAATCGATTACGATCAGGATATCATCAATTAAAGGTACATGAAGAGGACATTCCTAAGACCGCTTTCAGAACAAAGTATGGCCATTGAGAATTTACTGTCATGCCATTTGGTTTAACCAATGCCCCAGGTGCATTCATGGACATGATGAACCGAATATGTAAGCCATATTTGGATAAATTCATAATTGTCTTTATAGATGATATTCTTATTTATTCTAAGAGTAAAGAGGAGCATGCAAATCATTTGCACGCACTTCTAAGTTTATTGAGAAGAGAAAAGCTTTATGCAAAATTTTCAAAGTGCGAGTTTTGGTTAGAACAGGTACAGTTTCTTGGACATCTAGTTAATCACGAAGGAATTCATGTGAGTCCCACAAAGACCGAGGTAATTACCAAATGGAAAACCCCTGAGTCACCAACCGAGGTTAGAAGTTTCTTAGGATTGGCTGGTTATTATAGAAGATTTATTCGATATTTTTCTAGAATAGCCTTCCCTTAACTAAGTTAAGCTGTAAATCTGTTAAGTTTGAATGGGGACCAAAACAAGAAGAAGCCTTTAGAATTCTTAAGCAAAGATTAACCCATGCACCCATATTAGCGTTACCAGAAGGAACTGAAGACTTTATCGTCTATTGTGACGCTTCTAAGTTAGGCTATGGATGTGTATTGATGCAACGCCAAAAGGTTATAGCTTACGCCTCTAGACAACTTAAGAATCATGAAGAGAATTATTCAACCCATGATCTAGAATTAGGAGCCATAATTTTTGCCCTTAAGATTTGAAGACATTACCTATACGGTAGTAAGTTTACCATTTTCACTGACCATAAGAGCTTAAGGTATGTCTTCGGACAAAAGGAATTGAATATGAGGCAAAGACGCTGGATGGAGATACTTAGTGATTACGATTGTAATATCCAGTATCATGCAGGAAAAGCGAATGTAGTGGCTTATGCTTTAAGTCGAAAGTATCATGAAAAGCCAAAAAGAGCACGTTCTCTTAAATTAAATCTACAAGTGGATTTAAATGAACAAATTAGAAAAGCACAAGAATCAGTAATCAAGAATGATGCTGAAAAATTAAAAGGAATGGTTAAGGAATTAGAACAAGGAACAGATGGAATTTGGAGATTCCATAAGAAAAGAATGTGGATACCTAAATTAGGAAACCTACGCCACCGTATATTAGAAGAAGCTCATAAGTCTAAGTATACGATGCATCCTGGAAGTGATAAGATGTATCAGGATTTAAGAAAAAAAATTTGGTGGATAGGAATGAAAAAGGACATAGCAGCTTATGTTTCTAAGTGTTTAAGTTGTTCACAAGTTAAAGTTGAACATCAGAAACCCTCAGGATTGTTACAACAGTTAGAAATGCCAGTTTGGAAATGGGAATTGATAACAATGGACTTTGTTAACAGATTGCCCAAAACAAGAAAAGGTAATGATACAATCTGGGTAATTGTAGACAGGCTAACTAAGTCAGATCATTTCCTACCAATAAAGGAAACTTTCAGTATGGAACAATTATCTAAATTATATGTAAATGAAATAGTTTCATTACATGGATTCCTTTATCAATTGTTTCTGATAGGGATAGCCGTTTTACCTCTCATTTTTGGACAAGTTTCCAAAAAGCCATGGGAACCAAGTTGAATCTAAGCACAACCTATCATCCTCAAACGGACGAACAAAGCGAAAGGACAATTCAGACAATGGAGGACATGCTTAGAGCTTGTGTAATTGATTTCGGAGGTAATTGGGACGATCACTTACCATTAATCGAATTTTCTTATAATAACAGTTATCACACAAGTATCAATGCCGCACCATTCGAAGCACTTTATGAACGAAAGTGCCGAACCCCAGTCTGTTGGGCAGAAATTGGGGAAAAGCAATTATCTGGACCAGAAATAGTGCAAGAAACAACCGACAAGATCATTCAAGTCAAGGAACGACTGAAAGCAGCATGTGATCGACAAAAGAGCTATGCAGATAACAGACGCAAGCCGTTAGAATTTCAGGTAGGAGACACAGTGTTACTAAAAGTCTCTCCTTGGAAAGGAGTGGTAAGATTCATCAAAAGGGGAAAGCTAAGCCCCATGTATATTGGACCTTTTGAGATTATTAGAAGAATAGGACCTGTAGCCTACCAGCTACAACTGCCAGAGGAAATGGCAGAAATATATGATGTATTTCATGTATGTAATCTCAAGATATGCTTAGCTGATGAATCACTGGTAGTACCTCTTAAGGATATAGAGGTAAATGAACAACTTAAATTTGTTGAGAAACCTCTATAGATCGAAGACAGGAAAGTCAAGAACCTCAAGCACAAGAGATTAGTTCTGGTAAAAGTGAAATGGGACTCCAAAAGAGGACCAGAATATACATGGGAGCTTGAATCAGAAATGCAAAGGAAATATCCACACCTATTCTAGTAGATCTCGAGGACGAGCTCTAAAACAAGGTGGGGAGGACATAACAACCCTCCTGAATATTTTTGACACCCTAATATATTTTAGAATGTCCCTATATGTCTTAAAACATACCCCGTATGCGAACACCGGGCCCCGAATACATTATATAATTAAAAATAAAATAAAAATCAAGTTTTAACATCGCTCGCGGGCCGCAAAGGCTAAGTCTTCGGCTTACGCGGGGCGCGACAGATGGATGATCAGGCTGCACCCGGTGGTGCCACGTGTTGTACAAGTGTCAAGCCTATAGTGGTGACCAGGTCAAGCTAGGCCCTACTAACCCTACTACGCGGGCCGCGAGGGAAGTCGAAAGGTCGCCTATAAATTGAGGCCTCCAGCCTCAGTTTCAATTCGTTCATCTATCGATCCCTCTCAATATTCTGAATAGCAAAGATAATTAATAATATATTAAACAGTGATTGAGTATTTGTATTCTATAATTATCATCGGTATGTTGGGGTTTTGTATACAAAATTTGTTACTACCTTGCGAGGAGTAACATGACCACAAGTCGGGTTGACAGTACCGTGGGTGGTAATTGAATAGATGGAAACAAATGTAATTGCGTGACCGCCCTCAATACTGTACAATGGTTTTTACTAAACTTGATTAAACTGGGATTCACTCAACAGTATTTCCCACTGACAAAATGTTTTAAACGCGTTTAAGGTAACAAATTTTGAAAGCCAAATAGAAGCCAGCTGGACAGCACTGAAGGCTTGGAAAAGTGGCAATAAAGTTACTTAAAATAAAGAGATGTTTTATTTAAATAAAATATGGTTTATCCCTATAAAAATGTGTGTACTTGAAACTTGAGAATTTCCCATGTGTTTAATATATTAAAAGCGTGGTATTTTACTCTGATAAAATATTTCCTAACTACGGTCCTGATGTAATTTCCACTGCCAAAATGATAAACACCTGGATACCACCGAAACTGGCCGCGGCCGCCCGTTCCTGGGTTGTTAGGGGACGGGGGGGGGGGGGGGGTTGCGACATACATTTAGGTGAGATGAGGTGTCAACAAATCGTTTGTAGGGTGGAGGGTGAGGGTATCGACGTGAAATGCCCCGCGGCGATTATATCTTATTTTTTACAACAAATTTCATTCGATGCGACATATAGCAAGACGCTAAGGCCAAAGACAACAAAAACAATAGATTACAAATAGGAATTACACCATCCACCCAAGACATAGCCTTACAAGGAGATATATTTTCTGTCCGCAAATACCATAACGATTTTAGAGAATATGAGCTCGTTTCTCGTTTTCCAAATGCATTAACTTGCCGTCGTAATAATACCTTGTAGGGCTTTATTATTTACTCGACCCATCTTCAGATTCTTATGAACCAAAAGCATATCCCGAACCGAAAAAGCAAACATAGATGGTACTCCAATCCAATTGCTAATAAATTGCCATATAACTGAATATAATTGACACAAAGATAATAAATACTCACTCGTTCCCTCGTAATTGCCACAAAATTACACCACAAATCCCATATTAATGTTCCTTTTACTCAATGCCAAAAGGGTCGTGATTTGGTTCATCTCCGCTTTCTAAGATAAGATATTAACTTTTTTCGCAACCCGACTATTCTATTCCATAACAAACAAAAATCATATATAGTAGAGTGAGAAGCCATAAAACACCATAATGTCAGCATAAAATACACTCAATCCTGTGAAAATTACTAAAACACCTTATTCGAATCCTAAGAGTCCATAAAAACTCCAAACACATCATCATACAACTATGAATAAAATAACACCACATGATTATCAACATAAAACACCGTAAGCATTCATTAGATAATAAGAGTCTTATCATCCAAAAAAAATAAAACCCATTAATAACAGAGTGAAGATTGTTAAAACACCATATTCTAACCATAATAATCCATAGTTATTCTAATATAAAGGTCTGCATCAATTTTTATAATTTTTGACAAAATACGCTTTGTAACCAAACCCACGTTATAATAAATATAAAGGGGATAAAATGTAACTTAACATAATTATAAATTTTTTTCGCAAGTATAATTTTTAAAACATATTGTTGACTTTATTACTAACTTCCCATGATTTTTAAACCGGCATACTTTTTAGTGCATTAATTAAAAAGCAAGTATTTTATTATCTTTAGTTTGAGTATGATATTAATATATTGCTATAGTTTTTTGTAACTTAAAAAAATTAACATGTTGTATGATTATTAGTGTCTATGTTTCTCATCACATCATGCGGGCATCCCTCTAGTTTTACTAATATAAATTCACATAATATATCTATTAAAAGTTTTTAGGTTTGGTTTTTAAAAGATAATAATTTGTTTTTAAAAGATATGTTAAAAGATAATAATATAAGAAGTTGATACGGAGAAAAGATAAAAGGTATTTCCACGTTTACATTGTTGTTCTTAACGACAAGGTAAATTTATTAATGAATCACAACACTAGCAAGGTGCTAGGTAGTGATAAATAAATTCACATAATATATCTATTAAAAGTTTTTAGCATGGTGCTAGGTAGTGATAAATAAAGTATACTGATCTCTCCAATCTAGAGAATAAAATTTGGGAAAATAGCCAAAATGGCCAAGTCTTCGTCAACTTTTCAAAAATGGCCAAGTCAAACGTCTTGGGGAGACGCCACAAAAAGTGCATAGCGTCTTGGCGGCTGACCAACCAAATGCTGCCACGTGTCCGACACGGCTCAGACGTCTTAAAGTTGAGCTGTTAAGCTGACAGGTTTGCATGGCTTGAGATGTTTGAAGCCGGCTTGAGACGCCACAAAACGGATTGAGGCGTTTGAAAGTATCAAGACGTTTCATTCAAACCTTGAGACGTTTCCCGGTTTCCCAAGTTATTTTTAAGATGTTTATTCAAACCTTGAGACGTTTCCCGGTTTCCCAAGTTATTTTTAAGACGTTTATTCAAACCTTGAGACGTTTCCCGTTTTCCGAAGTTCTTTTTAAGACGTTTCATTCAAACCTTGAGACTTTTGAGACGTTTCCCGGTTTTCAAAGTTATTTTAAGACGTTTCCTGGTTTCCAAAGTTGTTTTTAAGATGTTTGAAACTTGTTTTTAAGACGTTCACAATTTTCAACCCTGTTATACACAACCTTTTCTTCTTCCCCATATCTTCTTCCCCATTAGTGTTCATAGCTTCAAAAAATGGGCAGACCCCCTGATTCAACAAACGGGTCTAAGAAGTCATCTACAATGGACACAGTTCTTCTCCCATTTAATGGGATGAGATCGGATTTCCCCTTCCACGTGCTCTGCGGGGTCGATCGGGTTGAAGAACTCATCTACAACGGACACGTGAAGGGTCTAACGGGTTGTTCAGCACATGACGGATCTGCCCCTTTAGGGTGGTTGATGAGACCTTGGCTAACACAATGGGCTCACCAATGTGTTAGCCAAGTCTCGAAACATAACTGAAGCTGCAGAACCGTTAAAGAAAATGTCAACAACCCGTTACATATCACATAGGCCAATATAAATGTGGGTTGATGGAACTTACCAGTTCACGACCCATCTTTATCATTGCTAGGTGTTTCGATGCAAATTCCGGAATCAGAATCCGGATCTCCTACCCAGTTGGAAGTAGCGGTTTGGTGTATTCTAGTTCAAATGATTATGTTTGTATTTTTTTGTGTTATGTTTTTTATGTACTTTGTATTCAATCATAATAAAGTTATAAATTTTACTAATTTACGTTTGAATTCTAGTTCAATTCAGTATAATTCAATGAAAAAAATTTAAAAATTACATATAATTAAGTCAACACCGTTTCAACAGCCAATTAAATATTCGAAGTCAATGTTAAGACGTTTGAATATTTAAAGTTAAATTAAATATTCCTTTAACCAACCCCACTATATATACCCCTAAACACACACACACGCCGTGCAAAGTTCTTCTTCTACTTTCATATTCGGTTCAACGTTTACAAGAAACAGACGCGGTTCAGTTTTTGCCGACATGGCTAGTTCGTCGTGGACCGATGTTGAGGACATTGCGTTGGTGGAGGCTTGGGAGGAGGTGTATACCGATCCTCCTCGTCGAGGGCAGGGGGTCTATGGGTCCGTGTGCAACAATATTTTGCACAACTCCGTGGTCCCGACCACGGCCGCACCGTTGACGCCTTATCTTCAAGGTTCCGGGTTATACGCAAGGACTGTGAGAAGTTCGAGGGTTACTACAAATCTGTGGAGGATTCATCCCAGGATCTTGGTGAGAAGGACATAAAGGCGGTTGCCCTCATCAACTACCGCCACAAAGAAGGACATGATTTCAAACATGTCTCGCAGTGGGAAACGATCAGGGTTTGGCTTTAGATGTTTGGTTATTTTTTTTAATGTAATGGTTTTTATTTTATTTTTATATTTTCTTTTTTTTAATGTAATGTTTAGTATTTAGTATTTTCTTTTTTTAATATAATGTTTTATATTTTCTTTAACTGTTTATGGGGTGGGCCTGTTGACCGTTTCACAGGTTTGGGCTTACGGGTTTGGGTTGACGGGGTGTGGGCTGGCGGGGTGTGGGCTTACGGGGTTTGGGTGTAAGGGGTTTGGGCTGACGGGGTTTGGGCTTATGGGGTATGGGTCTACGGGGTTTGGGCCTACGGGGTTTGGGCCTAAGGGGTTTGGGTTTACGGGGTTTGGGCTTACGGGTATTGGGCTGACGGAGTTTGGGTTTACGGGGTTTGGGCCTAAGGCGTTTGGGCTTACGGGGTGTGGGCTGACGGGGTGTGGGCTGATGGGGTTTGGGTGTAAGGGGTTTGGGCTTACACCCAATAATGTTAATGTTAAATATAACAAGTTTAAGTTATATGATTTAGGGGCTGTTTGGTAGCCTTTTAATAACCATTCAGATGCTACCTCTTAATGGTTTAAAACCTCTGAATGAATAAGAGGTAACCTCAAGTCTGAATGGTTAAGAGGTAACCGCTGAATGGTAAATCATCACATGTCACATTCTTCTACCTTCTCAATGGTAAAATTCTTAATAGTTCCATTAAGATGTAGTCTCTTAATGACCATTTAGAGGCTACCAAACAGTCCCTTAATGTAATAAATATTTATTTACTTAAAATTAATAATTAAAATAAATAACGTGTTTTGGCAGCAACATGTAATGGGCTTTTTAAATAAAATTATATTATTTATAAACGGTCCAAAAGCCCCTTGAACCTTAACTACTAAAATTATAAATATTTATTTGGTTAAAATAGTTAATTAAAATAAATAACGTGTATAAATAAAATTAAAACTGGATGTAACTCGTTCTCAGGGTCACGGTGTAGTGGCTTTTGATATGCTGGTTAAGTCGTTTGTGTTTGTGTGAACCGGGTTTGGCGCGGGTTCGATACCCGGCGTTCCCCATTTTTTATTTTTCATATTCAAAAGTTTCTGAATACGAGCTTTTAAACAAAATGAGTGTATAAATTAAATTAAAACTGAATTTAACTCGTTCTTAGGGTCACAGTGTAGTGGCTTTTGATATGTTGGTTAAGTCGTTGGTGTTTGTGTGAACCGGGTTTGGCGCGGGTTAGATACCCGGTGTTCCTGTTTTTATATTTTTCATATTTATAAGTTTTTGAATATGAGCTTTTAAACAAAATGAGTGTATAAATAAAATTAAATCTGGATATAACTCGTTCTCAGGGTCACGGTGTAGTGGCTTTTGATATGTTGGTTAAGTTGTTGGTGAGTGTATGAAACGGGTTTGGCGTGGGTTCGATACCCGGCTTTCCCATTTTTTTATTTTTCATATTTATAAGTTTTTAAATATTGGCTTTTAAACAATAATAACTTTAAATTACCAAAGTTATTACATCCTAAAAAACGATACAAGATAAATTTAAATAACATCCTAAAAACGTTAGCTAAATATAAGTTTTGAAAGTTTCAAACACGGAAATGTGTTCAAAGTCCCCGTCATAAATTATTGCGTAGTCTAGCAGGGCTTCTTCAATGACCTCTTCTTCAGCCAGGTTGTTGTGCCGATTTTTTTTAACGTTCTTGCACCTTCCTAGGAAACGACTACATTTGAAGCGTAGGAAAGCACACCGAGTGTTGAGGTCATTGGCGCTACGGGTCGTTTGTTGCACGTGAATGCAAAAATAGTTCATAACCTGACCCCAGAACGCGGGATCGGAAATTGAGTAAGTTCCTTCATCACGAGCAGCGGTAGGGATGAGATCGGTACGATACCGGTACCGTACCGATACCGATACCGTAAATACCGTTACCGAAATTGAGGAAATGTGGATACCGATTACCGTACCGTATTTATATATTCGGTACCGGTACGGTACCGGTATTTCGGTACTTTACCACATTTGTACCGCTTTGGTGTCATCCATTGTTTTACCTAAAAAAAACTTCATGTGCAACCCATCCATCCATTATTAACTAAACTAGAGTAATATATAGAGGAATGTAAACAAAAGGTAAACATATTAAGTAGTCAAAAAAATCAAAAGGTAAACATCCATGGGTTCGACTTTTAACATCCAAATTCCAATGTCTAAAAAATCATCATAATTGATTAAAAATAACCAAACAAAAAAAATTTGATATTGGTTTTTGTAAAACAATGTTCAACAAAATATAACTTCATAGTGGGATCTAAGATAATAGCAAAATAAATAAACTCATTATTAAATTCGGTATTAATACCGGTATTTACCGAAAAATACCGGTACTAATACCGTTTTTTACCGATACCGAATTTCGAAAAATCTATTACCGATACCCGTACCGTTTATGATCGGTACGGTACGGCATCGGTACGGTACCGGTATGGTACCGGTATTTCGGTAAAAAATCTCATCCCTAAGCGGCGGCGGAGGAGACGGCAACAACAATGTCTTCTTTGTCGGTCCAAGAATCCATGATTTTTTTAGCAAATTTCAAGTTTGAGGTTAAATTGTGATTGGATGTGGTTAAATGGCAACAATGCCTATGCCTATTTATAGTAGTGGGTTCATTGATCACTATTTATTAAATTAATAAATTAAGAACAAGTATTTTATTGCATAAACTAGACAGCATTTGGACGTGGTAAACACCACAAAAAATACAGTTTTTCTGCAATGAATTGTCTGTACGACAAAAAACTTTTACGAATGTCTCCTGTTATATTTATTGGTTTGTCCGTAACCAGATGCTCCATAAGCATACACAGGTAGACAGCTTCATTCCCTGCGATTGATGTGTTAGATACCACGTAGGTGTCATTGAGCTCGGCAGAGATACATTTTTCTGGTTTTCCCGTTTTTTTCCAATATCGCAAATGCACTAGTAATGCTCCTAAATAAACTTTAACCTTCGTCAAGCGTGGGTGAATAACGTTTATGTATTTATTGCCGACACAAACATTCTCGCACGGGTAATACACCAACTCCTGTGACGATAACTCTAGTTGAGCTAGGAGCCATTCGTTATTTTCTAACGGTAACGGAAAGAAGACGTAATCCACTTCGAAGAAAGAAGGAAATGGGTGTAATTTGCCATTGGAATATTTAACAACGTTTTTAGGAGTAGAATCTAACAACGTTTCATAAAATTGTGGTGGAAGAATTGTCCACCGCAAGTTTAAGAACGGATCCCTTTGAATCTTTCTATTCCTCCAAGCCATTAGTCTTCCCACCCATCCTTCAATATGCTGTATAAGTTGTAACTTAAAATTAATTAATAACGGGCAACAAATTCAAGATTTAATAAAAATAAAAATATAAAAATATTAGGAAGAATAATTAACTGTTGACGTTAGGTAGCCGTCACAGCGAAAACCTAACAGAGTCCCCCAAAATTTTTTGTCCAACTCTATTGATCTTGTGAAAACTGCTGAATAACAGAACGACGCATCCCCATTTGTGTAGAATGTTGCAACGTCTTTTGACCAGTTCTCACTTTCGTCGTCTGGAATTGCCCATGTACCAGCCCGGTGGAGATGGAAACTTTGTTGATTGTGTACAAAGTGGCTTTCTTCCGAATCATTTCGTTGTGAAACTTCAGAAGAACTTTCACCCTTGGAACTTTTCCATTTTTTTTATAATCCAAGATGATGATTTGTTTGCTGGTTGCGAGCAGTATACATCATTTTTATTTTTATTTTCAGCCATTTTGCGAGCTCCAGAAATGTACTCCAACAGGTATTCCCCCCAATACTATACTTAAAGGGTGGAATCTAATTTATTTATTATTTATTTTAGAAAATTTTGATAAATTAAAGGAGAATTTAATTCAAGACGTTTCAACCAAGACGTCTTATGTTTTGTATTTCCAAGACGTTTGAAGTAGAGGACACGTGGCTTATTTCAGACGTCTCAACAGCTTTTTAAGACGTCTCCACAGCTTTTTAAGACGTTTCCAACATGCACGAGACGTCAACGCTATCAATTTAAGACGTTTCAACATGCACGAGACGTTTCCCGGTTAAGACGTCAACGCTGGTCTTGAGACGTTTCACAAGAATCTCTTGAGACATCTAAACTGATACTTGAGACGTTTCCTCATGTGTACCGTTTGATCAACGACACGTGTCCCAGTTCATTTCCCCGTGTAGCCATCGCGTGACACGTGTTGCAAACGAGGTTTTGAACTTTGTGGGGGTTCACGTGTTTCATTTTTTCCGGCAAACGTCTTCGGGACCACCACATGCTCCTTTAGGACCACCACATGCTCCTTTAGGACCACCATTGAAGATCCGAAGAAAGATCCGATCGTCGTTGTAGATCCGACGAAAGACCCGACCCCGTTGAAGATCCGACGACAAGACCTAGCATTGTTTACCCGAACTGCCACGTTGCCCGTTGACTCAGAATGGATCCAAATTACCACTTTTACCCACCCATGGGTCCTCCCGAGCACATGCAAGATGATCAGGTCATGCAAGACGTTGGACAAAATCCTCTCCCATGTGTAGCGGTGATACTTTATCTCTTTTGTTTCCTTTATTATACCGTTTTAGTATATTTACTATTTTTTGTAACACAAACTTAAGATTCAATTGTTTTTTCTTTCACTTGTTGTTACTTTACAAGGCCAAAAAGATCAAAGTTCGACAAACGTGGAATATAGTAAAGACTTTGAACAAAAGAATGATGACAACTACTGAATCCCAGATTAGGCAGACCTGTTTTGGGCCGTATTTAGATATTAGGTGTGTTAATGTGTTATGTGTGATAGCCTACTTTTACTTGGTGTTAAACAATTACAAGTGCATACACCTACACCCAGATTAGGTATTACATATCGCCTAGGCCAAGAAATTTTAATGTTTACCCCGAAACAATTTTGTCTTATAACGGGGTTAAGGTTTGGGCCCACTAACTGGACACCGAGTGAGCACCCTGACTTATTTAAAAACCGATTTTCCCGGGCCGTGAACGTGTTGCTTTCAAATGAATAAGAGATATTTTTGAAGGTCCGATGCTACATAGCAACGAAGATTGCACAAGGATATGTCTATTGATGCTTTTGAAACAGGGGTTTTTAGGGTTGCAGGATTCAAATGCAATCGATAATAAACTGTTACACCTGGTGGATAATCTGAATGAGTTTAACCAATATCCATGGGGTAATTATTTTTGGGATAGCACATATACGAACGTGTGTGATATGCACGTTCATCAAAAAGAAGACACGAAGGGTTTTTCGTTAGACGGCTTTGTTTGGTCCTTTAAGGTACCTGGGAAATCATATATATATTTTAAGTGTAATGTTCATTTTAATTTGTAGACTAATACCTGTTAAATATGTTAATGCATTTACAGATGTGGATTCTAGAGGTGTTTCCGGAATTTAAACAAAGGAGGGGGTATTTCGATGGTCAGTCCATTATGAGGTTTTTAGGATGACAAGAAGGACAAATGCTGATGAAGGGTAGTGTTGATGGGATCTTAGCGAATGCAATAAAGGTAAATTGCTATATTGTGTCTTAAATTTTTGGAAAAATTTTATAAAATTATAAAATTTTATAATTTTATAAAATAAAAATAAATTTTTAAAAAATTATAAAAACCGATAAAATTATAAAATTATAAAAACTGTTAAAAGTATAAAATTATAATAACTGTTAATAGTTTTTGAAACATCTTTTATATGCATTTTCAAAATATAATGTTATAACAAAAACTGTTAAACGTTGAAAATTTTAACAGTCAACTTTAACAATTTTAATAATTTTATAACTTTATAAATTATAAAATTATAAAAAATGATTTAAATTATAAAAATTATATAATTATAAAAAATGATTCCTATTTCTAACTATTTTTGACATTTAATAGCTAATCAAATTATTTTGTGTAACAAATTTTTTAATTTTTTTCAACCTTTAATAGTTTTTAACATTTGTTTGTAAAATGTTTGGTTTCAATCTGATAGAGACGTGAATATAAACCGCTAAGCTTCATACTACCTACTGAGTTTGAGGCCGAAATACAGTGGTTCATTTAAAGCTCGGATTATTTGGACCGTGAACGTCAAATTTATCAACCTGCTATGGCGACTGAATTACCCCCTCAAATGCAACATCCAATCCAGGCGACTGAAAACTGCGGCCAGCAAAAAATGAAGGACTTCTTTGACCAGTTGTTCGGCGATGATGAAGTACCGGTTCAGATGCATGATATTCCGTTAGACACTGCTGACTTGCAACGGGATGCTGCTCCCGGTCAGTTTCTGTCAGGATTTTTTTCTGAAGAGCAGCTTGTTTCTAAATTTCATTCATTGATGTTCGCAAACAACCGGCGTTGACTGACATGATCAAGTCGGAGTTGTTGCAAACTTTTCGTATGGCTCCGGTTAATACTCCAAGCGACATACGAACACCGATGGAACAATCGCAAAAAGAAGATGATAATGTATTATCCAAAAATCCCGTTTATTTGGTTATAAAAATCTAAAAAAAAATTATTTAGAAATGTTTCTAACATTTTTTAAAAATTTGTAGGTGGCAGCTGATTCCTATTTTAACTTCGATAAGGATGTGTATCATGTGTTAACAAATCCAGAAAATCTTACGGAAGAAGCCATAAGTTTGGGCTGCGTATATGTTTATTTTAGTTATACGTGTACGTTATGTTAATTAACCTCTTAAATTAATGTTATTGTAGAATGAGGATCCGGAGATGATCAAACTGAGGCGGTCCGAAAGGCTGGTGAAGGCCGCCAAGTCTCTGCTATCACCGTTTGTAGTTTACAAAAACATGAAGCGGAAGGAAAAAAAGATAGCAAATGATGAAGATAATTTAATCAAAACGATACAAAATTGGGCACCAACTAGCGGCGTTAGATAACTAACCCTCACGGCAGGCGGCTGTGTTGGTCCTGATTTCTGGGCGGCATTGTTAGGCACTGATGGTACTGGCTGGTTAAGCGATGATGTAAGCAGTATAGATTATTTTGTTAATACTAAATATACTAAATTTTCCTATAAACTTACCCTAAAATTGTCCAACCCTATAACAACACCTTTTTGGATGGATGCTACACATGTATCATTCAAGAAATCCATCCGATCGCTGGTCCATTTTACCCCCATATTTCCAGATGCATTGTCAAACTTTGGATCAGACATTCGAAGGTTACTTCAACGGGGGCGTCGAACCTTTTCCTCCGATATCTAGCGTCGGCGAGGTGTACGTACCGTTATATATACCATCAATTCACTGGTTTTTAGGAGTTTTCAACCTGGTTAACCATACCCTCACTATTTACGACAGGAAAAAATTTATAAACGCTCGTTTTTTGTAGCAGATTATTTAATAGTTTTAGTTAACGGTCTCTCAAAAGGTATGACTTTAAAAATTTATAAATGCTCGTTTTTTTTTTTTGTAGCTTGATGGGCATGCAACAATTGGAAAAAGGAAGAACAAAAGTGGTTTATTTTATAAATTTTGTTTTTGACCATTGGCTTCGTATGCATGGTTATTATGACAACAAACCTTTACTGTTAAAGTTTCCGTTTCAAATAGTATATGCAGATGACGTGCCACAACAGTCGGGACCATTAGGGGACTGTGGGGTTTGGGTTTGTATATTTCTGGACTGGTTGATTAACAAAATACCACTAAATGATGGTGAAGACACAAGCATAACGGCTACAAGGATGAGGCACCGTGTTTTGATACTTTTCTACAACTCGCTTATACCTAAACAATCAGTCGACGAGATAGAAGAGGACGATATTGAATGTATTCAATGATTTGTATTAATTTATATTTTATAAAACATAATTCATTATATACAATTATTTCTATATATGTTTCGATGACATATTAAGTAGGTAAAACTTCATTTATATTAAATATTATATTATATTTATTGTGAACATGTGTATATATATATGTGCCCTCACTATGTCAATAATGCCACACCGGATGTCTTACTCAAACATTCCTCATTCCGTGCAACGCGCCATTTGGATAAACCAAAATGATCGGTTTGAACATTGGTCGCCAAATATTCTAGAGTTTTACTATGACGGCGATACTCCAACTTGCTACTCAACCTACATGGGTAAAACACCTCTCGGAAAAGAATGGTGGGGCGGATTACTTGGATTTTGTGGAAACGGATTTATTCAGGAAACGGTACATTCGAAATACCTTTCCTGTTATTGATAGTGTTATTATATTGTTTTAGTCAAACGTTTATCATATTTTTCTCAGCATATCAAAGCATGGTGTAACAAGCTAATGTATCAACGGGAGCTTCACAGACGGTCAACGGCAATGTCGTCAAAGGATTATCGTTGGACAGTAGTCCCGCCTACTTTTTTTAACATGATAATAGAACAAAAAAGAGAGGCCTACGGATATGCAGACGGTTCAAAAGAAAATTTTCCTCCCTTTTGGGACGTTGATACGGTACGTTGTTAAATATGCTTATTCGGAGTGTACGCTTTTTATAAATTTGTAGACCTTTACATTTTTACACCAACATTTGACAAGGAAATAATAGAGTTGTACGTTTTTTAAAAAAATTAAAAAAAACTTTCTGTTTAAAAAAATTAGAAATTTTTATATTTTATGTTTTATAAAAAAATATTGTTTTTTTAAATAATTTATAATTTAAAAAAAATTCCCTAAAAAGAATACCTTTTCCGGGGCTTATTTAGGTTTCATTTTTTTTGCAGATTTACATGCCCGTAGCGCACAACGAAAACCACTGGTTACTTCTAAAAATAAATATGCGTTCGCTTAAAATAAATGCTTATTTTCCCGATAACTGTAACCTAAGTAATTGCGGAGAAGGATTTTGCATACACAGGAAAATACATCAAATTCTTTTAGAATTTGAATCTCCATTCGTATGGTTTTTGGGTCGTATATCGTACTGGCAGCAGTCGGGGATAGATAGTGTAGAACCCTTAGAGTATTGCGGGGATGTTGTGTGGCCTGACCACGGTGCTCAAATTGGGTGAAACCCAGGTGTTATCATATGTATGCTAGTGGAAAATATAGTTTACAACCGTTCATTGACATGGAACGAAGTAAACATTCATGATGCTTGTGTCAGATATAGACGCTACATGGCTGATGAACTCTACGCCGGGCGCTACACACCAACTAATTTTTGAAGGCTGGACGTACGAAT
Source organism: Helianthus tuberosus (assembly GCA_030545235.1). Classification (NCBI taxonomy): domain Eukaryota; kingdom Viridiplantae; phylum Streptophyta; class Magnoliopsida; order Asterales; family Asteraceae; genus Helianthus; species Helianthus tuberosus. Next base: position 23,127,920 of record CM060381.1, on the reverse strand, counting down.
TGTAAAATTTAATTCTTATATAAATTAAAAGTACTAATTACTATTGCGGTTACGTAATTTGTTACATGATTTTCCTAATTAAAACATAAAAAAAACTAAGCTATTATTAAAATTCTGCTAAATTATAAGATGGAAAAATGTCATCCGTTGGACTCTGGTTTCTATCTCTTTCCCTTTTCCTTTGCCTGATTATTTACGTGAACGAATCTGTGATGGCATTGGATCTAAGCAAACGTCATGACCATGGCCGTATGTTCGACACCGCGAACAATATACCTGAACTGGGCTCTTCCCCACGAGACAAGATTCGGGTGTTTTCTTTTGTACGACCAGATTGACGTTTTGTAATATGTGGCGGTAATACACTGCCAAGGCCTTCTGGTATCACCCATTCAGACCTATGAGGCAGAGGATTAATCGATTCTTCATACGTTTTTTTTTTGTATACTTCGTTTGAATAACACGAGAATGGATAATGACTGCAGTCAGGTTCACCTAAAAATCTTGAAACAGCAATCACATGCCCACAAGGTAGACCAGGAACTTGCCAGACACGGCAGCTGCACGAACGATTCAAAAAATCAACTAAACCCCTTTTCCCACCGTCTTCAACAAGAAAACTGTTTGCCCCGATGCCTCCAACAGTCCAGGTTCTATACCCTTCAATTTTCTTTAAAATTTTCTTCTGTGCCCACTGAGTCAGTGAGTGGCTCTCCTGCATGCCCTGCAGTCGACGGTCATAAAACCATTTTTGTACGGACTCACGGAAGAATTCGATAAGTTGCGTTATCGGCATCTTACGCGAGAATCTAGACAAAGAGTTAATAGACTCCGCACTATTAGATGTCATATAGTGGTATCGATTGCCGGGACAATAAGCTCTTGCCCATCTACCAAACCCAATATTTGTTAAAACCTGGCGTATTCTAGGAACGGCAAGACACAAAGCATTGAATGACTCGTTAAAGTCAGACATCCGATAAGATTTACATGTCTTCCACCATAGTGCCTCGTATTCTTTTTTTTAGACGATGGCAAACGTAAATTCATCATTAAATGACGACAACACAACCCGTGGTAAACACGTGGAAAAACGTTTCTAACACCTACATGTATAGAATTCGCCCTGTCCGAAATGATCGCCATATCTGCTATTTCACCAACACACTCTCTAAGCTTTGAGAGAAACCATGTCCAAGATTCACCATCCTCTGATTTTCCAATGCCATAAGCAATTGGTAAAATCTGATTATTTCCATCCATGGCCACTGCTAAAAACAACGTCCCTTTACATTCACCCTTTAGATGTGCCGCGTCAATGATAACGACCGGTCTTAGATTAAACATAAAGCTACGAATCTGAAAATTAATGATAACAAAATAAGATCAAAACCCATGTTACTTTAAAAAAATAAGAGCAAGTACAAAAGAAAAAGTGTAAATTACCGCAGCACCTAAAGCAACAAAAACCATTTCAAAACGACTCTGCTCATCAACCAAGATGTGAGTAACGCTTCCAGGATTTGCAAGCTTCAAATTGTAACAGTATATTGGTAGTTCGGCAAAAGAGTCTCGGGTTGTTCCTTGCAGAAGTTCAAGTGCATGGCTTTTACCACGCTAAGCTTGAAGGTTTGTTATCTCAACCTCGAACCTTCGTCTAAAATCTTTGACAATCTATTTCACTCGATATATCCTACCACTGTCTTTTAGTTGTTCCTTTAAAAAGTGACCCAAAACCTTTGGGTTAGCCTGACGAAAATGTGGGTGTGTTTGCGTCTTCGAACAGGTGTGTCTATCGTTCATATGTTTAACAAAAAATAAACTACCACCAGGAATAGCGTATGCCTTAAATCGCCATTCACAACCATCACTCATGCATGACACTTCATACCGTGTCTTAGATGATCTATCAACTTTAAACTCGAAATGCTCTAACAAACATTTCTTTCCCAACTCAAGCTTCATCTCTTCTTTGTTATTGAATATATGACCGTCCTCAAACACTATAGATGAGGAAGCTGATTCGTTGTTAGACGTGGTTGATTTTTCAAAATTATTTTCTAAAATAGGACACTCATCGTTTAAAACATCAACACTTTCTGTAACTGAAATATTTAGATCTGGAGTTTTGAAATTGTTTAAAGAAGAAAAACCAGAGGAACCAACACCAGACTCTTGAATAACATATAATTTATATAATTCAAAAGGATTCTGCATCGCCAAATAAAAAAAAATCTAACATCTCGATCATTAATTATATCGATCGGATCAGTAAACGTAGACATCCGGTATGACAAGCGTGTAATATTTGGAGTATCACACATCTTAGAAACATAATTTAAAAAACTATTATATGAATGATCTGTTTCAATTTCTAAACCACGTCTCCTTGAATCGCCATCAGTAACATACTCAATGTTTCCGTTAATAACATCCCACTTCCCCCCAGTATAAACAACAAACTTGACCCTCATGTTGTGAGATAATTACTAAAAAACAAAATTCTTAGATTTATACTTTAAATACAGTTTTTCATAACTACAATATTTAAATAAGGGATTTCTCTAAATTATGGTAAACGTCTAAAATTCGTACAAAACGTCTTCTATTGGTACAAAACGTCTTAAAATCGTACAAAACGTCTTCAAATAGTACAAAACGTCTTCTTGAGCTGCTGAAGCCGGCTAAAGACGGTGAAATGGCTCAAGCCGGCCTGAAACGTCTTAAGCCGTATGACGCAATGTGCAGCCGTAAAGGAAACGGCTCAAGCCGTATCAAACGTCTCAGCCAAGGCGTCTGACCTTAGTGTCGGACACGGGGCAGCGTATGGTTGGTCAGCCGCCAAGACGCTAGACACTTTTTGTGGCGTCTCACCAAGACGTTTCACTTGGCTATTTTGGAAAAGTTGACCATGACTTGGCTATTTTGGCTCTTTTCCCATAAAATTTTGCTCTATTTTTAATCCACACATAATAATTCGTCTTTATCTCTTCCACGATCTTTTTCGAGTTCTTCTTATGATCATTGAAGATCTTAGCATTTCAAGTTTTCCAAATAAACAAAAGAGGGATCAAAATGATACTTTGCCCCATTATTTTTTGTATGCCTTATATCCTTGACTTCTTTGTTTACATGGGCTATCTATAGATGAGATTAATTCTTCTTAATGGAGAGTTGGGAGAATGACGTTTATAGTGGAAATTCACTTAGTTTTACTCTGAATCTTGAGTGATTGGTTCTTAACATACTAACTTTATCTATGTTGATGTTGACATTGAACTTTTTAACAGATTATATGGAGCATGGCATTTCATGTTGGATTTTGCGTGATCAAATCAACACTTAACGCATAATATAAAGGAATGATTAACTTTTTTCTCTTTTAGAAAAATATCAGTTGAGGATCAAGAAATGATGAACCTAAACAAGACAAACCATAAGATGGTTGCTATATCTTAATCATATATAAAATATTTTAACATTTTCCGACTTCATTCAAATAGGGAAGAAGATATAATTATTCATTTTTCTTGGTATTACATTCTAAGAGCAAATTAGTTATAAGCCCCGTGCAAATATTGAATAGAATAGTCCCGACGTTATGTAATGCGTTAATTAACCTTATGAAAAGGCGTGTTCGACGTATCCGATTGAACTTAACGTAACCTATATAAGCATTATGATTGGATCCAGGGGCGAAGTATAGAGGGGGGGACCCCTGAACTTTTATCTCAGTAATGTTATATATGTAGTTTTCGTCACTTATTGGATCAAACCGTAAAGTAATTATCGCTTGCCTTCCATGTGATGATCCACATGTATTCAAAGACAATGGAAAACCATGTTATAGTTAATGGTAAGTATATGCAAATGAATATTCTGGGCATGCTAACTAAACTTAAAGTAAGTATATGAAAATGAATATTCTGGGCATGCTAACTAAACTCAAAAACACATGATGATTTATAGTTTAAGTATCGTATTTGATTTGATATAAAAGTATAATGTTAACTTTTTACAATTGGACGAACGATGAACAAACTTCTCTTCATTATAAGCAAACTATTTCCCTTCAAATTAACGCATAAGGAGAAGTAATGTAAAAAAGAAAATAAAAATATTACAAATTCAAAGGCATACAGTCCATAAAGCAATTATCCAGCCTAAAATATGAAAAAATAAAGAGGAAGTAACAATACTAATAATAGTTGTAATAATAAGTATACAAAGAAGGCATGAGGGACCATATTTGTAGAAAAGAAACAGAAGAAGGGGTTCAAATTAAAATGCAAAAGGATCAATTTGATAAATCCACCGACTTTATCATTTAAGATAGACAAGTGTTCATAAGATCTCTACTCGCTTCAATCTGCTTTCATGCATATCAGCAGGTATTTATACGCAATTTCTTGTGTTTAAAAACCTCTATTGAGCCTAAAGTTCTATGCGAACAAAGATGACCTGTTTGACCCGTGTAAATGCTAACATGTTTATTACACAGATTGCTTATATGATACTGCAAAGAGTATCTCCAGTTACACATAGTGTGGGCAACTGTGTGAAGCGCGTGGTGGTAATCGTAGCCTCTATCTTCTTCTTCCGTACACCCATCTCACTTACTAACTCCATAGGTAAATAAACATCTTTGCTCATGTCATTACAATCATTTACCATGATACCCCTCTTTCAATTAAATTCAAATTCAACCTTTGTTTATTTTATATAAATTTTTTTAACTCATCTTATTCAGGAACTGGAATTGCTCTTGCTGAAGTATTCCTATACTCACAGGTGAAATGCATCAAACCCAAAACAACATAACCCAGTCTGGACGGGATGGAATCGATTCCTAATATATGGATATATTATGATCTGGGAATCTTTTTTTTAACTCTCAGTTCATTGTCTTTATAGGTTCAGACCCGTTTTTGCGAACTACCAGCAGACCGATGGCAATACTTGGCTGGATTTACCATTCGGGTCAAGACCCGATTATGAATTGAATCCCTTTTTTTAACCTTAATTACTAACCTAGTTCATCTATAACTATAAAGGAAGATTAGACCATAGATTAATTACCTGAACATCAATGTAGCAAAATTCCTGAACCAAACTCCTATTCTATTTCTGCAGATAATCCTATCAACAAATAAACAAAGCCCTAATTAAACCAATAAATTCTCAAATTCCGCGATGAATGACATGAAATAGACAAGTAAAAGAAAAAAAAAATAAAAGAAAATCCCAAATTATCAAGTCTACAATTCAGTGAACATTAACTAAAACACAATAAAGTTAAATCAACTTCTTTAGATTTCTCAAACGAAATCAATTAGTGACATTACCATTTCAACTGAAACGGTAAAATCATTTTCCTAAACATGCTTCAAAAGATTTATCACAGAAAAACGAAGAGGATTGCATATAAGCTATTTAATATCTTCTCTGAACCTGAGAGTTAATTGAAATACCCAAAATTAGGGTTCAAATTTGTTGCCAAAGATGGATACAGTAGGGAATCTGGCACATTGATTAATTGCCGCTAATGATACCAATGATACATGTCATACACACTTAACCATTTGCAAAGATATTTGTTGCATAAACAGTATACAGATATATGAACAAAGCCAACTACAAGCATTAGCACAACTACCAGAATGAAATTAATCACATTAACGAATAGGAAAACTAAAAAAACCGATGTGAATACCTGCAAAGATTGTGATGAATGTAGATGGAGCTCCCAATTTCAACAGAAAAATCTCTTTAGAACAACCAAACCGGTTTGGTAAGTGAAGAGTGATGACGATTTGTCTGTCTTGTCTCTTCTTCGGTGGAGGCGGTGGTTGAACTGGGGGTTTTTCATGATCAGAGGTTTTCTTGTAAATGCTTTGGAGGAAAACATCTGACTTTCACCGGACGACCGCTAAGGGTTTTTGATGAACAGAGCTGACCATCTCTCGTTCTCTGCCTCTGTAGAAACTGGTTTGGAGATGGGTTTCATGTGAAGGCGCGAGTGAAGCAGGTGATCTGGTCGGTGGCAAAGCACCGACTTTGTGCTTTAAGATTATGGGCATGTTTGGCTTAGCTTATTTTCAACTTTTGCAAAAAGACTTTTGCCCAAAATAAGTCAGGAAATCCTGACTTTTGGCAAATCATAAGGACTTTTGCCCTTCAAAAGTCCTTTTACCTTCAAAATAAGGAACCCCAAACACCCGCTATGTATAATATAATGGGTTATTTTGGATGGATACTGGGCATTACGTGGCACCAGATCCAAACATCTCCATTTGAGATGGCGTTTGAAAGTGGGCGGCCGTTTGGGCGTCTGGAAATCCGAGTGGGCTTTGGATGGGAGAGTGGGGCCCTACGCACAACACACATCTAAGATACAAATATATTTTTGTTTTTACTTTTTTTTTTCTTCTAAAAATGGTGGTTCTGAATATGGGTGGAATATGATGCGACACATTTGGATGTGTATGAAAGTGGATGGAATGGAGATGCTATAACACTTTATATTTTGGCACCAGTAATGGATAATAACACAAAATTTGTAAATGTCGAGCATAAAACATACAAAAATGGTATTCAAAGCATGAAACTAGCAGAGTTTCCCAGGTTGATTGTGTAGACACAACATCACGTAACACTTTTTGCTTAAACAAATAGACATCACTTAACATGATGAACGGTTAAGTAGAGAGAGAGAGTTTGAAGAGATAAATATATAATAGTAAAAGTGATGTATTTTATATAATATTTAAAAGATGAGAAGGAAGAAATGTTAGTATTAAAAAATAAGCATATTTTCTTAAAGCTTGAATTTTTGAGAAACATTCTTGTTCTTGGTATATAAAAATAAAAGGTGAGGAAGAAATTTGATTAAAAAATAAAAGATGAGGACGGAGAATGTTAATATTAAAAGATAAGTATATTTTCTTAAAGCTTGAATTTATGAAATTCATTTTTGGTATGTCAAATATTATTACACAAAGTTATATTATGGATATATTGGGGCAAGGATATCTTAGAAACAAAGTTTTGAGTTTGTCTATGTTATGTTATGTGCGTCCTTAGGTGCCCTTAACTGTCACGTCATCTGTCACATCATATTCTTATAAATCCATAAAAATTCTTATTTGATCTCTATCCCTACAAATATTCTTACCCTTCTTAAATAAAACATTTTTACCTTTTACTTAGGGGCCTACCTACATACAAAAAACAAAGCCATTGTGGAAGAGCATAGATGTTAAGGGCTCCTAATCCAATCCATCAAATTATACATACATTCCACTAAAAAACAACTCCTATATCAATATATTTTCACTAAAAACAAATATTTTTTCTCTCTCCTTTTCAATTAAATAATATTATCATTACATTTTTCTCTCTCCTTCACTCACAACCACTTTCAATATATATTAAAAAAATTATACTGGGTGAACAGTGTCCCCCAAATATACAGATGAACAGTAACATTTTCTCTCTCCTCCACTCACAACCATTTTTTATACCCTTTATAATATAAAAACTACCCCTCACATATTTTGATGGTTTGGATGAGAATGCTCTAAGAACACAAATTTACAATGGGTAAGGAACTCCAAATGCATCCTCCAAAAGCTGCATTGGAGGTAGTCTAAAGAGACAGTCTCAAAGGAACATGTGAAAAGAGATGAAAAAGAAGATTTATGAAGTGAAAGACACATATCATGATAAGGAGAACGTTTGAACAACATGACATTTGTAATCTTCTTATTCCTTTTATCAAATTTTTATCTTATTTTTCTGAGATTTTTTATAAAAATTTCATTTTCACAATGTCTGATAAATGTGGCTATGTGACTATGCATAGAATTGTATTTCAATTAAAATTAGAGGCCATATTTATACTACCAAGTGTGCTCACTAAACTTTAGAGTAGACACTCGAGTTTTCTATTATTGATTTATGTACTCCCTGTCCCCACTATGTTAAGTTTTCTTTTTTCTTTTATGAAATATTAGACCCTACTCACATGTGTGAAATAAATGCAAAGCTAGATAGATATGTAATTTAGGGTTAAGATTTAACAAGAATTACGGTTTTTTTATGAGAAGTCTAAGAAGTCATATGATATTAACATGTGTCTTTTTTTTTTTTTAATTTATAACAAGTTAATCTACCAAGTAATCAATTAGTAAGTGGAATTTTAAGAAAAAAAAAGCTTGATTTGTTTTGGCCTTTTTGGGGCTGCAGAGAAAGAATTCCGGCAGAGAAGTAGACCATTTGAAAGTCATCGACGACAACAAGCGAGGGGGGGGGGGGGGTTGTCATCGGAGAGAACATTGGAGGCGCTCGGTGAAACTCGAAAGGCAGAAGCGGATGCCGTAGGAGCGTCATATGGAACAATGGGCTTAAGCAATTAAATTAGTTGTGGCCAAGCATTTAAAGTTTTAACATGGGCACTTAAACAATTAGTCACAGGCTTAAATTATTTTTATTTGTTCAGTTTTGAACTTATGGGTTCAATTATAAATATTAGAAATTAGATGTCTGTTTCTGTGTTTAATTGGTATTTAGGACTCACGCTTTGTGGCGGGACTATTAAACCTAACAAAAAGTAGACGTAAAAACGTTGAACCACGTACACGCATTTAGACCGAAACATAAAATATAAAAAATAACTAAATCAACTTAGGACTCGCACGTTGCGACGTGGCCGTTAAACCGTAAAAAAATACGTTGAACCACGCTTGCGTGTTGCAGCTTATACTGAGGCTAAAGCAGGGGCGGATCTACCATGGGCCAAGGGGTGGCATCCGCTACCGCTTGGCCGGAAAAATTTTGACGTTTTTAGTGTAAATTTTGGAAAAATTTGACGTTTTTTCGATTTCGTTACTGCTTGTTTGATAAAACGTTACCGCTTGGTCGGAATCCTAGATCCGCCACTGGGCTAAAGTGAAGAAAAAGGAAAACTAAAAAAAAAACGCATGATGAATAGAGCACAATGTGCAACCACATAAAGCGTAAACTTGTATTTAAAAAAATGAATAGTAACATAGTCGAAAAGACTTAACGTCTATATAAGGAAAACGAGAGTATAAAAGTAAAAACCTATGGGTTAAAGACGTATTTTATATATAGTGCAAGAGTAAAGATTTGAAACTTAAAAAAAAACCCACTTTGGTCACTCACATTAAAAATTATAAAAATAAAAGAAAACAACCTTGAGTCACCAGTCTAAAGTGAAGAAAAAGGAAAACTAAAAAAAGAGAAACGCATGATGAATAAAGCACAATGTGCAACCATATAAAACATAAACTTGTATTTAAAAAAATGAATAGTAACATAGTCGAAAAGACTTAACGTCTATATAAGGAAAACGACAGTATAAAAGTAAAAACCTATGGGTTAAAGACGTATTTTATATATAGTGTAAGAGTAAAGATTTGAAACTTAAAAAAAAACCTACTTTGGTCACTCACATTAAAAATTATAAAAAGAAAAGAAAACAACCTTGAGCGACCAGTCTAAAGTGAAGAAAAAGGAAAACTAAAAAAAAGGCATGATGAATAAAGCACAATGTGCAACCATATAAAGCATAAACTTGTATTTAAAAAAAATGAATAGTAACATAGTCGAAAAGACTTGACGTCTATATAAATAAAACGACAGTATAAAAGTAAAAACATATGGGTTAAAGACGTATTTTATATATAGTGTAAGAGTAAAGATTTAAAACCTAAAAAAACCCACTTTGATCAACTCACATTAAAAATTATTAAAAAAAAAAACAACCTTGAGTCACCACATGTCACTTTAAGACCTAAAAGATTTGAAACCTAAAAAAAACCCACTTTGATCACTCACATTAAAAATTATAAAAAAAAAAAAAAACAATCTTGAGTCACCACATGTCACTTAAGAAAAGATTTGAAACCTAAAAAAAACCCACTTTGATCACTCACGTTAAAAATTATAAAAAAAAAAAAACAATCTTGAGTCACCACATGTCACTTAAGAGCATTCACATCCATACCACTATATTTCACCCTAAATTACACTACATTTTCTCTCCCCTTTTCAATTAAATAATATTTTTTATACCTTTATCATTACCTTTTCTCTCTCCTCCACTGACAACCATTTTCAAAATGTATTAAAAAATTATAGGGGGGGAACAATGTCCCCCCAAATATACAGATGAACAGTAACATTTTCTCTCTCTTCCACTCACAACCATTTTTTATACTCTTCATATTTTAAAAACACCACACACATAATATGATTCCTTGGATGTGAATGCTCCCTACAAAATTGAATAGTGTTTTCAAGACACAACTCAAATTTGCAAATTAATATATAGGAATATAAGACTATAGGAATAGGGTGAGGTTCCTGTAAAAATGACTCTTTTCGTGAGAAGTGTGAGAAGCAGTGGCGAAGCTTGAAATTTTCGATCGGGGGGTCGAAAACGTATATACCAAAAAAATTTATAAAACCGAGGGGTCAAAAACGTATATACCCAAAAATTTATATACGAAAACAATATGCTCTTAACTACTGAGCGAAAAGTTCGGGGGTTCGGCCGCCCCCACAAAGCTACGCCCTTGGTGAGAAGGTATAGAAATTAACATGTAGACATCATGTTTTGAACTTAGCCATGATGTTTTTTTGTTGTTTTGGCAAGAAAAACACTAAACATAACAATTTAAAACACAATGCAACATACTATGGACGTGAATTTAAAAGACACTATTTAACACTTAAAACACACTACTTAACGTTCTTGACATGGTGTTTTAAGTTTTAAGTAGGGGTGAGCATATAACCGAATTAACCGAACCGTAACCGAAATAACCGAAAAACCGAACCGAAATAACCGATAACCGAAATAACCGAAGGGTTGGTTATTTATTTTTTTAATAACCGATTTTTGCAGTTCGGTTATGGTTATTCTTATTTTCATAACCGCAAATAACCGAACCGAACCGAATATTTTAAACATAGCCAAATCCGTAGCACCATAAGTCTTTAAGTTTGTATTTAAATGCTTAACCATGGCCTAATCTATATGTATCTTTGGTGAAGTATTTGAATGTTTTAACTTTTAACCATGACACAACCTTATTGGACCATTACATTTTACACTAACCATGACCCAACCTTATTGGCCCATTATAATTTACACTAATAATAACCGACTTATAACCAAACCGAAACCGCATTAACCGCAATAACCGATTAACCGAAACCGCATTAACCGAAACCGAACGGTTATGATTTTTTGATAACCGCAGTGTGCGGTTATGGTTTCGGTTATAGGTAATAACCGAACCGCACCATGCTCACCCCTAGTTTTAAGCCTAGAATTTATTGCATTGTGTCTTAAATTGTTATGTTTAGTGTTTTTCTTGCCAAAACAACGCAAAACATTATGTCTAAGTCCAAAACATTATGTCTACATATGAATTTTTATGCCTTCTCACAAAACATGTCCTTTTTACAGGATCCTATGGGAGGAATATATAGGAATTTTGCAAATTAACATATAGGAAACTGGGCCTAATGAGTGAATACTATATCTTAAATTCATCTTTGTAATTTGTAAACTTCTAATTTTTTTTCTTGGCGGTCCGTGTCGAAATTTCATGGGATCGCTCTCAAATTTTCATAAAGGTTATCGAAATTTCATGGGATCGCTCTCAAATTTCATGGGTTGCACACATAATAACATATGTAAAAAGTGCCAATAACTAAATATTCACCTGCATACATGATAATGAAGCACTTCATTCATTTAACCCATATGCTACCACTTTGCTAAATTCTACCTAGCATTTAAAGGGATAAGATCAAATAAAAAGTTGATTTTGCCTAAGTAGGATGAGAAGTAATCTTAACCATTCATTTTTCAAATCAATGGTTAAGATGAAAGTGTAGGAGAAAGGAGGAGTGCAAGGGTATCTTGGAAAAATCCTATTTATGGACTTTCTCTCTCCACATGCAAGGCACATGCATATTCCACCCCCATTTTTTAAACGTTCATAACTTTTTTATACGACATTATTTTTTCATAAAAATTTCACCATAAAATCGAGCGTCTTTTTATCTTTAATTTGAGTACCATATTGCTATAGAAAATATGAAGACTAAAAAAACCCACTAAAATGTGTTGTATTTCTATTTTGTATAACATTTTTTTGTGCTGGATTTTTGTACTATATTTTTGTGCTAAATTTTTTGTGCTGGATTTTTTATCTTAAATTTTTTTTCTCAATTTTTTGTGCTGGATTTTTTTGTACTACATTTTTTTGCTGAATTTTTTCGTGCTATATTTTTTTGTACTATATTTTTTTGTGCTATATTTTTTGTGCTATATTTTTTTGTACTAGATTTTTTGTGCTAGATTTTTTTGTACTAGATTTAGGTTCTGTTTGTTTTTTGCTAGAAGCACTTCAGAACCTCTTATGTCTGCGCCGCGCAGACCACGCGCAGACATAAGGGTCTGCAGCTTGTTTGTTTTCTCGCAGACCTTTCATTAAAAAAGGTCTGCGAGACATCTGCTTCAAACAGACATGAACCAATGTCTGCACAGCCTCTTCTCCTCTTCTCCATCCAGCCGACACCACCACCTCTGCCGCCCACCTCCGCCGCCCACCTCCACTCCGCCACCACCTCCCACCCTCCACTCCGCCACCCACCTCCACTCCGCCTACCACCCAAATCATCTGAACAAACAAAAAAATCCCCAAATAATCCGAACAAACAAAAAATCCCCAAATAATCCGAACAAACAAAAAATCCCCAAATTATCCCCAAATCGTCGCCGCCGTCGCCACCATCTCTCCGATTTCTCCTTCTCTCTCTATCCCGTCTCTCTCTCTTGAACTCTCTGTCTTGTTGCTGTTCTTCCGGGACAACACAGAGACGAGGGGGCGTGTTTGGCTGGTGGGTGTTGTCGGAAAGGGAAATCGGAGGAGGGGGTGTCTGTCGGTTCAACACAGCGGCCGGAGATGGACTGTGGTGGCCGGGTTGACATCGAGAGAGAGAGGACGGTGGTGTAGAGGTGACGGTGGTGGTTGTGGTGTAGTGGTGACGGTGGTGGTTGTGGTGTAGTGGTGTAGTGGTGACGGTGGTGGCGGTGGTGTAGTGGTGACGGTGGTGGCTGTGGTGTAGTGGTACGGTGGTGGTGGGAGATGAAGCAGAGAGAGAGAGATGAGGTCTGTGTTTGTGTGTGAGAAGAGGAGAATGAGAAGGGTTTTTGTAGAAAAAAAAAACAAACAAACCATCTTCTCCTTGCAGACTGCAGACATTTGGTCCACCTCTTCTCCTGCAGATGACTGCAGATGTGGTCCGCAGACTGCAGACCTTTTACCTCAGAAAAAACAAACAGCACCTTATTTTGTTGTATTTTTAAAAAACAAAAGGGGTGCCACATGTCATTTTCAATTCTATTTATAAGGACCAAAATGCCCTTCATTCCTACTTATTAGGAGTGCCACATGTCATCATCACAATCCTTCTTAGGCTACTTAGGCAAAATTCACTTTTTAGTGGATCTTTCCCCAGCATTTAAATACTAGCATACATTCATACAACATAAAGTATTACTGTATTAGCCATATTGACACAATGTGGATGAAGTAACAAAATAGTTGATTACAAGCATTTGAATTATTATTATTTTTATGTATGCTTATTAAACATTATGCACTCACCTTGATCTATTTATTATTATTCCTTGACTGCTTACACATAATTGAGCCAATTAACCAAAATCACCAAATTGATCAACTATTGATCACTTTCACCTATGGGCATCATTTTAGTTATTGTTTCATGTATAAATATGGGTTCTGTATTTCTCTACCAATCTTTTTGATTTAAAATCTAATTGCATATTTTATGAAACTTTAGTTGACCCTTTAGGAAACCAATTTCTCAGTTTTGACAAATTTGAATAATTTACATAATCTAAGTTTCAAAATCTAACATTTATATACCTTATTGACTTAAAAAATCATCCAAACACATGTACATGGGGACCTAAACAATTGTTGTTTAAAATAAAGACTTCAAACACAACTTTGCATAACAACCCCTTATAATAATTATTTTTTTTTTCTTGGATACTTTACATGTTTACTCAACAAACTAAATACGCTAACTATAAGATGTTATATTTTGTTACCAACTTATGTAAACGTGTTAGTCGATACATTCATTGTCATTCAATCCATGGTGACCCAAATGATCCACGTAAACCACTACAATATGAAGGGTTTCTAACTACTTACTTCACATATTCTCGTAAGGCGGTGGCTACAAATGTAAAACATAAGCCTTCGTTAAAACATAGTGAATGGTTACCTATACAAATGACGCCTAACTTTAAAGTTTGTTAGTCATGTTATTCATGTGTTTATGTTGTCTCTTCTCCCGTCACTTCATTTAATCTTTCCTATACGTTCTTTCTTATGTGATAATCAATAATTGTTAGTGTGATATAGTCGAGGTTTATTTTACATATCTAAATAACGTCATAATCTATGTTTCTGGTGAAGAAGGTATTTATTCCGTCTTTCTTTTCTTTTATTGGCATAAGTTGGAAAGATAAACAAACACAACTGAACACACGCTTAAAGAGAAACAAACTACTGTTTTTTCTAACGCTTTAATATTGCGCCATACATATATATTAGGTGGTGCTTTTAATCTCAAATCTTGAAAATTGGAATTACGAAAATGAAAATTAATTAGACACCTTAAAAAACATGTGAACTGATGACATTCATGGTTTACGAGTTTTACACTAAAAACGAAGTCCAACTAAAATCTTAATATCAAGAAAAATACATCGAAGTTAAAATTAGAGGTCTAGACGAAGCAATTTGAGCCCGCAAGCTAGGTTTAAAACGTAGGACCCCTTAAGAGATGTCTGGTCACATCTTAATAATCCTCTAGCTCTAAACCGATAAAAATGATATCAATCTTGACTCATATTCTTGATTTTGCTAAATAAGTTATATCAATATTATACTTAGTAATCCTCTAGCTCTAAACGATAAAAATATATTAATCTTGACTCATAAATTCTCTATTTTACACATATGTTATATAAATATTATACAGTTTATAAAATAAAGTACAATGGATATAATCAAAATTTTATGGAATCAAAGAGTGCAATATAATGGGATGAGTAAATTACGTTTTTGGCCCCTGTGGTTATATCAGTTTTACTATTTTGGCCCAAAATAAGAATTTTTAACAGA
Source organism: Helianthus tuberosus (assembly GCA_030545235.1). Classification (NCBI taxonomy): domain Eukaryota; kingdom Viridiplantae; phylum Streptophyta; class Magnoliopsida; order Asterales; family Asteraceae; genus Helianthus; species Helianthus tuberosus. The sequence goes on along the minus strand of CM060381.1, from coordinate 23,112,651 downwards.
TCAGCCCCCATGGTCCCATTATCTAACCGTTTTGGCCCCTAAGTCTAACCAAACCCTAACCCTGGTTAATTTCTTGGTCACATGGGTTGCACATGATGTCTAAAAAGGTAATTTCCCCTCCTCCTTTCAATTACTTTATAAACATCATCATCATCGCCAGATCTTCATCATCATCATCATCCCCAGATCTTCATCATCTTCAACACCTCTGAAACCCTAATTACAAACCTAACACACTACAACTCACCTTCACCAAACCAGCACATTCACATCAAACAAAAAGTACCCATCTTACAAATCCCCTTTAAATCCACTTTTCAAACCCAATCAATACTCAAATCAAAATCCCCCACAAATCAGAAACGCTCACTATCGAGCCTAATCGGAAACACCTGCCGTCATTGTACACACTCCCCACCAAACTCAAATCAAAATCCAAAAATATCAAAACCTGAGTGATACCCGATTCGATCAAACCCACAATCAAAAACCCCCCAAGTTGTTTAAGAAAAAATAGAGGCCACAATACCCACCGATCAAAAACCCCACCACCGTCTGTCTCCCTCTCGCTTGAACCGACAACCCGACGACACCACCACGCCACCGCCGCCGCTGATTTTGCAGAAACTCAGGTCTGCTGTGGGTGGTTGTGGCCGACCGGTGACCTCCGCCATCTCCGTCTCTCTCACTCTCGTCCTCTCTATCTCTGTTTCCCCTCTTCCTCTCTCCGTCTCTCTGTCCCGTCTTTCTGTCTAGTCGTCGAGCCGGCTGTGATGAAGAAAAGAGTTGGGAGTGAGTTGGGTGATTGTTTGAGTTGATGAATCCTTGCTGAGAGGAGGGTGTGACCGTATGTGAACATATGAGGATTAGGGTTTGCAGAGAATTTTGGGAGGGAAAGAAGAAAGAGCAGTGTTGTGTGCGTGTGTTGGTCTGAGGTTTCAAATGAAGATAATTAGGTTTACCTGAGAAAATTAGGGATGAATGGAAGAAATTTGGAGCATTTGGATGGATGAGTATTTGTATGTATATATATAAAAAAAGGGGATAATTGTGGTGGTGAAGATCTGGGATGATGATGGTTGAAGATGATGAAGATCTGGGTTTTATTCATAAAAGGGGAGGGAAATTACAATTTTACCCATCATGTGCTACCCATGTGACCAATTAATTAACCAGAGTTAGGGTTTGGTTAGACTTAGGGGCCAAAATGGTTTGTTATAGGGACCACGGGGGCAAATCTGTTAAAAATTCTTATTTTGGGCCAAAATAGTAAAACTGATATAACCACAGGGGCCAAAAACGTAATTTACTCTAATGGGATAAAAGAATGAAGTAACAATCAACTGGAAAACAGCAAGGACCACTCCTGACTCCATCTGTAAATACAAGTGCTTCCCAACAAAGTTGAGTCAAAATTTCATCCCCCCCCCCCCCCCAAAGAAAAAAAAAAGTCTCCTCTGAACATGTTTCATTGTTTGTGGCATATAATATGGGAGTGTGTGTATGCGTGTGAGAAGTAAGAGAGTGTGTTTGGTGGGGTGGTGGTGACATTGATGATGATCCAACATAGACAAACTTGTAGATGAACAACAATGCAAGCTTTTGTTCAAAGCTTTCTCTTTCTCTTTCATGATGTTGTCATCTGTTTATTTATGTTTTTCTGTATCATGAATTTATTCCAATGGTCCCACCACCACAATCATAGGTGTTGTTAACTTTCCTCTTCACAATCCCAATTTCCCATTCCCATATGCTAATTTCTTGAAAAAAGATCCATACTTTGTGTGTTCTTCACCACCATAAATAAAAAAAAAACCCTAAATTTTGCCTCTTTTGGTCAATGGTCAGTCCACATTGTAACAGGTCTGCTTATGGTAGAATCTTGAATGTGTGCATTGTGATCTTCATCAAGATCTTTAGGTATTGCTAAAAAGTTTCAATTTTTATTTGGGATTCTTGGTTTTGTAACTACCCTATTGTCAATTTCTCTTATTCTTCTTCATTGCAACCACCCCATTGTTTTTTTTTTTCACTTTTTTTTACAGTCTTTACACCTAATTCTTAAGTGGGTTAATGTTTAATTCATCTGGGGCCTCTCTTTTTGATTAATTAAACAAACCCTTTTCACATTTGTTTTCTAATCTTTGTATTATGACATTATCTTCATAATAATTGGGTTGTTAATTTTTGAGATAATTTGAGGTACCCACATTCAATAAAGTTAGGGTTTTTAAGAATTTGATACAAATCTTGAATGCCTGATCTTTATCAAGGTCCTTTAGTTTGGTCAAAAGTCAAAACCCTTGAAGATTTGTCATTTAGGGTTTATAGATCTTAGAAGGGATAATTTTTGTCTGTTAAGGTGTTGTTGATCATGTTTTTCAAGTAACAAGATTCCTCGCATTGGTTCAATGTTTATCAAATCAAAGAATTCGAATTCGGACTGTCTTGATCTTGCTGAAGAACAGCCTGTTTTGCTATAGTTGTAATCAACAAAAGGTGCTAAATTGAGGTACTTTCTAATCTCTGCATATTACTTTGTCATGGTTTTGGAGTTTATGGACTATAAATTAACCTTTTGAACATTAGTACTTCGGTTTTTCGTTGCATTTACATCATTTTTACAATGCAATTGTAATTTGAACTATGCCACCATCGACATAGTTCTTTTTGCACTTATATTTTGAGAATTTGTCCAAAATCATTCTTTTGTATGATTTTCGGTGTTCATCTAAGTAAACATGGAAGATAATTTTTGGTCGAAAAACAAGCATGATAATTGAAAAGGTTAATCACTTCTTTATCAATCGATAAGCTTACTAACCATAGTTCCTTTTTTTGTAGAAATATTATACAGACGATAAATTTACTAACCATGTTTCGTTATTTTGTAGAAATATTATATAATTTAAGGGGAATTAGTAGGTAATGTGGTGCACTTGAGTACATTTTCAGACGTTGACAAACTATATCAACGGTGGTAGCCTTCGACTATTCTTTGCACAAAGATTACAACCGTTGGTATTTATTGAATTTTACCGAAAATGCAGCCAAGTAGGCCGTTTCTTGATATAACTACGTTTTTCCAGTACTTAAGAAGAAAAAAATGAAAAAATAGCTAGTAAATGTGAGTCAAATAATAACCATAACGTGCATCCATTGACAACACTCGTGTTTTTACATTCTTCTTCAAGTGCTTTGAGCTTATATATTCCCGTGGGTTCTTTCTTCTCAGGCTTATTATCTTTTCTTCAAGAAAAGATAAAAAATCAAGGATTTTGTTTGAAGATCTCCATTGCATTATGGCAAAAAGATCACATCAACGTCCTTCTCGACAGAAGAAAGACACATCAGGTTGTATGTGGGGAATAATTAGTATGTTTGACTTTCGACATGGTCGGACCCCAAGAAGGCTGCTTTCAGATCGTAGAAGATACGCCGACAACAATACTTACGGCAAGACTTTTTTTTACTAAGACTATAATGTTGTGTATGCTTTTCTTAGAAACGGTGATTCCATCACATTTATAGGTAAACGGGTCGATTTGGGTTATACTTTTGTCTAATGGGTCAAATGGGTAAGCTTCAAATATTTATCTAAGATAGAAACGGGTCAAACTGGTAGAGGTGCATTTAAAATGCGTAAAACGTACTATATCATTTTATCGAAAAACTAGGTTACATTGTATAATATAGTCATATAGAGGCTCATATACGGATTGAATATTGTAGGTTGTCTATATTAAATTCATATAACTGTAATTCTCTTGTTTTTTAGGTCCTCCATATCCTGCATCAGAAGCGAGTTTTCCCACATATTCTCAGGAGACGCATTCAAGCATTAAGGTATAGGATGTTACAAGTTTTGATTTTTAAAAAGTTTTTCCGGAAAACTGAAACAAATACAGTTCTAGAATTACTGTGAAAGTTGAAAATTCGGTTATGGTTGTCGATTTGACCATGCTGTCAATAGCACCTTTTTTTGTTAGGGATATTGGTCCACAAGATTCTTTTACTTTGTCTGACAATCTGACATAGGAGGGTAATTTAGACGTTTGACTAACGGTCAAAAGTCGAACACTTTTGGTCAACCATATGTGGAAGTCAAACTTTGCAAGTTTCATAGATGGAGGGAGTATTTTTTGAAAATGTTATATGTTTTTTTTGTTCATTTGACATAACTTTAAGGATCTTGTGTTACAAAGACATGACACGTCTGTGGGGCCCCCAAAGCCGAAAAGAATATGACTAATGGTTTTCTTGACTGAACCTCAGGATGTCGAAAAAACAAAAAAGACAAAAGTTGATCTTACGAGGATGAGGGTAAAGGAAGTTACCGAAGAAAAGATGTTCTTTGACCTGGATCCGAAATCCATAAGGAAAAATCATGAACGCGTGAATAAATCCAAAACGTTACAAAAATCTTTTGACGAGGAAACGTCGATTAGTCATCAAGCTCAGAAAACGTCACAGTATCATGATCTTGAAGCTCTTGTGAGAGAAATCTTACTGATTTATCGAAAAAGGAATGAACAGAATGGTGATCATGGTACATGGGCAAAACGGTCTTTTCCGATAGTTGAAGAAAAGCTTATTGCAGCCGTTGAGGCGTTGCTGAACGAGAAATCAAGAAACGGAGACCACAAGAAGTTTCACCATTCAAAAGAGATGTTTAAGATGTTGAGTTCGAATAAAGAAATGTTCTTGAAAATCCTTCATGATCAAAACTTGATTTTGTTAAATGAAGACCAGAAGTCAAGGTCAAGGTCAAAGGTTCAAGGGCAGGAGGAACCGGAACCCCTGACCCGTAAACATCAAAAGATCTTTAGAAGAAAGAGCAAGTCCCAAGAATGTATACAGTTGTACGAAAAGGATAGAATCGTCATTTTGAAGCCCGGATGTTCCGAAAATCAAGTTTCGACGGGGAATGAAACCGACAACGATGAAAATGGTTCACAGTTTTCGTTTATGAAAGTCAAAAGACGGTTAAAACACGCTATGGAAAACGAGCAACCAACACCGGGACCCACTGAACAAGCGGGAAAAACGGTTGACAGTGGATGGAGTTCCCCAAATAGAGATCATTTCTACATTGAAAGATTTACAAAGGTTAACAACGGGTTTAAAACAGGAGATAGATTTTCAAACTCACGTGCAGATAATCGGATATCAAACATTTATGTCGAGGCTAAGAAACATTTATCGGAAATGCTCACGAGTGGCGATGAAGATGCTGAGTCAATGAAGAGAAGCTTCCCGGCCCGCTCGAAAAGTCTTGGGAGGATTTTGTCTCTTCGAGAGTACAACTCTCTTTCTCCTCTTAATAGTCCTCGAGGTCAAACGAGACCTATGGTCAACACAAGTCAACTGATTGTGCCTATTGAAAACCCCGAAGGGAAAATTGCAGTTCTGGATAATGTGACTTGTGAAGGTACTCTTCTTTCTTAAGTTTCGACTTACATTCATATGAAACGGTACGGTTTGACTTTTGAGGTCAAACGGCTTAATTCGACAAGAAGATATTACCTGAAATTTAATTCACTATATATGCAGGGGATCAAGAGATTGTGAATTTGCCTTTATGTGATAAAGAACACAAAAAGCAACCGGAATTGTGTGAACCCCGTGACTCTGTAACTGAAGATCAACCTTCTGAGAGCTTAGAACCGGTAAGGAGATGCTTTACAAATTTCTCGATATAAGTAGTTTTAACTTTTCAAAAAAAGAAAAAAAAACTTCGGTCAAGTAGGGGTGTAAAACAGACGAGCCCAACCTGAGCCTGACTCGTTTCGAGCTCTCTGCCTCTAAAGTTCAAGCTCGGCCAGTGGATAATTTGGCTAGCTCATTCTCGGCTTGTTTATTATTTATTGGTTTGTAATTATTTTATACATATGTTGATAGATAATTAGTTTTCTATCAATTATAATCGCAGCTACACCCACATTATGCGACCGGATAACGCCTTTTGTTACACTGCAGCTGGGTTGTCTTTGAACAGTTTTATGGCTAACGCATGATCGGATTCTTTGTTCAACTAATGCATTTTTTTATAATTAAACATATAATAATTAAAATTATATAAATGTAGATTTAATGTATCAAATGATTATATAAATAATAGGCTTGCAAGCCTAGTCAAGCTCGATAAGTGAAGCTCGGGCTCGTTTATTTATTAGCCTAACCATTGGTTTCTCAATTAGTTCGATTATTTAATTTTCTACTCACCCCTAGTTATTTTACATTTTTTCATGTTTAGCCAAACAGAAAAGTAAAACTTTCTTTCTGTTAAAATGCAGGATTTACCTGAAAAGAATGAGTTATCTTCTTCTCAAAACGCTAACGAGCATTCACTTGCAAGCAAGACCGAAGATTTCAAGACCAGTCCCGAAAAACCAAGTCCTGTATCTGTTCTTGAGCCGTTGTTTTCAGATGATGACGTTACCCCTGCAAAACCCGTCTCTCTACCTGGTAAGATTACGTTATAAGTATAAAATGTTGCTACTATCCGTTTGTCATGTACTAAAACTATATTTTCTGAAACACTTAGTCGAAGCTGCGGTTCAGCCACGATGCATCGAATTCGACGAGTTTGTTTCCGGTGCTGAAGATCAACAAATACGAATCACAGACTCGGGGGATAATGAGGAGACCGCATTCGAGTATGTTGAAGCCGTGCTGCTTTCTTCCGACTTAAACTGGTCCGAATTCGAAAACCGGTGGATTTCATCCGTTCAAATCCTCGACCGGTCTTTATTCGATGAAGTAGAAACATTTTCGAGCCGGGCCAAATACGACCAAAAGCTTCTCTTTGATTCAACTAATGAAGCTCTTGAAGACGTATGCAATCGTTTTATTCCCGAATCGTCGTTTATCAAACAAAACATTTGGCCCGTTCCTAAAGGAATGGACTTGATAAACGAGGTGTGGTCGAGAATCGAGTCACGTCTTTGTAAGCTTTACCCTCGAGATTTGAACACGCTCGTAAGCAACGAATTGGAAACTAATAGAATGTGGTTGGATCTTCAAAGCGGGTCACGTGAAGTAGTTTTCGAGCTTGAAGAATCAATCTTCGAAGAAACAATCGACGACGTCCTTTTTGAGTTTGTTTACTTATAGATGATATAACGAATAACGGTCTATCTTGGTTGTGAAACCCGATTCGCTTGAAATCGGGTTTTCGAAAGATGGTTTTCTTATTTTTATTAATGAGGAACTTAGAATGTGGTTTTGGTGTGTTTTATATGATTTTGGTTACTTTCTTGTAGTTAAAAAGATATGTTAATGAAAATTAATTTGTAACTATTAGAAGCACTTTTGTCAACCTACGGAGCTTGCTTTTTAGCTTTAACATTCAAAATAAATGTCACAAGGGTGAAGTTAACATACTAGAATTTGAAAAGAAGAAAAAAAAGTGATATAGTATTTAGTGCCTAAACAACATAACACTTAACATGTAAATAAAAATGATGCATTGTATAAGTAAATGAAAAACCTACCATAAAATACTTTAATTTGTGTATTTTTCTCACACTCGACCGCAAGTTTGTATAAACATAAATAATATAGCTATTTGTACTACTTTTTAATCGGTGAATGTAGAAAAATATTTGGAAAGTTAGTTACAACTAGATTTTGCCCCATCCGCGTTGCGGGACACTAAACTGAATATTTATCTCTCATAATATGTACATCTGTGTTTCGGTTACTTATACATACTACTCATAACACGATCTCAAAAAATTACAACGAGTCAACCAATTAAAATAAAACATTATCATGCTTAAAAAACAAAAATGATGAAAAAACTATAATTTTAAATTGGGGCAAAATTGTAATTTTTTAGGACAAATATGTGTGTGCCAGGCAGCCGCCTGACACGAATAAAAGATACACCGAGTCAACCAATTAAAACAGAACACTACCACAGTTTTGAAAAAAAAAACTAAAACGACGGCATGACTGTGATTTTACACTGGGGGCAAAATCGTAATTTGACTGGGAAAACAAGCAAAAACGATGAAAAAATATAAATTTAAATTGAGGGCAAAACTAATAGCAAAACTGTAAATTTAAACTGAACAAAATGGTAGTTGTGAACCGATGGCAAAATCGTAAGTTTTAGCTGGAGGCAAAAGCATAAATTAATTTGAACTGAGGGTAAAAACGTAATTTTGCATTGATGACAAAATCATAATTTTAAAGCGGGAATAAAATCGTAAATTGGTTAGACCATTAGGGTGCAAGCGAGCCTAGCCGAGCCCAAGCTCGACCAGGCTCGAACTTGATTATCTTATGAAAGCTCGGGCTCGAGCTCGGCTAGATTTGAGCTTTGTTTTCAAAGCTCGAGCTCGGCTTGTTAGTATTTTCTCAAGCTCGAGCTCGACTCGGGTTCGTTTATTATCTATTAATTGATATATTAAATAAAAATAATATAAATAATAGACTTTTTAGACTCGCGAGCTCGATAAGTGAAGCTCGGGCTCAGACTCGTTCACTAAATAAGCTTATTTTTAGGTTTGAGTTCGGCTTGTAAACAAATTTAAATAAGCTCAGCTCGACTCGACTCATTTACACTAAGGCTCGACAAGCCTAACGAGCTTTACATGCGAGGTTCGAGCTCGGGCTCGATAAACAAACGAGCTTTATATTAGACTCAAACTCGGCTCGGGCACGATAAGACTCGGCTAGTAGCTCGTGAGCCGCTCGGCTCGTTTGACACCCTACAGACAAACGTCTCGCAGTATTACCCGTGTTGTGTTTGTAGTTACAGGTAATTATACTTATTTTTTTTGTATATTTATTTTATTGTGTTAATAATTAGATTTTGTTCTGTGTTTATAGGCATAATAAAATCATATAAATAATAACAATAAGCTCGTTCTCGGGCTCATTTAAGCTGGTCGACACCACCCCTAGTCGTAAATTTTCAATACATACAAAGACAAGTATGCTTACATCAACCGGTAATAGTTCCGCCCCTCAATTGGGCTAAATGGGCGGCAGGTGTAATAGTGCCAGGCAGCTGCCTGTAGGACTGCAAACGAACCAAACGTTCGGCGAACAGTTCGTGAACCGTTCGGCGGGAAGTTCGTTTGTGTTCGTTTGTTTACTAAACAAACGAACACGAACAAGAAATTTCGTTTGTTTAGTTAAATGAACAAACATGAATAGAGGTCGTGTTCGTTCGTTTATGTTCGTGAATGTTCGGTAACGTGTTCGTTTGTGTTCAATACTTCATTAGTGTTTTTAGTTTTTATATTTTTTTAAATACTTCAAAATTCTGACAAATTAAATATCTAATAAGTGTCGGTGTATTATATATTCTGTTCATGAATGATTGTTTGTGTTCGTTTGTTTCCGTTTGTGTTCATTAACATTAGTTTGTGCTCATTTGTGTTCGTCAATGTTCGGTGCCTAAAATTAACAAACAAACACAAACGAACACGAACAAGTTCATTTCCTTAACAAACGAACACGAACATAAAATCTCGTTCGATAAGTGTTTGAGAACGGTTCGCGAACACATTTATTTCTTAACAAACGAACACGAACAAGGACTTGTTCGTGTTCGTTTGGTTCGTTTGCAGCCCTAGCTGCCTGACACTGCCCTATTGGCCCAACAAATTTACGATTTTAACCCGATTTAAAATTACGCTTTTGCCATCAGTTCATAAATATGTTCTCGCCCCCGCTTAAAAATAAATTTACGCTTTTGCTCCCAACTAAATATTTCAATTTTGCCCCCGGTTAAAAATTACGATTTTGACTTTATGTTTTTGCCCTCACTTAAAAATAAATCCGCTTTTGCTCCCAGCTAAAAGTTCCAATTTTACCCTCGGTTCAAAATTTCGATTTTGCCCCGTATAAATTTATACTTTTGCCATTAATTATTTTTTTCTCAAAACCAAATTACGAATTTGCCCTCAACTTAAATTTACATTATGCCCATCGTTTTTTTTTTTTTGGTTTTCCTGGTGAAGTACAATTTTGCCCCAGTTTAAAATTACGCCGGCAGCTTTCTGCCACTCCCCCATTGGTCCATTTAATTTACGATTTGTCCCTAAAATAAAATTATGATTTCGCCCTCAGTTAAAAATTACGTTTTTCCCAGTGTTTTAGTTTTTTTACCCTCAGTTAAAAATTACGTTTTTCCCAGTGTTTTAGTTTTTTTTACCAAAACTATAAAGGTTTTTTGTTTTAATTGGTTTACTCGATTTAGCATTTTTTTTCGTCTCAAGGAGCTGCCTAACACTGGCTCATTAGTCCTGAAAAATTATAGTTTTGCCCTTAGCCAAAAATTACGGTCTTATCATCATTTTTGTTTTCTTTTTTCCTAGCAAAATTATAGTAGGCTTTTTTTAATTGATTAAGAATTACTCGGCCATGAACCCACAACGCGGGCGGGGCATCAACTAGTTCATATACAAAACAGTTCATATATTGAAGGTCCACACAGTAGTAAAGCACACCATAGTAAACCAAACCACATGCATGCATGCGTATGCATATTTGAAGTCACTTGTTCTGGTTGAGTCTTGCAGCTGCAGCCATGGACGCAGCCACCCCACCTGGGTATGTAGCCAGCTCCGGCTGGTTCCTGATCTCCGCCCCAATCACCCCCTCTGCATCCTCCCTTGTCACCACTTTGTCTTTAGGCAAAAAACAACTTGCATCCGTCAAAACATCTCCAAGCTTTGTTTTCTCCTCATCACGCCTAGTTCGGGCATTTTGGGAGGCCGCTCCCTGAGCTTGCGCCGCCACACCACCTGGTATCACCTCCATACGCCCCGTTGCTCGGACTTCTGCTGCTTGTATCGCAGCCACATCACTCTGTTCCACCGGTTTCTCTGCTGCGGATAGCCCAGCAGCCTCTAGTGCTTCTCCTATTGTAACCAAATCCTCACCACCACTTTTCAACGAAACTGGAGCTGACGTGGGATGGACGTATTGCCCCACCACCTATTCAAATTCCATAGGAATTTAATTAGTTTTATCAACCGACTTGGTTTGGTTGCAAATTAATATCTAAAAAATATCCCTAGTAAAAATTAATTCTTGTTTTCGGGGAGCTTTTGCTTTTATAAGCAAGTATAGAATTCAAAAAAAAAAAAAAAAAGTTAAATGCCATTTTAGCACTGTGGTTTGGTTTGGGTGATTTTGTCAGTTTAGTTCAAATGTTTCATTTTTCCCCTCTGGGTCCAAAAAGATTTCACTGTTGCCATTTTCGTGGTTAACTTCATCCATTTTTCTGTTAACCAGAAGGACAATTCGGTCATTTTATATGTATTTTTGTTAACTAGAAAGGCAATTCGGCCATATAAAATGACCGAATCGCCCTTCTCCTTAACATAAATAATAGATGAAATTAATAATAGATGAAATTAACCCGATGGACTAAAATGGGAAAAGTGAAACCTTTTTGGATCCACGGAAGAAAAAATGAAACCTTTGGACTAAACTGACAAAATAACCCAAACCACCGGGACTAAAATGACATTTAACTCAAAATAATCTAAGAAAAAGTTTGAAAATGTGAATTTTTATATTTAAAAAAAAAACAGATTTTTTATTTGAAAAGCTTGAAGAAACTATGTAAAATGAATTTTCTTTTTTTGTGTAAAAATGATATTCTCGTTCACCACTTTTTTTTTTTTGTGTGTTAAATACATGCCTGGCCTCCGACTGATTCGGTTATAATGTGGTGACCGGCAACTTCGGCGTCGGAGACGGTGACTTGTTGATCTCCGGTGACTTGGTGAAGACCGTGGTTTCGATTGACAGAAGCCGCAGACTGCATGACGGCGGCAGGTCCTCCTTTGTGGGTGTGACCAACGGCCATATTTTCGGCGGATTGCATGGTGGCGGCATCTTCTGGGGTGATGGCTTTGTTAGCCAACTCTCCTGAGACTTGAAATACGTCGCCGTATTTGATAGGTTGTTCTTGACTCATTTTCAATCCAAGAGATACAGACAGACAGATGATACGAGGGAATATATATATATATTTCATGCATCGACACCTGGAGAACGACTAGTGTATGCACTTCATTTTGAGGTTTGGCTACGTGTCACTTATCTCCAACTACTACAAAACCAAGTGTCGGCCGCCGACACGATAATAGTAGTGTCCTTTCATTGGGCTAAATAGGCGGCAGGTATAATAGTGCCAGGCAGTGCCTGTCACTCTCCTATTGGCCCAACAAATTTACGATTTTATCCCCCTTTAAAATTATAATTTTGCCATCAGTTAAAAATTATGTTTTCGCCCTCGCTTAAAAATAAATTTACGCTTATGCTCCCAGCTAAATATTTCAATTTTGCCCCCGGTTAAAAATTACGATTTTACCCGTTTCAATTTACAGTTTTGCCATTAGTTTTTTTCCATTAAAATTACGATTTTTCTATCAGTTCAAAGTTATGTTTTTACCACCACTTAAAAATAAATTTACGCATTTGCTCCCAGCTAATAATTCCAATTTTGCCATCGGTTCAAAATTACGACTTTGCCCCGTATAAAATTATACTTTTCCCATTAGTTTTTTTTTCTCACAGCCAAGTTAAAATTTTACCCCCAATTTAAATTTACATTTTCCTCATCGTTTTTGTTTGTTCCCTGGTGAAATTACAATTTTGCCCCCAGTATAAAGTTACTGTCATGCGACAGCTTCCTGGCACTCCCCCGTTGGTCCATTTAGTTTACAATTTATCCCCGAATTAAAATTATGATTTCGCCCTCAGTTAAAAATTACGTTTTTCCTATCGTTTTAGTTTTTTTACCAAAAGTATAAAAGTTTTTTGTTTTAATTGGTTTACTCGATTTAATTTTTTTCCATGTCAAGGAGCTGCCTAACACTGACTCATTAGTCCTGAAAATTTACAGTTTTGCCCTGAGCCCGAAATTACGGTCTTATCATCGTTTTTGTTTTTTTCCTAGCAAAATTATAGTAGTCTTTTTTTAATTGGTTGAGAATTATTCGGCCATCGCTCCGCAACGCGGGCGGGGCATCTACTAGTTAACATTAACATTTACAAGTTGATGACGTAAGCCGGGAATAGTTTTGTTAAGTGGTTGGCCACTTTTGGCGACCACTTTGACTTTTGTTTTTTTTTTTTCTTTTTCCATATAATAGTTATTTATAGGTGATGCCAAATTACAATTTTATCCCAGGTGTAAAATTACGATTTCGCCTTCGATTCAAAATAAAATTTCGCTTTTGCCCCTTGCTTTTACGATTTTGCCCTCAGTTAAAAAATACAATTTTGCCCCCAGTTCAAAATAAAATTATGCTTTTGCCCTCAGCTAGAGTCCTGCCAAATTACGATTTGGTTCCCAGTTTAAAATTACAATTTTGCCCCCAGCTAAAAATTACGATTTTTGCCGCAGCTAAAATATTACGATTTGCCCCCATTTCAAAATAAAAAAATGGTTTTGCCCTAAGTTCAAAATATTATTTTGCCTCCATTTTAAAATTACGATTTTAACTCCGCTAAAAATTGCAATATTGCCATCGTTTTTTTTCTTTGGCAAAACCATGGTAGTGTTTTATTTTACTTTGTTTACTTAATTTTGTTTTTATTCATGCCAAACAGCTGCCTAGCACTCGCTAATTGGTCATGACAAATTATTGTTTTGCCCCCAACTCTAAATTACACGCTTGTCATCGTTTTAGTTAAATTTTTTATCATAACTATGGTACTGTTTTTCTTTAATTGGTTAACTTGATGTTTCTTTTTTGATATCGTGTTATAGGTAGCATGTATAACTAACCGACATAAAGGCGTACATGTTATTAACCTAAGAAATACTCGGTTTAGCGCCCCGCAACGCGGGCCGCGCATAACTCTAACTGCCTAACACTGGCTCATTAGTCCTGAAAAATTACAGTTTTGCCCTGAGCCCAAAATTACGGTCTTATCATCGTTTTTTTTCATTGCAAAATTATAGTAGTCTTTTTTTTAATTGATTGAGAATTATTCGGTTATTGCCCCGCAACGCGGGCGGGGCATCTACTAGTTTTTATCTATAATAGTATTTAAATTATAGTAATATTGCCCGCACGCGTTGCGGCGTAGGTACACATATATTTCGAATACCGTAAATATCAAATGAATTAGTCCAAATGTTATATGTTACGTTAACCACATAAAGGTGTGTTTCGACGTATCCGATTAAACTTAATGTAACCTACATAAGCATTGCGGTTGAATCAAAACGTAAAGTAAAGTAAGTAAATCGAATTTATACCATACAATTATAAGGTATTATAGGTGACTCGACTCATACATAGAAAACATAGAGCTTTTAGAGGAAAACATATACGTGTAACAAAAAGATATTAATTAGAGCTTTTTTAATAAAAAGGAAAAAATCACAATTAAATTTCACTCGATTCAAAACAAAATTTACGAAGCAATTAACAATCATAAAATAAGTATAAAAACATATTATATTTTACGTGACTTGTTTTCCAAAAAAATTACGTCGAAATGTAGAATAACTCGAATTTATACCGACAGGAACGTAAAAATACGCACGTATAATAAATTTTTTTAACGGAAAGGTATTATATTTAACCTCACTCTATTTTTATTAAAAATGTTTACGTCGAAACGTAGACAACTCAAATTTATACCTAGATGTACGTTAAAATAGTTTCTTTAAAGGAACGATACGTAATATAGTTTAAACAAAGTAATTTATCCTAAAAATTTATAATGAAATTCAAAAAGAGAAAAAAAAAAAGAAAATTATCTGCAAACAACACATATCTAACATAGATCCTTCCAACACTTAACCAAAGCACACAACCAAATATTATAAATGTAAACTGTATTACTTAGTGGTGGTCGGTGGCAAAACAAAAAAAAAAAAGAAAATTATTTGCAAACAACAAGGATCGAACATAGGTCTTTTCAACACACAACTAACTATTATAGGAATACATTTGAGTTTGTAACACAAATATAAATTATATAACTTAGTGGTGGTCGGTGGCTTTTGCTACCGACTTCCTGTGTTTTATGATAGTATAGAATATATAAAATTGAAGAGAAAAAGTGTTAGGATAAGATTTTGTATTTCTAAATTTTAAGTGGTGACGAGTCATTCCCTAATGGCAGGGGCGGATGTACCATATGAGAAGGGGTAGCCGGCTCTGGCGGTAGTGTTAATTTTGGAAAAAAAAATTGACATTTTTTTGACGTTTTTTCGATTTCGTTACCCCTTTCTTTTAAGACGTTACCCCTATGAAGGTTTTCTAGATCCGTCACTACCTAATGGCATAAATAAAAATGAGTAGTTTAGTAGTATAATAAAGGAGTGGAGTGTGTGAATTTTCATTCTATAAAAAAAAAAAAAAAAAAAAAACAAAAACAAATCAGAAACGTGTAAAACCCTTATCATCATGGAGGGTTATGATTACGTTTGGAGAGTTTCTCCATAGAAGATATACAATCGGATAAACATAACCTCCCGTGAATATTGATTGAAAGCATCCAAAGGATATTACGTTTATTGGGGGGGGGGGGGGGGGGGGGGGGGGGGGGGGGGGGTAAAGGCACACGCGTTAAAAACACTATGTTCACACTGATAACCAGATCTGGGCAATTATAAGAGTAAAAAGGGGGCGCGTAAAACACCATGTCCAAAATATAAAACACATAGTAGGTTTAGGAAAAAAACGCAAATTAAAACGACGTGTGCTACTTATTAAAATGCCAAGTTGTAAATTGACGTCAGGCTCAAAACACCATGTTGTAAAATTCAAAATGCCATGTTGAAGACGCACCTCGCTCATAATTAAAAAATAATAATACTTTAATATAATAATACTATACTTATATAAAAGATTAAAAAAATGTTTATTTTTATGGCATGAACTAAATAATATTGATGTACTAAAAAGTTATTTATGTTCTTAAAAAACAATGGAAGTCTTAATAAAACGGTTGGCTATACTCATTATATCTTTTCACTCATTTTGCTTAATAACCACATGTGACGTGGCACTTATAGATCGTCTCATTTATTTAGGCTATTGGGTATGGTTTGGTTAGTCCTTTTGGGGACTACCCGTCACGTAGACGCCACCTCACCATAGGTTGAGGACCATCCCCTTAGGGACTACCAAAGGGTGTGGAGGGGAAGCAATGACTACCCAAGAGTTGTACCTTATGCTCATTCACTAGTACCATACAAGGAGAGAGAGAGAGAGAGAACAAACTTTAGGGGCCCACCAAAATTAAAGCAGCCAATCACCAAGCTCGTCCCCAACGTCCGCAGGCTGTCGTGAGCGCCGCGACCACCCGAAGGGGGGCGGTGTGCGACGATGCCGATGACCCGAGACGGGGAGGGGACGACCCCCACACCCGATGGTCTTATTATCTTTGATCAATGGTTCAGGTTCCTTCTTAGCCTTTCTAAATATAAAAACCTTTTACTCGAACCCTTGTATGTGTAATGTGTGTGTCATATTGTTAAAATTAAAATCACAAACTATATATTATTCAATCTAACATTATATTTTCTAGATATATTGATATGTACCGCTTTGGGACAACTAGAAACAAAGAGAATATAACATAACAGGGGAGTTTAGAGACTTAGTTTATAATATCATTCATTCATTCATAAGTAAAACATGAGTAAATTACAAGTTTTGTCCTTTATGTTTGTCCAAAATTTCAGGCGCTGTCCTTTGTCTTTAAAATTGATGAGTTTTGTCCTTAATGTTTGCAAATCTTGCACGTTATGTCCTTTATGGCAAACTCAGTTAAATTTTTTGGTTAAATTTGGTCATGTGCAAGGCACATGAGGGTAGTATTGTCATTTCAACTTCCCAAGGACTATCCTGTAAAACAACTTATATTGAGGGACCATTAGGTAAATAATAAAACACTAACTATATCATCATCACCAGATCTCTGCAAAACACACTCATTCAACAATTTCATCACCACTAGGGTTTCTTTCTTCCATATCCCCCCATTTCAACCACTGTAATTAGGGTTTCAGTCACAAACCTCCAATGGCACCATCAATGGCAGCAGCACAACCACTACCCTCTTCCAATGGCACCATCAATGGCAGCACCATCAATGGCAGACGCCGTCCGCACATCTGTGGTAAACGGTGGTTGGAGTCAAAAGAGGGGAAGAATGCGGTGGCGCTGGGGTTGGGGTTAGGGTTCCGGTGGTTGGAGTCAAACCGCACATCTGATTTTGGTTGTTGCAGGTTGGGGTTGGGGTTAGGGTTCCGGTGGGGTGTGTTGATGGAGGAGGTGGGTGAAGGAAAGAGACAGAATTGATGGTGGTGGTGAGTTAATCGATGGTGGTGGTGGGTCTGCAGAGAACGGGAGAGAAGAGAGAGAGTGGGAATTCAGGGAGAGAGAAGGTAGAGGATTGGAGGGGGTTTTGTGACGGTGGCGATGGAGGGTGGTGGTGACGGTGGAGGGTGGTGGAGATGGCGGTGACGGGTTGATTCACCCAACCAGATTCACACCAATTTGAGCACTGGGGTTTATAAATCGATTTGAGGTTAGTTAGTTCGTCTGGATGTGTTTGTTTTTGTTGGGATTTTTGGATTTGGTTGTCTGTGGCGGCTGGTGTAGGTCGCGAGATAGAGTGGGTGGTGGTGGCTGGTGGCGCCGGTGGTGGTTGGATATAGAGAGAGATAGAGTGGGGTGGTGGATGGTGGTTGTAGGGGTGGCCGGTGAGGATGGTGGTTGCAGTGGTGGATAGTGTGGTTGATGGTGGTAGAGATCGAGAGAGAAGCAGAGAGCTAGAGAGAGAAGCAATTGTAGAGAGAGAGAGGAGAATCAGATGATGATATATATAAATAAATAATAGTAATAATAATAATAG
Source organism: Helianthus tuberosus (assembly GCA_030545235.1). NCBI lineage: Eukaryota > Viridiplantae > Streptophyta > Magnoliopsida > Asterales > Asteraceae > Helianthus > Helianthus tuberosus. Next base: position 23,094,789 of record CM060381.1, on the reverse strand, counting down.
TATTTTTTTTAATAATAATAATATTAAATATATAGGTAAAAAGACAAAAATACCCTTAGGTGATCAGATTTAACCAAAAAATTTAACTGAGTTTGCCATAAAGGACATAACGTGCAAGATTTGCAAACATTAAGGACAAAACTCATCAATTTTAAAGACAAAGGACAGTGCCTGAAATTTTGGATAAACATAAAGTACAAAACTTGTAATTTACTCTTAAAACATTAACCTACTTGGCCCTTTATAGGCTTACAATCAGGGAAGTTAGAACGTAGAAAACCATCCCATCATGTTAATGAAAGAAGTAAAGAACCCATGTTGCACAATAGGGTATGCATGGTACGGTGACATGGTCAGTAGCAGAGCTTGAACGAAAACTCGAAGGAGGGCGGACTCTTAAGATCCAAATCGGTGAGGGCTGGGTGATGTGTTAAAAATGCAACATATGAATTTCATCAAATGAGGCATAAAACTAACCCTTTTTTAGTACTAATGTTGGAAAAAGTGTGCTTTTGTCTTCCTTTTGTATTTTCAGGATTAAATGAGCTCAAATTAACAAAAGAAGCAAAAAGACATCAAAATCTAACATAAATACAAGAAAAGGAACAAGACGTGACATGCCCGACCCCACGGCAGCATCTTCCCAAGCAAAACAAGAGATCAGAAGCCTGAACACGCCCCGTGCTCAGCCAGCACGGGGGCGTGCCCAAGTGTCAGCAGAAAAGACAAAGTGGTAGAAGCTTCTATTGCCCACCACGGGGCCGTGCTCAGCGGACACGGGGCCGTGGTCAACTATAAGATTCGCACAATCCAGCAAATCTGCATAGTACAAAGATTCTTCTGCACCACGGGGTCGTGCTCAGCGGACACGGGGGCGTGGTCAACTAAAAAGACAAAACTGCATTAAATGAAGAAAGAGAAGGATGTGGACACGGGGCCGTGCCCACTGGACACGGGGTCGTGCCCGAGCTTCTGTTCAGCCTATAAATAGAAGTGCTTGGCTAAAGCTCAAACCATCCCTTGGCACACCACCTCTCTCACACTTCATCTACCACCCACCACCACCATAACACCATCATCCATTGTCCATCGTAGAGTGTGTGAGTCGTCTCGGGATCCAAGATTGATCGTAAGAGTTCTTGACAATCAAGGCCATGTTTGCCTAAGTCTCTTACATCACTTGGTGAAGACAAAGTGTCTAGTGTAATACTTTTTATTTCTAATCTTTTCGCACTTTTTATTTGGTTTCGTATTAATGACTTTAATAACTAGTTGCTTATGTTGAAGGTGATCTTTCTTTATCGTTTGTCCGTGGTGTCTTGAAATTATTTTACTGTCTATATAAAATAAAAGATTTTCACCATTCATATCTCCACGGTCTATATGGAGGTATGTTGGCTACCTGGTCGGGGGTTAAGGGAACGGTTTGGTAAAGGTCTTGCCATTGTTCAGCGTTTAGAGGTCCTGCAATGGACCTGGGTCAAATTTAGTAGGACCTCCTTCAATACTTGACGGTATTGGATGGCGGGGGTCCAAACTCTTTGACCCCCTCATAAGTTAACTACTATTAATACTATAACCCGGCTATTTAGGACTGTATCCCTGCTGACTCAGACTACTTATCGAGGGTAACGTCACCTCCAAAAGAGGGGCCTACCATCATTTGCATTAATAACTTAATTAATTATCTTCCAATAATCCACCCTTTTAGGATTGTATCCTTGCTGACTCAAACTACTGGGGTGAGGGTAACGTCACCTTCAAAAGAGGGGCCTACTACAATAACTAAGATAATCTCTTAAAATAGTGCAAAAGTGCGGAAATAATCAAAGGTTACACTAGATACGAGTCGGAACCAAGTGATTCATCTTGTCTATCTGTTTTTCTTTTTATTTTTATTTTTCAGCATTTTAGTTAGTTTTTATTTTTCTTAGTTTAAAACATTTTTCTAAACTTTTTGATTTGATTAGACGTTGAGGATAAACCGGTACTAAAAGCTCTTGTGTCCTTGGACGACCTCGGTATCTTACCAACACTATACTACGCTCACGATGGGTGCACTTGCCCATATGTGTGTCTAGTGTTAGTAAATATCGTGTTTTATAAATTTAAAACTTGACTAAAAAGTGTTAAAGAGGCTTAAAATATACACCTAATATATATAACACTCGACTACGCATCAAGTTTTTGGCGCCGTTGCCAGGGACACAAGGATTTTAAGAAAGTTAGGAATCAACGGCCTAATCGTTTTTCTTGTTTTCATTTTTTTTAGGATTTTTTTTTTTAGTTTTTTTCTGTTTCTGCAGAGCTCAGCACGGGCCGTGCCTGGTCAGACACGGGCCGTGCCCAGCATCATCACTGGCAGTTTTTATTTTCTGAGTTACAGAAAGCTGAACACGGGGCCGTGTCGGTGCAACACGGGGCCGTGTCCAACTCCCAGTAACAGGGATCCAGAAAACAATCACTGTATCTCTGACCACGGGCCGTGTTCACCGAGCACGGGGCCGTGGTGAACATTCTGACCAACGTTCTTTTCTGTTTTTATTGCAGGACTTGGAACCCAGGCGTCACATTTGAACCTCCTACGTAGTGCATGAGCTCCAGTTCTAGTAGAGACATAAAAGAACCTCTAGAAGAACCCGAACGCTTTCTCAGAAAAAGACTTAAAGCTAAAAATCAAGAGAAAGTTTCGGGGGACCCACTTCCAATGGCGGACCAACGTACCCTCATGGATTACCCACGGCCCACCGTAGGCAATCTCGGCGCCGCTATCAATGCAACGAATGTCGAAGCCAACAACTTCGAACTTCGGCCGCATTTGATACAAATGCTCCAAAACTCCGCAACCTTTCATGGGCTTGCGGACAAGGATCCCCATCTACATATTACTAATTTCTTGGAAATATGTGATACTTTTCGGATCAATGGAGCATCAAACGACGCCATTCGCCTTAGGATGTTTCCATTTTCACTAAAAGACCGGGCTAAGGCTTGGCTTAACAACCTCCCAGTTAGCTCGGTAAACACCTGGGATGAACTAGCCCAAAAGTTTCTATATAAGTATTTCCCTCCTGCTAAAACGGCTAAACTAATGACTGAAATTAATACATACTCACAAGAGGATGGGGAATCCTTATATGAAACTTGGGAAAGGTTCAAGGAGCTACTAAGAAAGTGTCCTCATCACGGTCTAGCAGTGTGGCAACAAGTATCCACTTTCTACAATGGGTTGTTGCCACACACAAGACAAACACTTGATTCAAGCTCCGGGGGACTTTTAGGTAATCGTCGCCCAAATGAAATATATAATCAAATTGAGGAAATTGCTCAAACCAATTTTCAATGGCACACTCCCCGAGGTAATAAATCTATTGCCCCGGGCGCCCATAAGGTTGATGAAAGCACCTCTTTACAAGCCCAAATCGAGGCCCTCTCTTCGAAAATCAAAAGGCTAGAAATGACAAAAACGGCCTCGGTTATGACTTGTGAAGGGTGTGGTGGGTCACATGAAAATTGGAGTTGTATGAAAGAATTAGATGAACAAGCAGAAACGGTAAACTACATTGATAATAGACTCAGGCTGTCGGGTCCTCCAACGGGTACCTACAACCAAGGATGGCGTAACCACCCAAATCTTGGTTGGAGAGATCCCGGCAATAGTAGTAACCAACAAAACCAACGAACTAATTTTCAACAACCACAAAATTTCTCTCAACAACAAGGTGGAAGAGAAAGGCTTGAAGATACCGTATCTCGCCTCATCTCCGACACCGAAAAGAAAAACTCGGATCGATTTCAACAATTGGAATCGAATTTTAGAAATCAACAAGCTAGCATTCAAAACGTTGAAAAACAATTAAATCAACTAGCTCAAAATTTCTCCGAGAGACCACAAGGCGCGTTACCAAGTAATACCGAAACCAACCCAAAGGCGCAAGTACACCTCATCACATTGAGAAACCAAACCGTGGGTCCCGAGGATGCCCCATTACCACCAGTTGAAGGAAGTCAATGCCAAAGCACGACTTCACCTACACCTCAACCAGAAAAGGCTTCTTCACCAAATCAGGAGCCCACCAAGACTCCTCCAATTCCGTACCCCGGTAGGTTAAATCGTCAAAAGACCGATGAGCAATTCGCAAAGTTCGAAAGTTTACTAAAACAATTGCATGTTAATATTCCTTTTATTGAGGTCCTAACCCAAATGCCTAAATATGCAAAATTCATGAGGGATTTCCTCACTCACAAAAGGAAAATTGAATCATTGCAATTAGTTAACTTAGGCGAAGAATGCTCCGCTTTAGTACTCAACAAACTTCCACAAAAGAAAATCGATCCCGGGAGCTTCAGAATTCCTTGCTCGATTAGGAAGTCCCCCGTTCGTAATGCATTAGCCGATCTTGGGGCTAGCATTAACCTCATGCCCACGTCAATGTTCAAACGACTCGGCCTAGGAACAACAAGCCCTACAAAGATTAGCATACAACTCGCCGACAGGTCCGTCAAATTTCCACAAGGTGTCGCTGAAAATCTGCTGGTCAAGGTTGACAACTTCGTTTTTCCAACCGACTTTGTCATCCTAGACATGGAAGAAGACACCGATGTCCCTCTCATCCTCGGGAGGCCATTTCTAGCCACCGCCCAAGCAGTGGTGGATATGAATGACGGAACGTTAACATTGAAGTTTGGGGATGAGGAAGTGAAGTTTGAATGTGGAAAGAAAGTAGAGGAAGAAGACCCGGTCAACTACATGAAGGTCATAGACTCAAGCTTGGATGACGCTCTCCGACGGTGTAACATGGGATGCAATACATCCCACTTGGGTAACATGTGACCAGGCTTTGGGTCTAGCCAAGGACCCTTATAAACGTGGCGCACCACGGAGGCATTCCGCGAAACTATCATTAGTTTAGTTTAGATTAATTTTCTTGTTTTCTAGTTAGTTTTAATTTTCAGGAATAAAACACACTTGAGATGGCAAAGGATGCAAGGGAAAATTGAACCAGCACTCCATGCAGGAAAAACAGAACCGTCCGACAAATTTCTTCGTTTACAGTAAGTTCGGCACGGGCCGTGTCCGCCCAACACGGCCCCGTGCTGCACAGTCTGCAGAAAAAGACCCAGTTCAGGTAACTGGACACGGGCCGTGTTCACCCAACACGCCCCCGTGTCCAGGCTTCTGTTTCTCTTGTTTTAATTTTGTTACTGGCACTTGAACACGGGGCCGTGCCCGGATAACACGGGGCCGTGTTCAGCGCCCAGTAATACAAAAATTTTTGCTTTTTCACACTTTTTACACATTCAATCAACCTAAAAACTTATTTTTGGGACACATTGAGGACAATGTGTAATTTAAGTGTGGGGGGATGCTAAAACCTTGAATCTTGCAAGTCCTAAATACAAGCCTTACACAAAACTCTATTGGAATCGCTAATCACCCCAAATTTTTTCAAAAAATTTTCATTTTTTTTCTTGTCAAGGTTTAACTCGGGAATTTCAAGTTCTAAAAAGGTTATATTTTTACGAATTTACAACCGATAGCGTCGTGATAAAAAGAAACAACATAAGAAAATTATGAAAAGGCATGACAAGCTTAGTTAAAATTTGATTATATATAATTGATCACATAAAAACTCATTCCCACAAAAGTGAGTTTTGAGCCTTTATTGAGCATACAATTACATATCATTAGACTAAATGCTCATTTTTCGTTTCTTGTGTGAATAGCCACTTGGTTCTTACGACTCTAGAACTTGCCATGACGATACATTCCCGGTCCTTACCGACTTAAACCCGAGTAAGTAAATGATGGAGGCATTAGGACTAACCCTTTTTATTTCTACACCGTTATTTTTCTTTTTTTTTTACCACCTACCCAAAATCCCCCTAGTTAGCCCCTTTGAGCCTAAACCTTTTCATTTCATAACCCAAACCAAACACCCTTTTACCCACCAAAACCTTTTTATTTTTAACCCTTTGTTTTAGTAACAAGTTCAGTTTTTCGTATGACTTTAAAAAAAAAATGTATTTTTGTTGATGATGAAGCAAAAGAAAATAAACAAACAAGTTCATCAAAAATAACTTTGTTTGAATAATAACTTCATCAAAATAAAAGTTACAAAAATAGAAAGTCTTACGAAAACCGACACTTGTTACGCTTTTCGCCCTTTTTCTACTAACCACTAACCACCAACCCAACCACCTACCTTTAACCCAAGCCTAACCCTTCACCCACAAAGTCCTCTTGATATTTACAAAGGTATATAAGTTAAAAAGGAGGAGAATTGATTGCTTGGCAAGCCTATGGTAAGTTCCATGCCGCTCTCGAGTGATCCACAAAAATACATTTTCGGCCGAGTGTTGAGTGATCCCCGTGAGGTATGTGAACTTGTATATAAATAGAATTTTAAAGCGACATGTTATGCCCTAATAAGTAATTTATCTTATGAAAAGTTTTAAATAAATCATGACGAATATGATTGTAAATAAATAAAAATAAAATTAAATAAAGAATCTTGGAAATCCCGACACTCTACGACAAGATTCGCACAATCTAGCAAATCTGCATAGTACAAAGATTCTTCTGCACCACGGGGTCGTGCTCAGCGGACACGGGGGCGTGGTCAACTAAAAAGACAAAACTGCATTTAATGAAGAAAGAGAAGGATGTGGACACGGGGCCGTGCCCGAGCTTCTGTTCAGCCTATAAATAGAAATGCTTGGCTAAAGCTCAAACCATCCCTTGGCACACCACCCCTCTCACACTTCATCCACCACCACCATAACACCATCATCCACCACCACCATCCATTGTCCATCGTAGAGTGTGTGAGTCGTCTCGGGATCCAAGATTGATCGTAAGAGTTCTTGACAATCAAGGCCATGTTTGCCTAAGTCTCTTACATCACTTGGTGAAGACAAAGTGTCTAGTGTAATACTTTTTATTTCTAATCTTTTCGCACTTTTTATTTGGTTTCGTATTAATGACTTTAATAACTAGTTGCTTATGTTGAAGGTGATCTTTCTTTATCGTTTGTCCGTGGTGTCTTGAAAATATTTTACTGTCTATATAAAATAAAAGATTTTCACCATTCATATCTCCACGGTCTATATGGAGGTATGTTGGCTACCTGGTCAGGGGTTAAGGGAACGGTTTGGTAAAGGTCTTGCCATTGTTCAGCGTTTAGAGGTCCTGCAATGGACCTGGGTCAAATTTAGTAGGACCTCCTTCAATACTTGACGGTATTGGATGGCGGGGGTCCAAACTCTTTGACCCCCTCATAAGTTAACTACTATTAATACTATAACCCGGCTATTTAGGACTGTATCCCTGCTGACTCAGACTACTTATCGAGGGTAACGTCACCTCCAAAAGAGGGGCCTACCATAATTTGCATTAATAACTTAATTAATTATCTTCCAATAATCCACCCTTTTAGGATTGTGTCCTTGCTGACTCAAACTACTGGGGTGAGGGTAACGTCACCTTCAAAAGAGGGGCCTACTACAATAACTAAGATAATCTCTTAAAATAGTGCAAAAGTGCGGAAATAATCAAAGGTTACACTAGATACGAGTCGGAACCAAGTGATTCAACTTGTCTATCTGTTTTTCTTTTTCTTTTTATTTTTCAGCATTTTAGTTAGTTTTTATTTTTCTTAGTTTAAAACATTTTTCTAAACTTTTTGATTTGATTAGACGTTGAGGATAAACCGGTACTAAAAGCTCTTGTGTCCTTGGACGACCTCGTTATCTTACCAACACTATACTACGCTCACGATGGGTGCACTTGCCCATATGTGTGTCTAGTGTTAGTAAATATCGTGTTTTATAAATTTAAAACTTGACTAAAAAGTGTTAAAGGGGCTTAAAATATACACCTAATATATATAACACTCGACTACGCATCAAGTTTTTTGCGCCGTTGCCGGGGACACAAGGATTTTAAGAAAGTTAGGAATCAACGGCCTAATCGTTTTTCTTGTTTTCATTTTTTTTTTTAGTTTTTTTCTGTTTCTGCATCGTCATCATCTGTTATCATCATCATCGATCATCATCGACCTTCATCATCATCATCGCGATCTTCATCATCAGACCTTTATCACCAATTCTCCTCTTAATTGTTTTATACATTTTCTGGAACGTTTACAAGAACCAGAAAACTAAAAGAAGCAAAATCAATCTTCCACCGGGAAGCTTCGGGTGGCCGTTTCTTGGAGAATCTCTAGCACTGCTACGAGCATGCTGGGACGAAGTTCCGGAGAGATTCGTTCAAGAACGGATTGAGAAACATGGCAGCCCTCTAGTGTTTAAGACGTCGTTACTTGGCGAACGTATGGCTGTTATGTGTGGTCCTGCTGGTAATAAGTTCCTGTTTGGGAACGAGAACAGGCTGGTGGGGGTGTGGTGGTCGTCGCAGGTGAGGAAGCTTTTCGGGAAGTGCCTGATTAAGAGGAGAATTGGTGATAAAGGTCTGATGATGATGATGAAGATCGCGATGATGATGATGAAGATCGCGATGATGATGATGATGATGATGATGAAGGTCGATGATGATGATAACAGATGATGACGATGATGACGTTGATGGTGGTGGTTCCGGCGGCGGCGGTGGTGACCACCGGAGCTCCGGTTCCGGCGGTGGTGGTGACCACCGGAGCTCCGGGTCCGGCGGCGGTGGTGTGTATACATTATATATATATATATTATATATTTTATAATTATATTAATATTTATACATTTTACTTAAATGGTCCTTTATGTTACAAATTTACACAATCAGTCCTTATTTACTAACCGACTTAACTGGGTTATGATTTTTAGACTGAAATGGCACATTTCCAGAACGTCGGGGAGGAAAATGACGCATTTTTGAAAAATGGACTGAAATGGCCAAAATGACCAAACCACAGGGACGAAAATGGCAGTTAACTCATATTGTAATTAACATTTATTTGAATTTAAAACTAAATGGATATATGAGTACAAATCCCATGATCCTTATAATATAATCCCACTTCGTTACCATCTTTATTTCCAAGTAATTTAAATACTGAGTTCATGGTACTTCGAATATTAAATTTATACACCAATTACAACTTTCCACCAACTTCCCCATTAAGAAACAAGATTTCATAGCTAATATATTTAAAGATTATATTTGATTTTATTTATATTAAATTAAACATGTAAACATATAGTTAGCTGAAATATATAAAAGAAATTTGCCAGTCAAAAAAAAAAAATTCTATATACGTTTCTCTTTCTTCAACACATCAGGGTTGTATTAGGCCATCCGTAGTCATAAAGCCCTTTGTGGGGCGTTATGCGACACGTGTCGTGCCACGTCACACATGGCGTTATATCACTAGAGCTCATAGTCATAAAGCCCCTACTCATCAATACCTAATTATTAATTTTCGTTTTAATTAATTAATTATAAAAACTTTTCTTTATTTTGATTGGTCCAAACTTTGAAAACAACCCCCATCACCAGCGCTATATATATGGCGCCACCAAACTTTTTTTGTCTCATAAAGCCCTCCGTAGTGGTGTTTGGGGCTTTATGAAGGCATATAGCGCCCCACTACACATAACCTTAGGGTGAGAGGGGCACTCCCCTCTTAGGGGAGTCCCCTCTCTTACGCACACCCAATCAGGTTATGCCACGTCAACTCCCCTCTTAAACTCCACTCACACCCCAATTTGATGGCGTCACTCCCCTCTTAGGGGACTTTTTTTTTTTTTTTTTTTGTTTTTTTTATTTGTTGTTATTATGCATGTTTATTAATTAAAAAAATATTTATAAAAATTAAATAAAATTTAATAAAAGACTTTTCATTAAATTAAAAATAAAAATTACATTTAAACTAGAAAAATAAAAATTACATTCAAACTAGAAAAATATAAAAACAAACTACTCGTCGTCGGAACTCACTTCAAGGTGAGGTAGATCTAAACGTCCGAGATGCTCAACGAGATCGTGTTTTAGTCTCCAATGCGTTTCTTCGTCAATGAGCTCGCTATAAGCTGTATCATCGAAGACGGGTTCGACTGGAGGATCTTGAATGTGTACCGGTGCTATCGCCCTTCCGTCGTCTTTTATAATCATGTTATGTAAAATAATGCACGTATACACGATGAACCTTATCTTTTTCACCGTTTTGGAACGCATTGGACGATTTAGTATTCCGCACTTCGCCTTTAACACACCAAACGCCCGTTCCACATCTTTTCTTGCGGCCTCGTGTTGCCTCTTGAACTTTTTTTCATTCGGGATGTGAGGATATGGAAAAGACTTTACAAACACGGACCAGCTAGGGTAGATCCCATCACTAAGATAATACCCGCGTTTGTATAAGTGGTCGTTCACCTAAAATGGACAATTTGGCGTCGTTCCGTTTCGTTGAGTAAGAAATAACGGAGATTGTTGGAGCAAGTTGATGTCGTTTTGTGAACCCGCCGGGCAACAAAAAGCATGCCAAATCCACAAATCTTGAGACGCCACCGCCTCTAACATAACCGTCGGGTATTGATGATCGCCTCTCATATATTGTCCATGCAATTCTGTGGGGCACATTCTCCAGACGAAGTGTGTACAATCCAGACTACCCAACATACCAGGTAGGTGATGTCTCTCCTCATGAGCCTGATACAATAGCGCAACGTCGTGGCTCGTTGGTCTACGTAAGAATTCACCGGCATACATTGTACAGACCGTCTCGCAGAAATATTCAAGGCACTCACGAGAGGTCCTTTCAGACATATTTAAATACTCGTCGTTTTCGTCTGGTGGGTTACCGGTTGCAAGTTGTTTAATCGCAGAAGTAACCTTTTGCAACAGCACCATAGTTTATGATAATTTTTTTTTAACTAAAACGATGACAAGCGTGTAACTTAGAGTTGGGGGCAAAACAATAATTTGTCAGGACCAATTAGCGAGTGCTAGGCAGCTGTTTGGCATGAATAAAAACAAAATTAAGCCAACAAAGTAAAATAAAACACTACCATGGTTTTGCCAAAGGAAAAAAAACGATGGCAAGATTGCAATTTTTAGCGGAGGTAAAATCGTAATTTTAAAATGGAGGTAAAATAATATTTTGAACTGATGGCAAAACCATTTTTTTTTACTTTGAAATGGGGGCAAAATCGTCATATTTTAGCTGCGTGCAAAATCGTAATTTTTAGCTGGGGGCAAAATCGTAATTTTAAAATGGGAACCAAATCGTAATTTGGCAGGACTTTAGCTGAGGGCAAAACCATATTTTTATTTTGAACTGGGAGCAAAATTGTATTTTTTAACTAAGGGCAAAATCATAAATTTAAGCAAGGGGCAAAAGCAAAATTTTTTTTTGAATCGAGGGCGAAATCGTCATTTTACACCTGGGATAAAATTCTAATTTGGCATCACCTATAAATAACTATTATATGAAAAATGAAAAAAAAAAAAATAAAAGTCAAATGTCCGCCAAAAGTTGCGAACCACCTAACAAAACTATTCCCATGACGTCATCAAAACTTCTAAATGTATATGTTGAAAATTGTTACGCTTTCTGTCGTTTCTACATATTGGTTAAAGAATGTTTTGTTTTCTAAGACCACGGGCAGTGGCGGATCCAGGAATTTTTTCATAGGGGTGTGGAACATTTTTAAAAATTTTGGGCCCCTAAGTATATAAGTAAAAAAATCGGTTCGTATCGGGTCGGTTCGTATCAGCCCCTAGGTATATAAGTTAAAGAAATCGCGCCATAACGTCCCTACTCATGGTTCCTATCACAAACAAATTGATCCATAAGTTCATCGCTCCATAAAATAATGTTTCAATTTTAATTTTCAACTATTCAAGCCCTAGAAATCGTGTGTATTCACCCTAAAAATTAGGGTTGTAAACGAACCGAACGAACACGAACAGGACTTTGTTCGTGTTCGTTTGTTAAGAAATATATGTGTTCGCAAACCGTTCACGAACACTTATCGAACGAGATTTTATGTTTGTGTTCGTTTGTTAAGGAAATGAACTTGTTCGTGTTCGTTAGTGTCTGTTTATTAATTTTAGGCAACGAACAAAAACAAACGTTGACGAACACAAATGAGCACAAATTAATGTTCATGAACACAAATGGAAACAAACGAACACAAACAATCATTCATGAACAAAATATATAACACACTAACACTTATTAGGTATTTAATTTGTCGGAATTTTGAAGTATTTAAATACATATAAAAACTAAAAACACTAATTAACTATCGAACATGTTACCGAAAGTTCACGAACATAAACGAACGAACACGGCCTCTGTTCATGTTTGTTCATTTAACTAAACGAACGAAATTTCATGTTCGTGTTCGTTTGTTTAATAAACGATCGAACACAAACAAACTTCCCGCCGAACGGTTCACGAACGGTTCGCCGAACGTTTGGTTCGTTTACAACCCTACTAAAAATCATCTAAACAAGATAATCACCCTAAAAATCATCTAAACAACCATAAACAACGTTAAAACACACGGAATTTCAAACCTATTTAAGAATTTTATTATCCTTTCCCCTTTAATATCAACTAAAATTATCAAAAAAACATAAAAACTTACACTTTATCGGATTCCGGTTGGTCACAATGCAGTCTAACATGGGGTAATTATGCGACAAAACAACAACGTTAGGGGGTAAAATTGCAATTATTTCCATGGAGGGGTTAGAGTGCCAATTGGCTTAAACCCCGGGGGTAAAATTGCAGTTTACTCAAAATATTATGTCTTACAAATTTGATAAATATTGTAATACATATATTTGTTTCTGTATTATATGTTTGTTCGTTAATAATATTGTTGCACTCCAACAACCTCAAGTTTTTTGAAACTGTTACCACTTACCACCATTGGCATTAGAATCGAGCGGGCCGGAAAAGCGATAGTTGATGATGGCGAGATTTGTAGAGCGAGACACATAGGAATATGATATGAGGGTTTTGGAGAAGCACGAGTATGAAGAATGAAAGCCTACATCAATTACTTGTACTATGCAACAAAACCTATACAAAACTCTCACAAACCAAACCAAACCAAAGTTGATAATTAATATATAGAAAACTCCGAATTTGATTTGTGGGCTTAAAACATCACAATGCAATGCAAATGATATTCACTATAATAACGGTTGATAGATGGATGTGTGGGCACACAAGGTTAGACCAGATAAGAAATGATGTTTTTAGGGAGATGTTAGAAGTAGCTAGTATATCAGATAAAATAAAGGAGGGAAGATTAAGATGGTTTGGGCATGTGAAGAGGAGGCAGACGATAGAGCCAGTTAGAGTGGTTGAAACTCTCGAGGTGGAGGGGAGGAGGATTAGAGGTAGACCCAAAATTACATGGGATGAGCGGATTAGGCAGAATTTGCAAAGATTGCACCTCTCTGAGAACATGGTCCATGATAGAAGTTCGTGGAGACGTAGGATTAAGGTTAAGGATTTCTAGGTGAGGGTACAATTGTAGGAATCCGTTCGTGTAAAATAAAATAAACCTTTTATTAACTTGAAATACAAAAAACTAAACAGAATTACAACTGAAAGAAAATTACAATTACAACTGAAAAAAGAACAACAAGAACAAGAAAATGAACAGAAACCCTGTTCTTGGCTGAGGATCGTGTTAGACACGGGTCCCTTAAAAAAAATTTCGTGTCTCCCAGGAGAACACGTTTGTTTCCAGGATACAACAGCCGCAAGCAGTTGCACTGCCGGTCTTGACTCCAACCCGAATGACTACCTTGAGCACTTGAAGAAGATGAAGTAATTCAGAGAAGAGAATGTAGTTGTTGTGTAATTCGGTGTATAGAATCTGCAATAGGAACCTCCTATTTATACTGCAGGTCTTGAAGAAACTGAAAAACGAATTTAATGGGGGGAATTAAACTGCATTAAACGTCTTCAATGCACTTTAATTCGTCATTAAATTCTCAGTCAAACGCATTAACTACGTCAGTTTCGAATGCTGAATGTAACTGCACTGGCATTAACTGCAGCTGGAAGCTTCTGCGCGCGCGCGTGCACGACACACTGGTGCGCGCGCATATCTGCACCCTCATGCGCCGTGCGTCCATTTGGCTCACTGCCATGCGCGCGTGCGCCCCACTGGCTCAATCCCATGCGCACCTATGCGCGTGCGCCACGTCACCTGTAAGCCTCTACGAGCACGCCACACAGTCGCGCCGTTTTGGCTCGCTTGGTGCGCCGCGCACGACACCTCAGTGCCCAAGCTCCATGCGCGAGAACGCGCCACCATGCCACGTGTACTATCGCACGGATGCGCATGACTGCCACGTCATGCACCACCCCGCGCGGACCCATCTGGGTCACATGCCTGCTTGCCACGTCTGCAGCCACTTGGTCCTTGCAGCCCCTGTGCTCCACCACATGCATATGGTCAAAAATACAAAGGCGGCTCTCAAGCGGCTCGCGGCGATGCGAAGTGCAAAGTGCGCCATCAAAGCGCCACATTGCGCCTCATCGCCCACGCCACGCGCGCGCGTGTGCGAGTGCGAGTTAGGGTGCTTCGCAGCCTTCGAGAGTACACTAGTGAGTGCTTCCATGAAACAATAAGGATGGAGAGCTCCTACTTAAATACCCCTTTAAGTTTCATCTCTCATCCGATGTGGGAAAAGATGCCACTTTCCCACTTATTTCAGCATTTAAGTTTCAAACACCAAACTTTGAGCATCGATATCTCATTCATCTTAGCTCCGTTTTGGACGTGGTTTAGTTCGTTACGAAGCCCTTCCGACATAGAACACAAACCCACAAATAAATATATAAAACCCGCTCATTTTATTATATTTATTTTTAGTCCAAAATAGGAAAAAATCATTTTCCTATATTTGTGAAAATGCTATTTTCACAAAATTTCCAACAATCCCCCACATGAATAGAAATCGATCTATCAAGTTTCAACGATACACATTCAACAGTTGAGTATTGCAAGATAGGTAGGGGTAACCTTTGAACCTCCTTTTGTGAAACATACTTAGCCTCCTAGGGTCTTGTAGACGCGGTGTCATTGAACAATCCCCCATTTATGTAGGCGACAATATACATTCACACAATTACTTTCCCTAGTCGAGTTAAGACCTCATGGTTGTGTCCCTTTATGGTCATGGAACACGTTCCTGGTTCTGCGAGAGCTCTAGGATTTGCGCCTCCCCACAAATCCATTCGAAGCGACCCCACTTCTCTCTAACATAGGTGATTCCTCTGAATCATTAAAAGCATCATGGTTAATTTGGATTTCCTCAAAATCCTTAACCTCAACATGCTTAACCTTTCCTTCATGTCACTGATTGGAATGGACTAGGAAGTATATAACTCCCTTTATTGATTTTTGGGGCACCCCCCACAGTGACTCCCTTTGGGTTTATGATTAAGTTTGCCTATTGAACCTAGATCTTAGGATCTCCAGTCAACTAGGTTAGGTTTCCCTCATATTCCCTTCATCTATGGGCTTTAGTCCCATTCCTCTTGACAACCTATACACCTTATCTGTGCTTAAGCCTTTTGTTAACGGGTCTGCAATGTTCTCATTTGACCTCACATAGTCAACTGAGATCATACCCGTTGAGATAAGTTGTCGTACCGTGTTGTGTCTACGTCGAATGTGCCTTGATCTGCCATTGTACATCATGTTTTGTGCTCTAGCAAGAGCAGACTGATTGTCACAACGTATGCAGATCGCCGTCAATGGCTTTGGCCATCTCGGAATATCTTCCACGAATTGACGTAGCCACTCCGCCTCTTCCCCGCTCTTATCTAAAGCGACGAATTCGGATTCCATCGTGAATCTAGCTATAACCGTTTGCTTGGAAGACTTCCAAGCTATAGCTGCGCCAACAAGTGTAAACACGTAACCACTTGTGGATCTGTGATCCTTTATATCCGATATCCAGTTCGCGTCAGTGTATCCTTCAATCACTGCTGGATCACGGGTATAATGCAATCCATAGTCTCTCGTGTATCTTATGTATCTGAGCACCCTCGTGATAGCTTTCCAATGATCCTCACTCGGATTACTGGTGTATCTACTTAGCCTGCTCACAGCATATGCTAAGTCGGGTCTAGTACATGTCATTAGATACATTAGACTACCAATGATCCTTGAGTACTCTAACTGAGAAACACTCTCGCCTCTATTCTTCCTTAGGCGTTGGGTATTATCAATTGGAGATCGAGCTATACTCGTATCGTCCGAATTGAATTTCCCAAGGATCTTTTCCACGTAATGAGATTGACTAAACACAATACCATTTTGGGTTCTAGTGATCTTAACACCAAGAATCACATCCGCGAGGCCCATGTCTTTCATGTCAAACCTCGCTTTCAACATGTCTTTCGTTGAGTTAATCATCTTATCATCACTCCCAATGATAAGCATATCATCTACATAAAGACATAGAATCACATAACCTCTTGGTGTGTCTTTAAAATAAACACACTTGTCGCACTCATTTATTTTGAAACCATTGTCAATCATGACATGATCAAACTTTTGATGCCATTGTTTTGGAGCTTGCTTCAAGCCATACAAAGACTTGACCAATTTACATACTTTACCCTTGTTTCCAGGGGCGGAAAAACCCTCAGGTTGTTCCATGTAAATTTCTTCTTCTAAATCGCCATTTAGAAATGCGGTCTTTACATCTGTTTGGTGAACTTCCAAATTTCTTAGAGCCGCAATTGCAAGAACCAATCGTATAGAGGTTATTCGCGTTACAGGCGAGTAAGTATCAAAGTAGTCTAGACCCTCCTTTTGTCCAAATCCTTTGATTACTAACCTTGCCTTGTATTTATCAATACTTCCATCGGCTTTCATCTTCCTTTTGAATATCCAACGATATCCAAGTGGTTTACAACCAGGTGGAAGATCTACTAACTCCCAAGTATGATTTTACAATATAGAATCAATTTCATTCTTAATTGCTTCTTGCCATTGAGGTCCTTCCGCGGAGGTAACCGCTTCGCGGTAGGTATTGGGCTCACCCTCAACCATGTAGCTCATGAAGTCTGGACCAAAAGATTTTTCAATCCTTTGTCGTTTGCTTCGTCTAAGCTCACCATCCTCGACCTCGGGTCGTTCATGTCTTTCATCTATCCTCGTAGATGAACTTGGTCCTGCTTCATCTAACCATGTAGACGAACTTGGACCTGCTTCATCAACCGCTCTTGATGAAGTCGCATGTGTTTGTCCTAACATAGGAAACACATTCTCAAAATATGAGACAACGTTAGGATTAGCCTCCATGATAATGTGTTTATGTACATCGGGATTCTTGGACTCATGTACAAGAAAACGATGTGCGCTACTTTGATGTGCATATCCAATGAAAATGCAATCAATAGTTTTGGGTCCTATCCTAAGAGCCTTAGGAGGTGGTACAATCACCTTAGCTAGGCACCCCCACACTTTCAAGTATTTGTACGAAGGCTTCCTTTTTCTCCATAACTCATATGGAGTTTCGTCCCTATTTTTCAAAGGTATCTTGTTCAAAAGATAGTTTGCTGAGAGAATGGCGTCCCCCCACATTTCTCGGTCCCGAGCTTATCAACATGGCGTTCATCATTTCTTTCAATGTGCGGTTCTTTCGTTCCGCAACGCCATTTGATTGTGGAGAATAAGGAGGTGTACACTCATGTACAATGCCACTTTTTGCGCATAAATCCGCAAAAGGTGCAACATATTCACCTCCTCGATCGCTTCTCAACGCTTTTATCTTATTTTTAAGTTGATTCTCAACTTCGTTTTTGTACAAGATAAACTTCTCTATTGCTTCGTCTTTACTCTTTAGTAAATACACGTAGCAATATTTAGTACAATCATCAATAAACGTGATGAAGTATTTGTTTCCTCCACGCGTGGGAACCGCTTTTAAATCACACACATCGGTATGAATTAAATCAAGGGGTTCGGTTATTCGATCAACCGATTTAAACGATGATCTCGTAAGTTTGGATTCAACACATGTCTCGCATTTGAGATTGGACTCGATATGGAATGTTGGTATCAAGTTTAATTTAATTAAACGTCGTAATGAATTAAAATTTACATGTCCTAGTCTACCATGCCAAACATTAGAAGACTCAACCATGTAAGTAGAAGTAGAAATTTCATTCATTTTCTTGTTTTGGTTAACAACCATTACATTCATTTTGAACATTCCATTTAGGGCATAGCCCTTTCCAACAAACATTCCACGTCTAGACAAGACAAAATTGTCCGATTCAAACACTAGACGAAATCCAAACTTGTTGAGCATCCATCCCGACACGAGATTCTTCCGTATCTCTGGGATATAAAGCACATTGGTCAAGGTAAGCTCCTTGCCCGAAGTCATCTTCAAAACGACCGTGCCTTCCCCCTTGATGCTTGCGATAGCTTTATTCCCCATATAAAGCTTTTCTTCACCCGACGCTTCCTTGAATGTAGAGAAAAGAGCCTTGTCTCCACAAACATGGCAGGTTGCACCCGTGTCAATGAACCATCCTTTTGGGTTTTCACCCATCGCGTTGACTTCTTCAATCATAGCCGCTTCCTCGGTTATCATTGCAATGAGAGGCATACCATCCTCATAAACCATGTGCGCACGCTCACGCTTAGGTTTATTGCATTGGTTAGCACGGTGCCCCGTCTCGTTACAATTGTAACAAGTACCTTGGAAAGGCACAGGCTTCTTTTTCACAGCCCCCTTTTTAGGTCCAAGGTTGTTAACCTTTGCTTTCCCTTTGTTGTCCTTTTTACCCTTGCCTTTCTTGCCCTTTGAGGACTCCCCAACTTCCACCATGTTTGCTTTAGCCGAAGCTTGCAAAATGGTGCCTTTTTGGGCCACCCTGTTTTCTTCTTCTATACGAAGACGAAGAACAAGGTCCTCGACCGACATTTCCATTCGCTTGTGTTTAAGATAATTCTTAAAATCCAACCAAGCAGGAGGTAATTTTTCGATCATGGCTGCCACTTGAAAAGTTTCGCTAAGTACCATTCCCTCAGCATGGATGTCATTTAGTATAATTTGCAACTCTTGGACTTGGTTCATAACAGACTTGTTATTAACCATTTTAAAGTCCAAGAAACGGGCGACAACAAATTTCTTTGTTCCCGCATCCTCCGTTTTGTACTTTTTCTCTAAAGACTCCCATAATTCTTTGGAAGTCTTGATATTATAGTACACATTATACAGCGCATCCGATAGACCGTTGAGTACGTAGCCTCGATATATAAAGTCCGAGTGCTTCCACGCCTCTACCGCGCTCAGAGCCTGAGCATCGGTCTCCCCTTCCGCCGGTTGGGGAGCGGTCTCCGTTAAGAACCTCGCAAGGTTCATGGTGGTCAAGTAGAAGAACATCTTCTGTTGCCACCGCTTGAAGTGGAGACCCGAGAACTTCTCGGGTCGTTCAGCATGATTCGCCACTGTGGACGCTCCCACAGTGTTGGCAGGGGTACCGACAACAACGTTGACGTTGGTATTTTCAGTCGACATTCTGAAAAATTCCACAAAACCAAGTTAATAAAACCGTTAGAATAATAAATGTGCTGATTTATTATTTTACTAACAAAATCGATGAGTAACAAAATCAGTCTCGTAGCTTCTAAGTCCAACTTTGAAGACTACAAGAGAAGATCTTAGAACCCAAAGACAAAGAAGGAGTAGAAGAACAGAGTTCTGTTTTGACAAAGTCGCTACTTTGAATCAAAACAGAGAAAAAAAAACTTGTTTTTAAAACACAACTGTATGAATTCAAAACTGGTTCGAATTCACAGCAGAATATGTTTGTGTTTCTACACGAACGGTGTTTTAAAAATTTGTTTTAAGATTGTAGGAATCCGTTCGTGTAAAATAAAATAAACCTTTTATTAACTTGAAATACAAAAAACTAAACAGAATTACAACTGAAAGAAAATTACAATTACAACTGAAAAAAGAACAACAAGAACAAGAAAATGAACAGAAACCCTGTTCTTGGCTGAGGATCGTGTTAGACACGGGTCCCTTAAAACAAATTTCGTGTCTCCCAGGAGAACACGTTTGTTTCCAGGATACAACAGCCGCAAGCAGTTGCACTGCCGGTCTTGACTCCAACCCGAATGAGTACCTTGAGCACTTGAAGAAGATGAAGTAATTCAGATAAGAGAATGTAGTTGCTGTGTAATTCGGTGTATAGAATCTGCAATAGGAACCTCCTATTTATACAGCAGGTCTTGAAGAAACTGAAAAACGAATTTAATGGGAGAATTAAACTGCATTAAACGTCTTCAATGCACTTTAATTCGTCATTAAATTCTCAGTCAAATGCATTAACTACGTCAGTTTCGAATGCTGAATGTAACTGCACTGGCATTAACTGCAGCTGGAAGCTTCTGCGCGCGCGCGTGCACGACACCCTGGTGCGCGCGCATGTCTGCACCCTCATGCGCGGTGCGTCCATTTGGCTCACTGCCATGCGCGTGTGCGCCCCATTGGCTCAATCCCATGCGCACCTATGCCTCTACGAGCACGCCACACAGTCGCGCCGTTTTGGCTCACTTGGTGCGCCGCGCACGACACCTCAGTGCCCATGCTCCATGCGCGAGAACGCGCCACCATGCCACGTGTACTCGCGTGCGGATGCGCATGACTGCCACGTCATGCACCACCCCGCGCGGACCCGTCTGGGTCACATGCCTGCTTGCCACGTCTGCAGCCACTTGGTCCTTGCAGCCCCTGTGCTCCACCACACGCATGTGGTCAAAAATACAAAGGCGGCTCTCGGCGATGCGAGCGAAGTGCAAAGTGCGCCATCAAAGCGCCACATTGCGCCTCATCGCCCACGCCACGCGTGCGCGCGTGTGCGAGGGTGAGTGCGAGTTAGGGTGCTCCGCACCCTTCGCGAGTACACTAGTGAGTGCTTCCATGAAACAATAAGGATGGAGAGCTCCCACTTAAATACCCCTTTAAGTTTCATCTCTCATCCGATGTGGGACAAGATGCCACTTTCCCACTTATTTCAGCATTTAAGTTTCAAACACCAAACTTTGAGCATCGATATCTCATTCATCTTAGCTCCGTTTTTGACGTGGTTTAGTTCGTTGCGAATCCCTTCCGACATAGAACACAAACCCACAAATAAATATATAAAACCCGCTCATTTTATTATATTTATTTCTAGTCCAAAATAGGAAAAAATCATTTTCCTATATTTGTGAAAATGCTATTTTCACAAAATTTCCAACAACAATTGTGTTTTAGGTGTAGTGTATGGTCGTAGATATGTATCTATGTGTATAGGTTGTTTGTGTTGTTATATTTATCTTGTTTACCATGTACTCTGTCACCACTCATGTTATATTGGTAGCTTCATACACACACACCTCATGTTCTATTTATTTCTTTTGTTACGGGTCAAAATAAGTAAAGGGGGTTAGATGTAATTGTTCAATAGTTTGGGGGTCAGGTATTAGTTGGTTAGCTTCATATAGGAGTTAGTTGTAATCAATTGGGTATCGATTGAATTGAGTTTTCCTCTTCTCTTGTGTTCTTCTTCTCTATCTTTCGATCATCTACTGTTATTACGAAACTGTTCGTAACAATGGTATCAGAGCAGTTCTTTCCTCAGGACGTGCTCAGTTTCTATCAATAATTCACTGTTGTGATTCTTGGTGATTGAATTCATAATCACCATTGATTCTAATCAACTAATCAAGAACATCGGCAATTAGTGGGTAACTGGAATTGGGTAGCGGATACCAGCTGGAGTGTTTTTACAATTCCAGAGAGATTCAACATAACAATTAGGGCCACGCAGCAGCAAGATTCAAGAATCGTTGCAATTCAAGTTGTTCAACCGAAAAATCAACAACAAAGAAAAAGTACAATGGAGCAGTTAATGGCATATAACCAGGGAGGTACCGTTAAAGATTACTGTGATTCGTTTCAAATCTTATTTGACCAGGTTAGAAATCTTGAAGAAATTTCTGAATTCTATGCTATATACCTATTCATATGTGGTTTGGAACCGAAAATTGGGAAAATCTTGGCTAGATAGCATCAATATAGTTGCACTAAGGTGAAAGATGTGATTTCGTTAGCTTTAAAAATTGATTCTAATGGCTTGCAAGATTCTTTCTCTCCATTTGATCCAAATTCTTCTTTTTATAACAAAGAATTGGAGTTTGATATTAACATCACTCTTGAGGAATTGATGAAAGACAATGAGTTTTTTAAGAATGAAAAAATTCAAGAAGTTGATATTGTTCAAGAAACGACTGACGATGAAGTATTTGATGAGTCTGTTACTATGTTGTTTTTGTTCATAAAAGCATATTTGGTTTCAAAGTATTTGATATCAATGATTCAATGGAAAATGAAATGGTAATTGATAGAGATGTTTTAAGAGAAAATGGAAAAGATAATAAGAATGCACCCAAGGTGTTTGATGAAATGCTTGGTAGGTTTAAAAATGAGATTCGAGAAATGAATTGCGAATCTGATAATGGGAATGATATTCAAGCTAAAGAATCATTCGATTGTGATCTATTGTTTGATGAAATGTCTAAGTATGTTGGTAATGTGATAATTGAAGATAGGGGGGGTGATGTTTCAACAAAGGGTTTCGAAGAAAATAAAAAGGGTAGCTCAAGGAAGACAATTATAAACAAGATTATGGTAAGGAAAAAGGGGCATGAGAAGTTACCTGAAGTTTTGGATTTAAGACATGTGGTTCTTAATCTAGTGGTCAATAAAGAAGTGGAATCATGTCTAGCATCCAACGGTGTCAAAGTGGCAGTAAATAAAGGAACAAATACAGAACACTGGTATAAAAAAGAAGGTGCAAATCGATGGCTAGTTCAATCGAGATGGAAAAAGAAGGTGCAACAACTTGCTAAAATGAGCTCACAATTGCTGGTAACTTTTAGAGTTGATGAAGCTTTTGTAGAGTTGTTCACTGAGTCAGCATTTGTGGTTATTTTTTGTAACGATAATACGAGTGTCAAGTTAGGAGTGTGTCACCAGAAGATGATTGCTTTCCTTCATAATGTCATAGACAAGAATCTGAATGATTTTGAAGTTTTATGTTGGGGTGCTACAACATGTGTAGTAAAAAGATGTTTAAATGAGAAAGAAGCTAATCTCCCTTGTGAATGTGTCAATCTGATTCACACTTTTGCACACTTTGAAGAATTTAAGTACAAATTGAGGAGAGGGAGAAAACTTTACAGCCAAGTGCAAGAAGTTGAAGATAACATTAGAGTGTTCTGCAGCTTTCGACTGTTAGATAAACTTGAAGTTGTATATGTCATTGCATTTCTCTTAGCCAAATACAAGGATGTGGAAATTTACCTTGTCTCGTCGAAAGTTGTAGAAATAAACAAAAATTTAGGAACAGAAGATAGTGCAGTAGATTCGTTTTTTATGTGCTTTGGGTATGTTGGTACTGGTAGAATTTGTAGTGGACATATTAAATATCAGGAAGTTACTCCCTTGAAGGAAAATTCATCACACCTGATCGACAATATTACAGTCACACAACTTCGTGTTGGTTCTTCTCTTAGTGACTCTTCTTTCACTGGCTTTCAATTCAGGTTCATGGCCTCCAGCAGATCAAAGGATTCCTTTCGAATATTGTCATGACATGAGTCATGATGCACTTTTCAAGGGTTCCATGAGAGAGTTTAGTTCAGCAATTGATCTTCGAGTTTCCAGCCTAATAAATCTAGTAGAGTTGATTAAAGGGTCGGTTCCGAACAGAGATGTGAGTGTGTGGGTTCGGGATCTGGGTTCCATAATCCAAATTCTGGGAATTTCTTTCATATGTGAACTTTTGAGGACAAAAGTCTTTGAAGGGGAAAGGCTAAGTAGAGGAGGTGGTGGTGAAGTTTGGTCGATATATCATCAGAGGGTTATTGGTTATTGTTCTTTGGATTCTCTTTTGGTTATCAGATAATTATTGAATAGTTGGTACAGTAATGCAGATGGTACAATGGACAAGGAAGGAGCTGCTCGATTTTTTCTTCGAATGTTTTTTGGGACAGCACTGCAATGGGGTAGCAACCAGAATTACAAAATGTTCGAGATCATTGGTCTTCACTGTTGGAATAAAGCACAGGCATTTGTTTTTTATACTTGTGATTAGTGGGTCTCTTATTATTATTTTGACTTTTGAGGTCAAAAGTCTTCTAAGGGGGGAGTATTGTTACGGGTCAAAATAAGTAAAGGGGGCTAGATGTAATTGTTCAATAGTTTGGGGGTCAGGTGTTAGTTGGTTAGCTTCATATAGGAGTTAGTTGTAATCAATTGGGTATCGAATGAATTGAGTTTTCCTCTTCTCTTGTGTTCTTCTTCTCTATCTTTCGATCGTCTACTGTTATTACGAAACTGTTCGTAACATTACAAACTTTCATTCATACTTGTCAAGTTACATCAAAACAGAAGGTAGACGGGCAACAAGCTGCGCCGCCACCCCTTTCTGAATTGCAAACCCTAATCTACCAAAGACAAAACCCCGTCCCCCTGAGGCTGAGCAATTGTTATGGATGACCCGTTGGACCCTGTTCAGGAATTGGATAGCTTCTGGCGCTAGGGAGCCAAATGTGTCAAAGGCAAAAGGGACAAAAACATGTTGGTTCTCTGCACAAGCTTTAGCGTGCTTATCAACTTTCTTCGATTCAGCCTTTGTTGTTGCTTGTCCAGCTACAAACCCGTTTTCCCTTAAACCAACCAGAGGGGAAACCCCCGTGAGGTCCACACAAGCATGTTTCCCCCTAGCCCAACCAAAGACGAGAAGATCTGCTGGTCGCAGAGTAGATCTCCTTTCCATAGGGTCTGTAAGGAAATTCACAGGAGCCTCTTTCTTAGCCGAAATCCCCGCTCTTCTCAGGATGTCCCACAAAACATCTCGCACCCAGTCATGCCGATATTTGAACCCAGGTAGCTCTTTACAATGCACTGCGTGCTCTCCGTATTTATCCATACAAGCTTTACGACATATCGGGCAGGTTTCATCTTCTAGGTACATAGGGATCATCAGCCGGTATTTAAGGATTGCTCTGTATTCTACTGCTGACATACATTGTCCCAGCCCCTCAATTGGGACAACAGTCAAAAAATCCTGAGCATGGGAACCCTTCAGGCACTCCCACACCGCCTTCTGGCGAGATGACAAATCAAAATTTTCTCCCAGGCTTTGAGCGATTTTGCTAAACAGAGCATTTTTCTTGTGTGTTTTGGAGCCGAGGGTCTCACTGGAAGCGTTCTCTCTATCCCTAGGGGTATAGGTAAAGTGTGCATACATCTCACCTTCCCCAGACCTTACCAATAGCTTCACTATTTATGAGATTTTACTGGGCATGATTGATTGATTGAAAAGGACAACCCATTATTTCATATGTTTCAAGTGTTAAAAAACTAAAAAAGTATCCAAAATTATTTACGATCTTTAAAATCGTTTTTATTCCAGACAACTTCATTATTTTTATTGTTGCTATGGTTGTTATTATTATTATTGTTAGAAAATAGCTTTTTTTTTTCCTTAGTCCGACACAGTTCTTGTATGGACGATAATGGTTTTATTCATATTATTTGTTTCTGATAAGGGCTTAGTTACATTTTTTGTTCAAATATACATAAGTTTACTAATTTACACAATTAAGCACAGCCTGAAACCCCAATGAATGAAAAACACCCAACACTGACACTGTTCAAAACGTTTGAGTTTTAATAGTATGATAATAATTAAAGAAAGAACGGAACAACTAATAGTGACCCAATTTACATCTATTTTTGTCAACCATATAAAAACTATCCATTTCAATTCACTCATTATAATTATAACCCGTTAATAAAGTTTCTACTTTTGTTAACTCCATTTACTTGAGGCAAATAAAAGGCACAAAAAAAACAATGCAAGAAATGCCTACATTGAAGTTGTCTTCAACACAAGGCCTTATGAGCCCTCTATGATTCTTGGTTTCTCATGGATTTATCTTCAAACAAAACATCATCTATCCAAGCAACAATATTGAATGCCAAACCTTCCAACACCCTTGAATAACTCTCCAATATTGCTTGTCCCACATCCTACACAAATTTAAAACATTTAACAAAATCACAAATATATCCATATAAATCCAAAGTTTGTATATTTGTTTTTTATGAAGTTACCATATTGTATTGGATCTTGCTTGTGTCTAGTGTCGTTTGCGAGAGCTCCGGGTACCGTTGCTTTAAGGAAAACAACAAACTGTCGGCTCGTTCAGCTAGTACAACATTCTTGTCAACACGTTCTGTCTCGGCCACATGTTGTTTAACCTTCTCCCATGATGATTTGGAATAGCTTGCACATGCTTTTCGTCTCCATGTATACATAGAGGCCTCGACTCGATCAGCCAATTCTAGTGCCTCGTGTTCCGAGCTTATGTTGAGACAGTCGAGAAGGTATTCGGGTGAAAACTTCCCTCCGGAAGTCATATATCGGTATATTGTATCCCCCACACTTGTTCGTCCACACTGAAAACAAAAACAAGCAACATGTTATCGTGTTTAAACCCGAGGTGACAACTTTGACTAGGGCTGTAATCGAGCCGAGCCGGTTGAGCTCAAGCTCGTGCTCGAACTTAAACGAGCCAGCTCGGCTCGGCTTGGCTCGTTTATTTTATCGAGCTGAAAAGTCGAGCTCGAGCTCGACTCGTAAAATGTTCGAGCCAGCTCAAGCCAAATCGAGCCGGCTGGTTAATTTTTTATTTGTTTTTTTTTTTAGTATTGATAACATAAAAAACAAAACAAAAAAATTACACATATCCATATCCATATGTATTATTTTTATTTTTCCAACATTTTAAAGACTGAAAGACATATTAAAAGTATTATATGTATAATTTTTGTTCATTTTTCAATATTTTGTATGTTACTGATTAATTACACTTAAAATGTTAACACATCAACCCTCTCCTACATAGTTTTCTATTTTAATACATTTAAATTCAATATAATATATATAAAAAAATAATCCGAGCCGGTTCCCGAGCTCACGAGCCGAGCCAGGCCTAGCTCGAGCTCGACTCGTTTACAAACCGAGCCAAGCCGGCTCCTTTATGATCGAGTTTTTTCCGAGCGAGCCGTGAGCTGCGAGCTTTTTGAACACCCCTAACTTTGACTTATTAATATACAAACGGATCGATTTGGGTTAAGTGTTATCTCCAAACTGACCAAACCCATTTTGACCTGATAAAAATGAAGTTGAATGATTGAAAAATTGTAAACCTTAGGAAGAGAAGTGATGTATGTATGAGGAATTTCCATTTCTGCTAAAATGCTGCTATTGATGGCCATTGCTGCTTTGTGGATTTGATTAGCGGAGTCACGTTTTTGTCTCAAATGCTTTCGGGCTTTTTCCGAGAGTCCTTCGGGGCTCACGCAAGGAATGGGCAACCACCATTTCTCGTCTTTTCTCTGAGGCAGAGGAATTTTTCGAAATGACCCCGAACTTGAATTTCCCGACATGTTTCCTTGCTCCACATACCAAAATTCTGTCTCTTTGAAGCTATCCAATATTTCCTGTAATAAACAAAAAAAAAAACGGAATTTTGTTAACAATCACAAATTTAAAAAAGAATCATATCTTGATGAGAGGAAAAGGGTGTTTTGGTCTTACCAACAGGAGCGCGTCGAGCTTCTTTAACGCTGGAAGGTTGATATAAATATCCGATCTTGGTCGGCTAGACATCACCTCCATGGCTTTTCCATTCTGTAAACTATGTGACGTTGGTATAAATTCAACGATGTAATCACAAACCGAGAGCAAGCAGTTCATCTCCCGTTTCCACATCATCTTCTTCTCGGGATGCAACGGCTCTAACTTTTGATGTTGGCCAAACATAGAAGCTACAAAGATTGAAACAAACAGCTTATAAACACATGAATACGTTTTAGCGCGTCGCAGTGTACAAATCATTAACACATCAGATAGAAAATGTGTACCGTAAAGATTTGTGATGGCATTAGAAACAGTAACCGCAGTAGAAACTCCTTTGCCGCTGCCAGACATGTCTTCTCCCAATAAAAGTTTTGCGAATCTTTCTTTCATCATTTCGAGCTCTGTTTCAAAAATATATCAAGAACAAAACCTTAAAAAAATGGATTTTGTTCTCATTTCAAGGGGTTTTTGAATGTATGCTTGAGTTTTATTATAGTGATTTAAAGTTGCTATAGAAAGTAAACTAATAATTACATTAAATTTCGCAACATATAATGCCAATTGAATTAAAAAGAAATTAATTTTGAAATTCAAGCAAAATTCATATCATCTGAAAAGTCAAAGCATTTATTTCCTGTTAATGGGTCATAACTCATAACTAACATGATTTTGTGATGATTTTGTGATGATTATGTAATGATTTTGTAACCAAAAACTGCATATAAACTAATTCTAATGCAATAAAAACTCACCCAAATCCATAGGTTCATGACTCTCAAGCTTATCTTCTTCGGTTTCAAACGTGTGAGGCGGTTTCTTTACTCCAAATCTTGACAGGGCGGGCCGGTAAGGGGATCTCCCCGCAGCCGGCCAGCATACCGGAGACTGCGTCTCCGACGAACAGCTGTTAAGATCATCCGTTAACTGCTCAGAGAAAGCTGAAGTCTCCGAGTTAGTTCTATAGTACGCAAACGAACGACCACTGAGTGTCGAATTTATCGTGGGTGATTGATCATGTTCATGATCATGATCATCATCAACTGCTCCGTGATCCAATGAAGAAACTGTTGAAGACTCAAACCCTTCTTCAAAATCCTCTAATTTCTCCATTTCACGGTTTTCACCACTCTTCTTCCCTACAAAATCCAGTCAGGCATTTATACAAACACTTGGTGTGCACTATAAGCTTTCAATACTTTACAACAATAATATGAACACATATAATTATACCGAATCAAGGAATCAAAAATACCGGGAAAAACACTTGAAGTTTAAAGAAAAAAGCAAAAAAACAAAAAGAAATGTTGTACAGTCACTGTTATTGAACTTATAAATCGCTAATTCGTAACAAAAAAAGCGAACATTTTGAAACGAAATTAAAGCTAACGGTTATATTCATTCAAAAAACTATTCAAAGTTGAAACTTTTGCAGAGTTTATTACCTTTTATACAAATCAATACGTTCGAATTTGAAACAGTTCCCTCTTAATCGCAACAATAACAACACCAACAATAATAATAATATTAAAAAGTAGAATTGCCCTTTTTCTTTTTCCCAAAAAGGGGTTCAGAGATGAATCAGAGGCGTGCTATTGGGAACAAAAAGGTGACAAATTGTAGGTGTTTGATAACAAATGCGACCATTTTGAACGAACCCAGATGGGAATTGAGTGGAATTAAAATGTATGAAGAAGAGTAATGATTGATTGACTAAACGAATGCATTCAATTGGTGGTAGCAGAGAAGAAGAAGAGGAAGAAGAAGGTTCTATACAGCTTAAAAGGGGTGTCATTATTAAAATGTTAAAATAAAGGTTGTTGCTTTTTAGATGAAGTTGACGAATCTTGGCCTAAATTAAATTTTCTTTTAATATGTTGAAATCAAATTATAGCTTTTTTGGGGACAATGATTGGGTAGATGATGATAATGCTTGATATTTTTGAGTTTAAAGATTTGGGTTTTTGGTTGTCAAATATGTTTTTGGCTTTCAAATATCAAATATGGAAAATAGCAGGGGCGCCCTCACAATTCATGTACCTTGTTCGAGTTTGAAAAACGTACCTTTAGGCCTTAACGAAATTGGGTATTGAGCTCACTAAAGATCTAAACCTAATGTCAATGGGCTAATAACTAATCTAAACCATAAGAATAATTTTGTAAGTGGACACATGTTTGTGTTTGTATGGGTGTATCCTATTAAATTTTTTTACATATGCATATCGGGTTATTTTTAAAAATAACGTCTCCTTCGAAATATCGAGACCTGGCCGGTGGTCCTCCCCGCCCACCCAGGGCCGCCCCTGGAAAATAGAAACTAGTGTAAATTAGTTGGATTACTCTATACGGTTTACAACCAGATAATTCTAGTGTTTTCTAGCACAGATGACCGTTAGTTTTTTCATTAAAGTTTATGTAAAATCACTAAAATAGTTTTTATTATTGCAAAATGAAATACATTAAATAAATGAGTTAATTAGTTAGGACACACATTAACTATATATTAATTTATATCATTTTGTTGCATATTATTAGTTGTAATTTTAGCAAAAACTAGGATTGAGACCCGCCGCAATGCGGCGGGAATTCTTTAGTTATAACTAAGTCGATCTAGGAACCGCACGTTATGTTAAACCTGTCAAACGGGGAAGAAATAGACGATGTAAAAACGTTCACCCACATACGCACGTTGCGTCGTGTTAACTCGCAAAATTTAGAACGAAACGTAAAAACGTTAAACGCAGTCGATATAGGACCCGCACGTTATGTTAAACCTGTCAAACGGGGAAAAAATAGACGATGTAAAAACGTTCACCCACACACGCACGTTGCATCGTGTTAAGTCGCAAAATTTAGAACGAAATGTAAAAACGTTAAACCAAAGACGCACGTTGCGATGTGTTAAGTCACAAAATTTAGAACCAAGCATAAAGAAAAATTTTTGGGGAAAATGAAAACTATAAAGGACCAAAGTTGAAAGTAAAAAAAAGTTTTGACGATAGATTGCAATAGATAAAAAGTTTTGGGTTAAAAGTAATTTATGAAATACTTTTAAGTGAAAAGTAAAAAAAACATTTTTTTTTTGGAAAACCCCCAAAGCCAAGGTTACGACAACTATATGCATAACCATTTTTTCTTTGGAAACCCCCCAAAGCACACCCCATGTTGCGGCGGGGCGTAAAACGGTGTCAAATAGTACTAATGTCACACAACCGTTATTGACCACCAACACTGACTCAACCTAGGATCTGCGTGTTACGACGAACCTGTTAACCATGAAAAAATATAGGTAAAAAAGTTGAACCACACATGCACGTTGCGCCGTGTTAACTTGCAAAATTTGAAACAAAACATAAAAAAGTTGAACCACACTCGTACGTTGCGTCGTATTAACTCGAAAAATTTAGGACTATACATAAACCGAAAATTTGCCAAAGATGAAAAGTATAAGTGACAAAAGTTGTGAAGTTAAATTGCAAATAACGAAGAGTTTTGGGTTAAAGTTAAAAAAACAAATTATGTAGCGTTAAAATTGCAAAAGGTTTCCTTTAGGTTAAAAGTAATGAAAAGTTTTGGGTTAAAGTTAAAAATACAAATTATGTAGGGTTAAAATTGCAAAAGGTAAAAACCTTTGGGTTAAAAATAAAAAATCAAGTTTTTTTTTTTTAAAAACCCCAAAACACAATGTACAAGTTTCAATGCATATTTTTGTTGCTTATTTAGAGTAATAAAATAAAATGGTTGTACCCACTTGATTTTTTTTTTGTCTTTAATTATTATTTTACTTTTAACCCAAATACTTTAATAATATTACAACTTAATCACAACATCATTGGTTGTAACATGTGCTTAAGTGGTTGTACCTTAGTCAAATATAGGTTGTAAGTTGTGCTTAAGTGGTTGTACCTTAATCAAATAATAATGGTTTCATTACCTTACCAAATTCAGTATGTTTTGTATGCATGTATGGTTGTAAATTGTGCTTAAGTGGTTGTACCATAATCAAATAATGGTTTCATTATCTTACCATATTCAATCGGTTTGATCCATTCAAAGTTGTGTTGTTTTATTGTAAATTACTATTATTTATAATAATCTAATTAATTTAGTCAAAATCTTGTATAAATATAATTTGCAACATATTGATGCAATGGTTGTTGTAATGTATGCATTATGGTTTGTATAGTGGTAATGATATATATTATATATAGATTACGATGAACCTGTCAAATGGGAAAAAATAGACACGGGTTCATCGTAACGCGTGAGTCCTAAATCAACTTGGTTATTTTATTCTATGTTTTACGTTTCGGTTAAATTTCTTCGCATTAACACCGCAACTTCAGTGTCGGTGGTCGCTGATAGTAGTGTGGCATTAGTGCTCGCCCTCGCCGCAACGCGGGGGGTGTTTAATACTACAGTAGAAACTCTATAAAATAATACACTTGGGACCACCAAAATTTATTAATTAAAAGAGTTATTAATTAATCGATAAATTAATAATTATTAATTTATATATTAATTAATATTTTATTAATTTATAGTAGAATACTTAGTTTACAAACACCTTTCAAGCTTCCACTTAATTATTGTATACAATGCATGTATATCAAATGAACGGCCCAATTTGAAAGAAACCTTCAATCTCCCACCTTATTATGCTTCTTGTGTTCAATGTATCACTTTATGGACATTAAAAATATTTTCTATATAAATACAAGATCAAAATAGGTTAACACAAACAAATCATACACACAACATGGCTTCCCATCTTAAAGGTGTGAAAAAAAACAACAATGACAGACGAGATTCGAAGAGCATTATGCACGCACAACAAGGATAATCCAAGTCTCACTCAAAAGCAATTGCAAGAATGGGTTCATAGTAACTATGGTTTGTAGGTGAGTCAAGCGACAATATCGAATACAGTTAAGCGGTCTTTAGAGTATCTCTCACTTGCTCCCGAAAAAGAGGCGATGTTAAGCGACACAAACCGGCAAAATTTCCTGACCTAGAAAAATCTCTCTATGAATGGATTCTTCAATATCAAGAACATGTGAATATGACAGGTGAACTAATCATCGAGTCATTTTTCAAGAAACATTCATAAATCATTCATGTAATATGCTATATATAAGGAATTATTAATTTATATTTTATAGGGTTATTGGATTTTATCACCCCCAACTATCGGCCTTTGGCCGTTGCCACCCGCAACTAACACTTTGACACTCGACACCCGCAACTTGACTTTTTGTTTGTGCTGGCACCACCTAGTTAAATCTTCACTAACTGGGTTTATTTTTTATCCGACGTGGCACGAATGTGATGAATTGGAGCTGATTACGTGGCACAAATGTGATGTTAGAGCTGATTCATGGCCAATTCAATACATCTCCAAGGTCAGTAGCTTCAATCTAAAATCCATTAACCCACTCCTCTCTCTCTCTTTCTCAATCACAACACAAACTTCTGTTATTAATTCTTCCGGCCGCCAGAAAACTTCTCCGATTCCGGTTAACAACCATATCTCTTGCAGAACCTTCCTTCTGTTGAAAAGGATTGGCAGACGATGATCGGAGATAAACACGGCGACTCAGCGACAAACGATGATCGGAGCCGGAACCTGAACGAGTTGGACAGGGTGACGCTTTCTCGACCGTTGGATGAGAAGCAACAGAGCTGGTTGTTGGGTCCCGGAGAACAGAAGAAGAGGTATGTGGATCTGGGTTGCATCATCGTCAGCCATAAGATCTTTTTGTTGACAAACAAAGCCCCGAGTCCTTTAGACTTTTCTTCCTCCTAATTCTTGCAGCTGGAAAGCTCCCAAGGCACAATAATGTTTCTTGAAGGGGTAATTCCTGTAACGGTTTGTTCTAGTTGCTCAGATCTTGCTGCTGAAATGGCAGGTGCTTTAGCTTCCGCATCCATTGTTTTCAAGGACAACAAGGTTTATTCAAAGAAACTGGTCCATGGGGCCGAAACCCTTTGGAAATTTGCTAGAAATCAGCGCGGTTCATATAGTGCAGGTGGTGTAGATGCTGCAACTTTTTACAATTCTAGTATGTATTGGGATGAGTTTGTATGGGGCGGTGCTTGGTTGTATTATGCTTCAATTGGCCATGAATCGATGAGAACCCAGATGATTATGAGGAAATTAGGGTTTGTTTTGGACTTTTCTGGTGTTATAAGGAAGGAGATGAAGGTTAAAGACACGTCATCGCCATGTAATCAGCTCCAACTCATGACATTTGTGCCACGTCGGATAAAAAACAAACCCAGTTAGTGAAGATTTAACTGGGTGGTGCCAGCACAAACAAAAAGTCAAGTTGAGGGTGTCGAGTGTCAAAGTGTTAGTTGCGGGTGGCAACGGCCAAAGACCGATAGTTGGAGGTGATAAAATCCAATAACCCTATTTTATATGGGGTCTAAAGAAATTATCAAAAATGTATTATCTTATAATTTTAGCGAATTATTAATTTAGCACCCTATCCCCGAGTCGGGACCGGCAAAAAATATTATCTTAGAGAGTTATTTAAATAATCGAGTATTAATTTATCGAGTTTCTACTGTAGTTTACATTGAAAAACAAAAGATAGGCCCACCCCCAAAACATTTCTTCTCCGTCGTAATAATCGAGGCAACACTCGAATCCGACCACCAGCACCGCACCACCACCTCGTTTTTTTGGTGTTTTAACATCCACCCTGGTTCACGCTTCTCTTTCGCTAAAAACCACCACAATGATCACCCTTTTGTCCAATAATGCTCCGCCATCGTCTTTCGGCTATCTTCAATTTTAACCTTCTTTTATCACCATTGAATTGAAGCTCCACCACGAGTCAACCCCGTTATCACTATTACACAAATTCAACATTTTGTAGTGTAAAAAACTAAAAATGTTACACAAATCCAACAATTGTAGCATAAAAATGTTTACTTCTTTCACGGTTTCGATTGGCTCTCTGAAGAGATCTGATCTAAAAGGGGTTTTCTGATCTGAACACGTCGATATCGTGTATGGCAAATGATGGTGATCTAGCAAAAAAAAATGATTTGGCCAAAGGTTTTATTCAAGGGGGAATTGGTACTTTTGTGGCGAGAAGATAACGAGGAGAAAGATGTGGCGATGTTGCTTTTAAGGCGACTGGACTTTGATTTTCTCATGTTTTTTAGGCTGTTAAAATGTCAATGAGGATGAGCGTACTCTCATCCAAGATATTGGTGTTTAATACTCTTATATGTTTGCATGCATTCGATTTTTATGCTTTGGATTTACTTAACAAGAGGAATAATATTTTTCGCTTAAATGAGTTTCGCATATTGTTTTTTAGGGTTGTTAGAACCTCAACGCCTGCTTTGATGATTTGATGGCCTAGAAGTAATTGTTGGTGGTGTTTAGTTTGGGCTTCTATGTGGCTCTCATGGTACTTATTTTATAGGTAACTTGATAATGTGGGCAATGATGATCATTGACTCATCATGGCTAGGCAACTTTATATTGCAGTCATGAGTCTTGAACCCATATGTTGTTATTGCTGCTACTATTGGCTTGACTTGTTATTATCTACAATATTAGAAAAACTAGAACTAGATTTACAACCCGCCGCGGCGTAAAATCGTGCCGAATAGCACCAATACCACACCACCGCCAGCGACGACCAATACTAAAGTCACGATGTATTAATGTAAAGAAATTAGACTGCAACGTAAAACATAGAAAATAATAATTAAGTCGATTTAGGACCCCGCACGTTGTAACGAACCTGTCAAACAGGGAAAAGATAGACGACATAAAAAACGTTGAACCACACATGCACATTGAGCCGTGTTAACTCGCAAAATCTAGTATGAAGCGTAAAACGAAATGTTAAAACGTTGAACCACACACACGTTACGCCATGTTAACTCACAAAATTTAAAACGAAAATCAGCGAAGTATGAAAAGTGTGGAGACCAAAGTTGAAAGTACAAAGTTGTAAGGTTGAATTGCAAGATATGAAAACTTTTTGTGAATAGCTTTGGGTTAAAAATAACAACAACAACAACAACCATACCCAGTAAATCCCACAAATAGCAAAGCTAGTTATAGGGTCTGGGGAGGGTGGGATGTAGACAGTCCTTGCCTCTATCCATAGGTACACACCTATATGCATACAAATGTTGCTTATTTATAGTTTGTTAATTCGTTTTAGTGGTTTGTACTCTTTATCTTATACTTTAAATGTATATTAATTTATACTTGTATTTAGTTATGTAAATTAAAATTTTATGGTGTTCAGAATGACTATTTCGTGGGGAAATGAGAATATGCATAAGCGACTCAAAAATTGTTGCACGAGATGACGATGTCCGATCGTAGGATATCATTAAGGTTGGACGATCTCATGCAAAGGGTAACTAACATTCGTCAAGAGTAAATTGCCATTTTAGTCTCTGAGTTTTTGTCTAAATTGTCATTTTAGTTCAAATAGTTTTTTTCTTCTCTGGGTCCCTGACTTTTCATTTTTCTTGCTATTTTGATCACATTGCCTAAATTAGTCTAAAAACAGCTTATAATCAGGGGTATTTTTGGCATTAAATTATTATGAGGTTTATAAATTATGTTGTAAACTACCCCTGGTTATCACTACACAACAGTTATGCCACAAATACCCCTGGTTATAACCAGATTTTTAGACTGAATTAGGCAATGTGATCAAAATGGCAAGAAAATGGAAAAGTCAAGGACCTAGAGCAGAAAAAAACTATTTGGACTAAAATGACAATTTAGACCAAACCTCAGTGTAACACCCCGAAAATATAAAACTTTATATTAGAATTATAAAGTATAAATAAACGAGAATTTACTAACTAGGAATTTTTAACCTAGTTAGTTACAAGACTAGAAATAGTTTATAATAGGGTTAAAAGCTACTAAACAATATGTTGAACAAAGTAGAGGGGCCTTAGTTGTTAAAATTGAAACTAAATTAGATAAAACAAATAAAAATAAACCAAACACCCCATATAGAGGTGTCTGGTCGATCAAGAAGAAGCAGGGGGCGACACCCCATCCTCAAACTCTAAACATTCACCAAAAATCAATCAATTGAAGGCCAAATCTTGTCCCAAATCAAAATCCAAACATAGATTATTGATCCTCATCACAAGGGGATTACAAGGTATGTAAAATTTTGAGAAATCTCTCAACTTGAAATTCTCATGAATTGGGAAAAATCTGAAATTATGGTTGCATGTGTGTATTATGATGATTTAGGAACAACTATAGTGTCTAGGGATAAACCCTAGACAAATACAAGTTGAAATCATATGAAATTTTAGTGAAACCTATGAACACCATTGTAGGTGATTAGTGGGTTATGTATAAATTGATGAACACTAGGAAATAGATTGTTGATCTAGTGTAATCTGACAATTTTGGAGTGATTTCAGAAGATTAGAAGTTAACAATCATGTAAAAAGGTTGAATTATGTGAAATTAGGGCTAAGAGATACACTAGAGATTTGATGTTTAATCATGTAAAAATCTGCCCTTGAAGTGTTTGTTGAAATGCCTCAAAGAAGGCTCGAAACTAGAATTTTGTAGTTAAAACACCTAATTGTGATGTTTTGGCTATTATGCAAAATGTGATTACAAGGAGTTCTAAATGTGATAAAATTGAACTCTATAGGAAAGGATACCGGAACGTCAAGTGGACAAGCCGGTGGTGATTTGCGGTTGAAGGGCGTGCACTAAGGTATGTAACTTGACCCGTTACATTTGATGAATTATTGTTAAACTATGCGTTGTTGATTAAAAGTTGTGTTGATTGTAGCGACTTTGTTCGTTACTTAATTCGTAGGTTAAGAATTGGTTTGTAGTCGTTTGGTAGTCATCAAAATGGAGGATTTCCGTAGATGAACCAAACGGGTCAAATAATGATACATTGTAATAATAATATTGTAAGTAGATAGAGATGGCGAAAATGATCACAAGAGCACGAAGCCATAGTGTTGGTAATGAAGTGCCGGCGATCATAAGCCCCGGAAGTTGGGTAACAAGCGCCTTAGGCTTACTAGTCAAATGGTAGTAAAATAAGTAGAGTTATAATGGGTCGAATAAATGCATAGCGACATTTAGTTGTTCGGTCCATAAGTTAAATTTTCGGTATCAAAATTTTATTAGTTATGTCGGTAATGAATTTACAGACGTATAGGAAAAAGAATCACCTAAAATGGACTTACGAGTCAAAAGTTATGGCCAAATAAAGTTAAAACTTTGAATTTCCGGAGCTGGCAGAAAAATGCAGCTCAAAAACATCACCTGCTGGAATACCGTTCCTGCCGTGCCACGCGACAGGATCATCATGATCCTCCGCGACACGCGGAAGCCGCCGCGCCACGCGACGCGTTGAACAAAACCTGCCGCGACACGCGGCAGGGTAACTTCTGAAAAATTGTTTGTTTTCTCATGTTTTGATACTAGGACTTGTTTGTATTATACAAATTGTTGTCAAAACTAACGTTTTGGATGGTTTTGACCTTAGGTAAAAGTTGGGACTATCCGGATGGCGATCAAGCTAATGTCGAAGAACCGAACACTCATTTTGAAGCTTCCGCAATGTTTTGAATCTTTAATAGACTTTGTGTATGGGTTGTAAACAATTTCTAAACAACTTTTGGAACCTTTTAACTTAGTCGTTAGTTGACTAAGGTTGATGCTACTTATGAACTTCTTTAATGAAAGTTATGTTACTTAAGCAATATTTCATTTGAAATGGTATAATCTAATATTAAAATCAAATGAAACTTTAAGGGTGTTACACTCAGGGACTAAAATGGCAATTTACTCCATTCGTCAAACTCAAATGGAGCTACAGGTGGCTATAAACACACTTTACGCGCGATATGAAGCTTCAAAGCTTCAAATAATGCAGAGGAGTATGATTAAATATAAGTGTAAAAAAAGTAGAATGTAAATTTTCCTACGTCATTTACGTGACAACTGTCAAAAATTCAGGTATCCGTACAACTATTAAACCATGATTAGTGCTTAATGACTGTGCTGGATTACAATTAACTGCTTTCTGGTTACTGCTTTATACAAATATGTGCATCATATATTGCTAAATGTTATGACATGATTGCATGAGAGTTTTATTGACTCAAATGATGCACGAAACATAGTTAGCACAGTTATCTGATAAATCAGGAAAATGCTGACAGAACTCAGCACATAGACAGACAGTCCATAGAGACACAGAATGAGCCAGAAACCAAGTCTTACACTAGTATAGTGTGTAGGAAAGTAAGGATCATAAAACTGCCTTCCTAGAGATAGTTTAAGTGCCGGAAAGTGCCTAAAACTCACAAAAGGTGCTGAATTCAGCAATAATCAGCATTTTAACAATCTAATCTTATGCAGAAATATGGTTAAATGGTCCTGAATGTAACGCCAAGCGTTTTCATACTTTCTATATTTGGAAACCCTTGCTTGAAATCCTATTTTTGGAAACCTTGTTCTATCTTGGTAATCCACTTTCGTTTCATTTGTAATTCGAGACTATTGATCAAAACAAAAACGAAGCTATTTTGTGTATTCATATTAGTCTTATGTGCATCTGATAATCAAATTCTCAGATTCTTGATTCGTTAATTATCGACACTTGATACACGTTAAACTAATTGAAACTATTAAAATGATGAGATTCGGATCCTAATTCTCGAAACCCGAAAGCTTCGTGAAATGAATAATCGTTTAAAAGATTTTTATTCGTTATAAATATAGTCATTATTCAAATTATTTAAATTAATTAAATTAATTAATTTTGTTATTTAAAAGTTTTATTCTTAATAATCTAGTTAGTCTCGTTAGATTTTAAAGTTAGAAAATACAAACTAACCTAGTTAGTTTAATTGTAAAGTTAGTTCTTTTAAAAGCATCATAACATGAGTAGTTAATTAAAGTCAACGGTTGGTTTGAGTAATTTACTGAAAGTATAATGTTTTAAAATATAAAAATAAATAAATAAATGAACACCAATCCACAACAGTCATTCCAATTTCACACTTTAGTCTAGTAATTATTATACACTAATATGTCATGCATTATTATATCAACAAGTTGCCTAAAAGGAGATTTTTTTTGAACGTTGATCCATATGGGCAGCCAAAACACAAATTTATGTTGCAATTAATAAAAAAAAAATAAAAAGATTATAAGGGGCAGAATTGGCGACCAGCTAGGTGGCTGTTTTAAAGTTGTTTGTTTTTTTTCCTAACCACATAATATTACTTGTGATAAAGTGGATAGTATGTGATAAGTTAATATAACCTAACATAATTTAGTTAGTGCCATATTTATTTCTTCACAAAACAAGAAAAGAAAAAAAAGGAAACAAATGGCTGTCCATATCCCCTTCCGTCCGCAGCTCCTAGAGAGTTGTTTTTTGGTTTTGTTTTAATTATTTATCAACCAACTAATTGTATTTAATTGCCAACCACCTTAACCCTAATCCTTTCCTATATAAACCCAAGTGCCTCCAAGCCATTGACACTTTTGAAATCACTCTAAACTCCCCCAAGTCAGTCTATAATCAGCTACAAATCTCAAGTTCGAGTAGAAGCATCAACCTCCACTAAAGTGAGCATAACTCACTCATTTCTTATCCGATTTAGTCTATTCTGTTTCCTATGTGCTTGGTTTGACCTTAGCTTCGATTCCATGGGTTTTTCACAGTAAATAAGTCCCTGGAACTCCGGCAAAAAGGCTCCAAAGTCCACTGATTATTTTTGTTTTCATGTAATCTTTGTTAAACTTAACCAAACTTGAGTTTTCTCATCTCAAACCTATGTCCTAATGCTTATAACCTCATCTATTGTTAGTTAAGCTTAAAAACAAGGTTGAGACATGGTAAATCAGAGGTTAAAACCTCATAAACATTCTGTTTTAGTTAGGGTTTTACCCACAAGAAGTGTTCAAGCTTGAAGCTTGATGTAAGTGTGATTGTTAGACTAGCTTGGGCTATCTTTCATAAAAATCCACTCACTTCTTGATGTTTTCTCAAAGATTAGTTGTTGTATTTCATTATCTTTGTAAGTTCATGACCCTCCTTGGTTGTTTTTACATCAAGTGTAGTGGTGAACACTTAAGAGGTGCCTAAATGGAAGCTTGTTCTTCCTACCTCCTACATGATTTCCATGATACTTAGAGGTACCTAAATGGAGACATTAATCTCCTACCTCATGCTTGAACCATAGGACCCTGTAATCTATATATTATCTAATTATTCCATATGTATACCTAAGTAACTAAACTTGATAATAACTTAATAGTTACTTGTCAAGAATATGTTACATCATCTATGACCATGCCCTTGCTACGACTCTAATGAACCTTTGAATCCATGAAATCATACAAACTCTTTTGAGTTTTAATAGTGTCAAGAACAAGAGTTATGTGTACAAGATGATTATTTTCACTTATGTTATTTTCCATACATTTTAGACTCCGAATCTATAATCTTCCGATTTCCCCAAACACACACACCTATGTTTTCCTCGTGTAGAAGGACTAGGTGCTCCAAACTAATCCATCCATCAAAACCACTCGCGGGATTTCAAGTAGGAAAGCTTGCAAAACCCGTGAGTATACTCGATCCCTTTTACCATTTTGGGATGCAACGTGTATATTATACAAATGACACTTAAACTATTTTAAACATACTATATCCATGCTTAACATGAAACTATGTGTGATACTTGTTATTCTCGTATGCTATGTAAACTATTTGGTCATTATATGCTCATTAACTTTGCTAGCCTCCCTTAACAATTATAGCGCTATAGGATTAACGCACTGCCCGTTAGACTTGGGGTATTGTTAAGTTAAACATGTTACCTCCCGCTACTCTATTGGGATTAGGCTATTTTAACGCGTTGTATACTCGGGTTTGAACATATTATACGTCATATTTGCATACTAGTACTCACGTATTATGAATCATGTTGGATATGAGCACTTTTTATTCTATTTATGCTATGTAACAAAACTTGTATACTAGCTTTTGCTTTTGCACTGAACTCTATTTTAATACATGTTGCAGGTTAATTGATGAAGTGATGTTACAAGATGGAACAAGATTTAGGGTGGACTGGATACACACCTAGATTAATCTATCTTATGTTGTTATGTTACAATTTGAAACAATGTTGTTATTTTTATTTGAATCTTGTATGACAATTATTCTTGAAATGAAATTTGAATTAAATTAATATTGTCACATAGTGTTATGAAGTCTCTTGCAATCTACGCATTTCATCTCATCCCGATGTTTCCGCCATCGGTTGGGGTGTGACAGATTGGTATCAGAGCCATAACTATAGGGAATTAGGAAAAGTAGGAATGCTTTTACCTAGTCTATAGTTTTAGAGCCTTATTTTTACGTTTTGCTCGAAACTAATTGCATGATACTTTAATTACTTCTTATTTATCATCTTTTTATCTTTTAAACATATATGCCACTTATGTGTTGATACTTGATATGCCATTCTTATGTGTTAATACTTGTTTCATTATGTGATAATACTTGTTTTAATATTCCATTCCTTATGTGCTATTCTTGACATGTTTATACTCGTTTGTCTAATCTTTAACATACGCTTTTCTTCATACATTTTACTCGACTATTCTAAATCCGCAAAACACTCGTATTATACAAACGAGACAACTTCACCAAAATAGGCGTGAAACCCACAATTTGGTGAACGACGCTCAATCTACCTAATTTTTTTACACGAGATTCGTCATCAAGTTAGGAGTGAAGTCCTCAACTTGATGAATAATTTCAATTTCAAATTCTAGTGGACCCTCGTTAACGTGTCGAAATTAAATTTTGACCCGACGAGTACCAATCACACTTAGGGCACGAAATCGTCAAGTTAGGGGTGAAACCCGCATCTTGTCGACTAGTCCCACTCCTTGATTTTTCATAAATCCCGCCAAGTCTCGAATTTTCGATTGAATTGGGACATGTAGTAACCGGAAGGGTGAATACCGTTAACCGACATGTCGGCGAGAGTACACCACCTATTAGGCCAAAGCATGCTTCTCAAATTCAAAAGACCTTTCGACCACTTTGGTTAGTCAACATTCCGTTTTGGAACCATCCAAGTTGTAATCGAACTACGTTTTATTATTCTCGATCGTTTATGATACAATTCCCTCTTTTCAAATTCGAATTATTTTTGAAATTTCACATTTACGCATATATCGTACAAATACTTTTTCATACATTTATACATTATTCTCATATATGATTTCACATAATTTTATTTATATTCCTTGTAACAATAAATGGAGGCATATCATCAAGATAGGAGTGATTTCCTTACCTTGACGACTAACTCCGTTTCTTTCTCATCTTACAAAGACCTCACCAACGAGTTAGGGGTGATTCCCTTACTTAGGTGATCGTTACCAAGACTTACTTTTAATAGACTTTATTATGTACACACTCTCACGTTTATACCCAAATTGATCATTATTAGTCAAATTATTATTTATCTCAATATGCATTGCCTATTTAAACCT
Organism: Helianthus tuberosus; assembly: GCA_030545235.1. Classification (NCBI taxonomy): domain Eukaryota; kingdom Viridiplantae; phylum Streptophyta; class Magnoliopsida; order Asterales; family Asteraceae; genus Helianthus; species Helianthus tuberosus. Next base: position 23,051,508 of record CM060381.1, on the reverse strand, counting down.
ACTTCTTATCCTACAATCTATTTTCACATTCTCTCACATCCATGAAATTCTTAAAACTATCATAAACACTCATTTCTTGATTTTCAAAATTTCATGAAATGCTACTTATCAATTTAGCCGGCCCAATAAATATATTGCCCACAAAATTTCATATTCCGCGTAATTACTAAAACACACTCATCTCGCATCATTATACTAAGGATCGTTATTTTTCAATCGAGAATCAAACCAACTTTTCATACAAAATATTACGAATATTATTCGATCGTTTACCAAAACTCTTTTCAAAATCAACAAAGTATTTTATTGAGGACACTTTTCACGATCACTAAGCTCATATACCAAATTCCTTTTTCTAAGGATCAACGTTTTCAAAATAACGTCATTAACTTCTAGAACCTTTTCAAACGTTACTCGATACGCCAAATGAATTTAAAACATCTGGGCAAGGAAACTTCATAAGAACAAATAATTTTTCAACTTATGTAAGTTCTTTAAAAAAACAAGAGTAGCATTTCATTCTTTTACAAAGTACCATTTCATGCAACCAATGGATGTTTTATATCCTCTTCACTTGCACAAACTAGACTCTACATTCCCAATTCGACTTATTCTATTTTGATTCAATTATGCTCAAGCGACTACAAGCACATATCATATTACATGTTCTAGTCGATATCACACAACAATCTCATGCATACCACTCGCTTTCCTTCTTACTCAAACCTTCTTAATCTTCTACGTGCTTTAATTCGTAAATTTCGATTAATGTTACAAACAAAAGCATTATTTCTTACACTCATATTTATACATTTTATGTCTACACTTATATACATACTTACACATTTATGTTTATAATTCATACATCTACGTTTATATCCACACTTATACAATTTTGTTTGTATCTATATTCATACCCATATACACATTCATGCATTATACGTTTACGTTTATACTATTGATCACATTCATATTTCCACTCATACATTTTTCATACTTAAACATGTTTTGCACGTATAGTCATACTCACATTCATCTCATACACTTCACCTACACCTACACTTATACAATTATGGTTACACTAATATTCACAATCATGTTTTACTCATATATATTCAATTATGCTTACAATTATCTTCACGTTCATACACCATGTTCTTACTTATACAATTAATCCTACACTTATATTCATACTCATACAATCTATTCATACTCGAACATCCATGTTTTACACTTATATTCACGTTCATATTCATGCTCATGCATCCTATGTTTATACTTATATTTATACACGTATTCATACTCACGCAATTTGTGCATTGTGCTTATACTTGTACTCATATTTGTGTTCATATTTATACTCGTACTCGCATTCATGCTCTCATTTATACGTTTTATGTTATACTCGTACTCGTATTCATACTCACCTTTATAAGATTTCTGTTATTGTAACACTCTTAATATTTGGACGGAATTTAATAAATAAGTATATTAACTTCATACTAAACAGAGTTTACAAAAACTTTTCGTGTTTAAAGACCATACATAATTACGATAGTACCCAAAACAAAGCCAAGATAGTACATAACAAGTTTTAAGTTAACCCTTGCTAGTCAACTAACAACTAGTTTTAAGGATTCAAAACACGGTTAACAACCATTTACAACACGATTAAAGTCTAGAGAAAATTAAGTTTGGTGCGGAAGCATCAAAATGCGTGTTCGGTTCTTGACAATGTACTTGATCACCATCCGGGAGGACCTCGTCCATACCTAGGGTCAAACAACTAAAGACATTAGTTTTGACTTTAGTGTAGCATATATATATATACAAATTCCGACATCGAAAAGTGAATAAAATACAAATTTTCTAGGCCCCACCGTAACTTACGGTGTCTACCGTAAGTTACGGTAGACCCTGAATGACTTTGGTTCTGCCGAAACACAGAGATAATCCACCATAACATTTTTTATTTCCACCGTAAATTACGGTGGAGACCGTAATTTACGGTGGACGCTGGGATTTTACCATTTGACTATTTTGTGAATTTCGCTCCAATTCGCATACCGATTTAGGCTATTTCCTTCCTGTATGTCTGTAAATTCATTACGGACATGTTCGTTTTGTTTATCATACCAATATTTATCTCGTCGATCATTCGGCTAAAAGTTACTATACTTGCAATTATTCGACCCCTTCTATCTATAAGGGTATATTTCAAATTTCTTATTCCAACCTTTTAGATGCCATTACCCAAGTTCCCGGGCTTGTACATCTTGGTGTGTTTACTTTATTCATGGCTTCATGTTTCCTTGGAACTAGAAGCTCGTTTCTTCGGAATTCAACATTCCGTTTCAAACAACACATCTTATTGACCTCTAGCGTTTGACCCGATATCACGGGTTCGTAGACTTAAATCAACATAACCAATTTATTGGTGTGGTACAATTCATCACCTAGCGAGGTATGAAACTTTCAAGTCTCTACCCACATGATTCCTTTACAAGTCTCATTTCGACCCGTTTGGCTATCTAGTGAAGACCATCACTTTATTGACAAGCCAAACCCAATTCCAAATATTTATTTTGACCCGTTTGATGGTCTAGTGAACTTCGCCACTTAAACAACACATCAAACGCATCCATTACACTACGACATCATTTATACACTAAAACCAAACATTTTTACATAATGTAACGAGACTAAAGTCACGCACCTTTAAAGCACACCTTTTCCGCGTGTATCTCCTCCGGCGTGTCCACTTGACGTTCCGGAATCCTTGCCTAAAGAGTTCAATTCATAACAAGTTTAGAACTCTTTCATAAGCTTTAACGCATTATTTCTTAATATATTCAAATCTGCGTTTTACCCAACATTTAACATTTTAACCCTCATTTAGGCGTTTTATCAAACACCTAGCGGGTCAGATTTCTACATGATATAAACCAAGTTCATGACTTGAGTTTATCACCCTAATTAACTTCAATTAGACTATATACACATATTTTAACATCAACAATTTAGAGATTCCCTCATAATTTTCAGTTTACACTAGAACAAGAGTTTTAATCCTAGTGTTTATCAAGTTCTACTAACATACTAATCACCCACTATGGTGATTTTGATCTATACAATTATCATGCAAGAATTTGACAAGAAATCATCTAGGGTTTGTCCCTAAACCTTATATCACTTCCAATTTCATGCTTATAACACATAATCAAGCTCTACACTCGATTTCAATCACATGCATGAACTTTGAATTGAATGAAAATGACCTAATTAGACATACCTTATGATCCCTTTGTCGAGGTGATCATGATTCTATGTTCAGATTTCGATTTCAACTTGATTTTGGCCTTCAATTTGATAGTTTAGTAGAAGTTAGGGTTTTGGGAGTGAGGGTGTCGCCCCCTCCTGCTCTTGATCGACCAGACCCTTCTAATGGGGTGTTTGGTTTTGTTTTAATTAAAACTAATAATATAATTTTCAATTTTAACAACTTAGGCCCCTCCACTTTTGTTTAACATATAGTTTGATTATTTTAACCATCTTTCTAGTTACCACCAAACTTGTAGTTAACTAGGTTATAGTTTCCTAGTTAATTAATTCTTGTTTATTTATACTTTATAACTCTAATATAAAGTTTTATATTTTCGGGATGTTACAAGTGCACCCCCCTTAAAAGGGGTTTCGTTCCCGAAACAGAATTTATGTACCAAATAGTATGGGGTAGAGCCGTTGCATCTCTTCTTCGGATTCCCATGTGGTATCCGCACCCTTCCTATGTTCCCATTTAACCTTCACTTGGTTAATCACTTTGTTCCTCAAACTCTTCTCTTTATGATCTAAAATCGCGATTGGTTTTACTACATAGTTGAGGCTATTATCCACCTTGATATCATCATAGTGGATACGAGCAGTTTCGTCTGCTAAACATTTTCGGAGATGTGACACGTGGAAAGTGCTATGAATCCCACTCAACTCCTCGGGTAGTTCGAGACGATATGCCACTTTACCAACCCGTTCGGTGATTCTAAATGGCCCAATAAATCTTGGGCTCAACTTCCCTCTTTTTCTGAACCGTATTATTCCTTTCCACGGCGATACTTTCAGCATTACCTTATCGCCCACTTGAAACTCAATCGCCCTCTTTCGTTTGTCCGCGTACGACTTTTGTCGATCCTGAGCCGCTTTTAGGTGAGTTCGGACCATGTCGATCTTCTCGTTCGTAGTTCGAATTATATCAGTAGGTGCTAGTCCCCGTGGACCCACTTCTCCCCAACATACCGGGGTTCGACACTTTCTACCATATAACATCTCATATGGGGCCATTCTAATGCTCGAGTGATAGCTATTGTTATATGAAAATTCGACTAAGGGTAGATAGACATCCCAACTACCCCCGAAGTCAATAATGCAAGCCCGCAGCATATCCTCCAACGTTTGTATTGTTCTTTCACTTTGTCCATCTGTTTGTGGATGGTAAGCGGTGCTAATGAACAGTTTAGTCCCCATTTGTTCTTGGAAGTCACGCCAAAAATTCGAAGTGAACCGAGTATCTCTGTCTGACACAATGGATATCGGTACCCCATGACGTGCTATGATTTCATTGGTGTACACCTCCGACATCTTCTCGGATGTATAAGTCTCACGAATCGGAATGAAGTGAGCACTTTTCGTCAATCTATCCACGACTACCCATATAGCATCAAACCCGCGGTTGGTTTTGGGTAATTTGGTCAACAAATCCATGGTGATTTGTTCCCATTTCCAAAGTGGGATGTCCAATGGTTGCAACTTACCATATGGCTTTTGGTGCTCCACTTTGACTTGCAAGCATGTCAAACACTTCTCCACATATTTCACGATGTCTCTTTTCATTCCGGGCCACCAATAATTCTGTTTTAAATCGTTATACATCTTGGCCGCCCCCGGATGTATCGAATAACGAGATTTATGGGCCTCGTCAAGTAGAAGTGCCTTGACCCCACATGAGTTTGGAACCCAAATTCTCCCAAATCGAGTTTTCAATCCTTGGTTATTATCCGCCAGGTCTTTTAACTGCCCAACTATTCTTTCCCTTTTTACATTTTCTTCCTTTACTGCTTCAATTTGAGATTTCCGGATTTGCTCAAGCAAACCCGATGTCACAATTAGTTGCATCGATCGTACTCGAATAGGCGTATAATCTGTCTTTCAGCTCAACGCGTCTGCCACTACATTAGCCTTCCCGGGGTGGTAATGTATTTCACAATCAAAGTCTTTGACGGTTTCAAACCACCGCCTCTGCCTCATATTTAATTCCTTCTGATCGAAGAAATACTTCAAGCTTTTATGATCGGTAAAGATAGTGCATTTCACCCCATACAAATAATGCCTCCATATTTTCAAGGCGAACACCACCGCCGCCAACTCGAGGTCATGGGTAGGATATCTCTTCTCATGGGTCTTTAGCTGCCTCGAGGCATAGGCTATAATCTTGCCTCGTTGCATCAAAATGCAGCCAAGCCCCGAATGTGATGTATCTGAGTAAACTACCATGTCGTCTGTTCCATCCGGTAATGACAATACCGGTGCATGGGTTAGTTTTTCCTTAAGCGTTTGGAACGCCCTTTCTTGATCTTCACCCCAAATAAACTTTTCGTCCTTACGGGTTAATTTGGTTAATGGCATAGCAATTTTGGAGAAATCCTGTATGAATCTTCGATAATAAGCCGCAAGCCCCAAAAAACTTCTGATCTCCGAAGGATTCTTCGGTGGATCCCATCTTGCCACGGCTTCTATCTTTGACGGGTCTACTAACACCCCGTTTGCACTAATGATGTACCCAAGAAATTGTACTTCTCGCAACCAGAAAGCACATTTCGAGAACTTTGCGTACAATTTCTCTTTTCTGAGCGTCTCTAACACTTCACGCAAATGATTTGTGTGTTCCGCTTCATTCTTCGAATATATCAAGATGTCATCAATGAACACTATTACCGACTTATCTAGCATAGGCTTACAGACCCAGTTCATGAGGTCCATGAAAGCCGCGGGTGCATTAGTTAACCCAAAGGATATCACAAGGAACTCGTAATGTCCATACCGTATACGGAAAGCCGTCTTCGGTATATCTTCCTCCTTGACTTTCAACTGATGGTATCCCGACCTAAGGTCGATCTTGGAGAACCAACTCGCGCCTTCCAATTGATCAAATAAATCGTCGATTCTTGGGAGTGGGTATCGATTCTTCACCGTGAGTTTATTTAACTCTCTGTAATCAATGCACATACGCATGCTCCTGTCCTTCTTTTTCACAAATAGCACCGGTGCGCCCCACGGAGACACACTAGGCCTGATAAACCCTTTGTCTAACAGATCTTGAATTTGCGACATCAATTCTTGTAATTCTGATGGCGCGAGTCGATACGGCGCCTTGGCCACAGGTTTCGCGCCCGGAACCAATCGATCCCGAACTCTACCTCCCGTTCTGGCGGTATTCCCGGTAGGTCCTCCGGAAATACATCGGCATAATCGCGTACCACTGGTACATCTTCAATCTCTAGTGATTTCTTGTCTGGTTCGTTCGCGTATATCATGAATGCCCTACAACCGTGCCTCATGAGCTTGCGAGCTTTTAGCATTGAACACATAACGGGATTACCCCTCTTTTCACCGTATATGGTAACAGATTTTCCACTTGGAGATGTTAATTTTATCTCCTTGCGGAAACATACGACTCTCGCATGGTATCGGGATAGCCAATCCATTCCGACTACTACTTGGAATTTCCCCATCGACATAGGAATCAAGTCTATTGAATATTCTTCATCGTCAATGTTTATCTTACAATCTCGACAAACATCACACACAAGGAAACTTTTGTTATCACCTATTTCTACTTCTAATGGCATAGGCAATTTTGTTAGTACAAAAGAAGGATGTCGAATAAATCCATGTGAAACAAAGGATTTATTCGCACCCGTATCAAATAACACATGTGCAGGAATTGAATTTATGGCAAATATACCTGAGACCACATCGGGCTCTGTTTTTGCCTCCACTGCTGTTAACTGGAAAGATCTTGCCTTTGCTCTTGGTGTCTCAGTGTGGGTATTCTTGTCATCTTTCTTTCCGATCAGCTCTGGGCACTCAGATTTCTTGTGACCTGGTTGGTAGCATTTGTAATACACCGACACCTTTCCCGGGCACAATGCAGCCGTGTGCCCCATTTTCCCACATATAGGACACGGTTTGTCCTTGAACCGACACTCACCCTTGTGCCCCTTCCCGCGTATCTTGCAGTTTGATGACCCGCTTTTCCCTTCTTGTTTCTTTGAGGATTCTGTTGTGCGCGCCTTTTTCGTTGGGCTTGGATTGACTATCAGCGCCCTTCTTTCACCTCTTTCAATCTGTTTCTTCAACTCTATCTCACGTTCCCGAGCAACGTTTATAATCTCGGTGAGAGTTTCGTACTTTGAAGGAGTCATAAACTCCCTATACTCGGCGCTCAATATATTATAATAATAATATATTTTCTGCTCCTCATTCGTTATCAATTCATCACAAAACTTCATCTTATCCATGAACATTCCCGTGATTTTATCAATAGATTCACCCTTGTGTCGAAGCTGCATGAATTCTTCCTTGATCTTGTTAATGACTGCCTTGGGACTGTGATGTTTAAGAAACGGCGTCTTAAACTCATCCCATGTCATAGCTTTAGCCGCTTCGCTTCCAATTTCTTTCTTCTTGTTATCCCACCAGTCTTTCGCTTGACCCCTTAACTGACCCGTGCCATAGGCTACGTAGTCGTCTGGATCACAATGAGTCCTTTCGAATACTCCATCCATATCGCTTAGCCACCGCTGGCATATTATCGGGTCAACCTCCCCATTGTAAATTGGCGGCTTGCACGCCATGAACTCTTTATATGAGCAAGACTTTCGTCCTCCCGACTTTTCCTTTGCTAAATTGGTATTATCTTCCAATTTCTTGATTCTTTCTTCCACCACTGATAATACCGTGTTTTGGATTTTATCAATAAAACCTGACAAACTGTTTTCGATTGCCTTCCCTACCTCTTCAGCAATCACTTCTCTTGTTTGCTCGGTGACTCTTGGCACCGCATTATCATCACCTTTATCCGTCATCTTTAACTGAAATGTTTACATGAAGCGTTAAACATTTCATCCATAGCATATGGTTTATTTACTTCGGTTTATTCAAGTTCATAACTTGCTTTTACCGCTCTTATTTAATGCACTTTCCGGGTTTGAGTGTATTAACACGCTCTTCCCATGCATATCTATTCATCATTCCCCTTTTTATACTTAGTAACTCTACTTAGAACAATTAATTCTTACCGGATGCTTGATCAAGCTTGAACCGAACACTTTGTTGACAACCTTAAGCTCTGATACCAACTTGTAACACTCTTAACATTTGGACGGAATTTAATAAATAATTATATTAACTTCATACTAAACAGAGTTTACAAAAACTTTTCGTGTTTAAAGACCATACATAATTACGATAGTACCCAAAACAAAGCCAAGATAGTACATAACAAGTTTTAAGTTAACCCTTGCTAGTCAACTAACAACTAGTTTTAAGGATTCAAAACACGGTTAACAACCATTTACAACACGATTAAAGTCTAGAGAAAATTAAGTTTGGTGCGGAAGCTTCAAAATGCGTGTTCGGTTCTTGACAATGTACTTGATCACTATTCGGGAGGACCTCGTCCATACCTAGGGTCAAACAACTAAAGACATTAGTTTTGAATTTAGTGTAGCATATATATATACAAATTCCGACATCGAAAAGTGAATAAAATACAAATTTTCTGGGCCCCACCGTAACTTACGGTGTCTACCATAAGTTACGGTAGACCCTGAATGACTTTGGTTCTGCCGAAACACAGAGATAATCCACCATAACATTTTTTATTTCCACCGTAAATTACGGTGGAGACCGTAATTTACGGTGGACGCTGGGATTTTACCATTTGACTATTTTGTGAATTTCGCTCCAATTCGCATACCGATTTAGGCTATTTCCTTCCTGTATGTCTGTAAATTCATTACGGACATGTTCGTTTTGTTTATCATACCAATATTTATCTCGTCGATCATTCGGCTAAAAGTTACTATACTTGCAATTATTCGACCCCTTCTATCTATAAGGGTATATTTCAAATTTCGTATTCCAACCTTTTAGATGCCATTACCCAAGTTCCCGGGCTTGTACATCTTGGTGTGTTTACTTTATTCATGGCTTCATGTTTCCTTGGAACTAGAAGCTCGTTTCTTCGGAATTCAACATTCCGTTTCAAACAACACATCTTATTGACCTCTAGCGTTTGACCCGATATCACGGGTTCGTAGACTTAAATCAACATAACCAATTTATTGGTGTGGTACAATTCATCACCTAGCGAGGTATGAAACTTTCAAGTCTCTACCCACATGATTCCTTTACAAGTCTCATTTCGACCCGTTTGGCTATCTAGTGAAGACCATCACTTTATTGACAAGCCAAACCCAATTCCAAATATTTATTTTGACCCGTTTGATGGTCTAGTGAACTTCGCCACTTAAACAACACATCAAACGCATCCATTACACTACGACATCATTTATACACTAAAACCAAACATTTTTACATAATGTAACGAGACTAAAGTCACGCACCTTTAAAGCACACCTTTTCCGCGTGTATCTCCTCCGGCGTGTCCACTTGACGTTCCGGAATCCTTGCCTAAAGAGTTCAATTCATAACAAGTTTAGAACTCTTTCATAAGCTTTAACGCATTATTTCTTAATATATTCAAATCTGCGTTTTACCCAACATTTAACATTTTAACCCTCATTTAGGCGTTTTATCAAACACCTAGCGGGTCAGATTTCTACATGATATAAACCAAGTTCATGACTTGAGTTTATCACCCTAATTAACTTCAATTAGACTATATACACATATTTTAACATCAACAATTTAGAGATTCCCTCATAATTTTCAGTTTACACTAGAACAAGAGTTTTAATCCTAGTGTTTATCAAGTTCTACTAACATACTAATCACCCACTATGGTGATTTTGATCTATACAATTATCATGCAAGAATTTGACAAGAAATCATCTAGGGTTTGTCCCTAAACCTTATATCACTTCCAATTTCATGCTTACAACACATAATCAAGCTCTACACTCGATTTCAATCACATGCATGAACTTTGAATCGAATGAAAATGACCTAATTCGACATACCTTATGATCCCTTTGTCGAGGTGATCACAATTCTATGTTCAGATTTCGATTTCAACTTGATTTTGGCCTTCAATTTGATAGTTTAGTTGAAGTTAGGGTTTTGGGAGTGAGGGTGTCGCCCCCTCCTGCTCTTGATCGACCAGACCCTTCTAATGGGGTGTTTGGTTTTGTTTTTATTAAAACTAATAATATAATTTTCATTTTTAACAACTTAGGCCCCTCCACTTTTGTTTAACATATAGTTTGATTATTTTAACCATATTTCTAGTTACCACCAAACTTGTAGTTAACTAGGTTATAGTTTCCTAGTTAATTAATTCTTGTTTATTTATACTTTATAACTCTAATATAAAGTTTTATATTTTCGGGAACAGTTATACTCGTACTTATGTTTATACTCTCATTTATACGATTTATGATTATACTCACATTCTTTCGTTCATGCTCAAATTTGTACTCACATTTATACTCGCTTGTCATACACGTTATACTTGTGCTCATACTCTCGACATGCGTTTTGTGTTTATGCTCACATGCGTGTTCATATCTAAACTCATACTTTGTTCATGCTTTTTACTCAAAGTTTATACACTCGCACCTGTACGCGAGCGAAAACCGAGGGATTCGCTTACGTTGGTCTTATACTATTTGGGAACACAAACATGCTAATATGCTACATTTCTTTACACACACAATCTTATGTTCAAAATTTATGTATACCTTAATTCATACGCAACTATTACAAGCTATGCGGATCATGCGACGATCAATATAATCGCGGGTGCACACGGGATTATGATGATAGACGTATGAGAACCATAAAGTGTACTACTGCGTATGGTAAGACACGGAACGTAACATTGCACCGAATAACGAAACGGACGTAACATGATCGAAACATGGTGGATACGCCGCTGGTACATCCTATATATAAGTGTTTCCGCCATATTACCAAACTTTCGTAACACGTGCCATGAGAAATTCGGTGTTTTGCAGACCTTTTTGGACCTAATACAAACTTTAAACAACTCACAAACGCATTATAACTGATTATCCACGACGAGACTTCATCCTTAAGCACGCTACTTTCGTCTATCCAGCACCTATGCTATTTCTGACACTCGCATTCATGTAATCAACATCAGTCGTTCACTTTTATACTCTCATTATTCTCCATTAATCTTTTCTTCTATACGAACCTCAAGCCTGTTTAAACGTTCGAATCCTAACTTATCTCCCTACCTTTAAAACCATCTTCCTATTCTTTATTTTTTTTGTAAACATATTCAGTTGGCTGTTATCACTTTATTTGAAGTACAAAACCTTCTCGCTCCTCTCAATAAACAATTTATACAAATGTGTGATTTTATACTATCCTTAAAACTTTTTACACAAACTACCCCACTTTCATCAAATACAACCTGTTTTAATACAAATACCTCCTTCGTAAATATGAGACATTTTTGAAACACCTCCAAATGTAGTTATTCAAACTCGTTTAAACTCACTTTACCCATATACGCACCTATACGTTTTCAATTATGTTTTGTACCTCAACCAATTTAGACAAACGAACTCCTTTACAAATTTATCTTGTCGTTCTTCGAAATTTCTTACTTTTTACGTGTAGAAATTTTCAAGTCTCAGTTTTGAATAATCACTCTTTTGCCAAAACTCTTCAAATCTTCCTCTTGAATAAATTTCGGGACGAAATTTCCTAAAGGAGGGGAGACTGTAACGCCATGCGTTTTCAAACTTTGTATATTTGGAAACCCTTGCTTGAAATCCTATTTTTGGAAACCTTGTTCTATCTTGGTAATCTACTTTCGTTTCATTTGTAATTCGAGAGTACTGATCAAAACAAAAACGAAGTTATTTTGTGTATTCATATTAGTCTTATGTGCATCTGATAATCAAATTCTCAGATTCTTGATTCGTTAATTATCGACACTTGATACATGTTAAACTAATTGAAACTATTAAAATGATGAGATTCGGATCCTAATTCTCGAAACCCGAAAGCTTCGTGAAATGAATAATCGTTTAAAAGATTTTTATTCGTTATAAATATAGTCATTATTCAAATTATTTAAATTAATTAAATTAATTAATTTTGTTATTTAAAAGTTTTATTTTTAATAATCTAGTTAGTCTCGTTAGATTTTAAAGTTAGAAAATACAAACTAACCTAGTTAGTTTAATTGTAAAGTTAGTTCTTTTAAAAGCATCATAACATTAGTAGTTAATTAAAGTCAAGGGTTGGTTTGAGTAATTTACTGAAAGTATAATGTTTTAAAATATAAAAATAAATAAATAAATGAACACCAATCCACAACAGTCATTCCAATTTCACACTTTAGTCTAGTAATTATTATACACTAATATGTCATGCATTATTATATCAACAAGTTGCCTAAAAGGAGATTTTTTTTGAACGTTGATCCATATGGGCAGCCAAAACACAAATTTATGTTGCAATTAATAAAAAAAAATAAAAAGATTATAAGGGGCAGAATTGGCGACCAGCTAGGTGGCTGTTTTAAAGTTGTTTGTTTTTTTTCCTAACCACATAATATTACTTGTGATAAAGTGGATAGTATGTGATAAGTTAATATAACCTAACATAATTTAGTTAGTGCCATATTTATTTCTTCACAAAACAAGAAAAGAAAAAAAAGGAAACAAATGGCTGTCCATATCCCCTTCCGTCCGCAGCTCCTAGAGAGTTGTTTTTTGGTTTTGTTTTAATTATTTATCAACCAACTAATTGTATTTAATTGCCAACCACCTTAACCCTAATCCTTTCCTATATAAACCCAAGTGCCTCCAAGCCATTGACACTTTTGAAATCACTCTAAACTCCCCCAAATCAGTCTATAATCAGCTACAAATCTCAAGTTCGAGTAGAAGCATCAACCTCCACTAAAGTGAGCATAACTCACTCATTTCTTATCCGATTTAGTCTATTCTGTTTCCTATGTGCTTGGTTTGACCTTAGCTTCGATTCCATGGGTTTTTCATAGTAAATAAGTCCCTGGAACTCCGGCAAAAAGGCTCCAAAGTCCACTGATTGTTTTTGTTTTCATGTAATCTTTGTTAAACTTAACCAAACTTGAGTTTTCTCATCTCAAACCTATGTCCTAATGCTTATAACCTCATCTATTGTTAGTTAAGCTTAAAAACAAGGTTGAGACATGGTAAATCAGAGGTTAAAACCTCATAAACATTCTGTTTTAGTTAGGGTTTTACCCACAAGAAGTGTTCAAGCTTGAAGCTTGATGTAAGTGTGATTGTTAGACTAGCTTGGGCTATCTTTCATAAAAATCCACTCACTTCTTGATGTTTTCTCAAAGATTAGTTGTTGTATTTCATTATCTTTGTAAGTTCATGACCCTCCTTGGTTGTTTTTACATCAAGTGTAGTGGTGAACACTTAAGAGGTGCCTAAATGGAAGCTTGTTCTTCCTACCTCCTACATGATTTCCATGATACTTAGAGGTACCTAAATGGAGACATTAATCTCCTACCTCATGCTTGAACCATAGGACCTTGTAATCTATATATTATCTAATTATTCCATATGTATACCTAAGTAACTAAACTTGATAATAACTTAATAGTTACTTGTCAAGAATATGTTACATCATCTATGACCATGCCCTTGCTACGACTCTAATGGACCTTTGAATCCATGAAATCATACAAACTCTTTTGAGTTTTAATAGTGTCAAGAACAAGAGTTATGTGTACAAGATGATTATTTTCACTTATGTTATTTTCCATACATTTTAGACTCCGAATCTATAATCTTCCGATTTCCCCAAACACACACACCTATGTTTTCCTCGTGTAGAAGGACTAGGTGCTCCAAACTAATCCATCCATCAAAACCACTCGCGGGATTTCAAGTAGGAAAGCTTGCAAAACCCGTGAGTATACTCGATCCCTTTTACCATTTTGGGATGCAACGTGTATATTATACAAATGACACTTAAACTATTTTAAACATACTCTATCCATGCTTAACATGAAACTATGTGTGATACTTGTTATTCTCGTATGCTATGTAAACTATTTGGTCATTATATGCTCATTAACTTTGCTAGCCTCCCTTAACAATTATAGCGCTATAGGATTAACGCACCGCCCGTTAGACTTGGGGTATTGTTAAGTTAAACATGTTACCTCCCGCTACTCTATTGGGATTAGGCTATTTTAACGCGTTGTATACTCGGGTTTGAACATATTGTACGTCATATTTGCATACTAGTACTCACATATTATGAATCATGTTGGATATGAGCACTTTTTATTCTATTTATGCTATGTAACAAAACTTGTATACTCGCCTTTGCTTTTGCATTGAACTCTATTTTAATACATGTTGCAGGTTAATTGATGAAGTGATGTTACAAGATGAAACAAGATTTAGGGTGGACTAGATACACACCTAGATTAATCTATCTTTTGTTGTTATGTTACAATTTGAAACAATGTTGTTATTTTTATTTGAATCTTGTATGACAATTAGTCTTGAAATGAAATTTTAATTAAATTAATATTGTCACATAGTGTTATGAAGTCTCTTGCAATCTACGCATTTCGTCTCATCCCGATGTTTCCGCCATCGGTTGGGGTGTGACACTGAATGCTTTCCTAAGTGTCGGGAATCAAAAGTGTCACAAAAGGTACATAAAGCACACTAAACTGCAAAGTTTAGCACCTTAACGAACCAGTAACCAACCGAGCAGCTGGACACTACCCGAAACACCAAATTTACGCTAGAAGCATTGTTTTAACATTACCAAGCTAGTTATGGTCTCCGGACATCATAACACCCCATACGAATATCTAATAAATAAAACACGTAACTTATACTTGGATTTCAACTAGTAATTAACTAGTTTAGTTCAAACCTATTCTAATACCCCCCCCCCCCCTCCATGTCTATGGCCCCAACAAGGGCCCCACTTTGATGATTTGTTTCCAATATTATAATAGATATGCTTATACGTTCCTAAACATGTTATACAAAGGTTAACACTTGAAGTTGGATTATAAGAATGCACCATGAGTTCTAACTTCATTTTACACACACTCAAAACACACACTTTCTCTTCCTCTTCTCCTCCTTGTTCTCGGCCGACCCCAAGCACCCACACATCCATCATCATTCATCCATTCTCATACAATCCAAGCTTATACAAAGGTGTTAGAGGTCACATAAAGGATCTAGGAGCTTTTGGAACTTCAAGGACCTCTCTTATTTGCTTTTATCCACTTGTTTTCTTCTCTTGATCATCCCTAGCCTTGTGCTAGTGGTAAGAACCTTGATCTTGCTATTTTACTTCCATTTTAAGTGGTTAAAAGAATAATCATAATGTTGATCATGAAAAACACTAAGAATCATAAGAATGAAACTTGAACATAAGCTTAAATCATGAAGAAACTAAGTTGTTTATGTGTTGATTTGCTTGATGATTGTTGATTGTTTGTGAAAATAATGTTGATCATCATATGATCTTGCTAGATCATGATTAAAAACATAATCTAGCAAGATGAGAGGATGAACATGTTAGAAGTTAATGGATCATCCTCATGAGAAGCATGAACTTGAATGAATAAAGTTGTTTCTTGAAAAGTAATGATCAAAGTGAGTAGTAATACTTGTAGATCTAAAGATTTATGGATGATTTCTAAAGAAACCAAGTTAAAAATATAAGTCTTACTAAATCTTGGTTCTTACATAAACAAGCCTTATTTTTTGTGGTTAAACAAGTGTAGAAACACTTGTGTAACAAGAAGAATTCATAAAGAAATATTTTTAGAAAACATGATCATAAGTTGTAAAGATCCATATTCTTTAAAAATGAAGTTTTTAAAGAATCACTCACACTTTAAAGGATAACAAGGCTTACTAATAACACTAGTAAGTTACTACAAATTTTTGTGAAATTTCAAGTTCATGAAGTAGTAGATTATACTTGTTTTTTGCAAAATTGGTAAGTAAATGTTGTTTATTATTGTTTGTGGATTGATTGTGATGGTTTTTACAAAAGAAAAAGATATGCTTGAAAGCATGGAAACCTCCATTTTTAGAGGAAACTATGGCAAAATTTTCTAAAAATTTAAACACTTAGAAAAATATTTCTAAACAAGTATTTACAAGTGTATTTTAAACCATAAATTGTTACAAAAACTTTGCCATAATTTTTTGTTACAAAAATATAAATATTGGAGGTAGGTTTTTATAACTAAAAGTGACTAAATATATATTTAGGAAATATATATTTAGAAGACACCATGTGTGTGATTAATTGTATATTTTGTGTATTAGTTATATTATTCTAGGACATGAAATAATATAACACATCAAAATACCCAGAATTACAATCCAAAATATTACCAAAATTCCAAGAAATAAATATACACATTTCACACAAAATATTGGTGAAACCGAACTAAGGAATATAACTTACAAAATATTCCGGAAAATTTATTCACAAAGTATATTTTGGTAAATAATATTTTGGACACCAAGAAAATGAAAATATGATTTTTACAATTACTACAAGGATATATCATATTTTTGACAAGGGAAAAATATATTATTTTTGGCAAGTATGAATATATATTTTTTTCTTGAAATCTTTGGAAGATATATTATTTAAGAAATATATATTTTCTTACACAAACATGAAGTACAATATTTTTTGGGTGAAAGATATATTTTCTCAGATAAATATGAAATATATCATTTTTGAAGAAAAATGAGTTTACATATATATTATCCAAGTTAGACATGAAAATATACTATTTTTGAAGCTTATGAGAAAATACAAATTTTTTTTCCAAAAGAAAAATTATAAATAATTTTTCTAAATAATATTTAGTACAATATATATTTTGGAAATATATATCGATGGACTTTTATTAAGGATATTATTTCGGAAAATTAATACGAAATTAAGTATATGGATACTTAATGAATACGATAAAAATACGTATGCTCATACGTATAAATACATACCGGAATACGACTCTAATACATGGCAAAAATATACAAATATAAGAATACGAATACAAATACACCCATCCTTGGGAAGGATATACAAGTATAAATACTTGGGAAGTATTAAGTTAAAATAATTGTTTTAACAATTATTCCAAAATTTAATAAATATAATTTAAGTTAAAATATTAATTATTTTAACAAATAATTATATAACTTGGAATAATATCGAAGACACAAAAGAAACGTAACTCAAAGACATTAATACTAAGTCAAGGCACGACCCGCCCGTCTAATAGATCATAGTACGTTGTAGGTAGTCGTGTTTACCCGAAGGAGCTTGAGTTACGGTGGTTGAAGACGTAAGACTGTGAGTTCATGTCCCCTTTTCTTTAAACTGTTTTGTTTTATAACTTCGGGGGTGAAGTGCATGTTACAAAATGATTACAAACAATTACAATTGGTATGGTTAGCTATGGAAAGTACAGTAGATCATGTGAATGGGTAGGCGCACTCCTAAGACCATTAATCCTCGTGTTAGGACCGAAGGGCATGAGTGATAGATCTATTTGGGTGTAGCGAGCCCACACCCATGTGGACCGGGGTTTAGCCCATGAGGTGACTATGTCTTACAGCCGGAGGCCCGGTACAAAATCTGCTAGGTTTGAGCCTTCCTACGTCGTTGCACGCATGTTAATGGCCTTGCAAACCATTAATCGATTTGTTTACTTGTTTTGCTTTCATACCGGGATTTACAAAACATACATACATACATACAATGATTTCAAGGTTTCATTTATACACACAAATAAACACATGAACTCGCTCAACTTTTGTTGATGTTTTTAAAACTACATGTATTTCAGGGAATTAAAAGTGGATCTGGCGGGCGTTGGATGTTTCAAGTTGCGTTAAGAATAAAGGATGTCATCCGTTGTCCTAGGCCTTGGTTAGTGTGTCTTATCCCTGGAAGAGACACATCTTCCACGCCTGATTTTATTTAGAGTCTTTTGATGAGTCCTTAGGGAACTCTAAACAATTCGTATGGTTTGTAAAATTTGAATTTGAAGTCTATATTTAAACAATGATGTTTGTAATGTTTTTAAATTTAATTAATGGATGACCATCCATGGTTTTATCATATAGTTGTTATGATTGAATGCAATGATATTAAGCAAGTCACACATAATCACGCTTCCGCAAAAGACAGGGTGTGACAATTTATATACATTCAACTATTATATTGAGTTATAATAATTACTAATAATACTAATAAATTAAACTCGAGATATCAAAGTGGACGTTTTCATATAGTTACCGTATCACTGCTACATAATACTTCAAATTATCTACTCGATATTTATAGTGGGCTCGCGGTGCATCGCTCGCATGTCATAATACTACTCTACTAGTTTACTCTAAAAACTAAGAAAAGCAAAAAAAAAAAAAAAAGGTGGAAAAAGAAAAAAAAAGTTGGATGTTAACTGAAAAGTCTGACCAGATTTTGATTTTAGATGAAAATAGCAACAAAATTGAAACTACATGGATCGAGATTCAAAATGTTTGATTTTAGACTAAAAGTAGAGGTGCACAAACCGGTTAATTTTAATAACCGGTTCGGTTAACCAGTTATACCGGTTAATTTGACTTTTTGACTTTAACCGGTTAATGCTTTAACCGGTTATTACTTTAACCGGTTATTTTTTTAACTGGTCCGGTTAATTACTTTAACCGGTTCGGTTAATTAACCGGTTATTTTCGGTTATTAACCGGTTTTTTTGCCTATTTTTTGAATTTTTCGGTTATTTTTTCGGTTAACCAGTCTATCGGTTAAAAAACCGGTTTAAAAAAACCGGTTAATAACCGGTTATTATACTAAACACTTATAACCGGTTACTAACCTACGGTTAAAAATAACCAGTAACCGGTTATTCCTAAATCGGTTATTAACCGGTTACGGTTTCGGTTAATAACCGGTTACGGTTAATTAACCGGTTATTTTGTGCACCTCTAACTAAAAGTGGCAGAATTGACCAAACCTCAGAGGTCATTATGGCAGTTTACTCTATATTTTATTAATCTAAAACCAATATTGATAAAAGTACTTTATTTCTTATCATAATAAAATAATAATTTATTTATAATAAATAATGGTTTAATTTACATTGTTTACCCCACATCCACACAAGCTCATTACTCATACTCACTGGTTTGCATTTCTTTTTGGTCCCTCAGTTTTAACTATATATCATGGCAGTATATTTAAGAACACTTTTAATGGTGCCAAATTGCCAAAACAAATCGGATAAAAATCGGTCCACGTTTAAATAAACAGTTGTACATCATATCGTAATAAAAGTATAATTAGTTAGGCCTACTACTCAAAACGTAATAAAAGTATAATTAATTAAATTGGGCCTACTACTCAAAATATATCTATAAACCTATAACATATTATTTGAACGTTTTTCTCTCCATCCATCACTTGCCTTCACAGCCCCCCTTGTTACACATCTATAAATTTAGTGTATTGTTTTGTGACAAATAAATGTTCAGTCTTGTAACACTGAATCAAAGTTACATATACAAATATATAGATTTTAGTAACTAAAACTTACTGTGAGTTTTAGGGTGATTATGTAATAGGTGGTTGACTTAGTAGCTTACTAACCATTTGTACTTTTGAATCTTTGGGGTGTTGAATAAAAGTTGTTGTTTACCGTCAAAAAAAAACTTACGGTGAGTTATATCAATATAAACTCTTGTAACTTAAGTGTTAAAATTACTATAATTAAAAAATATTCAATTATATTTATGTGTTTAAAAGAATGGAAATTGAATGCTATAAAAATAAAGATTAGAAGATAAAGTTATTTTAACAACATATGGATGAGAAATAACAAATAAAAACCGACATACTACATACACAACGTGGTTATAAATAAAATATGTAGATCACATAGACGTGCTTACCATCAAGTTTGAGTTTACCGGAAAAGAAAATATATAATTTAATTATGGATACATTGAGTTATGCTCTTGTGATGGAATTTAATATAATAAATTAAGGAACGCATTTGAATGATGACTTGACAAAAAAATATAAAGAATATACAGATAGAGCGATTGTATACATTTTTAATTAATATACGTCTTCATTATTGAGTTAATTTTTAATCTTGAACTAATTAGTTGTAGTTTCCCTAAGCATATTCAAGAATGGAATCATCGTGCAAATGAAAGCCCAGGATAACGTTGAATATAGTTTAAAGAATAAGTTTGTGTTATATTTAATTAACAGTGAAATGTCATTTTAGCCCCTGTGGTTTGAGTCATTTTGTCAGTTTAGTCCAAATGTTTTATTTTTCTCATGTGGGTCCAGAAAGGTTTCACTGTTGCCATTTTAGGTCATTGGATTAACTTCATCCATTAATTATGTTAACAAGAAAGGCAATTCGGTCATTTTATATGGCCGAATTGCCCTTGTAGTTCACAGAATTACATATAAAATGACCGGATTGCCCTTCTCGTTAACAGGAAAAAAAATGGATGAAGTTAACCCAAATGACTAACAAATTGATGGAATTTACACCCTCAAGTGTCAAGGGACTTTAAACAAGCAAACAAAAGAGTCTCTAGATCTTGATAAATATTTTTTCTATGCTTTACTCTTACACCCACACTTGATACTTGAGGGTGTAAATCTAGTTTGAACGTATTGAAAAATATAAATTGAGCGTGCTTGAGACAAAGTGACACAAGTGGTCAAGTGTGAGACCAAATTCTTGCGTAGCCGGGTTATGCTATGCTATATATTGGATAAAAGTCGACCTGATTTTTTAAGGTGTAATAACGTATGGCCCGCTAAGTAAAACATTTACAGTGTTAAGTCCATTCTTTAGTAAAAAATAATGATTTGTAAACTATAATACAAATCTACCCATTTTTTGTTCACTTAATTTTACACTCAATTAGTGTTAAGCCCATTCTTTAGTACAAAAAAAATGATTTGTAAACTATAATACAAATCTACCCATTTTTTGTTCACTTAATTTTACACTCAATTAGTGTTAAGCCCATTCTTTAGTACAAAAAAAAAAAAAGATTTGTAAACTATAATGCAAATCTACCCATTTTTGTTCAATTAATTTTACACTCAATTGAATCAATATATAATAACTGATATGACTTTATTTTATCATATTATTTGACGGGAAAACCCATAAATTATATTTTATCAAGTTTGAATGTATGTATCTACTTTTGTAAACGGGTCATTTTGACACTTCAAAGAAAACAAAAGGCCCAGTCCATTTCCCAATGTTGAAAGGTCCGTTACAACGAGTATTGATACAACTTGCTCTCTCTTTTTGGTCCATTGTGTTGGTGATGGCTTTGAGTTTGAACTTTCCAAAAAAGGATAAATTACCACTTTACTGTTTAAAATTGCCCATGACATTATAGTCTAGTGACATCTTGGAGGTGAGATAAGACTTAGTGACCATTAGGTGTTGGGTTCGATTCCCACAAGGGGGTTTTCCCAGATATATTGGTTTCATCCTGAATTTGTGTATAGGCATTATTGCCTAGTGGAGATGGATATGATCGGGTGGTTTCATTGGTTGCACGATGATACTCTAGTGTTCCGCCAGTAATCCAAATTTGCCGTTAAAAAAATGCCCAAAAAAGAGAGAAAAAGATAGCAATTAAGAAGCAAATCATCATGTAAGTTTAATTGTACCTATAAAAAACGATTCTTAAATCATACATATATCTAATTACGCTTATGCTCATCCGGATTAAGTTTTCTACCATAAACAGAAAGTCTCCACCATGACATTTTACAGAAGTCCACAAACTTGCTCCATACTGTCTCCTCATAACCACTTTCCATATTAACATGATCTTTTCTCCCATCCTTAATAACTGTCTGTCATGTGATGGTGACAATATAAAAATTTAAACTCGTTTAATCAATAAGAACAAGATTTACCTTCTACCACTTTGAAGTATTAAGATACTTACATTTGGGATGAACTTGAGTCCAATCTTGATCTCTCCTTTATACGTTTCATCGTCAAGGACCACATTGTACGCCTTTGGTGCTAATTCAACAAGTCCTTTTTCATTTCCCTCAACGAGTATTTCATCAAGGTAAACTCTGAAAAAAATTTAACATTAGGACATAATATTTGTTTAACCGCATTGTAGTTGTTTAGTAAAATATTTTAATAAAATTGTGGTGAAGAGTACCTAGCTTCGCCGACAAATCCAGTATCGTTGTGAAATAACTCTTTATCCATAATTCTCAACCCCAGGTGTGTTAGCTTCTCGCATTCATACATCGACAACTCAAATGTGAGTTTCTCATTCCAAGATACTTTGTGATGACTCCCCTTTGATGTTTTGCTTTTATGATGTTGAATACCACATTCAACAATGACATAATACTTTGGTTTACCTTTCAAATATACATACATGTAAGCCAATAACTTATTGTTCAAACTAGCAAAATTAAAAGTATAAAAATTTAGAGACACCTAATGCATAAAAGGAAGTGTACCAATGAGATTTGTGCGTCTAATGCCGTTGGCACTCTCAAGATAAACCTCCAATATTCCACCTTTCATGATGATGAAAAATATTGATCAAGATGGGATTAAAATATTGATCATATATTATGTTTTTTTTTTGGAGAAGATTAACATAAAATTTCATAAATGATGTATTAAATACTACAATAATGACTTGTAACATACTAGTTATTAATGGAACAAAGAAGTAACTACTCTAGCAAAATACTACAATAATGACTTGTAACATACTAGTTATTTTGGTTGATATTTGTCAATTTGGATGTCATATTCCTAGAACACGCACTACTAAACGAATAAGTATCATCAACGGTACTGTACCAACGGATAACATTTGTTGACAAATCTAACCGGTATCTATCAAATCCGCATCCGAGCGTGGGGTAAAATTCCTTGTTATATCAAAAAATAAATATTTTTTCACTTATTTGTGAATACGGTGTTATAATTGATGTAATGAATACCAAATAGGCTAGACTGACCAATATTAAAACAAGACAATAACATAATTACGTTAAAAAAATAAAAAGAGTGTACTAAAACTAATTTAGACAGAAATCAGATAAAAATAAAAAAATATGAATTGCATTATATATTACTAGGTTATTGCAAGCGTGAACACGTGGTTTACAAATGAAAATAATATTAAAAAGAATGAATGCCCATATATCTATTAACAATAGATCCATTATGCAACCAAAATGTTTCAGGTGAGTAATTTCATAAACCCTCAATCATATGCAGCGTAGGGATATTGAACAATGTAGTTTTGAACTTGCATTAAAAAGGATTCAGTTTGAAATTTTATAATAGATGATGATAATGAGAACCAAGTAACACAGAAAGCATAATTGGAAACTATGGAATTTATCAAATTGAAACATAATAAACTAATACTTATTCTCACGTTGGAAGATGGTCACAAGTATATTGTGGTGAGTCTCACGGAGTCTGTTTAATCTTCTACCAATGCTCAACTATCTGAATCAAGAAGTTAGAGGATGAACCGATCTTTATGGGTTACAACTTATGGATTTCAAGATGTTGGTAAAAATAACAAAAGATGAAACAAGATCCAAAACCAAGATGAGCAAAACATGATATACATATTACATATACATGTATGACTTCTCCCAACTGTAAAAAAATTAGATTGACAATAGTGCTAATATCTTTGTATCTAAATTACTAAGGCACAACCGTCCCCGAGAACTATCAAAAAAATTTAAGCCTCGGGCGACAAAAAAAGTTAGGCCCAAAATTGTGGTTAAGGGGGAAATAAATTAAAAAATTAAACCTTCATGGTGGAGCCAAGACTTGAATTTTGGATCTTTACACCATCTTGAGATGGTTTTCCCAATCCACCACCAACACTTCTTTGGATAATAGATGGATGCATATATTATATATAATTTAGTATACATCTAAAAGCTAATATAAACCTTTCGGGCCCTTTGAAAATTTAGGCCTCGAGCGACGGCACGGGTTGGCCGGCCTAAGAGCCAGCCCTGTACTAAGGTCATCATTATCACAAAAGTTGGAACCTTATGAAATGACTAAAAAGAAAGTAAAAGTGTTAATTATCATCATGGTTCGGTGATATTCACATCTCAAAGGATGATAACACACTATCTTATGCAGAAACCCTAAAACTAATTAAACAATATATGGCATACTAACAAATTAATTTAAACCCTAAAATATCAATTAACAACCAAATCACAGTTCTTAAAAATAAAATAAAAAAAAACCGTCCAGAAATCAGGATCATTATTGCAGTGGTCCAAATAATTCATAAAGTTGGAATACTATCGTAATAACACAAATGGGTCCATAGCTCAGTGGTAGAGCAATTGACTGCAGATCAATAGGTCACCGGTTCGAACCCGGTTGGGCCCTTCAATTTTTTGCAGATCAATATGTATTATATTTTTCTGTATAAAAACATGTCCAAACATGGATGTTGGTCTTTTTTCTCATAGATGTTGGTCTTTTTATCAAGCCATTTACTTTATGTAAAGATTAAATAATTAAGGAAATAATTTCATATAACCATAGCAACTGTTACAACTTATCTACCATACTATTTATAAGTCGAGGAAAGGTTGTTGGCGTTGCTTTTAAGTTATAGAAGGTAGCGTATTAATCAGGCATTCGTCTTCTTTGTTGAAGATTGTGCTTTAATGGCATCCATCCTTGTGATATGAATGGAGGAGGATATGGTTTTCCCTACATGGAAGGTACAATCTGGACTTCATTGCAGAATTAAAATTGATATGACTGCTTTTAGTCGCAAAGTTTCTTTCATTTGTGTTTAAGTGGACATCATCATGTCTAGCAAAAAGATGATAGATGTTGAACCGGAGATAGCAACTCGCCTTTGTTCGATTAGTCAATAAACCAGAGCTCTTATAGAGTTCACTATTTACAAACTTAAAATCCCAACACAGTATCCTTCTTTGATTGACAAAATGCCAACTTTTAAACATGTGGTTATAATGTCAACTAAAAGTGTATTTGACGAATAGAATGTTGGTTGTCGATGCATGTCAAGTGTGGGATTATGATTGACGTCGAATGTTGTTTGATGAATTGAAATGGATGAGAGGAACTTATTTTCTTGGAACATGATATTAGTTGGGTAGGTCTCCTGGATAATGTGGATGCATAATGCATTTAGGTTGTCTCTGTTTTGCCACAATGATGCCAAAACATGAGGAAATGGCTCAAAAACTACATGAAATGGTTTTGATGAGACCTTTGAAGTTGGAACTTCAGAATATGGTTCAAAAGCTACATGAAATGGGGTTTGATGCTTATAGCTTGGTATATATAAAATTATTTGAGACGGTATGTTAAGTATTAGAAAAAAAAAAAGATATATGAGTAATTTCAAACATATTTCTCGACTATTCTTGTATCGATAGGATTTAAACCTTTCTTTGCCAAAAGAAAATGAGAATTGTCACATAACTTAAAGTTATTATCTGTTTGCTGATTTAACATTATCTGTTTGCTGATTTAATCAATCATCCATATACATGTTTTTTTTCCAGCCTCTATAACCAACCCGAATTTCAATGGATCATACAACAGATGTATACATGAGTAATTTCAATGGAACATATGAATAATTCCAGTGGAACATACAACAGATGGATATACGACGTACATGATGGAGTCATAGCTTCGATGTAGTCGTTGGTGGCTTTACTTTTCTTACTACGCCAACCTGCATTGCTGACAAAACAAGCTGCAATATGAAAAGATTAGTCCACAAGCCTTTTACATGTCATGTAGGGTGGGGAGCTCTCTTATTGCTTTTTATTAAAATTTAAAATCAAAGAGTTGACATCGATCGTCCCAATAAAAGTCATGCCTCAAAATCAAACAATAAAACTATGAAACTATAAATGGGAAACAGGTCAAATGGGTAGGATGGTTTTGAGTATCACATAATGCGCCGTAAAATGCTTACAACTTGCTAGATCGTTTTGGAAAAATATACGATTATATAAATATAACTAGTTTTCATAATTATATTCATACAAAGCATTTTAAAAATAAAACAATGGGATTATAAAGTGTTGACGGGTCAACAACATGACCGGCTTGTTTTGATCTGTACTTTAATAAATTACCCATTTTGACCCTCACCTCCGTTTTGCCACCTCTATGATGTGATAAGGCATGTAAGAAGTTAAGAAGTGGTTACCTCTCCTTTTCTGTTGAACATTTGACCACGAGAAAAGCCTCGTGCATTATAAGCAGTGGGACTATCAATCTACGAAAAAAATTATCAACAAATTAAGTGATAAAAAGAAACCAAGATGAAATCTGTGGAAACTATAAATGTTACAACGAAAAGATCATTTTCAAAAGTGTAATTATAAAATGAATGAATGAGTATCAATTAACATGTATATTCCATAACAAGTAAGGTTGCGAATTTATAATAACTTTTGGTGGTTGCCAGCGGTAGAAAGTTAACAAACATCACATAAGTAATGGTCTTCAATACTTACCACATATAACAACCACTCATCTGCTCTAAAATCTCTGTGAAACCACATCCTGAAATGGCAAGAAAAAGAGGTATTTCAAATGTGATCTACAAGCCAACATATTTTTTATTATCGTTAAAAAAAAATGCATTTTATTTCTCTATTAGTTATCTCCGTCTATGAAAATAGTTATGCTTCAATCAGACAAGATCTTATCCTTTATGAAAAAGTTAATTTTTTGGCCATGTGTTTCTTTTATGATGTAAAACTTTAAGGAATGTATGAACTTACGAATGGTCCAGACTAATAGAAGTTGGGAATATGCCCTCTCTACGGTGTGGATTCAGACTGATTTGAATAAATAGTAGATCTGAGAAGTATGCTCCTACACACCTGTTATTTGCAATCACAATTATCATAGCTACAAGATACCTACCTACCTACAAACTAGAAGTGGCAATTTCAACCCATTTACTTACGAGTGGGTCGATTTGGGACGTGTCCAAAATCTCAAACGGGTCAAATCAATAAATTAGCTAAACAGAAAGAGGTTAAAGAATCTTACCTATGCAAAGCTTGGTCATCAGGAAGTCTACCTTTTGCTCTCAACCAGTAACTGATACTGCAATACGATATACACTTATCAAAGAAGTTGTCACGTACATACCATGCAATATAAGCACACACAAGAATACAAACTTGCTTTAATAACAGAGTACAAGAAATAACCTCGGAGGCCGTGTAGTGTAGCGAGTATACTTTTTAGGATCCACCGGCCTGATTTCTGTAGGCCATGGGACAGATGTTGAGGTGGGAACTCCGATTCTGTTAATCATGAGTTAAATCATAGTATGAGCACACAGTATAAAGAAACTATAGGCTAATTATTGAGTAAAATGCCATTTTCGTCCCTGAGGTTTGGTCAGTTTCATCCGAAGGTTTGTTTTTCCGCATCTGGATTCAAAAGGTTTGAAATCTTGCCATTTTCACCCGGCTCGTTAACTCCATCCATTTTTCTCCGTTAAGTCAGGGGTATTTCCGTCTTTTTTGTTAACTTAAAGGTAATTCGGTTTTTTCAGGGGTATTCGGTCTTTTTACACAAAGTGAAAAAGACCGAATTGCCCTTTAAGTTAGCAAAAAAGACGAAAATACCTCTGACTTAATGGAGAAAAATGGTTGGAGTTAACGAGCAGGATGAAAATGGCAAGATTTCAAACCTTTTGGATCCAGATGCGAAAAAGGAAACCTTTGGACGAAAGTCGCAAAACTGGCCAAACCTCAGGGAATAAAATGAGATTCTACTCCTAATTATTTCACTTGAATAGTGAATCACTGAAAAATGAGTTTAGGATACAAAATCTAACCTAGGATGGTGACGTGGAAGCTTAACACCCTCCTCTAATCCATGCTCTGGCAAAAGCTGCAACGGTATGATTTTCTAATTAAACAAAACAGCAATTGAGAAGAAAAATGATTATTCAACATACAAATTATTTGGTTACCGTTTCTGGGTCAGGCACAGAAGGCATTGTTGATTCTTGGTGATCAAATCCTTCTTCTTCCCTCTGTCATAAAAAGAACTATAAGTGGGAATCATTTATTATAAATCAGTTAAGTCATATATATATACAAACATATACAAATTTCAAACATGAATCAACTGACACATTGACATTTGAAGTGTAACTATTTGTCTACATCTTCTTACCCATAAATTTTAAGTTCCGTACTGAAGTGAAAGATAGCAAAAATAATAATAATAATAATAATAATAATAAAAGTGATAAGTGTTGGTGAAAATATGTACATGAAAGAATCAAACTAACCCAATTACAAGAGAGAATAGTATTTGATGCACAGAACCCTTACATGAAAGGAAGCAATCAAAAAGAAGACAACACGCTCTTTTTGTAATGCGTTCACCCTTCTTGTAGCAATATTAGGCACATCACTTAGTCGGTCAACTTGATATATGATCGGAACTGCATACGCACACTAACTATCAGGGTAGCATATTGGTGTCATGGTGCATACGTTACAAAAAAGAGTTAACATAAGAATGTGCATGGTTTTGATTTTTGAATATGTGGTTTACATATTTTTACAATAGATTCAGGATGCATGCTTTTTGGAGAAAAATGAAGGGTACAAAACTCAGACGATTGGAAAACTACTATCATATGTTTCATTCAGTTACATAGAAATCAACTTACTATTTACGTCCCCAGGAAGAAGAAAGTGAGCATGAAAGCTATGCAAAATCTTGTGAAAATGAACAGTTTTGGATGCCGCAGCTAGCGCCTGGATAAATTTGACCATCTACGTATGTAAGTATGCATGGAGAATCTCATTATATTATGTAGTGCAGGTTAGTTTAGATCTGTCAATTATGTTTACATAGAAAAAGATATTTAATCATAAGAACATGAGAAAGCAAATATATAACGATAATAGTTAAAGTTAAATGATCTTCGTATGTCGTGGAAGTAGGGTGATCATCATGGTGTACAAAATATCTTTATCATCAGCATATATATATTTTATATATGTAATGCTAGCAAATTCAAGTAGAAAAACACAGAACGTCATGCCTGTCCCATAAACTGCCCTCCATACACTTTACCAGATTTTGGGGCTCCTTTCAACGTGATTCCTCTGAATGTATTTACCTTCAAATAAACAAAAATGAACTAGATCAAAGCTCTATAATTTGAACATGATGCCAAATGAACAGTAGAAAAAATAAAGAAATTATGCAACTAAGCAAGTTTCCTAAGTAACTCGTATGGATAAATTCTCTAAGCAAGAAGTTCATGACTACCAACGTACGGCTGTAAAAGGTCCTGTTTTTTTTTTTCATAATTTTCTGTGAAAAGTTAAGAAAAAAGTCAAACTCCAGTTACATACATGCACATGAGCATTTTGGGTTACAACAGGATAAATTAGGTGACTGAAAATATGTAACAGAAAAGGTCCATTTCACAGTCGTTTCAGCTTTTTTCTTAATTACTTTTAAAAGTCAACATTCAGCATCTTATAGTTAGAAAAGGTCTGAGTTCTTTAGCTACCAGAAACAATTGATATATCAATAGCAAAGCCTTTTAGATTGTTTGCAATATTAATAGTTGCATGTACCAAAAATAAACAAAAGGTACACATCAAGTTCAATTCAAGAAATTTCTAATTTGACCGCAAAATGTCAAAAAGGTGTCTCTATTTTGCGGCATTAATATAAAAACCACAAGCAAATATACAAAAGTAGCCATCATGGATTGACAATATTGACTAGTATTCTGCAATCAAGAGAACTAGTGACATAACTGAAAATAACCTTGAAATTTTAGTAGATGCAATATGACTAATTTGGGTCAAGAGTACCACATACATCCAGTGGGTCCACGGACAATATGTGTTCCGCAGATGCACGTGTCATAAGATTCATATCCGCACTCCAAACTGAATATGGATGCATCAAGGGACTATATTTGTTTGGAAGCATTAAGCAGGTCAGCTGTAACCATAGTGGAATAAAATTAATATTTTTTTGTGGCTGTACAAAAAAAACATATGAACATACTCTGAAAAAAAACTTTACGCAAATCAGCATGCCATATAGAAAATTATGTTTGCATAAAGTGATAAAAGCACTATAGCAACTACCTTAGTCAATGCAATTATATTTTCCTGCCTATCAGATTCACCTGCAAAATAGACTTGGATCATGTTTACCAAAATTTCAATTTCCAAATGTATTGAGTTGAATAACAGAGACTAAAAAGGATGGAATGTGTGGCCGCTCACTTTGCGTGAAGTGATCAAATTTTCCCCACCGGAAAACTTGAGAATCATGGTTATCTGCATAAAATGAACAGGATACCTCGACCTGAAAAATGTAGATGTCGTCAAATAAACAATGGGTTACCTAAGGCTATGTGATTCAGTTAATGCGAGAATCAGTCAACTTGGATAAGAAAAAATTACCTCCCCCTCCAGAATAAAGTAAATTCCACCACCAGGTTCCCCTTCTTGGAAAACGCGCTCACCAGGATCTTCAAAATAAAGCATACATGCAGTCAGTTTTGTTGATAATAGTATAATACATTATGTCAATAGTGAGGACCACTTGGATGCATTTATATCACATATAAAGCACATTTTGAACAGCTAGTTATAAACAATCATGTCCAGGATTGATTGGGCCAAAATACATCAGCAAAATCTTTCTAACAATAAATAGCTATATGAACATGACTCAGCATGTCTGGTTCTTTGCCTTAATAGTTAATATAGACACAACTGATTTTACCGGTAAGGTGATTAGATGCTTCAGTACATAAAAGACATTCATGACAAACAATAAACAGTATTCAAAAACGAATTAGTTGTATCTGATTTTTGTCGGAGTCTTAGAACGAACATTGGATTAATCTGAGAGTCATGTGAATCACTTTCAGATTGAAACAACTCGATGATTCACTCGAATTTCTCAATTGGATAAAACTTAGAGAAAATTATCAATGAACAGTATGTGATCTATACGAATTCGTGAAGCAGAGAATATAACCAAAAGGATGTTTCCGTATTTAATTTGATTATTGAGGACAGGTATTGAGCCAGTAGCAGTTTTCCTTTTGAACTTTATTTTTCTTCAAAACTAGAGCCAATAATTTAAATCAAATTTTCAATGTAATTTTTCAGAAAGAGTTAACTGCCATTTTCGTCCCTGTGATTTGTTTACTTTTGCCATTTCAGGCCAATTTTCGAAAATGCACCAGTTTCCTCCCTGACATACTGGAAACGTGCCACTTCAGTCCAAAAATTAAAACCCAGTTAAGTCAGACAAGTTAAATGAAGGGAATTATTGTCAATTCATAAAATAAGGTAAAAATAAAAGATATAGGAATTGACAATAATACCCTTCATTTAACCTGTCTGACTTAACTGGATTTTAATTTTTGGACTGAAGTGGCACGTTTCCGGTATGTCAGGGAGGAAACTGGTGCATTTTTTAAAATTGGCCTAAAATGGCAAAAGTGAACAAACCACATGGACGAAAATGACAGTTAACTCTTTCAGAAATAAAACTTTGATTACAATTACCATACGCTTTGGTCAACAAGTCAATCCAACTACACTAAAATAATCAACAATTTTTCACACCAAACCTAGAAAATCCGATTACAAAACACAACAATTTCTCTCAAAAACTTCAAAATTCAATCAAAAATATAATCATTAAAATTCAAATCGATTAAACGAATTAAAAAAGTGATAAGTGTGGAGAATTACTGTAGTGTTTAACAACAACATGTTGAGCAATATCTCTAACAGACGAGCTCGGAAGTCTCTGGAGCACCGGCACGTCGCCTAGAAACTCGATAACTGCAAACAGAAATAGTAATTAGCGTGCACATTACAACACATAGTGAAATTTGTAGATAGATGTGAAGAATTAGGGCTTGATTTTTGAAATTACCTGCTTCAGAATGCATATTTTGAATTCAAAAGGAGGTCAGAGTTGTAGTGTATGTGTAATTGAGGAGGAAATGGTCAATGGAGAACGTACCGGTGTCCTCTCCACTATGGCTTATAAAATGGCTGGAACAAGAGCTGGGTGATGGTTACTTTTTCCGTCAAACTTATTATTAAAATATAATATAATAAAATATTTAACACAAGGTATATAAGTTTAATAATTTTTTAAAGGATATTTAACTAGAATATATTGGATTTAAATAACCCTAACTTTTACTAATTGGCAGATAGCACTCTGATAGGAACAGAAAATAAGATGGATTGAATTACTGAAAACAAAGATAGATAGTCGGCCCGATTTCGAGAAGGGCGAGATCTCCGATACAAATACTGGAACACTTTAAATCAAAAGACACCCTAAATCTAAAACAAAACTCTGAATATATAGAGAAAATTCCTAAACTACTCGGTGGTTTTCTGCCCCACTCCTCCACTTCCTGATTTCCCGCTCTTTTCCCTGTACTCAGCATATTTCTCTCGCCACTCAACTTGTATCAGGTTTGACCTAGCCCAGGTAGGCTTTCTGATCCACTCCAACCCAAACCTAGCCCAGGTGGGCTTTCTAATCCAGTTCAGCCCAGTAGAGGCTTTGGGTTCGTATCAATACTGCCGGCCTCGAAAAACGACTTGTCCTCAAGTCGTTGAGGATGAGGTTCTTGTGCAGTAGGTACCTTTGAAATTTCCCAATATGGTTCGAGTTGGAGGTGACGAAAAGTAGCGGAAGTGCCTATATCCGGAGGCATTCCCTGCAGCGTAAATTCCCAACCATCGATAACAAAGCTAAGGAACATCTTGGTCCAGTTGGCTTGAACGGTGCCGAGTGTAGCTAACCACTGGACCCCAAGCACCACATCTGCTCCTCCCAATGCAAACGGGTAAAAATCTTATGTGATTTGAAAGTTCGCGATTTGTAACACAACTTCTTTGCAAATCTGATTGCACCCAATAACTTCACCATTTCCAATTCGTACACCAAAACAGACCACCTCTTGAGTTGGAAGCTTTGCTTTTTAACAAATGAATCGGCTATAAAATTATGAGTGGATCCACTGTCAACTAAAATTGATACCTGTTGCATATTGATGAAACCCTTGAGCATTAAGGCTGGAAAAGACGTTTTTCCCATGATAGCTTGAAGGCTGATTTTGGCCACATCTTCTTGATTAACTGGGCGAGTTTCTCCAGTGTCAACATCGTCAGCAGCTTCCAGTAGGTGATAGCGGCCTGTTTTACAACGATGTCCTGGGCCGTATTTGTCGCCACAGCGGAAACATTCACCCTTAAGATACCAAGACTGTTTCTCGGCATCTGAGAGACGAGAAGGGGGGTTTTGCGGGGTAAGTAATGGGGGGATACCGTTGTAACAGAGCTGATTTGCTTGGATTCAGTTTTAGGCTGCGGAAAACTGGATGATTTCTTTTCGGTTTGATGGTGGCTGATCTTGGACTCAAATTCAAGTGCAAGACTCATAGAATTGTAGATTGTTCGTGGCTTGTGAATCCACACGTCGGCCCGCAATTCTTCCTTCAGCCCGTTTAAAAATACCCCGAGAAGACAATGATCCGGCCAATTGGACACCCTTGCCGATCTCTTAGCAAATTCCTGACGGTATTCCTGCACTGTTCCCGTCTGTTTAATACTGCATAAAAACTCATCCGGATTTTGAAACTCTGCTGGTTCAACGTGTTTCTGCAGGGCGTGGACCAGTTCCTCCCAAAAACCTATCGGTCGATCTTCCGATAGCCATGAAAAAAGGTCCAGCGCGTCGCCTTCCAGATGCATTGAAGCCACGTCGACCTTTTCGTCATCCGGGATGTTGTAATAACGAAAATACTTCTCGGCTTTCAGAGTCCACCCACGTGGATCACCCTCGCTGAACTTGGGAAACTCGATTTTGTTGGATGGACGATAACGTCGGTAGTTGTTCTAGGAAGATTCTTCATCATCAAATCGATTAAACCCACTGCTTGATTTTTCTTTCCTTTGGGCTTGTGTTTTGAGTGCAGCAACTTCGTTTTGCAAGAATTCCATGGACGACGCGATTGCCGCCAGTTGGGCAGCCACAGGGTCAGGGTTGGACGAGTTGATATCTGGGTTACTCCGGGTTTGAGGCGCCATGTTATTCCCGGCAATGGAACCAGTTGATAGGAACAGAAAATAAGATGGATTGAATTGCTGAAAACAAAGATAGATCAGCCCTATTTCGAGAAGGGCGAGATCTCCGATCCAAATACTGGAACACTTTAAATCAAAATCAAAAGACGCCCTACATCTAAAACAAAACTTTGAATATATAGAGAAAATTCCTAAACTACTCGGTGGTTTTCTGCTCCACTCCTCCACTTCCTGATTTCCCACTCTTTTCCCTCCACTCAGCATATTTCTCTCGCCACACAACTTGTATCAGGTTTGACCATCCCATGTACGCTTTCTGATCCACTCCAGCCCAAACCTAGCCCAGGTGGGCTTTCTAATCCAGGTCGGCCCATCAGAGGCTTTAGGTTCGTATCACACTCTTAATTTTCGATTTGTACCACGCCACTCTCATCTTTCAACTTATTGACCGACAGCACTCTCAAACTAACCCAATTTACTAACATTAGCTGTCATGATATCAAAAAGTCAAGTCAGATGTATAACAACTCTAAAGAAAACCGACACCCTCGAATTATTTTTAACACCCTAATATATTTTAAAATATCCCAATATGTCCAAAAATACACCCCATACGTGAAAACGGGCCCCGAATACCTTAAATATTATTAAAAATAATCAAAAATCAATTTTTGGGTTTTGTCGCGGGCCGCGTAGACCCCTTAGGGATCTTACGCGGGCCGCTAGAGATCAAGAATGCGGCAAATCCCTGTGCTGACATGTGTCCGACTCGTGTTGAACTTATAAGCTGACCCGGATCACCTACGCCTTTGACCGGGTTTGATGCGGGCCGCGTAGCCCGCTGTTAACCTTTACGCGGGACGCGTAAAAGTGAAAGTCTGCCCTATAAGTAGATGGCCTCGGATCTTCAGTTTGTTCGCTCACTTTCTTTTCTCAATCACGAAAATCGGATAGAAGGCATAATATACGGGTATTATACCCCCCTAAATAACGAAGTTCTGCTCCGTTGTAAGTATCATAAACCCTGGATACGTATTAGATACTCTGCCCGATTGATCTAGGGTTCCGTAACGACTGTCGTGGTTCTGCCCGACGTAGTCGTTGGAATGCCGTCTCGGGGAGGGTATTACTAATGTTAAAATGGGTTATTATACTAACACGTGTGCTTTTGTGTAAATTATAGATAATTCTCAGGAAACCCTAAAGGATAATCTAAGATAGCAATGTGAGTTGATCCACTTTTTGTAAACTTTTTGTTAAATGTTTTTACAAAACCTCATACGATTAATTATATATTAAACATTTATTGAGTATTTGTAAGGATACAATTATCGTGGGTATGTTGGAGTTTTGTATACAAAATTTGTTACTGGAGGGGTAACATTTCCACAAGTCGGGTCTGACAGTACCACGGGTGATAATTGATATGACTTGGAAACAAATATAATTGCGAGATCGCCCTCAATATTGTACAATGGTTTTTATTTAAATTTGATTAAACTGGGATTCACTCACCAGTATTTCCCACTGACAAAATGTTTTTAAACGCGTTTCAGGTAACAAATTGTGAAAGCCAAAAAGTGGCAATAAAGTTACCTAAAATAAAATAGATGTTTTTATTAAATAAAATAGGATTTATTCCTATGAAAATGTGTGTACTGCAAACTTGGGTTTTATCCCATGTGTTTAATATTATGAAAATGTGGTATTTTACTCTGATCCAATATTTTCTAACTACGGTCCTGATGAAAATTCCGCTGCCAAATTAGACAAACACGCGATACCACCGAAACTGGCTCGCGGCCGCCCGTTCCCGGGGATTTGGGATCGGGGGGTTGCGATAGAAGGTGGTATCAGAGCTAAGCCACTGATTCAGCCACATAAGTGTTTTGCTGACATCAAAATTCAAATTGTTAGGAAATAAATTACGGAAATACGTGCATAATTGTATTTCTTGTTATGTGTTATTTCACTATTTGTTAGTTTACAGTATGAGCGACCAGGGACCATCTGACGTGTACCGTCAATTGTCTGGTTCGCCTAGTATCGAAGGTGCCTCTTCTCAGCCTGCCCTCTCAGGGTACTCTGCTGATATGGAAGAAGGAATATTCGTGTTTAAGGCTCAGTCCGAGGAGACGTTCCCTCAGAAAAAGAGAGGATGGTTCAGTCGAGGGGCACACGAGCGTAGAAAGCGTATGAAAAAGTTACAAGACCAGAGAGCACTAGCAGCAGCCAAGAGAGAAACCGATGCCTATGCCCAGGATATGATTAATAGGGGTATAGCCAACATCCACATTCTAGCAACCACTGCAGCTGACCCTAACCTGGAACAAATGATAGCACCCCAACCACAACCACCAATCCCCGACCAACCAATGGAAATAGAAAACCCTGAAAATCAAGTAGAAATGCATGACTTCAATCCGGAAGAAATACCTAGGGTACCAACACCAAACCCATTAGACCCAAATTACGACCCATGGTGGGACGATAATAGGGACTATGTGCAACGATACCCGATACATGAAGACATGCCCATGCCAAACATAGGAGCCTACCCAGGTTTGAATCCTTTAGATCCCTATTACCACGATGAATACATTAGGGAGATTTTAGAAGATCCTTACCTATTCCAGGCACCTACACCCCCATATCAGGAACCCGCACCCCAGATTCCGAACCCAGTCCTAGAACCTGCACCCCCAATGAGTGCAGACAATGTACAAGAACTTAGGACATTCGGTGAGGAAATTTTAGAGAGTAGTGAACGAATGAGTCAGGTGGGAGAGCGACTCGTCTGGAAGTATGACGAGCGCAATATGGATTTCTGGATGAATCCATATCCATGAATGTGATGGTGGAGATGGTAGTAGTAATAATAATAATAAAATCAAATCAAATATGTGTGTACGGATGCCTACTATTATTAGTGTAATTTTATTTCAATTGGTATTGTAATTTTAATTTCAGTACTGGTGTGTAATATATGCAAATTATATGAATAGAGTAAAGTCGCAATGATCGACGCTTTTGACCAAATTGTGCATCATGTGATTGACTATATTAAATATTATTTTGTGATATTAATACGGGGTAACTGTTTAAAATTCAGATGGCCGACGAAGGAAATCAAGAAAATCTGAATAACGATAACCAGAGTAACATTAACTTGGTTAATGAGAATCCAAGCATCAATAACAATGGAAACCAAGTGGACAATAGTGCCGTCCAACATATAGTGGCACAAGGAATCATAGATGCAATGCCATTTATTATTCAAACGGTTCAAGAAGCGAATAATAAAAGTAAACATAGCAGTAAACGACCAATTGAACCAGAACACAGCGTAAACAATGGACCTGTACTTCAAGCGCCCATTCCCAAAAGAAGAAGAACCATGCCTTATGGTTGTTCTTACAAAGAATTATGGTCCTGCAAACCAATAGAATTCTCGGGCAATGAAGGACCCATTGCAGCTCTACGCTGGATAGAAAAGACTGAGGCTGTTTTAAAAAGAGTAAATTACAAAAATCGTCCTTTATGTTTACACCATATTGCAAATCATGTCCTTTGTTTTCAAAAATTACAAAAAACGTACTTTATGTTTACGCTGGATAGAAAAGACTGAGGCTGTTTTAACGTAGTTAATTTTTTATTGTTAAATTAGGAAACACAAGAGTATTTTGGTCTTTTTACCCTTTATCTATATTAATATTATATTATATATCCCCCCTCATCTCTCTTATGAGTTCCAAACGCCACCATCAACCACCATTACCACCCTTAGCCACCACCTGCCACCACCAACCATCACCGCCATCACCACTGCACCTGCCACCACCCCCTTTCTCACTCTCTTTCTAAATCAGAAATACACATCTCTGTCTCTCTCTCTAAATCCATAAAAGCCTTTCACACGAACAAACATTATCAATGCATTCATCTTTAGAAATAAATAAAAAATTAAGTTCAGTTCACGATATACCATCTATCTCATCGATACCCACCACCACGCAACCAACACCCCAACCACCACCGCAACCACTGCACCCGTCACCAGCCAACACCGCAACCCAAATCTGAAAACCCCTCATCGGAACCCTAGATTGGGCCAGCGACCCCCGCCGTATCTCCCCCACCAGTATTCTTCTACGGTGAAGCATCGCCCCCACCATCCGTTACAAGATCTGAACTAAACGCCATCCAAGATCTGAGCCAGATTTGGTCAGATGGGGTTGTGATTTGGTCTAATAAACTCACCTTCTCCTCTGTTACATAAGCCTCTACCTCCCAAAGATTGAATATTGTATATTGGGTTGTGATTTGGTGTGATAAAGTTTTGGTGTTAGGGAATGGAGATGGTGATATGTGCAGGGGGCTAGTTAGTTTGGTGTAGCTAAGGGTGCGATGGTGGAAGTATATATTTCAGGTTTAAGTTTCTTTTATTTATTGTTTTTAAATAAATGGGTAAAAGGACCAAAATACCCTTGTGTTTCCTAATTTAACAATAAAAATTAACTGGGTTAGGGTTAAAGGACGTAATGTGTAAGGATTTGTAAACATAAAGTACGTTTTTTTGTAATTTTTGAAGACAAGGGACATGATTTGCAATCTGGTGTAAACATAAAGGATGATTTTTGTAATTTACTCTTTTAAAAATAAGCAAGTGTGCTGAAGAAGACAAAATAATGTTTGCTTCTAATTTATTTAAGAACTCAGCCTTAGAATGGTGGAACACTATCCTCCAGTCAAGAGGAAGTAATCGAGTATATATCATGGAATGGGAAGAATTTAAGAATATGGTAGAAAGGAAATTTGTAACACCTCGAAAAATCGTGTACAATAGTATAACGACACGTGTCATGTAAGACAAAAGTGATATAAACCCGGATATAGTTAAAGATGTATGGCAGGATTTAAAAGTGTCGTCATGTTAATTTTTACCTCTGAACGACCTCGTTATGAATCCCAAGACCCTAACATATATTACAAACATCTGATTTACATTCAATCTGGTAATTACTAGCAATAATTGATTCATATTTGCAAAAGTGAGATCCTACGAAGAAATGCACGATAAACTTTCGTTTATGGTCTTTCTTTAAAAGTTCAAGAAAACATTGCAAAATGGTAGGGTATATAACGGTTCAAGCTTGATGTTGAGGCCCCAAACTGATAATTCATGTCCCAAAATCGTTACACACTAGTTGCCCCTTCAAAGCTCGAAAGATCAAACATTTTTGCCCTCTGCAAAAGGCTTACAGACCGTAAGCCACCCCCTTACGGTCCGTAAGGGTTGCCCAGCGACAGAAAGTTTGGCTGTTGACTGTTTTAAGCTTGTAACCAACTTAAAAATGATTTTCAACATCTTTGGACGACCCCTACATGCTTTTTAGACTTAGGAGACATCTGTGGATGATCCATGGCCATTGTTAGGCTTGTGTGTCAATGATCTATGTGTCACACCCCGAATTCCACGTGTCACCGGTGGGCCCGGTGGGGAGTATCGTGACGTGGTTGGCAACATAATAGTCAAACAACATAATATTTAAATGCACAGCAGAAGCAAATGAAAGATGTATTTCAACTGAATATAATATTGTAATATCGTGTATCACAAACAGTCGAAAGTTTATCCACAGAAGGATCAAAAAGTAAATAGGAAACAGTAGTTCAACAGACGATAGGCATCTTAAGCTTGCGAGACTCTTTATTGATGCTAAGGAGAAAATCCAGCCTATTACGCTTAGTACCTGCATTTAATCTTTTTGGGAAAATACGTCAGTTTACACTGGTAAATACAATCAACTGGCTCATTTTGAAAATGATTAAAAATTGATTTGGATGCACATGGCATAAACATTTTATAACTTGGGATAATTATTTAAATATATAATCTCGTAAAAGAATTACATGTTCCTTATGCGTTCAGTAGCCCGGATCGTGCCGGGTTAAAGATCAATAGACACACCACATAATCTATTTATGCACTGACGAGTGTACGCCTACACTCCACGCTTAGGTCGTGGCCATTTCGTAAAATGATGTCAAGGATATCCGGGACATGGTCATTAACCCCCCAAAGGCTTTAAGTAAACAAAACGATTTAAACGGGCCGATCAAATTATTCAATTAACCACCAAACGATGGAAGATTTAATGCCTGACCAAGCGGTATTTTATATACCGTAACCCAAGCCCGTATAAGGGAAAATAAGTTAAAAGTATTTACCTTTGCAAGTATAATTCACAAACAGCAAATGCAAGTAGCTTTTACTGGTCCTCCTATTCTGGAACGAAGGTTTATAATAACCTATTAGAATCCTAACGGTCTTTAGTTAAGCTTAAGCTTAGACCGGTAAATTTTTCGATTCAAACGCACGATTAGGCAAAGACCGGAATAGAATGTGATTTAGACCTGACAAGTTTGAAGACTTGCCTTATATGGGTAATCTAAACACATTCTGGATTTTGAGATAAAACCGATAAGGTTTGACCCGTTTCGGCTAATTTATGTAAACTAGTTACATAAACCGAACCGAATGCGTAATAAGCGTAACGGGTATCCGTAAGAGCCATATACAGGTTTCCTAAGTTAATATGCTTCAAATATGTTGTGACATTAGCAAGATGTCTTCTATTATGCCCGAAACGAATTTAAATACAAACTATGCCCCGTAGGGGTAGTTTGGTCATTTACAAGGTTATAAAAGAGTTTAAGTATTAACCTGAGTTACAGGTCTGATATAATCAACAAAAATACTTATTTTACTAAGTTATAACAGTAGGGTAAAGTATATATGTGAAATTTATCAATTATACCCAAACTATGCACCGTAGGGGCATTTTGGTAATTTCACATAAGCCGAAAAGCTCAAAACTGAAGTATGAGTTTAACAACTTTTGCTTACTGTTAAAATATTATAATTTACCTAAAATATCAGTAGGTATCAATCCTTGTATGTTTAAAAGAGTTCTAGTACATACTATGCGTTAAAAACGCTTAAAAAGGCGATTAGAAGCCATTTCCGGGTTCTATACATAAAGCTGATATTTTTATTATTCCAGAAGGCTTAAAATAATTTATTTATCATATATAATCAGTAGCAAAAGGTTTGGAGTCGATTACATATGTAAAACTCATTTTATAGCCCGTAAGGGCAAAACCGACAATTACCGGATTAAGCCTATGACTATAAGTTATGCTCAGCCTAAAATTAATTAAAAATCTTCAAAAATCCCAAAATAATATATTACATCAGTGGGTAATAATTTTGATATCAAAAAGTGGGTTTAAATAGGCTATATGCTAATTACGCCGTTTAATCGCTAAAGAAGCTTTATAATTACGCTAATGAGCATAACTCTCAATCTACAACACAAACTGATCTCAAATTTTGGGTGCAAGTTTATATATCAGTAATTAAGGTTTCTACTCTTTTACATTTTTAAATATCATGTTTTATTGTGAAAAGGGCATAATGGTCAACATATGAGCAATTAACGGAATCATGCATATTAATTTGTTAACTAATGAACCAAGGTGTATAATCACAGAGGGTTATACTAGCATGTAACCTAGTCCAAATAAAGCTCTAAGGCATTTCTAAAACATGCCTAAAGGGGTCAGAACTGAAGTCAAAGCAAAAGTCATAGCTTTGCGACTTTCGGTTCCGAACCGGGTCTAAACAGAAAATTGTCGGGTTGAACATGTTTAGACATGTTCTTACACTAATTACCAAGTTATATTAATGATCAAACAGGTTGTATGTGTTCTACATTGCTAATTATGCATAAATTAGAAAATAGGCATTCTGTTGACTTTTTAATAACAAGTTTGACCCGACATTTGACCTAGTTAGAGTGGGAATCAGAGGGTGCCCTTTTAAGGGTTTAATGCCCACATAATTACCAACTTATAACTACTTTCAATTCGACTAATCACTGAACCATCAATGATTAATCGCTAAGTCAACCGTTAATTACGACGGTTTGACTTTTAAGCTAAAACTAAGCAAAAACTTAACTAAGAAAGGTTAAGCATACTTACTTAAGTCCTATGCTTGATTAGTGATCACTTGAGCCTGCTTTGGAGCTCCAGAAATGATCAGAAATGCTGAAGGAAGGTGTGAAGAATTGGTTGCAACCTTGGCCCTTTATATAGTGCTCAAGAACTCTTGGATCATTGACACACAAGTCTAACCAAGGCCATGGATCACTTCCAGATGTCCCTAAGTGTCTAGGGGTTGCCTAGGGGTCGTGCAAGATGAGGAAAATCGTTTATAAGTCGGTTAGAATGCAAATGGAAGACAAGAACCCGAAGTTTTCGGAACAGACAGGCCTTCGCGGCACGCGTAGCCCCCCCCCCCCCCCCCCAGGGCCTTCGCGTGGCGCGACGCCCCCTCTGAACAAATCTGAATTTTTGATTTTTTTTTATGCATTGGTCCTTGGCTCTTGGAAACTTTGCTACGACTTCATTTCTTGCACTTTGAACCCTCCAAATTGACTTATAAGGGCTTTAAGACATATACCCACTTTGTTAAGTCCTCATTTAACTTTATTGTTACCCGAAAAGTCACAACTTTCAACGTTGACGCTTTAACCCCTTGTATACGAATTTGATCATAACTTTCTCATACGATAACGAAACTTTATGAAATTTATATCCTGTATTCTAGTGAGCATAATTAACCGTTACAAAGCTTCGGGTTTGTCAAAAGGTCACTCAGAGGTATAACTTAAACATGTTGACACATTTAACCCCTGTAGTTTGTAATCTCTCACTTTCTTTCATATTTAGCTTCGTATGATCCATGATTTATTCGTTTGAAGGTATGAGCATCATGTAGGGTTAATGTACAATATATTTATTCACTGTTGACATTTAGAACTCGTATATTCACATACTTTCCATGATTGTTAACTTTAATCCTTTTATAACATTCTTTCACACGTTCAAACCTATGACACGTGTCAACACATTATAGGACGTGAATTTTCGAGGTGTTACATCCTCACCCCCTTAAAAGAAATCTCGACCTCGAGATTTACTGAAATAAATAAGGGTACTTTTCTTTCATTGTGGACTCAACCTCCCACGTATATTCGGGACCTCTACGGGCATCCCATTTTACC
The DNA here is from genome assembly GCA_030545235.1 of Helianthus tuberosus. Taxonomy (NCBI): domain Eukaryota; kingdom Viridiplantae; phylum Streptophyta; class Magnoliopsida; order Asterales; family Asteraceae; genus Helianthus; species Helianthus tuberosus. Next base: position 23,007,859 of record CM060381.1, on the reverse strand, counting down.
TTTACAATAGGCACATGCTTTCTTCGAAGCTTATTAACCTGTCGATCTTCAATCGACAATGGTTTTTCCACAAATTTCAAGCTCTCATCTATATGCACATCTGTGTGTGGTATGACTAGCGATCCATCAGCTAGGCATTTCTTCAGATTGCAGACGTGGAATACGTTATGAATACCACTGAGCTCTTCAGGTAAATTTAACTTGTAAGCCACTGATCCAACACTTTCGATAATCTCGAACGGTCCTAGATACCTCGGGCTTAACTTACCTTTCTTGCCGAATCGCATCACCCCCTTCCAGGGTGATACTTTAAGCAACACTTTGTCACCAACTTCAAATTTCATAGGTTTACGCTTTGGATCTGCGTAACTCTTCTGCCTATCCCGTGCAGCTTTGAGACGGTCACGAATCTGGACAATCTTGTCCGTCGTTTCAAAGACTATCTCTGGTCCTGATAATTGGACATCTCCAACTTCCGCCCAACAAACGGGCGTTCTGCATTTTCTACCGTATAAGGCCTCAAAAGGCGCAGCCTTAATGCTGGTATGGTAGCTATTGTTGTAGGAGAATTCAATTAATGGCAGGTGGTTATCCCAACTACAACCTAAATCAATCACGTATGCTCGAAGCATGTCTTCCAAAGTTTGAATAGTACGCTCACTCTGACCGTCCGTCTGAGGATGGTAAGCCGTACTAAAATTCAAACGCGTGCCCAAAGATTGCTGGAAACTTTTCCAAAAATGTGATGTGTATCTAGTATCTCTGTCAGAGATAATAGACACAGGTATGCCATGTAAAGCTACAATCTTATCCACGTACAATTGGGCTAACATGTCGGAGCTATAAGTCTCCTTGATGGGCAGGAAATGTGCTGACTTAGTCAGTCTGTCTACGATTACCCATATGGTATCATTTCTTTTCCTTGTCTTAGGTAACTTGGTGATAAAATCCATAGTTACCATTTCCCACTTCCAAGTAGGAAGTTCAGGCTATTGTAGCAAACCTGACGGCTTTTGATGTTCTACTTTTACTTGTGCACACGTCAAGCATTTAGCTACATAGGTAGCTACAGACTTCTTTAAGCCTATCCACCAATAGTTTGCCCTTAGATCCTGGTACATCTTATCAGCTCCAGGATGAACAGAATATTTAGAACTATGGGCTTCCTGGAGGATAATATCCCGAAGTCCTCCATAAATTGGAACCCATATTCGTCCATTCAATCTCAGAATTCCGTCTTTGCCAAGAGATAACTGCTCCTCAGTTACCCCTAGCTTTTCGTTAGGTTAGTTAGCTTCCAACACAGCTTCCTTCTGTGCAGCTAACAACCTTTCGTTCAAACTGTTCTTTATTTCAATGCTCTTGGCATTGATTCGGATGGGTTTCACCCTTTCCTTTCGACTCAAGCCATCAGCGACTACATTCACCTTGCCGGGATGGTATCTGATTTCACAATCATAATCATTTAAAGTCTCCATCCAACGGCGCTGCCTCATGTTTAAATCCTTCTGATTAAACAGGTGCTGAAGGCTCTTGTGATCAGAATAGATCACACACTTGATTCCATATAAGTAATGCCTCCAGAGCTTCAGTGCAAATACAACGGCACCCAACTCCAAGTCATGGGTGGTGTAATTCTTTTCATGCACCTTTAACTGCCGTGAAGCATAGGCAATAACCTTGCCTTTCTGCATAAGCACACATCCCATGCCGGTGTGTGATGCATCGCAGTAAACTACGAATTCTTCGGTACCTTCAGGCAATGTCAGAACAGGAGCGTTGCTCAACTTTTGTTTTAGGATATCAAAGGATTCTTGCTGTTTAAGTCCCCAGTTGAACTTAATCTTCTTCCTAGTTAAGGAAGTTAGGGGTGCAGCAATCCTTGAAATTTTTTCAATGAAACGCCTATAATATCCTGCTAAGTCTAGGAAGCTACGAATCTCCGTAGGCGTCTTTGGCTCTTGCCAGTTCATAACTGCTTCCACCTTAGCGGGATCCACTTAGATACCATGCTCACTAACCACATGTCCAAGGAATTGGACTTCTCGAAGCCAAAATTCACATTTAGAGAATTTGGCATAGAGCTTCTCCTGATGTAGGAGTTTAAGAATACAGCGAAGGTGTTTCTCATGGTCAGCTTGGCTCTTCGAGTAGATGAGAATGTCGTCGATGAAAACGATGACGAATTTATCTAAGTAAGGCTTACAGACGCGATTCATGAGATCCATGAACGCGGCAGGTGCATTAGTGAGCCCAAAAGGCATCACTAGGAACTCGTAATGACCATAACGAGTCCTAAATGCAGTTTTGTGTACGTCTTCATCTCTAACCTTCAGTTGGTGGTAGCCTGACCTCAAGTCAATCTTCGAGAAATAACTTGCCCCTTGCAATTAATCGAACAAATCGTCGATCCTGGGCAAAGGATACCTATTCTTTATTGTGACTTTATTAAGCTCACGGTAATCGATGCACAGACGCATCGATCCATCCTTCTTCTTGACAAACAAGACTGGTGCTCCCCAAGGAGACGAACTAGGTTTAATGAAACCTTTAGCTAGCAATTCATCCAGTTGTGTCCTTAATTCCTTCATCTCTGTTGGTGCCAACCTGTAAGGCGCTCTAGCAACAGGTGCTGCTCCAGGGATGATGTCAATTCTGAATTCCACTTGCCTATCTGGTGGCAAACCAGGTAGTTCTTCCGGAAAAAAACTCAGGGTATTCAGAAATGACGGGGATGTCTTCCATCTTCGGTTTCAGCTCATCAATGTCACTTGTGCCATGTAGATGACACAACCCTTCTTCAAACACTTGGAGGCCTTGAGCATAGTCACTTGCTCAGGCAATCTATACCGGGTATCTCCCTGAATGGTAAGTGATTCACCAGATGGAGTCTTGATCACCACTTGTTTCTTATTGCAGACAATCTGAGCCTGGTTATGAGATAACCAGTCCATGCCTAAAACGATGTCGAAACCGGCTAGCTTCAAAGGAAGTAGGGACAGAGGAAAAGAGTGGTTCTTAATGGATATGAAACATCCATCTAATATGGTTGAGGCGGTTTCTAAGGTGCCATCTGCTAACTCCACCTCATATTTCACTCTTAGGGTTTTAACAGGTAAATTCAGCAATTTGCAAAACTTATCATCTACAAATGACTTATCAGCTCCCGAAACAAAAAGCACTCTTGCATAAACGTCATTTATAAGGAATGTACCTGTTATCACATTGTCATCCTGTACTGCTTCCTTTGCATCCATTCTGAAGACCCTAGCATTGGTCTTCTTGTCCTCTTCAGGCTTCTTGGCATATTTTGGGCAATTGGTCTTGATATGCCCCTTCTCATTACAGCTGTAGCAGGTTGCATCTTTCAACTTTTTGCAATCCAAGGTCTTGTGTTCCTTGGACTTGCATATCCCGCAAGCAAAAGTTCTTGACTGAGTCTGCGAGTTCGATTCGAGCCTGCACTTTCCAAAGTGCTGTTTCTTGCAGACTTTGCACTTGGGCTTATCACCAGACTAATGCCCATCCTTCTTGGAATCAGACCCTTTCCTGTGGTCATTGTTTCCTCGGTGCTTCTTGTTTGACCTTCGTGAACTGTCATCTTCGCGTTTTCTTTTCTCTGCATCTGTGTTCCTCAGCGATCTCTGTCTGACCGCGTCCAATGTGAGGGACAAAGATATATCAGTGACAGATCTGAAAGTAGTTGGCCGAGAGGCCTTCACACTTGCCTTTATTTATGGGGCTAAACCCCCAATGAAACGAGTTATGCGTTTGGGTTCCGGGGTCACCAGATACGGAACCAATCTTGACAAGGTGTTGAAGCTCGTGAGGTAAGCTTGGCAGTCAAGGTTCTTCATAACCAACGATAGAAAATCAGACTCTATCTTCTTCATCTCATGCTGAGGGCAGTAGTTTTCCCTGATAAGGGCAACAAATTGCTCCCATGTCATGTTGTACAATGGGGTCTTCCCGGTGGCTTGAATCAACGATCTCCACCAGGCTAAGGCCTCACCCTTAAATGATTGCGACACAAACTTGACCACATCCCTCTCAGCGCATCCGCTGATATCCACAACTGTATCCATCTCATCTAACCACGTCATACAATCTACAACTCCTTTCTCCCCAGTGAAATCCCTGGGTTTACATGAGACGAAGTATTTGTAGGAGCAACCCTTATTGCGGGGTCCTTGATTTAGCATGACCTTTTGAGATGGATCACTATGATGAATTGAGGAGTGACGATCGTCATCTCCTTTCTTGGGTTCATCCTTCTTGGAAGGTGGCTTCGAACGCGATGTAGATAGGGTCCTACTTCGAGTCCAACTATATTCTTCCTACTGCCACTCTAAGGCCTTTGTAACTGCGTCGTCTACTAACGCTTTCAGTTCAGCACCCGTTAAATTAATTCGGGCGTTATCATTATTCTCCACTGGGTGACTATTAATTTCATCCGAGTCAGCCATTTTAATTGAACTGTTACATAAGACAATAACAATAGTTTACTTGGGAGTTTATTATGGAATTGTCTTTTATGGCAATTCATTAACCATGGTATACATAAACCATATTTGGTTAATTTATAAATCACATTTATTTAGGATTTTTATTACAATTTATCCTAATTATAAAAACAATAACAGTTTTATTAGTGGCACAACAGGCCTAGTCACAAGGATATTTATAAATTATAAGCTATGATTTCAGAGAATCAAGGCTTTAAGGCTTGAACATAGTTCATTACCTTTTTCGGACAGGGAGTCATAGCTACCACTGTCTTTTGGCTCATGTAGAAATGAGCAAAGCCCGTAGGCACTATATTACCAATGTATGGTCAAAACATGATCATCTAAATTGATGATTTAAACCCATGATTCAGAGATCATTAAGTTGGGTTAGGAATCTTTTGAAGAATCCTTATATAAGAATGACGTGTGTGATTTTAACGAACCACATCTGCCAGGAGCGTTAACATGTTTTTAGATGTTAACAGGGATCCGAATCTTTTAAACAGGTCTTACCATCTTGGTCAGGTCTTTATAATGACACTCAGGCTAGGTTTCACTCTTAAGATTCTTATTCAATATTTAAATAGGCAGATATATTTTTTTTAAAGGAATGATTTTGATTTATTTATTTCATATATAATTTATTTATGCACATACTGACAAAAATGAAATTTATAAATTAAACATTCCATTAATTATTAATAGGTTACACGTCGCCCTAAACGGGACTTTTTAATAAAGCAACATACCCACGAGGGGTCAAATTGAAATACTAGTCCACGCAGGGACTTAAACAAACAACACACCCTCGTAGGGGTTAACAGAAAGATAGACCCACGCAGGGGTTCAAAACAAACAAACAAACATACCCACGCAGGGGTTAATATAGCAAGACAGGCCCACGCAGGGGCTCAACTACTACAAGGAAATTACATCAACAGTGGAAGGATTCAGTGGTCCTTCTTGCTCTTCCCTTTTATTAGGCTTGTCAATCCTTGGAAGAAACTTTGTCGCTCCCTGTGATCTCGGTGAAAGTCTCGCTCGACCTGGTCCATCCTCTGAAGAATTTCCTCCCGTTCCGGGGGAGAAAACCGTGGCAGCTGCGATTGTGTCCGAATTATAGGTCTAGCAGGTATTTGGTACCCATGAGTTGGGTACCCTGCTCCCAAAGGAGCTCCATACGGTCCTTCCGGGTTAAAGGCGTTGTAATTGGACGCTACCAAGTATGGGTCAGCTTAAGCGTAATTGTAGTTGGTGTGAACCGGCGGCCCAAATGGGTTGTACATCATTGAACCCGTATATGCAGGGATTGGGTTATCAAAACCCATCGGTGGTGGTTGTGGTGCAACTGGGTTCGAAGGTCCACCATTTGTGGATCTTCTTAAAGTAGCGGATAATGACTGCCACTTGATTGCCGAGGAGAGCTAAAATGAAAGTCCCCTCCTCGTGTAGACATACGTGCTCCGATTCTCCTACGCCTCGGCGGTTGCGGAGGTGCCGGTTGAACTGGTGGCGGTGGAGGCGGTGGCGTGACTGCCACGAATCGTGAATCCTCAGAGGGATCCTGCTGCTGCTGCTGCTGGTGTGGCGACGAATGGTGCGAGGGTGTAAAACACCACTCGAACTGGTTAAATCGTGTCTGATAACTGTCCGGACCATGGTAGGGTGATCCATGAAAAGATGAACCATCTGAGACCTCGATAGGATGGTTCGGAGTTCTGGTTGCGGGCTCGACTGAATCGGTGTCCTCGTCCATATCTTCTGCATGATCGCCGGAGAAATGATCCTCCGGCCCCACTGGGTTAAAACCCACTGGTTCTTGTATATAATTTGCCGGGTTAAACCGGCCCCTAAAAATAGGTGTGGGGTTACCAAATGAAATATGTGATAGGGATCGCTGAAGAGGTACGTAAGAAGGTTGAGGGTTGTCGGGCTCATTTTCTGACTGTGGCCCATATGAGTTGTGAATGGGAGGCGTCGAACTGTGCGATACAGATCGTCTAGCTAGTTCAAAAAGGTTCCTCCAGTTTTCTCTAGGGTCAGCACTCGCAGTGGCGGAAGGAGCTCGCATGTGCGAAGGTCCTGCCTCGTCGTCATTGGGGGCGGTGATTGGCCCCTTGCCTCGTCCTCTTCGTCGAAAGAATCTTGGCGGCATAATTAATCCTGTCAATACAACATAAGATAACGACAAGAATATATAAAAATAAAGGACAAAACAAAACACCACAAAGTAGAATTTGTCCTATGTTATTTGTCTAGACTCGAAAGTTTTTGGAATGTGCAATTTGTGTAACTGAGATTAAACACAAAAGGCTAGTGTTTAATTCACTCAGTGTTGGCTCTGATACCAACCTGTCACACCCCGAATTCCACGTGTCACCGGTGGGCCCGGTGGGGAGTATCGTGACGTGGTTGGCAACATAATAGTCAAACAACACAATATTTAAATGCACAGCGGAAGCAAATGAAAGATGTATTTCAACTGAATATAATATTGTAATATCGTGTATCACAAACAGTCGAAAGTTTATCCACAGAAGGATCAAAAAGTAAATAGGAAACAGTAGTTCAACAGACGATAGGCATTTTAAGCTTGCGAGACTCTTTATTGATGCAGAGGAGAAAATCCAGTCTATTACGCTTAGTACCTGCATTTAATCTTTTTGGGAAAATACGTCAGTTTACACTGGTAAATACAATCAACTGACTCATTTTGAAAATGATTAAAAATTGATTTGGATGCACACGGCATAAACATTTTATAACTTGGGATAATTATTTAAATATATAATCTCGTAAAAGAATTACATGTTCCTTATGCGTTCAGTAGCCCGGATCATGCCGGGTTAAAGATCAATAGACACACCACATAATCTATTTATGCACTGACGAGTGTACGCCTACACTCCGCGCTTAGGTCATGGCCATTTGGTAAAATGATGCCAAGGATATCCGGGACATGGTCATTAACCCTCCAAAGGCTTTAAGTAAACAAAACGATTTAAACGGGCCGATCAAATTATTCAATTAACCACCAAACGATGGAAGATTTAATGCCCGACCAAGCGGTATTTTATATACCGTAACCCAAGCCCGTATAAGGGAAAATAAGTTAAAAGTCTTTACCTTTGCAAGTATAATTCACAAACAGCAAATGCAAGTAGCTTTTACTGGTCCTCCTATTCTGGAACAAAGGTTTATAATAACCTATTAGAATCCTAACGGTCTTTAGTTAAGCTTAAGCTTAGACCGGTAAATTTTTCGGTTCAAACGCACGATTAGGCGAAGACCGGAATAGAATGTGATTTAGACCCGACAAGTTTGAAGACTTGCCTTATATGGGTAATCTAAACACATTCTGTATTTTGAGATAAAACCGATAAGGTTTGACCCGTTTCGGCTAATTTATGTAAACTAGTTACATAAACCGAACCGAATGCGTAATAAGCGTAACGGGTATCCGTAAGAGCCATATACAGGTTTCCTAAGTTAATATGCTTCAAATATGTTGTGACATCAGCAAGATGTCTTCTATTATGCCCGAAACGAATTTAAACACAAACTATGCCCCGTAGGGGTAGTTTGGTCATTTACAAGGTTAAAAAGAATTTAAGTATTAACCTGAGTTACAGGTCTGATATAATCAACAAAAATACTTATTTTACTAAGTTATAACAGTAGGGTAAAGTATATATGTGAAATTTATCAATTATAATCAAACTATGCACCGTAGGGGCATTTTGGTAATTTCACATAAGCCGAAAAGCTCAAAACTGAAGTATGAGTTTAACAACTTTTGCTTACTGTTAAAATATTATAATTTACCTAAAATATCAGTAGGTATCAACCCTTGTATGTTTAAAATAGTTCTAGTACATACTATGCGTTAAAAACGCTTAAAAAGGCGATTAGAAGCCATTTCCGGGTTCTATACATAAAGCTGATATTTTTATTATTCCAGAAGGCTTAAAATAATTTATTTATCATATCTAATCAGTAGCAAAAGGTTTGGAATCAATTAGATATGTAAAACTCGTTTTATAGCCCGTAAGGGCAAAACCGACAATTACCGGATTAAGCCTATGACTATAAGTTATGCTCAGCCTAAAATTAATTAAAAATCTTCAAAACTCCCAAAATAATATATTACATCAGTGGGTAATAAGTTTGATATCAAAAAGTGGGTTTAAATAGGCTATATGCTAATTACGCCGTTTAATCGCTAAAGAACCTTTATAATTACGCTAATGAGCATAATGTAACACCTCGAAAATTCACGTCCTATAATGTGTTGACTGACACGTGTCATGTGTTTGAAACTGTGAAAGAATGTTCTGAAAGGACTAAAGTTGACAAACATGAAAAGTATATGAAAATACGAGTTCTAAATGTCAACAGTGAATAAATATATTGTACATTAATCCTACATGATGTTTATATCACCAAACGAATAAATCATGGATCATACGAAGCTAAAAGTGAGAGATTACAAACTGCAGGGGTTAAATGTGTCAACATGTTTAAGTTATACCTCTTAGTGACCTTTTAACAAACCCGAAGCTTTGTAACGGTTAATTATGCTCACTAGAATGCACGATATAAATTTCATAAAGTTTCGTTATCGTATGAGAAAGTTATGATCAAATTCGTATACAAGGGGTTAAAGCGTTAACGTTGAAAGTTATGACTTTTCGGGTTAACATGAAATGTCCAAGGACTTGGCAAAGTGGGTACAAGTCTTAAGGCCCTTATAGATAAATAAGAAGGGGTCAAATTGCAAGTATTAAGCTTAGTTGACCTTTCGAAGAGCCAAGGGACAAAGTTGCAGAAAATGGAAAATGTTAATTCTGATTTCAAGGCCCAAGCGGGCCGCGTAAGAGTTGATAACATCTTACGCGGGCCGCGTTAACCGCCCAGATACAGAAACATCGAACAGCAGCCTGGAAATGCCCTCTAACCGACTTTAATCACTTGTTTCACTTCATGGGCGACCCCTAAGCAACCCCTAGACCACTAGGGACACTTGTTGATGAGTTGTGGTCAGTGGTAGAGTTATTTGTCAACAATCTATGGTGTTTAAATCACTATATAAGGCCATGATGTTGCAACAATTCTTCACACCTTCATTCTTGCATTTCTGATCATTCTTGGAGCTTCAAAGCAGACTCAAGTGATCTCTGGTCGTTCATAGGACTCTTGTAAGTTTGCTTGACCTTTCTTAATTAAGTTTTAGCTTAAAAGTCAAACCGTCATAATTAACGGTTGACTTTAAGATTAATCACTAATGGTCCAGTGATTAGTCGAATCAAAAGTAGTTATAAGTTGGTAATTATGTGGGTAATAAACCCTTAAAAGGGTTCCCCCTGATTCCCACTCTAACTAGGTCAAATGTCGGGTCAAACTTGTGAATAAAAAGTCAACAGGATACTTAGTTTGTAATTTATGCATGATTAGCAATGTAGAACACCTACAACCTGTTTGATCATTAATATAACTTGGTAATTAGTGTAATAACATGTCTAAACATGTTCAACCCGACAATTTCCTGTTTAGACCCGGTTCGGAACCGAAAGTCGCAAAGCTTTGACTTTTGCTTTGACTTCAGTTCTGACCCGTTATGGTATGTTTTAGAAATACCTTAGAGCTTCATTTGGACCAGGTTACATGCTAGTATAACCCTCTGTGATTATACACCATGGTTCATTAGTTAACCGATTAATACGAATGATTCCGTTAATTGCTCATATGTTGACCATTATGCCCTTTTCACCTTAAAACGTGATTTGTGAAAATGTAAAAGTGTAGAAACCTTAGTTACTGATATATAAACTTGTATGCAAAGTTTGACATCAGTTTGAGGTGTAGATTAAGAGTTATGCTCGTTAGCGTAAATTGAAAGCTTTATGTTAATTAAACGGCGTAATTAGCGTATAGCCTAGTTAAGCCTACTTTTTGATATCAAACTTATTACCCACTGATGTAATACATTATTTTGGGGTTTTTAAAGATTTTTAATTAATTTTAGGATAAGCATAACTAATAGTCGTAGGCTTAATCCGGTAATTGTCGGTTTTGCCCTTACGGGCCATAAAATGAGTATTACATATCTAATCGACTCCAAACCTTTTGCTACTGATTACATATGATAAATAAATTATTTTAAACCTCCTGGAATAATAAAAATATCAGATTTCTATATAGAACCCGGAAACGGCTTCTAATCGCCTAATTAAGCGTTTTTAACGCCTAGTATGTACTAGAACTATTTTAAACATACTAAGGGTGATACCTACTGATAGTTGAGGTAAATAATAATATTTTAACAGTAAGCAAAAGTTGTTAACCTCAGACTTCAGTTTTGAGCTTTTCGGCTTATGTGAAATTACCAAAATGCCCCTACGGTGCATAGTTTGGTTATAATTGATAAATTTCACATATATACTTTACCCTACTGATATAACTTAGCAAATTGATTATCTTTGCTGATTACATCAGACCTGTAACTCAGGATATTACTTAAACTCTTTTATCACCTTATAAATGACCAAACTACCCCTACAGGGCATAGTTTGTGTTTAAATTCATTTCGGGCATAATAAATGATATCTTACTGATGTCACAACATATTTGGAGCATATTAACTTAGGAAACCTGTAAATGGCTCTCATTATTACCCGTTACGCTTATTACGCGTGCGGTTCGGTTTATGTAACTAGTTTACATAAATTAGCCGAAACGGGTCAAACCTTATCGGTTTTATCTCAAAATCCAGAGTGTGTATGAAATACCCATATTAAGCAAGTCTCCGAACTTGCCGGGTCTAAATCACATTCTATCCGGTCTTCGCTTAATAGTGCGTACGAACCGTATCATTGAAACTAACCGGTCTAAGCTAAGGCTTAATTAAGGACCCGTTAGAAATCTAATAGGTTATTATAAACCTTCGTTCCAGATTAGGAGCCCAGTAAAAGTACTTGCATTTGCTGTATTTGATTGATACTTTGCTCAGGTAAATACTCTTAACTTATTTTCCCTATACGGGCTTGGGATACGGTACTATAAAAGTACCGCTTGGTCGGGTATGTAGTCATTTAAATCGGATTGTGATTAATGTATTTACATAACCCGCTTTATTCTGTATTATTTGATGTATGGCCCTTGGGGGTTAAATGACCATGTCCCGGATATCCTTGGCATCATTTTACGAAATGGCCACGACCTAAGCACGGGGTGTAGGCGTACACCTGACAGATGCATTATGTAAAAACTGGTAATCCACGTAAAGGAATCAACCTTGTGGGCATTATACCTGTGGCGTGTCAGTTAACTTAAACTGGCTCTTCTAACCGGTGCTAATGGACGGCAAATAAGTAAATCTGTATACAAGATTATATACAAATAATTGTCCCAAGTTATAAAGATATTTTGTGCCGAAGTGCATTCAAATCAATTTACAAACTCTTTTCAAAACGAGTCAGTTGAGTTGTATTTACCAGTGTAAACTGACGTATTTGCCAAAAAGGTTAAGTGCAGGTGCTAGACGAAATAGGCTGGCTACTCCAGGCATCATTACTCAAGTCTCGCAAGCTCTAGATGTCAAAGTCTGTTGAACTATTGTTTCTATTTTATTTTCGATCCGTCTGTGGATAAACAATCGACTAATGTGATACTTGATATTACAACATTATATTCGGTTGAATTATATCTTACAAATTGCTTCCGCTGTGCATATTAAATATTGTGTTGTTTGACTATTATGTTGCCAACCACGTCACGATACTCCCCACCGGGCCCACCGGTGATACGTGGAAATCGGGGTGTGACACATAACTCTCAATCTACACCACAAACTGATCTCAAATTTTGGGTGCAAGTTTATATATCAGTAATTAAGGTTTTTACTCTTTTACATTTTTAAATATCACGTTTTATTGTGAAAAGGGCATAATGGTCAACATATGAGCAATTAACGGAATCATGCATATTAATTGGTTAACAAATGAACCAAGGTGTATAATCACAGAGGGTTATACTAGCATGTAACCTAGTCCAAATAAAGCTCTAAGGCATTTCTAAAACATGCCTAAACGGGTCAGAACTGAAGTCAAAGAAAAGGTCAAAGCTTTGCGACTTTCGGTTCCGAACCGGGTCTAAACAGAAAATTGTCGGGTTGAACATGTTTAGACATGTTCTTACACTAATTACCAAGTTATATTAATGATCAAACAGGTTGTATGTGTTCTACATTGCTAATTATGCATAAATTAGAAAATAGGCCTTCTGTTGACTTTTTAATAACAAGTTTGACCCGACATTTGACCTAGCTAGAGTGGGAATCAGATGGTGCCCTTTTAAGGGTTTAATGCCCACATAATTACCAACTTATAACTACTTTCAATTCGACTAATCACTGAACCATCAATGATTAATCGCTAAGTCAACCGTTAATTACGACGGTTTGACTTTTAAGCTAAAACTAAGCAAAAACTTAACTAAGAAAGGTTAAGCATACTTACTTAAGTCCTATGCTTGATTAGTGATCACTTGAGCCTGCTTTGGAGCTCCAGAAATGATCAGAAATGCTGAAGGAAGGTGTGAAGAATTGGTTGCAACCTTGGCCCTTTATATAGTGCTCAAGAACTCTTGGATCATTGACACACAAGTCTAACCAAGGCCATGGATCACTTCCAGATGTCCCTAAGTGTCTAGGGGTTGCCTAGGGGTCGTGCAAGATGAGGAAAATCGTTTATAAGTCGGTTAGAATGCAAATGGAAGACAAGAACCCAAAGTTTTCGGAACAGACAGGCCTTCGCGGCACGCGTAGCCCCCCCCCCCCCCCCCAGGGCCTTCGCGTGGCGCGACGCCCCCTCTGAACAAATCTGAATTTTTGATTTTTTTATGCATTGGTCCTTGGCTCTTGGAAACTTTGCTACGACTTCATTTCTTGCACTTTGAACCCTCCAAATTGACTTATAAGGGCTTTAAGACATATACCCACTTTGTTAAGTCCTCGAGTAACTTTATTGTTACCCGAAAAGTCACAACTTTCAACGTTGACGCTTTAACCCCTTGTATACGAATTTGATCATAACTTTCTCATACGATAACAAAACTTTATAAAATTTATATCGTGTATTCTAATGAGCATAATTAACCGTTACAAAGCTTCGGGTTTGTCAAAAGGTCACTCAGAGGTATAACTTAAACATGTTGACACATTTAACCCCTGTAGTTTGTAATCTCTCACTTTCTTTCATATTTAGCTTCGTATGATCCATGATTTATTCGTTTGAAGGTATGAGCATCATGTAGGGTTAATGTACAATATATTTATTCATTGTTGACATTTAGAACTCGTATATTCACATACTTTCCATGATTGTCAACTTTAATCCTTTTATAACATTCTTTCACACGTTCAAACCTATGACACGTGTCAACACATTATAGGACGTGAATTTTCGAGGAGTTACACTATGAGATCAAGAACACTATAAAAGGCCACAATGTTGCAACATTGTGATCACTCATTCCTTCTGCATTTCTGGAGCTTTTGGGAGTTCAAGAGCAGACCCTAAGCATCCCTAATCGTGCATAGGACTTCTGTAAGTATGCTTAACCTTTCTTAGTTGAGTTTTTACTTAGTTTTAGCTTAAAAGTCAAACCGTCGTAATTACCGTTTGACTTAGCGATTAATCATTGATGGTCCAGTGATTGGTCGAATTGAAGGTAGTTATAAGTTGGTAATTATGTGGGCATTAAACCCTTAAAAGGGCACCCTCTGATTCCCACTCTATCTAGACCATTTGTCGGGTCAAAGTTGATTAGAAAAAGTCAACAGAATGCTAATCTTCAAATTAACGCATAATTAACAATGTAGAAGGCATGTAACCTATTTTATCACTCATATAACTTGGTAATAAGTATAACAACTGGTCTAAGCTTGTTTGATCCGACAATTTTCTGTTTAGACCCGGTTCAGAACCGAAAGTCGCAAAACTTTGACTTTTGCTTTGATTTCAGTTCTGACCCGAATTAGTATGTTTTGGAAATGCCTTAGAGCTTCCTTAGGACCAGGTTACATGCTTGTATAACCCTATGTGATTATACACCCTGGTTCATGAGTTATCCAATTAATATGCATGATTCCGTTAATTGCCTATATGTTGACTATTATGCCCTTTTCACCATAAAACGTGATTTTTAAAAATGTAAAAGAGTAGAAACCTTAGTTACTGATATAAACTTGTACCCAAAATTTGACATAATTTTGAGGTGTAGATTGAGAGTTATGCTCATTAGCGTAATTAGAAAGCTTTTTAGCGATTAAACGGCATAATTAGCATATAGCCTATTTAAAACCACTTTTTGATATCAAAATTTTTACCCACTGATATAATATAATATTTTGGGATTTTTAAAGATTTTTAATTAATTTTAGGCTGAGCATAACTTAGAGTCAAAAGCTTGTTTCGGTAATTGTCGGTTTTGCCCTTTTGGGCTATAAAATGAGTTTTACATATCTTTTTGACCCCAAACCTTTTGCTACTGAATTTATATGATAAATAAATTATTTTAAACCTTCTGGAATAATAAAAATACCAGCTTTCTATATAGAACCCGGAAACGGCTTCTTATCGCCTTTTTAAGCGTTTTTAACGCATAATATGTACTAAAACTATTTTAAACATACAAGGGTTGATACCTACTGATATCTTAGGTAAATTATAATATTTTAACAGTAAGCAAAAGTTGTTTAACTCAGACTTCAGTTTTGAGCTTTTCGGCTTATGTGAAATTACCAAAATTGCCCTACGGTGCATAGTTTGGTTATAATTGATAAATTTCACATATATGCAATACTACACTGTTATAACTTAGTAAAATAAGTATTTTGCTGATTATATCAGACCTGTAACTCAGGTTAATACTTAAACTCTTTTATGACCTTGTAAATGACCAAAATACCCCTTCGGGGCATAGTTTGAGTTTAAATTCGTTTCGGGCTTAATAAAAGATATCTTACTGATGTCACAACATATTTGAGGCATATTAACTTAGGAAACCTGTAAATGACTCTCATGGTTACCCGTTACGCCTCTTGCGCGTTCGGTTCGGTTCGGTTTATGTAACTAGTTTGCATAAATTAGCCGAAACGGGTCAAACCTTATCGGTTTTATCTCAAAATCCAGAATGTGTTTAGATTACCCATATAAGACAAGTCTTCAAACTTTTCAGGTCTAAATCACATTCTATTTCGGTCTTCGCTTAATCACGCGTTCGAACCGTATCGTTCCTTAAAACTAACCGGTCTAAGCTTAAGCTTAACTAAAGACCGTTAGGATTCTAATAGGTTATTATAAACCTTTGTT
The DNA here is from genome assembly GCA_030545235.1 of Helianthus tuberosus. Lineage (NCBI taxonomy): Eukaryota > Viridiplantae > Streptophyta > Magnoliopsida > Asterales > Asteraceae > Helianthus > Helianthus tuberosus. The sequence continues at coordinate 22,991,979 of CM060381.1, read as the reverse complement.
CCAGAATAGGAGAACCGGTAAAAGCTACCCGCATTTGCTAATTGTGATTTATACTTGCAAATATAAATACTTTTAACTTATTTTCCCTTATACGGGCTTGGGGTACGGTATATAAAATACCGCTTGGTCGGGCATTCGGCCTTAATCGATTGGTGGTTAAGTATTATCGAGATGACCCGTTTAAAAATATATTTTGTTTGCTTAACGCCTTTGGGAGGTTAATGACCATGTCCCGGATATCCTTGGCATCATTTTACGAAATGGCCACGACCTAAGCGCGGGGTGTAGGCGTACACCCGTCAGTGCCAAAATAAACAATGTGGTGTGTCTATTGATCTTTAACCCGGCACGAACCGGGCTACTGAACGCATAAGGAACATGTAATTCTTTTACAAGTTTATATATTTAAATAATTATCCCAAGTTATAAAAAGTTTGTGCCACGTGCATTCAAATCAATTTATTTAAACTTTTCAAAATTAGTCGGTTGAATGTATTTACCAGTGTAAACTGACGTATTTTCCCAAAAAGGTTAAGTGCGGGTACTAAGCGAACTAGGCTGGCTTTCTCCTAGCGTCCACATTAAGTCTCGCAAGCTCGGACGTCAAAAACTGTTGAACAATGTTTCCTATTTATTTTTATCCACCTGTGGATAATCTTCAACTGTTTGTGATACTTGATATTACAATTATATTCGGTTGAAATATATCTTTCTTTTGCTTCCGCTGTGCATTTAAATATTGTGTTGTTTGACTGTAATGTTGCCAACCACGTCACGATACTCCCCCACCGGGCCCACCGATCAAGCGTGGAAATATCAGGGTGTGACAGGTTGGTATCAGAGCCAACGCTGAGTGAATTAAACACTAGCCTTTTGTGTTTAATCTCAGTTACACAATTGCACATTCATAAATTTTCGAGTCTAGACAAAGAACATAGGAACAATCCAAATTTGTTTTAAATTTTTAACTTTGTCTTTTATTTTATATATTCTTGTTGTTATCTTTGTTCTTATTGACAGAAATATGCCACCAAGAATGAGGAGAGGAGGACGAGGAAAGGGGCCGATGAGCGCCCCCAATGATCACGAAGCCGGGCCTTCGCACTGGCGAACTCCTTCTACGACTGCAAGTGCTGATCCGCAAGGAAACAGGAGGAACCTTTTTGAGCCCGCCAGACGATCTGTCTCGCACAGTTCAACGCCTCCCTATCGTAACTCCTATGGGCCACAGTCAGAAAACGAGCCCGATAACCCACAACCTTCATATATACCTCTTCAGCGATCCCTTTCGCACAATTCCTTTGGTAACCCAACTCCTGTTTTTCAGGGCCGGTTCAACCCGGCAAATTATATCCCAGAACCAATGGGTTTTTAACCCATTGGGACCGGAGGACCACTTCTCGGAAGATAATGCGATGGACATGGACGAGGACACGGATCCCGTCGCACCTGCAAGCAGTACCCCTAACCATCCCATCGAGATCTCGGATGGATCTTCTTTCCACGGATCACCCTACGGTGGTCCAGATAGTTATCAAGCGAGGTTTAACCAATATGAATGGTACTTCACACCTTCTCACCATTCATCACCTCACCACCACCAGCAGCAGCAGGATCCCTCTGGGGATTCACGATTCGTGGCAGTCACGCCACCACCTCCACCACCGCCAGTTCATCAAGCACCTCCAGAACCACCAAGGCGTAGGAGAACGGGCACACGTATGTCTGCGCGAGCAGGGGAATTTCACTTTAGTACCCCTCGACATTCCAGTGGCAGTCATTATATGCCACTGCATGAGGACCCACAAATGGGTGGGCCCTCAAACCCAGTTCCAGAGGTGAGCTCTGCACCGGTTGCACCACAGCCACCACCGATGGGTTTTGATAACCCGATTCCTGCATACGCCGGTTCAACGGCGTACAATCCGTTTGAACAGCCGGTTCACACGCATTATAACTACGCTGAAGCCGACCCGTACCTGGTCGCGGCGAACTACAACGCCCTACATCCGGAAGGACCGTACGGAGATCCTTGGGGAGTGGGATATCCAACTCATGGATATCAAGTACCTGCTCGACCACCGATTTGGCAACAGTCACAGCCACCACGATTTCCCCACCTGAACAGGAGGAGATCCTCCAAAGACTTAGTCGGGTGGAACATGAGTTTCAAGAAGAACGCAGGAACAATAGGGGATTCCTCAAAGGCCTGTCAAGCTTGCTAAAAGGGAAGAAGAAAAGGGATAATTAAATCCCTGCATGTGTTGTTGTATTATCTATTTCAATCAGTCCCTATGTGGACGTTTATTTGTGTATTTAGTCCCTACGAGGACTTGTCTTTTTAGCCCCTGCGAGGGTATGACTTCTTGTATTCTGCCCCTGCTTGGGCATGTCTTTCTGTTGACCCCTGCGTGGGTATGTTTGTATGGTTAAGCCCCTGCGTGGGCAAGTTGTCATGTTGAAAGACCCGTTTAGGGCAGTGTGTACTTTTTATGATTATTGGAATGTTAAGATTATAAATTTCATTTTTGTCACTATATGCATAAATATACTATACATGAAATAAATGAATCAAAATCATTCTTTTTTTAAAATAATCTGCCTATTATATATTGAATAAGAATCTCAAAGGTATAACCTAGCTTATATGTCATTATAAGACTTGGCCAAGATGGTAAAACCTGTTTAAAAGATTCAGATCCTTGTTAACATCTGAAAACATGTTAACGCTCCTGGCAGACGTGATTCGTTAAAATCACACACGTCATTTTATAATAGGATTCTTCAAAAGATTCCTAACTAACCTGATGATATATAAATCATAGGTTTAAATCATCAATTAAGATGATCATATTTTGACCATACATTGGTAATATAGTGCCTACGGGCCATACTCATTTTCATATGAGACAAAAGACAGTGGTAGTCTACGACTCCCTATCAGAAAAAGGTAATGAACTATGTTCAAACCTTAATGCCTTGATTCTCTGAAATCATGGCTTATATTTTTTAAAATGTCCCTGTGACTAGGCCTTTTGTGCCACTAATAAAACTATTATTGTTTTATGATTAAGATAAATTATAATAAAAATCCTAAATAAATATGATTAACAAATTAACCAAATCTGGTCTATGTTTACCGTGGTTAATGAATTGCCATAAAAGACAATTCCATAATAAACTCCCAAGTAAACTATTGTCATTGTCTTATGTAACAGTTCAAATTAAAATGGCTGACTCGGATGAAATTAATAGTCACCCAAGGGAGAATAATGATAACGCCCGAATTAATATAACGGGTGCTGAACTGCAAGCGTTAATAGACAACGCTGTTGCAAAGGCCATAGAGCGACAGTATGAAGAATATAGCGGGACTCGAAGTAGGACCCTATCTACACCGCATTCAAAGCCTAAGACCCACTCTGAGGCTCACAGTAAGCCACCCTCCAAGAAGGATGAACCCAAGAAAGACGATGACGATCGTCACTCTTCAAACCATCAAGGTGTCCCATCTCAAAAGATCATACTGAATCAAGGACCCCGTGATAAGGGTTGCTCCTACAAATACTTTGTTTCATGCAAACCCAGGGATTTCACTGGGGAGAAAGGAGCTATAGACTGTATGACATGGCTGGATGAGATGGATACTGTGGTTGATATCAGCGGGTGCGCTGATAGAGACGTGGTAAAGTTTGTGTCTCAATCGTTCAAAGGTGAGGCCTTAGCCTGGTGGAGATCGCTGATTCAAGCTACTGGGAAGATCCCACTGTACAATATGACATGGGAACAATTTTTTGCCCTTATCAGGGAAAACTATTGTCCTCAGCATGAGGTAGAAAAGATTGAATCTGATTTTCTGTCATTGGTAATGAAAAATCTTGATTGCCAAGCTTACCTTACGAGCTTCAACACATTATCAAGATTGGTTCCGTATTTGGTGACCCCAGAACCCAAAAGAATAGCTCGTTTCATTGGGGGTTTAGCCCAGAGATAAAGGCAAGCGTGAAGGCCTCTCGGCCAACTACTTTCAGATCGGTAACTGATATATCCTTGTCCCTCACACTGGACGTGGTCCGACAGAGATCGCTGAGGAACACGGATGCCGAGAAAAGGAAACGTGAAGATGACAATTCACGAAGGTCAAACAAGAAGCACCGAGGAAACAATGACCACAAGAAAGGGTCTGAGTCTAAGAAGGATAGGCATCAATCTGGTGATTAGCCCAAGTGTAAGATCTGCAAGAGACAGCACTTCGGGAAGTGCAGGTATGAATCGAACTCGCAGACCCAGTCGAGAACTTTTGCATGTGGGATATGCAAGTCCAAGGAGCACAAGACCTTGGATTGCAAAAAGTTGAAGGACGCAACGTGCTACAGTTGCAACGAAAAAGGGCATATCAAGTCCAACTGCCCAAAACTTGCAAAGAAAGCTGATGAAGGAAAGAAGACCAATGCTAGGGTCTTCAGGATGGATGCGAAGGAAGCTGTGCAGGATGATAACGTGATCACAGGTACTTTCCTCATAAATGATGTTTATGCAAGAGTACTTTTTGATTCAAGCGCTGATAAATCATTTGTAGATAATAAGTTTTGTAAATTGCTGAACTTACCTGTTAAAACTTTAAGTGTGGAATATGAAGTGGAATTAGCGGATGGAACCATAGAGACCGTCTCAACTGTGTTAGATGGGTGTGTTATATACATTAAGAACCACTCTTTTCCTTTGTCCCTACTTCCCTTTAAGTTAGCCGGTTTTGACATAGTTTTGGGTATGGACTGGTTATCTCATAACCAGGCCCAAATTGTCTGCAACAAGAAGCAAGTGGTGATCAAGACTCCGTCTGGTGAATCACTTACTATTCAGGGAGATACCCAGTATGGACTGCCTGAGCAAGTGACTATGCTCAAGGCCTCTAAGTGTTTGAAGAAGGGTTGTGTCATCTACATGGCACAAGTGACTATTGATGAGCCGAAACCAAAGATGGAAGACATCCCTGTCATTTCTGAATATCCCGATGTTTTCCCTGAAGAACTACCTGGTTTACCACCAGATAGGCAAGTGGAATTCAGAATTGACATCATCCCTGGAGCAACACCTGTTGCTAGAGCACCTTATAGGTTGGCACCAACAGAGATGAAGGAACTGAGAGAGCAACTAGATGAATTGTTAGCCAAGGGTTTCATTAGACCTAGTTCATCTCCTTGGGGAGCACCAATCTTATTTGTCAAGAAGAAGGATGGATCGATGCGTCTGTGCATCGATACCGTGAGCTTAATAAGGTCACTATCAAGAATAGATACCCATTGCCCAGAATCGACGATCTGTTCGATCAACTTCAAGGGGAAAGTTACTTCTCCAAGATCGATCTGAGGTCAGGCTATCATTAACTGAAGGTTAAAGATGAAGATGTACACAAGACTGCATTTAGGACTCGTTATGGTCATTACGAGTTCCTAGTGATGCCTTTTGGGCTCACTAATGCACCTTCCGCATTCATGGATCTCATAAATCGCGTCTGCAAGCCCTACTTGGACAAATTTGTCATCGTCTTCATTGATGACATCCTCATCTACTCGAAGAACAAAGCCGACCATGAGAAACATCTTCGATGTATTCTTTCACTACTTCAGCAGGAGAAGCTCTATGCCAAATTCTCTAAATGTGAATTCTGGCTTCGTGAAGTCCAATTTCTTGGACATGTGGTTAGCGAACGCGGAATCCAAGTGGACCCCGCTAAGGTTGAGGCTGTCATGAATTGGCAAGAGCCGAAGACGCCCACAGAAATTTGCAGTTTCTTGGGATTGGCAGGATACTATAGGTGATTTATTGAAAATTTTTCAAGGATTGCTACACCCCTAACTTCTTTGACTAGGAAGAAAGTAAAGTTCGATTGGGGCCCTAAGCAGCAAGAATCCTTTGATATCCTAAAGCAAAAGTTGAGCAACGCTCCTGTATTGACGTTGCCGGATGGAATCGAAGAATTTGTAGTTTATTGTGATACATCGCACACAGTGTAACAACTCTCATCAAAAGTCCTAATTATTATTTTAATTTGATCAATAGGAAACCCTAATTGAGAAACCCAATTGATTCTGAACAAACCCTAAAATTTTCAGAACAATCGGAATCAGGATCAGGGCCCCTAAAACTCAAGGGGGGTATACCCTAGTTAATAATTATCTGAAATTACTTGCTGTCAAAATTCGAAAATTAGAAACTGTCAAGTCAGCAAGGCTAGTCCCAACCGTGGCTACTCTATGAAATATAGGTAACCCTTACGGACCGTAAGGGTTATTTGTTACGGTCCGTAAGGGGTGGCAAAATTTGGGTATAAATAGCAGACATTGGTACTTGAAATTTGGCGTATGTTCGACGAAGAAATTCGTTTCGTAGACTGAAATAAGCTCTGTTTATCACAAATTAACACACACTAATCACGAAGTGCTGCCGCAATCAGGGTAATAACTCAATCGCTATTACGATTGAACGTCCGATCGATTATAACTATCCAACGATTGTTTAAGTGCCGCTCAAATTGAGTTTATACTTTATTAATTCATCGTGATTTTTACTTGAATGTTTGAGTACTGCTCGAATTCGGACTATACTCTGTCATTCGTTGTGAATCCGTTGAAATTGTTAAAGTATTGCACTTATAAATTGTTGTGAGGGTTTAATCTCGTGAATTGTCGTAACTGCTGTATTAGTTACTAACCTGTTGTGTGTGCATTGTTATTTAAATTAGGTTAATCAAGGCTAATCAGTAGGCTTATATTCTGCTCGTTAAATCTACAATGTGAGTCATTCTCTTTTTATCAACTGTTTTACAATACTCCAAATTATTTTCAAAGTTATAATTACAGTGATTAAGTTTATGTAATCACCAAATTATAGCCGGTATGTGGGGTATTGTGCACAATATTGCAGTTTTATCACTTTAGGTGGGCGAACCTAAATTTAGTGATAACCGTCATTCATTGGGGCAGCCAATGGTGATATGACCACAGTCACCGAAAAGAGTCGAGTGACAAATACTGTGGGTAGTTGGTTTGATATCAGAAACATTGTAATCTCTTAATACTATGAATTATAACAAACGAGTCGTTTTAGTAAAACTGAATGATTCACTCAGTATTTCCCTGCTGACAAAACCTTTTTCAAACATGTTTCAGGTGATCTGTTGTGAGCACAGGAAAAGTTCCGTGGAGCACTACCAGCTTAGAAAAGTGGCTCAATGTAAATAAATAAAGAAACAATGTTTTGAGAAATAAAGATTTCCCAGTGAAATCACTTTATTGTAAATTATGGGATTTATCCCTATATTATATTATATATATAAACGAGCAGTTTTAATATTAATCGATCCTGTTTAAAAAGACTTCCGCTGTTACTAAATTAGATACCATTGGATTTCCTGCCTCGCGGCTCTGGACCGGGTCAAACCGGGGCCACGGGCCGTGACAGGAAAAGGTGGTATCAGAGCCACTGATTTAAGCTTACTATTGATTTTAGCCTATTAAAGTTATTGAGAGATATTTATAAAATTTAATTGCCATTCTGTGAAAACGTGTTTTATTAACTGATTAATTGTTGAGTTACAGTATGGGTAAACACAAGATTTCTGCTATCTACCACAAATTAGATACTGCACCCACAGAAAAAGGAACCTCTTCCTCCAAACACCCAGTGGATCTGGAAGAAGGGATTTTTGTCGGTAAAGCAAATTATGAAAATCCTCTTACCCAAGATAAAAGAAATTTGATTCTTAGAAAGGGAAAGGAGAAAATAAAGAAACCCCAAGTCAAGAAAGTGAGGTTTAATTCAGAAATCCAAGAATTAGGCAATAGGTCACCTTGGGAAGATACAATAGATGAAAAATGGGCAAACCTTTATATGTTAGCTACCGTAGCAGAGAATGCAAACCTCTAAAAATATCAATCAGCCTGGTCTAGTAGAAAATTAATCTCCAGTAAATAAATAAAGTATAGTGTGTTCTCTTTCCTGTAGTCTTTTTGTACAAATCCGTATGCAATAAAACTTTAATGTTTATTGTAAAACTTTGTTCCAAAGTTTTAACTTAGCATTTTTGTGCATTTTGCATATATGTTATCCAGCATGAGTGGGATATCGGAAGCATTTCAGAATCTCAACCTCTACCCAGTACCAATTGAAGTCTCCCACGACTTTACTGGTTATATTGCTGACATAGAGGAACCTCTGGAATTCCAAGCTCCACCGCTGGAAAAAGCAAAACTTAAAAAGAAAAGAAGATATGTAGGATGGAGGAAAGTGCGCAGGAGAAAGCCAGTTACTAGGAAACTCCCTAAAATAGAAAACCCTATAGACAAAGGAAAAGGAATAGAAATCGGAGAGAGTTCTAATCCAGCAGAGATAGAAATCAGGAAAGATTCTAAACAAAAAGGAATAGAAATTGGAGAGAGCTCCAGACAAACGGAAGAAATCACATTTCAAGAAGAAATAGACCGTCTACTGGCAAATTGTGATGTCATTAGCCCTATCCATAATAATCTATATCCTTATTTAGAAACCCAACTTCCTGTGAATCTGGAACCAGCTATTCCAGACCCACTAATCCACACTCGACCATTAGGTCAAATGGAAGAATGGTGGACAAATGACTGGCAATTCGAAAATATCATCAACAGTCCTTATTCTTTCCTTCCACAGTTTGATCCAGAACCTATCCCCAATCCTCCAATGAGCAACGAAAACCTAGCCGAACTCCGTCTGTTCGGTGAAGAGCTGATAGGTACAGGGAATAGAATCCGGGAAATGGGAGAACAAATTTCCTGGAAATACGACGAAAGGGAGCGTCGCTACTAAACTGCCAGTTGACTAGAGAATAGTGGGGTTGGGAAGAATGTCTGTATAATAATAATAATAGATAAATATAAATCTGTAAAATGGGAAATAAAACATTGTAAGATAAACAGTGTGTATGGATGCCTATATGATATATAAAGCAAAATAGAAGTCGAAACATCGACAATTTTGGATATATATATGTGTTGTAAGATTTTATGTGCTTCTGTGTAATTGTTTATTTACAATCATTTGATACTAATAGTTATATTTATAATAATTATCAGATGGAAAACGCTAGTAATGAACCAGTTAATGAAGGGAATCAATCTGAACAAAATCAGGAAAACCAGTATATGACTAGACAAGATATTGAAAATATTGTTGCTCAAGGGATAGCTAATGCTATTCCAGCATTCGTTGCTGCTATAAAGAATCCAATAGAACCGCAACAAATCGTTCCTAGTAAACGTACTCAGGAAGATAATTTTAGTCATAGTGTAAATGGAGGCGGCAATCATGACGATAATAATCCACGACAGGCTCCACCTCCTAAGAAAATGAAAGCCGCAACACCTAGTTGCACTTTCAAAGAATTTCTTGCTTGCAAACCTGCTGAATTTGCAGGTAACGAAGGAGCAACTGCAATACTGCGTTGGTTAGAGAAAACCGAAGCAGTAATTGCAATAAGTAAGTGTTCTGAAGAAGATCAGGTTATGTATGCGTCAAATTTGTTCAAAGAAGGGGCACTAGAATGGTGGAACACGGTGCTACAAGCAAAAGGAAGAAGAATGGCTTATGCTATGAACTGGGAAGAATTTAAAATTCTTGTAGAAAGAAAATATTGTCCTGAATATGAAAAGGAACAAATGGCAAATAAGTTCCTAAACCATCGTATGGTAGGCGTGGAGTGTCGCAGTTATACTTCGACATTCTTTGAATATGCTAGAGTGGTACCAACACTGGCTTCGCCAGAACCGGTACTCATTTCTCGCTACATTTGGGGACTGATTAGTGAAATTCGTAACATCGTTAAAGCTGCGAGACCTCGCACTATTGACGATGCTGTGGAACTAGCTAATACCCTAACTGATGAACTAGTGCGTACAAGAGAAGAAGATCGAAAGAAGGAATTGGCTCAGAAGATTACCCAAGGATTTCGTGTGGGTAATGATAATAGGTTCAAGAAAAGAGGAAGAAGACAATCTGCACAATCACCTTTTTGCAGCAATTACAAAAAGAATCATTTTGGAAAATGCAATGTAAATTGCAACTTCTACAAAATGGCAGGACATCGTGAAGAAAATTGCAAAAAGAAAACCATAGTCTGCTATAACTGTGGAGAAACAGGACATTACAAAACAGAATGTCCTAAATTGATTAAAGCCGCAGACAATAAAGGCAAACCAGCTGATGGAACAACAAAGAAGAATGCCCGAGCATTCCAGCTAACCACTCAAGAAGATGAACTAATCCCTAACGTCATAGCTGGTACGTTCTTGGTCCACGACGTTTATGCAAAAGTGTTATTTGACTCTGGTGCAAACCAAAGTTTTATCAATACTTCATTTTGACAAGCCCTTAACTTACCTTTAAATACCCTTAGGCAAATTTTTACAGTCGAAACGGCAGACGGAAATTCTGTTAACATAAATAAGGTTTTGCAAGAAGGAAAGATAGAACTGTTAGGCCATAAGTTTTCTGCAAACCTGTTACCTATGAAGTTAGCCGGATTTGATGTAGTGTTAGGAATGGATTGGTTAATAGCCAACCATGCTCGAATCCTTTGTGATAAGAATTCCATAGAAATTCAATCACCGACCGGAGAAGTGATTAGGATCATAGGAGATAAACCACGTAAGCCCATGAAGTTCATATCAGTAATGAAAGTTGCTAATTATGAACAAAAACAAGGAATAGTATATATGATTTTAGTAATCATTAGTACTAAGGGTAAAGAACTTAAGGAAATTCCTATAGTCTCAGAGTATCCGGATGTATTCCCAGAAGATTTACCAGGATTACCTCCAGACAGGAAAGTAGAATTTAGGATTCATCTAATTCCAGGAACTACACCGATAGCCAAGGCACCTTATCGGTTAGCACCTACAGAAATGTTAGAACTGAAAAAGCAATTAGATGAATTACTAAGTAAAGGATTCATACAACCTAGTTCATCCCCTTGGGGAGCACCAGTGTTGTTTGTGAAAAAGAAAGATGGATCGATGAGAATGTGTATCGATTATAGAGAATTGAATAAGGTTACAATTAAGAATCGATACCCATTACCTAGGATTGACGATCTTTTTGATCAACTTCAAGGCGCTAGGTATTTTTCTAAGATAGACTTAAGATCTGGATATCACCAGTTGAAAGTACAAGAAGAAGACATACCTAAAACTACTTTCCGAACTAGGTATGGCCATTATGAGTTTACAGTCATGCCCTTTGGACTAACAAATGCCCCAGCAGCATTTATGGACATGATGAATCGGATCTGTAAGCCATACTTGGATAAATTTGTAATCGTATTCATCGATGATATACTTATTTATTCCAAGAGTCAAGAAGAACATTGCAAACACTCTTAACCTTGTTAAGAAAAGAAAAGCTTTATGCCAAATTCTCAAAGTGTGAATTTTGGTTAAAGGAAGTGCAATTCCTAGGACATATGGTGAATCACAAAGGCATTCATGTAGATCCTGCTAAAATAGAAGCAATCATCAAATGGAAGGTCCCACAAACAGCTATGGAAATTAGAAGTTTTCTAGGCTTAGCTGGATACTACAGACGATTTATTAAGGATTTCTCTAAGATAGCTGTACCTTTGACTAAGTTAACCTGTAAAGCCACTAAGTTTGAATGGGGACATAGGCAAGAAGGAGCTTTTAAGATTTTAAAGCACCGATTGACAAATGCTCCAATTTTAGCATTACCCGAAGGAACAGAAGATTTTGAAGTATATTGTGATGCTTCAAAATTAGGATTCGGATGTGTATTGATGCAACACAAAAAGGTAATTGCGTATGCCTCCCGACAGTTGAGAAAGCACGAGGAGAATTATACAACTCATGACTTAGAATTAGGAGCCGTAATTTTTGCCTTGAAAATTTGGAGACATTATCTGTATGGAAGTAAGTTTACTGTTTATACAGATCATAAAAGTTTAAAGTATATATTTGGGCAGAAAGAGTTAAATATGAGGCAAAGAAGATGGATGGAAGTTCTAAGTGATTACGACTGTGATATTCAATATCACGAAGGAAAGGCAAACGTAGTTGCAGATGCCTTAAGTCGTGAGTATCAGGAAAAACAAAAGCGAGTCCGTGCTCTTAGATTAAATCTACAAGTAGATTTAATGGAACAATTAAAGGAAGTTCAGGAAACAGCAATCAAGGACGATGCTGAAGGAATGAAAGGTTATATAAAGGAACTAGAGCAAGGAAATGATGGAATTTGGAGATTCCACAAGAAACGAATTTGGGTACCTAAGCAAGGAGAATTAAGAAATAAGATTTTAGAAGAAGCCCATAAATCTAGGTATACTATGCACCCTGGAAACAATAAGATGTACCAAGATTTAAGAAAGAATTTTTGGTGGATAGGCATGAAGAAAGATATAGCAAGATATGTTTCTAAGTGTCTTACTTGTTCACAAGTAAAGGCTGAACATCAGAAACCTTCAGGACTACTACAACAATTGGAAATGCCTGTATGGAAATGGGAACTTATAACAATGGATTTTGTTACTAAGTTACCCAAAACCAGAAAAGGTAATGATACGATTTGGTTAATTGTGGATCGGTTAACCAAATCAGCTCATTTTCTACCAATGAAGGAAACTTTTAGCATGGAAAGGCTAGCCAAGTTGTACGTAGACGAAGTAGTATCTTTACATGGAGTCCCACTCTCCATTGTATCAGATAGAGATAGTCGTTTCACTTCTCATTTTTGGAAAAGTTTCCAGCAAGCTATGGGAACTCGACTAAATCTGAGTACTGCATATCATCCTCAAACAGACGGACAAAGTGAAAGGACAATACAAACCCTGGAAGACATGCTCCGAGCATGTGTGATTGATTTTGGTGGTAATTGGGATAATCACCTACCCTTAATTGAATTCTCCTATAATAATAGTTACCATTCAAGCATTGAAACTGCTCCATTTGAAGCACTATATGGACGTAAGTGTAGAACTCCAGTTTGTTGGGCAGAAATAGGGGAAAGTCAATTATCAGGTCCAGAAATTGTGCAAGAAACTACTGACAAAATAACTCAAATCAAGGAAAGACTGAAAACAGCTCGAGATCGTCAGAAGAGCTATGCAGATAATCGCCGCAAGCCGTTAGAATTTCAGGTCGGAGATAAAGTACTCTTAAAAGTTTCTCCTTGGAAAGGAGTTGTTCGATTCGGTAAGAAAGGAAAGCTAAGTCCAAGATACGTAGGACCATTTCCTGTGATCCAACGTATAGGACGAGTTGCTTATCGTTTACAACTACCAGAAGAATTAGCTGGAGTACATGATGTATTTCATGTATCCAATCTCAAGAAATGCTTATCAGATGAATCACTGGTAGTACCTCTTCAAGATATAGAGGTAAACAAAAAGCTAAAATTTGTTGAGAAGCCTCTTCAAATTGAGGATCAAAAGATTAAGTTTCTCAAACATAAACGACTAGTTTTAGTCAAAGTCAGATGGGATTCAAAGAAAGGACCAGAATACACTTGGGAGCTGGAATCAGAAATGAAGAGAAAGTATCCTCATTTATTCCAGTAAATCTCGAGGACGAGATTTTTATTAAGGTGGGGAGAATGTAACAACTCTCATCAAAAGTCCTAATTATTATTTTAATTTGATCAATAGGAAACCCTAATTGAGAAACCCAATTGATTCTGAACAAACCCTAAAATTTTCAGAACAGTCGGAATCAGGATCAGGGCCCCTAAAACTCAAGGGGGGTATACCCTAGTTAATAATTATCTGAAATTACTTGCTGTCAAAATTCGAAAATTAGAAACTGTCAAGTCAGCAAGGCTAGTCCCAACCGTGGCTACTCTATGAAATATAGGTAACCCTTACGGACCGTAAGGGTTATTTGTTACGGTCCGTAAGGGGTGGCAAAATTCGGGTATAAATAGCAGACATTGGTACTTGAAATTTGGCGTATGTTCGACGAAGAAATTCGTTTTGTAGACTGAAATAAGCTCTGTTTATCACAAATTAACACACACTAATCACGAAGTGCTGCCGCAATCAGGGTAATAACTCAATCGCTATTACGATTCAACGTCCGATCGATTATAACTATCCAACGATTGTTTAAGTGCCGCTCAAATTGAGTTTATACTTTATTAATTCATCGTGATTTCGACTTGAATGTTTGAGTACTGCTCGAATTCGGACTATACTCAGTCATTCGTTGTGAATCCGTTGAAATTGTTAAAGTATTGCACTTATAAATTGTTGTGAGGGTTTAATCTCGTGAATTGTCGTAACTGCTGTATTAGTTACTAACCTGTTGTGTGTGCATTGTTATTTAAATTAGGTTAATCAAGGCTAATCAGTAGGCTTATATTCTGCTCGTTAAATCTCATTCTCTTTTTATCAACTGTTTTACAATACTCCAAATTATTTTCAAAGTTATAATTACAGTGATTAAGTTTATGTAATCACCAAATTACAGCCGGTATGTGGGGTATTGTGCACAATATTGCAGTTTTATCACTTTAGGTGGGCGAACCTAAATTTAGTGATAACCGTCATTCATTGGGGCAACCAATGGTGATATGACCACAGTCACCGAAAAGAGTCGAGTGACAAATACTGTGGGTAGTTGGTTTGATATCAGAAACATTGTAATCTCTTAATACTATGAATTATAACAAACGAGTCGTTTTAGTAAAACTGAATGATTCACTCAGTATTTCCCTGCTGACAAAACCTTTTTCAAACATGTTTCAGGTGATCTGTTGTGAGCACAGGAAAAGTGCCGTGGAGCACTACCAGCTTAGAAAAGTGGCTCAATGTAAATAAATAAAGAAACAATGTTTTGAGAAATAAAGATTTCCCAGTGAAATCACTTTATTGTAAATTATGGGATTTATCCCTATATTATATTATATATATATAAACGAGCAGTTTTAATATTAATCGATCCTATTTAAAAAGACTTCCGCTGTTACTAAATTAGATACCATTGGATTTCCTGCCTCGCGGCTCTGGACCGGGTCAAACCGGGGCCACGGGCCGTGACACACAGGTATGGGATGTGTGCTTATGCAGAAAGGCAAAGTTATTGCCTATGCATCACGTCAGTTAAAGGTGCATGAAAAGAATTACACCACCCATGACTTGGAGTTGGGTGCCGTTGTATTTGCACTGAAGCTATGGAGGCACTATTTATATGGTGTCAAGTGTGTGATCTATTCTGATCACAAGAGCCTCCAGCACCTGTTTAACCAAAAGGATTTGAACATGAGACAACGACGATGGATGGAAACTTTGAATGATTATGATTGTGAAATAAGATACCATCCTGGCAAAGCGAATGTAGTCGCCGATGCCTTGAGTCGAAAGGAAAGGGTGAAACCCATCCGAATCAATGCCAAGAGCATTAAGATAAAGAACGGTTTGAATGAAAGGTTGTTAGCTGCACAGAAGGAAGCTGTGTTGGAAGCTAACCATCCTGCTGAAAGGCTAGGAGTAACCGAAGAGCAATTATCTCAGGGCAAGGACGGAATCCTGAGATTAAATGGACGAATATGGGTTCCAGTTTATGGAGGACTTCGGGATGTTATCCTCCAAGAAGCCCATAGTTCTAAATATTCCATTCATCCTGGAGCTGATAAGATGTACCAGGATCTGAAGGCAAACTATTGGTGGATAGGCTTGGAGAAGTCTGTAGCTGCCTATGTAGCTAAATGCTTGACGTGTGCGCAAGTCAAGGCAGAACATCAAAAGCCGTCAGATTTGCTACAACAGCCTGAACTTCCCACGTGGAAGTGGGAAATGGTGACGATGGATTTCATCACCAAGTTGCCAAAAACAAGGAAGGGAAATGATACGATATGGGTGATAGTGGATAGACTGACTAAGTCAACACATTTCCTACCCATTGAGGAGACCTATAGCTCCGACATGTTAGCCCAATTGTACGTAGATAAGATTGTAGCTCTACATGGCGTACCTGTGGCTATTATCTCTGACAGAGATACTAGATGCACGTCACATTTTTGGAAAAGTTTCCAACAATCTTTGGGCACCCGCTTAAATTTCAGTACGGCTTACCATCCTCAGACTGACGGCCAGAGTGAGCGTACCATCCAAACCTTGGAAGACATGCTTTGTGCATGTGTGATTGACTTAGGTGGTAGTTGGGATAACCACCTGTCGTTAATCGAGTTCTCATATAACAACAACTACCATACCAGCATTAAGGTTGCGCCCTTCGAGGCCCTATACGGTAGAAAGTGCAGAACGCCTGTTTGTTGGGCTGAAGTTGGAGATGTCCAATTGTCAGGACTAGAAATAGTCTTTGAAACAACGGACAAGATTGTCCAGATTCGTGACCGCTTGAAAGCTGCCAGGGATAGGCAGAAAAGCTACGCAGATTTAAATCGTAAACCTTTTAACTTCGAGGTAGGTGACAAGGTGTTGCTTAAAGTATCACCCTGGAAAGGAGTGATGCGATTTGGTAAGAAAGGCAAGTTAAGCCCGAGATACATAGGACCATTCGAGGTCATCGAACGCGTCGGATCACTTTCCTATAAATTAAACTTACCTGAAGAGCTCAGTGGTATTCATAATGTATTCCACATCTGTAATCTGAAGAAGTGTTTCGCTGATGAATCACTAGTCATACCACATACAGATATGCACATAGAAGAGAGCTTGAAGTTTGTTGAAAAACCTGTGTCGATCGAGGATCGACAGGTTAAGAAGCTTCGAAGGAAGCATGTACCTATTGTAAAGGTAAAATGGGATGCCCGTAGAGGTCCCGAGTACACGTGGGAGGTAGAGTCCACAATGAAAGAAAAGTACCCTCATTTGTTTAAGTAAATCTCGAGGTCGAGATTTCTTTTAAGGGGGTGAGGATGTAACACCTCGAAAATTCGTGTACAATAGTATAACGACACGTGTCATGTAAGACAAAAGTGATATAAACCCGGATATAGTTAAAGATGTATGGCAGGATTTAAAAGTGTCGTAATGTTAATTTTTACTTCTGAACGACCTCGTTATGAATCCCAAGACCCTAACATATATTACAAACATCTGATTTACATTCAATCCGGTAATTACTAGCAATAATTGATTCATATTTGCAAAAGTGAGATCCTACGAAGAAATGCACGATAAACTTTCGTTTATGGTCTTTCTTTAAAAGTTCAAGAAAACATTGCAAAATGGTAGGGTATATAACTGTTCAAGCATGATGTTGAGGCCCCAAACTGATAATTCATGTCCCAAAATCATTACACACTAGTTGCCCCTTCAAAGCTCGAAAGATCAAACATTTTTGCCCTCTGTAAAAGGCTTACGGACCGTAAGCCACCCACTTACGGTCCGTAAGGGTTGCCCAGCGACAGAAAGTTTAGCTGTTGACTGTTTTAAGCTTGTAACCGACTTAAAAACGATTTTCCACATCTTTGGACGACCCCTACATGCTTTTTAGACTTAGGAGACATCTGTGGATGATCCATGGCCATTGCTAGGCTTTTGTATCAATGATCTATGAGATCAAGAACACTATAAAAGGCCACAATGTTGCAACATTGTGATCACTCATTCCTTCTGCATTTCTGGAGCTTTTGGGAGTTCAAGAGCAGACCCTAAGCATCCCTAATCGTGCATAGGACTTCTGTAAGTATGCTTAACCTTTCTTAGTTGAGTTTTTACTTAGTTTTAGCTTAAAAGTTAAACCGTCGTAATTACCGTTTGACTTAGCGATTAATCATTGATGGTCCAGTGATTAGTCGAATTGAAGGTAGTTATAAGTTGGTAATTATGTGGGCATTAAACCCTTAAAAGGACACCCTCTGATTCCCACTCTATCTAGACCATTTGTCGGGTCAAAGTTGATTAGAAAAAGTCAACAGAATGCTAATCTTCAAATTAACGCATAATTAACAATGTAGAAGGCATGTAACCTATTTTATCACTCATATAACTTGGTAATAAGTATAAGAACTGGTCTAAGCTTGTTTGATCCGACAATTTTCTGTTTAGACCCGGTTCGGAACCTAAAGTCGCAAAACTTTGACTTTTGCTTAGATTTCAGTTCTGACCCGAATTAGTATGTTTTGGAAATGCCTTAGAGCTTCCTTAGGACCAGGTTACATGCTTGTATAACCCTCTGTGATTATACACCCTGGTTCATGAGTTATCCAATTAATATGCATGATTCCGTTAATTGCCTATATGTTGACTATTATGCCCTTTTCACCATAAAACGTGATTTTAAAAAATGTAAAAGAGTAGAAACCTTAGTTACTAATATATAAACTTGTACCCAAAATTTGACATCAGTTTGAGGTGTATATTGAGAGTTATGCTCATTAGCGTAATTAGAAAGCTTTTTAGTGATTAACGGCATAATTAGCATATAGCCTATTTAAAACCACTTTTTGATATCAAAATTTTTAACCACTGATGTAATATAATATTTTGGGATTTTTAAAGATTTTTAATTAATTTTAGACTGAGCATAACTTAGAGTCAAAAGCTTATTTCGGTAATTGTCGGTTTTGCCCTTTTGGGCTATAAAATGAGTTTACATATCTTTTTGACCCCAAACCTTTTTCTACTGAATTTATATGATAAATAAATTATTTTAAACCTTCTGGAATAAAAAAAATACCAGCTTTCTATATAGAACCCGGAAACGGCTTCTTATCGCCTTTTTAAGCGTTTTTAACGCATAATATGTACTAAAACTATTTTAAACATACAAGGGTTGATACCTACTGATATATTAGGTAAATTATAATATTTTAACAGTAAGCAAAAGTTGTTTAACTCAGACTTCAGTTTTGAGCTTTTCGGCTTATGTGAAATTACCAAAATTGCCCTACGGTGCATAGTTTGGTTATAATTGATAAATTTCACATATATGCAATACTCCACTGTTATAACCTAGTAAAATAAGTATTTTTCTGATTATATCAGACCTGTAACTCAGGTTAATACTTAAACTCTTTTATGACCTTGTAAATGACCAAAATACCCCTTCGGGGGATAGTTTGAGTTTAAATTCGTTTCGGGCATAATAAAAGATATCTTACTGATGTCACAACATATTTGAGGCATATTAACTTAGGAAACCTGTAAATGACTCTCATGGTTACCCGTTACGCCTCTTGCGCGTTCGGTTCGGTTTATGTAACTAGTTTGCATAAATTAGCCGAAACGGGTCAAACCTTATCGGTTTTATCTCAAAATCCAGAATGTGTTTAGATTACCCATATAAGACAAGTCTTCAAACTTGTCGGGTCTAAATCACATTCTATTCCGGTCTTCGCGTAATCACGCGTTCGAACAGTATCGTTCCTTAAAACTAACCGGTCTAAGCTTAAGCTTAACTAAAGACCGTTAGGATTCTAATAGGTTATTATAAACCTTTGTTCCAGAATAGGAGAACCGGTAAAAGCTACCCGCATTTGCTAATTGTGATTTATAATTGCAAATGTAATTACTTTTAACTTATTTTCCCTTATACGGGCTTGGGGTACGGTATATAAAATACCGCTTGGTCGGGCATTCGACCTTAATCGATTGGTGGTTAAGTATTATCGAGATGACCCGTTTAAAAATATGTTTTGTTTGCTTAACGCCTTTGGGAGGTTAATGACCATGTCCCGGATATCCTTGGCATCATTTTACGAAATGGCCACGACCAAAGCACGGGGTGTAGGCGTTCTCACACCCCAACCGATGGCGGAATCATCGGCGCGCGGCACTGAGCGAAACAGATTGTCCAGAAGTTTCCATAACAACTATCATTACCATTCAATTTAAGTTAACATGTCCCATACCATGTCTCAAATAGCAAACAAGTTATTACAGACAAGACTAAACAAATATTCTGTTCCGACAACTCAGATTTAAACATAACAATTTATTCGTTGGTTTCTAGGTCTCCAGTTCCTAGCTTCAATTTCATCATAGCCCGAGAAGCATATAAACAACCTAGGCACCTGTCACATACGTTAAAATAAAGTCAATACATAAAATGTAAAGGTGAGCACACAAGTTTGATAATAGCATATAGAGTTCGAATTCGTTTACGCATAACCAGCACGTACACATAGTGAAATGAAGCACGTTAGTTATCGACATAGATCCATCGATACCAATGACTGCGGGTTGACTGCCCGAGGCAGTTCGCAATACATGATTACCACCGTAATCCATGCAAGTAAAGGATCCTTAACAACCCCCGTGTGAACGGGTGCTGAGTCCAAACTATAGTACTATCGTTGCTAAGGCAGGTAGACAACATTCCATGTGTAAACATAACAACGAGCATTCATAAGCCACGTATAACATGCATTAATGGTTAAGCGTTAAAATAACTTGAGTAGTGTGATAGATGTAGTTTGAATAGTTGTAACGTATGTAACACCCAAAAGTGCTAAAGCAAAAAGGGTTCGAGTATACTCACAGCGATTGTGGATTGAAGGGAGCGCTTTACAGCGAGTACGGTTAGCCTGAATAGATTTGATAACGTAACGATAAGTGTCGCGTAAAACAGTACAGAGTGAGAGTGGTTAGGATGACTGGTCGTGCGGATCAGCTATCCGTGAGTAGAAGTCATCCGTGCGCATGACCTATCCGTGCGGATGGTGATGTGTGCGGATGGTGATGCGTGCGGGTGGGGATCCATCCGGATAAGCCGTCCGTGCGTGCGAGCTGTCCGTGCGGATGGTGATCCGTGCGGATCAGTTGTGCGTGCGGATGACTTATCCGTACGGACAAGTTGTTTGTGTGGATAAACGTTCAAGTGGATTGTTTCTTCCTAAGATGTGCTTGTGTATGATGGCTTGTACTTTGGAGTTTTCGTTGTAGCATTTAGAAACCACATAAGTGTTTCTACCTTTCAAGCCGGTCGCGCGGACGACAGTCCGTGCGTATGGTAGTCCGTGCGGACAGCCTGTGCGCGCCGGCAGAGACAATCCGTCCGGATAGCCTGTCCGTGCGTTCGGCTTGGCCGTGCGGATGAACATTGCTTGATTTTCATTTTAGGGCCTTAGTATCTCATGATCCGAAGAGTAATCCATTCAGAGGTCGTCCGTCCGGATTGCTCATTCGTCGATACTCAAACCTTGTTTGGAAAGTGGGTCCCAAGGGTAGCTCGTCCGGGTGACAACCCGTCCGGATGACTTGTGCATGCGGATGGTAATCCGTGCGCACGGCCTGTCCGTGCGGACAGCTTGTCCGTGCGGACAGCCCGTCCGTGCGGACAACTGGTCTGGTTGTTCCGTTCGTCTACGCTTGGTTTCTGTTGTCGTTTATCGAGACGTTCTGATTACGTGGCAACCATTGGGAACGGTTTTCTCACCCGCGTGACTAAACCGGTCAGGAACCACCCTAATTCGGCCTGTCGGCGACTCAGAACGGTCATTCCGGTTGACCCCGAAATCAGTTGTCTGTGGGTAGGATTCCAGATCTGGAACTAGTGCATCACTATTATCGAGTAGAGACTAGAACCGATCAGATTCGTACCGATTCTTAAGGGAAAAAGAAGGAGAGAACTTAGGTTTATTTCTTTCAACTCTTTTATCCTTAGAAAGGTTTAGATCTAGGTGAAGTTATTGT
This sequence comes from Helianthus tuberosus, assembly GCA_030545235.1. Classification (NCBI taxonomy): domain Eukaryota; kingdom Viridiplantae; phylum Streptophyta; class Magnoliopsida; order Asterales; family Asteraceae; genus Helianthus; species Helianthus tuberosus. Next base: position 22,970,339 of record CM060381.1, on the reverse strand, counting down.
GAAATCTTGTAGAAATCGTTTAGATCTGAGCTATTCTTGGTGGAATGAGGTCAAGCTTGAAGTTCATAAGAACTTCATGGTGACGTCACCCGAGAATACCCCAAATCCGGATGATTTCATGGTTAAAAGTGAAGATTTGAAAGATGGAAATGAGTAGAATTGTGTAGTGATCAAAGATGTACAAGAATTAGTGCAAGATCTTACCTGGATTGAGAGAAATCTGAGAAAAAGTGAAGAATGTGTGCGGTTCGGACGTCACTTGCCAAAAGTGGAAAAAGTGGAGAGTGACCCGTGTATTTATAGGATGCCAAAAAGGGAAAGGGTGAGCCTTGCGCATGGCACGTACCCGGGTAGGCTATCCGCACGGATTGGTCATCCGTGCGGATTGGCAACCCGTGCGGATTGGCCATCCGTGCGGATGCCGCCTGCTTTGGGGTGTTCGGTGAGATGTTGTTTCGGTTTTGATTTGCGAGCGATTCGATAGGGTTTCCTAGTCAAATTACTTTTAGTCCCAACTACTTCTTATAGGGTTCGACTCGGAATTCGGGTTCAGGTTTGTTTACATTCGAGTTAGACTTCGAGTTCGATTGAGTTCGCTTGATTATCACACATAACATAAAGTAAGCATGCACAGGTAACACGTAAGGCACACACACACGTATAACTAACAAGTAACATGTACAGTTCGAGTTACGGTTCGATGTCGATTTGATTAGCATAGCTTGATTAACTTTATCGCATTGTTGCTTCCTATCCTTCACAGTCGTAGGTCGATTGAAATATGGTAAACACGATTCGATTATTGTAATGTACGACATTTACTCCACATAATATATTTAAAATAGAAACATTTCTACGAGTCAAGTCGCGCGAAATCGGTCGTTGACTTTGACCTTGACTTTGACTTTCACTCGTGAAAACACGGGGTGTTACAGCCTCCCTTTGTTTAGGGAATTTCGTCCCGAAATTAAGCTGGAAGCCGTAACTAACCGTGGATCACATGTGAGAGTCCTTCGTTCGGACCATTGAAAATCGTCAAATTAATCGGGATTTTACGGTTAAAAATTGCTAATTTTTTTGGATATGCGAAAACATCTAATCTAAAAAGCCTATAAAATTTTAGATTTCAATTCGAAGTCGTTTGAGAGAAATCTTTTTTCAATTTCCAATTTTTTTCATTTTCAAAACCTCTTTCTTTCAAAACCTTGATTATTGTAGGTCCGGATTTATCTTCGATTCGATTGCGTAACAACTCGTTCGTCGTGCGGAATCCGTGAACGTGCTCACATTGTAGGTCCCGGTTTGAATCCGTTTCGATTGCGAACCGACTCGTGAACGTGCAGAAACCATACGCGATCGTGACCGAACACACAAAAACGTACAATTAACCGTGATTCAATAGATTCGTATGACGTGTACAAAGCCGAGAATCACGTTTTGCCTTTCTCTCTCTACTTTCTCTCTCTAGCCCTTATTTACAAGTATGCCACCTTGCCTTTCTTAATCGGACATTACTCATTCGTTAAACAGCTGTGGATAGTTTGCCTTCATGTCGCTTTCGAGTTCCCAAGTGAACTCCGCGCCTCGTTTGCCTTCCCATCGGACTTTCACAATAGGAATGCGTGAGCGCCTGAGTTCTTTGGTTTGGCGATCCATGATTTCGACAGGCTTTTCCACGAAGTGTAATGTTTCGTTCACTTGTAGATCATCTAGAGGAACATGTAAGTCGTGGTCGGCGATGCACTTTCGGAGGTTTGACACGTGGAAAGTCGGGTGGACGTTGCTAAGTTCCTCCGGTAATTCGAGTCTGTAGGCGACTTTTCCGATCCTTTCCAGAATCTTAAAAGGTCCCACATATCGAGGCGCGAGTTTCCCCTTCTTGCCGAATCGGACTACACCCTTGCAAGGTGATACCTTTAGGAGTACGTAGTCACCAACGCCATATTCACGGTGCTTGCGCTTTTTATCGGCGAGAACTTTCTGTCTATCCCGAGCTCTCGCTAGGTTGTCTCGAATTTGGAAAATTTTGTCTGTCGTCTCTTGTAGCAGCTCCGGACCGGTTAGTTGCGAGTGACTGATCTCGTGCCACACAATAGGCGATCGACATCTTCTTCCGTATAGGGCCTCGAAAGGTGCCATCTGGATGCTAGCCTGATAGCTGTTGTTGTACGAGAATTCGACTAACGGAAGGTGTCTATCCCAATTACCACCGAAGTCTAGAACACACGAGCGGAGCATGTATTCAAGCGTACGAATCGTTCTTTCAGTCTGACCGTCGGTTTGTGGGTGGAACGCGGTACTTAGATTAAGCGTTGTACCGAGTTCCATTTGAAATGTTTCCCACAATCGTGAAGTGAACCGAGCATCACGATCAGAGATGATGTCACGAGGCGTCCCATGTCGACAAATGATCTCGTCGGTGTAGATTCGGGCTAATCGTTCCACCTTGTAGTCTTCTCGTATTGGCAGAAAATGAGCTGATTTAGTCAAACGGTCAATAACAACCCAAATGTTGTCGTGACCTGATGACGTGGTTGGAAGCTTGGTTACGAAATCCATAGCTATGCTCTCCCACTTCCACATGGGAATTGGTGGTTGTTCGAGCAAGCCAGAGGGTCTTTGATGTTCAGCCTTGATTCTAGCACAGGTTAGGCATTTTCCGACGTAGAGTGCGATATCTCGTTTCATACCCGGCCACCAATATCTGTAGCGAAGATCATGGTACATTTTGTCAGCACCGGGATGAATAGAGTATCGGGATTTGTGGGCTTCATCCATGATAATCTGTCGCAGGTTGGTTCGCTTGGGAATCCAAATTCGGTCTAAGAAGTGGAATATCCCATTTGATTTGCTCACAAGCTGGGCTCCATCGTGGTAGATTCTTTCTTTCTTCAAGGTGCGTTCGTTGAAACATGCATGTTGGGCGTCGCGAATGAGACCTTCGAGATTGTGCTGGGCTTGAACATTACGAGTGCTCAGCAGATAGCTCCGTCTGCTGAGTGCGTCGGCAACAACATTTGCCTTGCCTGGGTGATAACGAATCTCACAGTCGTAATCATTGAGAAGTTCTACCCATCGGCGTTGATGCATATTTAGTTCCTTCTGATTAAAGATGTGTTGTAAGCTCTTATGATCGGTGAAGATCGTACACCTTGTACCATACAGGTAGTGTCGCCAAATCTTTAATGCAAAAACAACTGCGCCTAGCTCGAGATCGTGGGTTGTATAGTTCTTCTCGTGGATTTTGAGCTGACGAGATGCGTAAGCGATGACCTTGTCTCGTTGCATTAGGACACAACCGAGACCAAGGTTAGAAGCATCACAGTAGACAATGAAATTATCGTTTCCGTCGGGTAGTGTGAGAACAGGAGCATTGCAAAGCATGTATTTGAGGGTTCGAAAGGCAGACTCTTGTTTGGTTCCCCAGACAAAAGGCTGGTCCTTATGAGTGAGCGAGGTAAGCGGTACAGCAATCTTCGAGAATCCTTCGATAAATCGTCGATAATAGCCCGCTAGCCCGAGGAAGGAGCGGACTTCAGTTGGGTTCTTAGGCGTAACCCAGCTCTTAACAGCTTCAATCTTCGCAGGATCGACGTGAATACCCTGACTATTTACGATGTGACCCAGAAACTGAACCTCCCCCAACCAAAACTCGCACTTGGAGAATTTGGCGTAGAGTTAGTTCCCCTGGAGTAACTCGAGAACCAAACGTAGATGTTGCGCGTGTTCGGCTCTCGTCTTGGAATAGATCAAGACATCGTCGATGAACACGATGACGAAACGGTCGAGATATGGTTTACACACTCGATTCATCAGATCCATGAAAACTGCTGGTGCGTTTGTTAGGCCAAAAGGCATGACAACGAATTCGTAATGGCCGTAACGAGTGCGAAACGCGGTTTTGGGTATGTCCTCCTCCTGTATACGCAGCTGATGATATCCTGAACGTAGATCGATCTTCGAGAAACACGTAGCGCCTTGTAGCTGATCAAACAAATCGTCGATTCGAGGCAGAGGATAGCGATTCTTGATAGTCAACTTATTCAATTCCCGGTAGTCGATGCACATCCGGAATGACCCGTCCTTCTTTTTAACGAAAAGAACTGGTGCGCCCCAAGGAGAGGTGCTAGGGCGAATAAAGCCTTTTTCAAGCAATTCCTGGAGTTGGGTTGAGAGTTCGCGCATTTTGGACGGCGCGAGTCGATAAGGAGCTCTGGCGATAGGATTAGCTCCAGGAATGAGATCAATGCGGAAATCAATATCGCGTTTGGGAGGTAGTCCGGGAAGATCCTCTGGAAAAACATTAGGAAATTCTCGAACCACAGGAACGTCTTTCACTTCCTTCTTCTCTTTCTTTTCCTTCTCCGCTGCTAGAATGTTAGCCAAGAAAGCTCTGTATTCCTTGCGGAGATACTTGCTAGCTTGGAGGCATGACATAAGCTTAAGACCCTTCGAAGTTGTATCACCATAAACACACAATGAATCACCGTTTGCGAGCGAAAAACGAATCATTTTATCGAAGCACACAACTTCGGCATGGTTTTTGCGAAGAAAGTCCATGCCTACTATGACATCAAAGCTTCCTAGTTGCATCGGAATAAGATCAATTGAGAAGATGTGATTGTTGAGCTCGAGAGTGCAATCACGAATAACAGAGTTTACAGCGACGGTTCTTCCGGTAGCGACTTCAACATCGAATGCAGAGGAGAGTCGGGAACGTTTACGACTAAGGAGTTTCTCAAATTCGATCGACACAAAGCAATTATCGGCTCCAGTATCAAACAAACATGAAGCATAAATACCATTCACAAGGAACGTACCATTGACCACGTTGTTGTCGGCCTGGGCTTGACGCACATTGGGATTGAAAGTTCTGGCGCGTGCTGCCTGTTGTTGCTGTTGCTGCTGTTGCTGCTGCTGTGGCGGCTGCTGTTGCGGTTCTTGTTTCACTACCCTGTTCGGGCACATGTTGGCGAAATGGTTCGGGTCGCCACATGTGAAGCATGCTCTGGCTTTGACTGCGGGTGCCGGAGGAGCTTGTTGACCCTGTGGGGCAGCGAGTAGAGCTTGATTGGCAGGAGCTTGACGAATACGGCAGTTGGCAGTAAAGTGGCCGTAGACGTTGCAATGAGCACAGAAGCGGCATTGAATAGCAGTCGGGTGATGATAGGTGCAAGTAGGGCAGAGTGGATGTGGCCCAGTATATGCACGCTTTGTAGGCGGTGCATTGGCCACAGGCGCCGCTACTTGACGTTGTTGGGCAGGTACAGCTTGGATCGGTGCAGCAGTGATCGCATAGTTCTTGTTGGTGGAGCTGTTCTTTCTCTTGTTCTTCCTCTTGTTGCTTGACGAGGTAGGTTCAGCAGTTGGTGCAGTAGTGGTAGCTTGATGCAGATGCTTGGAGGTCTTATCCCACACCCCAGCCTTAACCCTTTTGTCATTGATCTCAGCGGCCAGCAGATAGGTCTCTTCGATCGTGGTAGTCTTAGCCGCTTGCACGAAATCAGCAACGCAGTCGGGCAAGGCTCGGGTGTACTTCTTGATGGTCATATCAGGAGTCTTGACCTGGTCGGGACAGATAATGCTGAGCTGTTTGAAGCGAGCGGTGAGACCAGCATTGTCTCCATCCTTCTGATGTATGTGCCAAAATTCATCTTCAAGCTTTTGACGCTCGTGAGGAGGGCAGAATTCCTCCAGCATGACTTCTTTGAGCTCATCCCACGACAAACCGTAAGCTGCATCATTCTCTCTCTTGTTCCACTCGGCCGTCCACCAGTCCAAAGCACGGGACTGAAAGACGCCGGTAGCGTTCAGAGTTCGAAGGTCATCAGGGCAACCACTTTGTCGCAGAGTAACCTCGATAGAGTCAAACCAGTGGAATAGAGCAGTAGGACCTCCTTCGCCTGTGAATTCTTTCGGCCCACATGACTTGAATTGTTTGAAACTGAAAGGCCTTGCGACAGCTCTAGGACCCTCAGTCCTCGATTCCTCGGATGATTTGCTGGCATTCTCATAGGCATCGCTCACTGCCTTTGCTACAGCTTTCGCGACGATGGAAGCAAGACGTCTGTCCCTCTTTTCCTGGCGAGTGAGTGAATGACGGGATCCAGACGACATTGTCTGCAATAGACATCGCCATGGAACTCAACACATGTATTCGAATCTCACCTCACACGTCTACTACTACTAAAGCTCAGTAACACATACCATGTAAACGCATATAGTCACAAAATCACAGAGTTGCACAAAATCACATAATCACATAGAGCACAATATTCCTAAACACGTAAGCATAATAGCAAGAACACATATAACTTAATCACTAAGGCACATACGAGTGTACAAAACATTCTGATTGCCTCTATTGTCGATTCGTTAGCGATGAGTTGTGTGGGTTTTGTGTTTTAGCAGGAGCAATAGTGTTGGGTCGAAATCAATAATACCTCAAAACGTTAACAAATAATAGAAAACGCATAAAATTTCCATAAAGATCATTAAATCGAAGGTAGATTGTCTGTGGCTAATAGACTTCGACTAACCAAAGTGGCTCGACTATTCGCAAGGATCCTGCACAATTACCTCCAGGACTATGCCCTTGCCTCGATTCCTGGGCGTTGGCGCAATTCCCATTGGTTATATTGTGCCTTTAGATCGTTGGAGTCCATCGAACTTTGGTGAGAGTTTTTTTGTATAAAAGCGGGACGAGTCGTCAAGGTTAGGGTTTCACCCCTATCTTGCAACTTCCGTCCTCGTTTTTGATAAAAAAAAGTTGAGGAGATTATTCATCAAAATATGGATTTCACTCCTGATTCGGTATGATTCTCCTCGTTTGTAGCTAAAACGTAGGTTGATTAGGCAACTTTAGTCGAGAGTTTGCGGTTTTCACACCTATTCTCGGCCTCATTACCTGTTCACAACCTGAAAATTCGAGTGTACTGCTAGAAAAGAGTAAGTGATAGTGGCGAGTTTACGCATACGCGTGAGTTGGTCTGTTGGTTCTTAACTATAGACTAGGTCTCTAAGACTTCGACCCGGACTAGGTCGAGTCTTGCCTAATTCCCTATAGTTATGGCTCTGATATCAATCTGTCACACCCCAACCGATGGCGGAATCATCGGGGCGCGGCACTGAGCGAAACAGATTGTCCAGAAGTTTCCATAACAACTATCATTACCATTCAATTTAAGTTAACATGTCCCGTACCATGTCTCAAATAGCAAACAAGTTATTACAGACAAGACTAAACAAATATTCTGTTCCGACAACTCAGATTTAAACATAACAATTTATTCGTTGGTTTCTAGGACTCCAGTTCCTAGCTTCAATTTCATCACAGCCCGAGAAGCATATAAACAACCTAGGCACCTGTCACATACGTTAAAATAAAGTCAATACATAAAATGTAAAGGTGAGCACACAAGTTTGATAATAACATATAGAGTTCGAATTCGTTTACGCATAACCAGCACGTACACATAGTGAAATGAAGCACGTTAGTTATCGACATAGATCCATCGATACCAATGACTGCGGGTTGACTGCCCGAGGCAGTTCGCAATACATGATTACCACCGTAATCCATGCAAGTAAAGGATCCTTAACAACCCCCGTGTGAACGGGTGCTGAGTCCAAACTATAGTACTATCATTGCTAAGGCAGGTAGACAGCATTCCATGTGTAAACATAACAACAAGCATTCATAAGCCACGTATAACATGCATTAATGGTTAAGCGTTAAAATATCTTGAGTAGTGTGATAGATGTAGTTTGAATAGTTGTAACGTATGTAACACCCAAAAGTGCTAAAGCAAAAAGGGTTCGAGTATACTCACAGCGATTGTGGATTGAAGGGAGCGCTTTACAGCGAGTACGGTTAGCCTGAATAGATTTGATAACGTAACGATAAGTGTCGCGTAAAACAGTACAAAGTGAGAGTGGTTAGGATGGCTGGTCGTGCGGATCAGCTATCCGTGAGTAGAAGTCATCCGTGCGCATGACCTATCCGTGCGGATGGTGATGCGTGCGGATGGTGATGCGTGCGGGTGGGGATCCATCCGGATAAGCCGTCCGTGCGTGCGAGCTGTCCGTGCGGATGGTGATCCGTGCGGATCAGTTGTGCGTGCGGATGACTTATCCGTACGGACAAGTTGTTTGTGTGGATAAACGTTCAAGTGAATTGTTTCTTCCTAAGATGTGCTTGTGTATGATGGCTTGTACTTTGGAGTTTTCGTTGTAGCATTTAGAAACCACATAAGTGTTTCTACCTTTCAAGCCGGTCGCGCGGACGACAGTCCGTGCGTATGGTAGTCCGTGCGGACAGCCTGTGCGCGCGGGCAGAGACAATCCGTCCGGATAGCCTGTCCGTGCATTCGGCTTGGCCGTGCGGATGAACATTGCTTGATTTTCATTTTAGGGCCTTAGTATCTCATGATCCGAAGAGTAATCCATTCAGAGGTCGTCCGTCCGGATTGCTCATTCGTCGATACTCAAACCTTGTTTGGAAAGTGGGTCCCAAGGATAGCTCGTCCGGGTGACAACCCGTCCGGATGACTTGTGCGTGCGGATGGTAATCCGTGCGCACGGCATGTCCGTGCGGACAGCCCGTCCGTGCGGAAAACTGGTCTGGTTGTTCCGTTCGTCTACGCTTGGTTTCTGTTGTCGTTTATCGAGACGTTCTGATTACGTGGCAACCATTGGGAACGGTATTCTCACCCGCGTGACTAAACCGGTCAGGAACCACCCTAATTCGGCTTGTCGGCGACTCAGAACGGTAATTCCGGTTGACCCCGAAATCAGTTGTCTGTGGGTAGGATTCCAGATCTGGAACTAGTGCATCACTATTATCGAGTAGAGACTAGAACCGATCAGATTCGTACCGATTCTTAAGGGAAAAAGAAGGAGAGAACTTAGGTTTATTTCTTTCAACTCTTTTATCCTTAGAAAGGTTTAGATCTAGGTGAAGTTATTGTGAAATCTTGTAGAAATCGTTTAGATCTGAGCTATTCTTGGTGGAATGAGGTCAAGCTTGAAGTTCATAAGAACTTCATGGTGACGTCACCCGAGAATACCCCAAATCCGGATGATTTCATGGTTAAAAGTGAAGATTTGAAAGATGGAAATGAGTAGAATTGTGTAGTGATCAAAGATGTACAAGAATTAGTGCAAGATCTTACCTGGATTGAGAGAAATCTGAGAAAAAGTGAAGAATGCGTGCGGTTCGGACGTCACTTGCCAAAAGTGGAAAAAGTGGAGAGTGACCCGTGTATTTATAGGATGCCAAAAAGGGAAAGGGTGAGCCGTGCGCATGGCACGTACCCGGGTAGGCTATCCGCGCGGATTGGTCATCCGTGCGGATTGGCAACCCGTGCGGATTGGCAATCCGTGCGGATTGGCCATCCGTGCGGATGCCGCCTGCTTTGGGGTGTTCGGTGAGATGTTGTTTCGGTTTCGATTTGCGAGCGATTCGATAGGGTTTCCTAGTCAAATTACTTTTAGTCCCAACTACTTCTTATAGGGTTCGACTCGGAATTCGGGTTCGGGTTTGTTTACATTCGAGTTAGACTTCGAGTTCGATTGAGTTCGCTTGATTATCACACATAACATAAAGTAAGCATGCACAGGTAACACGTAAGGCACACACACACGTATAACTAACAAGTAACATGTACAGTTCGAGTTACGGTTCGATGTCGATTTGATTAGCATAGCTTGATTAACTTTATCGCATTGTTACTTCCTATCCTTCACAGTCGTAGGTCGATTGAAATATGGTAAACACGATTCGATTATTGTAATGTACGACATTTACTCCACATAATATATTTAAAATAGAAACATTTCTACGAGTCAAGTCACGCGAAATCGGTCGTTGACTTTGACCTTGACTTTGACTTTCACTCGTGGAAACACGGGGTGTTACAGGCGTACACCCGTCAGTGCCAAAATAAACAATGTGGTGTGTCCATTGATCTTTAACCCGGCACGAACCGGGCTACTGAACGCATAAGGAACATGTAATTCTTTTACAAGTTTATATATTTAAATAATTATCCCAAGTTATAAAAAGTTTGTGCCACGTGCATTCAAATCAATTTATTTAAACTTTTCAAAATGAGTCGGTTGAATGTATTTACCAGTGTAAACTGACGTATTTTCCCAAAAAGGTTAAGTGCAGGTACTAAGCGAACTAGGCTGGCTTTCTCCTAGCGTCCACATTAAGTCTCGCAAGCTCGGACGTCAAAAACTGTTGAACAATGTTTCCTATTTATTTTTATCCACCTGTGGATTACTTCAACTGTTTGTGATACTTGATATTACAATTATATTCGGTTGAAATATATCTTTCTTTTGCTTCCGCTGTGCATTTAAATATTGTGTTGTTTGACTGTAATGTTGCCAACCACGTCACGATACTCCCCCACCGGGCCCACCGGTCAAGCGTGGAAACATCGTGGTGTGACAGGTTGGTATCAGAGCCAACGCTGAGTGAATTAAACACTAGCCTTTTGTGTTTAATCTCAGTTACACAATTGCACATTCATAAATTTTCGAGTCTAGACAAAGAACATAGGAACAATCCAAATTTGTTTTAAATTTTTAACTTTGTCTTTTATTTTATATATTCTTGTTGTTATCTTTGTTCTTATTGACAGAAATATGCCACCAAGAATGAGGAGAGGTGTAAGTCCCGTATAACCGGATCTTTCAATGATATCAAACAACACCAAGTTTGTGCGGAATCCAAACTTGATGTGATTCAAGAATAAACCGAAGAAATATGAAAGTACGAACCGAATACGAAGAACACACCGAATCACTTTCAACACTTGCACACGATTCTATTACTATCAAAGCAAAATCGTCTAGTACAAGTGCTCACAACCAAATCGCCTCCCACTCTCTGTTTCTCTAGAATTTCTGTAACTAGGAGGTTCTAAGAAGTTCAAACCTAAAAACAAGTTAGAAACTTGTTTTTATACTAACTCAAGCCCAAGTCCCTACATGGGCTCCCCTTGGGCCTTCTTGGCCCACATGGCCTAAAGCTTGGCCCAAGTGACCTATAAAGGTTCACAACCTAATATAAACTAACTCGGTAAGACCCAGCTCGTAACCATAACTCATTGTGTTAATTTGATGCGTCAGTCTCACACTTTAGGGCCTAACAATCTTCCCCTAGACTGATGCCATCAAATTGTCTTCATAACATGAAATCAGCAACGTCTTCAACGAAGTCTATGGTTGTTGCTATGCTGCAGATGTTGTGGAAGTTCTTGACTTCTGAACTCTCAGCACTGGGTCTCTTTCTTCAGCTCTTGTGGTTAGCTTCATATCAGGATCTCGATCAGCTTTGCTTGAAAATCTTGTTAAAAAGAATGTGAGAGGAGGATTCTCAGCAGCTCTTTTCTTCTTCAATCTTTGTCTTTCAAGCAGGTTCACAGGTACTTTTTCAAATGTACTTTCATTGTCAGACGGCGTTTCGTATCCGATTCTTCTGGCTCAGGTACATCTTGTTGTTGTGATGCTCCATGCTTCTTCAGCAGCTAACAACATCCCAATCTTCATCAACCCCTGTTCTTGATAAAAATCAAGTTCTGCACATGCTCGTAAACTCATAAGCAAACATCTCTTATGCAACAGGGAGAGTACCACATGAACACTAGGTACATGAAATTTCACAATTTAAATTCTTTTAACTTTTGATGATCAGTCAAATCTTCAAGAACGACTACATTTTTAATTTTAAGAAAAACAAATAAGCACTCTATTTTTGGATTTTTGATTTTATAAAAAAAAACAAGACACTATTTTTGTATTTTTTTTAATTTTTAAGAACTAAAAACAAATACAACAACAACCATACCCAGTAAATCCCACAAATAGCAAAGCTAGTTATGGGGTCTGGGGAGGGTGGGATGTAGACAGTCATTGCCTCTATCCATAGGGATAGAGAGGCTGCTTCCAGAGAGACCCTCGACTCGAAAACGAATAGCAAACCAACACACCAAGTCAAAGAGTATAGAAAGAATATAAAAATAAGAAGTCGCCCATACCAAGAAAGTGAACAGAGTGGCACAATATATTGTAAATCATGTAAAATAGCATACACCATCATTTATGCATAAACACAAGAAGGCAATCACCGGAAAAGTCACTTAAGGAATAAGAGAAACCTACGTCCCTGAAATACACCTAAGAGCTTACTGCCATATCCTCTATAGGTCCTTAACCCTAATCCTACGCCTCCACGAAGTCCTATCTTGGACTATGTCCTCAGAAAGATGCAACTCTAGTAAATCATGCCTGATCTGCTCATCCCATGTCAGTTTGGGTCTGCCTCTACCTCTCTTCCCCTCCACAGTAAGAGTTTCCACTACTCTAATTGGTGCCGTCGTTTCCCTCCGCTTCACATGCCCAAACCATCTCAATCTCCCCTCCTTAATCTTCTCCGATATACTAGTTACTCCTAATCTTTCCCTAAAAACCACATTTCTAATCCGATCTAACCTCGTGTGTCCACACATCCACCTCAGCATCCTCATCTCTGCTACCTCTATCCTGCGCGCTTGTGTCTTCTTGATAGCCCAACAGTCTGTTCCATAAAGCATAGCTGGCCTAACTGCTACCCTGTAAAATTTCCCTTTTAGTTTAGTTGGGAACCTCCTATCGCATAATACCCCACTGGCTGCCCTCCATCTACACCAGCCAGCCTGTATGCGATGGGTTACATCACTATCTATGTCACCATCTCTTTGTACAAACGACCCCAGATACTTAAATCTAGTTACCTGCGGGACCAATTGATCCTCAATGGTGATTTGGGTGTCATCGTCATCGGCTTCACCGCTGAAATCACAGTGTAGATACTCAGTCTTAGATCGACTAATCCTTAGGCCCTTGCCCTCTAAAGCTACTCGCCACTCTTCTACCCTCTCGTTCAGGCACCGTTTAGTCTCTGCAATCAACACAATATCGTCTGCAAAAAGCATGCACCACGGAACTGTCTCCTGAATCAACTTGGACAACTCATCCAAGACAACCGCAAAAAGAAAAGGGCTCAACGCTGACCCCTGGTGGAGTCCTACCTCCACAGGAAAGAAGTTTGTATCTCCTACAGGCGCGCAGACACTAGTTGTCGTTCTATCATACGTATCCTTAATTACGTCTATATACTTCCCCGGTATCCCTCGATCCTCCAAACTATCCCAAATCAGTTGGCGTGGGACAGTGTCATATGCCTTTTCCTGGTCGATAAACACCATATGTAAATCTTGCTTCTTCGCTCTATACTTTTCCATCAGCCTCCTTAGAATATGTATCGCTTCTGTAGTTGACCTCCCTTTCATGAATCCAAACGGTCTCGAATCAACTAAACTGAATTTCACTCTTGGTATTTTGTAATGCTCGCAGTGAAAATGAAGTGAAGGGTGGTTTAGACTTTAGATATGGATATTCCAAAAAAAAGGATATTCCTATTGTGCTAGTGTTTTTATTTGCAAAAACAATGTCCCCAATTCATATTTTGTAAACTTATTAATAAAATCATTTTAGATTGCATTCATTAAACTTGCTTTTTTAAAGTGATAATGAAAAATATTTTTAATAACTAAAAGTTTTATGTTATTACACTCTTCTGAGTTGTTATGAAAGTATAATAGTTATAGTGAATAATTTTACTATACAGTGCCTACATCTTACAACCTTTGATTTGTGTTCAAAAGCTTTTATTATTTGTTTTTTAATATGGAAGCAACTTTTTTATTAGACATAACATAGAATTTGAAGGAGATTGTGAATCTTATATGACATTAAGGTGGAAATTTGTTTGTTTTAGGTGCTCTAATTGATTTTTATATCAGCTTAGATCAAGATGCTACAACGCATTCAACAAATCGTGTGTCTTTATGGACGTGTAGAGTGAGTGACCGTGTAAGGCCATGTTATACACTACAAGAAAAATCCCTTATAGGGCTGACACCTTTAGAGAGGACATAAGTCGTCTCTATAGACAGGGGCGAAGGATTGAAGGGGCCGGGAGGGGCGCCCGACCCCCCGAACTTTTCGCGCAGTAGTGTTACGTATGTACTCTTCGTATAGAATTTTTTGGGTGTATACGTTTTCGACCCCCCGGTTTTAAAAAAACAATTTTTAGGTATATATGTTTTCGACACCTCGGTTTTAAAAAATAGGTATATACGTTTTCGACCCCCGGTTTTATTAAAAAAAAGTTTATTATATAGCCTAAATAAAATATTTAATTAGATCTATTCGGCCCAAATTAGACTGTTATGTTTATTATAGCCCAAATTAAAAGCCCACCTAACATTCTATAAAAAAACAAAAACAAAAAAAAACCCCAAATCGCTAGATTTGGGTTACGAACAGATCAACAGAACACTCAAAAAAACAAAAAAACCATCGCTTTTGTGGTCTTGTTCGCTGGAATCGCTGACTGCTGAGTAGACGAGGAGACAAAATTGTTCGCTGGAATCGCTTTGGGGGTCTTGTTCGACTTCTTTAATATTCAAGTATGTGTTTTTTTATCTTTATGTTTAATTTTGGGTTTCAATTTACGTGATTTTGGTTGAAATCAGGGGTGAAATTGGTTCGATTTTTTGCCCTAAACTTGTTGAATCTTTCAGTAACTATTAGGGTTTGCAATTTAGGGTGATTTATTTTGTTAACTTGTGTTAGTAGATTATGCTGCGGGGAAGAATAAATTCATAACTCCTTTTTTCAAAAGAAAGAATGAAGAACAAGTAGAGGGAATTGTTGATGGAAACAATGAGATTAAACGTCAAAAAGCTTCAACAAGTGAACCGGTTAATGAAGCGAATAACGAGTGAACGTTTTTTATTTGATATTAATGTTTGTCCCGAATCGAATCACCGACGTCCGACCCGAACATACACCTCAAAAGTGCGCGATAAATTTTTTTTTTTAGGTCTGTCACCTTCCGACCCCCCGAACTTTTTTTTCAAGCTTCGCCACTGTCTATAGATTACCCTATAGAGACGACATGTTGTTTCTAGAGGGGTTTTGTGCTTTTTTACTTAGGTTACCCTATAGAGACGACATCTCCTCTTTATAGGGTGAAAAAATATATATATATTTTTTTGTATTTTTTATATTCTCTAGTTTAATGAATTAGAAACCCAAAATTTGTTTTTATCATGTAGGTATTGTAGATCGATTAATATAGATAAAAGAATTATAAAGTTGGTATAAATTTTCAAAAGGGGATCTAGTTATAACACAATAACCATCTACCATTAACCTATTAATTAGTCAATCATTTAAGCCAAATACTCAATATCCTTTGATCTTTTTAAACACTTAAAATAATAACATATTATACATATGAATTTTAACTTACCATGAACAGTAACCTTCATTTGTTTAATTATTATATAATATTGTTATTATAGTATTAAAATATTTTAATTATTTTTTAATATATTTTGTTTTTCGATTATAACTTTTAAGATAAGACGTTTTATAAAATTTTCTGAGTTTAGTGTTGCGACCTGTTTATTTTTATCTACGTCTAGGTCTAAATTTTGCTCAAAACCGATAAAGTACTTTTTCGGTATAGTAAGTTGTAGCACGTGTCAATGTCGTACCAGTATTGTGACTGAAATCATCGAAGCTGGTACCGGTGTTTGTTTTTATGGTTATCGATTGATGTAAAACACTGTGGATATCTTTTTGGGTATATAAAGACTTTATTTTTTCGGGTTCCTTCTTTCAGTCGTTGTAGTGTGTGTCAATACCATAACAGACCGATATCGTAGTCGCCATAGCCTCCCACATCCGGTTTGCGTCGTCACCTGGTTGCATCGATGTCACCGAGTTAACTTTATCTCTAAACATCATAATTTTTTCTCCCTTCAAGTTTCCCCAACGGGTCCTAGGTCGGGTTTGCCTCTCCCCCTCAGTAAGCCTTACTTTTAGGGCTATATCTGCAACTAGCAAATGGTGTTGAGCCGCTTCAGTCTCCCTAGGTATAACCTTGCAGTCCATCCACATCCGTTGATCTTCTTGTCTCATCAAAAGATAGTCGATTTGCGTGTTACGTCCTCCGCTACTAAAAGTGATCAAATGAGATTCTCTCTTCCTAAAGAACGAGTTTAAAATACCTAGGCTGTTGGCTGCCGCAAAGTCTAGAAGGTCTCTACCAGGGTCATTCCTATCTCCAAAACCAAAACCCCCATGTACCAACTCAAAACCATCACGATCCTTACCAATGTGCCCATTAAAATCTCCTCCGATGAAAATTTTTTCCTCCCTAGGTATGGCCCTTACTACTCCATCTAGACAATCCCAGAACTCTCTTTTCTCATGGTCTCCTAGTCCCACTTGCGGTGCATATGCGCAAACCACTGTCACTACTTGCTCACCTAATACTAACCTTAACACCATAATTCTATCGTTGTGTCGTATCACCTCAATTACATCCTTATGCAATTCTATAGACACCAAAAATCCTACTCCGTTCTTGACCCCATCCGACCCGGAATACAACAACTTGTACCCATTGCGCTCTTCTGCTCTCTGTCCTTTCCACCTAGTCTCCTGAAGGCACGCTATCTGCACCCTACGCCTTTTAAGTGCGTCTATCACTTCCAACAATTTACTACTAAGAGTTCCTACGTTCCAAGATGCCACACGTAAACTACAGCCTCTAACTTTACCCTTACCTGCACCTCTCGTCCTTGGACATGATCTCAAGTAAAAGTCATGGTTTCTATTGTCTATGCTTACAACTAACAACAAGTAACAAACAACGGGCAACACGAAGGTCGAAACTACCAACTTTTTTTAGTTTTTCTGATTTTTTTTTTACATGAACCCTAAACTTACGAAAAACAACACACGCAATGAAATTCAACAAAATATCACAGAGCTTCCTGTATAAACACAAATTTTAGCCTAAAACTGAACAGATAATGAATAACAACAATAAAATATTCAACCTACTTCCTAAATTCACAACAGTTAAAATCAACCAGAAGTCAATTTAACAACTAAAAAGTGGGAGCATACACGAACAGGAGTCAATTTAACAAGTAAAAAGTGGAAGCATACACAAACGTACAATTAATTAGGATCTAATCAAAGAACAAGAGTTGTGGATCTGAAACGAAGACCAAAACCGACAACCAACCTTAATACTGACCTTCGTTTGAGAGAATCAAAACAGACAACAAACCTTAATACTGACCTCCGTTTGTGGATCTGAATCGAAGACCAAAACCGACAACAAAAAGTCGCTGGAGGGTTGTACCTGATCGGGGATTAACCTGCTCGGAGCCTTATACCTGGTCGCCGGAAATTTACTCGGAGGGTTGTACCTGGTCGCCGGTGGTGGTTGAAGGCGAGATACGGAGTAGGCGAGGTGGTGGAGAGGAGAGAGAGAGAGATAGAGGGAGAAGATATACTTACACTTTGCCGGTGAGCGGTTGTCGGGAGGTGGGAAGGCCGGCCGGTGGCTGGAGGACCGGTGAAGAATACTACCGTTAGAGGTTGCGTGTACGGAGAGAAAAGAATAGAGGTTGCGTAAGAACTAAAAACAAATAAGAACTCAAAATATAAACAACTACCATAATATACAATTACAATTGCAATGGGATCAAAATTCGTTCTCAGGCATACTAAGGAACACTTTTCAGTACGAGCCTAATCACACTGGTCTATGCGATTGCCAATATGTTTGTCCACTTAAACTTTAACGCTCAACTTTCAACTTTTCAACTTCGTGATATGCTTTAGATAATATTATACTATTATACCCGTGTGTCCCATTCCAAGGCATACCCCCGTGATCAAGGTAAGCACAACGATTCATCGTAGCAGGTGAGTATACTGATGTCATCCTTTAAGATATCCTGACTGTGTCTAGGTCTGCATATAATCTGTTTTATCATGTTTTGATTTATTAACAATGAACACCCAAATAAATACTAATCAAATCCTGGAAATATAAACATCACACTCTATCATGCAAGTATCTTCCCTACCACATATTTCACAAGTCCAATCCAGATTTCTGAAATCTTAACTGGGAATAGGTTGAGAAGAGAACAGAATAGATCTTTTGCAGAGATGGTATAATATACAGATTAAATGAGTTTTTCTCAGTTTGATATAGGTTTCTTGGGTTTCTTTTGGGCACTTGAGGGCCTCTTTCGGGTGTATTAGATCTATAGCGCGACAACGTACAGCTAGGTCAGCATGTATCTGGATGCAGCAGAAGCTGTCGTTGCCTAGCACCTCCAGGTCAGCATGTATCTGGATGCAGCAGAGGAGGTACACGACTTTTTCAGAGAAGATTTCAGAATTAGATCAAAATTGTGTGTATCGGGACAACATACAAACATTCAAATAGAAATGAGCTAATTCCAAGTGACTTTCTTTCCTGGGGTCATGTACAATTTTAGTTCTGAGCAGAAGGACAGCCAAGATATCCCCGGATGATTCAACAATATAAAGACCCGAAACCTCAGATGTTGGCTATCTATCAACACAAGATTTAAGACCATAAAATCATACGTCGTTGGTATGTTACCCACATGGTACATAGTTCGTTATGTTTATATCACTTAGTATCTTTTATCATGTTGAGCGTCAAGCCTATCGACATATCGCAGTAGATCCTAGTCTTTTCAGCTATGGCACCTTACATGTGTTAGTCAAACCCTTTAACACGAACATTTATTTCACTTCCCATATCATGCAATTTCTCTTTTTGGCTTTTTCATTTTTCAAATGTTTTTGTATTTTTCTCATTTTCTCCCCCTAAAACAATACATATTTACAGCAAACTCTTTTTGTATTTTCTGAGTTTTCTCCCCCTAAACTCTATATCTATCTATATGTTCCTCTCCCCCCCCCCCCCTAAATTTGTGCATAAATCTTGTATTTTTGCGCAAATTTACCATTTACTAGAGAAAGGACAATTTATATACAAAGTAATGAACTAAGAAAGAGAAAAAAATTATTTTTGCTTAACCGTTCCGTCATTAGATTGAAGACTAATCAAATTCAAATCAAAGTACTGAATTTAAACGGTACCTTTTGCTGATCATTGCTTGCTTCTTTTATCTCCTCCAAAGGAAACATATCATCTGTAAAAAAAAATTGAACTTTTTGCAACAGTGAAATGTTACCCGTATTTATCTCTGGAACAACCGCTATCAACATTCCAGAGATTGTCAACAGCTCCTCCTTGGCTGTTCCTGAAAAGTAAGGAGGTTAGTAAGACATGGGTACCCAGGCCATCGTGGTCCTGGGATTTCCTGAAGCATCAAAATAAGACACTTCTTTTAAACACAAGTCCCCTTTCGTTTCAAGGATTGGAGACGTTGCTGCCTTGGATTTGGGTTTCCAAATCTGTTTCGGTTTAACAAACGTGTTTGTTGCCGTCGGTTAAGCAACTTTAGCTGTTTCAGATTTGTTAGTTTTAGAAGCACATTTTTGTTCCTGAAAAGCTTTGCATTTGTTTTTGGCAGCGTTCCAATCCCCATCAGAAGGTTTAACCTTGGGATTCACATTCTTCATTGCCTTAGGTGATGATACCTTCATAGGCTTAGAATGATTGTTATCCTTTGGTGTAACCCTCTGATTTTGCATATAGTAGGGTACATAGGGACGATGTGTGCAATTTCGAGCAATGTGACCAGCAATGCCGTAATTAAAGCATGTCTGTCTCTTCATGTAGAAAGCATTCTGATCAGTTGGATTTGCTCTTGCAGGCCCTGAAGGACGAACCGGTCCTCTCTGTGCTTGTTTGTGTTGCACATTTCCTGCAGACGAAGATGAATTTGGGTGCCTGTACTTGTCGTTTGCAGGGGCCTTCTGTGGTGGAGATTTCCTATGATTCTTCTTGGTTTCCTTAGACTGCAAGTCTTGTTCAGAAATCTCACCAGTCTTTCTGAAACCTTTGTTAGCACAGTCAAATGCATATTTCTCACATTTGCCATTACAGACTGGCTTAACAAAGACATTTTTCACATCACGGGCCTTTTGAGGACTATTACTGCCCGTTGAGGACTGTGGAGAGCCTGCTTGTCTTTGATGTTTAGGCCTCTTCTTTCCACGTCCTTTACTTGCTTGCTTCGGCTCTTGTTGCTTGATCTGAACCTTTTCATCACTAACAGAAGGCTCAGATTGTTCAGCTTGCGTACTTGGAGCCTTGTTCACATCAGTTTTCACTTCATCAGCTTTGGTAGGATCCGAGACTTCTGGTTTATCAGATGAAACACTAGAAACTTCAGCAAAAACTTCAGCTGAAACATTAGACAAATTTTCAGCACAGGACGGTTCTGCACATGACGCCTTTGAGCTGAATCCACTAGAATCAACTGATTCCAATTTCTCAGAATCAGCTACTTCCGATGATTCACATTTGGAATCAGATGGTTCAGCTGGCTCATTTGTTTCGTTTGCCGATTCAGTCTCTGTTACGCAAGCATCAAGGTTTTCGCCCAAATCATCAGGCCTGAAATTAATCATAGAGCGAAAAACCTTAAAAAAATCAAACGTCGAAATAGAGTCTGGATTAGGTTCATTTATTAAATTTTCAGAAGAATCAGACTCTGATGCTTGTTCATCCCCAACTACATTTTCAACTTTTACTTCAACTACTTCATCTGCAGGGGAAGACGAAGCATTAGGATCAAAAGTACCCTTTGAAACAAAATTTACCGAAGGACTCGCTCGTTTATCAAAAGGTCTGCTGTTGATTGATGACTTATCAGTTTTAGGACCGTAAGCCATCTTGTCCTCATTCATCAATTCCTCCTCAGTCATGGGTAAATATGTGTAGTTGTCATTATATGGAGGAGGAACTTGATTGAAACCCAAACCACGCCCTTTATTTTCCTTGTATGCGAGCTGTTGATCACACAAGTTTTTGACCAATTTGCTGGAAGAATCATACTTTTTAATGTTAAGTTCGTTAATTTGATATCTTTCTCTGATATCTTCCAGTTCTTTGATCAAAATGCATACCTTCTCCTGTGCCTCTAAGAAATGGGTTGTTTTTACACTTACATCATCCTTAAGTTTGATGATGTCTTTTCGCTGAGCTTCAATTTTATCTTTATAAAGCTTTTCATTCTTTGATAAAGTAAAAATTTTATTTTTTATGTCGTTGTAGTCTTAAATCAACTCAGCGTTGTGTAACCGATATGCCTCATTTCTTTCTCTACACTCAGGAGTGCAAAAGACAGAAAGTATCTCTTCACGATCACGAGTAATTTCTTGAGCCAGGGGTTTGTTAAACATAAATGCTGAATTTTGTGTGGATGAGCAAACTGCAGCAGATGTGTTGCCTTGAGTAGACTGTTTGTCAGCATTGTCATATGATTTGATGATTGAGACCAGCTCATCCGGATTCATTCTGTAACAATCGGTTGTCACTATTATCTGATTAACATTGGTAAACCAACTACAGTTTGCCTGGCCAGGAATCTCTTTTATAGCATCCAGAAGCTTTCTGTTGCTCATGCGAGTAGACACCACCATCTCTGCCTTCTCCATTTTAGAGAGCAGTTCAGCAAACTGGCCTGTAAGTGCTTCTATAGATTCACCATATGAGTATCTGAATCCTTGGAGTTCCTGCTCAAGCACCTCTCTCTTAGAAGACATTTTAAGATGTGATCCCCCAAAAATGTGTGTTTTTAACTATTTCCTCAACACAAGCCCAAAGCGAGAACCTGAGTACTTGCTAACTCAAACCCTTTGCAGCCGAATAATCCCGCTTTCTGAACTGCACCTCAAAAATCTGTCAAAACTGTTATCACAAACAATTTTTTTTTTTATAAATAAAACCCTTTTTTAATTAATTTTTTTTTAAAAAGTATAAACTGATTATATTAAATAAAGATTAAGATTATTATTATTATTATTAAAAACCAATGATTGAGTAATGATAACTAAATAAATATTATTATAATTATTATACTAAAATCTAAAAAATTAAAAAACTATATCTGTATGTATATCATCTTCTCCGTTCAATCAAAACCCTAAATTCTGTTGAAACCTTCAGCCGCCAAACTGATAATCACCCAAATCGTGTTCACTGTGATGATGAAAAATGACGACGAAGATGACGTACAGTGATCGAAGTTTACGATGGTGATGACGATGATAAGATGACGATGAACGACGGCCGGAGTTGCAGGTTACGACTGAGAACGATGGTAACTGGATGATGAACGAAGATGATGAAGACGAAGATGGTGGTCAGAGATCGTCAGAGAAGATGGTGGTAGTATGTTTCGACGTGGAGGTTACGGCCGCGAATATGGAGGTGAGTTAAGGTGATTGGAGGTGGTTGACCGGAACGATGATGAATGGCTGAAAGAGACGGTGGTGAACGAGACCAGTTGAGTCGAGACCTCAAAGTTGATGACTCGAGATCTCGGTTGCGACTCGGAACCGTAGTTGCGACTCGAGACTATGAAATGAGTGAGTCGAGACCTCTGTGAAGCTGTTGATGACTCGAGACTGTTTGAAAGATGTGAATTCGAAATCGTGGTTGCGACTCGAGACGGTGTAGCTTGCAACTCGAGACCGTGACTCGAGACCTAATGAAGATGAGTCGAGACCTGCTGAAACCTGTGACTCGAGATCTTGTGAGTCGAGACCAGTTGAGTCCTTAAGAATGGGACTCGAAACCGTGAAAGCTTGAAGATGACAACACACGTTTCTACTATTAGCTGGAAAGAGATGATATTTCAAAAAAAATATTATCAATGTAGCTGAAACAAATCTCCGAAAATTTAGGAACCTTTTCAAATCAAGATATTTCCAGAAATTTAAAAGATTACGTTTAATTTTTTTAACAACCTTTTCAACAATTGAAACACCAAAATACACTGATTTTTGATAAAATATTGATGAATACTATGAAGAACGCGATGAACACAAATTCCAAATCTTGAATATTTGATATCAAACCGAGCCTAGAAACAGGTTCTAATGGCTCTGATACCACTTGTAAGTCCCGTATAACCGGATCTTTCAATGATATCAAACAACACCAAGTTTGTGCGGAATCCAAACTTGATGTGATTCAAGAATAAACCGAAGAAATATGAAAGTACGAACCGAATACGAAGAACACACCGAATCACTTTCAACACTTGCACACGATTCTATTACTATCAAAGCAAAATCGTCTAGTACAAGTGCTCACAACCAAATCGCCTCCCACTCTCTGTTTCTCTAGAATTTCTGTAACTAGGAGGTTCTAAGAAGTTCAAACCTAAAAACAAGTTAGAAACTTGTTTTTATACTAACTCAAGCCCAAGTCCCTACATGGGCTCCCCTTGGGCCTTCTTGACCCACATGGCCTAAAGCTTGGCCCAAGTGACCTATAAAGGTTCACAACCTAATATAAACTAACTCGGTAAGACCCAGCTCGTAACCATAACCCATTGTGTTAATTTGATGCGTCAGTCTCACACTTTAGGGCCTAACAAGAGGAGGACGAGGAAAGGGGCCGATGAGCGCCCCCAACGATCATGAAGCCGGGCCTTCGCACTGGCGAACTCCTTCTACGACTGCAAGTGCTGATCCGCAAGGAAACAGGATGAACCTTTTTGAGCCCGCCAGACGATCTGTCTCGCACAGTTCAACGCCTCCCTATCATAACTCCTATGGGCCACAGTCAGAAAACGAGCCCGATAACCCACAACCTTCATAAATACCTCTTCAGCGATCCCTTTCGCACAATTCCTTTGGTAACCCCACTCCTGTTTTTCAGGGCCGGTTCAACCCGGCAAATTATATCCCAGAACCAGTGGGTTTTAACCCATTGGGACCGGAGGACCACTTCTCGGAAGATAATGCGATGGACATGGACGAGGACACGGATCCCGTCACACCTGCAAGCGGTACCCCTAACCATCCCATCGAGATCTCGGATGGATCTTCTTTCCACGGATTACCATACGGTGGTCCAGATAGTTATCAAGCGAGGTTTAACCAATATGAATGGTACTTCACACCTTCTCACCATTCATCACCTCACCACCAGCACCAGCACCAGCAGCAGGATCCCTCTGGGGATTCACGATTCGTGGCAGTCACGCCACCACCTCCATCACCGCCAGTTCATCAAGCACCTCCAGAACCACCAAGGCGTAGGAGAACGGGCGCATGTATATCTGCGCGAGCAGGGGAATTTCACTTTAGTACCCCTCGACACTCCAGTGGCAGTCATTATCCGCCACTGCATGAGGACCCACAAATGGGTGGGCCCTCAAACCCAGTTCTAGAGGTGAGCTCTGCACCGGTTGCACCACAGCCACCACCGATGGGTTTTGATAACCCGACTCCTGCATACGCCGATTCAACGGCGTACAATCCGTTTGAACAGCCGGTTCACACGCATTACAACTACGCTGAAGCCGACCCGTACCTACTCCACTCATTGCAATTTCTGCAAAGCACCCGGACACAAGGAAGAAGATTGCAGGAGGAAATCCAGTAATGGACTGTGCTTCAACTGTGGAGAAAAAGGTCACATCAAGCCAAACTGTCCGAAATTAGCTCCAGCTGCGAACAACATGAACACTAAAAATGCTAGAGCATTCGTGCTAACTGCAGATGAAGCTAAGATGATTCCAGACGTGATAACTGGTACGTTTTTAGTTAATGATGTTTTTGCTAAAGTATTATTTGACTCTGGTGCAAACCAAAGTTTTATTAATACTTCATTTTGCAAACTTCTAAACCAGTCATTAACTAAACTACCACAAGAATGTCTAGTAGAGACAGCTAATGGAGAAACTGTTAGGATTTCTGAAATCTTGCAGGGAGCAAGAATAGAATTTTTAAACCAAAAGTTTATGGCAAACCTTTATCCCATGAATCTGGCAGGATTTGATGTCGTTTTAGGAATGGATTGGTTAATTGCCAATAAAGCCAGTATTCTATGTGGTCAAAAGTCAATCCAAGTAAATTCACCAAAAGGTAAAACGATCACAATTAAAGGAGATAAGCCATCGAGATCCACAAAATTCATCTCTGTGATGAAAACTGCAAGTTATATAAGAAAAGGGTCTATAGTATATTTGATTTCCATAATCACTAACACTAAAGGAAAAGAATTAAAAGACATTCCAGTAGTGTCTCAGTTTTTAGATATATTTCCAGAAGAATTACCAGGACTACCGCCAGACAGAGCAGTTGAATTCAGAATTCACCTGCTACCAGGAACAACACCAATTGCTAAAGCACCTTACCGTTTGGCACCCTCCGAAATGCAGGAACTGAAGAAACCGTTAGATGAATTATTAGAGAAGGGATTTATATAGCCAAGCTCATCGCCATGGGGAGCGCCAAGTTTATTCGTTAAAAAGAAACACGGATCAATGCGTATGTGCATTGACTACCGTGAATTGAACAAAGTCACGATTAAGAACCTGTACCCATTACCGAGAATCGATGATCTGTTCGATCAATTGCAAGGAGCTCGATTTTTCTCTAAAATCGATTTAAGGTCAGGATATCATCAATTAAAGGTACAGGAAGAGGATATTCCTAAAACCGCCTTCAGAACAAAGATCGAGGCGATTACTAAATGGAAGACCCCTGAATCACCAACAGAGGTTAGAAGTTTCTTAGGATTGGCCGGTTATTATAGAAGATTTATTCGAGATTTCTCTAGAATAGCCATTCCTTTAACTAAGTTAACCAGTAAATCCATTAAGTTTGAATGGGGACCAAAACAGGAAGAAGCATTTAGAATTCTTAAGCAAAGATTAACTAATACACCCATACTAGCATTACCAGAAGGAACTGAAGACTTTGTAGTCTATTGTGACGCTTCCAAATTAGGTTATGGATGTGTATTAATGCAACGTCAAAAGGTTATAGCTTACGCCTCTAGACAACTTAAAAATCATGAAGAGAATTATTCAACCCATGATCTAGAACTAGGAGCTATAATTTTTTCCCTTAAGATTTGGAGGCATTACCTTTATGGTAGTAAGTTTACCATATTCTCTGATCATAAGAGTTTAAGGTATGTTTCGGGCAAAAAGAGTTAAATATGAGACAAAGACGTTGGATGGAATTGCTTAGTGATTATGATTGTGATATCCAGTATCATGCAGGAAAGGCAAATGTAGTTGCTGATGCTTTAAGTCGAAAATATCATGAAAAGCCAAAAAGGGTACGTTCTCTTAAATTAAATTTACAAGTAGATTTAAATGATCAAATTAGAAAAGCACAAGAATCAGTAATCAAGGATGATACTGAAAAACTAAAAGGTATGATTAAAGAATTAGAACAAGGAACAGATGAAATTTGGAGATTCCATGAAAAGAGAATGTTGATACCTAAATTAGGAAACCTACGTCATCGTATATTAGAAGAAGCACATAAGTCCAAATATACGATGCATCCAGGAAATGATAAGATGTACCAGGATTTAAGAAAGAATTTCTGGTGGATAGGAATGAAAAAGGACATAGCAACCTATGTTTCTAAATATTTAACCTGTTCACAAGTTAAAGCTGAACATCAGAAACCCTCAGGTTTGTTACAACAGTTAGAAATGTCAGTGTGGAAATGAGAATTGATAACAATGGATTTTGTTACCAAATTACCCAAAACAAGGAAAGGTAATGATACAATCTGGGTGATTGTAGATAGGCTAACCAAGTCAGCTCATTTCCTACCAATGAAGGAAACTTTCAGTATGGAACAGCTAGCTAAATTATATGTAAATGAAATATTTTCATTACATGGAATTCCTTTATCAATTGTTTCTGATAGGGATAGCCGTTTTACCTCTCATTTTTGGTCAAGTTTCCAAAAAGCAATGGGAACCAAGTTGAATCTAAGCACAGCTTATCATCCTCAAACGGACGGACAAAGCGAAAGGACAATTCAGACATTGGAAGATATGCTTAGAGCTTGTGTAATTGATTTCGGAGGTAATTGGGACGATCACTTACCTTTAATAGAATTTTCTTATAATAATAGTTATCACACAAGTATCAAAGCTGCACCATTCGAAGCACTGTATGGACGAAAGTGCCAAACCCCAGTCTGTTGGGCAGAAATTGGGGAAAAGCAACTATCTGGACCTGAGATAGTGCAAGAAACGACTGACAAGATCATTCAAGTAAAGGAACGACTGAAAACAACACGTGATAGACAGAAAAGCTATGCTGACAACCGACGAAAACCATTGGAATTTCAAGTAGGAGACAAGGTATTGTTGAAAGTCTCTCCTTGGAAAGGAATAGTAAGATTCATCAAAAGAGGGAAGCTAAGTCCCAGGTATGTTGGACATTTTGAGATTATTAGAAGAATAGGACCTGTAGCCTATCAGCTACAACTGCCAGAGGAAATGGCAGGAATACATGACGTATTTCATGTATCTAATCTCAAGAAATGCTTAGCTGATGAATCGCTAATAGTACCTCTTAAGGATATAGAGGTAAATGAACAACTCAAATTTGTAGAAAAACCTCTACAGATTGAAGACAGGAAAGTCAAGAACCTCAAGCATAAGAGATTAGTTCTGGTCAAAGTGAAGTGGGACTCCAAAAGAGGATCTGAGTACACATGGGAGCTTGAATCAGAGATGCAAAGGAAATATCCACACTTGTTCCAGTAGATCTCGAGGACGAGAACTAAAACAAGGTGGGGAGGATATAACAACTCTAAAGAAAACCGACACCCTCGAATTATTTTTGACACCCTAATATATTTTAAAATATCCCAATATGTCCAAAAATACACCCCATACATGAAAACGGGCCCCGAATACCTTAAATATTATTAAAAATAATCAAAAATCAATTTTTGGGTTTTGTCGCGGGCCGCGTAGACCCCTTAGGGATCTTACGCGGGCCGCTAGAGATCAAGAACGCGACAAATCCCTGTGCTGACACGTGTCCGACTCGTGTTGAACCTATAAGCTGACCCGAATCACCTACGCCTTTGACCGGGTTTGACGCGGGCCGCGTTGCCCGTTGTTAACCTTTACGCGGGCCGCGTAAAAGTGAAAGTCAGGCCCTATAAGTAGATGGCCTCGGATCTTCAGTCTGTTCGCTCACTTTCTTTTCTCAATCACGAAAATCGGATAGAAGGCATAATATACGGGCATTATACCCCCCTAAATAACGAAGTTCTGCTCCGTTGTAAGTATCATAACCCCTGGATACGTATTAGATACTTTGCCCGATTGATCTAGGGTTCCGTAACGACTGTCGTGGTTCTGCCCGACGTAGTCGTTGGAAAGTCGTCTCGGGGAGGGTATTACTAATGTTAAAATGGGTTATTATACTAACACTATGCTTTTGTGTAAATTATAGATAATTCTCAGGAAACCCTAAAGGATAATCTAAGATAGCAATGTGAGTTGATCCGCTTTTTGTAAACTTTTTGTTAACTGTTTTTACAAAACCTCATACGATTAATTATATATTAAACAGTTATTGAGTATTTGTAAGGATACAATTATCGTGGGTATGTTGGGGTTTTGTATACAAAATTTGTTACTGGAGGGGTAACATTTCCACAAGTCGGGTCTGACAGTACCACGGGTGATAATTGATATGACTTGGAAACAAATATAATTGCGAGATCGCCCTCAATACTGTGCAATGGTTTTTATTTAAATTTGATTAAACTGGGATTCACTCACCAGTATTTCCCACTGACAAAATGTTTTTAAACGCGTTTCAGGTAACAAATTGTGAAAGCCAAATAGAAGCCAGCTGGACAGCACTGAAGGCTTGGAAAAGTGGCAATAAAGTTACCTAAAATAAAATAGATGTTTTTATTAAATAAAATAGGATTTATTCCTATGAAAATGTGTGTACTGCAAACTTGGGTTTTATCCTATGTGTTTAATATTATGAAAATGTGGTATTTTACTCTGATCCAATATTTTCTAACTACGGTCCTGATGAAAATTCTGCTGCCAAATTAGACAAACACGCGATACCACCGAAACTGGCTCGCGGCCGCCCGTTCCCGGGGATTTGGGATCGGGGGTTGCGACAAGATGCCAAGTCATCAAAAAATTACACGTCAAATGTAATGTCAACACACAAGTGTCACATCAGCAAAAAAAAAACTATCTGGGTGAGGGTTCAGTTAGGTTGGAGGGTGTGGCTAGGAGCTTTATCACGTCACCTCACTGCCACCTCACCGCCACGTCACACAAGGGCTTTAAAGCCCCCTCATTTAACTTGGAGGGTGTGGCTAGGGGCTTTATAACGCCCCTCTTTAAAGCCAATCAACTTTGATGGAGCCCCCTTTCTTCCGTTACCATCTTGGTGAAACCACCATGCCCCCCCCCCCCCCTAAAGATGACGGTATGGGTGGTGGAGCCCCATCGACGCCGTTGAAGGTGAGGTGGCAGGGTAACGCCTCCACACCCTCCAGCCTTAGTTTGGAAGTGTTATCGAGCAATAAGTTAAAAGTTGTGAGTGGTGTAATACAAATTGAAAGTTAGGAGTGATATTCAATTGCTAAAAGTTGAGGTTATTTAAATCTAATATCTCATTTAACTATAAAAATAAGGCGGGGCATTAGCCAAGGGGCGTCAAGTCGGCAACCATCCAAAGCGCAACCTCTTTGGCAGGGTTTTGGGAGACATGACATGTGGTGCTGACGTGGCTTCTACATGGGTGGTGGTGCCGTCGTGGGCATGAATCGACTACACTCGGTCTAAAATAAAATATATATATATATATATATTTACATGATACGTTTAGAGTGTGTAGTGTTTACTCAACTATAACAGTTTTTACCCTTGATTTTAACATATGCTATAGATTTTGTTAATTTTTTATATAATAATCATTTTAGTGTTGATACTTAAACATACTTGAAAGTTGAAACCAAAGAAAAAAGTTTGAAAGATATCTCTTTGGCACGTAATATTCTCTTACACGCTCTTTCAGTGGCGGAGCTTGATCAAAAGTTTCGAGGGGGCAGAAAGTCATGGGACCTAATATATATATTGTATAAATATTTAGGCAAAATAATTGGGGGGACAATCCTATATAATTTTAAAATTTTCGTACGAAAAATAGAAAATTTTACACTACTAACCGAAACATTAGAGGGCGGGTCCCCCCCCCCCCCCCCCCCCCTCACACTAAGCTACACCCCCACGCCCTTCTTCTGCCACTTCTCCAAGAACCACAATTAGGTTATAGTAAAATCAGCAAATGACGTCTCTGAATTTATGTACGATATTTAGCAAAATATAAGATGATTAACATTTGTTAATTGACTCCTGTAATATTACTGATAGTTAACTATCAAAAGAAATGGATATAGTAAATAAAGTTGGTGTCTAAATGTAACACAAATGTCATCTAAGTTATGTATTTTGAACTTTAACTTGTGAGGCAAAGTGGAATGAAAATCATAAAAAGGAATGGAAAAATAAGGGTGGGGGTATGGTTAATCACTCTAGGGTGATTGAGTGATTCTCTACCCAATAATATTATGTCATGTCAACTTCCCATTCCACTCCTAATTTTGCACTCAATCTGGGGGTATGGTTAATCTCTCTAGGGTGTTTGAGTAGGTTAAAAAATAAAAAATTTTGATTGGTTCTTCTCTCCTCTCTCTCTCTTCCATCACTCCATCACTCACATTCGGTGACTACACACCGATTTTGGTCACCGCATACCCACTCACCGATCAACTCAATCATGAGGGTATGGTCACCGATCGGTGACCCCCACTCAAACACCCACTCACCGAAGATTATACCCCCCACCCTAACTAGTAACTACTGCAAACTTTAGGTACATGTACTCATAAATTCGAAGTTGTGACATACTGACATGTCTAATTAAAAATGGCACACGGTAAGGAGTTTGTGGACAAGGATAATTACGTTTTTAAGAACAAAAAGATAACTATAAATTATAACAAGAAAGTCAGATAATTACAACTAATATATCCTAAAAATTTATCGACTAATGTAATACATAATTGAAAAAAAAAAAAAAACAAACTGTGTCAAGAGAGCTAGCATAAACTTCAAATTTGAGAGGAAATAATGAAAAAATACATGTCAAGAAAAATAAAATAAAAAATTGATGATAATGTGAAGATGCTAAATACAGGTTAATTTTGGTTTTGGTCTTTGTTAGATAGGGGTTTGATACTTTGATGGTTATGTGATAGGTTTTGAGTGGGTGTGTGTTTGATGTGTTCTAATTTTTTTTTTTTTAACAAATTTGGATCATTGGAGTATTAATATGGAAAAAAACACCTTTGTAAGAAATCGAAACCAGGACCTATTATCCCACCCTAAAAAACCACTAGGCTGTAAAGCCATGGAATATTCTAATTTTGTTAAATGGTTAGGGTGTACGGTGTGGTAGTCGGCAAAGGGCGGCAAACACCGCCGCCGACCCAATGCCGACGCGGCAAACCAAAGGAATCGGGGACAGCATGCCGATTCGGGAAGAAGATGATTGAGAGAGAGAGGGTATTGTGGGTGGGGTCCATTCCTATCTCAACCAATCACACATTTTTTCCTTTTAAAAAAAAAAATAGTTTACCACTTCACCAAGTGTCTAAACTATTGCCAACACTTTTCACCAAAGTTTAAACACTTTTGACTAATTGACATGACGCGCTCTGATTGGTCGGTTTTTTGGTTTGTCACTCCAAAGTGTTTAACCACTCCCTACACCCTTATGTGAAGATCTTTAAGATTATCACGGACATCTTTGTTTGAGTTTGTTGAATATGAGAGGCCCAACGAGTTTAAAGATCTTTTAAAATTAATTAAAAACATCAATAGCATAGCACAGTCGATTCTGAATTTAATTTTTCT
Organism: Helianthus tuberosus; assembly: GCA_030545235.1. Classification (NCBI taxonomy): domain Eukaryota; kingdom Viridiplantae; phylum Streptophyta; class Magnoliopsida; order Asterales; family Asteraceae; genus Helianthus; species Helianthus tuberosus. The sequence continues at coordinate 22,938,496 of CM060381.1, read as the reverse complement.
CTTCTAAAAAAAATAGATTCTAATTTTTAAAATTTGATATAATATTATAAAATAGATAAAAGATATGAAAGAAATTCAAATAAAGATATCCGAGACGATTTTAATAAACTTTGTACAGAAAACTAAAATATTTTTATAAAATGTTTAATTAATGGATAGATTAGTAAATAATGTCGATTAAAAATAAATTAAACCAATATATAAATAACAAATACACCGTCAAAACACACATATATATGAGTTTTAGAAAGCTTATTAATTTGAATGATTTATAAAAGAATAAATACGTTTAATGGTAATTATAAAAATAATGAATTTATAAAACAAACACAATTTGACTTTCTTAAAACCAATTTTTATTTTGGAACAATAAACCTATTGGAAGATGACATCATCTGCAACGCAGGCACACATGCTAATATTGTCACGTGCTTAAACAAATAAAAGAAGCCTTCTAATATTTTCTCACCTAGCTTATTTAGGTGTGTTCGATACAAAGTTAAAATTACACTCAATTTGATTTGATTATAAGAGTTAAAATTCGATTCAATTTGAATCTAAAAAATAGTTTATTATGAATACAATTTTGTTTCGAATAAATTTTTTTATCATAATTTTGTAATTGCCCTTTTTCGTGTGGAATGATATAGAAGAATATTTAAAAAAAAAAAAAAAAAAAGTTTACATCCCTATTTTCTCAATGTTTTAAGAAGGGCTGAGCAGTTTACGGTTTCGAACCGCTAGAACCGGGAAACCGAACCGGAACCGCCAGATCCGAACTGTATTGTTGTATTTCGGGTCTGGTTCCGGTTCTTAAATATGGGAGAAAACGATTCCCGATTCGGTTCCGGTTATAACCGACGGGTCCGTTTAAAGAACCGCTAGAACCAGTTTGGGTTTAAACTTTAAATAATATATTCAAAAATCCTATTAATTTATTAAACTTTAAATATGATATTTAAAAAGTGTTTCTAGAATTAAAGAATATAAAGATAGTTTTTACATAATGTTTGAATGATGTTTTTGTGATGGTTAACTAAAAGTTTTTTTAAGTTAACTTTTGTTTTTTTACATTGTATGCTTTCGTTTCATGGTTTGAAACATTTTATTGTTGCTAGTTTTACTTTGATTGGTTTAAACTTTTGACGAGTTATAGGTTTTAAACGGTTTGATTGTTTTAATAGTTTTTATTTTGTTGTTTGTTTTAGGATTTAAATGACAACCGGTTCTGACGAGAACCGCTTACGCAAGTACCGTTTACCCGGTTCTGAACTGAACCGGAACCGTTAAAATACGGTTCGGTTCCGGTTCCGGTTCTTATATTTAGCCTTAAACGATTCCGGTTCGGTTCCGATTCGGTTCGGTCCGGTCCGGTTCTGAACCGTTGAACAGCCCTAATTTTGAGCATGTTTTGCAGGGAATGGGACTTTACTAGAAAACTTTTTTATAAAGCTCAAACAAAACGCGACAATCATTAAGTTGTATTAATGGTTTTTCATTCGAAATCAACCGATATAATATAGGGTTAGAAGTTGCAACACAATTAAAACATGTTTGTAATAATTGGCAATTGTTGCCATCTTAAGAAAACATGGTTGTAAAAGCTACTTTGATAGACATGTGGGGTCGGATGAAAAGCCCAACTTGTGTGAGCCTAATAGTTTTGGTCCAATATATGTGGTTGTAAGTATGGGTGTAAATGAGGCGAGCTGAGCCCGAGCTTGATCAGGCTCGAGCTCGAGCTCGATTAACTTATGAGAGCTCGAGCTCGAGCTCGACTCGAGCTTTGTTTTCAAAGCTCGACGTCGATTCGTTGGTATTTTCTCAAGCTCGAGTTCGGCTCGTTTATTATCTATCAACTAATATATTATATAAAAAATATAAATGATAGACTTTTCAGGCTCGTGAGCTCGATAATTGAAGCTCGGGCTCGAACTCGTTTACTAAATAAGCTTATTTTTAGATTCGGCTCGCAAACAAGTTTAAATAAGATAGGCTCGGCTCGGTTCTTTTACACTAAAGCTTGATAAGGCTCGACGAGCCTGACTAGCTTCACATGCCAGGCTCGAGCTCGGGCTCGATAAGGCTCGACTTATTTCGAGCTTTTTCTCTAGCCGATTTCGAGTAGCTCGCGAGCCGCTTAGCTCGTTTGCACCCCTAGTTGTAAGTTGCAAAGGCATATTAATTAGATTTTTCAAGCCATTAGAACCATACTTGCAACCCCTGTGTTGCATAGTTTTGTAAGCACGAAAGGTGTTTTTGTCAAGTATAATCTCTTTTTAAGTTTGACCTCTACATATATGTGGCAAACTTAGATATTTTTGTTATTTTGTTCCAAGTCTAACATTTCATTTGAATATAAATATCTTATTTGTCTTAAACTATGCTTTATTATGAATTTTTATGTAGGGGCTGTTTCTTTACCTTTTAACGAGACTCTTAATGGTTCAGACCTCTTACTGGTTCAGCACTTAATGGTTCAGACTGTTTGTTTCACGAGCAGATGTCTGAATGATTCAGACATTTGCCTCTGAATGGTTAAGATCTCTAATCTGAATTGGTAAGACATTTGCCTCTGAACGGTTAAGCATTATACAGGCTCTTAATGGTTCAGGCCTCTTACTGGTTCAGCACTTAATGGTTCAGACCTCTTACTGGTTCATCACTTAACCATTCAGATGTTGTCAAACAGCCCCGTAATAGAAGAATACAATTCTATAACTATGCTTTATTATGAATCTTTTATGTAGTAAAAGAACACAATTTTATAAGTGTGGCCGACAAAAAAAAACATTCTCTCGTCCACTTCTCACGTTTAGTATATTAAGATTATTTGTAATATAACATTTACTTTACATATAGGGGAGAGTTCATTGAGGAACACTAAAAAAATGTGGAACCAGGGAACACTCTTAAAAATCAACTTAACATGTTAAAAATCAATTTTTTGTTAAAAAATTTTGACGTTTTTCTTATAAATACATCTAGAAACATTTTTAATAAAAAACTAAAAATATAAAAATGTTTAAAAAACAGTTAAAAAGGCTAAAATATTTATTTTTTACAAAAATATTTTTTTATTGGAATAGTTTCTATCCATTTTTATAAGGAAAAGTGCTGAAAAGTTTAAAAAAAACTTGAGTTTTAACATGTTAAGTTAATTTTATAAGATATTTTTATTTTAACTGTTTTTAAACATTTTTTTAGTATTTTTAGTTTTTTATTTTTTAATAAAAATGCTTCTACATGTGTTTATAAGAAAAAGTGTCGATATTAAAAAAAAATAGATTTTTAACATGTTAACTTGGATTTTTAAGATCGTTCCACAGTTCCTCACTTTTTAGTGTTCCCTGAACCTCACACTATATAAAGCTAAAATACAATAGTTGCAAAATATATACATACAGGGAACCGCTAGAATGAGAACCACATCGAGTTATTAGAACCGCGAGAACCACACCGTACGGGGCGAGGTGGACCAATTTTTTTTTCAAAAACGTAGATGCATGTATTATAAACACATTCGTAAAAAAAAAAAAAAAAAAAAAAAAAAACGCCGTGTGTGTAGTTTTGAGCACCACAAGTTTGTGGTTTACGAGTTCCGTAAATTTACGGAACTCGTAAACCACAAACTTGTGGTGCTCAAAACTACACACACGGCGTTTTTTTTTTTACGAATGTGTTTATAAAACATGCATCTACGTTTTTGAAAAAAAAAATTGGTCCACCTCGCCCCGGATCAAGTAGTTCTCGCGGTTCTCATAACTAGAGGTGGTTCTCATTCTGGCGGTCCCCTATACATATATATGTATATAGAGTAAATTACGTTTTTGGCCCCTGTGGTTATATCACTTTTACTATATTAGCCAAAAATAAGAATTTCTAACATATTTGCCCCCATGGTCTCTATAACTAACCATTTTGGCCCCTAAGTCTAACCATTTTGGCCCCCATAGTCTCTATAACTAACCATTTTGGCCCCCATGATCTCTAGACTTAGGGGCCAAAATGGTTAGTTATAGAGACCATGGGGGCAGATATGTTATAAATTCTTATTTTGGGCTAATATAGTAAAAGTGATATAACCACAGGGGCCAAAAACGTAATTTACTCATGTATATATATCAAAACACAATCTCAAACAATCCTAAATACACAATGAAGATATGCTCACTTAAATTTTTGGTGAACAATAACACACAATGATGATATCCTCACTTAAATTTTTGGTGAACAAATCCTCACTTAAATTTTTGGTGAATAATAACACACAATGATGATATCCTCACTTAAATTTTTGGTGAACAATAACAAAAGGACCACTATAAGTTGCGTGGAAAACTTGTTTTCAAAAAGGTTAATGATTATATCCATTTTAGTTTCATCTTCTTTTTTAAATTTATAATTTTAGGTTGTATCCTGCTACCTACAAAATTAACCCAAAGCTTTTGTTTACAATAACTCTAAATTGATTAGATCTAAGTTTCTACTACATGTACAAATTGTCCTCAATAAAATTAATGATGCCTTTTCACTTATTTTTTTTAATAAATGTTAAATTTGAAATTATAACCCTAAATAGATTAAATATAAAGGGTGGAGATACAATAGGAAGTTTATTTCGCTAGGAAGGATAGGAAGCAATCATAACCGTCCAATTGCACAATCTACGGTCTAGATCAAAATCAAATTAAAAACTGTCATTTAAACACGCTCTCCGGGGTTTCAGGGGTATTATCGTCAAATTTCAAAATAACCGCCGTTGAATATACACAGAAACGCTTCGAAAAAAGTGCATTACGTTTTACACTTCCATTGAACGATCAAACACATACAGAAATTTGAGAAAATCATACTCCATTGAAGTTCATGGCGTCGTCGAGAGATAATTTGAAGGTTTACATTCGAGTTACTCAAAAGAAATCAGTCTCTGAAAACCCTAAATCATCAAAGAAACGAAAAACATCATCAGCTGAAGAGAACATAGATGAACAAGAAAATATTAGCCGGAAATCAACAAAGAAACAACAAAGAACTAGAAAACGCAAAGATATTTCAGACAATGGTATATTTAACTATTTTTGCTCTTTAACTGAATTCAAGTTACGTTTTATGAAGTACAATAGACCTAATATATCATATCCGTTCCGAAAAATAGTTAATGAGTTATATCTTCCCCTATCTTAACATTTTTGTTACTAGAGACTACATTGCGTTTTATGTTAAAACTATGATCTAAGATGCTAATGCTTCTTATGGGATTTATATATTGTGAATTAATGCGTTTTTCCTTAATAAATTTGCAGAAACAAAGAGATTATTATTATGATAATTGTAATCGAATTTTAGAATATTGCGTTTTATCTTTGAATTTGCTGAGATACATGTGTTGTTAACTATTGCGTTTTAAATTAATATATCATAAGAAAACAAAATGAGATTATGTAATGTTAATTTGGTCTGTTAAATAATATGATGTAAAGTATTGCGTTTTATCTTAAACCTGTGAATTACTGCTTTTTATATTTATAGTGTTAGCTAATGCGTTTTATCATAAATTTTGTTAATTGACATTGTTGACTAATGCGTTTTACATTAATATATCATAAAAGACAAAATGATATTATGTAATGTTAATTTGGTGTGTTAAATAATATGATGTAAAGTATTGCGTTTTATCTTAAACCTGTGAATCACTGCTTTTTATCTTTATAGTGTTAGCTAATGCGTTTTATCATAAATTTGTTAATTGACATTGTTTCATTATTCTATTTAAAGTTAAAAAACAAGAGGAAAAACAAAAAGGCAAAGAAAGAAAGTGGTGATAGAATCATCAGAAGATACAGTTTCTGATTCAAAGGATGAAAAATCTAGTCGAGCTATTGTTCTGCATACTTCCAAACAACAACAAGTAAATTCAGGTAACATAAAACGCATTTAACAAATTTCATGAAAAAAATATATGTTTTTAACACAATTCAATGTATCAGATGATGATTTTGTTGATCCACAACCAAGAGTTAACCTGACAAAAAATCAAAAGAAGGAAAAGGCAGAATCAAAACCAAAGAGATCACTGAGGAAAGATAAAACAAAAGAACAACCAGAACAACAACCATATTATGATTACGACGGAAAAAAAATCAACATAAGATGTGCAGTCAATAATCTAAAAGATTATATTGAAGGTTTGTCAAAAGAGCAAAGGAATGTTGTTAGAGAAATAGGGTTTGAGAGCATACTAAAATTCAAGCTGCATTCAGTTCCACGCAAATTCGGATATTGGCTGGTAAAAAACTTTGATGCTGAAAATGATGAGATAAATATTGGAGATGAAAAGATTAAGATCACAGCTGAATTTATCCAAAAGGTATTTCAAATACCAAATGGAAAAACAGAGATTGTGGAAAAACTGAGACCAAAAGACACTGATCTTATAATTAAATTCTGGCGCGGTCAATTCAGCAAAGATATTTTGAAGAGAATGTATGCGCACAACTTGATTAGTTATTTAAAATCAAGAAATGAGCTTGGAAGATTGTTCAAACTAAATTTCTTGGTTATATTTTTTACAATCATGGCGGAGGCAATGCAAAGTAGTAATGTTAATCAAAGATTCTTGCCATCAATGAAAAGTGACAAAAAAACCCAGGATTTTAATTGGTGTGAATATATTCTGACCGTTTTAAGGCGTACAAGAAGACAATGGCCTGGAAATGAGAAGCTCTTCAATGGACCTATTGCATTGTTAGCGGTATGAAATCTGATCTTTCATTTTTGCTAAATATTTGCTGAATGCTTGTTTAGGCTGCTTGTTTATATTCTTTGTTTGTTTAAAACTATACTTTATAAAACGCAATGTATATTTTAAAACGCAATGATCTTTCATTTTTGTTTGTTTATATTATTTATTTTTTTAAAACTATTCTTTGCTTGTGTAAGACGCAATGTTTTTGTAAAACGCAATATATTTAAAGTTACAAAACATTAGTTTTGTAAGTTGTTTACAATGATTTATATTTTAAAACGCAACAAAAATTGAATTGATTATTTTTCTAAAACGCAATGATTCATACAGATACTATATGCTTACAAAAAACAAGGATTTGACGATGCTAAAAACACTGAAGAGTTCTCTCTTGATAAAATTGTCTCTACAACATTACAAGAATTTGAAGATGAATTGGGAATTGCTGCGCAAAATGAGGGGAGATGTCTTGTAATGGATAAAGAGAAAAAAGTCAGAAAGAATAAACAAAAAAAGAAAGATGAAAAGGATGAATTTTATGTTTATCCAACTGAATCCGAGAATGAAAACGAAGAAATTTTTGAAGATGAATCTGAAGAAAAAGATGAAGACGATGATTAAGAACAACCAATCACCTTACTTAAAGCTGCAACAGACTGGATTGATCAAGAGAATCAAGAGAATGTTCAAAACAGCCCAATTATAACCAATGAAACTGAGAAAACACACACAGAAAGTGGAGGATCATGGGGGCAATTCTTCATTAAACCATCAATAGGAAATAAAGATAAAATGTGGGTAGACAGTCAAAGCCGACTGCGTAATTTCATGCCATCACAAAATCAAAGTGAAGGTCTTTCTGACATTCATTCAACAAAAAGTGTTTGAAGACATTGTACACAGGGGACATTCCTACCAGGGTAGTGATGAAAAGCTCAAAGGCTAAAATTCGGAACTAATATGCTAAATATCTCACACAGGGGACATCTTCATTGGAAGAGTTGCAAGAAGATTGAGGTTTGATAAAAGGGTTATATGCTACTCCGGGTATGATCTTTCCTTTGTAAGCCTCGTTTAAGTTTTTAGTGACATCATGTTAAGTATCCTGATATATATCCTCAAAGTCCTTTTAAGGATATTTGATTAGGGTGTTTGAAACTAGTATTAGTTTGGAACTTTGATCATTTAAATATTATCAAAACTTGGTTTTGAAAAGATAGACTGTTTTTCACTTTCTAAAGAAATTTCTACAAAGTTGAAGAAACGTTTGGAAATTCTATCTAATAAAAGGTTTTTACAGTATATCGCTGAGCATACTGATCAGGATATTTTCATAAGATAGTAATATAAAATTTTCAAAGCTAAGAATTACACTAAGTAATGCAAGACAACAGCAAATAAGTCAAAAGATAGTTATATTATTAACAAGTCAAAAGTTGTGCTTTTGGTTTCACCACAAACCGAGGCCCATCCGCCAAAAGCACAATTAGTTTTTACCATATTTGTGTAACGGTTGCAGGATATATCTCAAAACAGGACCTGTCCACCTACAACCGTTATCACGTCCAAAACAAGTTATACTAATTGATGAGCAAGGGCTTCGTCCTAAAACCTAGGACCCATCCACCTTTGGTCATCACATTGTTCTAGTGCAGGAAATGTAAATTGTTCAAAGACAGGAAAAGTAAATTGTTTATGCAACCACAACCATGAAATTAAAAAGTGGGCTCCGGCCTTGGCACGTATATCCATCATCGCCCACTCCGCTGCCTAAGGGGCAGCACCCTCTTGAACAGCAACCTCCTTCCCAGCGTTTGTACCAGCATCAGCCTCAGGATTCTTCTCGGCATCATCACCAGCATTGGCCGCTTCCTCTGCCGTCTTGGAAGGCTCTTCACCAGTATGCTTTGCAGGATGAGCAACGGGATGACCTCCGAGGCCCTGTAGTTTCTCCTCCCAAGCTTTTACATTCCAGGAGGGGCACTCAAAGCCCAAATCCATGGCCTCATAAGCCATCCTTATCCTGGCTTGGAGAAGAGAGATGACCACGGACGCTTTGAGGCTATCCCGATATGAGCTCATATTCTGCTGATATTGGAGAAGAGCGGCATCTAGTTTGGCTTGAGCATCCTCGTTGGCTTTGTGGAGAGTAGCCTGGTGATCCCGGATCATTGCCTTGTATTTGTCTTCATAATGTTGGGATTTAGCAGCTGCAATGGTTCCTTGGTCGGCTATGGTGGCCTCAGCTTTCTCTAGCTTGATCTCCAACATCTTGTTAAGCCCACAAGCGTCTTCATACAAGTGCATAAGACGATCCAGACCCTATCAATAAAGACACAGGTATTGATGTAAAAAAAATAAGCAGGATAAGGGCTAACATACTTGTGCAGGATATCGAAAAGAAAATTCTACCTGTTTGAGGAATGAGGTGGCTTCGTTGAACCCATGATTCTCGAGAGAGAATGTTTCAGAAACAGATGGGGAGTCCGTCTCCTTTCTCTTCCGAGAGCTGGATGCCCGGGTCCTGGATGCCGGAGGGCCTTTGGGAGCAGAAACAGTCTTCGAGGAGGTAGGTTTTGGTGTAGCAGACGGCTTTGGCTTGGATTCTTATTTGATGGGTTCAAGGCTGGAGTAGCAATCCAACTCATCAAGTTCAAAACCTTCAAGGTTGACGACTGGAACTACACAAGGGAAGATGTTCTTAGATTTATCATACTTTTGAAAAGTAATTTATATATGTTGAGAATGTGCTTACCAGACATTTCTGAGCTTGATTTCTGGCTTGAATCGGTAAGAGACAGGGAGAAAGTTCTTTCACTTGCAGGAAGACGGTAGATTTCTTCGATCTTGGATTCGGATTCTGCACTGGGAGGCACTAAATCTCTGAAATTCGCTGCATAAAAACATCAGGATATAAGTCTGGGATACAGTTTGAAGATATAATTGGGGATATTCCTAAAACCCTAAATCCTACCCTTGGTTAACCATTTAACCGGTAGATCGAAACCCTTATCAATAGAGTCTCTTTTTACGAAAAAGAATTTTCGTCGCCATCGATCCTCGTTCTTGGTGGCTTTAAGAACCAGAGGGTTCTTGGAGGTAGAAAACAGAAGATAACGATGATTGCCGTGGGATCTCAACCGGTATACTATAGGAAGGTCCTCAACAAGTAGGTTAGGAAAATGACGAGATTTGATTTGATCCAGCACTATTAAAACTCGCCAAACCATTGGCATAACCTGGGCGTAACTAAGGCCGGTGAGGTCGAAAAAGCTAGAAATAAAGGGTGGAAACAGGTACCGGAGTCCAAGAGAAAAGGGGTAGGCAAATAAACAAACCCACCCGTCAGATATTGCATCTGATCGGGCTTCCCGATCAAAAGGGCGAAAGACTGTTCCGGTGGGGAAGGCGCCGGAATCTTTAAGAGCAGCGATGTCGGCATTGTTAAAGCAGCAGATCTCCTTTGCTGGATCAACAATGAAGTTCTGACTTACGAGGCTTGAGGCTGGTCGGTCCGATCGGGATTTCGTCCGTGGTGCCATGAAAAATATTGAACAAACTGAGAGAGATTCAAGAAAGAAGGATAGAAAGGAAAATACCTGATGTCTGCTTGAAGATAAGGATAACTGATGTGTGTAAAATGCAACATATAAATTACATCAAATGAGGCATAAAACTAACCCTTTTTAAGTACTAATATTGGAAAAAGAGTGTTTTTGTCTTCCTTTTGTACTTTCAGGATTAAATGAGCTCAAAAACGCAAAAGAAGCAAAAAGACAGCTAAATCCAACATAAATACAAGAAAAGGAATATTAGTGGACTGCCCGACCCCTCAACGGCACCTTCCAAAGCAAAAGAGAGAAATCAGAAGGCTGAACACGCCCCGTGCTCAGCCAGCACGGGGGCGTGCCCAAGAAGCAGCAGAAAAGACAAATCCATAGAAGCTTCTATTGCCCATCACGGGGCCGTGCCCAGCGGACACGGGGGCGTGTCGAAAGTACAGCAGGCGCATTTATTGTAATTGCGAATTACAATTAATGAGGAGAGAGATTGTCAGACAGACACGGGGCCGTGTCCAGCACTCTGTTCAGCCTATAAATAGGAGTGCTTGGATTCATTTCATCTCATCCCTTGGCACACCACCTCTCTCACACTTCATCCACCACCCACCACCATCACAACACCATCATCCACCACCATCATCCATTGTCCATCGTAGAGTGTGTGAGTCGTCTCGGGATCCAAGATTGATCGTAAGAGTTCTTGACAATCAAGGCCATGTTTGCCTAAGTCTCTTACATCACTTGGTGAAGACAAAGTGTCTAGTATAATACTTTTTATTTCTAATCTTTTGCACTTTTTATTTGGTTTTGTATTAATGACTTTAATAACTAGTTACTTATGTTGAAGGTGATCTTTCCTTATCGTTTGTCCGTGGTGTCTTGGCATTATTTTACTGTCTATATAAAATAAAGGATTTTCACCATTCATATCTCCACGGTCTATATGGAGGTATGTTGGCTACCTGGTAGGGGGTTAAGGGAACGGTTTGGTAAAGGTCTTGCCATTGTTCAGCGTTTAGAGGTCCTGCAATGGACCTGGGTCAAATTTAGTAGGACCTCCTTCAATACTTCACGGTATTGGATGGCGGGGGTCCAAACTCTTTGATCCCCTCATAAGTTAACTACTATTAATATTATAACCCGGCTATTTAGGACTGTATCCCTGCTGACTCAGACTACTTAGCCGAGGGTAACGCCACCGCCAAAAGCGGGGCCTACCACAATACTGCATTAATAACTTAATTCATTATCTTCCAATAATCCACCCCTTTAGGATTGTATCCCTGCTGACTCAAACTACTGGGGTGAGGGTAACGTCACCTTCAAAAGAGGGGCCTACTACAATAACTAAGATAATCTCTTAATTATGTGCAAAAGTGCGGAAATAATCAAAGGTTATACTAGATACGAGTCGGAACCAAGTGATTCATCTTGTCTATCTGTTTTTATTTTTATTTTTATTTTCAGCATTTTAGTTAGCTTTTAATTTTCTTAGTTTAAAACATTTTTCTAAACTTTTATTTTGGTTAGACGTTGAGGATAAACCGGTACTAAAAGCTCTTGTGTCCTTGGACGACCTCGGTATCTTACCAACGCTATACTACACTCAACGATGGGTGCACTTGCCCATATGTGTGTTTAGTGTTAGTGAAATATCGTGTTTTATAAATTTAAAACTTGGCTAATATAAGTGTTAAAAAGGGCTTAAAATATACACCTAATATATACGACACTTCACACGCATCAAGTTTTTGGCGCCGCTGCCGGGGACACAAGGATTTTAAGAAAGTTAGGAATCAACGGCCTAATCAGTTTTCCTTTTTCTTTTTATTTTTTTAGGATTTTTCTTAGTTTTTCAGCTTCTGCAGAGCTCAGCACGGGCCGTGCCCGCTGAACACGCCCCCGTGCTCAATCATTGGAACTGGCAATCTTGTTTTACGTCAGACAGTAAGCTGAACACGGGGCCGTGCTCACCCAACACACCCCCGTGTCCAAGATTCAGTTACTGAAAACAGAACCGTTAGATCCCGGCGGTTGGTAATTTCTGACATAAACATGAGTGATAGTAATTGTTTTTACTTTCGGCACTCTTATGGTACGTGGTGTCAATTATGTGGTGGCAAACATGAAGAAGTAAAATGCTACTTTCTAAATTATAAGCCCCACTACATGAACCCACCAACTTCTCACAACCTTAAGAGGGGCGAAAGTAAAAATAAGCACTATTTCTCCCTCGAATGCGCCCAGCCAGATATTCTAGGGGAAATGCTCCTTGATGAGTTATTTCAACTAGAAAAGCTAGTTCAGAATTGGTTAGAAGAGCTTAGGAAGGATTTTATTGATCCACCCTAAGACGATAACCATGAAGAATTGTTGGAACCGCATTCCGACAACCTCGTTGCTCCCGAAAATACCTTCGTACCTAGAAAAGACTTGGACGATAGTCGTCCCTGTGTCGATTGTGCCGTGAAGGACTCTCCATCGACTTCGTTCGGTGCATACATAGACCTGAGCGATTCGGCATACACCTTCTTTAACAAGAGCCCGGGAAAGGGTTGGACTTGTCCACCTAGAATAAAAATAGGAATTACCCTCACCGACAACCTCTTGCGTTCTCGCCTTAGTCTAGGACAATTAAGGTATCTTAGGCACTTTGGGGTTGTTCCAACCAGTCAGGAGCCACCCGATACTAACAAGTTCCTTAAAAAACTAGACAAACTTCATAAAACAGTCCCTAGACACGGGGCCGTGCCCAGCCAACACGCCCCCGTGTCCATCGAAAGATTCCATTCTGATCAGTACGTCAGAATACGGACAAACTGTGTCAGAACTTCACCTGCACACGGGGCCGTGTCCACTGAACACGGGGCCGTGTCCAGGATGCTGTCATTTTCTATAAATGCAGCCAAGAATCCTGAACATTTGGACCAACTTGGGGCAGAGATTTGCAGGAATCTTCTCTCAAACTATCCTAGGATGTCGAGTGAAAACAGCGAAACATCTTCTGTGCATTCGTCAAACAGCCGAAGAGGAAGAAGACCCTCCATTGAAGCTACACTTGTACACTATGTGGTAGCATTAAGGGAGGCTCTCGATGAAATGATGTCAGTAGAGGAGGTCCTAATCGACCGTATTAACGATCTTACGATGGGACTTGAAAGCAGCTTCCAAGAAATTAACCTCTTGCACCAGAGGTTAAATATTCTTGTAGCACCTCCAATGGAACCAGTCCTTCCTCAACAAGATTGGAACCTGGCACTCGGAATCAACAACCCTACCGGGTGGGAAGACTTTCCAGCGGAACCTCCCGTGGAACACCAACAAGAGATCCCGGTGGAAGTTGAAACTCCTCAAACTAATGCCAATGAGCCTTCTTTTCTCCTTCCAAGGGAGGTGGAAGAATGGCTCGCCGACATTTGAGGAGAACCGCACGCGGAAGAAGGAGTTCAAATAGGCCTTGTTTAACCAAGATTAATTACTTCTTGGAAATTTTGCTAATTAAAATAAAGTAAAGGCTAGGACTCCATGGTTTGTTATTTCTTTGTTTTATCTAGTTTAATTTAGGACTATGTAAGTTCTCTCTATGATGAAATGAAATGATGGTTTTAAGGTTTGGATGGTTTGTAATGAATAAAACACACTCATGGTGGTAAAGGATGAAAAGGGGAACGAGAAAAATGAACCCATGCACAAGAACAAGGCAACCCGACAATTTTCTCCATTTCAGAAGGTTCAACACGGGCCGTGCCCAACCAACACGGCCCCGTGCTGAGCACCCTGCAGAAAACGCCCAGTTCAGGTAACTGGACACGGGCCGTGTTCACCCAACACGCCCCCGTGTCCAGACTTCTGTTTCTCTTGTTTTAATTCTGTTACTGGCACTTGAACACGGGGCCGTGCCCGGATAACACGGGGCCGTGTTCAGTGCCCAGTAACACAAATTTTTGCTTTTTAAACACTATTTTACACATCTAATCAACCTAAAAATTTATTTTTGGGACACATTGAGGACAATGTGTAATTTAAGTGTGGGGGGGATGCTAAAACCTTGAATTTTGCAAGTCCTAAAATACAAGCCTTACACAAAACTCTATTGGAACCGCTAATCACCCCAAATTTTTTCAAAAAAATTTCAATTTTTTTACTTGTCCATGTTTAACTCGGAAAATTCAAGTTCTCAAAAAGGTTATATTTTTACAAATTTACAACCGATAGCGTAGTGATAAAAAGAACCAACATAAGAAAATTATGAAAAGGCATGACAAACTTATTTAAAATTTGATTATATATACTTGATCACATAAAAACCCATTCCCACAAAAGTGAGTTTTGAGCCTTTATTGAGCACACAATTACATATCAATTGACTAAATGCTCATTTTTTCGTTTCTTGTGTGAATAGCCGCTTGGTTCTTACGACTCTAGAACTTGCCATGACAATACATTCCCGGTCCTTATCAACTTAAACCCGAGTAAGTAAATGATGGAGGCATTAGGACTAACCCTTTTTATTTCTACACCTTTATTTTTCTTTTTCTTTTACCACCTACCAAAAAAAAAAAAAAAAAAATCCCCCTAGTTAGCCCCTTTGAGCCTAAACCTTTTCATTCCATCACCCAAACAAAAAAAACCCTTTTACCCACCAAAACCCTTTTTCATTTTTTTTAACCCTTTATTTTAGTAACAAGTTCGGTTGTTCGTAAAAAAAAAATGATGAAGCAAAAAGAAAATAAACAAACAAGTTAATCAAAAATAACTTAGTTTGAATAAAAGCTTCATCAAAATAAAAAATTGCAAAAATACGAAAACCGACACTTGTTACGCTTTTAGCCCTTTTTCTACTAACCACTAACCCAACCACCTACCTTTAACCCTAGCCTAACCCTTAACCCACAAAGTCCTCTTGATATCTACAAAGGTATAAAAGTTAAAAAGGAGGAGGATTGATTTCTTGGCAAGCCTATGGTAGGAATAAGTTCCATGCCGCTCTCGAGTGATTCACTAAAAATACACCTTCGGCCGAGTGTGAGTGATTTCCCCGTGAGGTATGTGAACTTGTATATAAATAGAATTTTAAAAAGGCATGTTATGCCCAAATAAGTAATTTCTTTTATGAAAAGTTCTAAATAAATCATTACGAATAGGAGTGTAAATAAATAAAAATAAAACCCAAAAAGATCTTGGAAATCCCGACACTCTACGACAAGCCCAAAACCTTCTCTTCTACCTATTCCATTTGGGAGTGTAAGCCACATATTAAAGAGTTTTGCTTGAGGACAAGCAAAAGTTCAAGTGTGGGGGTATTTGATGTGTGTAAAATGCAACATATAAATTACATCAAATGAGGCATAAAACTAACCTTTTTTAAGTACTAATATTGGAAAAAGAGTGTTTTTGTCTTCCTTTTGTACTTTCAGGATTAAATGAGCTCAAAAACGCAAAAAAAGCAAAAAGACAGCTAAATCCAACATAAATACAAGAAAAGGAATATTAGTGGACTGCCCGACCCCTCAACGGCACCTTCCAAAGCAAAAGAAAGAAATCAGAAGGCTGAACACGCCCCGTGCTCAGCCAGCACGGGGGCGTGCCCAAGAAGCAGCAGAAAAGACAAATCCATAGAAGCTTCTATTGCCCATCACGGGGCCGTGCCCAGCGGACACGGGGGCGTGTCGAAAGTACAGCAGGCACATTTATTGTAATTGCGAATTACAATTAATGAGGAGAGAGATTGTCAGACAGACACGGGGCCGTGTCCAGCGGACACGGGGCCGTGTCCAGCACTCTGTTCAGCCTATAAATAGGAGTGCTTTGATTCATTTCATCTCATCCCTTGGCACACCACCTCTCTCACACTTCATCCACCACCCACCACCATCACAACACCATCATCCACCACCATCATCCATTGTCCATCGTAGAGTGTGTGAGTCGTCTCGGGATCCAAGATTGATCGTAAGAGTTCTTGACAATCAAGGCCATGTTTGCCTAAGTCTCTTACATCACTTGGTGAAGACAAAGTGTCTAGTATAATACTTTTTATTTCTAATCTTTTGCACTTTTTATTTGGTTTTGTATTAATGACTTTAATAACTAGTTACTTATGTTGAAGGTGATCTTTCCTTATCGTTTCTCCGTGGTGTCTTGGCATTATTTTACTGTCTATATAAAATAAAGGATTTTCACCATTCATATCTCCACGGTCTATATGGAGGTATGTTGGCTACCTGGTAGGGGGTTAAGGGAACGGTTTGGTAAAGGTCTTGCCATTGTTCAGCGTTTAGAGGTCCTGCAATGGACCTGGGTCAAATTTAGTAGGACCTCCTTCAATACTTCACGGTATTGGATGGCGGGGGTCCAAACTCTTTGATCCCCTCATAAGTTAACTACTATTAATATTATAACCCGGCTATTTAGGACTGTATCCCTGCTGACTCAGACTACTTAGCCGAGGGTAACGCCACCGCCAAAAGCGGGGCCTACCACAATACTGCATTAATAACTTAATTCATTATCTTCCAATAATCCACCCCTTTAGGATTGTATCCCTGCTGACTCAAACTACTGGGGTGAGGGTAACGTCACCTTCAAAAGAGGGGCCTACTACAATAACTAAGATAATCTCTTAATTATGTGCAAAAGTGCGGAAATAATCAAAGGTTATACTAGATACGAGTCGGAACCAAGTGATTCATCTTGTCTATCTGTTTTTATTTTTATTTTTATTTTCAGCATTTTAGTTAGCTTTTAATTTTCTTAGTTTAAAACATTTTTCTAAACTTTTATTTTGGTTAGACGTTGAGGATAAACCGGTACTAAAAGCTCTTGTGTCCTTGGACGACCTCGGTATCTTACCAACGCTATACTACACTCAACGATGGGTGCACTTGCCCATATGTGTGTTTAGTGTTAGTGAAATATCGTGTTTTATAAATTTAAAACTTGGCTAATATAAGTGTTAAAAAGGGCTTAAAATATACACCTAATATATACGACACTTCACACGCATCAATAACCATGATAAGGAGTCCCTCGGTTAATATAGGATGAATATAGGGGGTAAAGAGTAAATAATGCTTTGGAAGTTGCACCACTGTCATTTCAAGGGTCTGGTCGTATTAATTACCTTAAGTTATGAGGTGAAACTTTTGAAATATATCCGTTGGATTGGTATCCCAACTGATATATTTGGGGACAATTGTTAGGGCTCATTTTCTTAACATACGTATCCTGACCAATATCCTGCCTTTGTTTGTGTATTTGTGACCAGGATGCTGGAAGAGGATAATGCTAACATCTTGGGCGATATCCTGAGGCTTATTGAATTAACCACGTGCAGGTTAAAGGCTGAGACTTGCTAACGGTCAAGAGGACTTCTTCTCCTCAAGACTCGGACGAATTTGTTGAAGGAGAGACGTTGAGCCCGAAAGACCAGGTCTACAACGTTCGAAGAAGGAATATTCGGTGGATCCCGCAAGTTTAGGATAGTTTGTTATTTTATCTTTACTATAAATAGATGGGGGCGGATCAGTTTAAGGCACACAATTTTCACTAACACTCTCGTACACTTTCACTCTCTAGCTCATTGCAAACACCACACTTGTATTCAAATTTCGTTGTAACACTTAGTCGATCCGTACCACATCCTGCACTGTATCCTGATTTTTGAAGCAATAGAAGAACAAGGCAGCTGCGATTGTCAGCTCCCGAGGTTTTATGCCGGCGATCTAGATTGATCAAGGGCTTTCCTCATACATCTCGTGTCGTTTACTTTACTTTTGCTCATCGTTTGATCATAGATACAGCTCGATATCCTGAGCCGTATCCTGAATACTGATTTTCTAAATAACTTAACAAGAATATTTTCAACACACTTTCTAGCACACTACCTCACTTTACTAATTTGATCACTAAATTGCTTCGGTAATTTTTGACCAAAACAATTTGGCGCCCACCGTGGGGCAAGTGGTGCTCTCTTTACTAAAAATTTTTGTCAGATCGCTAATCGGTTTTCTATTTTCAAAACTTTTTGCCACATTGTCCATAATGGCCTCAAGATCAAACATGAGTTCCTCTACTGTGTCTGCTATGACTTCTGCTACTACCGGTTCGGTGCTTCCACCACCTCCTCCAAGGATGCCAGCCTCTACACAATCTCAAGATGTTATCCCTACTCAGAGTGTCCAGGGATCTGCTCCCATTTTTGCTTCTAATGATGAAATTTTAACCTTATTTGGAAGTGTGCAGGAACAAATGAGGCAGCAACAGGAAACAAACCAAATGCTTTTAAGGGAAATACAATTCCTGAAGTCTGGCTCGAGCAGATCTGCTGAGGATAATGTCACTCCCTTACACCCCAGAGCGTTGAACTTCAGTTCAGCTGTGTATACTGAGGATACCAGGGGGAATATTGTGCCCAGACTTCCTCAGAATCATACTCCTGAAATACCCTCCTCGGTCAGGATGTCAACCATGGGGAGCTCAGGATATGCTTCAGGATATGGGCAAAATCCTCCAACGGGTAACGTGTCAAATAATAATAATACTCATGCTACTAACAATAGTGGATCTTTGCAGGATACAGGTGTGACATCAGCACTTACTAGGGAACTTCAAAAGTTGAAGGACATGATATCCAGTGTACCTGGGGTGGTCCAGCCGATCCCGGAAGTGTCCCAAGACAGCCATAAGATATCTCGTTTTGCACATCCTATCTGTGATGCTGAGATCCCAAAGAGATTTCAAACCCCCAACATGAAGCTTTACGACGGAACTACGGATCCTGAGGAGCATATTGCTCAATATAGGGAAAGAATGGAGATTAACCCTATCCCTCCGGAGCTCAAGGAAGCGTGCTTATGCAAGGGATTTGGTTCTACCTTAACAGGATCAGCCTTGAAATGGCTGTTAAACGTTCCTCCTCACTCAATTACTTCGTTTGCTCATTTGGTTAATTTATTTAACAGTCAATTTTCTTGTAGTCGGAGTTTTGAGAAACTAACCAGTGATCTTTACAGGATAACTCAAGGGCCTCAGGAATCCTTGAGGGATTATGTGAACAAATTCAGTCGAGAATCCTTGGATATCCCGCATCTTGATGTTGCAACAGCTGTGCAAGCTTTTAAGATGGGATTACAAAAGGATTCTCAGTTTTATCAGGATCTTGTAATGAATCCCTGCAGGAATCTCGACGAAGCTCGTAACAGGGCTTTGAGATATATCCGTCTGGAAGATGACAGGAAAATGCAAGAAAGGATGAACTCATATAACACTTATGAGTCAACTAACAGGAAGTCAGAATCCTCATTTAAGTCATATCGGCCTAAGCCATATGGTAGAAATGAAACCAAGAGAGTGAATGCTGTCGAAGATGAGGATCCTGAAGAGTATCCTGAGTTGTCTGAATATTGCTTTTCTGTTAATATTCCTGAATTGATGTATGCTATGCAGGGTCTAGGAGACAAGGCTAGGTGGCCTCGAAAGAATCAACAAAAGGCTGACTGGAAAGATAAGTCAAAATGGTGTGCTTTCCACGAAGATTTTGGACATGTAACTGAGGATTGCATTGCTCTAAGGAAAGAAATAAGCTATCTTCTAAGCAAGGGATATCTGAAAGATCTCTTAGGAAGAAAGAAGAATAAGGGTCAGGATACTGAGAAGGATCCTGAGCGAGCAGCATCACCTCCCGCGGATGCCAAGATAATCAACTTCATTTCGGGAGGATCCGACATTTGTGGAACTTCGTATTCGGCAGCAAAGAGAAATGCAAAAGAAGCTAAGGCCGAAAGGGGAGACAAACCTGTCAGGATGACTACCCTCACAACTGACAAAGTGATTACTTTTGATGCTGATGATAGGGATACTGTCCAGGATCCTCACCATGATGCTCTGGTAATAATGTTATATGTGGCTAACCATTTTGTACGCAGGATATTAGTTGATAATGGCAGCTCCGTCAACATAATCCAACTAGAAACTCTGAAGAGAATGAATGTATCTCCAATGGATATCACTTCAAAGTCTACCGTGCTTGTTGGATTCAGTGGAGAGGCTAGAAACACAGTGGGAGAGATAAAGTTGCCAGTATACGTTGAAGGAGTCAACTCGATACAACGTTTCTGTGTAATGGATTCTCTATCCTACTATAACATCATACTGGGAAGACCGTGGATTCACGATATGAAGGCTGTGCCATCAACATATCACCAATGCATCAAGATTCCTACCCCTTGGGGAGTGGTCAAAGTTGATAGTGATCAGCAGGAGGCAAAAGAATGCTACTCATCCTCGATGAAATCTTCAACCAAACCTAGTGCAGCATAGCAATTAAAGACGCGGGCCCAGGATATCGTGGAGGATCCGGAGCAGGATGTGAAGAAAATTATCCTGGACCAGGATAATCCCGATATTTCGGTGCTTGTAGGAACCAATATCCCTCAGGATATTGAAGAACAGTTAATTAACTTTTTGAAATGCAGGATGTCAACGTTTGCATGGAAGCATGAGGATATGACAGGCATATCCAAAGATATTATCACTCACAAGCTTGGGATTGATAAATCATTCAAGCCTGTGCAACAAAAAAGAAGGAAGTTTGCTCCTGAGCGGAACACTATTATCCAGGAGGAAGTTGAAAGACTATTAAAGTCCAGAATGATCAGGGAGGTTAAGTTCCCAAGATGGCTAGCAAACGTGGTTGTAGTACAAAAGAAAAATGGGAAATGGAGAGTTTGTGTAGACTACACAGACTTGAACAAAGCCTGTCCTAAAGACCCATTTCCTCTTCCCCACATTGATGCAATGGTAGATGCCACTGCCGGGCATGAAATGCTGACCTTCATGGACGCATCTTCAGGATTTCAACAGATCCAAATGGAGCCCTCTGACCAGGAGGATACTGCCTTCATGACACCAACAGGTATTTATTGTTATACAGCTATGCCTTTTGGTTTGAAAAATGCAGGTGCAACATACCAAAGATTGGTAAACATGATGTTCAAAGACAAACTGGGGGACACCATGGAGGTATATATCGATGATATGGTGGTGAAATCTAAAAAGGCTGAGGATCACCTCCAGGATATCAAGGGAGCATTTGATATTCTGGACCAATACAACATGAAGCTGAATCCTGCTAAATGCCATTTCGGAGTGGGGGCAGGAAAGTTTCTTGGATATATGGTGACAAAAAGGGGGATAGAAGCAAGCCCAGAGCAGATCAAAGCTATCCTGGATATAAAATCACCTTCAAATATGAAGGACGTACAAAGATTGAGAGGGCGAGTAGCAGCTTTAAACAGGTTTATCTCGAGATCCTCAGAGAAATGCAAAGACTTTTATGATATCCTAAAGAAGAACAAAAGATTCGAATGGGGGGAGAAGCATGAAGCAGCATTGCAGGATTTGAAACGATATCTATCAACCGCACCTCTATTGATGAAGCCTGAAAATGGTGAACCACTATCCCTGTACCTTGCTGTATCAGGGAATGCTGTAAGTGCTGTTCTCATAAAGGATCATGAAGGTCAGCAATATCCTGTTTATTATGTTAGTAAAAGTTTGCTAGATGCTGAAACTAGGTATTCTCATTTAGAAAAATTGATACTAGCATTAGTCATGGCATCAACAAAACTTAGGCATTATTTCGAGACACATAGGATACATGTTAAAACAAATTATCCTGTCAAAAATGTGCTTAGGAAACCAGAGATGTCAGGCAGGATGGCCAAGTGGTCAGTAAAGTTAAGTGCTTATGATTTAGTATATGAACCTAGAAATGCCATAAAATCTCAGGCTTTAGCTGACTTTGTGGCTGACTTTAGTAGTGACATTCAGGACGAGGTAGACCTAGAAGTTCAACAATTAGGAGAATCCTCAGGATCCTGGACATTATATACTGACGGTGCATCTAATGTAAGAGGAGTAGGATTAGGAATACTACTAAAATCGCCACAGGGGGACATATTACCCCAGGCTATTAGGTGTGAATTTCCTGCTACTAATAATGAAGCAGAGTATGAGGCTTTAATTGCAGGATTAGAGTTGGCTAAGAGCATGAGTGTCAAAAATTTGCAAGTATATGTTGACTCTTTGTTAATTACTAACCATTTTAATGGATCCTATGCAGTTAAGGGTGAGAAATTAATCGAATATCTCGATATTCTCAAAAAATTAGCAGGATATTTCGATGTTTTTATACTTGAACAGGTACCAAGGGAGGATAATGCTGAAGCGGATGCCTTAGCAAATTTGGGATCATCGATCAGGATACCTGAAGGGACGCAAATACCAATATTACATGTCTTATATCCTGCAACGAATCCTAAGGATAAAGAAGTAGCTGGTATTCAGGATCCTGGAGAAGAACATCCTGAAGAGGATCCTAAATCCTGGACGGCTCCAATCATGAGATATCTCAAAGAAGGAAACATCCCTGGAAATGAAAATCCTAAGGCATTTAGGATGAAGGTATCACGATTCACTATTATAAATAATATTTTATACAAGAAATCTCTTGCAGGACCGTATTTGAGATGCTTGGAGGATCCTGAAGCCAAAGAAGTACTTCAGGATATACATGAAGGGGATTGTGGTAACCATGCTGGGGGCAGGTCATTATTCTCAAAAGTGTTAAGGACAGGATATTATTGGCCAACAATGAGAAAAGATGCCGCATAATATGTTCGAAGATGTGACGCATGTCAAAGACATAGTAACATACTGCATCAGCCGGCTGAACCATTATATCCTATTGTTTCCCCTTGACCATTTATGAAGTGGGGTATGGATATAGTGGGAAAGCTACCAAAAGCTCCGGGAGGAAAAGTCTTTATGCTAGCAATGACGGATTATTTCTCTAAGTGGGTTGAAGCAGAAGCATTTGTTCAAGTTAGAGACCAAGAAGTAGTATCCTTCATCAAGAGAAATATCCTGACCAGATTCGGAGTACCAGCCGAGATAATTTGTGACAATGGTTCTCAGTTCATAAGTAAGAGGACTACTGACTTTTGCAAGAGTTGGGGAATCAAAATGATTACGTCTACTCCGGTACATCCTCAAGCAAATGGACAAGCAGAATCCTCAAACAAGATAATTGTCAATAACTTAAAGAAAAGGCTTGGATCCAAAAAAGGAAGATGGGCAGAAGAACTACCCTTTGTTTTATGGGCTGATAGGACAACGGTAAAAAACGCAACAGGCCAAACCCCATTTTCCTTGGTTTTTGGAGCAGAAGCAATGATTCCAACGGAAATGACAATACCTACTGCAAGATCTATCTTAAGTGATCCTGAGCAGAATCCTGAAGCCTTGAGTCAGGATTTAGACACTATAGATGAGAAGAGAGATGCGACAAGGCTAAGGATGGCAGCATATCAACAAAGAATATCCAGGGCATATAACAAGAATATTAGGACCAGAAGATTTAAGATTGGAGATTGGGTTTTAAGAAAGGCTTTTCAGAATACTACTAACCCTGCCGATGGCAAGTTAGCTCCAAAATGGGAAGGACCATATGAAGTTGAATCAGAAGCAGGAAAGGGAGCATACAGACTCAAGAATATGGAGGGAGATATGCTACCGAGGTCTTGGAATGCTATAAACCTTAAGCTCTATTTCAAGTGAGTTTAGAATTCAATTTCTAACTCAGAATGGTATGAATTCTATTTTTTTTAAATATGTTTTGGTTTGATTTATTCTTTGAAACTCAATACTAACTTAAGCATCGGAGGGGTGTTAGCCAAGCTAACACCCACCTTAGTTTACAATTGTTTTGCGAGATATGTTTCAGGATATAGCTCCAGGATATGTACTCAGGATAACTCGAAAGATTAGAGGATTGGCCCCCTCTCTCACGTTTAAGGGATACTGATCCCTTCACAGGTTTAAAGGTATTCACCTTTCTTCCGAATTGGGTTTAAACACCCCGCCTGGAGCGCAAGTTATTCAGGGATAGTTCAAGGTGGCGGGACCAGTCCATGTAAAAGTGGCTGACAATTTCGTTACTGTTGGCTATATCCTGAATCCTAAAGGTATATGAGGATTGATCACCCTCTCTCACGAAAGGGTATTTTCATACTCTCTAAGGTTTAAAGGTTTTCACCTTTCTAAGTCTTGGAGTTTATACACTCCCGCCTGTAGCGCATGAAAATTTGGGATTTTCCCCAGGATACAAGGGATTTATCTCCAGTACATCCTTGGGTTTTACCCTTGGGATCTAAAAAATTGCCTATACAATGGAACCTGACATTCAGAAGATTTCTAAGTGTTTGAAGACATTGTACACAGGGGACATTCCTACCAGGGCAGTGATGAAAAGCTCAAAGGCTAAAATTCGGAACTAATATGCTAAATATCTCACACAGGGGACATCTTCATTGGAAGAGTTGCAAGAAGATTGAGGTTTGATAAAAGGGTTATATGCTACTCCGGGTATGATCTTTCCTTTGTAAGCCTCGTTTAAGTTTTTAGTGACATCATGTTAAGTATCCTGATATATATCCTCAAAGTCCTTTTAAGGATATTTGATTAGGGTGTTTGAAACTAGTATTAGTTTGGAACTTTGATCATTTAAATATTATCAAAACTTGGTTTTGAAAAGATAGACTGTTTTTCACTTTCTAAAGAAATTTCTACAAAGTTGAAGAAACGTTTGGAAATTCTATCTAATAAAAGGTTTTTACAGTATATCGCTGAGCATACTGATCAGGATATTTTCATAAGATAGTAATATAAAATTTTCAAAGCTAAGAATTACACTAAGTAATGCAAGACAACAGCAAATAAGTCAAAAGATAGTTATATTATTAACAAGTCAAAAGTTGTGCTTTTGGTTTCACCACAAACCGAGGCCCATCCGCCAAAAGCACAATTAGTTTTTACCATATTTGTGTAACGGTTGCAGGATATATCTCAAAACAGGACCTGTCCACCTACAACCGTTATCACGTCCAAAACAAGTTATACTAATTGATGAGCAAGGGCTTCGTCCTAAAACCTAGGACCCATCCACCTTTGGTCATCACATTGTTCTAGTGCAGGAAATGTAAATTGTTCAAAGACAGGAAAAGTAAATTGTTTATGCAACCACAACCATGAAATTAAAAAGTGGGCTCCGGCCTTGGCACGTATATCCATCATCGCCCACTCCGCTGCCTAAGGGGCAGCACCCTCTTGAACAGCAACCTCCTTCCCAGCGTTTGTACCAGCATCAGCCTCAGGATTCTTCTCGGCATCATCACCAGCATTGGCCTCTTCCTCTGCCGTCTTGGAAGGCTCTTCACCAGTATGCTTTGCAGGATGAGCAACGGGATGACCTCCGAGGCCCTGTAGTTTCTCCTCCCAAGCTTATCCTGGCTTGGAGAAGAGAGACGACCACGGACGCTTTGAGGCTATCCCGATATGAGCTCATATTCTGCTGATATTGGAGAAGAGCGGCATCTAGTTTGGCTTGAGCATCCTCGTTGGCTTTGTGGAGAGTAGCCTGGTGATCCCGGATCATTGCCTTGTATTTGTCTTCATAATGTTGGGATTTAGCAGCTGCAATGGTTCCTTGGTCGGCTATGGTGGCCTCAGCTTTCTCTAGCTTGATCTCCAACATCTTGTTAAGCCCACAAGCGTCTTCATACAAGTGCATAAGACGATCCAGACCCTATCAATAAAGACACAGGTATTGATGTAAAAAAAATAAGCAGGATAAGGGCTAACATACTTGTGCAGGATATCGAAAAGAAAATTCTACCTGTTTGAGGAATGAGGTGGCTTCGTTGAACCCATGATTCTCGAGAGAGAATGTTTCAGAAACAGATGGGGAGTCCGTCTCCTTTCTCTTCCGAGAGCTGGATGCCCGGGTCCTGGATGCCGGAGGGCCTTTGGGAGCAGAAACAGTCTTCGAGGAGGTAGGTTTTGGTGTAGCAGACGGCTTTGGCTTGGATTCTTGTTTGATGGGTTCAAGGCTGGAGTAGCAATCCAACTCATCAAGTTCAAAACCTTCAAGGTTGACGACTGGAACTACACAAGGGAAGATGTTCTTAGATTTATCATACTTTTGAAAAGTAATTTATATATGTTGAGAATGTGATTACCAGACATTTCTGAGCTTGATTTCTGGCTTGAATCGGTAAGAGACAGGGAGAAAGTTCTTTCACTAGCAGGAAGACGGTAGATTTCTTCGATCTTGGATTCGGATTCTGCACTGGGAGGCACTAAATCTCTGAAATTCGCTGCATAAAAACATCAGGATATAAGTCTGGGATACAGTTTGAAGATATAATTGGGGATATTCCTAAAACCCTAAATCCTACCCTTGGTTAACCATTTAACCGGTAGATCGAAACCCTTATCAATAGAGTCTCTTTTTACGAAAAAGAATTTTCGTCGCCATCGATCCTCGTTCTTGGTGGCTTTAAGAACCAGAGGGTTCTTGGAGGTAGAAAACAGAAGATAACGATGATTGCCGTGGGATCTCAACCGGTATGCTATAGGAAGGTCCTCAACAAGTAGGTTAGGAAAATGACGAGATTTGATTTGATCCAGCACTATTAAAACTCGCCAAACCATTGGCATAACCTGGGCGTAACTAAGGCCGGTGAGGTCGAAAAAGCTAGAAATAAAGGGTGGAAACGGGTACCGGAGTCTAAGAGAAAAGGGGTAGGCAAATAAACAAACCCACTCGTCAGATATTGCATCTGATCGGGCTTCCCGATCAAAAGGGCGAAAGACTGTTCCGGTGGGGAAGGCGCCGGAATCTTTAAGAGCAGCGATGTCGGCATTGTTAAAGCAGCAGATCTCCTTTGCTGGATCAACAATGAAGTTCTGACTTACGAGGCTTGAGGCTGGTCGGTCCGATCGGGATTTCGTCCGTGGTGCCATGAAAAATATTGAACAAACTGAGAGAGATTCAAGAAAGAAGGATAGAAAGGAAAATACCTGATGTCTGCTTGAAGATAAGGATAACCATGATAAGGAGTCCCTCGGTTAATATAGGATGAATATAGGGGGGTAAAGAGTAAATAATGCTTTGGAAGTTGCACCACTGTCATTTCAAGGGTCTGGTCGTATTAATTACCTTAAGTTATGAGGTGAAACTTTTGAAATATATCCGTTGGATTGGTATCCCAACTGATATATTTGGGGACAATTGTTAGGGCTCATTTTCTTAACATACGTATCCTGACCAATATCCTGCCTTTGTTTGTGTATTTGTGACCAGGATGCTGGAAGAGGATATTGCTAACATCTTGGGCGATATCCTGAGGCTTATTGAATTAACCACGTGCAGGTTAAAGGCTGAGACTTGCTAACGGTCAAGAGGACTTCTTCTCCTCAAGACTCGGACGAATTTGTTGAAGGAGAGACGTTGAGCCCGAAAGACCAGGTCTACAACGTTCGAAGAAGGAATATTCGGTGGATCCCGCAAGTTTAGGATAGTTTGTTATTTTATCTTTACTATAAATAGATGGGGGCGGATCAGTTTAAGGCACACAATTTTCACTAACACTCTCGTACACTTTCACTCTCTAGCTCATTGCAAACACCACACTTGTATTCAAATTTCGTTGTAACACTTAGTCGATCCGTACCACATCCTGCACTGTATCCTGATTTTTGAAGCAATAGAAGAACAAGGCAGCTGCGATTGTCAGCTCCCGAGGTTTTATGCCGGCGATCTAGATTGATCAAGGGCTTTCCTCGTACATCTCGTGTCGTTTACTTTACTTTTGCTCATCGTTTGATCATAGATACAGCTCGATATCCTGAGCCGTATCCTGAATACTGATTTTCTAAATAACTTAACAAGAATATTTTCAACACACTTTCTAGCACACTACCTCACTTTACTAATTTGATCACTAAATTGCTTCGGTAATTTTTGACCAAAACAATTTGGCGCCCACCGTGGGGCAAGTGGTGCTCTCTTTACTAAAAATTTTTGTCAGATCGCTAATCGGTTTTCTATTTTCAAAACTTTTTGCCACATTGTCCATAATGGCCTCAAGATCAAACATGAGTTCCTCTACTGTGTCTGCTATGACTTCTGCTACTACCTTCATAAAACGCAATAATATGTTAATTTGTTTAATTTTATCCAGGCTTTACCATCGAGTTCAAATGAAGAAACTGAAAATAAAGAAAAGATGATAGAAGCATTCACAATAAACATAGAAAAAATTCTTCAAGGTGCAAAGCTAAAAATCATAAAGGATTTTAAAATTATCCTTGTCCCGATTCTCTATATACAGCATTTCTTTGTGATATCCTTCAATCTTGAAGAGAAACAAATATTCATCATTGACAACAGTGCGAAAGAAGAAACAAATGAAGCTAAATATGGGAATGTGCCTGAAAATACAGTAAGTATTCTTACTTATGCTTTTAAAACACAAATATAAACCACCTAATCTTTTTGTTTTGTTTTGTTTTTTTTTTCTGTACAGGAATGCTTTGGCAGCTTACCTTAAATCTGTTGGACATGAAAAAGCAGATGATATAAAGGGAATAACCCCTATTAGAATGCAGATGAAATGGAGGACACAACATAATGGCATTGACTGTGGTATATTCACTATGCGTCATATGGAATGTTATCATGGAGAACCGGTCGAAAAATGGGATTGTGGGTTTAACGTGGACTATGAAGAACCTGCAATTATCAAGAAGGGTAAAAACAAAAAACCAGTCAACAAGCAGACCGCACAACCTGAAGATTTAAGAAGAAAGTTCATCGCGAAGATATTATTGCACGAAATCAACGAACAAAAAGATTATGTTATTGAGGACTCAAAAAAGTTTCGAGACCTCAGTGCGAAACTTAAAAAACAATCTTATGACACTAGTTTAGATAGGATTAAAGACAGGCTTGCTCTTGCTGGTTTACTTTGATTTTGAAATGATACTTATTATAAAACGCAATGTTTTTTCATTTAGCATGGTTTTTATATAACAATTATTTTCTTGATCTTGCTAGTTACTTTGATTTAGAAATGCTACTTATTATAAAACGCAATGTTTTTTCTTTTGGGATAATTTTCATATAAAGCAATATTTTGATGATATATTTAAAATGCACTTATTTGTTTGTTATTTTAAAACGCAATATGTATGCTTTAAAATTATTTAAACAGGAAATATTATTTTGAAAAAAATTTATAAAATATATATATAATTTATAAAACGCAACATTTTAATAATATGCTATAACTCAACATTGTCTATTTAAATTATTACAATGTTTTTTGAAATGCTACTTGTTATAAAACGCAATGTTTTTTCTAATTATTCATTTCCAAACATATAACGCAATGAATTTTTTTTTTTACAATTTTATAACACAAAAAACAAATTAGACAAAAAAAAACAAAAAAAATAAACTGATAGCTTAATGACAAGAAATTGATTAGACCAAAAGCCTTAAAAAGCCTTTTGGATTCCTGATATATAATAATGTATGATTGAACAATCAATTCAAAGAAAAAAAATAAAAAATAATCATTTTTATTATTAATACAGTTGATTCAAATTCCTCTACCAGTCGATTATATAAGAACAGAAACCCTAAACTATTTTCACATTGCTCTCATCATACACCAAAATACACCAAATACCCAACACACACAAACCCTAAAATGGCTAATCAACAACTATCAGTTTGGTGGGTTAAAAGAGGCAATTTCGTTCTTCAATTCCTTGATGGAAAAAAAAAATACCATTCCGTTGCTTCTGTTCTTCAAAACTGCAATGAAAATGTTTTGAAAAGGATGAACGAAATAGGTATACCACCTTCTTGTTACACAGATCAAACAGCCGCACTGTTCAGAATTCTACACAAAAGATTTGGTAATCCGAACCAAACTGCAACTGAAGATGCCCAGGTTACATCTTGGGAGTTCATTGAGGAAACTTTCAAAGTTTCAGTGACTTGGGACGATGGTGATGTGGAGATGTATGACCCAAATGACATATCTACCAGTGAGGATCTAAATTTTTTGAAGCAGTTATCTGAAATACCAATCATCAACAACTCTGCAAGCAAATTTGCAGAGAAGCTTCAAAACGCAGTAGTCTCATAGGTTGAACTTTGGGTTGAATCTGAAAGTGATGAGGAAATCCCTGATGGAAGCTTAGGGTTCTCATCCGATGAAGAAACAAACTTTGATCCATGAAGCTGATCATGCTAGTAATTTTTATTTAAATTTGTTGTTTGAAAACATCATCTTTGTTTAAAACTATCATTATCTATATAACGCAATGTTTATTATATCCACTTGCATTTCTTGTTTAATTTTATGTATGATCTGTGTGATAATAAAACGCAATAATCAAAAAATACCATTTAAAGAATATTGTTCTATGTATAAAACGGAATAACAATATACTGTTATCATAAAACGCAATTAACCAAAAAAAGCTGATAAGTGATTTGGAAATCCTTGATGGAAGCTTAGGGTTGTCATCATTTCTTGTTTAATTTGATCTATGATCTGTGTTACAATAAAATGCAATAATCAAAAAATACAAATTAAAGTATATTGTTCTATGTATAAAACGCAATAACAATATATTGTTGTTAACTATGAAGGATATCATAAAACGCAATTAACCAAAACATACTGATAACTATGAAGGATATCATAAAACGCAGTAACAAAATGAGATGAAACATATACATCATAAAACGCAATGACAAATTTTTTTTTTACTTATTGATATCTGATTTTGACAGAATTTGTATACATAATTACATTGCATTGCTAGAACCTATAGCATTAGAAGAAACCTTATCTTTACATGTGCGACTGTTATGTCCTTTTTCACCACATACACGGCACGATTTCTGGATCTTTGATGATTTCTGAATTGCAATCTCACGATTTGACTTGATCCTTTTTTGTACACCGCATCCTTTGGTCCTTATTTTGATCGGGACACGAATAATAGAATCTGATTTTTCTATGTTCCCTCCAATATCAGCAAATCTTTCTTTGCGACTAGGAGGCGGCGCAGCAACCATAACCTCATCCACTTTATCAATATAACTTTTAATATGATCCATGTAACGACACAGCTCATCTAAATCGCCAACCAGCCTATTAACCACATACTCATTTGCAACAACGATTTCTCTATAAACTTTATCAATTTCACTATTCCTACAAATTTCATCAAACCGAATATTGGAATGATTTGATCCAACAGAAACAACATCTCTCATCCATCTTCTATGAACATATCTTCTAGGAAACTCAGTTATATCATCATACCGTAATACGTAAAATATATGGCGGCACAATATACCAAATTGTTCAAACCGTTTGCATGAACAACTTATACTTAAACCATCTTCTTGTTTGCTGTATTGCACCTGTAAATAAGATTAAAAAGCTATATAAAATTAGTGAAATGAAATATAAAACGCAATGAATAATAAATATAATACAGATAAAACTATATGATCATATAATGATAAAACGCAATGAAAGATGGAAAAATAAAACGCAATAGATATTTAAAACTCTATAAATTTAAAAAATACCTTGAAAAAAGATGTGCATGGCTGTCTGAAATCCTTTATTTCAAAATATTGAACATCACCCACAATATCAAGAGACTTTGACATACACTTTGTAATGGCAGCATCAATTTCAATCTGAATATCCTTAAAAAATGTTTTGGTATATATTTCTGATGCTTGTTTCTCCAATACAAAGTCACTCCAGGGCTTAGACTCAATATACCTTGTATCATGATCATTCCTCCTATGCTCATGCCTTTGAATATCCATTGCAGTCTCAAAATGAGTGAAAAATTCAACAAGTGTACATCTTGGATTGCAAATCTGACCAAAGAAGTAATTCTCGCTTTCACATCCCGACGTAGTACGCATAAGACCAGCCAAATCCTCTCCATGGTAATAAGCAGGAATCCAGTCAAATCGAAGATCGTACATATCTTTTAACCACTCATGATTTTCCAATCCAAAAGTAGACATTATTGAATGCCACTCAGTTTCAAAATCTTCTGGAATAATAGTATCATTCCAAACAACATGATTCATTCTTGTATTAAAATCAGTGTTTGCTGACAAAACAGGACCAACCTGAATAAAAAGTAATAATATTATTAAACATAAAACGCAATAATTTAAAAACAATATATTGAAAATGATAAACATATTGCATTGATGGTAAAACGCAATTGTTTTGTAATTCTATTGATAAAAATATTTGGGGATCTTATTGTATAATACATAAAATGCAATAATAAAACAATTTAAAATTGCAGTTTGTTATATCATAAAACGCAGTTAATACCTTTGTCTTCAATTTATCCCATATATGCCACATACATAACCTATGCCTACTTCTTGAAAGTACATCCTTAATAGCTCTCTTCATTGCAGCATCTTGATCAGTAACAACAACTTTAGGCTCACTTCTAAAAGCATTAACAAAGCACCTTAAAAGCCATCTATAAGAATCTGCAGTCTCCGAACCAAGTAATGCACCACCAAATGTGACATTCCTAAAATGATTATCAATACCAGTAAATGGTACAAAAACCAAATCGTATATACCTGCATAAAAAACAAATTAAAAAAGCATTAGAAAATTAGAACATGATATATAACGCAATAGAATATATAACGCAATAAATGAAAAAAAACTTACTTGTTTGATTTATAAGTAGCATCAAAACCAAATATGTCACCAAACACTGTATAATTTGTTTTTGATTGCTCATCAGCTCAGAAAAGCCCTTTCAATCTTCTATCTTCACCAATAACATAATCACATGTGAAACCAGGACAACATTCTTTCTTCCTAATAAGACGCCTAACTACCATTTCAGCATCATACTCTCCGATGTAAAGATTCAAATCCCTTCTATAATTCTTACAATCAACTTTACTAGCACCAACTTCACCAAAACCACCATACATTGTTTTCATAATATTGAATGATTTAACAGGTCCAATATTGATTGCAGACAATCCAGATATAAAACTTTCTTTCACATAATCGATACTTCGGGAAGCCGGCAAGAAATGAATATCTTCATCTTCAACAAAGATATGATTATGTTCTTCTTCAAAGTAGTAGATTTTAAACATATTATTGTTCTCTAATATTAATTTCACATGAGCATTGCATCCAACTCTTTTTGAACCTCTATTACGTCTAACAATCTTTTTACTATTCTCAACTGAACCAGAATCTATTTCTTTGCTAACATGAAATCCTTCTTTTGAACAGACAATATATCTTATTTTCACTAAACCACCACCATTTTTCCAAGAGGTATTTTTTCTTGCAGAAAAACCTGCAGCAAGTGCATATCTCTGATAAAACGCAAAAGCCTCATCAAATGACTTAAAAAACATTCCAACAGCAGGTGTAATGGATCCACTGACTTTAGGTTTGAAAAACTTTCTTCCACTGTTTATGCATACACGTTCCTCCCACTTGGAAATGTTATATGAAACAATTAAAAAAACTATAAAACGCAATACCTCTTACATAATAATGTTTTTAGTGATAAACCTAAAAATATGTTAATAAAAATTTAAAAATACAAACCTTTAAAGTTTATATATGAACTAATATGGATAAAAGCATAAAAAGCAATACGTTCAGTAAAACGCATCATGTGATCTGAAACACTTAACAAATAATCATAAAACGCAATACATCCTATATAATAATGTGTTTAGTGTTAAATCTCAAAATATGTTAATAATAAATTAGAAATACAGACCTTTAAGGTGTGTATATGAACTATTATGTATAAAAGCATAAAACGCAATACATTCAGTAAAACGCATCAAATGATGAAAAAACAAAACATTGTAAAACAATAACAGTTATAGACAGTTATAGCTTTATATTACATAAATCTTAAACTAAAAGTTTGTATGCATATAATTTAATTAATATCATAAAACGCAACTCTTCACTAAAACGCAATAAATGATGAAGAAACAAAACAAACAAATTATGTTAAATTATACAACAATAACAATTAAACTTATGAAAAATCAAATATTACTTACAGAACCACGAATTATAAAACGTAAAACAATGAAATTCGGAAAAAATAACAAAAATTTACTCAGAATTGAAGCTAAACATACCAGCAGAGTCTGAAGAAGACATTGAAGTTATCGAATTGACGAACGATACAAGATTAATGTTTGAAAAGAGGTGAATTTGCGATCGACGGCGATTTAGGGTTATAGAATCTTCAATTATGTTATGAGAGTGATGAACTAAGAAAAGAGGTAACAGAATCTATAATCGAATTAGAACGAAGATATGATAATGTAAAAAGACGAAAAAGCCCACGCGTCCAAAAATTTTAAAAAAATGATGAACGGCTAAGATTGCTTCCTATACTTCCTATCCAAAATAAACTTCCTATTTGATCTTTTCCCTAAATATAAATTAGTTAGTGAGTGAATTGCAAATTTTGTCCTTTATCTTTATACATATTTGCAGGCGCTGTCCTTTATGTTAAAATTTGACAAGTTTTGTACTTAATGTTTTAAAATCCTACACGTTATGTCCTTTAGGCCTAACCCAACTAACTTTTTTGGTTAAATCAGATCACCCCAAGGGTACTTTAGTCTTTTTACCATTTATATATACTAATTAACTATAAAACAAAAACAAAGTAATATAATATATTATATACTAATATAAATAATATGTATGTATATATTTTGCAGAGAACTTTACCATTTATATATTTGCAGAGAACCTCCACCAACAATTACCTCTCTCTCTCTTTCTTTCTCTCTCTCTCTCTCCCACACACGCACACAACCTTCATCCATCACCACCATATGCCACCACCCTTTATCACCTCCACCAAGTCACCTTAACCGTACCTAAAAGATCCACCGGAAATAATCCATCAGACATCTCTATGCTACCGTCACACGTAGGGTTTTCCGTCAATCCTCTACACAATCTACCTGCTGTCATCACATCTCTCTTGCCGGAACTTGATTCTCAGTTCCTCCTCCATCATCAGATTCTCAGATCTGATTTTCCGGCCAATCTTACAGATAGTGTGGGTTGAACGGAGAAGATAACCATGTGTTTGTTCATTTATTTATGTGTTTATTCAGGCCTATTCTCTTCAATCATGTGCTTATTCATATAATTTGGTTTTATTGTGAAATCATGTGGTTAGCTAGATGGATGTTTTTAGGGATTTTGTATGTCTTGATGAAGGATTTGTGATTTGGGGATTTTGTATCATGTGTCTAGCTCAATGGAGGATTTGGGGAATTTGTATAGATTTGGGGTTAAAAAATGATTAAGGTGAGGTGAATGAATACGGCGGTGATGGGTGGTGGTCGCCGGAGGTTTTTAAGGTGATGTGGGTTGGGCGTGGTGGTAGTGGCAGGCGGTGCGGTTGTTGATGGTGGCTGTGGAGAGGGTTGAGAGAGAGGGGTATATACAGAGAGAGGATTTTTCTTATATATATAGTTATTAAAATGGTTTTCTTAATAAATAAATAAAAAGACTAACTTGCCCTTCATTTAACAGAAAAAATTAACTGGGTTAGGCTTAAGGACATAACGTGCAAGATTTTAAAACATTAAGTACAAAACTTATCAAATTTAAACATAAAGGACAGCGCCTACAAATAGCTATAAAGATAAAGGACAAAATTTCCAATTCACTCTTAGTTAGTAGAAGATAGTTGCGGTAGTAACAAAAATGAATATAAATGATAATGAACTGACAAAAATAGTAAAAGATAGCTCCAATAGTAGCAAAAATGAATATAAATGATAGTGAACTGACAGAAATACGTGAAAGATACTGTGATTGGAATGCATAAAAGTTAATGTATTCTTGCTATATTCTTGTTTTGTCTGACTTAAATGTATTGATTAATTGACATATATAATATTTAGAAGTAATTTTTATAGTACTTTTAAAAAAATTAATAGCATACCAAGAAAAGAAAAAGTAAATTAAAATGAATCATTTATATTCGTACAATAGAACATAACTAACTTGATATACTACTTACACCACTCTCCCTCGTCAACTTCAGCTGTGATCCACTACAACAATGCAAGTGCAACAATACTAGTGCTTAATTTAACTATATATATATATTACGTATTTTAACTAAAAAGCGCAATAACGTTTTGTTACAATAGTGTCATGTGGGTTTTAACTAACCTATCTTTTAACAAGTGCGTTATGATTTAAGTAAAGAATTAAATAAAATAAAAATAAATAAATGTGTATGTATGCACATGTGATTGGTGGAGGATAATGAACCCACCCAATCTTTGTGTTAACATGTGTTAAGGGGGTAACGTGTCCCCCCTTGACGCCCCCCCTTTAACCACCATGTTTTGACGTTTGGTGTTGGTATTGGGTGGGATGGTATTGAACACCACTCCACAACAAGTAGCCTTGTAAATCAATATTTTTAATATTCATGTTCATATCTGGAAAAAATCACGTAGAATTCTTAGCTCTAGTCACAATATGATCACGTTTCACTGATGCTTGTAGAATTCTTATCTCTAGCCACAATATGATGACGTTTCACCGATGCTTGCCTACGTACTTGCAAGTTTGAATCTTTCTTTTGTCACCTAAATTCGTCTCTTTTTTCTAAAAACTATAAGAAAAAAAAAGTGACGCATAACACGCAATGAAGTCAAGACAGGATTGGGATGGTAATGTGGCAGCGGGGTGACGAAGGGAACACCATCCCATGGTTTACGACGGTGAGGATATATTAAATGTTTTTTTTTAATTTATTTAAAATGGTTTTGAGGGTAATAAGGATGGATTCATATGATTAAAGGATGGTGAGGATAGGATGTAAAAGTGGTGGTGTGAGACTAAAGTAGTCATGGATAGTGACTAGTGAGAATGGATTCCTTTCAACCTCCGACCGACCAGAAAATTCTGGTCCAAACCAATACCACTTTCAAGGTCTTTCTTTCTATGAGCTCGGTCTTCCAGCATCTCAACCGCCGTGCCACGCTGACGAAACCCTGACGAAACTAGTATTGGGAGTCCTTGGTGGTGTTGATTATGCACATGACATATTTCATAAGGGATAATCCCCCTAACTTTTATTAATGATCTCGTAGTGAGACTACCCGTTGTGGCTCACTTGACAACCCGGATTCATCCTCTAATATTGCGACACATGGCGCTGACTAGACGCCTACTCATCACCTTGCTCACTCGCGCCTCTCCTCACTTGAGCCTTTTGTGGTTAACCTCTGCTCGCCCAAGCTACCACACCTCCAAACACTCCCAAAACAGCCGCTCGCCCAAGCGACCATGCTCACCCCGGCGCTCATGTGTGACCGCTCGCGAGCCACCTGGCCGCCTACGTGGTTCACCGTGGCGCTAACGGGTGCCACAACGCACAGTCCGAGTAGAATGATATAACTATAGCAAAAAGGTACTTTCTTGAAACACGATAGCTACAGAATAAATCATCATATAACAGGAACACAATTTTAAATGCAATACCTCATTTCGTTCAGATTCATTCTATGCATACCATATATAGTCCTCTATTACATAAAGAAAATGCCAAAAGAATGATAAAGACCCTACCCGAAACTAAGGTTTTGGGATCTTTAAGGCTTGATTTGGACAGCAATTTCCTTTGTTTGAAGATTTAGATATCCAGAATAACTGAACCTACAGATGGTGTAACTTCAAATCGACTTGTGTCCACGAAGACGAATTTGTTATTTGTAAAAGTCGACCTTTACAACTTTGATACTGCAGGCGAGGGAGGTGTTCTCGCTTTCCTTATTAATCCCTCTTGAGTTATAGATGCAACGAGCTGAATACAAACATACATAAATTATCCTAAATTTACATTTGGTCACACTTGATTGGTTCATCAAACAGATGAATGTGTAAGTTCTTTTTCAAAGAAAACATATTGTGACGTACCTCGCCTTTTCTGTTGAACATTTCCCCGCTAACAAATCCACGGGCATTGTATGCAGTAGGGCTAGATATCTATATAACAAAGAGTGAATTTTAAAATCGAAGAGTAAACACAGAAGCCAAACGCCAAGAAAAAAACAATAAACCTGATTTCTAGTTGGCACTTACCACAAATAACAACCACTCGTCAGCTCTAAAAGACCGGTGAAACCACATCCTATAAAAAAATAAGATTACCAAGACAAGATCAACATTATTAAATAAGAATGCCGTAACATCTATAGTTATACACTAGGAAGAGGTAAATATAACAATCTGTTTCATTAGTTAAAGCTCTTGAAGTACTTACGAGTGATCCAAGCTAATAGAAGAAGTCTTCAATCCCTTTTCACGGTGAGGATTCAAACTGACATTTAAAAATATGAGATCTGAAGTGTATGCTGCAACACATCTGCAGAATATATCATTCGCAGATACTTCAATATTTTTCACATTATAGATACATATATATGTTTCACATGAACCTTTATCAGCAGCTTAAGTATATACGGAACAGTAAACGTTACTACTCACCTATGCAAAGCCTCATCGTCTGAGAGTTTTCCCTTTGCTCTAAACCAATACTTCAAACTGCAGTTATAAAATAAGATACCAGATAACCATAAAGTCAACGCAGTAGGTAAAACTTAAAAGGTTTGTTATGCTTTCATGAACAGCGCTTGACCTTGCAGGACGTTTATCAAAGTTGGTTGAATTACTAGGCTCACAAAACCTTATCTCGATAGGCCACGGGATAAACTTTGCTGTCGCGACTTTATTACGATAAGTCCTGTAACAATAAATTTAGTAATTATACACCTTATTTCCAAACTGGAGCTATGCACGATGATACAGGCGGAAATTTTGACCCACTGACTCTTGAATAGATAATGGAATCTACCTGGGAAGACGGGGATCAATAAGGCGTCTCTCCCGCAAATCTTCCATTGATAAAAGCTGCAAAGTGCAAACATTGGAGTTAATCGAAATAGCAATTTTAAGTAGTGGTCATTTTAGTTCTGGTACCAATTCTGGATCAGGGACAGCTGGCATTGAAGGTAACTGGTGATCAAATCCTACTTCTTCCTTCTGTAAAATATCAACCCATACTTGATCAATATAAAAAAAAACTTATTAATTGATGTTTCTAGCTTTGGCTGTATACAGATGAATAGTCAACAGTACCTGAAATGATGCAATCATTGTGAAAACCACCACTCCCTTTTGTATTGCATCTATCCTTCGGGTAGCAAAACTATTGCCATCACGTACGCGATGTACATGATATATAATTGGAACTGCAAACATATAAAGATTGAAAGAAAACGGTTTAATATATTGCAACAACCATTCCACTTATAGGTATGGAACAATGTATAACATACATGATATCAGTTTTATAAGCTAACGGAGTTAGTTACTCATTAACCCCAAAAGATGAAGAGCAGGACTTACGCTCAAGATCCCCAACAAGAAGAAAGTAAACGTGCAAGCTATGAACAATCTTGAGCGAATCAACAGTTTTTGATGCCGCAGCCAATGCCTGCATCAAGTCAATTTTTTAGAAAATATAAATTTGCATTTGTGTTTTAAATATTATAAAGAGTAAAATGCCATTTTCATCCCTGAGGTTTGGCCACTTTTGCGACTTTCGTCCAAAGGTTTGTTTTTTCACACATCTGGATCCAAAAGATTTGAAATCTTGCCATTTTCAACCAGCTCGTTAACTCCATCCATTTTTCTCCGTTAAGCCAGCGGTATTTCCGTCTTTTTTGTTAACTTAAAGGGCAATTCGGTCTTTTTCAGGGGTATTCGGTCTTTTTACATAAAGTGAAAAAGACGGAATTGCCCTTTAAGTTAACAAAAAAGACAAAAACACCCCTGACTTAACGGAGAAAAATGGATGGAATTAACGAGCCGTATGAAAACAGCAAGATTTCAAACCTTTTGGATCCAGATGCGAAAAAACAAACCTTTGGACGAAAGTTGCAAAACTGGACAAACCTCAGGGACGAAAATGGCATTTTACTCTATTATAAATGATACATTGGCATGAAACTATTTTCTATATTATAAAAGAGTTTACGAACATATGAAAGTACTTCCCCAATCATAAAGAATGAAAACAAGGTGATATGCATATGATCCTGTAAACTATTGATGAATGAAAATAGTACCTGTCCAATGAACTGTCCTCCAAACACTTTCCCGAATCGTGGAGCATCAGGCAATGTGATCCCTTTGAATATGTTGACCTTCATAGAAACCATTACAAATATTAGTTATTTTTGTTTGATGAACGTACTGCACAGACACATGTTGATGCTGTTAAGAAGATAACATACCCTAGCCTGCTAAAATCATTAAAAAAAATCTGAACTTTTCGAAATCTAGCTTACATACTTCTATAGGCTCAAGATGCAATATGCTCTCAACAGGTGAGCATGTTTCAACAGTTTGTTCTGCACTCCATATTGATTTTGACTGCAACAAATTGCAATGCTCATGGGGCAGCACCAAGCAGGTCAGCTGTCACAACAAAGGAAATATCAGACGCTTTGAGAAAGGGTTCCTTCAAAATACCAGTTACTACATTTTTATGACTAGAAGTGGTGAAATGGCGGGTTGGGTAGGATCAGTAACGGGTCAAAACAGATTGCGGATAGAACGGGTCAACCTCGTTGGATTGACCCCGTAACACTTTTTGTCCAAATTGTAACAGCAATTTATGAATAACTAGTATCTCAAATATGATATTACTCATTAATAGTTAACTTTTTAAATAAAATAATTATGAAGGTTTCAAGAATTAAAAATACATTATGGGAGACTTTTAACCGTTTCCTTTTCATCGATTTTTATGTTTACCCGTTAAAGATAAAACATACAACCCAAATTGACCCATCCATAAAAAACTGTGTAGAAATTAGCATTTCT
Organism: Helianthus tuberosus; assembly: GCA_030545235.1. Lineage (NCBI taxonomy): Eukaryota > Viridiplantae > Streptophyta > Magnoliopsida > Asterales > Asteraceae > Helianthus > Helianthus tuberosus. The sequence continues at coordinate 22,897,259 of CM060381.1, read as the reverse complement.
AATGGAAGCTATCAATTAAGGCAACATCAGACCGATTAAAGGGGGAAAATATATAAAAAGGGAGAAAAAAAACTATGCAAACACCTTAGTGAGGGCAATGACATCTGCTTGCTGCGCAGAGACCGCTACACCTGCAATACAATTAAAAATAACCTAAGTACTCATTTATCTTTATGTGCATTCTTGTTTAGTTGTTCAATAATGAATCAAACTATTAATGTATACAATGACTGTGAATGAACAAAAATCCTAAACAATTTATAAGCAAGAATATGACGATGGAATCAGGCGTTCACCGTTGCCAAAGTAGTCAAAACGTTTAAGTTGGAACTCTGGCCGATTATGCCCATCTTCATGTATATGGCCAGAGACCTCCGCCTGCAAAATTTAGTTAAGTGTAAACCGAACTGAAATATGCATCTAAATTCTAGAATAACAAGTCACATGTTGCACAAGGGTAAAGTTACCTCGCCTTCCCATATGAAGTAAATTCCATTTGCGGCCTCTCCCTCTCGAACAACATACTCTTGAGGATCTTGAAAAGGGGAAATTACGACTAATAAGTCAATAAACATCTAAGAGTTTTTTCTTCATAAAAAAAGATACCCATATGACCATATCCATTGTGTTTTCTATGATTCTGCTATGTAAATTCATATATATTTTAAGTATTTCTTTTCACTTGTAATATGTGAACCCTTATGCTGCAGATGTGGCGTATTTGGTTACAAGTTTAACTGTATCAATCAACCATATAATCGTGTGAGTTGTTAAATGATACCATGCACTTCTCTTGATGATTTTGTTGATTAACCCCCAAATACCTATTTTTAGCTCGCTCCCTCACATCCCATTCCTTACACTCATTCCATCCTTAAAATTTAAGAAAACTACCTAAAACCACCACTCCATCCCATTCCTTATCCTTATATCTTATCCACTCCTTATCCTTATTTATATCTTATCCAATCCTTATCCTTATATCACACCCCATTCCTTATCCTTATATAGTTATATCCCATCCCATTCCTTATTACTCATTCCATCCTTAAAACTAAAAACATGAGAGAGAATTTTCTGGAATAGTGACTTTTTTTTGTTAAATTATAGGATAAGGATAAAGAATGGGATGTGAATTTATAAATTATAACCTTATAACCATATACTCAAACTCTTATAACTCCAATTCTATGTTATTTTTATGCTAAATTGCATAGTTTGCTACGGTTCGTCGTCGTCGGCTATCGACCCTGCATTTCCACAGTTAAGTCTCTCTATCCATCCATCCATCAATTACACACACTAATCAAAAGTCAAGGTATCATTAACATATTACTCAAAATTCAACAACATCAAATTAACCTAAACAATATCAATTAGAACATTCACTTTCTACCAAATCACTGCTTATCAGAACATCAAATTAACCTAAACAATATCAACTAAAATCACTGATCATCATCATCATCAAACCATCAAATTCAACAATAACTCAATAACAATATCAGCCTATAACATATTAATATTACCGTAATGTTTAACAGTTACAACTTGTGCGATTTTCCGAAGAGATAAGCTCGGGAGCCTCTGAAGCAACGGCACGCAACCCAAAAACTCGATAACTAACAATCAAATATCATCATATTAGCAAAATCAAGTTGTTGATTGATAATACATTAAGAATTGGAAGAAATTAGGGTTTGGAAACTACGTAGAATGATTACCTGCTTCCGAACTGAACATGTTGAATGTTGACCACAAATTTTGCGATGATCTGGGGCCAAATAGTTGTTGTGATTTTAGGTATTTATAATATAATATTTTATAGTGTCGGTTATGTGTGAATGATGATACTAGAGGAGAAAAGATACGGTACGAGTCTACGACGCGGCTGTATATTATTTTGAAATAGTTGACCATAGGTTTAAAATATATTAATCACGTGTATTTTTGGGACATTCTTGACAATTGAAACTAGTTTTATACAACATTTGTGGTCCTTGAAATGAAGAGGGTCGAACGGTAGTTTTCTTACTTGAATTTATATTTCATTGAAACTAGGTTCTTGTTCAGCACATGCTTGGTTGGACCGACTTACGATGAGTCTGTATAAGCGGTTATTAGTCTCGTTACATTGAGAGGTAATTTCTATATACAACTAGATTTCGAGGTTATAGTAAGTATTTGTATATGAGGATGTAGTATGAGATGTGATTAAATAAGACTTGTATATATGCACCTCTAGAGCTACTTTTAAATTATGCTTTGATAGTTGTAGTATTAAATTAGATGTTGTTGAGGAATATGGTGTGGTGGTAAAGTATGTTTTTTCGAGTGTATGATTCAAATCTTGTAAGGGATAGTATGTGATGTATTTATCTAATAAATCTTGAAGTTTTGTTAAAGAAAAGTAAATTGTATATTTTTAAGCCTATAACACTACTAGTAGTGTAGTTGGGCTCATAATGGTACCTAACACAATTATCAAATAATTTGACAATGTTAAACCTTTCAATTCATGTAAAAAGTTGACACCATCCATTTATATTGATAATTGAATAGTTAGTGGGCCACTGATGATTGGTCAGTTTAGAGTTCCTCTCTAACTTATCATATTCACATTTTACCTGATCCTTAGTTTATCGCTCTAAACGCATAATGGCGAGAAATTGATTATTTTCACTTCAATAATTTTCTATTGAATGAGACATTATTTTACATTGACAAACAACAAGTAAAGGAAGAAAGAAATGATTTAACACCTCATTTCTGAGGATTTCAATTGAGATACATGAAGAAAGTATTAGTTGGTTCTCGCCTTCTTGAATCGAGTCGAGTGGGATGATGACTCTATTTTTTCTCCTCTTTGCCAATAAATCAGAATTCCCGTCGAGAATGCCCGGATATCTGAGATTACGCGATTTGCCCTATGGACGAATATGCAAGCATACGTTTCATGCTTGTTTGAGTAATAGCAATGAGATTCCCCAATATCATGCTAAGAATAGCTAGGATTTCCAGAAGAAGATGTCATTCGTTTGATGAGAAATAAAAAGGAATATCGAAAATTCGAGTGGCTGAAGCTGAAGCAGCTACTTTCGAAGTAACAGAAAGAAAAGCAACGACTGGAGTGGGAGAGTTAAAGTCGAAAAGAGTATTCCTCACTTCTTTCTCTCATTCAAAACCGTGCATGAGACTTTCATCTCACACGGCTCATCACACCATTCAAACTAAACTTTTCATCTTCTTGGAAATCTTAACGTCCCCCTAAGCTAGATCCCCGGTTATGAAAAATTACATAGGATCGAAAGAGAAGAGATACGAACTTACCAACATGCAACAAAAATTTATTTCTTCCTTATTTTTATATAATAATCAAACCACTAGGTGTTATATATTATAAATATATAGCAATTAAATCATAAAATATTTTGGTTATTCTATTAAATATATTAACAAATTAAAAACTTGCTGAGATTTTTGTGTTGTTATTTTAAACTGTGTACTAATTTTGAAAATCGGATTAAGTTTTGGAGACAAATCAAAAACTTGTTGAGATTTTTGTATTGTTGTTATTTAAAGTGTGTACTAATTTTGAAAATCGGATTAAGTTTTGGAGGGATATGAACACATTCATTTTTTTTTTGAAAATTACTTTCATTCACAAACGGCCAACCCAAACCGGGCCAACCAACCAACAACAAACAGAACTAACTATTACATATTAACAAAAGAGCTCCAATCTGCCCAACCTATCTCTTTGAATCTCGATCTATTCGAAAACCAAACAAAACCCAGAGCCTTGACTTCACTAATAATCTTATCTATTTTAACAGGGGTACTAGAAAAAATAAAGTTGTTCCTGGCTCTCCAAACGCTCCAGCAAGCTATCCTCAAGATACCTTGGACCGCCACTTTCTTTTTCTCCGAAACCCCGAGGGTCTTGTGCAAATCAAGTAGATCCTTAATGGAGAATGCATAAATATTTGGAATTTTACACCAAGCACTTATCCCATTCCAAATATTCGAAGCAACAAAACAACCAATAAACAGATGATCAATTGATTCTTCTTCCGAGCCACAAAGCGGACACAACGCATCTCCAACCTGTATGTTCCTTTTCTTCAAGGCAACTTTAGTTGGGATCCTGTCAAGCTCCATTTGTAACAACCCTCGGTAAAATCGACACCCTCATAATATTTCTGACATTCTAATATATTGTAGAATATCCCAATATGTCTTATATTACACCCCGTTGGTAGAAACCAAGCCCCAAGTATGTTATAACATTTAAAATAAATTAAAAACAATAGATATTGAGTTGAGGCGGGCCGCGTAGGACCCCACCCCAACTTCACGTGGGTGGTATGAAGGTATAGATTTGATTTCGTTGATTTCATTAAGTTGATACGGGCCGCGTAAGTGTTCCCGTTAGTATACGCGGGCCGCGAGTGCCCTGAATTGTGGCGCAACCCGGTGCCGCCACGTGGCCCAACACCCGGACAAGCTAGTTGATGACCCAGCTAAGCTACGCAGTTGACCGGAGTCAACGCCGGCCGCGTAGCCCTATGTCTACCCTTACGCGGGCCGCGTGGAGACCAGTATCAGCAACTATATAAGAAAGCAACGGGTTTTCGTTTTCCGTCGCTCACAATTCATTCTCAATCTCGAAATTCTGTAGTAAAGTGATTATAAGCGGGTATTATATCCCCCTAATTAGCGAGGTTCTGCTCCGTTGTAAGTATTATAACCCCAGTTTCGTAATAGTTACGCTACCCGATTGATTTAGGGTTTCGTAACAACTGTCGTGGTTCTGCCCGACGTAGTTGTTGGAATGCCGTCTCGGGGAGGGTATCATTAATATTTTCAAAGGGTTATGATACTAACCAATGTACATTTGTATAAATTATAGATTATATCCAGGAAACCCTTACTAGAAGTCTAACATAGCAATGTGAGTTTATCCTCTTTTTGTTAACCTTTTTGGAATATTTTACAAAACCTAAATTGTTTACAATGTGATTAAGCGGTGATTGAGTCTTTGTAGTTCTTCAATTACTGCCGGTATTATGGGGTTTTGTATACAAAATTTATTACTACGAGTAGTAGTAGTAAGTCTGAATGACAGTACATTACCATTGGACGACGAGTTAGCCAATGGGTAATTTGACCATAGCCACAGATCCGGTCGAGTGGCAAATATTGAATGAGTAATTGTGTAGAAATAAACAATGTGATCGCTCTCAATATTGTTTTAATTGATAAATGTTTCTTGATTAAACTGGGATTCACTCACCAGTATTTCCGACTGACAAATGTTTTTAAAACGCGTTACAGGTAACAAAATGTGACAGCCAATTAGTAAAAAGCCAGCTGGAGAGCATTGAAGGCTTGGGAAAAATATGGCTATAAAAGTTACCTAATAAACGATGTTTTAAATTCAATAAAATATGGTTTGTCCCTATAAATGTATTGTAATAAGAAACTTGGGTTTTGCCCATGTGTTTATTAATATCAATTATGGTGGTTTTACTCTGATAAACATTTCCTAACTACGGTCCTGATGTAAATTCCGCTGCCAAATTAACGAAACCTGATACCACCACCACTAAGCTCGCGTCCGCCCGTTCCCGGGACAGATAAGGGATCGGGGGTTGCGACAGAAGGTGGTATCAGAGCCTAGCCACTGGTCTGAGCCAAAGAAGTGTTCTGCTGACACTTAAATTCTAAATTTTATGTTAGGAAATAAATTATGGAAATACGTGCATAACTGTATTTATTTGTTATGTGTTATTTGACTATTTGTTAGTTTACAGTATGAGTGATCAAGGACCCTCAGACATGAGTCATCAGTTGTCTGATTCACCTAAGAGTGAAAGTACCTCGTCACAACCTGCCCTTTCGGGGTATGTTGCTGATCAGGAAGAAGGGATATTTGCTTTTAAAGCTCAGTCAGAAGAGCCATTCCCGCATAAGAAACGAGGATGGTTTAGTAAAGAAGCCTTTGCTCGTAGGAAGAGAATGCTAAAGTTGCAACAACAAAGAGTTTTAACAGCTGCTAAGCGAAAGACAGATGCCCATACACAGGTTATGCTTAATAGAAGCCTAGCCAATTTCCATATCCTAGTTACAACTGCTGCTGACCCAAGTCTGGAACAATTAGCAGCACCCCAACCACAACCACAACTACCAATCCCAGATCAACCCATGGAGATAGAAAACCCTGAAAACCAAGTGGAGATGCATGACTGCAACCCAGAAGAAATCCCTAGGGTACCTGCGCCAAACCCCCTAGACCCAAATTATGACCCCTGGTGGGACAATAATAGGGACTTTGTGCAACGTTACCCTATCCATGAAGACACACCCATACAGAACATAGGAGCCTACCCAGGTATGGACCCTTTAGATCCCTATTACCAAGATGATTATATTAGGGAGATTTTAGAAGATCCTTACCGATTTCAGGCACTTTCACCCCCATATCAGGAACCCGCACCCCAGATTCCAAACCCAGTCCTAGAACCTGCACCCCCAATGAGTGCAGAAAACGTCCAAGAACTTAGGACTTTTGGGGAAGAAATTTTAGAAAGCAGTGAGAGAATGCGTCAGGTGGGAGAGCGTCTCGTATGGAAATACGATGAGCGCAATATGGATTTTTAGATAAATCCATATCCGTGAATGTGAGAATGGAGGAAATGGTAGTAATAATAATAAATAATATAAGATAATAAAATAAAATAAAATATGTGTATACGGATGCATATTACTATTAGTGTGATTCTATTTTGTTGGTATTGTAATTTTTATTTCAGTACTAGTGTAATAGACGCTTAGTATATGAAAAGAGTATAGTCGCAATGATCGACGCTTTTGGCAAAAATGCGTGTCATGTGATTAACTATATTAAGATATTATTTGTGATATTAATATGGGGTAATTGTTTAAAATTCAGATGGCCGACGAAGGAAATCAAGGAAATCTGAATAACGATAACCAGAGTAACATTAACGTGGTTAATGAAAATCCGAGTATCAATAACAATGAAAATCAAGTGGATAATAGCACTATCCAACACATAGTAGCACAGGGAATTATAGATGCAATGCCATTTATTCTTCAAACTGTTAAGGATGCTGATAATAAAAGTAAGCATAGCAGTAAGCGACCAAGTGAACCAGAACACAACGTGAATAATGGACCAATACTTCAATTACCTATTCCCAAAAGAAGAAGAACCGTGTCTTACGGTTGTTCTTATAAAGAATTCTGGTCTTGTAAACCAATGGAATTCTCAGGCAACGAAGGGGCCATTGCAACCTTACGCTGGATAGAGAAGACTGAGGCAGTCTTACGGATAAGCAAGTGTGCTGAAGAAGATAAGATACTGTTTGCTTCTAATCTGTTTAAGAATGCAGCACTAGAATGGTGGAACACTATCCTCCAAACAAGAGGAAGTGATAGAACCTACAATATGGAATGGGAAGAATTTAAGAACAAGATAGAAAGAAAATTCTGCCCACCTAATGAGAAGGAACAGATAGCAAACAAATTCTTAAATCTTAGGATGACTGGTGTGGATAGTAAGGGATACACTAAAATATTCTTCGAATATGCTAGAATAGTGCCAACCCTTGCTTCACCAGAACCAGTACTAATCTCCCGTTATATTTGGGGATTAATTGGAGATATTAGACATGTAGTCAAGACAGCTAGACCTCAAACCATAGAAGAAGCTGTAGAACTAGCAAATACCTTGACAGATGAATTAGTCCATGCCCGAGAAGAAGATCAAAGAAGGAACCTAACCCAAAAGCTCACACAAGAATTTCGTTCTGGAAATTCTAACCGTGGGAAAAATATAGGTTCTACCTCTGCACCCTACTGTAGGTATTGCAAAAGAAAGCATTCCGGAAGATGCTCCATATACTGTAACTTTTGCAAAATATCAGGACACAAGGAAGAAAACTGCAGGAAGAAAGCTAACAGCCGGGTATGTTACAATTGCGGAGAACAAGGTCATATCAAGCTAAATTGTCCAAAATTAGCTCCATCTCCAGACAACAAGAATACTAAAAATGCTAGAGCATTTGTTCTGACTGCAGATGAAGCCAAGATTATTCCAGAGGTCATAGCTGGTACGTTTTTAGTTAATGATATTTTTGCTAAAGTATTATTTGACTCTGGTGCAAACCAAAGTTTTATTAATACATCATTTTGCAAATTTCTAAATCAGTCATTAACTAAACTACCACAAGAATACTTAGTAGAGACAGCCAATGGAGAAACCGTAAGGATTTCTGAAATCTTGCAGGGAGCAAACATAGAAATCTTAAACCAAAAATTTAGGGCAAATCTTTATCCCATGAATCTGGCAGGATTCGATGTTGTTTTAGGAATGGATTGGTTAATAGCTAATAAAGCCAGTATTTTATGTGATCAAAAGTTAATTCAAGTAAATTCACCAAAAGGTAATATGATCACAATTAAAGGAGATAAACCCTCTAGGTCCACTAAATTTATCTCTGTGATGAAAACTGCAAGTTATATAAGAAAAGGTTCCATAGTGTATTTGATTTCTATAATCACTAACACTAAAGGAAAGGATTTAAAAGATATTCCAGTAGTATCTCAGTTTTCAGATGTATTTCCAGAAGAATTGCCAGGGCAACCTCCAGATAGAGAAGTTGAATTCAGAATCCATTTAATACCAGGAACAGCACCGATTGCCAAAACACCTTACCGTTTGGCACCTACAGAAATGCAAGAATTAAAGAAACAATTAGACGAATTGTTGGAGAAAGGATTTATACAACCAAGTTCGTCGCCATGGGGAGCGCCGATATTGTTTGTTAAAAAGAAGGACGGATCAATGCGTATGTGCATTGACTACCGTGAATTAAACAAAGTCACGATTAAGAATCGGTATCCATTACCAAGAATCGATGATCTGTTTAATCAACTGCAAGGAGCTTGATTTTTCTCTAAAATCGATTTAAGGTCAGGATATCATCAATTAAAGGTACAGGAAGAAGACATTCCTAAGACCGCATTTAGAACAAGGTATGGCCATTATGAATTTACTGTCATGCCATTTGGTTTAACCAATGCCCCAGCTGCATCTATGGACATGATGAACCGAATATGTAAGCCATATTTGGATAAATTCATAATTGTTTTCATAGATGATATTCTAATTTATTCTAAGAATAAAGAAGATCATGCAAAGCATTTGCACGCACTTTTAAGTTTATTAAGAAAGGAAAAGCTTTATGCTAAATTCTCTAAGTGCGAATTTTGGTTAGAACAGGTACAGTTTCTCGGACATTTAGTTAATCATGAAGGAATTCATGTGGATCCAACAAAGATTGAGGCAATTACTAAATGGAAAACCCCTGAGTCACCAACCGAGGTTAGAAGTTTCTTATGATTGGCCAATAATTATAGAAGATTTATTCGAGATTTTTCTATAATAGTCATTCCCTTAACTAAGCTAACATGTAAATCAGTTAAGTTTGAATGGGGATTAAAACAAGAAGAAGCCTTTAGAATTCTTAAGCAAAGATTAACCCATACACCCATAATAGCATTACCAGAAGGAGCTGAAGACTTTGTAGTCTATTGCGATGCTTCTAGATTAGGTTATGGATGTGCATTGATGCAACGACAAAAGGTTATAGTTTACGCATCCAGACAACTTAAGAATCATGAAGAGAATTATTCAACCCATGATTTAGAATTAGGAGCTATAATTTTTGCTCTTAAGATTTGGAGACATTACCTTTATGGTAGCAAGTTTACCATATTCACTGGTCATAAGAGTTTAAGGTACATTTTCAAACAAAAGGAATTGAATATGAGGCAAAGACGCTGGATGGAATTGCTAAGTGACTATGATTGTGATATCCAGTATCATGAAGGAAAAGCAAATGTAGTGGCAGATGCTTTAAGCCGAAAGTATCATGAAAAACCAAAAAGGGTACGTTCTCTTAAATTAAATCTGCTAGTAGATTTAAATGATCAGATAAGAGAAACACAAGAATCAGTAATCAAGGATGATTCTGAGAAATTAAAAGGTATGCTAAAAGAATTGAAACAAGGAATAGATGGAATTTGGAGGTTCCATAAAAAAGAGAATGTGGATACCTAAATTAGGAAACCTACGTCATCGTATATTAGAAGAAGCCCATAAGTCTAAGTATATGATGCATCCAGGAAGTGATAAAATGTACCAGGATTTAAGGAAAAATTTCTGGTGGATAGGAATGAAAAAGGACATAGCAGCCTATGTTTATAAATGTTTAACCTGTTCACAAGTCAAAGCTGAACTGTAACATCCGTCAAAACGGTTCCCAAAATCCGACCCATTTTGAAATACGGATCCTAACTCTTGAAACTCCGAAAAACTTTCGCGAAATAAATAACCGATGAAGGATTTATTCTAATATCAATTTAGTTCTTTGTTTATCTTATTTGTTTAATCAATTAATTTGGTCAGTAATTTAAACTATTAATTTCGTAGTCTAACCAAGTTAGTTTTGTTGGATTAATCAAGTTAGATAAGCAACTTAGTATGGTTTAACCTAAGTATAAAAGTGTAGTGAAAACCCTAGTCTCTCATTTTTAATCAGCCGCTTAACATCACTTGGTTCCCTCCCATTCATTCTGCTACCCTTTACAACTCAGCCAAATGCACACACAAAGAACCCCAATTAACCTAGAACTTCATCTTCCTCTCCCACATTCAACCACCAGCCGACACCCCACCCCCTTTCCCTCTCGATCCCGTTCAGCAACGGCTCCGGTCGTCTCCTTCTTTACCGGCAGACCCAACACACCCAAAACTCCTCACCTCATTCCTCCTCCTTAAACCACAACACAACTCCACCTCTGCTTAATTGAACGGTCGGCCACCACCATTCCGGTGGTGGCATACGATGGCGCGAACACAGACGCGAAGGGAGAGAGAGACGCGAAGAGAGAGAGAGAGAGACGACTGAGAAGGGAGGCCGACACCATTCGTGGCGGCGGCGACGGGGTAAGTGGTGGTTATTTTCAGCTTATTTTCGGTCTGATTCTCGATTCCGGTTTGTTTTGCTCAAGTTCGTATGTTTATTCTGGTACGGTTCAGATTCGAGTCGATGTGTGGCTGGAGTTCGTTGGGCTCGGGTCAGGTCCAATCGCAGGTTTGGGTTCGCGTTCAGTTCGGGTCAGCGGGTCCAGTCCTCGGATGTTAACGGGTCTGGTTCGACTCAGGTACAGGGCCCAGGTCAGTTGCAGACGGCTTCGGTTCACCCGGTTTGGTTCGAAGTTCAGACTCGAGTGCAGCCTTGGTTCAGATTCGATGTTCGGCTCTCTTTTTCAGTCAACTCCAGTCAACTGTGGTCAAACATAGTCAACACCGTTTCGGTATACCTTTCTTATTTCTTGATCTCTCGTTTGATTCCTCTGTTACAAATAGTGTAGTTTCTGATGTTTTAATCATCCAACTGAACTGAATATCTATAATTTACCGTTGAACCTTTTTTTTTATTTATATAACTTCAGCATAGGCTTTGATCATTTTCATGACAAAATTTATCGTATTTATACAATATACACCATAAACATGATGTTTGATTATTACTGTTAACATAAAGTTGGAAAGAAAATTATAACAGTGGACATTTCCTTTTTATTTGTCTATATTCTTTTCTATCTAATTAAAACCATAAGCTTAAATCTAAATAGTTAGCAAATTATTTTTTTATATAAATCATTAATTTATAAACAAAATACTAAAAACTTCAAACCTAAATAATAATAAGTTCGTGATATTCTAAATATCTAGGCTAAACTCTCTCTCGTTCGTACTCTTGAATTGTTTCAAATCTTTACTCGTGCGTTATTTTACCAGGAGTCGTAATCGTAACAACTCATAATCTCGAGACTTCGGTGTTCCATCCTCCTAAACTCGTACACTCGTCAGCACTTGGATAATCGGAAGCATTTGCAATATCGTGAGTATACTCGTATTTCCCCCTTTTACTTTTACCACTTTTGGGGTGTAACATGTTTACTTATCAACAACTTACACATGAACATTTTGCTTAAACACATGAACATTCCTATTAACATGCTTGTATACGTGATGGCTTGATACTTTAAACTTGGGTGAAACTTATGTGTTGAACTTATCATTAACTTCGTACGAGCCAAACCGTGACATATGTAGCGCTATAGGATTAACGACCCGCCGCCCGTAACTTGTGGTTATGTCATGAGCATGTTGCGTTTCCTTGGTTTGATATGTTAGACACATGCCATATTTAAATGTTTATCTTGAATCACATGCTTGCTATGCGGAATTGTTCAAAACTTATCATTTGTTATGTACGTACCAAACTTGTATACTCGCCTTTGCTTTTGCATTGAATTGTATTTTAAACATGTTACAGGTTGATGATGACGATGCTATGAAAAGAAGTAGCGTTGATGCCTAGATACACATATAGACGTTTAGGTTTAATATGTTGTATCAATTTTGCTTACGTTGTCATGTGTTTCTTTTGAAATTGTTGTTATTTGAGTTATGTAATGTTGACAATTTGAAATTTTGGAATGAAATGGGAATTATTTATATATTGTCACAAATAGTGTTATGATGTCTCGAGCAATCTTCACACTTCGTCTCATCCCGATGTTTCCGCCATTGGTTGGGGTGTGACAGATTGGTATCAGAGCCATAACTATAGGGAATTAGGAAAAGTAGGAATGCTTTAACCTAGTCTATAGTTTTAGAACTTTATTCTTGTGTATTGCTTGAAACTACTTGCATGTTACTTTACTCGCTTCTCATTTATTCACTTGACTTTTAAACATATAAGTCGCTTGTGTGTTAATACTTGAATTGCTATTCCTATGTGTCAATACTTGTCTTACTATGTGTCGATACTTGATTTATTGATCTATTCTTTGCGTGTTATTTTCGACATGCCTTTTATGTGCTTATACTTGTTCGTTATTTCCTTTAACATACGCCTTTTTCCAAGGCATTTTACTCGATTTTTCTCTTAAACTCGAAAACACTCATATTATACAAACGAGACGAGTTTACCAAAATAGGCGTGAAACCCACAATTTGGTAAACGACCCTCATCCCGCTTGATTCTATTTTTCGCATGAAATTCACCATTAAGTTAGGAGTGAAATCCACATCTTAACGAAAATTTCAAATTTAAATTCTAGTGGACGCTCGTCAACGGGTCGAAATTTAGTTTGACCCGACGAGTGCCAACTACACTTAGGGTACGAAGTCGTCAAGTTAGGTGTGAAACCCGCACCTTGTCGACTAGTCCCGCTCCTTGATTTTACAAATCCCGCCAGGTCTCGAATTTTCGATTGAATTGGAACGTGTAGTAACCGGAAGGGTAAATATCATTAACCGACACGTCGGCGAGAGTATTTCACCTATTAGGCCAAAGCATGTTGTTAATTTCAAAAGACCTTTCGACCACTTTGGTGAGTCAACGTTCTGTTTAGGAACCATCCAAATTTCTTTTTATCAAGATTACGTTTTATTATTTTTGACCTTTTATGATGAAACTCACTCTTGTCAATTTTGAACAATTTTTCGAGATTTCATTTTTGCGCACACATCATACTCTTACTTTTCATACGATTATACATTATTAGCATACATAATTTTATGTAATTTTATTTACACTTCTTGCAACAACAAATGGAGACATGTCGTCAAGATAGGAGTGATTCCCTTACCTTGACGACTAACTCCGTTTTATTTCTCACCTTACAACGACCTCACCAACGAGTTAGGGGTGATTCCCTTACCTAGGTGATCATTACCAACGCTATCTTTTAATAGGCTATATTATGTAAACACGATCATGTTTATACCTAAATCATTTATCATGTATTTCAAAATGCTTCATTTATTTAAACGTACCTCTTATTCTATAATCTATTTTCACATCACTCGCTTACACAAAAATTTTAATGTTACCATAAACGCGTGTTCCTCGATTTTCAAAATTTCACGAAATACTACTTGTCAGCCTAGTCGGTTTAATAAATCCGTTGCCCATAAATTCACTAATCAACGTAAACATTGAAACACGCTCCTCTCACACCATTAAACTAGAGACTGTTATTCTCAATTGAGAATCAAATCAACTTTTTCGCACACACCTATAAAATATTACCAATATTATTCAATCATTTACTAAATTCCTTTTCAAAACCAATGAAACATTTTTCAACAATCACTAAGTTCATGTACCAAATTCCTTTTTCTAAGGATCCACTTTTTCACAAGAAGCTGTAAGTTTCAAAATTTTCTAACACAAAGTTACTTAAAACGATGCAAACTTATTAACCTCTAGAACTTTTCAAAACCTCACTCGATACGTCAATTAAATTCAAAACACGTGGGCAAGGAAACTTCATAAGAACCGGCAAATTTTCAACTTATGTAAACTCTTTTAAAACCGCAGTAGCATTTCCATTCCTTTACAAAACACTTTCCACATAACCAATAGACGTTTTATACTCTCTTACATTCACAAACTAGAGTCTATATTTCGTGACAACTCAATCTATTTTAACTTCACGTTTTGCGCAAACAACTATATATGCATACCATATTACACGTTTTAGTCAATATCTCACGACAATCTCACGCGCGTCACTCGTTCCCTTCTCTTTCATACTCAAAATTTTTAATCTTTTACGCGCGTAAACTCGTGCATTTTGATCTATACTATAAACAAAATCATTATTTCCTACGTCCATACTTATACATTTTATGTCTTCACTAATGTTCACACTTACACATTTATGTTATACTCACGATTCAAAATTCATACGTTTTACGTTATACACAATTATACATTTACGATGCACTTACATTCATGTTTATATTACATTCATATTCATGTTCATACATTTTATGGTTTCATTTACGCATATACAACCTTGTTTACACTTATATACATACAACATATATTTTATTCATACTTAAACCTTCATGTGTTACACCTATATTCACGTTCATACATCTTATGTTCACACTTATAATCGTATTCATACTCATACGCTTATGTTTATACTTATACTCATGTTTGTACTCACACTTATACTTATTTTTCATACACATTATGCTTATCTTTTTTCTCATACTCATGCCATGCGTGTTGTGTCTATGCTCACGTGTGTATTCATATTTAAACTTATGCTATACTTATGCTTCATTTATACACGAGATTTATACTTTTGCAACCATACGCGAGCGAAACCTGAGGGATTCGCTTACGTTGATCTTATGCTATTTGGAACACAAACATGCTTATATGCTAAATTTCTTTTACACGCAGTCTTATTTTCATAATTTATGCATACCTTAATTCATACACAACTAGTACAAGATATGCGGATCATGCGACGATCAATATAATCACGGGTGCACACGGGATTATAGTGATGGGCGTATGAGAAACCATAGAGTGTACTACTGTGTATGGTAAGACACAGAACGTAACATGACACCGAATACGAAACAGACGTAATGTGGTCAAAACATGGTGGATACGCCGCTGGTACTTCCTATATATAAGTGTTTTCACCATGTTACCAAACTTTCGTAAAACGTGCCATGAGAAATTCAGTGTTTTGCAGACCTACTTAGACCTAATACGTGAACCTTAACAACTCACAAACACGTTATATCCGATTATCCACGACGAAACTCCATTCTTAGCACGCTACTTTGTCTATCCGATACTTATGCTATTCTTATACTCATAATCGTTATTAGATCAATCGTTCACCCTTATACCTCAAACATTCTCTGTTGTCTCAAACTCCAAAGCCTCACTTTTAAAGAAACCTCTTCTGTTGCCAAAACCCTTTCAAGCCATCCTTCTGAATAAATTTCGGGACGAAATTTCCTAAAGTAGGGGAGACTGTAACATCCGTCAAAACGGTTCCCAAAATCCGACCCATTTTGAAATACGGATCCTAACTCTTGAAACTCCGAAAAACTTTCGCGAAATAAATAACCGATGAAGGATTTATTCTAATATCAATTTAGTTCTTTGTTTATCTTATTTGTTTAATCAATTAATTTGGTCAGTAATTTAAACTATTAATTTCGTAGTCTAACCAAGTTAGTTTTGTTGGATTAATCAAGTTAGATAAGCAACTTAGTATGGTTTAACCTAAGTATAAAAGTGTAGTGAAAACCCTAGTCTCTCATTTTTAATCAGCCGCTTAACATCACTTGGTTCCCTCCCATTCATTCTGCTACCCTTTACAACTCAGCCAAATGCACACACAAAGAACCCCAATTAACCTAGAACTTCATCTTCCTCTCCCACATTCAACCACCAGCCGACACCCCACCCCCTTTCCCTCTCGATCCCGTTCAGCAACGGCTCCGGTCGTCTCCTTCTTTACCGGCAGACCCAACACACCCAAAACTCCTCACCTCATTCCTCCTCCTTAAACCACAACACAACTCCACCTCTGCTTAATTGAACGGTCGGCCACCACCATTCCGGTGGTGGCATACGATGGCGCGAACACAGACGCGAAGGGAGAGAGAGACGCGAAGAGAGAGAGAGAGAGAGAGAGACGACTGAGAAGGGAGGCCGACACCATTCGTGGCGGCGGCGACGGCGAAGCATCGGCAGAAGCCGTCCGGCGAAGGCGACGGGGTAAGTGGTGGTTATTTTCAGCTTATTTTCGGTCTGATTCTCGATTCCGGTTTGTTTTGCTCAAGTTCGTATGTTTATTCTGGTACGGTTCAGATTCGAGTCGATGTGTGGCTGGAGTTCGTTGGGCTCGGGTCAGGTCCAATCGCAGGTTTGGGTTCGCGTTCAGTTCGGGTCAGCGGGTCCAGTCCTCGGATGTTAACGGGTCTGGTTCGACTCAGGTACAGGGCCCAGGTCAGTTGCAGACGGCTTCGGTTCACCCGGTTTGGTTCGAAGTTCAGACTCGAGTGCAGCCTTGGTTCAGATTCGATGTTCGGCTCTCTTTTTCAGTCAACTCCAGTCAACTGTGGTCAAACATAGTCAACACCGTTTCGGTATACCTTTCTTATTTCTTGATCTCTCGTTTGATTCCTCTGTTACAAATAGTGTAGTTTCTGATGTTTTAATCATCCAACTGAACTGAATATCTATAATTTACCGTTGAACCTTTTTTTTTATTTATATAACTTCAGCATAGGCTTTGATCATTTTCATGACAAAATTTATCGTATTTATACAATATACACCATAAACATGATGTTTGATTATTACTGTTAACATAAAGTTGGAAAGAAAATTATAACAGTGGACATTTCCTTTTTATTTGTCTATATTCTTTTCTATCTAATTAAAACCATAAGCTTAAATCTAAATAGTTAGCAAATTATTTTTTTATATAAATCATTAATTTATAAACAAAATACTAAAAACTTCAAACCTAAATAATAATAAGTTCGTGATATTCTAAATATCTAGGCTAAACTCTCTCTCGTTCGTACTCTTGAATTGTTTCAAATCTTTACTCGTGCGTTATTTTACCAGGAGTCGTAATCGTAACAACTCATAATCTCGAGACTTCGGTGTTCCATCCTCCTAAACTCGTACACTCGTCAGCACTTGGATAATCGGAAGCATTTGCAATATCGTGAGTATACTCGTATTTCCCCCTTTTACTTTTACCACTTTTGGGGTGTAACATGTTTACTTATCAACAACTTACACATGAACATTTTGCTTAAACACATGAACATTCCTATTAACATGCTTGTATACGTGATGGCTTGATACTTTAAACTTGGGTGAAACTTATGTGTTGAGCTTATCATTAACTTCGTACGAGCCAAACCGTGACATATGTAGCGCTATAGGATTAACGACCCGCCGCCCGTAACTTGTGGTTATGTCATGAGCATGTTGCGTTTCCTTGGTTTGATATGTTAGACACATGCCATATTTAAATGTTTATCTTGAATCACATGCTTGCTATGCGGAATTGTTCAAAACTTATCATTTGTTATGTACGTACCAAACTTGTATACTCGCCTTTGCTTTTGCATTGAATTGTATTTTAAACATGTTACAGGTTGATGATGACGATGCTATGAAAAGAAGTAGCGTTGATGCCTAGATACACATATAGACGTTTAGGTTTAATATGTTGTATCAATTTTGCTTACGTTGTCATGTGTTTCTTTTGAAATTGTTGTTATTTGAGTTATGTAATGTTGACAATTTGAAATTTTGGAATGAAATGGGAATTATTTATATATTGTCACAAATAGTGTTATGATGTCTCGAGCAATCTTCACACTTCGTCTCATCCCGATGTTTCCGCCATTGGTTGGGGTGTGACATGAACACCCGAAACCCTCAGGTTTGTTACAGCAATTAGAAATGCCGGTGTGGAAATGGGAATTGATAACAATGGATTTTGTTACTAAATTACCCAAAACAAAGAAAGGTAATGATACAATCTGGGTAATTGTAGATAGACTAACCAAGTCAGCTCATTTCCTACCAATGAAGGAAACTTTCAGTATGGAACAATTAGCTAGACTATATGTAAAAGAAATTGTTTCTTTACATGGAATTCCTTTATCAATTGTTTCTGATAGAGATAGTCGATTTACCACTCATTTTTGGTCAAGTTTCCAAAAGTCAATCGGAACCAAGTTAAAGATAAGTACGGCTTATCATCCTCAAACGGACGGACAAAGTGAAAGAACCATTCAGACAATGGAGGATATGCTTAGAGCTTGTGTAATCGATTTCGGAGGTAATTGGGACGATCACTTACCTTTAATATAATTTTCATATAATAATAGTTATCACACAAGTATCAATGCTGCACCATTCGAAGCACTTTATGGACGAAAGTGCCGAACCCCAGTCTGTTGGGCAGAAATTGGGGAAAAGCAACTATCTGGACCTGAGATAGTACAAGAAACAACCGACAAGATCATTCAAGTCAAGGAACGACTAAAAGCAGCACCCATTTGTGGGTCTTCATACAGTGGTGGGTAGTGATTGCAACTGGAGTGTTGAGGGGTGCTAAAGTGAAAATCCCCTCCTCGCGCGGATATTCGTGCGCCTGTTCTCCTACGCCTTGGTGGTTCTGGAGGTGCTTGATGAACTGGCGGCGGTGGTGGCGGTGGCGTGACTGCCACGAAACGTGAATCCTCAGAGGGATCCTGCTGCTGTTGTTGCTGTGGATTATGAGAGGGTGTAAAATACCACTCATACTGGTTAAACCTCGCTTGGTAACTGTCTGGACCACCGTAGGGTGATCCATGGAAGGATGATCCATCAGAGATCTCGATGGGATGGTTGGGGGTCCCGGTTGCAGGCTCGACGGGATCCGTGTCCTCATCCATGTCCATTGCATTGTCTCCTGAGAAATGGTCTTCAGGTCCTAGTGGGTTAAAACCCACTGGTTCTGCAATATAGTTTGCCGGGTTAAACCGGCCCTGAAACACAGGAGTGGGGTCGCCAAAGGAACGGTGCGAAGCAGATCGCTGCAACGGTAAGAAGGAGTGGCGTGAGTCATCGGGCTCGTTTTCTGACTGCGGCCCAACGGAGTGACGGTAAGGAGGCGTTGAGCTGTGCGAGACAAACCGTCTAGCAGGCTCTAAATGGTTCCTCCAGTTTCCCTGAGGATCGGCACTCATAGTAGCCGAAGGAGTTCGCCGGTGTGAAGGCCCGACCTCATGATCGTTGGGGGCGGTGATTGGCCCCTTGCCTCGTCCTCCTCTTCGGAATCTTGGTGGCACATTTCCTGTCAAAACAAATGAAAGATACAACAAGAAATATAAAGGACAAGTTAAGATTAAAAACAAATTTGGATTTGTCTAGACTCGAAATTTTAGGAATGTGCAACTGTGTAACTGAGATCAAACACAAAAGGCTAGTGTTTAATTCACTCAGTGTTGGCTCTGATACCAACCTGTCACACCCCGATATTTCCACGTATTACCGGTGGGCCCGGTGGGGAGTATCGTGACGTAGTTGATATCATCATAGTCAAACAACACAATATTTAAATGCACAGCGGAAGCAAAAGATAGATATTATTTCAACTGAATAAAAGTGTAATATTTAAGTATCACAACACAGTTGAAACAGATCCACAGGTGGATCAAATGAAAAGAAAACATTGTTCAACAGTTTTATGGCATCCAAGCTTGCGAGACTTATTGTGGATGCTATGAGAAAGCCAGCCTATTTCGAGTAGTACCTGCACTTAACCTTTTTGGGAAAATACGTCAGTTTACACTGGTAAATACAATTAACCGACTCATTTTGAAAGTTTAATAAAATTGATTTGAATGCACGTGGCACAAAACTCTTTATAACTTGGAATAATTATTTAAATATAATACTTGTAAAAGAATTACATGTTTCTTATGCGTTCAGTAGCCCGGTTCGTGCCGGGTTAAAGATCAATAGACACACCACATTATTTATTTAGGCACTGACGGGTGTACGCCTACACCCCGTGCTTAGGTCGTGGCCATTTCGTAAAATGATGCCAAGGATATCCGGGACATGGTCATTAACCCCCCAAAGGCGTTTAAGAAAACAAAACATATTTTTAAACGGGTCATCTCGATAATACTTAACCACCAATCGATTAAGGTCGAATGCCCGACCAAGCGGTATTTTAGATACCGTACCCCAAGCCCGTATAAGGGAAAATAAGTTAAAAGTATTTACCTTTGCAAGTAATAATCACAACAAGCAAGTGCACGTAGCTTTTACCGGGTCTCCTATTCTGGAACGAAGGTTCATAATAACCTATTAGAATCATAACGGGTCTTTAAATAAGCCTAACTTAGACCGGTTAGTTTTAAAGGAAGATACGGTTCGAACGCATGATTAAGCGAAGACCGGAATAGAATGTGATTTAGACCCGACAAGTTTGAAGACTTGTATAATATGGGTAAACTAAACACATTCTGGATTTTGAGATAAAAATGATAAGGTTTGACCCGTTTCGGCTAATTTATGCAAACTAGTTACATAAACCGAACCGAACGCGAATAACGCATAACGGGTAACCGAAAGAGTCACTAACAGGTTTCCTAAGTTAATATGCCTTAAATATGTTGTGATATCAGAAGGATACCTTCCATTATGCCCAAAACGATTTTAATCTCAATTTAAGCCCCGTATGGGTATTTTGGTCATTTTAAAGATTATAAAAGAGATTAAATGTAATTCTGAGATTCGGGTCTGAAATAATCATTAAAACAACTTAACTTAATAGGTTATATTAGTTGGTGATAAGTATTATATGCCAAAAATGGTTTTAAACCCATACTAGGTGTTTAATACGCGTAAAAAGCCGTTTTAAGCGATTTCCGGGTTATACAGGAAATCTGAGTTTGTTGATCAGGTTATAAAGTTCAGAATACTTCATTTATTATATAAAATCAGTAGCAATTGGATTGGTGTCAAAATACTATGTAGAATTCATTTTATAAACAAAAAGGGTATAATCGGTATTTACCGAATCAAGGTAATAACCTTAGGTTATGATCAGGTTAAAAATAATTAACATCTTCAAAAATCCCAAAATATTATATTACATCAGTGGGTAAAATGTTTGGTGTCAAAAATTGGGTTTAGATAGGCTTTACGCTAATTACGCCGTTTAATTAATAAAAAGCTTTCTAATTACGCTATTGAGCATAACTCCTAATCTAGACCTCCAACTGATGTGAAATTTTAGGGACATATTTAAAAATCAGTAACAAAGATTATTGTCCTCTCACATTTCCAAAATTCTCGTTTTAAGGTCAAATGGGCATATTGGTCAACATTAGGCATTTAACGGAAACATCGGACAATCAACGAGTCAAGTAGTATAAACGCAGAGGGTTATACTATCATGCAAGCTGGTCCTAACGGAGCTCTAAAGCATTTCTAAATCCATCTAAATCGGGTCAGAACTGAAGTCAAAGCAAAAGTCAAAGTTTTGCGACTTTCGGTTCCGAATCGCGCTTAAACAGAAAATTGTCGGATCAAACAAGCTTAGACCAGTTCTTAAACTAATTACCAAGTTATATGAGTGATAAAATGGGTTACACGCCTTCTACATTGCTAATTATATGTTAATTCAAAAATTAAGGTTCAGTTGACTTTTTATAACGAACTTTGACCCGACAAATGATATAGTTAGAGCGAGAATCAGAGGGTGCCCTTTTAAGGGTTTGATACCCACATAAATACCAACTTATAACAACCTTTAGGTTGACTAATCACTGGACCATTAGCGATTAATCGTTAAGTCAAACCTTAATTACGACGGTTTGACTTTAAGCTAATTAACTAAGTAAAACATGATTAAGGAAGGTTAAGGATACTTACCAAGGTCCTAATTACGACCATGAATGCTTGGGGACTGATCTTATGCTCCAGGAAGTTCCACAAATGAAGTTGTGAATGAATGATCAAAGTTGCAACATTGTGCTCCTTTATATAGTGAGTTTGATCTCACTAGATCATGCCAAGCAATGCTATACATGTTCCCTGATGTTAAACATGTGTCTCTAGTGCCTAAGAACTAGTAGGGGTCGCTCATGGAAGTGAAAATATCCATTTAAGTCGGTTATATCGTTCATAACAGGCACCTGTCATATTTCTGTCGCTGGGGATGCCTTACGGACCGTAAGGCAAGACCTTTACGGTCCGTAAGCCTTTACCAGAGGGCAAAAATTTGTGACCTTTCAAGCTTCGAACAGGCAACTAGATATTATGAATTTGGGCCTCTATTATCAGTATGGGGCCTCTTGATTGGGTCCTGAACAGTTTACACCACCTTGATATGTTTTAAAGTTTCCTTGGATTCTTTTAAAATGGCCATAAACGAAGGTTGTCGTGCACATCCTCATAGGATCCCATTCTTGCAAATATGAATCAATCATTGTTAGTATTAACCGGATTAGGATGCTTATCAGATGTTTATAACACAGGTTAAGGGTTGGGATTTATACATAGGTCGCTCAGAGGTATGTATTAACATGTCGACGCTTTTAACTCCTCGTACACGAATTTTATCATAACTTTCTCATATGATAACGAAACTTGGTGAAATTTTTATCATGCATTCTAGTGAGCATAATTAATCGTTACAAAGCTTCGGGTTTGCTAAAAGGTTACTCAGATGTATACATTAAACATGTTGACACATTTAACTCCTGTAGTTTGAAATCTCTCACTTTCTTCCACAATTAGTTTCGTATGATCCATGATTCATTCGTTTAAGGGTATAAACACCATGTAGGGTTATTGTAAAGTATATTTATCCATTGTTGACATTTTGGACACTTACATTTACATACTTTCCTTGTTTGTCAACTTTAGTCCTTCTAGAACATTCTTTCACACGTTCAAGCTTATGACACGTGTCAATACATTATTGGACATGAATTTTCGAGGTGTCACAGCTAAGTCCCAGGTATGTTGGACCTTTTAAGATTATTAGAAGAATAGGACCTGTAGCCTATCAGCTACAACTGCCAGAGGAGATGGCAGGAATACATGATGTGTTTCATGTATCTAATCTCAAAAAGTGTTTAGCTGATGAATCACTGATAGTACCTCTTAAGGATATAGAGGTAAATGAACAACTCAAGTTTGTAGAAAGGCCTCTACAGATTGAAGACAGGAAGGTCAAGAATCTTAAACATAAGAGACTAGTTCTGGTCAAAGTGAAGTGGGATTCCAAAAGAGGACCTGAGTACACATGGGAGCTTGAATCTGAAATGCAAAGGAAATATCCGCACTTGTTCCAGTAGATCTCGAGGACGAGCTCTAAAACAAGGTGTGGAGGATGTAACAACCCTCGGTAAAACCGACACCCTCATAATATTTCTGACACTCTAATATATTGTAGAATATCCCAATATGTCTTATATTACACCCCGTTGGTAGAAACCAAGCCCCAAGTATGTTATAACATTTAAAATAAATTAAAAACAATAGATATTGAGTTGAGGCGGGCCGCGTAGGACCCCACCCTAACTTCACGCGGGCGGTATGAAGGTATAGATTTGATTTCGTTGATTTCATTAACTTGATACGGGCCGCGTAAGTGTTCCCTTTAGTATACGCGGGCCGCGAGTGCCCTGAATTGTGGCGCAACCCGGTGCCGCCACGTGGCCCAACACCCGGACAAGCTAGTTGATGACCCAGCTAAGCTACGCAGTTGACCGGAGTCAACGCGGGCCGCGTAGCCCTATGTCTACCCTTACGCGGGCCGCGTGGAGACCAGTATCAGCAACTATATAAGAAAGCAACGGGTTTTCGTTTTCCGTCGCTCACAATTCATTCTCAATCTCGAAATTCTGTAGTAAAGTGATTATAAACGGGTATTATATCCCCCTAATTAGCGAGGTTCTGCTCCGTTGTAAGTATTATAACCCCAGTTTCGTAATAGTTACGCTGCCCGATTGATTTAGGGTTCCGTAACAACTGTCGTGGTTCTGCCCGACGTAGTTGTTGGAATGCCGTCTCGGGGAGGGTATCATTAATATTTTCAAAGGGTTATGATACTAACCAATGTATATTTGTATAAATTATAGATTATATCTCGGAAACCCTTACTAGAAGTCTAACATAGCAATGTGAGTTTATCCTCTTTTTGTTAACCTTTTTGGAATATTTTACAAAACCTAAATTGTTTACAATGTGATTAAGCGGTGATTGAGTCTTTGTAGAAATAAACAATGTGATCGCTCTCAATACTGTTTTAATTGATAAATGTTTCTTGATTAAACTGGGATTCACTCACCAGTATTTCCGACTGACAAATGTTTTTAAAACGCGTTACAGGTAACAAAATGTGACAGCCAATTAGTAAAAAGCCAGCTGGAGAGCACTGAAGGCTTGGGAAAAATGTGGCTATAAAAGTTACCCAATAAACGATGTTTTAAATTCAATAAAATAGGGTTTGTCCCTATAAATGTATTGTAATAAGAAACTTGGGTTTTGCCCATGTGTTTATTAATATCAATTATGGTGGTTTTACTCTGATAAACATTTCCTAACTACGGTCCTGATGTAAATTCCACTGCCAAATTAACGAAACCTGATACCACCACCACTGAGCTCGCGTCCGCCCGTTCCCGGGACAGATAAGGGATCGGGGGTTGCGACACCATTATCCACGAATGGATGTTAACTTTAGCCGGAAGCCATTTAACCCATTCCATAACGTAACCAATGTCGTTCACAGATTCTGAATAGATACTCCTTTTCACCGCTTTCACCGAGAAGTTACCAGACTGTTCTGACGTCCATTTCCACCTGTCAGGCGAGTTTGATAATTGGACATTATCCAAACATGCAATCAGCGACTGCAGGTTGCCCAAGAGACCCGGTTCAGCCAACTGTTCCTTCCATCCCCACGTGAGAATCTTTTCCGAACCTTGCATCGAAATCCTATCTGCAACCACACACTTTTTGTTTGATCCCATGCGAAAAAGATCTGGGAAACTGAATTTGAGAGGCTCGTTTGAGGCCCAAGAATCCAACCAAAACGCTATATCACGTCCGTTACCTACTTCTCCTTTCAAAAAATTCTGGATCGCGTTACCTCCAATCTTTGTGTTTATGAAGACTTTAGCAATGTTATTCCAAACACCTGAAAAAGACCTTTTGAAGGGAATACATTCCCATTCGACCCGAGTAAAGTGGAGCGCATCAACAATTCTTTTCCAAAGGAAATTCTTTTCCGTTTTATACCTCCATCCCCATTTGACTAAAAGTGACGTGTTAATATCATAGAGCTTATTAATCCCTAAACCCTCGTCTTTTTTGAGCCGAGAAACTCTTTCCCAACTAACCCAGTGCATCTTTCTTTCCTCAACGGAACCTCCCCATAAAATTTTTTTGATCATTCCTTCCAAATCTGATATAACCTTCTTCGGAGCTTTATAGAGAGAAAAATAATAGCAAGGTAAACTTTCCAGCACCGATTTGATAATGACCACCCTATCCATGAGACTTCCAGTTAGCTAGACGAGACCGGAAAATGTCATAAACCGGTTGCCAATTGTTGATTCTATTCATATTGGCTCCCACTTTAAGCCCAAGATATCTAAAAGGAAGAGAGTCTGGTCTACATCCAACCTCGTTAGCCATAACTCCAGTTTCTGTCATATCCACACCGATCCCGTAAAGATTGGACTTGTCGATGTTAATCTTGAGACCCGAACACACGAAGAAACACCGAAGAATTCTAACTATGCTCACCACTTCCGATTTTGACCATTCCCCCATGACTATTGCATCATCTGCGTAAAGAAGGTGAGTAATAACCGGCCTGTTATTAGGCGTTGAAATCCCAATTATCACACCCATCTCTTTTGCCCGATTAAGCATACACGAAATGGCCTCCATGA
This sequence comes from Helianthus tuberosus, assembly GCA_030545235.1. Lineage (NCBI taxonomy): Eukaryota > Viridiplantae > Streptophyta > Magnoliopsida > Asterales > Asteraceae > Helianthus > Helianthus tuberosus. The sequence continues at coordinate 22,870,825 of CM060381.1, read as the reverse complement.
CAACTAAGAACAAAAAAGGAGACAGCGGGTCTCCTTGTCTCATTCCCTTTTCACATTTAAAAATAAAAGTGGGCGCTCCGTTAACAAGAACGGCCGAATTAGCCGACTCTAAAACGCCCATTATCCATTTGCACCACTTATTCTGAAAGCCCATTTGCCGAAGAGTATTGATCACAAACCTCCAATTCACATTGTCATATGCCTTATCAAAATCAATCTTGAGCAAGAATGCTTTCGAATTCCTTTTCTTGATCCACGAGATCAATTCGTTGACTATGAAAGGCCCATCCAATATGAATCTACCCTTTAAAAACGCCGACTGCGTCTCAGATATGACACCCTCTAGAACCAACCTCATCCGATTCGCCAAGACCTTGGAAATAGCCTTACTAATCACTCCAACCAGATTAATAGGCCTAAAATTGTTTAAAGAGACTGGGTCGGGAACTTTAGGAATAAGAGCGATGTAAGAATTTCCACATCCACTACTTATCTCCCCTGAGTTGAAAAACCAATCAAAAATTCTCACAAAATCTTCTTTAAACAAATCCCAAAAGTATTTAATAAACTTAAAATTAAAACCATCGGGCCCCGGAGACCGATCGTCTCCACATTAAAAAATGGCGTTCTTGATTTCAAGTTCCGTGAAAGGTTCCTCAATCATACTACCCTCCTCCTCCGAATTTTTTTTAATATTATGACAGAAAAGATCGGGTCTGATCGACATCGGATCTTTAAATTTATCACGAAAGAAAGTAAGAACCTGTTTCTTTATCTTGGCCGGTTTGGCGCACCACTCTCCGTCGATAGAAAGGCCATGAATACTATTAGAAGCTTTCCTGTTGTTAACCGAAGCGTGAAAAAATTTGGAGTTCTCATCACCCTCTAACGCCCACTTGACCCGAGCTCTTTGTCTTAAATCCAAACATTTCCTATCTTCAATTTCTTTAATAATTTTTCTGTTCTCCGACATAAAATACTCAAGCGTTGGTTGACAAGTTGCATAGCTAGAAAATACATATGTTAACAATTTTTTCTTCGAGAACAAGTGTGCTAATAATGACTTAACTTTTTTTCTTTTTTTGGCTAGATAAAAGTTAAAGTTATGCTCCCATAACTTTAACAAGATAAATTATGATCAAATCATTTTTGTTTATCTAATGTAGAGTCAAAGTTATACACCTACCGCTAAATCATACCCCCGAGTCCTTCACATAGAACCATTGCAAACAACTATCAAAACCCATGAAAAACCACAACAATCCCCAACTCTATCGCCATGAATTAAGGGTACCTTCTTTATTCAATAAATTAACGAGAAACACTTGCTCAAAGCGCTAAAACACGATCAAGGCTTAACACCCATGTAAAGATGGTTTATTGATTAGTGGTGGAGTCTAAGCCCAATAAAACACTTCTCTCTAGCTTTTATTCTCTAGAAAACCTTCAATATACCTTATCGAGTTGAGCACTAACTCGTTTTTCTATTTATAATTATAGCAAAATAACTATAATAGTCTTTACGACGTATTTGATTGAACTAAATATGTTATTTAAGGACTAAAATTGAAAAAAAAAAGTGATTTTTTAAAACCGAATGGTTACTAAAGGCTTGGTTCCGGTTTGATCTTACTGTTTGGACTTTATCAGGACTTTCTATAAATGCGTAGCATATAAAATAAAAAAAAAAATCCATGTGCCCTTGTCCTCTTAAGTATATTCTTTGATGAATAAAATGCTAGTTTTTATGGTGTATTTTTTATATAAATATTAACGTATGAAAAGGTTGTGATTGTTTAAAAATCGTGTAGGAAGTTGGTTTAAAAGTCAACAATATGTTATTGAGGATTGAACCATATGTTTTAAAAGTTGTAATTACTTAAACTCTTAAAATAATGTGAAACTTAAACTTAAGTCCTTGAGTGTCCATCCGATAAATACACTCACCCTCGTTACTGAACTTTTCAGTTGTATACCGATGACACACTGAAGCCCAAGGCAGAAACAAAGCACATATTAACACATGCTTTAAATTTGTTGTAAACTTTTTAGGTACTTGTATTCCCAGATTCAAAAGGGTTACACACGTTGCTGACTGCTGAGTGATCTTATGGAGGAGTCATTTTCTAGAACCAATTTACATTTCTTCACTAATTGTGGGGAATTTATACAACCTCCTAAACCCTTGTATTCATGATTTAGATTATTATTATTGTAATAATATTGTTATCGTAATCAAAATGAACAAATGTTTATTTTTAGAAAATGGACAAAAAAGTGATTTAGGAGTTAGGATTTACCTTAAGTAAGTGTTAAACGGAGGTTATTAGACGTTCAAAAGAGTTGGCTACAGTTTAGGGATTATAATTTAAGGCGAGTTCTTCGAAGATCTACTTATGAGTTTTAATGAACAAACTTGTCTCTTCAAATATATTATTTTTCATGTCGTGTTTGGCGTAATATGTGAATAGACTCTTCAATTCTGGTCTTAAGTCAAGAAACTAAAAGTTAAACTTGCTATGTATTCAGGTAAGAAGAGCAACTTGAGTGGCACAATATTTACATTTGCCCCTTGCTATACTTTCTCACTTTCTTCATTGACACTAGCAATCTCTTATTTCCCCCTAGGCGTGTTTTTTATGAAAAAAATCGTGAGGCGTTTCATATAAAACGCCTGATTGACAAATTTGTTGGCCAATGGATCGTTGGCAACAGTCACTTTAACGGCTACATTTTTTATACTCTTTTTTTAATTCAAATTCCATATCTATATATATACACACTCACAATCCATATACCACAACCCACAATACCACTAAAGATAAACACGACCCCACACCATCTTCTACAAAAATGGATTCCCCCATGTTTTCGTCATCTGTTGCCAATTATTATTACTAAGAGTTTTTAGCCGATGCGTATGAGTCGACCGACGAGGAGTATTATTTGTTTGTGTTTTAGTATTTATGTAATTTTTATTTATTTAATGAAATATTATTTGTTTTAATTTTCAAAAAATAAATAAATATATATAAAAAGTAAAATTATGTAGTGTAGAATGTATCACGTTGATTAATTTGTACTTAGAGTCGTGTTATGAATTTACATCTTATAATAACCTATGATGACACACATATACATTATATTCAATGATCATATAGCATCGTACTATCAAACTATTCTTGATACAATAGTATGACGTCCACCTTGATCACTATTTAAATTTCAACAAAACCAATGTTTCTGGGAACAAAAAAACATGATAGATTGATCGATCATGCATGGCTCTACCAACTACGATGAACGGAGACAACGCGACAATGGGCGTGCTACGGAGAAAAAAAATGATGATGCGCATATGCCCTTCTATTGGGGAAAGGCGCTTTGATTCTTTTTAAGGGTTGGCCCGAGACCAATACGAGCATGTATGTGTTGGCACTTGTTTTCGTGTGTTCTTTGTACCTCTTTGGTGGAATGGCAAGCTCAATGCAATTTTTAAAATAACGAATTCCAATGATGCAGGTTCAGGTTTGGCTCAAGCGTTGGAGTATCCATTGTGGGTCGCGTTGGGGTTCATGATGATGTTGGCGTTGATGTCGTTTAATGTTGGGGTGTTTTTGGCGGCTGTGTCATGACATGTTTTAGGATTTTTTCTCTTTGGAGTGATCGTGAAACCGGCTAACAATGATAGTGATGGCATATCGAATGCTTCTTAGTTTATTGTTTTTTTCTTATCTATTTTAATGTGATTATCACCAATATTTCAATCTTATTGAAATACCAGTGATAAGTAGATTAAAAATATTAGCTAAGAAAAAAAACAATAGACGAAAAAACATTCGAAATGCCATCAGTATTATTGTTAGCCGGTTTCACTATCACTCCAAAGAGAAAAACCCCTAAAGCATGTCTCGACACAGCTGCCAAAAACACCCTAACATCAAACGACTTATCGCCAACATCACCATGAACCCCAGGGCGACCGCAAAGCATACAACAGCGTTTGAGCCAGATCGACCCGAACCTGCATCGTTGGATTTCGTCATTTTATTTTGCATTGAGTTTGAAACTCCACCAAAGAGAGCCATAGAGAACACGAAAACAAGCGCCAACACATACATGCCTATATTGGTCACGGGCCAACCCATAAAAAGAATCAAAGCGTCTTTCCGCCAATAGAAAGTCATGTGCATCATCATTTTCTTTCTCCGTGGCAGCCCGTTGTCGCATTGCCGCAATTCATCATCGGTGATAGAGCCGTATTGATCGATCAATCTATCATGTTTTTAGCTCCCGGAAACGTTGGTGTATACTTTTCTTGAGGTTCATGGCTTAATTTGTTGAATGTTGATGTTTAAATAATACCGAGGATTGATCGTTTGGTAACCATAACCCTATACGAATGGAAAAAGAATGCTTTCCATATTCCATTTTAAATATTGCTAAAAATGTAAACATCAAAAACAAGTAACCGTTCCAGCCTCCTTCATTTGATTCCGTTTTAAAAACCGGTTTTTTATTCATACCGGGTTAGACCGTGGGGTATGGTGGGGCGGGGGTTTGGTGCATGGGTTGACACGTGGATTATGGGGCACCCAATATCGAAACCCAATTTCATAGGGGTATGGTGGGCGTGGCTGGGGTGGCGTGGCCAAGCCACTCCGGGCAAATCCCATCAACTAGGCTAGTAGTCTTGGCCAACGAGGTTCCGCCATGTCATGTTCGTAGCCCCGCCCAACGTCCGGGCTAAAACCCCCGCCCAAGGGGACACGCCGAAACCCAAGCCCACCCGGGATGGTCACTAGTTAACACTATAATTCCATAAAATACAAATTAATCTAAAAAAACCAATCCAATCTCAATTAAAATTTATATAACTGATTATGGTTTTATCTAAAAGCAATTGTTTTCTTGTAAAATGTTATGCATTTTTAATAGCATTTTTATTACTTATAAACAATATTACCGATATTTACAACATTGCCTACAAGAATTGTACAATGTATATAAAATTTGTTATTTTTAAAATGATTATTATTAAACTGGAAAAAAAAAGTGTTTGTAGGCAGGGGCGGACCTACCCTTTGGCCAGGGTGGGCGGCCGCACCCCTTGAAAAAAAATTTAGTGTATATTTTAGGCAGAAAAACCCAACCGCACCCCTTGAAAATATGGTTGAACACCTCATCCGCACCCCCAGCAAATAATTTCTCGGTCCGCCACTGTTTGTAGGTTAACCCAACCTAGCGTGACCCGTACCAAAAATGTTCGGTTGAAGTTTCAAGTTTCAAAACGAACCTGTCACCCAACTTGCCCATCTTGGCATCTTGTCACCTGTACTACTTCCATGTTTCAAGTGTGTATTTGTGCATGTAGAGTGTAGATATATGTATATGCATATACATATATAATTAGTTGGATAAGGAAATCCGGTCCCAAGACTTAAAGTTTAACCACTTCATGTTGGTTTTAAAGTCTAATCACATGAGTCTCAAAAGTCAAAAGCAGTTGCTAACATAAATTTCTTAGGGTTATTAAAACTTGTATTATTAGAAAGTGTAAACATGTTCATATGGTCATAACTTTTGACCATTCTTTATGATATCTCATGTTTCATGTAATATAAAAGTTGTAACATCTACTTTGTCAAAAGAATACTTTGCAATTTAATTTAGATTTTGTTTCAGGCCATAGGTTTGTTCAAAACAGAGGCGGTGCTAGAAAAATTTCCCACCTGTTTTCAATCCAAGAAATCATAATAAAATTATGAAAGGGCATAGTCTCATGGGGTTCCTTTATTAGTTGATTTAGAGCAACCCTTGTAGACAACCTAGGTCCAGGCTGTGTCTTAGTAAAAAAATTACTATGTTTTTATGTTTTTTTTTTTATTTTTTATATTTGTAATATTTTACTTTCTAATATACATGCACTTTTGTGTTATTTATATTTACCATATTGATTTTAAAGATTTTATGCAAAAAAAAAAAATTGGACTCGTAACAAAAAATATGTGCAGCCCCTTGAAAAAACCCCAATCTATACCCGGAAACCGGGTTTTCTTGATACCCGAAAATAGGGTATTTTGATACCGGGTATAGGGTACCCGTACCCGGAACCAGTTACACCGGATATGGATTTTCAGGCAATACCCGGACCCGAACCCAAACCTGATTATTGTCAATACCCGAAAAAACCATACCCGGTCATACCCATACCCGGGTATTAAAAAAACCCCGGTATTGTGCACCTCTACCGCTAAGATAAGAGTTTGTCCTAAGATGAACTTAACAATTTGGACCGAGACCAATTTGGCCCAGATATACTTAGGTCCACCAGGCCCTGAAAAGAAACCAAGTTTTAGGGCCAGTTTTTTTTTTTTTTTAATTTAATTTTGTGCATGTGGACAAACGTGTTTTGTGGGTTCATGTGTTTGTTTTATGGTTAGATTCCTAAACTTCAGGTGTAAGTATAGGAAGGTTTGTTAGGGTATAGTTTTAACCCAAAGTAAGTATTAAACGAAGTTTATTAGGCTCTCAAATGAGTTGGCTAGGTTTAGGGCCTCTAATTTAAGGTAAGTTTTTCGATGATATACTTTACGAGCATTCATAAACCAACTCGTCTTTTCGAAAAACCTTATTTTTTTCATGTTGTGTTTGGCTTTGGTTTGTTTGGTGCGTTTTGTTGTCATTAAATGATTATCTACAATCCCTTAATGCCGAGTGGGATGTGAAAAAGAAAGACAGAGTTAAATATGGGTCATTAATTTCTCAGTTCTGATCTTAAGTTAACAAACTAAAGGGGTGGGGGTTGAGTACCTGACTCCAATGGCAAAATCTAAAAACTTGGAGTTAAAGTGGAGCTCTCCTTGAAGATCAAGGGTTCGAGCCTCTGGAGAAACATCACCCTTCAAAAGAAAAATAAGAACAAACTAAAAGGCGAACTTGGAATGTGTTCACGTAAGACTACACGGTGTGAGAGGGGCATGGAGCGTCACGTGACAGACTCGTCATCAATGTCAGATTTCCCCTTCAAGGCCAAAAAAGCGCGGGGTGGGATGGGGCGTGGAACGGTGGTGTGACACGTGACATACACTTTTATATTTAAATTTTATTTAAAAAAAGAAAATCAATAAAAACCCCGTCACCCAATCAAGAGAATACACCTCATCACCATCCTCCCTTCCACGCCGGTGGAGTTCTCCCCGCCTCACCACCACACCATTGTCCACGCCAACCTCGGGGCGGTGTAACGGCGTGATTAAGGCCTCCACACCATCTTTCACGCTACCACATGTGTGATGCAAATTGATGGGTGCATTATATTTGCCCCCAACTATACTTTCTTGCTATCTTTAATGATCAAACGTGTTTCTACAACTTTGGCGTATCAATAACTTTGTTGACAATTTGACATGGTCAAACGTGTTACGAAATCTAACTTTCTTTTGAAGTTTGTAGCATAGAGTGTGATATTAAGTATAAACGGAATACCTGTAATAGTAATTAATTAAATTATATTTTGAAGCTATAATAGGAATAATCACCGTAAATATAATATTATTTATTCTTACATTAAACTTTTAAATAATATATTCATTCAAAAAGTGGAAAGATTTTCTTCTTGAAGTTATGAATTACCAAGAAAAACACTAAAATCACTTTGACGATTTCATCTACCATTAAATTGTATTTGAAATTAGTGACTTGTAATTTGATTTGACATTTTGTTTCCCATCATTAAAAGATATTTTAAGACCATCCGCAGTCACAGCTTATATGGCTCCACCACCTCTCATAGCGCCCTATGGCGTCCCGTAACAACGCCCCGCCCGGCGTTATGAGGTGGGTTATGTGGTCAGTTGTGAAATTTATAAAGGGAATAAGGGCTTTGTTTCTCTCACACACATATATATACACATACATGTTATATAACTCTCCTTACCACTACATACTTAAGTTATATATAACCTCCTTCTCTTACATATTTTGCAACTAGTCACATAACCCCCCTTATAGGGCTTGACCACTACACATGAACTAAACATCTCCAAGGGATAGCCTGCTGGTAAAGTGGTGGTGTGTTTCCCAACTAAGTGGTTGTGGGTTCAAATCTTGCAAAGGATATGTATGGTGTGATTATAGATGCACAAAAAAATATATTTTAAGCGCTTATCTAATAATTATACCATTTGAAGATAAATTACGGGTTAGGCTAAATACACTCCTCTTTTTTACTTTTCACACTCCCTTTCTAAGAAAATAATTTTGAAGATGTCAAGTTCTACCCTTATAAAAATCCTTATTTTTAATTCTCTCTCTAACCTTCTCAATTGATTAATTAAGAGTTAAATGCCATTTTAGTCCCTATGGTTTTAGTCATTTTGCCAGTTTAGTCCAAAGGTTTCATTTTTAACCTGTGGATCCAAAAATGTTTCACCGTTTCCATTTTAGTCCACTGGGTTAACTTCATCCATTTTTTCTGTTAACCAGAAGGGCAATTCGGTCATTTTATATGTAATTTTGTTAACTAGAAAGGCAATTTGGCCATACAAAATGACCGAATCGCCCTTCTCGTTAACAGAAATAATGGATGAAGTTAACCTAGTGGACTAAAATGGCAACAGTGAAACCTTTTTGGACCCACAGGTTAAAAATGAAACCTTTGGACTAAACTGGCAAAATGACCCAAACCACAGGGACTAAAATGGCATTTAACTCATTAATTAATTTCAAATCAAGACTAGTACTACTACCAAATCAAGACTAGTTTCCAATCGATCACAAAGGCTCGTTTCCATACTATGTAACACTCTGTGTAAATGGTTAATTAGTTAATTTCAATATCAAAGCTTATTTTAAAATCTTCCAAGATAACAATTTTAAATCACACAGTTTACTTTTTAAGCGACATTCATTTGTAATTTAATATCTTAACTTTCATCGAGTGACATATATCTATACGTAAAACTGATTAAAATTTACGAACATATATAATTTAGTATTAGGTTTCTCAAAACATATTACTTACTCGTTTCATATTATCATTTAACAGATATTGTAATTATATCTAATGTTCGATTTTTTTTGGGTGCTATAGATAAATTCAAAATTTCAAAAATAGTTCTATACATAAATAATTGATACAAATTCAATCCGCAAAAAGTTAGATAAGTTTTGGTTATCTACTATAATTATCTTTTTTTCATTGTTTAAAAATTTAAAGTAGATGCAATAAAAAAATACAAATTAAAATGTTTAATTGTATTTATTTAAAAACTTCAGGGGGAGTGCAATCAGTAAAATTTAAAGAAATGGGAGTACAATACGTTTAAGCAAATTGAAGATATAATCCTTAAACTTTAGTTATATGCATTTGATCTCAATTGCATTGTTAGCTTTCATTCATTGAAACAAATTGAAATTAGATTATATGCATTTGATCTCAATTGCATTGTTAGCTTTCATTCATTGAAACAGAAGATATAATCCTTAAACTTTAGATACTATGCATTTTATCTCAATTGCATTGTTAGCTTTCATTCATGGTCCGATAACTCAACGAGAGCTAGTCTTGGGCGTTAATTGACTCACGTGAACTGCACACTAGGGGTAATTAGGCCAAGTTAGTTTTTCCCTCTCGTTTATATTTCGATTAAACCAAGACCCTCTTTTGCATATCCTCCCAAACCCCTTAACCTCCTAACAAAATCTCTCAATCGAAAAAAAAAAACAATGGGGTTTGAAACAACTTTGATGATTTTAACCCTGTCTTAGATTATGATATGTCATTATTTAGATTATTGTTATGGGTTCTTAAATGGTGATAACTTTGATCCTTTGTAGGAAAGCACCCTACCCTCTTCTCCTTACAAATAAATCATGGTGGAATGTTTACAAAGTATCCTAGTAAGAAGACATGTTAATGAAAAGATTAGTTATGTTGATATGGGAATTTAGCTTTCTATTTACGAGTGAAATGAATTGACCAAGGATTTAGGCTATGTGAATTCATGAATTATTTACTCTCATTTTGAGATTCCTGATAATGACCTTGATTTTGGACTTTACGCCCTTGAAAATACCAACTAGTTATATTAAATTGTATTCAGGGGTGGACCTAAGCCCAGCCTAAGGTGGGGGGACGCACCCCCAGAAAAAAAAAATTTAGTGTTAAGTTCAGTCGAAAATCCCGTCCGCACCCCTTGGAACTTTTCGTCCGCACCCCATGAAATTTTTCGTACGCACCCCTTGAAATTTTTCGTCCGCACCCCTTAGGTAAAAAGTGTTATCAATTTATATTTTAAAAATATTCTTTAATAAACTCTTATTTTATAAAAAATACTACCTAAATTATATTACTTTTAATTAGTGGTGCACAAATCGGGTTTTCGGGTAGGACCGGGTTTCGGGTAGGACCGGGTTTCGGGTAGGATCGGGTTTTAAAAAATCGGGTTTTTTTAAAAACCGGGTCGGGTCGGGTCCGGGTTTTCTACCAAAAATGTATACCCTTTATACCCGGGTCCGGGTAGGGTTCGGGTCGGGTTTTATAAAACCCGGGTATTATAATACCCTATTTCCGGGTTCGGGTCCGGTTCGGGTATTCATCGGGTAGGGTTCGGGTATGCACCGGGTTGGGAAAAAACCCGCACCGGGTATTAAAAAACCCGCATCGGGTTGGGAAAAAACCGCATCGGGTAGAGCGGTTGCGGTTGTGGCTAGACATGCTCAAATCGGTTTTTTTACTAACCTAAACCGGTTAACCGGTTGGGACTGTTATTGGGCCAAAAAAACAAAACCGGTTACGGTTAATAACCGACCGGTTAATAACCGGTTATTAACCCCGAACATCAAGACCCGGTAATAACCGACCGGTTATGAAAAACCGGTTAACATGTGAACCGGTTAATAAAAACCAGTTTTTTCGGTTATTTTATAAAACATGCAGAATTTTATAAAAACATGCAGAAATTTAAAAAAAGGGCTGCAGAATCATATACAAAACATGCAGAATTTTATAAAAACATGCAGAATCATTTAAAAACATGCAGAAAGTTATAAAAACATGCAGAATTATATTAAAACTGCAGAAAGTTAAAAAAAAAAATGCTGCAGAATTATATAAAACCATGCAGAATTTTATAAAAACATGCAGAATCATTTAAAAACATGCAGAATTATATAAAAACATGCAGAATTATGTAAAAACATGCAGAATTATATTAAAACTGCAGAATTTTATAAAATCATAAGAACTAGAAGTCTTATTGCATACATAATTAAACAAGATTACATCAAAATCGGGGTTTTTTAAACCGGGTTTCGGGTATAAACCGGGTTTCGGGTATAAACCGGGTTTCGGGTATAAACCGGTTCCGGGTTCGGGTTCGGGTATTTATAAAACCGGGTTTCGGGTATAAACCGGGTATAAAAAAAACCGGTTCCGGGTTCGGGTTTTTGATCAAATATGCATACCCGGTCCCTACCCTACGGGTAGGGTCGGGTTCGGGTTCGGGTATTAAAAACCCGGGTTTTATAATACCCGGTTCCGGGTTTTTTTTTCGGGTCCGGGTCCGGGTTCGGGTTTTTTGTACACCACTACTTTTAATACCTAAATAACTAAACCCAAATACCCAATACATTTAACTAGCCCACTACTAAGTCTTAGCCCAATAAACAAACCCAACAAATCAACAATATTTCAAACTAAAATAAAATAAACAAGCCCAAAACCCTTACATATTCTATCATGCTCTCTTTATCGTCCTTGCACGCCAGCGATCAGAACATCAACAGCGACAATATTGAACAGTCAGCGGCCGCATACCACCATAATCAGCCACCATACCACCACCGATCAAACATGGGTAAGTTTCTTTGTTATTTTTGATGATTTTTTGTTGATATTATCCACCTCCAGCAGCCTATTACAGCAGCATACTAACCATAGTAGACATGTGCTTCGTTTTGTTTTCATTATGTTATGGTATGTTATATTTTGTTAGTGATGATATTTTGCCTTTTTTTATAGCCACATACCATATTATGTTTGGCTTTTTTTATGGTGTATATGTTGTTTAGATGATTTTTAGGGTGATTTACATTATGATATTTAGGGCTTGAATAGTTGATACATTATGTAATATTTTATGGAGCCATGAACTTATAGATCAATTTATTTGTGATAGCCGATAGGAACAATGAGCAGGGACGTTATGGTGCGATTTCTCAAGAGGAAAGTTGATACGTCTTCCGGATTCGTTGATGTGGATACTTGCGTAATCGGATTGGCGATGAGAATTTAAGTGAAGGTTGTATATGTTATATAGAGAGAGAGTTGCTTAAGAAAGTAGGTTTAGATGATGTTTTAGATATATTTCAAAAAATGAAAACCCGTAGGACGACGTTTTAATTATGTTTGTAACAAGGTTTGACGTGATTTTGATGATTATATAAATTTAGTTCTTTTGTTTTACATGACCCGACTCGACCCGAACCGACCCGATACGAACCGATTTTTTATTTATATACCTTGGCAGGGGCAGTTCTTAGAAGGGCTCTGGCAGGGCCACGGCCCGGGCAAGTTTTTCGGCTGTAGTGCTAATTTTCCGCATTTCGATCGAAATTTTTTATATATACTATGTTTGGCCCGGGCTTGCCCGGGCTTTTTATACTGCCCGTGTCTTTCGGCCCTGACACGTTCAACGGGAAAGATCCGCCACTGTACCTTGGGGCCTAAAATTTTTAAAAATGTTTCGCATTCACATAGAAAAATTCCTGAATCCGCCACTGATTGTATTGCAATGCATTGTATTTCTGAATGGTAAATGAGCAAATCACCATCACCGATTTTGTAAATCCATGCCTAACAAAGGAGGAGAATGGGTCAATTATTATTGCTGGGAGGAAAGAACTTAATTGACCTAATTACTCGTGGTGTAAGGTTCACGTGAGTTAGCTAACGCCCATGGATTAAAAGCAAACAATGCAATTGGGGATCAAATCCATAAAATTTAAAGTTTAGGAACTAATTCTTAATTTGACCCAAATTATAAGGACCATGAGTGTAATTTACTCTACTTTTTATAAAGCTATATGTGAGAAGTTTTCCGAAAGGTTTAACACAAAATCTAACTTATAATAAAGAGTAAATTACAAAAACCATCCTTTATGTTGATACTAGATTGCAAAGTGTGTCATTTGTCTTCAAAAAGTACAAAAAATATACTCGATGTTTGCAAACCCTTGCACGTTATGTTCTTTAGCCCTAGCTTAGTTAGTTTTTATGGTTAAATCTAACAAAGTGGACCCCATATGAGGGTATTTTAGTCATTTTACCCTAAGCATTTAAATAAATAATAAATATACGCCTCTCCTTCCCTCAACTCTCTCTCTCTCTACAAACTTTTTCCCTCTTTCTATACAATCTGCCACCACCGCCATTACATCACCATCGCCAATAGCTCCTTCCCCATCACATCACCACCACCCATAGATCCTCCGCCATCGCACCACCACCGCCATCACATCACCACCTCGTCGTCGTTCATCAGCTTCGCTGTCGTCAAGACCCTAAAAGCCACCATTGTAAAAACCCTAAAAGTTGCCGCCATCGTTCGTTCCACAAATCCAGATCCAGAAGCCGTCGTCTTTCAACATCTCAATAGACCTTTTACCATCACCGAGGCTCGATTTTAGATGTTTAGCTGACGAATCGTGTAGTGATTCAACGGTTGTTCTTTTACTTCTTGAATCATCCAATGAAGCAAAATGTGAACTAGAACTCAATACTTGGTTTGCACCACTTATAGTAGTATCATCTTCTTAATTTGTTGTACACTCCTTTTCTTTATGCATTTACTTTTACACCATGGGGTGTGGTTTGGGTAGTCCTTTTGGGAACTATCTGCCACGTAGGCGACACATCACATGGGGTGGAGGACCATCCCCTTGGGGACTACCCAAGGGTGTGGATGATGGACCATCCCTTTATTTTTTATATATAAAAGCAGCTTTGAGGGGCCCACTTTTCACACAATACCAATATAAATACAAGGAGGAAAGAGAGGACAAACCCACTTGCAGGCTCGTCTCCACCAACAAGAAAGAGTCGTTTGCGATGTGACGTGGGGGAGGGGGCGGTGTGGGACGAGGGGGACGCGCGGCGCCGGGGGTGGGACAATCCCCACACCCCTTGGTCTTAATGGGCATGTCTTTTTTTTAGCTTTTCTACCTGATCTACTGTGTTTGACTTCAAATTGAGGGATGTTAATTCTTGGGGTTGGTTAATATCTTTTATGATGGGGCTCATGTGAGGTGTATGAATATTGTTTGTTAGTTGTTGAATGGTAGAGGATTGTGATGCACTGCATTTGTATATAGAGAGAGAGTTGAGGGAAGGAGAGTGAGTTTTTAGAGAGAATGAGAAATGGTTTTTCTATAATTTATTTCAGTGTTAAGGGTAAAATGGTTAAAATATCCTTATATAGGGTCCACTTGATCAGATTTAACCATGAAAACTAATTGAGTTAGGGCTAAATGACATAAAATGCAAGGCTTTGCAAACATCGAGTACGTTTTTTGTACTTTTTAAGACAAAGAACACACTTTGCAATCTAGTGTCAACATAAATGACGATTTTTGTAATTTAGTCTGTAATAAATAGTTTCAGTTAATTCCACGTGACGCTCTTTCCTTCAATTTATTAATAATTATTAATATTTAATATCTAATATATTTTCTTTTAACAAATAATTTAAATTAATAATATTATTAATATATCTCCTTCATTTTATTAATAATATTATTAATATATGATATCTAATATTTTTAATGTTACTTAGTGGAGTAGGCATTTACAATGAAGATAAGAAGAACAAGGACTCCGTTGAGGTCGTAAGTTCGATTCCGAGCCACACAGGGATTTTGTCCAACCCGCGTTACGCCATAGAGTTTCAACTCTTGTGATGATGTAACTGGTATCAAGTGGTATCCAGGGTTATGGTTCCTCCAAGAACGCTGTTTGGGCCTGTTAAGTAGGTGTTATGACCTTTATGGAGAAACTCTGTGAGTTCTCGAACCGGGGCCGGACTCGAAAGTCGACCTGCGGCCACCCACTTCAATCTGAAATTCACCGTTCTAAAAAAAACTAACATCTAATATTATCTATATCGAATATTATTAATATATACCATTCAAATTTTCAACAATACAAAAGTTTTTAACATTTCAACCCATTTATGTGTTGTAGTTATTAACAATTACAAATATTTAATATAAAGTAATAACTCTCAGAATCCCATGCACAATGTGATGTGAATTCAGTTTTAATTGGTATCAGTTTGGTTTGTTATAGTAACGGTATTCAATATAACAACCGAAAGGAAAAACAAAGAAATAAAGTCGTTAAACTTTATACTATAAAAATTTTGTGATCATCTCCAAAAAAAGAAAGTATAAACTTTAAATTTCCTTGAATAAAAAACAAAAACTTGATATCAAATTAAAAACCATTAATGAAATTTGTGCTAAGATAACGTTTAAGATTTAGCAGTATTAACAAAAGTTAAGGTTGCTTAGAATTGTTTTATGTGTTCCCTAAAATTTTTATTTATTATGTATAGAGAAAATAGAGATAGAGATAGAGATTTAAATTAAAATTAGTGTAAAAGATAGATGTAAAGAGTAATTCTCGTAGTAACAGAGATAGAGATCTATAAAGACATAGATAAAAATTATATAAATATTTAATATGTATATTTCTGTTTTGTACGAATTAAAAGTTAATATTAATATTAAAATTCGTGTAAAAGATAAATATGGAGATTGATTCTGATAGTAACACACGTTATTCTTTATAATTATTTATTATAATGGGAATGTGTAGCTATAATAGGAATGTGTAGCTTTCCACTCCAAAATATTTATAATTTAAACTATATTTTTTTTTTGTAAATTGTAAGTTTTAACTTATGTATTTGATGATAATTAGTAGGAAAAATTACACTTTTCGTCCTTTATGTTTGTATGTAGTTGCAATGGATGACCTTTACCTTTGATAATTACAGCCACAGTCTTTTATTTGGAAAACTCAGTACGTCTTTCGTCCTTTAGCACTAACAAAGTTAAAATTTTCAGTTAAATTTATTCACTTAAGGGCAATTTAGTCTTTTTACTTAATTATTTATAGTTAAATAAAAGAAAAAAAAATCAAAAATAAATATATCTCCTCCCTCTCCCTCCGTCTCTCACCTAACCACTCATCCCTACCCTCTCTCTCCTCTTCCTCTCTCACCACCCCTCCCTCTCTTCTCTCTCCGTCTCCTCCTCCGCCGGACCACCGTCTTCTCCGGTGACCTATTTATTTTAAAAAAAAATTAATAAACAACACAAAAAAAAATCTAAATCTAAATCTAATCTAAAACCTTTATAAACAAATCTCTCCCTTTCTTCCTCATAATTCTCCTCTCTCTCCTAACAGCCACCCACCACCACCGCCATCCTACACCACCCCCAACCACCTGTCACCACAACCTGCAACTATTTGCAACTTCAATTTAACAAAACAAATCTGCAACTTCGATTTTCATTGACCAAAAACAAATATGCAACAAAATCTCAAAAACAAATCTGACCATAGTCAAATCTTTACCGAAACAAATCTTTATTTAAACCACTGATTTTCATTCACCAAAAACAAACCTACAACTCCAACTGAACAATAGCCAGTCACAACGTATCTCCGTTTAAACCACATCGACTGATTCTAAACCTCATTTCGACCTTCACTTGCCTAATCTGAAACTTAAATCGATGGTTACCTTTTAATTAATCACTTGATGCAATGGAAAGAAATTAGGGCAGGAGTTGGAGAAGAAATCGATGGTTGCCTGTAAAGGATAGTGCGTGAGTTCGTCTTCTCCATCATATTACTTGCCTATTAATTGATGCAATGGAGATAATAAATTAGGGCTTGAGGTTTGTTTTGTATACAAATCGACCTTCACGCGAGCCAAAACCCACCACTGATGAACGAATCGTCGGGTTTCCGTCTAATAATCTCTCCGGTGATGAGCTTTGAATTGTCGGGTTTCCGTCTGATTCCAGGCCAATAACCATCAGATCTGTGAGTCTTCACAACCGGAGAGCTTCGATTCCAAGCCAAGAACCATTGATTCCAGTCTACCATCTGAAATCACTTTAGTTTCTTCGCCGGAATCGAAATCCACCAGATTTGGGGCTAGGGTTTGACGAAATCCTACCATATCTGCGGCTGTGAGGTTACGAGTTTAGAGAGAGAGGGAGAGAGAGTGTGGCGACGGTGTAGCTCCGATAATGATGATGGTGGTGGTGATGTATCAGGTAGCAGTGGTGGTGGTGGTGGGCTTATGCAGCTATTTGAGAGAGAGAGTGTGTGTTTAATGGGGAATATGTCTGTTGGCATTTTGGTTTTATTTATTAAAAACAATTAAAATGAAAGCATGAAATGACCATAATACCCTCCTGTGACTAGACTTAGCTCAAAATTTTAACCTGGTTAGTGCTAAAGGACGAAAGACGTACTGAGTTTTCCAAATAAAGGACCGTGGCTGTAATTATCAAAGGTAAAGGTCATCCATTGCAACTACATACAAACATAAAGGACGAAAAGCGTAATTTATCCTAATTAGTAATAATTATCTCTCATATATTGGCTTCCCAAATTGTGAAAATTTAATTCATAATTATTCTGTTTTTCTTTAAATTTCATAGAAAGATATTGACATTTTTCTTATTATGTGTGGTTTTAAGCAATTTTTCTATGATATTTAACATCTTTTACTTACGTATGATATATCTTTATTCAACCCATGTAATACACGGGTCTACAACCTAGTACATATAAATGTATAATATAATAGACTTTTTAAATATTTTCCAATGTTTTAAATACCGGCATGAACCGGCCGGTTATACCGGTTTAACCGGATACCAGACACAAGCCTGGTACGAGAAAGGCCGGTAAAACCCAAATACGGTATGTCTTATGTACCGGAGGTAAATCCGGTTTTACCGATTTAAACCGTTGAACCGGTTTGCATTATCTCAAAATTTGATTTTATTATTTTAATAAAATACAATATCAAGGTTATATTGACCTTACATATTTCCCGTAATTAACCTAGTGACTTCCATTCTAATATTCCATCATTGTTGAAACTGTTGCCCACCTCGTCCAATGTAATATTGCTTTTAAGTAATAAAAATGCTCTTAAAATGTTTAATATTTTACAAGAAAACAGTTGTTTTTTTAGGTAAAACCTTGATCGATTACATAAATCCTAATTGAGATTGGATTGTATTTTGAGATAAATTGTGATTTATAGAATTAAAGTGTTAACTAGTAGCCCGGTTGAACCGCCCGGTACAAACCGGATCAACTGGTTAAACCATTTCAGAGCTCAACCCGATATGATTTAAAAACCGGTTTTTAAAACATTGATATTTTCATTTTAGGTGACCAACGTTTTTATGTCAAATAAAGGTAATAAACGCTTAGTTATTTTATTTTGATGTAACTCTTAACAATGTTTTAAAAACCGGTTTTTAAGTCATATCGGGTTGTGCTCTAAAATGGTTCAATCGGTTGAACCGGGTTGTATCGGGCGGTTGAACCGGGTTACTAGTTAACTCTATAAATTCCATAAAATACAAGTTCATCTAAAAAACAATCCAATCTCAACTAGGATTTATGTAACTGATCATAGTTTTATCTAAAACAACTATTTTTATTTTAAACTATGAAGCATTTTAAGAATATTTTTATTAGTTATAAACAATATGGCAGTGTATTAGGTGAGTAACAATTTCAACAACGACGAACTATTGGGATAGAAGTCACTAGGTTAATTACCGAAAATATGGAAGATCAATATTACCTTAATATTGTATTTTATTAAAATTAAGAAATCAAATCTTAAGATAATGCAAACTGGTTCAATGGTTTGAACCGGATTTACCTCCGGTACATAAGACATACCGTATTCAGGTTTTACCGGCCTTTATCATACCGGACTCGTGTCCGATATCTGGTTTAACCGGTATAACCATCCGGTTCATACCGGTATTTAAAACATTGAGGGGTTGTTTGTTTACCTCTTAATGAGTCTCTTAATGGTTCAGACCTCTTAGTGGTTCAGCACTTAATGATTCGGACTGTTTGTTTCACGAGCAGATGTCTGAATGGTTCAGACATTTGCCTCTGAATGGCTAAGATTTATACAAAGTTTGAATGGTTAAGACCTTTAATCTGAATTGATCAGACATTTGCCTCTGAACGATTAAGCATTATACAGGCTCTTAATGGTTCAGACATCTTACTGATTCAACAATTAATGGTTCAGACCTCTTACTGATTCAGCACTTAACCATTCAGATGTTGCCAAACAGCCCCTGACTCTTAAACTTAACACAAATAATTGATAAATTTACGATATGTTACCTTTAACAATTTTTAAATATAGTTTATTTAAATTGAATAGCAAAAAAAAAAAAAGAAAAAGATATATCTCAAAAACACATATCATGAAAGCTAAGATTTTGGAAGTTTGCTTAAATTGAATAATCTTATGTCCGACGTCACTAAAACTATGTGTTGTGGCTATCCTCTTATATTGCGACACGTGACGCTGCCTAAACATCTATTCATCACCTTGCCCACTTGTGCCCTCCTCACTTGAGCCTGTTGTGGTAACTTCACCAATAGCGCCCCAAAACACCCCCATATTTGCCCAATAGCGCCAACCATCACCCTCACGCCTTCGCTTGCGCCTCGTTGAAGCTTGCTCGTTGTGGTGTTCGCGAGCCACCGTGGCAACCGCGTGGCTAGTGCCCTACGCTTACGGCTCCACAATGCATAGTCTAAGATTGGAATAAGATATCGGATAGCTACGTTTTTGTTGAGTGGACGTCAGGGCCGATTCAACCATTTTGGTGGCCTAAAGTGAAGCTATAATCTGGGGCCTTTTGCAGAAAAAAAATGTGGTTCTCGTTCTTCTTTGTCCAGTTCGAATAAGATATCGGATAGCTACGTTTTTGTTGAGAGAGTCAAGAGTTAATCTTATAATCTATATTTGAAAGACATGTAAATTAGCAATTAGCAAATGGGTAAAATAATATAAACGGATATGCGTAGTTGTAGGTTAAAAAAAACAATTAATGTGAATTGAGGAGAGTTAAAGCAATCCTGATTAGATTGAAAAACTAAAAGAAAATACAATTATCAAGAATCGACCGCTGGTCTCCATGCCAACAAGGTAACATTCCTACCATTAAACTACATAATGCTTATGCTAGAAATGTTTCATGTACTGTTTTTTTTATACTTATTAGTATTTTTTTTAGTTTTGGAGGCCTTAATAGGGTGGATGCCCAAAGCAATTGCTTGGGTACACTCCTCCATGGGCCGGCCCTGGTGGACGTGGACAGTGGTGGTGGGTGGTGGACGTGGACGGTGGGTGGTGGTGGTGGTGGTGGTGGTGAGTGGTGGTGTTTAACCCTCTGCAGACTTTAGAAGATCTTAAAAGTGGTCGGACTAAGTCTGCACCAAGAAGAGCTCGTGCAAACGTTTTTTAAATAAACGTCTTCGGAAAAAACAAACAGTCTGCAGCTGACAATGTCTGTGTGTGATCTGCGCGACGTAAATAGAAGAGTTTGTACAAATATTTTTAGGAAAAACAAACACCACCTTAGAATCGGTTGAGAGTTGATGTCTTCCCTATGTTAGACGACACAATGATATTGGAAGTTTGCTCCTAACCCGAAGGAGAGGATAAAAGCAATCCATAGAAAGATTTGGCCCACTAACTAAATTCCATAAAACGTAAAAATCAATTTCCTCTCCGACCAATCAAAAGTACGGTTTTGGTCAATCCGACCAATCAAAAGTTTGATTTTGGTCAACTATTAAAAAGTATTTTCCATAAGACTATGGGGTTTGGGTTGGGGCGTGGGTTGGGGGAAAACGCCCAAGCCACCACCCCGGGTGGGTTTGGGTTGGGGCGTAGCCCTTGGGGCTTGGGTTTCAAGCCGGGCGTGGGGCGGTCTTGACAAGCTGACATGGCGGGCTCTCAATGGCCAAACCAAACTAGCCATTGGGCTAGCCGTTGGCCAACAGCTATGTTAAAAAAAAATCACTATAAAACTCACATTTTTTTCCATTTTTTACCACATTCAACCACATCTTTTATAATCATCTTCAATTCTCCTTCTACAAAACGAAAAAATGCATCCTCATAACCGTGCTTATGACCCGAACAACCCGTATGCATTCCAAGAAAATAATCCTAGCCCACCACCCAATCGTCCAATGTCTCGTCCATTTTTCATACACTCCCCTATGCCCGTTGAAGCGAGTTATGCATCGTATCTTGGGAATCGTTTGTATACTAACTTCCCACACACCGAGGATTCGATACCTACCCCGTTTACACAAACGCCCATCAACCTTTCACCAACCTCCATCGACCCTTCACAAACCGAAACCGTCCCCGAAACTCAACCACCCAACGATGGTCCTTCCGCCTCAATAGTTCCCAAAAAGAGAAGCCATAAGAAAAAAACCGAGCCGGAGAAAGCACTTGAAACCGTCAAACGAAAACAACAAAAATGGGTCGTTGCTGAAGAACTTGCATTGGCGAGGGCTTGGTGTCAACAATCTCAACATCCAAGTTTAGGTATTCTTAAACTTAGTTTTTATTAATGGCTATTTTTTATATAACTTTGTAATATATTAAATTTTGTTTTTATTAAAATAGGAAATTCTCAACATCGAACTTATTTGTGGGAAGCGGTTAGTAGAGTATTCCATGAAGAATTGGGAAGGGAGGCTTATCGTGAAAACGATAGCTTATCCTCGAAGTGGAGCGAGATTAGCGGCCAACTTACAAAATATAGTGGTTTTTTAAATAAAGCAAAGCAAAACCCAAAAAGTGGTGAAACCGAAGCCGACATTGTGACAAATGCATTCAAATCAAATGTGGGGAGCGACTTCCGTTTCATGCATTGTTGGGAGATTTGTAAGTTCCATCTAAAGTGGGCGAATATCCCCAGTGGTAGCGAAAGTAACACGTCTTCCAAAAGGTCAAGGGCCTCGTCCCCAATCTGATGCACGAGATCAAGAGTTTGAGGACCTTTTGGATGATTCGCCCAACCGGCCTGAGTGTGGAAGAGATGCCGCAAAAAAGCGTGCTTAACAATCAAGATCTGGTACGACATCGCCTTCAGCTGGGAGTTCGGGCTCGCGTAGGGGAATATACAGCGATCAGTTGGATGACATTGCATGCAAGTTAGATACATTCAACGTCTTCCAACAACAAAGGGCCGAACAACGAAAGAGCAAAGAAGCTAGAGATGCCACTAGAGATGCCCTGAAACAAAGACGAGATGATTTGAAATTTCTATCCCAGCCCATTGATCACCTAGAGGGTGACGAGTTGCAACTAGTCTTGGAGATGACAGAAGAGATAAAAAAAACAAATATAAACGTTAGGAATTTTTTTATGTAATTTTCTTTATTTAAAAATATTAAAAAAATTAAATTTGTTGTTTTAAAAAATAGTTAAATAGCCCAGCGGGTCAGCCCAGCGAAGCCCACCAAACCCACGCCCCAAACCCCCGCCCCACCATACTGTGTTGAATGTGGATCAGCCCATGTCTGCCCCTCCAAGCCACGTGTCAACTCATGCCCCAACCCAAGCCCCACCATACCCCACGGTCTAAGGTCCTATTAGCTTTAGCTTAACATTTTACATAATCAGTGGCGGAGCTTAAGTAGTGTTTTAGTTAACTATTAAAAAGTATTTTCCAAAACTTGTCCAGTTAGCTTTAGCTCAAAACATTAGATAATCAGTGGCGAAGCTTAAATAAAAAATTAGGGGGAACCAGACTCTCAAAATCAAATATTTTACACTACAAAAAGTAAAAGTTTCAGAAACTTCTTGTAACATTAACACTACAAAAAATAAAAAAATAAAAAATTAAACAGAGGGGGGCAACCCTGACCCCTATGAAGCAGTTTCATATTTTTATTTTTTTAACAACAAATGTTATTCCACTCTTTTACATCAATAATTCTAAATTATTCTCCCTTATTTAGGTTTGAACCTAAAATTTTCTCTTTAAAATACATGTGTCTACCAAGTAGGCTAACCCCAATTTATTTGCATGTTTTTATTTAGTTTAGGTCATTCACAACAAGGAACTATAAAAAACAGTTAAAAACGTTTATAGTTAGCTGACAAATCATACAAACATCCATTTCTAAAAAAAAAAAAAAAAAGACCCTCAATAAAGAAACCAATAAACACAAAAAAAAAAAATATTGTCAATCATTACATTTTTTTTAACCATTGTCTCTCTTTATATATCAACTAGGTTATAATTCCGTGTATTACACGAGGTTGAATAAATAAATTTTATATACTAAATAATAAAACAATATATCTTTAAAACCGCATTTATTGTACGGGTTGAATAAATATAATTTTATATATTAAATAATAAAAAATTATATCTATAAGAACCATATTGTACAGGTTGAATAAATATAATTTTGTATACAAAATAAAAAAGGTATATCTTTAAAACCACGTGTATTACACGGGTAAAATAAATATAATATTGTTTATCAAATAATAAAATAATACATCTTTAAAAAACCTCATTTATTACACGGGTTGAATAAATGTAATTTTATATACCAAACAATAAAAAAAACTTACATCTTTAAAAATATGCGCATTACACGGTTTGAATAAATGTAATTTTCTGTACTAAATAATAAAAAATATATATCCTTAAAAAGCCCCGTGTATTGTACGAATTGAGTAAATTTAATTTTATATATCAAATAATAAAAAGTTATATCTTAAAAAACCTCATGTGTTACATGGGTCGAGTAAATGTAATTTTATACAGTGAAAATAAAAATATTTAATATATTAATACAAAGTTTGGTTTTCGTGATAAAAATAGATTATTCTGTTGTTGCAAAATTTGTTAACGAAGTCTCAATAAATTTAACCCTTTATTTAAAACTCCCTAAAATTTATAAATGATAAATAATATTAGTTAATTTTATTTTAAGTTTCGTAAAATTTATTTTATACCAAACTAAACAAAATGTTCAAATATAATTAATTCAAATAAATAATAGTATAAATGAGAAGGAGATTAAACTAAATAATAATTATTCATAAGATATTAAACTAATAATATTTAGTAGGAGAGTTATCTATAATATAAGATATTAAATTAAATAATATTTTGTAGAAAGATTATCTATAATTAATTAGAAGAGATTAAATTAAAATAATAATTATCTATAAGAAATGCCTAATATGATGACTAGTGTCCTTAAAGTGGTTTCTTTTATTATATGTATAGATTTAGATTAGATATATAAGGTACAAGTGGGCCCCACCATTTGTTTGTTTTGTAGTGTTCTTTTTTTTTAAAAAAAAAACACTAGCTAAAAAGTAGCAACAAAAACATGATAGTGTATCAAAAACACTTGAAAATTTAACTCAAACATCTATTGCGGATCTCTTAATGCTATTTTTTTTAATAACTGCCCACATCCACTAATTCTATCACCAAGTTTACATCAATATTCGAATATGCACCACTTGAAGGGTACTTATCCCAGCTCGAAAAGCAACTACTGACTCGGTCAAGTTGAGTCGATGAAAATGATTTGTTATGAATGCTTTACTTTATTATTTACATAAAAAAATTATAGAAATTCCCTAAACTTTTGTTGCTTGGTGTCACTTTTACATTGTTGAAACTATCTATACATATAAAGTAAACCAATTTGAGACACATGGCAATCATTGAGACTATCTAAAATTCTATTTTCCCGCCTAGAATATAATCCCTTTGGTTTTATAGTTAATCCTAAATTATATATATATATATATATATATATATATATATATATAACAATAATAATAATAATCCTAAAATCTAATCTCCCTTTATTTATCAGTTTAATATTTTTATTATTATTTATCTATAAAAGCAAATCAAATATTTGATTAAAGATTAAGTTATAACTTAATTGATTTATATATTATTAAAGTTGTTACGTATTTGTTTAAGAACTATTTGGTGAGAATGATATAAACAAATAATAACGTAAAACAAATTAAAAGATTATGAACTTTACTTAATTTTCTAATGATAGAATAAATTCAAGGAAATAAATGATGAGAAAGAAAATAACGTTACAAAATAGTTCCAATGAATGGCACATGCTACACATTGGTTTATTTATCTCTTTAGTTTCATAGTTAATTCTAAATTAAAAAAAAATTAATCTTTAAATCTCGATAATAGTTAATCCTAAACTAAAAAAAATAAAACTAATCCCGAAATCTCGTAACAACTTTCCAAATCTTCAAATAATACATTTAATGAAAATATTCGTAAATTGTCATTATTCATGTTACACCTTTTTTTTGAAACATTAAGACCATGTGTAGTGGTTTGAGCAATAATACCCCCACCATTTGGCGTTTTCTGCCACGTGGCAGTCCAGTCAGCATGGGGGCATTATTGGGCGTTATTGCAAAAGTGGCGTAGTGGGAATAATGCCCAATAACGCCCATTCCAATTATTAAACAATTATTTTTTTTTATAAAAAGGAGGTTAAAAAACAAAAAAAATAATAAATAAATAAATAAATGAAACTACCCGTTGGACCACTCCCATTGGCCAGTCAACATCATCCTCAGCGTTATTGAAAAAACGCCGCATGCAATTTTGACAAACAACACGCCGGAAAACGCCCGGGTGTAATGGGATGGGGGCGTGTTCGGGCGTTTTTTTTGAAATTTTTTTAAAACAAACGCCCCATTACGGGCGGTCTAAGTGTCTTTGTAATTTATATCCATTTTAACTTTTTTATTTATCATTAAATTTAAATGTAATGTAATACGTAAATACAATAATACGTATTATATAATATATTTATTTTTGTATTATTTTCAGCGACAGTTTGATTACATGTTTCTCTGATGAATTTTTTAATACTAGCATACATCATCTTTATATTAACTTATTTATGTCAATTTGATATATAAATCTCTTCCTCTTTTGTTTTCATTTACAAGAAATATTTATTAAATAGTTTAAACTGTTCAACCCGTGTAACACACGGGGAACAAACCTAGTTAATATATAATCAAAACAATAATAAATAAACAAAAAAGTTGACGGTGAGATGCGGGAGATATCTACCGCATGAGGATTTTATTGTGCGTTCATGAGATGGCCGGGAAAGCCGGTGTTCCGACAAACCCTTCCCGCCCCTTGTAGATTCCTTAGTCCCCCTACACTCACAGACGGACCTAGTAAGAGGGTGGGTGAGGACACCCCTTGAAAAAAAAAATAGTGTATTTTGTAGGACAAAATCCCGCCCTTGAAAATTTGTTAAACCCTCATTCACACCCCTTAAAAATATTTCTGGGTTCGTCACTGTCTACACTCAATGTCTGTCAATGACATTATGGAGGCCGCATTCAAGATGTTCTCAAAGAAGTCACGATACAAAATCATTTTTGCCATCTTCCTCACGATACTTTGGAGTATATGGAAGTCAAGAAATGATAAAGTCTCCAGGGGCAAGGTGTCTAGTGCCGTATGGATAGAGGAAGAAATCAAATATGTGTCGTGTAAATTCTACTTCGTCTATATGTCACGTCACGTGAGTCACATAGTGTTAGAATTCGTATTTTTATATTACGTTGATTGCCGTTCGATTGCTACTTAGGATTGTTTTACGTCCCTGTCTCCACAATGCTGGTAGCATGGTTTACACCACTTCCCCGCAACGCATGGGGGCTAATGACTAGTTTACCATTATGATACGACTAGTTGATAAAGTAAAAAAATGTAACGATTTAGAATTATATCCAACTCAACTCTAGTGGCATTAGTAGATAACAAATTTTTATTTGAAAAAAATGATAATTGCATAAATATTAATAACTTTTGTTTTAAACATGATTAATAAGGTGTTTATATTACTATGTGTCTATGTATCTCAGCTATGAACTCTTGTTAGATGTAGGGGTGCAAATGAGCCGAGCGGCTCGCGAGCTATTTGAGATCGGCTCGAGAAAAAGCTCGAAACGAGCCGAGCCTTATCGAGCCCGAGCCGAGCTTGAGCCTAAAATAAAGCTCGTTTGTTTATCGAGCCCGAGCTCGAGCCTCACAGGTGAAGCTCGTTAAGCTCGTCGAGCTTTATCGAGCCTTAGTGTAAACGAGCCGAGTCGAGCCGAGCTTATTTAAACTGGTTTACAAGCCGACATCGAACTTAAAAACAAGCTTATCTAGTAAACGAGCTTGAGCCCGAGCTTCACTTATCGAGCTCGCGAGCCTAAAAAGTCTATTATTTATATTATTTTTATTTAATATATTAATTAATAGATAATAAACGAGCCGAGCCCGAACCGAGCTCGAGCTTGAGAAAATACCAACGAGCCGAGCTCAAGCGTTTGCAACCCTAGTTATATGTATAGAATACCATATACAAGTATATTATAAGAATATAAGATTCTCATCATTACTTAAAACTGATTATGTATTTATATAGCCATCCTTCTTGATATACTTTGTTTTTTAGAGGTATTTAAAATATGTTAGATGTGAAATAAATTCTACAATTATATTATTTTTTATACTTTGTTTTTTAGAGGGTATTTAAAATATGTTAGATGTGAAATAAATTCTACAATTATATTATTTTTATACTTTGTTTTTTAGAGGGTATTTAAAATATGTTAGATGTGAAATAAATTCTACAATTATATTATTTTTAAATATTGTAACTCAATAAAACAGGAATTGTGTTTTTATAAAACCAAGGCGTACAAAAAGCAATTAAAATTTGGAGTCAGAACCATGTCACGTTTCATACCTAATTTTGGAACAAACTATAATGCATAACAACAACAAAATAAATACGTAACTATACATGGCTAATTTCATAAAACTCAAAATATCAGGCAACCTAATTTTATAACAAAACTCTTTTCGTGTCAGAATATATCAGTTTATTGTCGTCAGTTGTTCTTAAAATGGCAACATTTAACTGTACAATAAGCCCCAACAGAGATACACACCCCATATACATATTAGTATACGTGTATAGGACGAGGATCATTACAAAACATTAATTATCGCGAGAAAAAAAGAACAACTTTAAATCACTAAATTTTCGGATTTTAGGTTTATATTTTTTTAATATTATGTTTTTTACATTCCTATGCGTATTATATATATATATAAGGACCATATATTTTTACCTACACATAGCCTACATACATGTAGGTAATTTAATACACACATAACCTACATATATGTAGGTTATATAAAAACATAAAATTTCCATATTTTATTTTGAGTTCTAGTGTGAGAAACAATAAATCTTACATTTGTAACATTTTCTTTTACTTTGTAGGATTAAAAAATAGATAATTCATTTTGTTCTGTGTGTTCTAGCAATATTTAGTGTTCTGCATAGAACCTTCCCCTACGTGTGTGTGTGGTCACCATTTTTTTTTGCATAAACGTAAATGAAAATGTTATAAACACATCTGTAGAAAAAAATAAAAATAAAAATTGTCGAGCCAATAGTTTTGCTTGATGTGAATTTTGTTTTCGGAACGATATCACCAATAATTTTTTTACATTGATGGAAACTTTTGCATTTGACTTTTTTTGCTAGAACAGATGATTTTTTTTAAGATTTTTGAGAAAAAAAAATTTATTTTTTTAAAACCTTATGAAAGGCCTAATTCTTATGTTTCTCACAACTCAAGTTGGTTCTCATTTTACACTCTCCATATACATACATACATACATACATACATACATACATACATACATACATACATACATACATACATACATACATATATATATATATATATATAAAGGGGATAAGGAGAAAACACCTAAAAGTGTGAAAACGGTGAGAACGGATTCTGGCCGTACACGTGGGGCGCGATATAATGAAGGCGGAGGGGTTTTTTGTCCTTTTATCTTTTTTTTCCAATGCGTGTCTTACAACACCGCTTCATTTTTTGCGTGTAAGATTTTTTTGGTGTTTAGTTAGATTCAATAACTACCTGGCGTTTTATTGTTTTTTCTAGATCTGCCTCGATAAATTAATCGTTTTTGTGTTACATAGTAAATATTTTGGCGTTTATGGCGTTCCCAAATTCATTAAAATCAATTAATAATTCTAACATCTTGGCATCCACGGCGTTCCCAAATTCATTATATACCTTTAGCAATTCAAACTTTACAAATTTTTTGGCGTTTTTGTATATTTCACCAGTTGAATTAATCCCATATATGTTATAAAGGTAAATTTCTTGGCGTTCATGGCGTTTTTAAATTCATTAATAATTCAAAAGACTACAACTAAGACGAAATCAAACCAAACTAATAGTCTTCTGTGGATGGTATTACATCAGAGATGTACCTATCGCTTTGTTCATCACTTTCTTCAGACTCATCATCATCTTGTGCATTGGCGTATAACGCCATAATCTCGTCTCGTCTTTGTTGCATCCTATACTTAAATATCATCACAACCATGGATCTTGCATCGTTCGAATGTGCTAAATCACAGAGCTGTTCAAGAAGATGTAGTCTATCTGTGTTCAGCATTTCGTCCATTGTCAATAAATAATCCACCCCGTGTTGATAAGTCACTTTCACCGTTCTTGATTGTTCATCCAAACTCCAACTGGTAACTTTTGGTAGATCAGTATCGTCAACATCATCATCATCATCTACTGGAAATTTTCTCTTAAATCTTCTTATTACCGTTCGAGTCATTTCAGGTTTTTTTTTTTAAATTGGCGTTTTAGTTAAAGATGGCGTTATAAGTATGATCAATGGAAGTGATGATGGAAGCGATGGTAATCTATATATATTAATAAATGAAAAGGATTTGGGCCATGTGGCATGTGATGGTGGAACAATTTACTGATGTGGCATGTTATGGTGAAAGATTTAGGTGGGAAGCAATCTCAATATTCCATTCTCTATTTTGGACATGGGATCCGAAAGAAAATGGGTCGGATTAATGGATCCTTTATATTTCTTTTTTTCTCATTCTTCTTTCACACTACTCATCCACAAACCCTAAAAAAACATAGTTGCAGCTCTCTCTCCCTCCTATCGCCACCGCCAAGATCCTCCATCAGTTCCACAAAATCTCACCTACCGACAATCATCTTCTATCACTTTAACCTAATGGTGTTCTTGATTCTTTGAAGCATTCGATAGAGATCCAAGGTTGCAACTGTGTTTTTATATGTTATTTAGATGTTTCCGAATCTTTCTTTTATTCGATACTAATTATTCAGATGAGATTACAGGAAAGGAGGACAAAGCCTCAAGTAAGGATTCCGGTGTTCCGATGCTTTCATGGACTTCATGTAAATATGATTTGTTTCATGCTTCCAGATCTGAAGATATCGATTTGTTTGTTGTTTATTAATAATTCCAGTGTGTTTTATCATATCTAGGGTTTGCTTGGATTTTTTTAAGCCTGCACTGACATTTGCCTGGATCCTATAAAAATATTAGGTCACAAGCCAGAGCGTATTCACAATAAACCCTAACATTAGCCGCATCTTCTTCGAATCCATCCTCATCGCTACATCTTCTTCTTCAATCCATGATTACAAGGTTTGTTCTTTCAAACTAGGGTCATATTTTTCGCTTTTAAATTTCCTTTGATGTTAATTGCAATACAATCCATACAAACTTGGTTGATTCATATGAATCGTCCATCGATTTGAGAAGATTCATGATGTACTAATCATATTTAGGATTAGGGTTTATTTGTGTTCAGATTCATGATGTATTCATGATTCATTTAAATTTTCCTTTAATTAGGCATGTTATCTCTTCATATGCTTCTTCCTTCTTTAGGATTAGGATTTATTTGTGTTCAGATTATGTTTTTTTTACAAATCAGTTTAGATTAGGTTTTTTTTTGTTCAAATTTATTACATTGATCTGTTCCTCCTTTTCTTCATTGTTTAGCGATTTAGACTGGTCTTTGTTTCTTGATTGTTAATCAAATATATCTTTGATGTTTTCTTTACAGATTCAATAACCTTTATTTTGGCGGACTCTTGTAGGAAATATTTTGTTTTTGGACTATGAGTCATGATGTCAATTTTAATCTTGCTTTCCTTCAAAATAGGTGTGTCGCTTTATCATTTGTTTCGTTCGACCAGGAGCGCATAATTGTTATTATGTTTGTTGTTTTAATCTATAGTAATTTGTGTTTTTTTCTCTGTTAAATATTAGACCAGTAACTGCATTATATGTAAATCCCGGTTGTATAAATGAAATTTTGAATTTCAAATTCAAATTGAAACCAAAAATAAATTAGAAAAGACTTTATGTTATGGAAATTATTGTTTATTAATTACCTACCAATCAGCTATATATTTACTATAATTATCAATTATTTACGGTTTTTATTGATCCAAAACTAATTAAATCAAATATTCTCTATGTTGTAATAAAATTTGTGTTTATTTTGAACTTTTGGAGTATTTTAAAATTTAAACGAAAAAGTTATATAGTTATTGAAACAATCGATAAGAAAATGATTATAATTCAAATTAAAATTGAATTATTTTTTATATAATGTAAATTTATAATATTCAATCCAAGTCATTATAATTAACACAAATAAAAAGAGCACATAATTGAAGAATGGTTATTTAACACAAAAAAAGGACATGATTGAAGAATGGTTATAAGGTAATAAAATAAAGTATAAATCCGAAATTTGAAATTCAAATAAGATATAATATGGAAAGTATTGATTACTAATTAACTACAAAAATAAAAAAAAAACTGTTATTTTAAATTTCAAATTAGAATTAAGATGAACACTAAATTAGAAGAAAAGGCAAAACATGGAAACTATTGTGTAAAATCAATGATTCAATGTTTTTATGTTGAATCATAAATTTAATTAAATTAAATATACTCACCATTATAAATAAAATTCGAAGTATTTATAAATAACGTAAAACTTAAATATACAATACAAATCATTACAATTCAAAGGCAACGTAATGGATATTAAACCCAAAGGAAAAAGCGACATGATTGAAATGCATACCAATTATCATCCTTTATATGTCCAACATATCAACCAAAATCTACTAAATATGTTTACAAAAGATAAGCTTAATATTGTTTAGATACACCATAAACATATAATATTGTTTAGAAACACAAACGATTAGCTTAATGCGAAATACTAAAATAGTTTGGACCTAAAATCACACCACAAACTACTTGGAGACTTTTTTAAAAATCAACTTGTCGATATCCAGACAGTAAACAAAGGTGCATTTTTGAGGTGCCTTTAAACCATTCGGATTGATGAACTTCTTTCGCCATTCATTTGCAACATATCTAAATCCACGACCATGCTTCTCAGCTCGGAAAGAAATAACGGTATCAACTCCATCAAGATTATGAATGGTTAACTTCAAAGACATATCAACAAATATCCCTAATATATTTTGTGTTCGATTAGATCATGGGTTAGTTTTGTGTTTTTTTTCAAACCTTTATATGTAGTTTTTTAAAGGTTTGACCTTTATATGGTCAAGGTTTGATGAATTTTGCGTAGTGGATATTTGTAATATGGATCTGCTGCTTTAGTTTAAGATGAGGACTACTTTAGTTTAAGATGAGAGTGCTGATGTAAATTGTAAAACTGTAAAAAGGTTTCATCTTTTGTACATTACTAATCTTTTGTAATTTTTACATGACGAAAGTTAATGTTCATCAGGTAGAGCTCCTATTATTACATTTTTCTTTCATGGTTTCAACATCTCCTATTATTTTTTGAATTAAAATTTTCAAAAGATAAAGGACAATCTTGCTTTTGTTCAGTCATTAGTGGAGAAAATGTTTGGGTTAGATTTGTGTTTGTATTCTCCTCGCAAAGGGGCCTTGGATAGTCATCATTTCTCATGGGATGTAGTTACAATTTCAAGGCATTCAGAGGATATTTTTGAATTGTTGTTTTAAAAATGAGATACTTTTTTATCCAACTATTTGGTTGTTACAAGTGAGCGTTGAAGAAGCAAAGAGCCATAGCCATTTAGACAACCTCTAATACTGTTGCTGCAATTTCAAGTCATTAGGGGGAGAATGTTTGGTGTATGGTTTCGTTGGGGATTGTTATTCATCTCTATTGTTTTTTTCTTTATGTATGGATTGTTCTTTGCTTATCTTTATATATCTTATATTGATATTCATTATAAAGTTTTTATTACTTTTAGGAAGCACTGGATGTTGTTCATGTTAGCAAGACAATCAGGATAATGCTTTGCAATGCTAGCATCAGTAGTGTGCTTGGAAATGTGACATTTTCCATTGTTGATATTTGATAATGAAAACCACGTCGAATTATTGATGTAGGTAAATTTGTATTGTTTATTATTTATACATTGAGTTAATTATACACACATTTATGAATATATAATATGATGTCGATACAACTCTGCTAAGTGTCGTTGAATTAGATTGCTATTGTTTTGTTGCTAGATCAATGTACATTTAGATTATTTCTCTAAAATATCAAAAGCTTATCGTGATCGCCATAAATGTAACAATCACCTCGCGATCCCGTGACAATCACGGGCATGAAAATGTTTCCGGTTACCATCTTGGATGTAAAAGTTTCTGTTTCAATGAATTTAAAGTGGATTTGTGAACATTTGTTAGAAATTTTGCAATTATGAATATATAAACATGTCTTGCCAATAAATATACCTACTAAACATAAAATAGATATATTTTTTAGTAATAAAATTAATATGTGAACATGGTTAATGGATTAAATGAGATGTTGGAGTGAATCAATTTAGGTGGGTGTGCAAGCTAAAGACTTGAGACATAGTTGGCACTAAAAGAGCATTGTCAAGTCTGCAAGTCAAGAGGATTACCTGCACGCCAAGTGTTTGTATTTTGTAAACTTTATATAAATACTATTTTTTTTCAAATATTTGACTAATATTGTCATTAAATAACTTTGACTTATGTGGTGTAGGGAGTTGTGTAGTCAACTAACTAAATGTTGTTAGTATCTTTAAACTTTTGTATTGTTTAGGTTTAAGTTTTAGATTGGATTACGAACATATCTTTCATTTGGAGGTTAGTTACTTTGTGATGTTATTTAATGTTTGTCTTTTATTTTGCAGATCTATAGTGATGGTCGTAGCCAGAAGTTCTAGATGGCCTAGAGAAACAGTAAAGGTTGTTTGTCAGGGGACACCTTAATCCTTAATAAAAGTAAAAAAAGTAAAATATTTTATACTTCTGTGCATTTTAATTATATTTTCACTTTATCAATAAGTAATTTATGTAATAAATATGTCACTTTGTTTGTATTTATATTATTTGAACACTTTGTGATAATGTATATTAAATTTTCCGACCAGCGAAGTTCGCGGGTGATAACCTAGTGTCGTTTATATAATGATGTTTTTGGCGCATAGTTTAGGAGGGAATTTTTTGTAATAAATTTAATAATTGACTTTCAGTTACTGTTTGTTCCATCAACCTGCTAAGTTTGCAACGCGTTTTACCATCAAGGTTAGGCGTTTTGTGTTAATGGTGTTTTAGTCGTTTTGAATGGCGTCTTGCTCATTAGTTTGGCGTTTGAATTAGAGCACTAAAAAGTCCCTTTTACCCTTAATGAAGCACGTTTAAGTAATAAAATTGATATTATTTACGAAAATGCCACCGCGCCAATCCAGTCCACATATTGTTTAGATCTGACGATCCATATGCGTTCTCATCGTTCTCACACTTTTTACCGTTTTCCCTAAATCCTAACCCTATATATATATATAGGGGGAGGTTCATTTGAGAAGAAAATTAAATTGAGAAGAAAAAGAACAAAGGGTATAATTGTAAAACATTAAATAGTTTTTCTCTCATTTCATTTATTATTATTTTTGACTAATTAATTAGTCATTAAGACTATCATCCTCCACACTAAAATTTTTGCCTAAACACATCAAAATTTATCCTACACGTTTATGAAATTTATCCTACACATACTGAAATTTATCCTACACAACTCGTAACTCATCCTACACACCTCATAATTTATCCTACACTTTAAATTATTTTTTTCTTCTTTGAAAAGATATATTTTTTTTTGAAAATAAGTTACAAATTAAATTTAGTTAGCTATTAAAAAAGAAAACTAACAATTAATGATCTATCTAATTTTACCAATATACCCTTACTCCAATATTAAATACAAAAATTAAATGAAGTAAAATGAAGCATTCTTATTGGTTGAAGTTTGTTCTTTTTTATTCTTACAAAAAATTTCTTCTCATTTGAACCCTCCACTATATATATATATATATATATATATATATATATTGGTGAAAGATAAAACGAAAACTCATTTGAGTTGAGAAAACTCAAGAAAACCCTATGTAACATTTTTATTTTTTTTCTAAAAAAAACAGGGAATGTAACATAAATGTACTTGAACATTTTTTTAAAAAAAATATAAAAAGTGCCTACTAGTTTTTTTTTAAATGTTCAAAACTTTATGTTACATTTTTTTGGACATATATATTATGTAACATGAAATTTTTATATTTTTTAAAAATAAACTACTCGTCACTTTTTTGTTTTTTTGTATAAAAATGTTCAAATATATGCATGTTACATTTCCTATTGTTTTAGAAAAAAAATGTTACATGTGGTTTTTACAAAGGTTTTTTTGAGTTTTTTTCAACTCAAGTGGGTTTTCGTTTTATCCTTCCCCTATATATATATATATATATATATATATAGAGAGAGAGAGAGAGAGGCATGTTAATGTACAAAATGACTTAACGTATATTGCGTACATGATTGTATTTTCAATGTGCGATTTAATTCTTCAACATGCGATTTGTAAAAAAAATACAACATGCGATTTTAAAGAAGCTTGTACATGCGACTTCTCAAAATACATGCACATGCGATTTCACATTTTCCATACTATAACGTACGATTTTGCTTCGCGTACATAATGTACGTTAAGACATATTGTACGATATACTTTCTTTCTCTCTCCCTCTCTCTCTCTCTCTATATATATATATATATATATATATATATATATATATATATATATATAGTGTATCTAACCAAAGAATTGTTTTTATTGAATAATAATTACTAACAATGGGTATATAGATAAATAAGTTACATTCTAATATCCTCTATTATAAACTAATTAAACTTAATCACTTGTCTAACATTCCCCCTAAGTTGTGGGTGAGCAACGACCGCAACTTGGATCGTAATGATAAGAATATCTAAGAAGATAAGGGTTTGGTAAAGACATCAACGATTTGATCATTAGTCAAGATAAACTTTACATTCACTTTTCCTTGAACAACTTGTTCACGGACAAAATGGAAATCTACCTCGACATGTTTTGTACGTGCATGAAAAAAAAAAGATTTGCAGAAAGATAGGTTGCACCGAGATTATCACACCAAAGTGTTGATGACCGATTAACTATTCCAAGTTCTTGAAGAAGATATTTCAATCATATTAGTTCCGCAATAGTATCAACGATTACCTTGTATTCAGAATCTATTGAAGATCGAGATACAATTTGTTGTTTTCGTGCAGTATATGAGATAAGATTTTAGCCCAAGTATAAAACATATCCCATTGTGGATTGACGATCGATAGGGCAACCAACCCAATCAAAATCTGAGTATGCCTATACATCCTAGTGCCAATATGAGTCGTAAAAGGCACGTAACTGAGAACCGGAGTCATAATGGAATAGCAATCCAAGTTGAGCCATGCCATTAAGTTATCGCAAGATTCATTTCATGGCTGCCTAATGATTTTCAGTCGAGGCATGTATAAATTGACACACTTTGTCGATTGCAAAATCAATTTCCGGGTGAGATAATGTAGGATATTAAAGTACACCAACTGTCTGACGATACCGTGAGGGATCATCAAGAAGAGGACAGTCATGAGGAAGTAGAACATGAGAAGTACTCATAGGGGCAGCAACGGGTTGCACTATGACAGTCCAGCTCGGTATATGACATCCAAAATATATTTTCTTTAAGAAAGAAAATCTTCACGATGATGTACCACCTCAATTCCTAAGAAATAGTTCAACCGACCAAGATCTCTAACTGCAAACAAAGAACTAGGACGGCTAATGATATTTGTAAGGACCTGCAAAAATGTCCAAAAACGACCCGTAAGTGAAAAACCGGACCCCTAAAACCCAAATCCTCCTGAAAAAACCAAGAAAACAAGAAGATTTGGTTTCTGGCGGGCCGCGTAAACCATAAGGCAAGGTTACGCGGGTCGCGAGAGGACATCTGGCAACCGGGACGCGTTCCAGGCCACGTATCGCACACGCGGCGGACCTACAGGTGACACGCTAGCCCTACACATAGACTAGGGGCCCTCGAGGGCCGCGTAAAAGTAATGTTAAGGTTTACGCGGGCCGCGTAAAACCTAAAACTCAGCTATAAATTTCCTGTGCATGGGACTTGCTTCTGTGTTCGAAATTTTAGTTTCAAAACGTCCCAATTATGCTGAAAACGAGTATTACGGTATCGAGGCACTGCTATGAATACAGGGTATTAACTCGATCACTGCTACGATACAATGTCCGATCGATTGAAACCAATCCAATGGATGTTTAAGTGCTGCCCGTATTTGGGCTATACTTTCTCATTCGTCGTGAGGGTTTTGATTTCGTGAGTTTATCGTAAAGATTTGTATTAAGTTACTGACCTAGTTTCGTGTGCATTGTTATTTAAACTAGGTTACAAGGCTAAATCAGTAGGCTAAACTCTGCCCAATTAAACCTGCAATGTGAGTCATTCTCTTTTTATCAACTGTTTTACTAAATCTCAAATTATTTTCAAAGTTATAATTACAAGGATTAAGTCGTGGTTATCTTGAATCACTGGCAAGTGGGGTATTGTGCACACTACTAATCTCTCACGGTTAGGTTCACCAACCTAACAGTGATAATCATCACTACTTGGGTGAAAGGACCCAATAGTGGTATGACCATCGTCACCAGGGTGTGACATGGCGCCATATAAAAATAAGATAGTAGCCATTGTATTCGCTCTTATGCTGTAATTTATAACTAGGAGTCGTTTTTATCAAAATTGAGTGACTCGCCAGTATTTTCCCGCTGATAAAATATTTTTAAACATGTTTCAGGTGACTTACTGTGAATCAAGGAAAAAGTGCTACGGAGCACTGACAAGCTTGAAGTGGTGGCTCAGTAAAATAAATAAACATGTTTTGTAAAACAAGGGATTTCCTCGGGAAATTACCTTTACTGTAAATTATGGGGTTTGTCCCAGTTTGTGAAATAAAATAATTGGGCATTTTCAAGTTTTAAAAGATCCTGTTAAACTTCCGCTGTCAAATCAACTAATAAATACCACGGGTTTCTGTCCCGCAGCTCCTGGACCGGGTAACACCGGGACGGGGGTCGTGACAGAAAAAGGTGGTATCAGAGCCACTGATTTAAGCCAATTAAGTATTTAGAAATACTTAATTTTCTGATTGTCATTTTGTGATTCTGTGAAAATTTAACTTACAATAAATAAAATTTTAACTTAAATTTGTGTGTGTTTCTTCATGTGTATTATCAACATGAATGAACTGTCAGAGGCACTCCGAAACATTTCTATCCATAGCACATATATGGATACCACAGGAAACCCATCTGGCTATCTGGCAGATACGGAGGAACCACTAACTTTCCAGGCCCAGGCCCAGGAGAAACCA
Organism: Helianthus tuberosus; assembly: GCA_030545235.1. NCBI lineage: Eukaryota > Viridiplantae > Streptophyta > Magnoliopsida > Asterales > Asteraceae > Helianthus > Helianthus tuberosus. Next base: position 22,831,915 of record CM060381.1, on the reverse strand, counting down.
AAGCCGAAAAAGAGGAGGAGGATTTTGGACTGGAAACGTGGGCACAGGAAGAAACCAGCTGCACAGAAGATTAAAAAGACCGAGGACCCAAAGGATAAAGGAAAAGGAAAAGAGATCGGGGAAAGTTCCGGGCAAGCTCAAGAAATACCACCATGGGAGGAGCTAGATCGCAAGCTGGCAAATAGCGACCTCATCGGACCTGCCGATGAAAACCTCTTTAATTACCCAGCTGAATCACAACTTCCAGTTAATTTGGAACCTGCTATCCTCGATCCTATTGTCAACCCCCGACCCCTACAAGGAGAGCTGGAAGAATGGTGGACAACTGACTGGCAATTTCAGAATCTTTTGAATAACCCTAACACCTATTTCCCCCAGTTTGACCCTGAGCCTACACCAAACCCACCAATGAGCACAGAAAACTTGGCTGAACTCCGTCATTACGGCGAGGAGCTAGTGGAGGCAGGAAATAGAATTAGGGATGTGGGAGAGAGAATCACCTGGAAATACGACGAGAGGGAACGTCGTTTCTGAGATGCTAGCTGACTGGGGTGGTGTGGTTGTGCGACTGTGTGTTTAATAATAATAAAATAATAAATAATAAAAATATAATCATGTAAAATAACTTAAAATAAAACTTTTGTAATATATCGGGTGTGTACGGATGCATACTAAAATATATATAAAATATGAAAGTCGCAAAGTTGACAATTTTGGGCTATACGTGTTAACGTGCTTATGTGTGATTGTTTTATTATGTTTGGTTGTTATTTATTTTGTGCCAATAACTTATATATATTGTTAATTATCAGATGGACCACGTTGTTAATGAACCAGTTAAGGAAGTTAACCCATCCGAGCAAAACAATGAGGATCACTTTCTTAATAGGCAAGATATAGAAAATATCATCGCCCAGGGAATAGCCAATGCTATCCCAGCAATCGTTGCTGCTGTTAAAAGCCCTGTTGGACCTTCACAAGCTAACCCCCAGTAAACGCACGCGCGACGATAATTTCAGTAACAGTGTTAACGGAGGCGGCAATAATAACGACAACGTAATTCAGACCCCAATACTTAAGAAAATGAAAGTTGCAACACCTGGTTGCACTTACAAGGAATTTCTTGCCTGTAAACCAGTCGAATTTGCAGGCAATGAAGGGGCGACTGCTGCACTGCGTTGGTTGGAAAAGACCGAGGCAGTAATTAAAATAAGTAAATGTGCCGAGGAGGATAAGGTCATGTATGCTTCTCAGCTTTTCAAGGAAGAGGCATTAGAATGGTGGAATACGGTGTTGCAAGCCAAAGGAAGTGACATGGATTATGCCATGAGCTGGGAAGAATTTAAGCAATTAATGGAAAGGAAATTCTGCCTCGAATATGAAAAGGAACAAATGGCCAATAAGTTCCTGAGCCACCGAATGGTGGATGTGGATTGTCGAGGGTATACTTCGAAATTCTTCGAGTATGCCATAATTGTGCCAACTCTGGCTTCGCCAGAACCGGTACTTATTTCTCGCTATATTTGGGGTTTAATTAGCGAGATTCGGGACATCGTCAAAGCCGCAAGACCCCGCACGATTGACGATGCGGTGGAGTTAGCCAACACCTTGACCGACGGACTGGTACGTATGCGAGAAGAAAACAGAAAGAAGGAATTGGCTCAGAAGATTTCCCAAGGATTCCGAGGGGGCAATGCTAGTAGCAACTTCAAGAAAAGAGGAACTGGGCAATCCTCCACTGTTCCATTTTGTAGTACCTGTAAAAGGAAGCATTTTGGAAAATGTAAGGGATACTGTAACTTCTGTAAGATCCCGGGGCATCAAGAAGAAGATTGCAGGAGGAAGAAATCAACAATTTGCTTCAACCGTGGAGAAGCTGGACATTTTAGACCAGACTGCCCTAAACTGGTCAAACCAGCTGACAACAAAGCCAAACCTGCAGAAGGAACTACCAAAAAGAATGCAAGAGCCTTCCAGGTGACTACCCAGGAAGCAGAGGTAATCCCCGATGTGATAGCTGGTACGTTCCTAGTTCACGACGTTTATGCAAAAGTATTATTTGACTCTGGTGCAAACCAAAGTTTTATAAATACTTCATTCTGCCAAGCTCTTAACCTACCCTTAACCAACCTTAGACAAATTTTTACGGTAGAAACGACAGATGGAAATTCTGTTAACATAGATAAGGTTTTGCATGAAGGAAAGATAGAACTCTTAGGCCATAAATTTTCTGCAAACCTGTTACCTATGAATTTAGCTGGATTCGATGTGGTGTTAGGAATGGATTGGTTAGTAGCCAACCATGCTCGAATCCTCTGTGATAAGAATTCCATAGAAATTCATACACCCACAGGAGAAATAGTGGTGATTACAGGAGATAAGCCACGTAAGCCAATGAAGTTCATTTCAGTAATGAAAGTGGCCAGTTACTCAAGAAAACAAGGAATAGTGTATATGATTTCGGTAATCATTAACACTAAAGGTAAGGAACTTAAGGAAATTCCAGTAGTATCAGAATACCCGGATGTATTCCCAGAAGAACTACCTGGATTACCACCCGATAGAGAAGTAGAATTTAGAATTCATCTAATTCCTGGAACTACACCGATAGCCAAGGCACCTTATCGGTTAGCACCCATCGAAATGTTAGAATTGAAAAAGCAGTTAGATGAATTGCTCAGTAAAGGATTTATACAACCTAGTTCATCCCTTTGGGGAGCCCCAGTGTTGTTTGTGAAAAAGAAAGATGGTTCAATGAGAATGTGTATTGATTATAGGGAATTAAATAAGGTTACCATTAAGAATCAATACCCATTACCTAGGATTGATGATCTTTTCGATCAACTTCAAGGAGCTAGATACTTTTCTAAGATAGACTTGTGATCCGGATACCATCAGTTGAAAGTACAAGAAGAAGACATACCTAAAACTGCTTTCAGAACTAGGTATGGTCATTACGGGTTTACAGTTATGCCATTTCGACTAACAAATGCTCCTGCAGCATTTATGGATATGATGAATAGGATCTGTAAACCGTATTTGGATAAATTCGTAATTGTCTTCATCGACGATATATTTATTTATTCCAATAGCCAGGAGGAACATTGTGAGCACCTGCATGTACTCTTAACTTTGTTAAGAAAGGAAAAACTTTATGCCAAATTCTCGAAGTGTGAATTTTGGCTACAAGAGGTACAATTTTTAGGACACATGACGAATCACGACGGTATTCATGTAGATCCTTCTAAGATAGAAGCAATCATAAAATGGAAAGTCCCGCGGTCAGCCACGGAAGTTAGAAGTTTTCTAGGATTAGCTGGTTACTATAGGCGTTTCATTAAGGATTTTTCTAAGATAGTTGTGCCATTAACTAAGCTAACCTGTAAAACAGTTAAGTTTGAGTGGGGACCTAAACAAGAAGAGGCCTTTAGAATTTTGAAACAACGATTAACAAACGCCCCCATTCTAGCCTTACCAGACGGAACAGAAGATTTTGAAGTTTACTGTGATGCTTCTAAGTTAGGATTAGGATGTGTACTAATGCAACGCAAAAAGGTAATTGCGTATGCTTCAAGGCAATTGAAAAAGCACAAGGAAAATTATACGACGCATGACTTAGAATTAGGAGCCATAATTTTTGCCCTTAAGATTTGGAGACATTATCTGTACGGAAGTAAGTTTACTGTCTATACAGATCATAAGAGTTTGAGGTACATATTTGGGAAAAAGGAATTAAATATGAGACAAAGAAGATAGATGGGAATTCTAAGTGATTACGACTGTGATATCCAATATCACGAAGGAAAAGCAAATGTAGTCGCAGATGCCCTAAGTCGTAAGTATCATGAAAAGCAAAAGCGAGTTCGTGCTCTTAGATTAAATCTACAGTTAGATTTAATGGAACAACTGAAAAACATTCAAGAAACAACAATCAAAGATGATGCTGAAGGAATGAAGGGAAGAATAAAAGAATTAGAGCATGGAAATGATGGACTTTGGAGATTCCACAAGAAAAGAATTTGGGTACCTAAGCAAGGAAATTTAAGAAACAAAATTTTAGAGGAAGCCCATAAATCTAGGTATACTATGCACCCTGGAAATAATAAGATGTACCAAGATTTAAGAAATAATTTCTGATGGATAGGAATGAAAAAGGACATAGCTAGATATGTATCTAAGTGTCTAACTTGTTCGCAAGTTAAAGTAGAACACCAGAAACCCTCAGGTCTACTTCAACAATTAGAAATGCTTGTATGGAAATGGGAGCTCATAACAATGGACTTTGTTAGTAAGTTACCCAAAACCAGAAAAGGTAACGATGTGATTTGGGTAATTGTGGATCGATTAACCAAATCAGCTCATTTTCTACCCATGAAGGAAACCTTTAGCATGGAAAGATTAGCCAAGTTGTATGTAGACGAGGTAGTATCCTTACATGGAGTCCCACTCTCCATTGTATCGGATAGGGATAGTCGTTTCACTTCACATTTCTAGACAAGTTTCTAGGAAGCAATGGGGACCCGACTAAACTTAAGTACTGCATACCATCCCCAAACGGACGGACAGAGTGAAAGGACGATCTAAACCCTGGAAGACATGCTTAGAGCATGTGTCATAGATTTTGGTGGAAATTGGGATGACCACTTACCTTTAATCGAGTTCTCCTATAACAATAGTTATCATGCAAGCATCGAAGCTGCCCCGTTCGAAGCACTATACGGACGTAAGTGTAGAACTCCAGTTTGCTGGGCAGAAATAGGAGAAAGTCAATTATCAGGTCCCGAGATCGTGCAAGAAACCACCGACAAGATTTCTCAAATCAAGGAGAGACTAAAGACGGCTCGAGATCGCCAGAAGAGTTATGCCGACAATCGATGCAAGCCGTTAGAATTCCAGGTTGGAGACAAAGTACTATTGAAAGTTTCTCCTTGGAAAGGAGTAGTTCGATTCGGTAAGAAAAGAAAACTAAGCCCAAGGTACATAGGACCATTCCCAGTAATTCAACGAATAGGACCAGTTGCTTATCGCTTACAACTACCAGAAGAGCAAGCTGGAGTACATGATGTATTTCATGTATCTAACCTCAAGAAATGTCTATCTGACGAATCACTGGTAGTCCCTCTTCAAGACATAGAGGTGAATGAAAAGTTGAAGTTCGTGGAGAAACCGCTTCAGATAGAAGATAGAAAGATTAAATTCCTCAAGCATAAAAGATTAGTACTGGTCAAAGTCAAGTGAGATTTAAAAAGAGGACCGGAATACACCTGGGAGCTGGAATCAGAAATGAAGAGGAAGTATCCTCACTTATTTCAGTAAATCTCGAGGACGAGATTTTAAATAAGGTGGGGAGGATGTAAGGACCTGCAAAAATGTCAAAAAACAACCCGTAAGTGAAAACCCGGACCCCTGAAACCATAATCCTCATGAAAAAACCAAGAAAACAAGAAAATTTGGTTTCTGGCGGGCCGCGTAAACCATAAGGCAAGGTTACGCGGGTCGCAAGAGGACATCTGGCAACCGGGACGCGTTCCAGGCCACGTATCGCACACGTGGCGGACCTACAGGTGACACGCTAGCCCTACACGTAGACTAGGGGCCCTCGAGGGCCGCGTAAAAGTAATGTTAAGGCTTACGCGGGCCGCGTAAAACCTAAAACTCAGCTATAAATTGCCTGTGCATGGGACTTGCTTCTGTGTTCGAAATTTTAGTTTCAAAACGTCCCAATTATGCTGAAAATGAGTATTACGGTATCGAGGCACTACTACGAATACAGGGTATTAACTCGATCACTGCTACGATACAATGTCCGATCGATTGAAACCAATCCGATGGATGTTTAAGTGCTGCCTGTATTTGGGCTATAATTTGTCATTCGTCGTGAGGGTTTTGATTTCGTGAGTTTATCGTAAAGAGTTGTATTAAGTTACTGACCTAGTTTCGTGTGCATTGTTATTTAAACTAGGTTACAAGGCTAAATCAGTAGGCTAAACTCTGCCCAATTAAACCTGCAATGTGAGTCATTCTCTTTTTATCAACCGTTTTACTAAATCTCAAATTATTTTCAAAGTTATAATTACAGGGATTAAGTCGTGGTTATCTTGAATCACTGGCAAGTGGGGTATTGTGCACACTACTAATCTCTCACGGTTAGGTTCACCAACCTAACAGTGATAATCATCACTACTTGGGTGAAAGGACCCAATAGTGGTATGACCATCGTCACCAGGGTGTGACACGGCGCCATATAAAAATAAGATAGTAGCCATTGTAATCGCTCTTATGCTGTAGTTTATAACTAGGAGTCGTTTTTATCAAAATTGAGTGACTCGCCAGTATTTCCCCGCTGATAAAATATTTTTAAACATGTTTCAGGTGACTTACTGTGAATCAAGGAAAAAGTGCTACGGAGCACTGACAAGCTTGAAGTGGTGGCTCAGTAAAATAAATAAACATGTTTTGTAAAACAAGGGATTTCCTCTGGAAATTACCTTTACTGTAAATTATGGGGTTTGTCCCAATTTGTGAAATAAAATAATTGGGCATTTTCAAGTTTTAAAAGATCCTGTTAAACTTCCGCTGTCAAATCAACTAATAAATACCACGGGTTTCTGTCCCGCGACTCCTGGACCGGGTAACACCGGGACGGGGGTCGTGACAATATTAGTAACAGCTTGAGGTTGATTACCAGTAATGATGATATCATCGATATACACAAGGACATACACGATAGTGCCATGCATGTTGAGTATGAATAATGACAAAATAGTTTTGGACCCGGAAAAACAAGTTGCTAAAGTGTCATAGATAACCGAGTGAACCACGCTCTAGGGGCTTGTTTGAGCCTATATAAGGACTTATGAAGTAAACACACATGATCTGGTTTGGTAGAATCAACAAAGCCAAGAGGTTGATTCATATAAACAGTTTCTTGAATATCACTATCCAAAACTGCATTATGAACGTCTAGTAGACGAAACGACCATTTATTAGTGACATCCATAGATAAAATAGTATGAATAGTGGCTGGTTTAACAACCGAACTAACTCTAGCCTGAGCCTGTTGATGAAAACTTTTTGCAATGAATTGTGCCTTATAATGACTTATTTTCCCACCTGGATCTGTTTCAACCTGTATACCCATTTACAATCAATCACATCCACATTCTTAACAGGAGGAACTAATGACCAAGTCCCATTCGTATGAAGGGCCTCCAACTCTTTAGTCATGGCATGACGCCATTCCAAAGATGCGTTGACAACGGTAAACGAGGTCGGTTCAACGGGTAGGTTAGGTAAAGTTTTGGCCATATAGGCAGCGAGAATGTATCTAGAGGTTAGTTTAGGATTAGGTCTAAGGTTGGAAGGCCGAAGTCTTGGTGGATGGTTAGGTTGGTCTGAGGTTGAAGGTTGTGGATAGAAGTGGGTTCAACTGATGTGGGATCGGTCTGGTTGGTGGCTGTTGGGTCGGGTGGATTAGGTTTGGTTGTAATAGGTGTGGTTAGGGCAGTTTCGGTTGGGATAGGTTCGGGGTAGATGGAAACATATGGCGTGTCAGTGTGGGACAGGGAATAGGTGTTAAGTAGTTCATGGTAAGGGAACATATGTTCATTGAAACAAACATGTCAGGTAATGTAAACTCGTTGATTGGTTGTGTCAAACCACCGATAACCATGGTGAATAGGGCTGTAGCCAAGGAAGATACATAGAGTCGATCGAAAATTAATTTAACTATTGTACAGTCGAAGGTAAGGAAACCATTAACATCCAAAAACCCGAAGAAAGGAGTAATTTGGTTTACGTTTAAAAATATATTCAAAGGGTGACTTGTTGGAGGAGGCTCGAGATGAAAGACGATTGATGAGGTAAACAGCTGTTTCGAAGGCATAGTGCCAAAATCGTTCAGGAAGGTGAGACTGAGCTAGAAGAGCAAGTATGGTTTCCACAACATGACGATGACGACGCTTGACATTCCCATTTTGTTCACTTGTATGAGGACAAGAGGGTCGATGAATTATGACAAGATTAGCGAAACTCCCCAACCGAATCAGATTGAATGCCTTTTAATTTTGTGTTAAATTGCCTTTCTGCCATTTTAATAAAATTTGTTGAAATATGATAAACATTATTACCAATACAAAATTTTTGAACAGATAAAAGATTCTTTTAAAGTTAAAGGATGCGAAGGACATTGGAAAGTATAAGGGTTTTGTTAGGTGAATGAATTTTCGTCGATCCAATATTTAAAATGGGTACGGGTTAACCGTTACCAAAAAGGAGGGAATCAGTACCATAGTATGCCTCAGAGTTGTCGAGGCTCTCAAAGTCTGTGGCAGCATGATCATTAGCTATCGTGTTATGAAGCGAAGTAAAAACCCTTTGTAAGCCAACATCCGAATGATTAGCATAGTTATCATGTGCCTATGTGCGTGGTTGAGAAGACTGGTTTGGGAACTGAGATGGTAGATGGCCAATTCCATAGTGGTTGCAGTGACCATACACCATCTTTTGAGTTGAAGCCACAGAGAACTGACGTGAACCAACATTGTCACAATTGCGAGTAGTGTTGTTGTTTCGAGAATTTCCTTGATAAGATCCACGGGAACCACAACCTTGGTTATTGTTGAAAGACCGAGGAGCATAGAAAACCTACGACTGTAGGGAGGAAGTCAGAGCAACCGGATTTAATTGGTAACCAAGTTGGGCGACCATTACCTGGAGATTGCTGAGTAGATTCTGAATAGTCTGAAAATTCAGTTGTGGTGTGGTTGTAGCCACAAAGGCCTGTGGATTGTTTGTTTGGGTTGGTAAAAGATTGGTAATCATGTTATCATCGACGCTAAGAAGACCATGAAGCTCATTAAAATTAACTGGTGGAGAACCGGCTAACAGATTTGCCTTGAGACTGTTATATTTTCAGAAAAGACCTGTAATGGTGAGCATGACAAGATCCTTATCCTTCATTGGTTCACCTATGTATGCTAGAGCGGTTGCATATTCTTGCACACGACTTAGGTATTCTGCGGGTTTCTCATCACCCTTCATTGTGATTCATAGGAGTTGACTCTTAAATGTGAATTCATGTGAAGAGGATACCGGTGCATAGGCACATTCCAGGGACAACCACACGTCACGAGAAGTCTGTCCTTGAACGTGCTAAAACGATTCTTCAGACACGGTAGATATGATCAGCATGCGCACATGGGCATCATTGAAAACCCATGGAGTGTACCCAACATAAAAACTATCCATGAATAATCATCATATTTATTACTAACTAGATATAATCCCTGCCACGTTGCGGCCGGAGGCCTACGAATTAAGGAACATATACAAACAAAGCATAAACATTATTTAGTAACATTGATTATATAAAAGTTACTTATAAAATTTACATTCCATTTATGTAAAAGATAGTATACATGTTATTTTAACTTATTCTAGTTGCATATCTATCCTAATCCACATCTAATCTTACCAAACCTTGCAGAAGAAAATAACCATGCTCGGAGTGATGTGCCTATGGATCTAAAAGCAGTGAATGAGCCAAAATTGTCAAGACAAACTATTTGGAAATTAACATAAGATACTATCAACGATCAAGCTACTAAGGTACAAAATGTCCAGACCTAATAATATATAACAATCAAGAAGATTCCAAGAATGGTTTCATTGACTTTGCTTACAGCTTCACTCTTCTGTTCAGGCGTTTCAGATAAATAAGAAAAGTTTCTTAAACACATAATCATGTCCTAAAATTATGCATTAGGCCATGATACCATGGTGCCAAGCAATGGGGTTCATTGACACATCATACACCGACGCCGGTTAGGGAGAGGGGTGGTGGACGGAGGTCTAGTCGTGGACACAGAGGGAGTGGGTTTAGAGATAATGATGATTTTGTTTTGTTTAATATTAAATATATATCCAGCCAATAATATCTTGCTGCGAGTGTGTCTATTGATCCATGAGGATATATCCGGAAAACAATAACTTGGAACCTTGAGCACATTGTCTTAAAAGTCATATAGTGGAAGTACAAAAAACAAAATAATTTTTTTACCAACTGTGGAATAAGAATTATAAGAGAAAGAAATATAGATTGAAAAAACTAGATGAGATCTCTAAGACTAGACGGTATGGGGGTCGTCCCCTGCCCGTCATTCTCCGATGCCGCACCACCTCCCTACCCTCTTAGGCCCGTCACCGTATTCAACAGCTTCATGCAGCCGGTCTCGACGCCCCCTGCCCCCAACACACACACACACATACATACATACATACATACATACATACATACATACACACATATGCTCATCCTCCACACCCTAGGTCTATTCCCTATAGGCCCATCCGCACACCCGTTTACATGGACGCCTACATGGCAGAGCATCCTTTGAGGACTACCCTCCTCCACACTGAGTAGCCTAAATATCCCATACCTACTGCCTATTTTGCCTCGGTATAACCGGTGTATCAAAAGTACCTTTTTCTAGAAATTACTTCTTTCTCAGTTCTCCACGTGACTTCAACATTCCAACTAGAGAATAAGCAAATAATAACGGTAAATCCCTCCCAAATGGCATGTTATAAGATACAAGAGGTCATTTGTATTGGTTGTAACTTTAATGTGAACAACATTGAAGTGAAATGTAATGGCTACTCATGAGCATACGGTTGAATTAAAGCAGTACTACTCATCTTCCCTAAGCCATTCAATTACTACGATTAAAAAATCGATCCATTTTGACCCCAGTTAACCACACAAATTACATCTATTTTATATTTCAAAATAAATATCTAAACATTGACTAAACAGGCTTCTTCCAAAGCAAGATTCAATACATATATGTCCAGAAACATTCAACCTATATAAATAAAGCTTAAAAGTAAACATAAAACACAAAAATAAGTACATACTTACATTGTTGAAAATCTCTCATCCCTCTCTCTCTCTCTCTATTCTAGAGCAGCTACACTACTGTAACGCAATAAATAGTAAAAAATATAAAAATCCTAAATATACTAAATCAAAAAACCTAAAATGTGAGCCAAATAAACATAATTAATCATAGAAAACTGCTGATGTAAAAAAACTACACAGTAATCAGATCTGATGTTGATGTAGCTGACATCAGCAGCGAGACCAAGAGTACCGACGATATCTTACGAGAAGGGGGTTCCTGAGATGGTTACAAACATGTTAATAAAAGCATACATCATCCGAATATTCTTTCTCTTCCACTTTCTCCTCTTACTTTGACTCAGCAGCAAATATACAACTTCATCTTCTTCTCCAATATAACCATAGCTCACCCACCTGGTTTCAAGTCCAAAAATTAGTGTTCAGTTTTGATAAATTAACTACCTAAACCATAGGGCTTTGGATTAGAAAATAAAGACGAGTTGGATGGTGGTTTTACTACCTCGAATCGGTGTCTAACAAAAACCTAAAGCTCACCTGAGAAGAAATTGTTGTCACGGTGGTGCCAAACAGAAGAATCAGGACGACAACACTGCCATCGTCATCGACACCAGAGGCTGCCAGAGTGCGGTCGAATTACTTTCTCTCCTGATTCTCTTTCTCATGATCTCTCTCTCAAAACCTGTATGTGAAAAAAAATTGATAGTTTAGGGTTTTCATATTACGGAGGATTATTGACGCGTGTATCAGTGGCCTATGAGTCATCCACCTCCTACTTTACCCAATCCCAGCACAAAACCTACATAACTGGTACAATATTACAAGCACAATTTACAACTCTCATCGCATTGAGATGTTGCAAATTTATAGTATATAAATAAATATACACGTAGAAAAATAATTTTAACCCTTGACTAACTTAATTAAGTATTATACAATAAGCATAGAATATTGTGATTGATTTTAATCAATGTTGATCTTAAGTCAAGATTGTGGCTTAAAACTATGAAGGCGTTGCACAAACAATTACACTACAAAGTAAATAACTACAAAATTTGTACCTTAATTGCAAAATAGCGATGATCATAACAATATTAAGCTTGAACTAAACATCGAGAAAATCTACAATATAGTCGTAACTTACATTATGATTTCGTTTGGTAATTTGGTATTCATGCTCATTATTATTGTTTGCGTACTAATCATCTTGACTTTACTATATCATAAAATTAACTCTTCAATAGGTATGTTAAGTTTACAAATATTTCCATGCATATGTTGTATTTATTAACATCGACAAGTATCCTACTTACGCATATGACAGTAATTTATTTTGAATAATAATCTATAAACAATTTCATATGTACAATTTAAAATAGAATAATCATCAATATGTATATATATATATATATATATATATATATATATAGGGGACCGCTAAAATGAGAACCACCTCCAGTTGTAAAAACCATGAGAACCTCTTGATCCGGGGCGAGTTGGACCAATTTTTTTTTTCATAAACGTAGATGTGTGTATTACAAACACATATGTAAAAAAAAATTCAAAAAAAAAAAAATGTCGTGTGTGTAGTTTTTTACACCACAAGTTTAGTGTTTACGGGTACCGTAAATTTACAAATACCTTGACTGATGAATTAGTCCGTACTAGAGAAGAGGATCAGAGGAGGAACTTAACTCAAAGGCTTACACAAGAATTTCGTTCCGGAAATTATAATCGTAGGAATATGAGTTCTACCTCTGCAACATACTGCAAGGTCTGCAAGAAAAAGCATTCGGGAAAATGCTCCAATCTCTGCAATTATTGCAAGATGCCAGGACATAAGGAAGAAAATTGCAAGAGGAAAACCAGTAATGGATTATGCTATAACTGTGGAGAAAAATGTCATATCAGGCTAAACTGCCCAAAATTAGCTCCAGCCACAGATAACAAGAATACTAAAAATGCTAGAGCATTTGTTTTGACTGCAGAAGAAGCCAAGATGATCCCAGACGTTATAGCTGGTACGTTTTTAGTTAATGATATATTTGCTAAAGTATTATTTGACTCTGGTGCGAACCAAAGTTTTATTAATACTTCATTTTGCAAAATTTTAAATCAGTCATTAACTAAACTACCACAAGAATGTCTAGTAGAAACAGCTAATGGAGAAACTGTTAGGATTTCTGAAATCTTGCAGGGAGCAAGCGTAGAAATTTTGAATCAGAAATTTATAGCAAATCTATATCCCATGAATCTGGCAGGATTCGATGTTGTTTTAGGAATGGATTGGTTAATAGCCAATAAAGCCAATATTGTATGTGATCAAAAGTCAATTCAAATAAATTCACCAAAAGGTAAAACGATCACAATTAAAGGAGATAAGTCTTCTAAGTCCACTAAGTTCATCTCTGTAATGAAAACTGCAAGTTGTATAAGAAAAGGTTCTATAGTGTATTTGATTTCTATAATCACTAACACTAAAGGAAAGGATTTAAAAGATATTCCAGTAGTGTCACAGTTTTCAGATATTTTTCCAAAAGAATTACCAGGATTACCTCCAAACAGAGAAGTTGAATTCAGAATTCACCTGCTACCAGGAACATCACCAATTGCCAAAGCACCTTACCGTTTGTCACCTGCCGAAATGCAAGAATGAAGAAACAACTAGATGAATTGTTAGAAAAAAGATTTATTCAACCAAGTTCGTCGCCATGGGGAGCGCCGATATTGTTTGTTAAAAAGAAGGACGGATCAATGCGTACGTGCATTGATTACCGTGAATTAAACAAAGTTATGATTAAGAATCAGTATCCATTACCGAGAATCGATGATTTGTTTGATCAATTGCAAGGAGCTCGATTTTCCTCTAAGATCGATTTAAGGTCAGGATATCATCAATTAAAGGTACAGGAAGAGGATATTCCTAAGACCGCATTTAGAACAAGGTATGGTCATTATGAATTTACTGTCATGCCATTTGGTTTAACCAATGCCCAAGCTGCATTTATGGACATGATGAACCGAATATGTAAGCCATATTTGGATAAATTCATAATTGTATTCATAGATGATATTCTAATTTACTCTAAGAGTAAAGATGATCATGCAAGACATTTGCACCCACTTTTAAGTTTATTAAGAAAAGAAAAGCTTTACGCTAAATTTTCTAAGTGCGAATTTTGGTTAGAACAGGTACAATTCCTTGGACACCTAGTCAATCATGAAGGAATTCATGTAGATCCAACGAAAATCGAGGCAATTACTAAATGGAAAACCCCTGAATCACCAACTGAGGTTAGAAGTTTCTTAGGATTGGCCGGTTATTATAGAAGATTTATTAAAGATTTCTCTAGAATAGCCATTCCCTTAACTAAGTTAACTTGTAAAAACTGTTAAGTTTGAATGGGGAATAAAACAAGAAGAAGCATTTAGAATCCTTAAGCAAAGATTAACCCATACACCCATACTAGCATTACCAGAAGGAACTGAAGACTTCGTAGTCTATTGTGATGCTTCTAAGTTAGGTTATGGATGTGTGTTGATGCAACGCCAAAAGGTTATAGCTTACGCATCTAGACAACTTAAGAATCATGAAGAAAATTATTCAACTCATGATCTAGAATTAGGAGCAATAATTTTTGCTCTTAAGATTTGGAGACATTACCTTTATGGTAGTAAGTTTACTATATTCACTGATCATAAGAGTCTAAGGTATGTTTTCAAGCAAAAAGAATTGAATATGAGGCAAAGACGCTGGATGGAATTTCTTAGTGATTATGATTGTGATATCCAGTATCATGAAGGAAAAGCAAATGTAGTAGCAGATGCTTTAAGTCGAAAGTATCATGAAAAGACAAAAAGGGTACGTTCTCTTAAATTAAATCTACAAGTAGATTTAAATGATCAAATAAGAGAAGCACAAGAATCAGTAATCAAGGATGATTCTGAAAAATTAAAAGGCATGCTAAAAGAATTAGAACAAGGAACAGATGGAATATGGAGATTCCATGGAAAGAGAATGTGGATACCTAAATTAGGAAATCTACGTCATCGTATATTAGAAGAAGCCCATAAGTCTAAGTATACGATGCATCCAGGAAGTGATAAAATGTACCAGGATTTAAGGAAAAAATTCTGGTGGATAGGAATGAAAAAGGACATAGCAGTCTATGTTTCTAAATGTTTGACCTGTTCACAAGTTAAAGCTGAACATCAGAAACCCTCAGGTTTGTTACAACAATTAGAAATGCCCGTTTGGAAATGGGAATTGATAACAATGGATTACCCAAAACTAGGAAAGGAAATGATACAATCTGGGTGATTGTAGATGACTAAGTCAGCTCATTTTCTACCAATGAAGGAAACAATTAGTATGGAATAATTATCTAAATTGTATGTAAATGAAATTGTTTCTTTACATGGTATTCCTTTATCAATTGTTTCTGATAGGGATAGCCGCTTTACATCTCATTTTTGGTCAAGTTTCCAAAAGGCTATGGGAACTAAGTTAAAATTAAGTACGGCTTATCATCCACAAACAGATGGACAAAGTGAAAGGACAATTAAGACAATGGAAGATATGCTTAGAGCTTGTGTAATCGATTTCGGAGGTAATTGGGACGATTACTTACCTTTAATAGAATTTTCTTATAATAATAGTTATCACACAAGTATCAATGCTGCACCATTCGAAGCACTATATGGACGAAAGTGCTGAACCCCAGTCTGTTGGGAAGAAATTGGGGAACAACAACTATCTGGACCTGAGATAGTACAAGAAACAACTGACAAGATTATTCAAGTCAAGGAACGACTGAAAGTAGCACGTGATCGACAAAAGAGTTATGCCAATAACCGACGCAAGCCATTGGAATTTCAGGTAGGAGATAAAGTATTATTGAAAGTCTCTCATTGGAAAGGAGTGGTAAGATTCATCAAAAGAGGAAAGCTAAGTCCCAGGTATGTTGGACCCTTCATGATTATTAGAAAAATAGGACCTGTAGCCTATCAGCTACAACTGCTAGAGGAAATGGCAGGAATACATGATGTGTTTCATGTATCTAATCTCAAAAAGTGTTTAGCTGATGAATCACTGATAGTACCTGATGTGTTCAAAATGTAACATATAAATTTCATCAAATGAGGCATAAAACTAACCTTTTTTTAGTACTAATGTTGGAAAAAAGTGTGCTTTTGTCTTCCTTTTGTATTTTCAGGATTAAATGAGCTCAAATTAACAAAAGAAGCAAAAAGACATCAAAATCTAACATAAATACAAGAAAAAGGACAAGACGTGGCATGCCCGACCCCTCAACAGCATCTCCCAAAGCGAAAACAAGAAGAAAGCTGAGCATGGGGTTGTGCCCAGCTGAGCACTTTTTAGTGTTGGGACGACCATTTGTAAAAACTCACGAAGCTTTGAAAAACCGGAAGTTCAACAATCTACCTCTTCAATTAGGGGCATTTAAAAGAAGTGTCGATCTTGAGCGTTCAATGAAATATCCATTCGGAAATGACGACCCCCTAATTGAAGATGAGCCAGAACCACCCGATAAGGAGGGTCTAGCCAAGGACTCTTATAAACGTGGCGCACCACGGAGGCATTCCGCGGAACTATCCATAGTTTAGTTTAGATTAACCTTTATGTATTCTAGTTTAGTTTTTAATTTTCAGGAATAAAACACACTCGGGATGGTGAAGGATACTAAGGGAAGCTTGAACCAACAACCCATGCACAAAAACAGAGCCTCCCGATAATTTTTCTTCATTACAGCAAGTTCAGCACGGGGCCGTGCTCACCCCAACACGCCCCGTGCCCAAGGTTCTGTAGAAAATGCCCAGTTCAGGTACCTGGACACGGGGCCGTGCTCACTGGACATGCCCCCGTGCCCAGCCTTCTGTTTACTTTTGGTACTGGCAGTCTGGACACTGGGCCGTGCTCAGCCAACACCACCCCGTGTTCAGCTACCCAGTACCATAAAATCTTGTTTTTAACCCACTTTTACACATTTTAATCAACCGAAAAACTTATTTTTGGGACACATTGAGGACAATGTGTAATTTAAGTGTGGGGGGATGCTAAAACCTTGAATCTTGCAAGTCCTAAATACAAGCCTTACACAAAACTCTATTGGAACCGCTAATGTAACACCCCGAAAATGGGTTTGGTAATCAAACCCCGTTAATAATAAAAGACGGGTAAAGCACCGTTAGTGGTAAAATTTACCCGGTAAATATTAGGATTTAAATAATTAATCCTAATATTAAATAAAAAGTGAATAAAAGCTTTTAAGGAAAACAAGGTATATAGAAGGCCCGAGATAACGGGACTTAAAATAAAACGGGTTATGACTACCCCGAACTCACTAAGTTAAACTAGCAAAGTTTAACCTAGTTAACAAAACAAAGTATTGTTGAAAATAAATAGGTTGTAGCCTACTTATTAGTTAACAAACCTTGAGGGGCCAAAGGTGTAATAATCTAAAAGATTATTTACTAAAATCAAAAACAAAACACACACACATTTAGTGTGTTCGTGAATGACCAGGAGAAAGCTCCAAGGAGAGCTAAAACCTTAACTCCAACAAATCAACAAATTGAAGCTCAAATCAAGACCCAAATCGATGCATGAATGCATATAAATGATCACCTAGTCGTGGGGATCACAAGGTATGTCGAATTTTCAGTTTTGGTGATACTTTGAGATTATGATGAACAATCATAATCGAAATTTTGGAATGAATGTTGAATCTATGAGTGTCATTGTGATTATATCTTGGTTTAGAAACAAACCCTAGTAGAAATCTTGATGAATTGTTGTCAAACTAGGGATTTGATAATTACCCTATTATGAGCTAAGTGGGTTTTGGTCGAATTGATGAAATTGATGTTCTAATGGTGTTTATAAACATCACACTAATTCATATGAATGAACTACTTGAACAAATTAGAGATTTTGTTAAGAGTTCATAAGTAACTAGAAGTGGGTTTTGTTAGATATGATGAAATCATGAAGAACTTGAAGTAATATCACTTGTATGTGATTAACAAGTAAACTAGGAAGTGGGTTTTTTATGTAATAGTAAAGATGATGATAAGTTTATGTTTAAAATCATCATATTGGATAATAGAAACAAGGCACTCAAACAAATTAAGTGATTTGGGAACTTGTTCATACATGATTGAAATGGGTTTGAATGTTATGATGAAATTTGGTAGCCATGTTCATGTAACTAAGTGTATAAGATCATGTTAGCTACTAATTGATAGATAGAACTTGAATGTGCATTTATATGCTAAGGGGCGTTTGACTTTTAGTAGTCAAACCGACCATTAATAAGATCGAATGGTAATTGTGATAGAAAATATGTAAGATTGAATAGTCATAATTAATGATGACTAATATAACAGTCTTACGAATTATGATGATAGTTTGACGCTTGACAAGCTAGGTGGAGGCTTGGAAAGGAAGCGGGTCAAACGAAGCAAGAATGGTGGAAAAGCATAATTCCGATGCAAGGTAAGTATAGCTTACACTAGTCTTATATGTTAGAATATTCTCTTATCGTATTAGTTACGAATAAGATAAATACAGAATTGAGGTTTGATGTTCCGACGTGTAAACATACGGAACAAGGTAGTCGAGCGTGACAAGAAACCATGTTGATGGTTTAAAAGGAATTAAACGGTAAGTTGGTCATGCGTTGACCATAACTATTTGTTTTGAAAGACACTGTAAGGCGTAAGCCATGATAGGCTAAAAAGCGTTAAGAAAACGATTAATAAGTGAAATGACCACACGGTGTAAACCAAAGCGAGTCATATAGATGAGATGGTAATAAATATCATCTCGCCAACATAATCGGTCACTTAGACCAAATGGGTCAAAAGGTGAAAATATCACCCTTTGACAATAACGACTAATGATTATTGTCGAGCTATATTATTTCAGGTATAAATGTCGAATGGGTATTAGCAATACTATGAACTAGCGGTTATAAAAGCAACGTATTAAAAACGGGTCAATATATTGATCTGCGCCAGGTATGTGAAATAGGGTAACACTCATTTAGAACATGTGGTTCAAGAGTGTTAAAAGAGGTCAAAATGGACGTTTGGTTACTTGATAAGTAAACCAAATGTTTTAAGTAATGGACATTACGTTTGGAAAGCTTAATGACTTTTCAAACAAAATCATAGGTTAAAAGAGGGATTTTGGGTCTAATATGCTTTCAAAAGTCCTTCATTGTTAATAAGAGACTAAATGGACCAAAACGCCCTTGGAGGCTAAATTGAGCAAACAACCTTTAAAAGTTGTTTGGAAATGATTTTTACGATTTAATAAATACTTAGGACAAGTATAGAAGTTGAAAGATGTATTACGTTAGTCAAACGGCTCTATTTGGGTCTTTGCCGTAAAATAAAGAGTTAAGGGGTAAAACTTGGTTTGCATAGATTACCTTAGTAAAATCACCATAAATATAGTTGTGGTGGAAGTTCATTTGACAAATATTGCGAAAATAGGATGCTAGAAACAAATAATTATGAATTATGCGGAAAAGGGTTTAAATACCCTTAACGGGTCAAAATAAGCATTTTAGTACAAACGGGTTTAAGAATATACATAAACTCGTGAATTGAACCTAATATGATAGACAACATTGAAATTATAAGATTCATGTGATATAGGAATCAAACAAATACGTTTGTTTGATAAAACCGTGAATGGGTCAAAATTTGGTAAAAAGGGGAAATAAGCCGAAGACTTAAAAGTCTTAAATCTTGTTAAGCCGGACGTTGGATTTTAACTCCATATGATGGAGAATCAAATTACAAACATGTAGGAAGAAACGGTAGGTCAAACGGATAAGCGGTTTGAAAGATACGAAAGATTTCGTGTCAAATTACGGCAAAATGGAGAAGCTGAGTGCAGGGTCCACCGTAAATTACGGTACCACCGTAATTTACGGTGGAGCCAATAAAGCTACGGTGGGTTTCTTCTGATTTACGGCAGAAGAGTATTAACCCAGAAGCCACCGTAAATTACGGTCCCACCGTAATTTACGGTGGAGGCCAGATTGATAATCTTGTTTTGGTGATCAATTGTTTCTTGGACTCGTTAGACACGTTTTAAACCCCCGCAAGACTAATGTATTTCATGATTTATGAAATGTAGGTACACCTTGGATGCCGGAAGACGATCAAGCTCAGCAAAGAACCGAACACGATAAAGATACACGCTTCCGCACTTTGCCACGTCGTAATTTTTAAACAACGAATTCGATTATGTTATGTAGAATAACTTATAATTTGTAAAAGTTTTAATAAACGCGTATTTTTATAGCATGTGTAGTCTTAACTACACATCTAATCGTTGGTAATTACATACAAAATCGTTAATTAGTAACTAGGGTGTTACAGCTAATCACCCCAAATTTTTTCAAAAAATTTTCATTTTTTTACTTGTCTAGGTTTAACTCGGGAAATTCAAGTTCTTAAAAAGGTTATATTTTTATGAATTTACAACCGATAGCGTTGTGATAAAAAGAACCAACATAAGAAAATTATGAAAAGGCATGGCAAACTTAGTTAAAATTTGATTATATATTCTTGAACACATAAAAACCCATTCCCACAAAAGTGAGTTTTGAGCCTTTATTGAGCACACAATTACATATCAATAGACTAAAATGCTCATTTTTCGTTTCTTGTGTGAATAGCCGCTTGGTTCTTACGACTCTAGAACTTGCCACGATGATACATTCCCGGTCCTTACCAACTTAAACCCGAGTAAGTAAATGATGGAGGCATTAGGACTAACCCTTTTTATTTCTACACCATTATTTTTCTTTTTTTATCACCTACCAAAAATCCCCCTAGTTAGCCCCTTTGAGCCTAAACTTTTTCATTTCATAACCCAAACCAAACACCCTTTTACCCACCAAAACCCTTTTTTTTATTTTTAACCCTTTGTTTTAGTAACTAGCTCGGTTTTACGTATGACTTTTCAAAAAAAAAAAAAAAAAAAATAAATAAATAAAAAAAAAAAAAATTTGTGTTGATGATGAAGCAAAAGAGAAATAAACAAACAAGTTTATCAAAAATAACTTTGTTTGAATGAAAGCTTCATCAAAATAAAGATTGCAAAAAAAAAAAAAAAAAAAAAAAAAAGAGGGTCTTACGAAAACCGACGCTTGTTACGCTTTTCGCCCTTTCACTAACCACTAACCCAACCACCTACCTTTAACCCAAGCCTAACCCTTCACCCAAAAGTCCTCTTGATATTTACAAAGGTATATAGTTAAAAAGGAGGAGGATTGATTGCTTGGCAAGCTTATGGTAGGAGTAAGTTCCATGCCGCTCTCGAGTGATCCACTAAAATACATTTTCGGCCGAGTGTTGAGTGATCCCCGTGAGGTATGTGAACTTGTATATAAATAGAATTTTAAAGAGGCATGTTATGCCCTAATAAGTAATTTCTCTTATGAAAAGTTTTAAATAAATCATGACGAATAGGATTGTAAATAAATAAAAATAAAACTAAATAAAGAATCTTGGAAATCCCGACACTCTATGACAAGCCCAAAAACCTTCTTCTCTACCCATTCCATTTGGGAGTGTAATAGCCACATATTAAAGAGTTTTGCTTGAGGACAAGCAAAGATTCAAGTGTGGGGGTATTTGATGTGTTCAAAATGTAACATATAAATTTCATCAAATGAGGCATAAAACTAACCCTTTTTAGTACTAATGTTGGAAAAAGTGTGCTTTTGTCTTCCTTTTGTATTTTCAGGATTAAATGAGCTCAAATTAACAAAAGAAGCAAAAAGACATCAAAATCTAACATAAATACAAGAAAAAGGACAAGACGTGGCATGCCCGACCCCTCAACAACATCTCCCAAAGCGAAAATAAGAAGAAAGCTGAGCATGGGGCTGTGCCCAGCTCGACACGGGGCGTGCCCAGCTCGACACGGGGCGTGCCCAGCTCAACACGGGGTCGTGCTCAGCGAACACGGGGCCGTGTCCAGGATGGTCAGCCCTGGCACAAAAGACAAACCTGTAGAAGCTTCTATTGCCCACCACGGGGCCGTGCTCAGCGGACACGGGGCCGTGGTCAACTATAAGATTCGCACAATCCAGGCAAATCTTCATAGTACAAAGATTCTTCTGCACACAGGGTCGTGCTCAGCGGACACGGGGGCGTGGTCAACTAATAAGACAAGCTGCATTAAATGAAGAAAGAGAAAAGGGTGGACACGGGGCCGTGTCCAGCGGACACGGGGCCGTGTCCAGGCTTCTGTTCAGCCTATAAATAGGAGTGCTTGGCTCAAGTTCAAACCATCCCTTGGCACACCACCTCTCTCACACTTCACCCACCACCCACCACCACCATAACACCATCATCCACCACCATCATCCATTGTCCATCGTAGAGTGTGTGAGTCGTCTCGGGATCCAAGATTGATCGTAAGAGTTCTTGACAATCAAGGCCATGTTTGCCTAAGTCTCTTACATCACTTGGTGAAGACAAAGTGTCTAGTGTAATACTTTTTATTTCTAATCTTTTGCACTTTTTATTTGGTTTCGTATTAATGACTTTAATAACTAGTTGCTTATGTTGAAGGTGATCTTTCCTTATCGTTTGTCCGTGGTGTCTTGAAATTATTTTACTGTCTATATAAAATAAAAGATTTTCACCATTCATATCTCCACGGTCTATATGGAGGTATGTTGGCTACCTGGTCGGGGGTTAAGGGAACGGTTTGGTAAAGGTCTTGCCATTGTTCAGCGTTTAGAGGTCCTGCAATGGACCTGGGTCAAATTTAGTAGGACCTCCTTCAATACTTAACGGTATTGGATGGCGGGGGTCTAAACTCTTTGATCCCCTCATAAGTTAACTACTATTAATACTATAACCCGGCTATTTAGGACTGTATCCCTGCTGACTCAGACTACTTAGTCGAGGGTAACGTCACCTCCAAAAGAGGGGCCTACCATAATATTGCATTAATAACTTAATTAATTATCTTCCAATAATCCACCCTTTTAGGATTGTATCCTTGCTGACTCAAACTACTGGGGTGAGGGTAACGTCACCTTCAAAAGAGGGGCCTACTACAATAACTAAGATAATCTCTTAATTATGTGCAAAAGTGCGGAAATAATCAAAGGTTACACTAGATACGAGTCGGAACCAAGTGATTCATCTTGTCTATCTGTTTTTACTTTTATTTTTATTTTCAGCATTTTAGTTAGTTTTTATTTTTCTTAGTTTTAAAAACCTTTTTTCCTAAACTTTTTATTTTGATTAGACGTTGAGGATAAACCGGTACTAAAAGCTCTTGTGTCCTTGGACGACCTCGGTATCTTACCAACACTATACTACGCTCACGATGGGTGCACTTGCCCATATGTGTGTCTAGTGTTAGTAAATATCGTGTTTTATAAATTTAAAACTTGACTAAAAAGTGTTAAAGGGGCTTAAAATATACACCTAATATATATAACACTTCACACGCATCAAGTTTTTGGCGCCGTTGCCGGGGACACAAGGATTTTAGGAAAGCTTAAAATCGACGGCCTAATCAGTTTTTCAAAACCTTTTCAAAACGGGCCCATATTTTTCTGCATTTTAGTTTAGTTTTGCATTTACAGTAGGTTGAACACGGGCCGTGCTCGCTGAACACGGGGCCGTGCTGCACATTTTCATAAAAACACCCAGTAACAGTAGCTTGAACACGGGCCGTGCTCACTGAACACGCCCCGTGCTCAACGAAATCAGTAAATTTAATTAAAACGCCCAGATACAGATTCTGAACACGGGGCCGTGTCCACTGAACACGGGGCCGTGTCCAGCCTCTGTTTCCGTTTTTATTTTTGTTTTCTGATCACGAGACTCGGTTGTGGTCTGCTGAGTGATTCTTATGGATCAATACTCAGGAGGTTACAACTACACCTATGAGGAGGATGATTATAGGGGTAACTATTGCACTAATTGTCGTAACGCACGCTCGGTTCAAAATAGTCACTCATATCAACCATCCAATTCATACACCTACTATGAGGAGCCCAGGTACGAGCCATCAACTTCATACACATCCTATGAAGACCAAAGGTATGAACCTCCTCCCTCATACTCATATTTTGATGAACCAAGGTATGAGCCTTCATACTCATACTTTGAGGAACCAAGATATGAGCCACCACCTTCATATGCTTATTATGAGGAACCATGGCATGAACAACCCACCTCATATGAGTATTATGAAGAACAAAATTACGAACCTTATCCATCATATGCTTACAATGAAGAACAATGGTGCGAACCATCTCCTTCATATGGGTATTATGAGGAACAAAGGGTCGAACAACCGGATTCAAGCTTAGAAAATTCCGATTCTTTTTCTATAACCGAAGTAACCGAAAGGATATTAGAACACATAAGAGTTATCGATCGCTGTATAAGAGAATCTCGCGCAAGGGAAGAGGAGTCCCGCGCAAGAGAAGAATTAAAAAATGATGAGATAACTAAAATTGTAAAAATGGAAGAACAAATAAGTGAAAAACCGACACATGAGTTAAACAACGAAAAAGGTGAGTCCGACAACGTTAAAATTCAAGAAGAGTCTAATTTTGAAGAAATTAATCTCTTGTCACCTTCTTTTGAAAATCATTGTTTAGTACCCACTCATGCTAAGTTTTTAAAAGAGTTAAACACTAACACTAAAATTGACGAAACGGTAAGTGTTAAGTTAACTAATGATCAAACCTCGCTAATAAAAGAAGACCCATTTGAAATTAACATTACACCGGTTCCGTGTTTCTTTCAAAATTCATTTATTAGTAACGTCACAATCGATAAAGATCTTTGTGTTAACATAATGCCTAACTACATTTTCGAAAAATTAAGTATTAGTGATTTTTCTCCACTTCAAATACCCATTTTTCTATCCAATCGGAAAGTAATAAAATCAATCGGTATAGTTGAAGATGTCTTGGTTCAAACAAATCAAATGGTAATCCCGACCGACTTTGTCATCCTCGATGATGCTCCTCTAGTGTTAGGATGACCATTTGTAAAAACTCACGAAGCTTTGAAAAACCGGAAGTTCAACAATCTACCTCTTCAATTAGGGGCATTTAAAAGAAGTGTCGATCTTGAGCGTTCAATGAAATATCCATTCGGCAATGACGACCCCCTAATTGAAGATGAGCCAGAACCACCCGATAAGGAGGGTCTAGCCAAGGACTCTTATAAACGTGGCGCACCACGGAGGCATTCCGCGGAACTATCCGTAGTTTAGTTTAGATTAACCTTTATGTATTCTAGTTTAGTTTTTAATTTTCAGGAATAAAACACACTCGGGATGGTGAAGGATACTAAGGGAAGCTTGAACCAACAACCCATGCACAAAAACAGAGCCTCCCGACAATTTTTCTTCATTACAGCAAGTTCAGCACGGGGCCGTGCTCACCCCAACACGCCCCGTGCCCAAGGTTCTGTAGAAAATGCCCAGTTCAGGTACCTGGACACGGGGCCGTGCTCACTGGACATGCCCCCGTGCCCAGCCTTCTGTTTACTTTTGGTACTGGCAGTCTGGACACTGGGCCGTGCTCAGCCAACACCACCCCGTGTTCAGCTACCCAGTACCGTAAAATCTTGTTTTTAACCCACTTTTACACATTTTAATCAACCGAAAAACTTATTTTTGGGACACATTGAGGACAATGTGTAATTTAAGTGTGGGGGGATGCTAAAACCTTGAATTTTGCAAGTCCTAAATACAAGCCTTACACAAAACTCTATTGGAACCGCTAATCACCCCAATTTTTTTCAAAAAATTTTCATTTTTTTACTTGTCTAGGTTTAACTCGGGAAATTCAAGTTCTTAAAAAGGTTATATTTTTACGAATTTACAACCGATAGCGTTGTGATAAAAAGAACCAACATAAGAAAATTATGAAAAGGCATGGCAAACTTAGTTAAAATTTGATTATATATACTTGATCACATAAAAACCCATTCCCACAAAAGTGAGTTTTGAGCCTTTATTGAGCACACAATTACATATCAATAGACTAAAATGCTCAGTTTTCGTTTCTTGTGTGAATAGCCGCTTGGTTCTTACGACTCTAGAACTTGCCACGATGATACATTCCCGGTCCTTACCAACTTAAACCCGAGTAAGTAAATGATGGAGGCATTAGGACTAACCCTTTTTATTTCTACACCATTATTTTTCTTTTTTTTTATCACCTACCCAAAATCCCCCTAGTTAGCCCCTTTGAGCCTAAACCTTTTCATTTCATAACCCAAACCAAACACCCTTTTACCCACCAAAACCCTTTTTTTTTTATTTTTAACCCTTTGTTTTAGTAACTAGCTCGGTTTTACGTATGACTTTTCAAAAAATAAATAAATAAATAAATAAATAAATAAATAAAATTTGTGTTGATGATGAAGCAAAAGAGAAATAAACAAACAAGTTTATCAAAAAGAACTTTGTTTGAATGAAAGCTTCATCAAAATAAAGATTGCAAAAAAAAAAAAAAAAAAAAGAGGGTCTTACGAAAACCGACGCTTGTTACGCTTTTCGCCCTTTCACTAACCACTAACCCAACCACCTACCTTTAACCCAAGCCTAACCCTTCACCCAAAAGTCCTCTTGATATTTACAAAGGTATATAGTTAAAAAGGAGGAGGATTGATTGCTTGGCAAACTTATGGTAGGAGTAAGTTCCATGCCGCTCTCGAGTGATCCACTAAAATACATTTTCGGCCGAGTGTTGAGTGATCCCCGTGAGGTATGTGAACTTGTATATAAATAGAATTTTAAAGAGGCATGTTATGCCCTAATAAGTAATTTCTCTTATGAAAAGTTTTAAATAAATCATGACGAATAGGATTGTAAATAAATAAAAATAAAACTAAATAAAGAATCTTGGAAATCCCGACACTCTATGACAAGCCCAAATACCTTCTTCTCTACCCATTCCATTTGGGAGTGTAATAGCCACATATTAAAGAGTTTTGCTTGAGGACAAGCAAAGATTCAAGTGTGGGGGTATTTGATGTGTTCAAAATGTAACATATAAATTTCATCAAATGAGGCATAAAACTAACCCTTTTTTAGTACTAATGTTGGAAAAAGTGTGCTTTTGTCTTCCTTTTGTATTTTCAGGATTAAATGAGCTCAAATTAACAAAAGAAGCAAAAAGACATCAAAATCTAACATAAATACAAGAAAAAGGACAAGACGTGGCATGCCCGACCCCTCAACAGCATCTCCCAAAGCAAAAACAAGAAGAAAGCTGAGCATGGGGCTGTGCCCAGCTCGACACGGGGCGTGCCCAGCTCGACACGGGACGTGCCCAGCTCAACACGGGGTCGTGCTCAGCGAACACGGGGCCGTGTCCAGGATGGTCAGCCCTGGCACAAAAGACAAACCTGTAGAAGCTTCTATTGCCCACCACGGGGCCGTGCTCAGCGGACACGGGGCCGTGCTCAGCGGACACGGGGCCGTGGTCAACTATAAGATTCGCACAATCCAGGCAAATCTTCATAGTACAAAGATTCTTCTGCACACAGGGTCGTGCTCAGCGGACACGGGGGCGTGGTCAACTAATAAGACAAGCTGCATTAAATGAAGAAAGAGAAAAGGGTGGACACGGGGCCGTGTCCAGCGGACACGGGGCCGTGTCCAGTCTTCTGTTCAGCCTATAAATAGGAGTGCTTGGCTCAAGTTCAAACCATCCCTTGGCACACCACCTCTCTCACACTTCACCCACCACCCACCACCACCATAACACCATCATCCACCACCATCATCCATTGTCCATCGTAGAGTGTGTGAGTCGTCTCGGGATCCAAGATTGATCGTAAGAGTTCTTGACAATCAAGGCCATGTTTGCCTAAGTCTCTTGCATCACTTGGTGAAGACAAAGTGTCTAGTGTAATACTTTTTATTTCTAATCTTTTGCACTTTTTATTTGGTTTCGTATTAATGACTTTAATAACTAGTTGCTTATGTTGAAGGTGATCTTTCCTTATCGTTTGTCCGTGGTGTCTTGAAATTATTTTACTGTCTATATAAAATAAAAGATTTTCACCATTCATATCTCCACGGTCTATATGGAGGTATGTTGGCTACCTGGTCGGGGGTTAAGGGAACGGTTTGGTAAAGGTCTTGCCATTGTTCAGCGTTTAGAGGTCCTGCAATGGACCTGGGTCAAATTTAGTAGGACCTCCTTCAATACTTAACGGTATTGGATGGCGGGGGTCTAAACTCTTTGATCCCCTCATAAGTTAACTACTATTAATACTATAACCCGGCTATTTAGGACTGTATCCCTGCTGACTCAGACTACTTAGTCGAGGGTAACGTCACCTCCAAAAGAGGGGCCTACCATAATATTGCATTAATAACTTAATTAATTATCTTCCAATAATCCACCCTTTTAGGATTGTATCCTTGCTGACTCAAACTACTGGGGTGAGGGTAACGTCACCTTCAAAAGAGGGGCCTACTACAATAACTAAGATAATCTCTTAATTATGTGCAAAAGTGCGGAAATAATCAAAGGTTACACTAGATACGAGTCGGAACCAAGTGATTCATCTTGTCTATCTGTTTTTACTTTTATTTTTATTTTCAGCATTTTAGTTAGTTTTTATTTTTCTTAGTTTTAAAAACCTTTTTTCCTAAACTTTTTATTTTGATTAGACGTTGAGGATAAACCGGTACTAAAAGCTCTTGTGTCCTTGGACGACCTCGGTATCTTACCAACACTATACTACGCTCACGATGGGTGCACTTGCCCATATGTGTGTCTAGTGTTAGTAAATATCATGTTTTATAAATTTAAAACTTGACTAAAAAGTGTTAAAGGGGCTTAAAATATACACCTAATATATATAACACTTCACACGCATCAGTACCTCTTAAGGATATAGAGGTAAATGAACAACTCAAATTTGTAGAAAGACCTCTACAGATTGAAGATAGGAAAATCAAGAATCTCAAACACAAGAGACTAGTTCTAGTCAAAGTGAAGCGGGACTCCAAAAGAGGACCTGAGTACACATGGGAGCTTGAATCAGAAATGCAAAAGAAATATCCGCAATTATTTCAGTAGATCTCGAGGACGAGCTCTAAATAAGGTGGGGAGAATGTAACAACCCTCTGTAAAACGAACGCCCTTATAATAATTCAGACACCCTGTTATATGTTAAAATACCTTATATGTCTTATATTACACCCTGTATGTGAAAACCGAGCCCTAAATAGATTATAACATATAAAATAAAATAAAAATAAGAAAAATGGAGTTGAGGCGGGCCGCGTAGACCCACCCCAAACTCTCACGCGGGCGGTATTAAGACTGAAGTTGACTCCGCTGATTTATTAAGTTAAAGCGGGCCGCGTAAGAGTCTTTGATAGTCGACGCGGGCCGCCATAGATCATGAAACGCGGAGACATCCGGTGCTGACACGTGTCGACATCGTGGCGGTCTAGAGGATGACCGGGACAAGCTATATGTTGACCAGGTGGTTGACGCGGGCCGCGTAAGGCTTAGCCTTATCTTACGCGGGTCGCCTGGAATCCAGAATCAGACCATATAAATAGATAGCATCAGTTTACGTTTTTCGTCGCTCACATTTCAATCTCAAATCACAATTTCTGTAGAGAAGTTATAATATACGGGTATTATACCCCTAATTAGCGAGGTTCTGCTCCGTTGTAAGTATTATAACCCCAGTTTCGTAATAGTTATGCTGCCCGATTGATTTAGGGTTCCGTAACAACTGTCGTGGTTTTGCCCGACGTAGTTGTTGGAATGCCGTCTCGGGGAGGGTATTATTAATAATTTCAAAGGGTTATGATACTAACCAATGTACATTTGTATAAATTATAGATTATATCCAGGAAACCCTTACGCGAAGTCTAAGATAGCAAAGTGAGTTTATCCTCCTTTTGTTAACGTTTTTGGAATAATTTACAAAACCTTAATTGTTTTACCATGTGATTAAGCGGTGATTGAGTCTTTGTAGTTCTTCAATTACTGCCGGTATGTTGGGGTTTTGTATATAAAATGTACTACACTATGAGTAGTAAGTCAAGGTTGACAGTACGTTACCATTGGACAATGAGTTAGCCAATGTGTAATATGACCCACAAGTCAGTGGATTGATAGTACCAAATGGAGTAATTGTGTAGACATAAACATTGTAATCGTCCTCAATACTGTTTTAATCGATAAAAAGTTTCTTGATTAAATTGGGATTCACTCACCAGTAATTCCGACTGACAAATGTTTTTAAAACGCGTTTCAGGTAACCCAATGTGAAAGCCAATTAGTAAAAAGCCAGCTGGAGAGCACTGAAGGCTTGGAGAAAATGTGGCTATAAAAGTTACCTAATAAACGATGTTTTAAATTCAATAAAATAGGGTTTGTCCCTATAAATGTATTGTAATAAGAAACTTGGGTTTTACCCATGTGATTATTAATATTAAATGAGGTGGTTTTTACTCTGATAAATATTTCCTAACTACGGTCCTGATGTAAATTCCGCTGCAAGATTAAATAAACCTGATACCACCGAAACCCTGTGATCGCGTCCGCCCGTTCCCGGGGATCAGGGATCGGGGGTTGCGACAAATATGGTGGTTTTACTCTGATAAACATTTCCTAACTACGGTCCTGATGTAATTTCCGCTGCCAAATTAACCGACTGATACCACCAAAAATCTGAGTTCGCGTCCGCCCGTTCCCGGGACAAACAAGGGATCGGGGGTTGCGACAGAAGGTGGTATCAGAGCCTAGCCACTGGTCTGAGCCAAAGAAGTGTTCTGCTGACACTTAAATTCTATATTTTGTGTTAGGAAATAAATTACGGAAATACGTGCATAACTGTATTTATTTGTTATGTGTTATTTGACTATTTTTTAGTTTACAGTATGAGTGATCAAGGACCCTCAGACATGAATCGTCAGTTGTCTGATTCACCTAAGAGTGAAGGTACTTCTTCACAGCCTGCCCTTTCTGGGTATTTTGCTGATCAGGAAGAAGGAATGTTTGCTTTTAAAGCTCAGTCAGAAGAGCCATTCCCTTATAAGAAACGAGGATGGTTTAGTAAGGAAGCCTTTGCTCGTAGGAAAAGAATGCGAAAGTGGCAACAGCAAAGAGTTCTAGCAGCCGCTAAGCGAAAGACAGATGCCCATACACAGGATATGCTTAATAGAAGCCTAGCCAATTTCCATATCCTAGCTACAACTGCTGCTGACCCGAGTCTGGAACAATTAGTAGCACCCCAACCACAACTACCAATCCCAGACCAACCCATGGAGATAGAAAATCCTGAAAATCAAGTGGAGATGCATGACTTCAACCCAGAAGAAATCCCTAGGGTACCTGCACCAAACCCCCTAGACCCAAATTACGACCCCTGGTGGGATGATAATAGGGACTTTGTGCAACGTTACCCTATCCATGAAGACACACCCATACAGAACATAGGAGCCTATCCAGGTATGGACCCTTTAGATCCCTATTACCACGATGATTACATTAGGGAGATCTTAGAAGATCCTTACCGATTTCAGGCACTTTCACCCCCATATCAGGAACCCGCACCCCAGATTCCGAACCCAGTCCTAGAACCTGCACCCCCAATGAGTGCAGAAAACGTCCAAGAACTTAGGACATTTGGTGAGGAAATTTTAGAGATCAGTGATAGAATGCGTCAGGTGGGAGAGCGTCTCGTATGGAAATACGATGAGCGCAATATGGATTTTTGGATAAATCCATATCCGTGATGTGATAGAAGAGATGGTAATAGTAATAATAATAAAATATAATAAAATAAAAATAAAATATGTGTGTATGGATGCATATTACTATTAGTGTGATTCTATTTCT
Organism: Helianthus tuberosus; assembly: GCA_030545235.1. Lineage (NCBI taxonomy): Eukaryota > Viridiplantae > Streptophyta > Magnoliopsida > Asterales > Asteraceae > Helianthus > Helianthus tuberosus. Next base: position 22,800,073 of record CM060381.1, on the reverse strand, counting down.
GTTGGTATTGTAATTTTTATTTCAGTACTAGTGTGTAACAGATGCATAATAGTATATGGAAATAGAGTAAAAGTAGCAATGATCTACGTTTTTGGTTAGATTGTGTGTCATGTGATTAACTATATTAAATATTATCTTGTGATATTAATATGGGTTAAATGTTTAAAATCCAGATGGCCGACGAAAGAAATCAAGGAAATCAGAATAACGATAACCAGAGTAACATTAACGTGGTTAATGAGAATCCAAGCGTCAATAACAATGAAAATTAAGTGGATAATAGTGCTATCCAACACATAGTGGCACAAGGAATTACAGATGCAATGCCATTTATTCTTCAAACGGTTTAAGAAGCGAATAATAAAAGTAAACATAGCAGTAAGCGACCAATTGAACCGGAACACAACGTGAACAATGGACCAGTACTTCAATTGCCCATTCCTAAAAGGAGAAGAATCGTGTCTTACGGTTGTTCTTATAAAGAATTCTGGTCTTGTAAACCAATGGTTATATTTGTGGGTAACATCATACGTTGTGGGTGTAGAAAAATGGCGTGGAAGCCATTCCACACCAGGCACACCATTCTGAAGACGGCGTGGAGGCCGGCGTTGTTGAAGGGGCGGCAAGAAATCCACCGGCGTTGAGGGCATAGTGGAAGACGAAGTGGCCACGTGTGATTGGATGCAATTAATATCCATGTTTTTCATTTAAATTTAATAAATTTTATCTAGTTTTTAAGTATAAAAGTGTGTGCCAAGTGTTGAATAACGGCGTTCTTCCACGCCCCGTCCCACAACTCCCGTTTTTGCACCTTGTGCGTGCTTACTTATCGTCCACGTGTCGCATAACGCCCCATTTTCAAGTCCCTCCACACCGTATGATCTAGGCTCGAAGTACAATATCTTCTGATGTCTAGAGAATGACATCTCCAGATGTTGTCACATAAACCCAAATAAACTAAAACTGTTGGGGTAACTAATGGGTGTCAAGTGTTATATATATTAGGTGTATATTTTAAGCCCCTTTAACACTTTTTTAGTCAAGTTTTAAATTTATAAAACACGATATTTACTAACACTAGACACACATATGGGCAAGTGCACCCATCGTGAGCGTAGTATAGTGTTGGTAAGATACCGAGGTCGTCCAAGGACACAAGAGCTTTTAGTACCGGTTTATCCTCAACGTCTAATCAAATCAAAAAGTTTAGAAAAATGTTTTAAACTACGAAAAATAAAAACTAACTAAAAATGCTGAAAATAAAAATAAAAAGAAAAACAGATAGATAAGATGAATCACTTGGTTCCGACTCATATCTAGTGTAACCTTTGATTATTTCCGCACTTTTGCACTTTTTAAGAGATTATCTTAGTTATTGTAGTAGGCCCCTCTTTTGAAGGTGATGTTACCCTCACCCCAGTAGTTTGAGTCAGCAAGGATACAATCCTAAAAGGGTGGATTATTGAAAGATAATTAATTAAGTTATTAATGCAAATTATGGTAGGCCCCTCTTTTGGAGGTGACGTTACCCTCGACTAAGTAGTCTGAGTCAGCAGGGATACAGTCCTAAATAGCCGGGTTAAAGTATTAATAGTAGTTAACTTATGAGGGGATCAAAGAGTTTGGACCCCCGCCATCCAATACCGTTAAGTATTGAAGGAGGTCCTACTAAATTTGACCCAGGTCCATTGCAGGACCTCTAAACGCTGAACAATGGCAAGACCTTTACCAAACCGTTCCCTTAACCCCCGACCAGGTAGCCAACATACCTCCATATAGACCGTGGAGATATGAATGGTGAAAATCTTTTATTTTATATAGACAGTAAAATAATGTCAAGACACCACGGACAAACGATAAGGAAAGATCACCTTCAACATAAGAAACTAGTTATTAAAGTCATTAATACAAAACTAAGTAAAAAGTGCGAAAAGATTAAAAATAAAAAGTATTACACTAGACACTTTGTCTTCACCAAGTGATGTAAGAGACATAGGCAAACATGGCCTTGATTTTCAAGAACTCTTACGATCAATCTTGGATCCCGAGACGACTCACACACTCTACGATGGACAATGGATGATGGTGGTGGATGATGGTGTTATGGTGGTGGTGGGTGGTGGGTGAAGTGTGAGAGAGGTGGTGTGCCAAGGGATGGTTTGAGCTTAAGCCAAGTACTCTTATTTATAGGCTGAACAGAAGCTCGGGCACGGCCCTGTGTCCAGTGGGCACGGCCCCGTGTCCACATCCTTCTCTTTCTTCATTTATTGCAGCTTGTCTTATTAGTTAACCACGCCCCCGTGTCCGCTGAGCACGACCCCGTGTGCAGAAGAATCTTTGTACTATGAAGATTTGCCTAGATTGTGCGAATCTTATAGTTGACCATGGCCCCGTGTCCGCTGAGCACGGCCCCGTGGTGGGCAATAGAAGCTTCTACAACTTTGTCTTTTCTGCTGACACTTGGGCACGCCCCCGTGCTGGCTGAGCACGGGGCGTGTTCAGTCTTCTGTCTTCTTGTTTTGCTTGGGAAGATGCTGTCGTGGGGTCGGGCATGTCACGTCTTGTTCCTTTTCTTGTATTTATGTTAGATTTTGATGTCTTTTTGCTTCTTTTGTTAATTTGAGCTCATTTAATCCTGAAAATACAAAAGGAAGACAAAAGCACACTTTTTCTAACATTAGTACTAAAAAAGGGTTAGTTTTATGCCACAATTGATGAAATTTATATGTTGCATTTTGCACACATCAAATACCCCCACACTTGAATCTTTGCTTGTCCTCAAGCAAAACTCTTTATAATGTGGCTTTGCACTCCCAAATGGAATGGGTAGAGAAGAAGGTTTTTGGGCTTGTCGTAGAGTGTCGGGATTTCCAAGATTCTTTGTTAAGTTTTATTTTTATTTATTTACAATCCTATTCGTCATGATTTATTTAAAACTTTTCATAAGATAAATTACTTATTTGGGCATAACATGCCTCTTTAAAATTCTATTTATATACAAGTTCACATACCTCACGGGGATCACTCAACACTCGGCCGAAAATGTATTTTTGTGGATCACTCGAGAGCGGCATGGAACTTACTCCTACCATAGGCTTGCCAAACAATCAATCCTCCTCGTTTTTAACTTATATACCTTTGTAAATATCAAGAGGACTTTGTGGGTGAAGGGTTAGGCTTGGGTTAAAGGTAGGTGGTTGGGTTAGTGATTAGTGGTTAGTAGAAAAAGGGCGAAAAAGCGTAACAAGCGTCGGTTTTCGTAAGACTTTTTATTTTTGTAACTTTTATTTTGATGAAGCTATTATTCCAACAAAGTTATTTTTGATGAACTTGTTTGTTTATTTTCCTTTGCTTCATCATCAACACACATTTTTTTTTTTAGGAAAGTTATACGAAAAACTGAGCTAGTTACTAAAACAAAGGGTTAAAAAATAAAAAGGTTTTGGTGGGTGAAAGGGTGTTTGGTTTGGGTTATGAAATAAAAAGGTTTAGGCTCAAAGGAGCTAACTAGGGGGATTTTGGGTAGGTGGTAAAAAAAGAAAAATAATGGTGTAGAAATAAAAAAGGTTAGTCCTAATGCCTCTGTCATTTACTTACTCGGGTTTAAGTTGGTAAGGACTGGGAATGTATCGTCATGGTAAGTTCTAGAGTCGTAAGAACCAAGCGGCTATTCACACAAGAAACGAAAAATGAGCATTTAGTTTAAAGATATGTAATTGTATGCTCAATAAAGGCTCAAAACTTACTTTTGTGGGAATGGGTTTTTATGTGATCAAGTATATATAATCAAATTTTAACTAAGCTTGTCATGCCTTTTCATAATTTTCTTATGTTGGTTCTTTTTATCACGACGCTATCGGTTGTAAATTCGTAAAAATATAACATTTTTAGAACTTGAAATTCCCGAGTTAAACCTAGACAAGTAAAAAAAAAATGAAAATTTATTGTGTAAGGCTTGTATTTAGGATTTGCAAGATTCAAGGTTTTAGCATCCCCCCCACACTTAAATTACACATTGTCCTCAATGTGTCCCAAAAATAAGTTTTTAGGTTGATTGAATGTGTAAAAGGTGTGAAAAAGCATAAATTTTGTGTTACTGGGCGCTGAACACGGCCCCGTGTTGTCCGGGCACGGCCCCGTGTTCAAGTGCCAGTAACAAAATTAAATCAAGAGAAACAGAAGCCTGGACACGGGAGCGTGTTGGGTGAACACGGCCCGTGTCCAGTTACCTGAACTGGGTCTTTTCTGCAGATTGTGCAGCACGGGGCCGTGTTGGGCGGACACGACCCGTGCCGAGCTTACTGTAAACGAAGAAAACCGTCAGACGGTCCTGTTTTCCTGCATGGGGTGCTGGTTCAAGTTTCCCTTGTATCCATTGTCATCTCAAGTGTGTTTTATTCATTTCAACACCACCCAAACACCAAATTAACTAAAAACCATCATTCATTACTTCATAGAGAATTACATAATAATCCTAAAAATTAAACTACTAGATAGTTAGGTCAAAGAAACACAAGAAATCTAAACCAAGAAGTTATAGCTTTATTCTATTAGCAAAATTTCCGAAAAGGTAAATCTTCCGGTTAAAGGTGGCTTTGACAACTTCTCTTTCTGGTTATGGGTTCCTCATACGTCGGCGAGCCACTCTTCGATCTCCCGAGGGAGAAGAAAAGCGGGCTCATTAGCATTGGTTTGAGGAGGTGCAACTTCCACCGGGATTTCTTGGAGTTCTTCAAGAGGAGGTTCCGCGGGGATGTCGTCCCAACCGGTAGGATTGTGGATTCCGAGTGCTAGGTTCCAATCCTCTTGAGGGAGGATTGGTTCCATGGGAGGTGTCACAAGAATGTTTAACCTCTGGTGCAAGAGGTTTATTTCTTGAAAGCTGTTTTCCAACCCCACCGAAAGATAATTTATACGGTCTATGAGGACCTCCTCTACCGAAGTCATCTCGTCAAGGGCTTCACGTAGCACCATTACGTATCTTACGAGAGTTGCTTCAATCGATGGCCTCCTTTCCCTTCGACTGTTTCTGGAGTGTGCAGAAGAGGTTCCACTGTTTTGGCTAGACATTCTACAAAAACAAACCAAAAATATCTCGTTTTAATGAAACAGTACCACGGACACGGCCCCGTGCTCAATGAGCACGGCCCCGTGTTCAACTTTCTGCAGATTTTTAGAACAAGGAACCTTGGAGTTTCAAATTATTTTCCCAGCTTATGAAGCCTTTTTGAGCAGAAATAACTTAAAACAATGTTGTGTAACTTATTTTTAACAAGATTCCTTGAACAAAAACATCAACAATCATCACAATGAAGCTTGAAATCAAACTTCAATGGAGGTGTTGTTGCAAGAAAGGTGAAGAAGAAGGCAATAGATAAAAGAGGAAAGGACAAGATGTTTGTTGGAACCTTCTTTTAGAACTTACCTAGGATGGTAGGTTAGAAAATCCTTTCAAATCTCTGTCCCTGGATGGTCCAAATGTGCAGGATTCTTGGCTGCATTTATAGAAAACGACAGCATGCTGGACACGGCTCCGTGTCGGCTGGACACGGCCCCGTGTGCAGGCAAGACCCTGACACGTTTTGTCTGTATTCTGACAAAAGTCAGAAGGGAATCTTTTGGTGGACACGGGGGCGTGTTGACCTGGGCACGGCCCCGTGTCGGAAGGCTGTTTTATGAAGTGTGTCTATTTCTAAGGAACTTTTCCGGATCGGGTGGTCCCTTACTGGATGGAACAACCCCAAAGTGCCTAAGATACCTTAATTGTTCTAGATTAAGACGAGAATGCAAGAGGTTGTCGGTGAGGGTGATTCCTATGTTATATGTAGGTGGACAAGTCCAACCCTTTTCCGAGCTCTCGTTAAAGAAGGTGTATGTCGAATCGCTCAGGTCTATGTATGCATCAAACGAATTTGATGGGGAGTCCTTCACGGCACAATCGACACAGGGACGACTATCGCTCAAGTCCTCACTAGAGTTAGGAGTATCTTCGGAAACAATGAAGTTGTTTGAATGCGGTTCCAACACTTCTTCTTGGCTATTGTCTTGGAAAAGATCATTGAAATCTTTCCTAAGTTCTTTTAACCAATCAATAATTAGATCTTCTAGTTGAAATAATTCATCGAGAAGCATTTCTCCTAGAAAATCTGGTTGGGAGCATTCGAGGGAGAGATAGGGATTATTTTTACTTTCGCCCCTCTTAAGGATACTAGGAAACGATGGGTCTATATAGTGGGGTTTATAATTTAGAAAATAACATTCTAATTCTTTATGGTTACCACCACATAATTGACACCACATAGTACCATAAGAGTGCCGAAAGTAAAAAGTATCAGTATCACTCATGTTTGTGTCAGAAATTACCAACCGTCGGGATCTTAAGGTTCTGTTTTCAGTAACTGAAACTTGGGCACGGGGGCGTGTTGAGTGGGCACGGCCCCGTGTTCAGCTTACTGTCTGACTTAAAACAGGATTGCCAGTTCCAATGATTGGGCACGGGGCGTGTTCAGCGGGCACGACCCGTGCTGAGTTCTGCAGAAGCTGAAAAACTAAAAAAAATCCTAAAAAAAAATGAAAAATAAGAAAAAACGATTAGGCCGTTGATTCCTAACTTTCTTAAAATCCTTGTGTCCCCGGCAGCGGCGCCAAAAACTTGACGGGTGTCAAGTGTTATATATATTAGGTGTATATTTTAAGCCCCTTTAACACTTTTTTAGTCAAGTTTTAAATTTATAAAACACGATATTTACTAACACTAGACACACATATGGGCAAGTGCACCCATCGTGAGCGTAGTATAGTGTTGGTAAGATACCGAGGTCGTCCAAGGACACAAGAGCTTTTAGTACCGGTTTATCCTCAACGTCTAATCAAATCAAAAAGTTTAGAAAAATGTTTTAAACTACGAAAAATAAAAACTAACTAAAAATGCTGAAAATAAAAATAAAAAGAAAAACAGATAGACAAGATGAATCACTTGGTTCCGACTCGTATCTAGTGTAACCTTTGATTATTTCCGCACTTTTGCACTTTTTAAGAGATTATCTTAGTTATTGTAGTAGGCCCCTCTTTTGAAGGTGACGTTACCCTCACCCCAGTAGTTTGAGTCAGCAAGGATACAATCCTAAAAGGGTGGATTATTGAAAGATAATTAATTAAGTTATTAATGCAAATTATGGTAGGCCCCTCTTTTGGAGGTGACGTTACCCTCGACTAAGTAGTCTGAGTCAGCAGGGATACAGTCCTAAATAGCCGGGTTAAAGTATTAATAGTAGTTAACTTATGAAGGGATCAAAGAGTTTGGACCCCCGCCATCCAATACCGTTAAGTATTGAAGGAGGTCCTACTAAATTTGACCCAGGTCCATTGCAGGACCTCTAAACGCTGAACAATGGCAAGACCTTTACCAAACCGTTCCCTTAACCCTCGACCAGGTAGCCAACATACATCCATATAGACCGTGTAGATATGAATGGTGAAAATCTTTTATTTTATATAGACAGTAAAATAATGTCAAGACACCACGGACAAACGATAAGGAAAGATCACCTTCAACATAAGAAACTAGTTATTAAAGTCATTAATACAAAACTAAGTAAAAAGTGCGAAAAGATTAAAAATAAAAAGTATTACACTAGACACTTTGTCTTCACCAAGTGATGTAAGAGACTTAGGCAAACATGGCCTTGATTGTCAAGAACTCTTACGATCAATCTTGGATCCCGAGACGACTCACACACTCTACGATGGACAATGGATGATGGTGGTGGATGATGGTGTTATGGTGGTGGTGGGTGGTGGGTGAAGTGTGAGAGAGGTGGTGTGCCAAGGGATGGTTTGAGCTTAAGCCAAGCACTCCTATTTATAGGCTGAACAGAAGCTCGGGCACGGCCCCGTGTCCACATCCTTCTCTTTCTTCATTTATTGCAGCTTGTCTTATTAGTTGACCACGCCCCCGTGTCCGCTGAGCACGACCCCGTGTGCAGAAGAATCTTTGTACTATGAAGATTTGCCTAGATTGTGCGAATCTTATAGTTGACCACGGCCCCGTGTCCGCTGAGCACGACCCCGTGGTGGGCAATAGAAGCTTCTACAACTTTGTCTTTTCTGCTGACACTTGGGCACGCCCCCGTGCTGGCTGAGCACGAGGCGTGTTCAGTCTTCTGTCTTCTTGTTTTGCTTGGGAAGATGCTGTCGTGGGGTCGGGCATGTCACGTCTTGTTCCTTTTCTTGTATTTATGTTAGATTTTGATGTCTTTTTGCTTCTTTTGTTAATTTGAGCTCATTTAATCCTGAAAATACAAAAGGAAGACAAAAGCACACTTTTTCCAACATTAGTACTAAAAAAGGGTTAGTTTTATGCCACAATTGATGAAATTTATATGTTGCATTTTGCACACATCAGTAACGCCCCTCTCAGACTACTATCATAATCATAGTACAATATTTTAGGACATCTAGATTATGACAACTCCGGACGCCATCCAGTAAATTAGAGTCTTGACATCTTAGGATGACACCATACTAGTCGAAGCACGATACTTTCAAATGTCACCAAATCATCTGGAGCTTGATAACTTTGGCGTCATCAACTTATCCAAAACATTAAAATGTCAAACGGTAAATAGCATTTCTGTTTGGCATGAGATAATGGAATGAATGAGGGAATGGAATGGACGAGAGAATGGAATAAATCACTACCTTGTGTTGTATAGTTGGCTGGAGTAGACGAAGGAATAAAATCTGTGATGGGTGGTGGCAATGGCTACGATTGGTGGGGGTAGTGGTGGTCAGTGGTGGTGACGTCGGTGGTCGATGGCGGAAGGTGGTGACGGCGGTGGGTGGTGGCGGTGGTGGTGGTTGGCGTGGCGGTGGACAACGGTGGCGCGGTGGGTCGCCGGTGGGTGGCAGTGGTCGGTGGTGGTGGATGGTGGCGGTGGTCGTCGGTAGTCGATTGCAGCGACGGTGGTTGGTAGTGATCAGTGGTGGTGGCAGTGGCGGCGGGCGGTGGTGACGGGTGGTGGTGGGTTGTGTTGTTGATGAAGGGAGAGAGAGGGAATGAAATGAAAAAAAACAAGGGTGATGGATGGAATGAATTTGAGGGAATGAAATGCCTTATGTAATGAGTGATTCCATTATCTTAACTAACCAAACATTTATTTTCATTCCATTGTAATAGTTCATTCCATTCCGCTTTTTATTCCTGCATACCAAACACTAATGTTGTGACAACCATCAAGGGTCTCAACGTTAACATATTAGAAGAGTTGTAGGCGCCAACAAGCAAACATACCGACAAAGGTTTAAGACCACCTGTAACGGGGCTGTATATGGCACCTCATCCTCCCATAACGCCCCATAGCGCCCATGAACACCATTACGGGGGGGGGGGTCATGTGCGACCTCTCCCTACTCCTCGCGAACACCATCACGGGCGTGGCCCTTTTGTAACGCCCTGCTTCTTCATACTTTCCATAATTAGAAAGCTTTGTCCGTATTTCTGTTTTTGGAAATCTTGTATTCTTGTAATCGTCTTTTCCGTTGTATCGTTGTAAAATCCGAGACTTGGATCAAAAATAAAAAAAATTCGTATTTCTTACAATTCATATTTTACATATTCATACTTATTCACAAGTTTGAATTCATTATACATATGATAACCTATTCGTAATTCTTGCAAGATGTGTTAAACTTACAAACATTTTTCATACATGCTCAATTCATGCGTATACGATACTTAATCTCGATCTTCATACTTAATCATACTTGTTTATGTTCTTTTGTTATTAAAAACATGTTTACTTTCATATCATCTATATGAACATAATGTTTCTACCTTGAAACATGATAAATACACACATTCAGACTTGTTGCATGTTAGGTTATACATTGAATATGTTAAATACTTAACATATAACACAAATATGTAACATTATAATGTTTAAATAATAATAATAATAATAATAATAATAATAATAATAAAAGTATGGCAGCCCAAATCAGCGTCAATCAGCCCTATGTGGCTGGGTTTTGTGGGCTTGTTTCAATGATTAGCCCTTCTAAACACTTCCAAAGCACAACCCAATGAAACCCTAATCCATCCCCTATAAAAACAAAGCCTTCTCCAAGCATTTTTCACTTTCTAAACACTCTCCATTCACTCCAAACTCTCTAAATCGTTGCTAAATTCAGGAGTTCGAGCAGATTCATCACATATTACAAAAGTGAGCATATCTCACTCATTTCTTAACCTTTTCACTTGATTCTTTTTCCTACTTACTTGGATTAACCTTAGGAACGTTTCCATGGGTTTTCCATGGAAAACCAGGCTCTGGAACGTCACCAATAAGGCTCCAAAGTGGACTGCAACTTTCTGATTTGATTCAAACTTTGTTAATTTTGATTAAACTTGAGTTATCTCATCTCAAACCTATGTCCTTATGCTCATAACCACATCTATGGTTAGTTGTGCTTAAAAACAAGGTTGAGACATGTAAAATCAGAGGTGTAAACCTCACAAACTTTCTGTTTTGATTAAGGGTTTGGCCCACAAGTAGTGTTCAAGCTTCAAGCTTGATGTTGTGTGATTAAAGGATAAGTTTAGGCTTTCATACTTGAAAATCCACACACTATTTGATGTTTTCCCATAGATTAGTTGTTCATATTTCCTTCTTTACTTGTATGTTCTTGACCCTCCTTGAATGTTCATAACATCAAGTGTAGTGGTAAACACCTAGAGGTACCTAAATGGAAGACTTGTTCTTCCTACCTCTTACATGACATCTATGACACAAAAGAGGTTCCTAAATGGAGGATTCATCCTCCTACCTCATGCTTAATCTATTTGACATATTGATAGATTACATAACCTATATATTACCTAATTAATCAAGCCTTTGATGATGAACTAATGGTCACTTGTCAAAGTGTTTGGTTACATCATCTACAACATTATGTGTTGAAGATGATTACTTTCATATGATTATGTTCATACGTTTTAACCACCGAATCTTATTCCACCGCTATCCTCCAATACTCATTCGCCTTTGTTTCTTCGTGATGAAGGACTTGGTGTTCCAATCTCCCATAACAACAACTCTCTCGCGGATTCACAAGTGGAAAGCTTGCAAAACCATGAGTATACTCGAACCCCCTTTTTTCGTTTACCACTTTTGGGGTGTAACATGTTAAACTATAAATTACACACAAACTTTACTCTTTATACATGCACAAAACAATCCAAATACATGAATACTATGTTGTTATACTTAATGCATTAACTTGGGTGATTCTTATGTGATACAATAGTCATTAGCTTTATACGAGCCTCCATTTGACATGTATAGCGCTATAGGAATAACGCACCACCCGTGAACGAGAGGTCATGTTGAATTATATTATTTATTGAGTAAACAGAGGGTTGACTAGAAATATTGCATGCCTTGTATGATGATCTTGAATAACCTAAGTTGCCATGTGGATTCGTTTTTAAACTTTGATACTTCTACTTATACTTAAACTTGTATACTCGCCTTTGCTTTTGCATTGTACTTTATTTTAAACATGTTACAGTTGAGGATGACGATGCTATGATATGAAGTAGCGATGATGCCTAGATACACATTTAGATGTGTTAGGTTTAAAATGTTGTATCAATTTTGTTATTGTGATGCTATAAACATGTTATTATTTGAATTTCCTTGTAATGTTTGACAATTTGATTATGAAATGAAAACGGTTGATTTAAATATTGTCACAAATAGTGTTATGAAGTCTCTTGCAATCTCGAACTCGTCCCACTCCGATGATTTCGCCATTGGTTGGGGTGTGACAAATTGGTATCAGAGCCACAACTATAGGGAATTAGGTAGAATTGCCATGTTCGACCTAGTCTATAGTAGGTACCTTATTTTTTACCATTCTTGATTCATGCTTAATATGTTATTCTTCCTACTTTGCTTCTTTCTCTTCTTTTTTGTCTTAATGCTTACATAATGTCTTTCCTAAGACATTTTACATAATACACTTGAAGACTTGAAGACACTCTTTATACAAAAGAGTCGAGTTTACCAAAATAGGCGTGAAACCCACAATTTGGTGAACGACTCTCATTCCGCTTATTCTTTATTTTGCATGAAATTACGCCATTAAGCTAGGAGTGAGATCCACATCTTAATGGTAAATATCCAATTCAAACTCTAGTGGACACTCGTCAAAAGTGTCAAAAATATATTTTGACACGACGAGTACCAACCACATTAGGGTACGAAATTGTCAAGTTAGGGGTGAAACCTGCATTTTGTCAGTCCCATTCCTCGATTTTCAATCTCGCCAAAGTTTCGATTGTTTCAATCGATTAGAGACGTGTAGTAACTGGAAGGGTAAGATACCGTTAATCGCTTCTCGACGAGAGTATCTTACCTATAGGCCAAAGCATGTTTCTCTAATTTGAAAGGACTTTCGATTCACTTTGGAATAGTCGACGTTTCTCTACCCGAAACAATCCTATGTTTTATGAGCCTCTCTTTTATATGATTCAATTTATATGTGATTTTTATACTTGTTACCTCGTTCATTTCAAAACCGTTACACAATTCGCACGTCTCGCGCAATCAAAAACAATAATAATTCTCGTGAACAAACTAAATTTATACTCTTTTACGTATTCATACGTGTTTATGCTTGTAAATGCTTGTTGGATTCATGCTAATTATGTGAACCATACGTGATACGTCATGTTTACATGCTTATACTTGCAAAACTTATTTTGAATTTATGATCAAGTCTCATCCTTTTTCCCTTCTCTTTCGATTCTTAGATGTCGTCCAACAATGCGCCAAGGAAGACCAAGTCAAAGAAGGGTTCGACCTCCAACACCAACTCTGACTCAATGTCGAAAAAGGACTGTATGAAGTTCATGGCCAAGAAAATGGCTAAGGTCATACCTAACATTGTCAGCAAGATTCAGACCAACACCGATTCACCGCATGGCACTGTCGATTCGAAGGTGGAAAACCCCAAGCCGACATTCCTATTCAAACAATTCATGGCCTGTAAACCTCTGGAGTTTACTGGCAAGGATGGCGCCACCGCCATGATGAATTGGTTTAATGCAATCGAGCTCACTTTCCTACAAAGTGGTCGTCTTGATGACCTACCAACCTTGAATACAACTGAAGTTTTCCGTTTGAGGGCACTCGAGTGGTGGACTTCCGAACGCAACAAAAGGGGAAACAATGTAGCGAACGCTTTACCTTGGGATGAGCTTAAGCAACTCATGAAGGACCAATTCTGTCCTTCCCACAAGCTCTAAAAGTTGGAGAACGAATTCTGGCACTTAACGCAAAAGGGGAGCAACATCGATGGTCTGATCACGCGCTTTAAGCAACTCAGTGTCCTCTACCTTGGACAGGTTGACACCGTTCCCAAAACCATAGCCAAGTTTATCTGCTGTCTTTCACCCTCTTTGATCAACCATGTTGCCTCCGCTTGCCCCAAAACCATTGAAGATGCCTTCACCGTAGCTACTGAACTTAACAACAACTGCGTTCTCCATGGAACCTATGATAAGGTTTCATCGAAGAATGCTCACCAAGCCATTGCTGATACCACCACCACTGTTGAACCTTCATCCTCCCAAACCAAGAAAAACCGAGGCAAGAAGCAGAAGGCTACAAGCTAAAATTGTGCGGTCATCACTCCACCAAGCCCTCAACCCATTCAGCAGTAGCTGCCGTTACCCCCTCAACCAACGAACTACCAAAACGAGCCTACACTAGGTCTCATCCACATTGTACTACCTGCTTGTACCATCATCCTACCAATGCACCATGCCGCAAATGCGCCAGCTGCCATAGGTTTGGGCATTTTGCTGACCGATGGCGCAACATCCCGCAACCCCAAAACAATCAACCTCAAGCTATTGTTGCCAACCCTGCTCCTAAACAGGTTCAACCACAAGATGCTCCTGTGCGAGCATGCTTCAAGTGTGGCGACCTTAATCATCTCGCCAACGTGTGTCCTCAGCGTAATCAACCACAGTAGCAGCAGGAGCAGCAGCCACAGCAGCAACCTCAACAACAAGCTCGAGGCCGAGCATTTGTCATCACTTCCGCTCAGGCTCAAAACGCTAACGACGTCATTACTGGTACGTTTCTTGTGAACCATGTTTATGCTTCGTGTTTATTTGATACTGGCGGCGATAAGATTTTTGTGTCGTTAGAATTCGAACCTTTGCTTAAGTGTAAACGCTCTAAGTTGCCAAGATATTTCGATGTTGAAGTCGCTAATGGTAAATTCGTCGCTGTCAATTTTGTCCTATCCAAGTGTTCCTTGATTCTTTACGATCATACGTTTCGCATTGACCTCATACCTATGCAAATGGGTAGCTTTGACATCATTGTAGGCATGGACTGGCTTAGGCGAGTTCGTGCTGAAAAGTTTATCCGCCTTCCTCTTCCAAACGGTGATTCTCTGCACGTCTGTGGCGAGAAACCTTCTCATGGTCTAAAGCTTATGTCGTGTATTCAAGCGAACAAATGCTTACGCAAGGGTACCTTCGTCTTTCTTGCCCATATTGTGGAAAAGAAGGACAAAGGCCCAAGCATAAGCGACGTTCCTGTCATACGTGATTTCCCCGATGAGTTTCCCGACGATCTTCCTAGTCCGCCTCCTGCTCGTTCTATCGATTTTTGCATCGATTTAGTGCCTGGCGCTACGCCTGTTGCTAAGTCTCCCTATCGCTTAGCACCCTCTGAGATGCAAGACCTTTCTAGCCAACTTCAAGAGCTTCTTGATAAAGGCTTTATACGCCCTAGTACATCTCCTTGGGTATTGACTATTCGTCAAGAAGAAATATGGGTCATTCCATATGTGTATTGACTATCTTGAGCTCAACAAGCTTAATGTCAAGAACCGATACCCTCTTCCTCGTATTGACGATCTCTTCGATCAATTGCAAGGCGTGACCTGCTTTTCAAAGATTGATCTTCGTTCTGGGTATCATCAACTTCGATTCCTCGAAGAAGATATACCTAAGACCTCCTTTCGAACGCGTTATGGTCATTACGAGTTCATGGTCATGCCCTTTGGTTTAACCAATGCACCTGTTGTTTTCATGGATTTGATGAACCGCGTGTGCAAAGCGTACTTGGAACGTTTCGTGATCGTCTTCATCGACGATGTTCTTATCTACTCCAAGACTCAAGGAGAGCATAAGCGACACTTGCGTCTTATCCTTCAACTTCTTCGTACTGAATGTCTATACGCCAAATTCTCCAAGTGCGAATTTTGCTTAAAAGAGGTTCAATTCCTTGGTCATACTGTCAACGAACTTGGTATTCACGTTGACCCCGCTAAAATCGAAGCTATGAAGAATTGGATTGCACCAAAGTCTCCGTCCGAAATTCGTTCCTTCCTTGGTCTTGCTGGTTATTATCGTCGTTTTATCTCCAACTTTTCAAAGATCGCTATTCCTTTGACCTCTTTGACTCAAAAAGAGAAACCTTTTGTTTGGGGTCCCAAACAAGAGGAATCTTTTCAAACGCTCAAGGACATGCTATGCAATGCTCCTATCCTCGCGCTTCCTGATGGTAACGACGACTTCGTCTTGTATTGCGATGCTTCAAACCTTGAACTTGGTTGTGTCCTTATGCAACGCGACAAGGTTATCGCTTACGCATCGAGGCAACTCAAGATACATGAGAAGAACTACACTACTCACGACCTTGAGCTTAGCGCATTTGTTTTTGCCTTGAAGATTTGGCGACACTACCTTTATGGTACTAAGTGTGTGGCCTTCACCGACCATATGAGCCTTCAACATATCTTCGATCAAAAGGAACTGAACATGCGTCAACGTCGTTGGGTGGAATTACTAAACGACTACGACTACGAAATTCGCTACCATCCTGGAAGGTGAATGTAGTGGCTGACTCTCTTAGTCCTAAAACTCATGTGAAGAGTATTCGTTGTCTCCAACTCGTTAACAATCTTCAATACCGCATTCGTGAAGCTCAATACGCCTCCATTAACGAGGGTAGCCTCACTGTCGAGATACGAGGTGGTGTTGAAAAAGATATTGTGTCTAAATCTGATGATATTCTATACTATTGTAATCGTATCTGTATTCCTAATCGTGAAAACCTTCGAGACTTTTTGATGAATGAGGCACACAAATCGAGATATTTTGTTCACCCTGGTGCTGACAAGATGTACCAAGATATGCATATGTCCTACTGATGGCCTGGAATGAAAAAGGATATCGCCTTTTACGTTGCAAAATGTCTCACTTGTTCGAAGGTTAAAGCCGAACACCAACGTCCCTCTGGCTTGCTCGAACAACCAAAAATTCCGGTCTGGAAATGGGAGAGCATCACTATGGATTTCATTACCAAACTCCCTCGTACTTCTTCTGGTCATGACAGTATTTGGGTGATCGTTGATCGATTGACCAAATCAACTCATTTTCTTCCCATTCGTGAAGATTTCAAATTTGAGAAATTGGCTAGGATCTACACTGATGAGATCATTTATCGTCATGGTATCTCCATTGACACCATTTCTGATCGTGATGCTCGTTTTACGTCTCGTCTTTGGCAAACTTTTTAATCTGCTATGCGTACTGTTCTAAACCTTAGCACCGCTTTCCATCCTCAGTCAGACGGTCAAACCGAGCGTACTATCCAAATCTTAGAGGATATGCTTCGTTCATGCGTAATAGATTTTGGTGGCAACTGGGTTCACACTTGCCTTTGGTTGAATTCTCGTACAACAACAGTTATCATGCGAGTATTCAAACGGCACCTTTCGAAGCATTGTATGGTCACAAGTTCCGTTCGCCTACTTGTTGGCACGAGATTGGTGAATTTCATTTCACTGGTCCTGAGCTTATACAAGAGACAACGAACAAGATTTTACAGGTTCGAGACAACTTACTGAAAGCCAGGAGCCGGCAAAAGAGTTACGCCTACAAGCATCGCAAGCCCTTGGAATTCGAGATAGGTGACTTTGTACTTCTCAAGGTATCCCCTTGGAAGGGTGTGGTTCAATTTGGTAAGAAAGGAAAACTCGCACCTCTCTATGTGGGTCCTTTCAGAATCGAAAGGATTGGCAAGGTTGCGTATAGACTGGACCTACCTGAAGAACTCAACAATGTTCATCCTGTCTTCCACGTTTCAAACCTAGAGAAGTGTCTAGCTGATGAAGGACTTCAAGTTCCACTCGAAGATCTTCAAATAAACAAAACACTGCACTTCGTGGAGAAACCAGTCGAGATCATGGACCGAGGTGTCAAGAGGTTGAGGCGCAGTCAAATTCTTATCGGGAAGGAAAATGTGGCACTGAATTCACTTGGGAACTTGAGAAAGATATGAAGACTAAGTATCCGCACCTTTTCGTTACTTCTTCCTAAATTTCGGGACGAAATTTCCTAAAGGAGGGGAGACTGTAACGCCCTACTTCTTCATACTTTCCATAGTTAGAAAGCTTTGTCCGTATTTCTGTTTTTGGAAATCTTGTATTCTTGTAATCGTTTTTTCCGTTGTAACGTTGTAAAATCCGAGACTTGGATCATAAATAAAAAAAATTCGTATTTCTTACAATTCATGTTTTACATATTCATACTTATTTACACGTTTGAATTCATTATACATATGATAACCTATTCGTAATTCTTGCAAGATGTGTTAAACTTACAAACATTTGTCATACATGCTCAATGTCACACCCCAACCGATGGCGGAAACATCGGGGCGCGGCACTGTGCGAAACAGATTGTCCAGGAGAAATCCATAACAACTAATTACCAGATATTTAATATTATGTCCCATACCATAACATACCAAAGTAAAACAGTTTTTACAGACCAATTATCTCAAAGACAAATTAATGTTCCGACAACTCAGAATTTAATTTTTCGTTTGTTTCTAGACTCATCCTACTTGATTCCACAGAAGCAAGCATCCTAGCATATCAAACACCTATCACATACGTTAAAATAGTGGTCAATACACATAGTGTAAAGGTGAGCATACAAGTTTAATAGTAATAATAGAGTTCGAGAGCGTTTAGGCATAACCAGCATGTAACATGTTTAAAGTGAAGCAAGTAGGTTATCGACAATGAAATATGCATAGACGTGACTGCGAGTTGTAGAGTGCGCAACACATATCACCACTGTGACATGTGAAGAAATACCCTTAGCAACCCCCGTCCACGACAGGTGCTGAGTCCAAACTATAGTACTATCGTTGCTAAGGTGTCAGGCAACAATCACTGTGTAAACATAACATACAACATTCATCGAGTAACACGTATCATGCAATAGAGGTTAGCGTATAAAAGTGTTTGCATTGTGTGATCGATGTGATTTGATATAAATAACGTATGTAACACCCAAAAGTGCTTAAAGCAAAAAGGGATCGAGTATACTCACAGCGATGGTAGTTAATGGATTGAAGGGAACGCTAGAGTGAGATTAGCCTGAACAGTTAACAATAGCATAAACGAATGAACGGCGCATTAAACGGTGAAGAGTGAGCCAAGTGACGAATGGTAATCCGGTCGGATGGCAATCCGAACGGATGGTCATTCGATCGGATGTCGATCCGTTCGGATGGTCATCCGTTCGGATGGCCACTCGGTCGGATTGACATTCGTTTGGGATGGCTGTGTTTGTGTATGATGGCTTTGAAGTTTTCGTTGTAGCATTTTGAAAACAGAGAAGTATCTCTACCTTTCAGGTCGTCCGGTCGAACGGTCGTTCGATCGGATGGCGATTCGTCCAGCAAGACATTCCTCAGAAAACAATAAGTGTTGGAGACCAAATGTCATCCGATCAGATTGTCGTTCGATCGGATGGCTATCCGATCAGACGGCAGTTCGTCTGGTGACTTGGTCCTTTTGGAAATTGTTAAGTTTGAAAGTTTGCGGTTTGCCCGAGACGATATGACAACGTGTTTAACAACGGGAACTCCATCAGAACCAAGTTATCCGATCGAACGAGAACCACCCCGATCCGTTCAGTTAACTGTTCGTGACGGTTGTTCATGTTTAACCCGAAATCGGTTGTCTCGTTGATAGGAATCAGATCTCAAACCGACATATCACTAGAGAAGAGTAGAAGGCCTGAGTGACCTCCGATTCTATCGGTTTTGAATGCATTGAGTGTAAAAGAGTTGAAAGAAAGTTGGAAAAGCATCTTTCAATCCTTTTAATTATGAAAATGTTTAGATCTAGGTGAAAATAGTGTTAAATTATATGGAAAATTCTTCAGATCTAAGTTGTTCTTGGTGGGATGAAGCCAAATCTTGAAGTTCATAAGAACTCCATGATAACATCACCCTAGAACACCTCAAATATAGTGATTTCACGGTTAAAAGTTAAGATTCAAAGGTGAAAATGATGAAGAAGTGTGTATAGATCATAGAAGTACAAGATTTGAGGTAGAAACTTACAAGAATCGCGAGAAATCTAGAGAAAGGAGAGCTGGAACGCTGGTCGAACGAGAGGGAGCTGTCACATCACTGTTGTGATGTGACAAGGGTATTTATAGGGTTTCCAAAAGAGGAAAGGTGGGCATCAGTGTCAGATCGAATGGCCATGGTTTTCGTGTTTTCGTTCGTGCGTTGAGCGTCGCGACGCGTTTCGAGTAAGCGATGCGATAGTATTACCCATTAGTTACACAAATAACCTAACTACTAGATATCACAAAAGTAATGCGTACATCTCGAGTTGCGATGGGATTGCGTTGCGATAGAGTTGCGATTGCGATTAAACTCCTCAACATAAACATAACATGCACAAGTAACACATAAGAAGCACACACACGTAAAACAATATCCATAACCTATAATTCGGGTTGCGAATGCGATTGCGATACGATTAGCGATAAGTCGATTAGCGATTAACTGCGATTAAGTATCGATTTATTAACATGTACTCCACATAATACAACTAAAGCAAAATAAAATAGAGTATCGATTACAAGTCAAAGAGTACAGTCACTAATTAAGCAAGGAGTGACAGATCGCAATTAGCAATCTTTTCTTCCTTTGACTTTGACTTGTACTTTGACTTTCCAAAAGCGGGTTGTTACACTCAATTCATGCGTCTACGATACTTAATCTCGATCTTCATACTTAATCATACTTGTTTATGTTCTTTTGTTATTAAAAACATGTTTACTTTCATATCATCTATAAGAACATAATGTTTCTACCTTGAAACATGATAAATACACACATTCGGACTTGTAACATGTTAGGTTATATATTGAATATGTTAAATACTTAACATATAACACAAATATGTAACATTATAATGTTTAAAAAAATAATAATAAAAGTATGGCAACCCAAATCAGCACCAATCAGCCCTATGTGGCTGGGTTTTGTGGCCTTGTTTCAATGATTAACCCTTCTAAACACTTCCAAAGCCCAACCCAATGAAACCCTAATCCATCCCCTATAAAACCAAAGGCTCCTCCAAGCATTTTTCACTTTCTAAACACTCTCCATTCACTCTCAAACTCTCTAAATCGTTGCTGAATTCAGGAGTTCGAGCAGATTCATCACATCTTACAAAAGTGAGCATATCTCACTCATTTCTTAACCTTTTCACTTGATTCTTTTTCCTACTTACTTGGATTAACCTTGGGAACATTTCCTACATAACTTCTATGACACAAAAGTGGTTCCTAAATGGAGGATTCATCCTCCTACCTCATGCTTGATCTATTTGACATATTGATATATTACATAACCTATATATTACCTAAGTAATCAAGCCTTTGATGATGAACTAATGGTCACTTGTCAAAGTGTTTGGTTACATTATCTACAACATTATGTGTTGAAGATGATTACTTTCATATGATTATGTTCATACGTTTTAACCTCCGAATCTTATTCCACCGTTATCCTCCAATACTCATACGCCTTTGTTTCTTCGTGTAGAAGGACTTGGTGTTCCAACCTCCCATAACAACTCTCTCGCGAATTCACAAGTGGAAAGCTTGCAAAACCGTAAGTATACTCGAACCCCCTTTTTTCGTTTAGCACTTTTGGGGTGTAACATGTTAAACTATAAATTACACATAAACTTTACTCTTTATACGTGCATAAAACAATCCAAATACATGAATACTATGTTGTTATACTTGATGCATATACTTGGGTGATTCTTATGTGATATAATAGTCATTAGCTTTATACGAGCCTCCATTTGACATGTATAGCGCTATAGGAGTAACGCACCACCCGTGAACGAGAGGTCAGGTTGAATTATATTCTTTATTGCATAAACAGAAGGTTGACTAGAAATATTGCATGCCTTGTATGATGATCTTGAATAACCTAAGTTGCCATGTGGATTCATTTTTAAACTTTGATACTTATACTTATACTTAAACTTGTATACTCACCTTTGCTTTTGCATTGAACTTTATTTTAAACATGTTACAGGTTGAGGATAACAATGCTATGAAATGAAGTAGCGATGATGCCTAGATACACATTTAGACGTGTTAGGTTTAAAATGTTGTATCAATTTTGTTATTGTTATGCTACGAACATGTTGTTTTTTGAATTTCCTTGTAATGTTTGACAATTTGATTATGAAATGAAAACGATTGATTTAAATATCGTTACAAATAGTGTTATGAAGTCTCTTGCAATCTCGAACTCGTCCCTCTCCGATGATTCCGCCATTGGTTGGGGTGTGAAACCTTTCTTCCCCACTCACACACATATATATATACATACATATATATAAAGCCCCACATATATATATCCCCACTACACACTCAAGTTATATAAAGCCCCATAAAGCCCCTTTTTACGCGTTTCGCCACTTGTATAACACAAAAGGCTTTATGACTACACATGGCCTAATTAGATAGGTAAAGTATTGAACCGTTGGGTGATAGCAATAAAAAGGTTTAACCCATATAATTCATATATATCTATTTGGATTAGGATAAAAAGTCTGCTAAAAAAAAAACACACTACAAAAAGAAAAAACCTAAACACCCACCACCACCCAAAAACCAAAACCCCCCACCCTCACCCACCCCTCCCCGCATCACCCACCCAATTTTTTTTTTTTGGCCGAGAAGGGGGGAGGGGGGATTAGGTTTTTGGGTGGTGGTGGGGTGGGTATTAGATGTTTTTTTTGGGGGATAGTTTTTTTTGGTGAGTTATAGTTTTTTTTTTATTTGCAGGGGGGGGGGGGGTTGGGTTTAGGTTTTTTTAAAGGGGGGGGGGGGGGTAGGTTTTTGGGTGGTGGTGGGGTGGGGGTGTGTGTTTAGGTTTTGGGTGGTGATGTAGTGGGTTTAGGTTTTAGGTTATTGGACACTTATCACTCTATAAATCCTTCTTACACATTTTACAATTAGGAGCCTTTATAGAATAACTTAACCCATGTCTATTAATTCATCACATTCATCTATACTTTTATTACTTTTTAGTTATCATATATATTTTCTTTGTTCCTTTGTTTTTTTTCTTTTATCTGCTTTACCGAAATCCCACGTCCACCTCATGCTCTTTTATTCACCACTAGTGGTATTTTTGCGTGCTTTGATGCGGATGTTTGATCATTATGATCTAGTTATTATGTAATATGTCTAACAGAAGGTATTATTTATGAATACTAAATAATAAATAAATATACAAATACATGTGTGCGTGTGAAGTCATGTAAAAATTTTATTTAGGGTAAATTACATTTTTCGTCATTTATGTTTATATTGAATTGCAATAGATATTCTTTAACTTCAATAATTACAGTCGCAATCCTTTATTTGAAAAACGCATTACACCTTTCGTCCTTTAGAATTAACCAAGTTAATTTTTAACGTTAAATGTGGTCATGTGCACCCTATGTGTGGACAAAACAATCATTTAATATATAAAACAAGAAGGATTTTAAATTAAAAAAAAGTTATATGATTCTCTCTATTCATCTCTCTACCACTCCCTCATGTATACTCTCTCTACAACCTTCTTCTACAACCATCATCAAGCCACCACCAAATACACCACCGCCCAACACTGTCAACTACTGGCATCATCACCATCAGTCCATCACTTCAAATCAACAAGTTATTTAAGGCTTCCAAGGCCATAAGCCAGAAAACCAAGTAGAATCTCCAAGTTTGACATCAATGGATGTTGTTTTACCTGCATTTTCACGAGTCCTTTTTATATCGCTTTCTTGAATCGCGGCAAATGGGACAGTTGTTCCAGAAAAGCAGAGAGAGAGAAACAAAGATCCCCTAATTCACAAAAACCTTGAAATTTTCCACCGATTTCATCAAATTAAAGTTGAAATTTTCTTGCTTTTCGTTGTCTCCATTGATTAATCCAACACCCATTTCGTATTTCACCCCCTTTGTTTTCCAATTTTGAATTTTCAAGATTAGGGTTTCGCCTGCTGTAATTCCGATGCAACGAAGGTCTACTATTCACCACAGTTGGGATCTGGAAAAAAGAATTCATCTTCGTTCCGTAATTCCGGTGCATATACTAGTCCCGGAACTCCGGATTATGGAGATAAAACTATGTTAGGGTTTCAAAATGGATGGTGTTCAGAAAAAGTACCATTGAGCAATAGTAGCAGGAGGCATATTAGTGCGGCAGCACTGATGCCGTTCAACAGTCAAAGAACACCACCGTCGAAATAGGACGATGCCGAGAGGTGGATTACGCATTCGGTGTCCGGTTTCAGGGGTTGCAAGGTGTTAGCAATGCCGCCACAGAGTCGAGCCAAGGCTAAGAATGGACCGTTGGGTGGGTCGCCTGGTGTTGCTTATTTTCGAACTACTCGTCTGCTGTCCTGGTGCTTGAAGGTGGAGCAACATGAGTTTTCTTCTCCGCTTACAATTGGAGTTTTAGTGCCGGATGGGTTATAGTTTCGTAATACGGCTGTAGCGAATGCCGCTCAACAGTATGGAAGGGTCCAATATGCTAATGCACCAGGAGTGGTGGTGGTGGTCGGCGACAGGAGTGGTGGTGGTGAGGAGATTAAGTTGCAGGGGTTTAGAAAGAGAGAGTTAAGAGTGTGTGAGTGATTGATTTATAAATATAAAATATATTTCCTTGAGTTATTATTTTTCAAAACATATATTTTATTAAGTAAATAGGTAAAATTACAAAATTACCCTTAAGTGAATAGATTTAACAAAAAAAATTAACCTGATTAGTGGTAAATGACGAAAGATGTAATGAGTTTTTCAAATAAATGATTATAACTATAATTACTGAAGTTAAAGACTATCTATTGCAATTCAATATAAACATAAAGGACAAAAAGTGTAACTTATCCTTTTATTTATTGTATGATAATTTTCAAAAGCGATGACAAGCTAGCTCAACACATTAGAAAACCATTTAGAGCCTTCTAGGTTGACTTTACTTTGGAAAAAGCTTGCATCTTACTTTCTTAAATGAAATCATGTCTTACTCCACGATCCAAAAAACTCAGTATTTATTATTTTATTGGTTTTAAATATGTAACATTTTCTTGTATGTATTACTTAGAGGTATTCGTTAGCAACTACAACCTATGACGTATGTGATCTTTTATTTAAGGAAGGAAAAGAAAGGAAAATAAAACATATCGTGTTTTCGAGTTTTATTTAAGGAAGAAAAAGAAAGGAAAACTAGGATAAATTCTTTAGGAGGAAAACATCTTTTTTTTTTCTTTTCTTGTCTTTTCTTTTCTCACTTTTACTTTTTTTTTTTTCCCTCGTTAAGTTAACTCGGGTACAAAGCGTGGTACACCATTACTACAAATCCTTGATACTCGTAGACTAAATCCCCTTTTGTAGTCAAACTAAGCTAACTTGTTTACAATTTACGTAATTCACCTTTACTATGTTCTTTGGAAGACCATATTAAACCGAATTAAATCATTTTTATGATAACTTCAAATGTCATACACGTGTTACAACCGAATTTTTAGTTTATAGACTTTGTACTAACATGTCAAAATTCAAAACTTAATAATATCAAACATTGAAACCATAATACTAAAAGTCATCATGAACATTTAAACCTTTTTATGACTTAGTGTAACACTAGTGAGAAAATTATTCTAGCGTAACACTCAACCAAGTTTTATCTTGGATTTTTGCATATTTATCGATCTCTATGTTAAGTTGATTCTTTGTACCAATTATGCAAACCAAATTTTCATTAAATAACTCATCTATTATCTATTATATATAATAAATGAAAGTTATTTGGGCTACATGTCAGTAGATTAGGGCTACTATTTTCCCAATTTCCCGCCCAACAGTATCACTCTCCTTTTTTATCTATCTCATCTCGCATTTAGGGCTTCCCCTTCTTTCAAATCTCCTTCACTCTTTCTTGATTTTCCCCTTCTTTCTTCTTGAATCCTCTGCAATCTATCTTCAAGGCAAGTTTATGTTTTTCGTTTAGGTGAAAGATTAGGGTTAGGAGCAACGAGAGGGTGGGATGCAACATAGAAGGATGAGAATCCGAGTCTTGATTCGACTTGCCAGGTTTGTATTCATCTTTTAATCGTTATATATGTTTCTGATTCTTCTATATTGCGGTTAATTGATGCCCATTGATCGGTTTATGGACACTGTTCGTGATTTCAGCAACTGATCTAGCTGATTTTTGACGGAATTTTGTAGATCTGAACTGTTCATGTTCGTCGGTGACGCCGGTGATGACGGAATTTTATCACCGTCACTTCTTTTCAGGTATATTTTACCATCAACAATATTTCTTTGAAGATACGATCAAATCCAGGTATAACATTCATCTTCGATCGTTTTTTTATTGATTATCCGATCCGACTATGAAGGTTTTTGTTTTTTTATTGTTGCATGTGTTTGGATTTTTCGGACATGATTCAGGTATTGTTTATATTTTTAGTTTAATCGTTTGTGGGATTAGAAATTGTACACTTAGTTCAGATTAACAGATTTATCCATTGTTAGGTATGATATTTCTCATTGTGAATTCTGAAATTCATAGGATTAGTTTTCTATTGGTTTTTTTAATTTAGTTTTGAAGCTTCAGACAATTCAATGTTATATATAGGGGTTTTTATAGGTTTTGTATATGGATCTAAATTTTGGTCTGCAATGTTCTCTCTTTCCCTTCTGAAATAAAAGCAAACCCTAAATCTTCATCGTTTCCCTCATCTCAAACACAAATCTACAGAATCTTCACTGCACTTGATCGTTTAGTCCGCCCATTTTCTTGTTGATCGTTGTTATTATCTATGATAAGGTAAACAAAATCATTGTTATTGATGTTTAACTTCTATTGTTACTCTTGAGTCCGTTTGTTATTCTTTCATTTTGATTAGTGTGTTTAATGTGCAACAACCAACATGTTAGAAAACTTAATATGTGAGGAATGTGGTGGTTGGTATGTTTATGGAAAATGGATCTTAATTTCTCATTTTGTATGCTATAATTCTTAAAAGTGTTTAATCATGGGTGTTAAATCAAATTTCAATATAATATGTTCTGATTCAACCTATTACAGGTGTAGACATTTTAATCGGATCAAATCTTTCCTCTTCTCAAATCGATTGTTCATCTAATCAGGCGCCTCCTCTACAATTCTTCCGATTTGAAAGCCGATCTTCTTAATATCATGAAGGTAATTTTTTATTTTATGATTCATGTTTCATTCATAGATCTCTATAATCCAGATTTAGGGTTTAAAATTTGTATACAGATCTTATATTTCTTGAAATCGTCTTCTGCTTCGCCGTCATCTTTTCCAGATTGAAGTTTCTTGAAATCGTCATCTTCTCCAATGCTTCCATCGATTCTTCTTGTAACGCCCCAAAAACCGGTTATTAATTAAAATAAATGAAAATGAACAAAAAAAAAAGTAACCTAGTTAATGGGTTATGATAAGAAATAAGTTAAAAATTTGAAATAATGCTTGAATTAAATACTTATCAATTTAGAAGGGGGTAATGTGTAAGATTTTAATAATTAAGGTTTTATAGTGGTAAACCCACAAACACACACACTGTGTGCGTGGGTTGGATCGAACAAGCAGGAGGGAACAAGGTGAAACCCTTGTTCTCCAAATTCAGCCAATTGAAGTGGAAATTCAAGAATAATCCAATGCATGAACTCCGATTTACACTCATCTAAACTTGATTATCGAAGTGGTAAGCTTAAATTTTTTGAAATCATGAATTATAGAATGAGGGGTTCAACCAATCTCGATTTCTTGTACCATATATGGGAAATTTGAGTTAGAATTGCCTCCTAGAACAAGAATCATGTGTGATTTTAGGTTGCATGAAAGATTGTAGTGAAAACCCACTTTGTGAAATTTGTGTTATGAATATGAAGATTATAGGAATGATGAATATATGTAATTTGGCATGTAATTCAGCTTGTAGTACCCGAATGCTAGATAAATTGATATAGATTAAAGGAATTGCAAGAATTAGATTGAGTAGTGATGACATATAGGATGAAATAGCAAATCATGCTTAAAATGCTTGTACACTATGCTTTATTAATGTAACGCACACTAGGTGTTTGATGAAATGCTTGAAAGAGTAATTATGTGTAAATTGAAATGTGATGGAATGAAAGTTAGGGTACTAAACGAATGAATGAATATGTTGATCTAGGTGTGAAGGAAGAAGGTTCGAATTCTAAGAAATCGGAAGGATCACAAGACCGAGGTATGTTTCGTTACATACAAAAACCTTACTTAAAATTTTGTTATAACATCCTAATTAACTATTGTCAAAATGTTATGGTAATTAGTAAGTAACTAGCAAATCCCTTGCGGATTTGGTTGTTATGAGAGTTATAATAAGTTATGCAAGTCGACCGGTTCTAGTGAACAAGTCGATCAAGAATAAGCTTCCATCCGTTTTGAACGGGTGGTTTTGAATGCTATGATAAATGCTAGAAGCTTAATCCGTTATACGGATAGAAAGAAGAATTTATGTTGAAAGCAATTAACCCGATTAAACGGGTTGGATATGTATGCTTAACTCTCATTGAGAGTGTTTATGCCAAACCCAAGTATTTGGGTAGTCGAATGCGTAAGAAAGATGAAAGCTCATATACGGATGGAACTCAAGCGAAGGAGTTATAGTTTAACAAGTATGATGACTAACTTTTAAAACCTTGTTGTTGAATGTAGGTAAATCCTCACTTTAGGCGATCTGGAGATTGGAGCGAGCACATATCTATGTCCTGTTATACCGAACGCTTCCGCTAGCTTATTCGCATCTTTTGGTCCATGACTAGTTATTTTGTCTAACTTAGTTAGTAGTCGTACATGTGTAAAACTTGTTGTCTTTGTTTTTAGTAGTTTTTATATCAAACGGTTCGTAGAATGTTACTTAGTGAATCAAGTTTGAAACAGGGGGCATGTTCGTGTTTCGAACGGGTCATGCCCAATTTTTGTAAAATTTTTGTTATGTACAAAGTTGGTATTTTTGATGTCTATTAAATTACATTAGTAGGTAATTTTATAAAGTCGGAAAAAGCGGACCTAACAAGTTGGTATCAGAGCCAATGTTTGAGGGATTCGAGCGTTAAACGCGATGCTTGAACTCAAACCGATGGCTCGTTCGAAAGAGTGCTCGCTCCAAGATCGCCGATGAGGTAATGATTTAAGTTTCCAATAAATGCAAGTATATGTGATGAGTTTGAGATGTAAAGTTAAGTTAAATATGTGAAGTAATGATTATGAGTAACAAAACAATAAATTTCGGGGACCATTACAGCTGGAAACGGACCCGAAAAAGAGTTAGAATGCTGAAAAATGAAGATGCAGCGAATTAATGAACGGCTGGCCGTCGCCGACGGCCAGACACCCCGTCGCCGACGGCCCTATGTTGGACGACGGCTTAAGTTCCTACCGACGGACAATTGTGGGCGACACACATATATGAAGCCCGTCGCCGACGGGGCATGAAGCCGTCGGCGACGGCTAGCGGAAATTCAATCCGCTGATTTTTTTTGTATCTTGCATTTTATGTTGCCGGGCTGTCCGAAAACGTATTGCACGACTACGTAGAGTCCATAAAAAGCTTAATAGGTATATGTAATCACAATTAGCGATTACAACAAGAATGAATTAGTGTTAAACAAAGGTGGTAAACCGAATGACATGAGACGGGTTAAGTAAATGCTGATTAATGAACAATGATATACTAAAAGTTTGTGATTTGTATTAAATGAAAGCATGATATTGTGTAGATGGCTGATGCAAGAAACGCTAATGATGACGATGATACTGCTCGTCAAGAAGCAATGTACAATAAAGTCACGGAAGTGGCAGAAGGGGTTATGCAAGCTAATCTTCCACGATTAGCTCAAGAAGTAGAAAGCCGGGTGTTGGGAGTTGTGGATGCCATGATGACTAGTAAGATTGAAGAACTGAAAGAATGGATAGAGGGATCTAAAAACAAAAGCAAAGAACGACGGTGCACGTATAAAGACTTTATGGCGTGCAATCCCGCAACGTACGATGGTAAAATCGACCCGATCGCATGCCAAAGATGGGTGTCAAATATAGAAGCAGTGTTTATCCGAAGTCGTTGTGATAACGAAGATAAGGTGATGTTCGCTACTGGCCAACTCACTCTTCAAGCGAAGGATTGGTGGGACACACACAGTAAAGAAATAGGGGAGGATAGACTCCAAGTGATGACTTGGCAAGAATTTAAGGAACCCTTTATGAGATACCATTGCCCTCAGTCGGCTATTGATAAGATCCAGGAGGATTTCTTGCGCCTCCGACAGAAAAATGAGTCGATAAATGAAATATCAAATACTTTCATGGATAAGATGAAGTTCTGTGGGGATTTTGTGAAGACCGAAAGGATGAAGATCAATCGTTTCTACGGGGTGTTAAAGGCGGAATTTAGGGAGTTCATTACTCCTTCGAAATGTGAGACCCTTGATGAGCTCATCAATCTGGCAAGGGATAGAGAAATTGAAATTAAGAGGCAAGAAGAACGTGGGGAAAAGAGATCAAGCGAGAAAGGTGCAAGTTCGAGTCCATCCAAAAAGGGAAAGTATCAAGAGCAAGGAAGGAAAGATAAGTCGAAGGGTGGTATCATTCCTTGTAAGACTTGTGGAAAGCTTCATACTGGGGAGTGTCTGTTAGGCAAGAAGGGGTGCTACAAATGTGGTAAGGAGGGACATTCGTCCTATCAATGTCCAAATAACCCGAAGACTTGTTTCAACTGTTTCGAAAAGGGGCATGTTAAATCGGAGTGTCCAAAACTCCAACAAGGATCAAAGAAGGAAGGAAAGAACGAAGAAAGCTCTAAAGCGAAAGGGAGGATGTTCCAAATCACCTCCGAAGAAGCTAAGTCTCACCCGAATGTGGTTTCAGGTATCTTTCTATTAAACTTCATACCGGTTTATGTTTTGTTTGATACCGGGGCCACTATGTCGTTTATTTCAAATGAAATCATACAACATCCTTCATTTAAGATCGAAAGAATGCCGATGCCTCTAGAAGTAGAAATAGCCGATAGTAAGATTTATATGTTACACGAGATTTGTAAAAATTGCAAATTTACCATAGAAGATGAAGAATTTGATATCGACCTCATACCTATGGTTTTGGGGGAATTCAAAATGATAGTGGGTATGGATTGGATGACCCGACACCAAGCGGGAATTAATTGTGAAACTAAAACAGTACATGTCCGGTCCCCAAGTGGAAAGCAAATAACTATACAAGGCGAGAGAAGAATGGAAGCGAAACTTTGTACCCTCGTGCAAGCCGCTAAATATACCCTTAACGGGGGTAGGGCATACCTAGCTTACGTGGTAGATGCTCAACGAGATTTCCCGAAGCTTGAAGACGTAGAAATCGTGAATGAATTTCCGGATGTATTTCCGGATGAATTGCCGGGACTTCCTCCCGAAAGAGAAATAGAGTTCCGCATCGAATTGAATCCGGTTGCAAAGCCGGTTGCGAAGGCTCCTTATAGATTGGCTCCCACCGAGATGCGGGAGCTAATGACACAATTACAAGACTTGCTAGACAAGGGCTTTATACGTCCGAGTGTGTCACCTTGGGGAGCGCCTGTCTTATTTGTTAAGAAGAAAGACGGGTCGATGCGCATGTGTATCGACTACAGAGAATTAAACAAACTAACTATCAAGAACCGCTACCCTTTACCAAGAATTGACGATCTTTTTGATCAATTGCAAGGGGCGAGTTGGTTCTCCAAGATAGATTTGCGTTCGGGGTACCATCAAGTTAGAGTACGGGAAGAAGATATTCCGAAAACCGCGTTCAGAACCCGTTATGGGCATTATGAATTTTTAGTCATGTCTTTCGGATTGACGAATGCGCCGGCTGCGTTTATGGATCTTATGAACCGGGTATGTCACCCCATGTTAGATAAATCTGTGATCGTGTTCATAGATGATATTCTAGTCTACTCGTGAAGCAAGGCCGAACATGCAAGACACTTGCGTGAAGTACTTGAAGTTCTCCGTAAAGAGAAACTTTACGCGAAATTTTCAAAATGCGCCTTTTGGCTTAGAGAGGTGCAGTTTCTGGGTCATGTGATCAATTCGGAGGGTGTCTTAGTAGATCCATCAAAGATCGATGCTGTAATGAAATGGGTTCCTCCGAAGAACCCGACTGAAATAAGAAGTTTTCTAGGCCTCGCGGGATATTACAGAAGGTTCATACAGGATTTTTCGAAGATAGCTTTGCCCTTAACAAAGCTGACAAGGAAGAAAGAGAAGTTTGTGTGGGGTAAAGAACAGGAGGAAGCCTTTCGAGTATTAAAAGAGAAGTTATCATGTCCACCGGTCTTGACATTACCGGATGGGACTGAAGACCTGGTAGTCTATTCAGACGCGTCACACCAGGGTTTAGGTTGCGTATTGATGCAAAGGGGAAGGGTTATCGCTTATGCTTCACGACAATTGAAACTGCATGAGGTAAACTACCCAACACACGATTTGGAATTGGCAGCGGTAGTATTTGCCTTAAAAATTTGGAGGCATTATCTATATGGCGTGAAATGCACAATTTATTCGGATCACAAAAGCCTTAAATATTTCTTTGAGCAGAAAGACTTGAATATGAGGCAACGGAGGTGGTTAGAACTTATCAAAGATTACGATTGTGATATCCTTTATCACCCGGGAAAAGCGAATGTAGTAGCCGACGCATTAAGCCGAAAGGAATATCCGTCTCCTATTCGAGTAAAATCCATGAAGATGATAGTTACGCCACGATTACTCGAGACGATACGTGATTCTCAAATAAAATCACTCGCAGCGGAAGATGTAAAGAAAGAAAGATTGAAAGGTGTAACCGATAAGCTAGAAGAAAATTCGATCGGACTCAAAACGAGATTTGGCCGAATTTGGATACCTCGTTTCTGCGAAGTCAAGACTGCGTTACTTGAAGAAGCTCATAAGTCACGATATTCGGTTCACCCCGGGGCTACGAAGATGTATCAGGATTTGAAGACCAATTATTGGTGGCCGGGCATGAAACGTGATATCGTTAAGTATGTCGCAAAATGCTTAACATGTTCCCAAGTGAAAGCAGAGCATCAAAAACCATACGGGGAGTTGCAACCTTTAGAGATCCCGGTATGGAAGTGGGAGGAACTAACAATGGATTTGGTAACCAAGCTGCCTAGAACGAAAAAGGGGCACGATACAATATGGGTAATCGTAGATCGGCTTACGAAAAGCGCTCATTTTCTACCTATCAAAGAGACTTACTCCTCCGAGATAATGGCAGAAATATATATGAATGAGATCATATCTCGACACGGGGTGCCTGTGTCAATCGTCTCGGACCGGGATACCAGATTTACCTCCCGTTACTGGCAAAAGTTTCACGAGAGTGTGGGCACGAGGTTACACATAAGCACCGCCTACCACCCTCAAACTGACGGCCAGTCAGAAAGAACCATTCAAACACTTATCGATATGCTGAGAGCGTGTGCATTAGACTTTGGGGGAAGCTGGGCTGACCATCTACCCCTAGTGGAATTCTCTTATAATAATAGTTACCATAGTGGCATTAAAATGGCTCCATATGAACTCTTGTACGGAAGAAAATGTAGAACTCCCGTATGTTGGGGTGAAGTGGGGCAAAGAGAGCTTGCGCCAAGTGATCTAATAGCAGTAACAAATGAAAAGATAAAATTGGTAAGAGCGCGACTGAAAGCGGCCCAGGATCGGCAAAAAGTTTACGCAAACAAGAAAAGGCGACCTATTGAATTTCAAGTCGGAGATTTCGCTCTGTTGAAAGTGTCCCCATGGAAGGGTATAATCCGTTTTCGCAAGCGGGGCAAATTAGGTCCTCGATATATTGGACCGTTCAAAGTCTTGGCTCGAGTTGGAAGGGTCGCATATCGATTAGAATTACCGCCTACTCTAGACGGGATTCATAATACTTTCCACGTGTCACAGTTGAGGAAGTGTCTTGCGGACGAAACAACATTAGTACCCCTCGATGACATTGAGTTGAAAGAAGGGTTGAATTATGTCGAAAGACCCATAGCCATTAAAGACGTTAAGGTGAAGAATCTCCGCAACAAAGCCGTTAAACAAGTGTTGGTTCAATGGCAACACCGAAAGGGATCGGAACTCACATGGGAAGCGGAAGATGAGATGAGGAAGCACTATCCATTCCTGTTTGGTATGTGCGCTTTAAATTTGTTATGTACCTAGGTTTCGGGGACGAAACCTCTTTTAAGGGGGGTAGACTTGTAACGCCCCAAAAACCGGTTATTAATTAAAATAAATGAAAATGAACAAAAAAAAAAGTAACCTAGTTAATGGGTTATGATAAGAAATAAGTTAAAAATTTGAAATAATGCTTGAATTAAATACTTATCAATTTAGAAGGGGGTAATGTGTAAGATTTTAATAATTAAGGTTTTATAGTGGTAAACCCACAAACACACACACTGTGTGCGTGGGTTGGATCGAACAAGCAGGAGGGAACAAGGTGAAACCCTTGTTCTCCAAATTCAGCCAATTGAAGTGGAAATTCAAGAATAATCCAATGCATGAACTCCGATTTACACTCATCTAAACTTGATTATCGAAGTGGTAAGCTTAAATTTTCTGAAATCATGAATTATAGAATGAGGGGTTCAACCAATCTCGATTTCTTGTACCATATATGGGAAATTTGAGTTAGAATTGCCTCCTAGAACAAGAATCATGTGTGATTTTAGGTTGCATGAAAGATTGTAGTGAAAACCCACTTTGTGAAATTTGTGTTATGAATATGAAGATTATAGGAATGATGAATATATGTAATTTGGCATGTAATTCAGCTTGTAGTACCCGAATGCTAGATAAATTGATATAGATTAAAGGAATTGCAAGAATTAGATTGAGTAGTGATGACATATAGGATGAAATAGCAAATCATGCTTAAAATGCTTGTACACTATGCTTTATTAATGTAACGCACACTAGGTGTTTGATGAAATGCTTGAAAGAGTAATTATGTGTAAATTGAAATGTGATGGAATGAAAGTTAGGGTACTAAACGAATGAATGAATATGTTGATCTAGGTGTGAAGGAAGAAGGTTCGAATTCTAAGAAATCAGAAGGATCACAAGACCGAGGTATGTTTCGTTACATACAAAAACCTTACTTAAAATTTTGTTATAACATCCTAATTAACTATTGTCAAAATGTTATGGTAATTAGTAAGTAACTAGCAAATCCCTTGCGGATTTGGTTGTTATGAGAGTTATAATAAGTTATGCAAGTCGACCGGTTCTAGTGAACATGTCGATCAAGAATAAGCTTCCATCCGTTTTGAACGGGTGGTTTTGAATGCTATGATAAATGCTAGAAGCTTAATCCGTTATACGGATAGAAAGAAGAATTTATGTTGAAAGCAATTAACCCGATTAAACGGGTTGGATATGTATGCTTAACTCTCATTGAGAGTGTTTATGCCAAACCCAAGTATTTGGGTAGTCGAATGCGTAAGAAAGATGAAAGCTCATATACGGATGGAACTCAAGCGAAGGAGTTATAGTTTAACAAGTATGATGACTAACTTTTAAAACCTTGTTGTTGAATGTAGGTAAATCCTCACTTTAGGCGATCTGGAGATTGGAGCGAGCACATGTCTATGTCTTGTTATACCGAACGCTTCCGCTAGCTTATTCGCATCTTTTGGTCCATGACTAGTTATTTTGTCTAACTTAGTTAGTAGTCGTACATGTGTAAAACTTGTTGTCTTTGTTTTTAGTAGTTTTTATATCAAACGGTTCGTAGAATGTTACTTAGTGAATCAAGTTTGAAACAGGGGGCATGTTCGTGTTTCGAACGGGTCATGCCCAATTTTTGTAAAATTTTTGTTATGTACAAAGTTGGTATTTTTGATGTCTATTAAATTACATTAGTAGGTAATTTTATAAAGTCGAAAAAGCGGACCTAACACTTCTCTCGCTAAATCTGGTAACAATTCGTGATCTAATTTCTTTCATCATTCTATGAAATTTGTTTGATATGTTTGTAGCTTTTGATTTTGTCTTTGATTTGTTATTGTTTATTCAGATGCTTGCATTGGTGTACCATGTGATTACGAGTAGATTGATTTTGATATGTTTGTAGTTTTTGTTTTTCACAATCTATTTTGTTGGTTTATTCACCAATGTTTCATTCATAGATCTCTATAATCCATATTTATGGTTTCAAATCTGTTTCCTGAGTTATTTACATGTGTAGCACACCAAATATTTGTTATTTGTATTGAGTTGGTATATTGGGATTAAATACTGAACTGGTGGAATTACAGCAAATCCAGGTCATGCTTCAAGCTGTCTTGATCTCTTTGGAGGCGGATAGGTGGCTTTGGGGGGTGTGAAAAACAGAATTGATAAATTTAGGGAAAATGGTGTTGAAAGATGATAACCCAACAATGGAGGATCTCATTCTACAGCTTCGATAAATTCAGGGGTATTCTCAAATAATGCTTCCTAGATGTTTGAAGACCGACAAATGTCCAAAGAAGCAGCACTGTGGACATTTGTTGGTCTTCAAACATCTAGGAACCATTATTTGAGAATACCCCTGAATTTATCGAAGCTGTAGAATGAGATCCTCCACTGTTGGGTTATCATCTTTCAACCTCATTTTCCCTAAATTTATCGATTCTGTTTTTCAACAGGGATGTAATGCAATGTTTCCTCTCAATTGAATAAACCGACACTTGCTTCCTCTCAAATGGTTATGGAGTAGTTATAACAGCTGATCATGCTAAGAACTGTTATAACTAACCACTGCTCCTTATAAAGACTGATGGACTTAAAGACTGATGAGGCCTATCCACTGTTGAAGACAAAGCCCTGTTAAAGACAAAGCCCTGTTAAAGACAAGCACTTATGTACCTAAGGCCTGATCAAGCAAAGGAAAAACACTGGTCAGTAACAGCAGTGGTTAAGCATCTACAGCGGATTCAACATCAGTATTTATGTATTAGTGTTTCTTATGTAACAATGTTTAGTGTATCAATGTTTAGATTTTGTTACAGGTTCGATGATGGTTGTTAGATTTATGAAAATGTCTAACAATTTCGGATTGGGTCTATTCATTCACAGTTTTATGATACTTCAGTGTTTATGATGAAAATTATGTTTGTTCCATGATTGACTGTTGCCCATGTTGATTCGCTTAATGGTATGTTATGTATATACAATCTCTCGAGACAAACCCTAGACAAACCCAAAGGTGAACCACTGCCCAACAACAACAGTGGTTCAGCATCAACAACAGATATTCTACCTTTGTTTATGTTAATAGTGTTTATATGTAACAGTATTTATCACAACAGTGTTTATATGTAATAGTATTTATCACATCACCTCAGTAGTTTTATCTGTACTATAAATAGAACAGTGGTTTGATCTTTATACTAATAAATAAAAATGAAGTACACTTGGATGATTATTAAGCTCCTCATTTTGATTGTTTGGGTATAGTATTCTTGAAATTGGTCTTTTTTACAAACAGATGTTTATGGGCAAACATCTGTTTAAGGCCAAACATCTGTTTAAGGTCAAACATCTGTTTAAGTCCAAACAACTAATATAGAAGGCCAAACATCTGTTTAAGCCCCAACATCTGTTTAAGTCTAAACAGATGTTTAACCAGATCCCCTGTCTTCTCATATTTTAACACTATTCAAAATAGTTAAAAATGATAGTTTTCATTAATCCTTAAAAGTCTGTTACAACCACTGTTTTGGTTCAAACATCTTCTTGTTAAAAGTTATCCACTACTGAAAGACAACCTCTTTTTCTTCATTCTTCATGTTGACCACTGACTGACCAAACATCAGTGTTTCAATCACTGTTGGCTATCCACTGATAGTTAAAAAACAGCCACTGCTCACATTTTTATTGTTGACATCCACTGATACTGACCATCAGTGGTTTCCCTAAAAAACAGCCACTGCTCACATTTTTATTGTTGATGTGGTTAATTAATGATAGAATGAAATTATCAAATGAAAACTAGAATTACAATGAAATTACCATTTTACCTAATCGTTACATTCCAATGAGATAAGAGTTCCCCCAACATTGTTTTGGTGATAAAAATTAAAGTTTAAATAAAAAATAAAAATAATTGTTGATGACAATTTGTTGCATATCAAATCAGTAACTAATGCTAATTTCTTGAGCTTTGGACATTGAAAATATGCAAAATGGGAATTTCAAATTGACGGTTATTTTCTCTTAATTAAGGTTAAAATAAAAATTACAAAAGTCATGATGATAATTGCTTTCAAATCAAATCAGTAATTACTGATAATATCAATAACTTTTGAAATTCAAAATATGCAAAATGGTAATTTAAAATTGACGTTCTCTCTTTTTTTTTTCCTACAAACACAACATAGATTCATAAGATTAAAATTTATTCGTTTATTCATGACATTAAAAGTCCAATAATTACATAACATACTGAAAGACTAAACTTTCAAATCTAACAATAACAGCAAGAATTAAGAAACTTTAGCTTCAACTCCATCGATTGCTGAACCTCTCTATGTATGTCCTTCAGCATCGCCATGAACTCCACGTCTCTATCACCGCACTCTATATTACTGACAACACAAAACTCACGAATGGAAGTTGAAGACATCCGCATAAGATTTCTTGAAACCTGCTCTCTCGTGAACAGGCCAACTTGCAATCCATCAAAACATCTCTTCAGCTCTTGAAGAGTAGCCCTATCTTCATACACCTGTTCCTCCATTTGCCTGACAAAACGCTGCTTTAAATCATCTGATTTTACAGAAGTGAATGACGCCATTTTAATAAACTATATTACTCGACTTTCCTGAAAGTATGATATCTTCGTAGGAAATCATGATGAAAAACAGGTGAAGTGGCTATGAGTTTATATACTTAATCAATCAAAACGTGTAGATTTAATATAAACATATTAATGTATATTTCAAAACAGCAGTCTTTTAATGCAAAAACCTTTTCAAACCCCAACTTTTATGTGAAAACTTTAAAATTAAATACCAAGAAACCCAAGGGACAAATTTTCAAAGTTTAAAGAACAAAAGCAGATTATCATAATTACAATTAACCTCTTCATTTACCATGTAGACGCGTTTTTAAACTCTATAAAAGACCGATGATTACTTTTGATTCAAAACATTAACAAATTGTCCTACAAATCACTGTCTGTGAAAAATTGTTCCACATCAGAAAATCCAACAAAAATCTACATGGCAAACTTCAGCTTCTACCACTGGTCAGACACCAGCGATGTTAAAACACAATTCTCGATGTGGTCACTCAAAGAAAAAAGAACAGACGAAGAACTAAACAGGAAAGTCGACATAATCAATGACACTAATTACAAGAAAACCTGGAACAGCATAGCATTGCTCGATGAAGTCCTCCACTCTCCTCCATCAGATTTCCAGAAGAATGCAGAAGAGTTTCTGACACAGCTTCTAAAACAGGATAAGGAAATCTGCAACATGCTAACTGACCTGAAAAACAAAAGAAAGCACATGCAGAAAGGCCAGAGTCTACGAAATCCTAGCAAGTGTTAACTCTAGCGTGTAATAGTTTATAAATATTTCATTAAATTTCTATTTTTCTATGTAATAGTTTATTTTAATAATCTCAACATGCATCTTAACATATTCTAAAATGTCAGTGTCAATAAAAACTCTCAACATCATCAACAGTTAATCAAAATAAGAAACAAACCTAAAATTCAAAGGTCTCCTCTCAACACTTTGGACATTTGTCGGTCTTCAAACATCTAGGAACCATTATTTGAGAATACCCATGAATTTATCGAAGTTGTAGAATGAAATCCTTCACTGTTGGGTTATCATCTTTCAACCCCATTTTCCCTAAATTTATCGATTCTGTTTTTTCAACAGGGATATAATGCAATGATTTCTCTCAATTGAATAGACCGACACTTGCTTCCTCTCAAAGGGTTATGGAGTGGATATAACAGCTGATCATGCTAAGGACTGTTATAACTAACCACTACTCCTTATAAAGACTGATGGACTTAAAGACTGATGAGGCCTATCCACTGTTGAAGACAAAGCCCTGTTCAAGACAAGCACTGATGTACCTAAGGCCTGATCAACCAAAGGAAAACCACTAGTCAGTAACAGTAGTGGTTCAGCATCTACAGCGGATTCAACATCAGTATTTGTGTATCAGTGTTTGTTATGTAACAGTGTTTAGTGTACCAGTGTTTAGAGTTTGTTACAGGTTCGATGATGGTTGTTAGATTTATGAAAATGTCTAACAATTTCAGATTGTGTATATTCATTCACAGTTTTATGATACTTCAGTGTTTATTCATTCACACTGTTTAATCTAACATGGGTTTCCATCTAATTGTTGACCAAAAGTCAAACAGATGTTCAAACCACTAATTGAGTTATTCTAATTTCTGTTGCATACTAAATGAGATGTTGACCAAAACTCAAATAGATGTTGATCAAAAGTTATACAGATGTTCACCAATATTCAAACAGATGTTGACCTTAAACAGATGTTTGGTTTAAGGCCAAACATCTGTTTATGGGCAAACATCTGTTTAATGTCAGACATTTATTTAATGCCAAACATCTGTTTATGGCCAAACATCTGTTTAAGGTCAAACATCTGTTTAAGTCCAAACATCAGTGTTTCAATCACTGTTGGCTATCCACTGATAGTTAAAAAAACAGCCACTGCTCACATTTTTATTGTTGACATCCACTGATATTGACCATCAGTGGTTTCCCTAAACAACTGTCATCCATTTTCATCAGAGGTTGTCACGTGGACAGTTCTTAGCCATCCGATCTTTGTCACCGCTGCCACGTCAGCATTCACTTTTTACTTTTATAAAAACCTGATCAAAACCCCAAACAGGGTTTTAACTATCATTTCGAATTCCAAAATTCTTTCAAAAGCGGTTTCCATCGAATTCCTTCAAACGCTACATCTTCTTCTTCCTCTCACAAATTCCTTCGAAT
This sequence comes from Helianthus tuberosus, assembly GCA_030545235.1. Lineage (NCBI taxonomy): Eukaryota > Viridiplantae > Streptophyta > Magnoliopsida > Asterales > Asteraceae > Helianthus > Helianthus tuberosus. Next base: position 22,759,543 of record CM060381.1, on the reverse strand, counting down.
CACCTTGGCTCTTGCTCTCAAAAACCCTCATAACTATCTGTGTACACTTGAGAAAACAAGTAAAAACACAGATTTTCATTCAATCATTGATGCTCTTTCATCCTCATAGTATAAAACTTTGTTGACCTGCAACGCACCTATTTACTAAGAAACCCTACGAGAATTTTGTAAAAATGAAAAATTAGAAGTTCAAGACAAGAAGCATTCGGCTATTACATCAACAGTAGGTGGGATTCAGGTTGCTATTACTCCACAAACCATATCTGAGGTTTTTGAGATGAACGATCATACAGGTAAAAACACTTTCCCTAAAGAAGAGTATCAAAGAGATTTGATTGAAAGGGGGTATGAAGAGCAATGCTCCAAAGCTACTATGCAAAAAGGAGCATTCCCACCTCCCATGAAATTTTTATTCCATACTTTACTCATGTGTGTTTCAAACAAAACAACAACTTTCAATGAAATTCCATTGAAATTCAATACTTGGGATATGCTATTATGGCTAAAAAAGATTTCAATTACTCCCAAGAGATTTTCAATAATTTGGTTAAAAATGTCAACAATATAAAAGAAAAGAAAAAACCATTCCTGTTGTTTCCAAGGTTTTTAAGCTACTATTTACAGTAGAAAGTACCAAACGACAGTGCACAAGTGCTTGTCCAAGGTGCTCATTGTCAAATAAATAGTTTGTCTGCTGAAACTTTTACAAGGATGTCAGAGATAAAAGATTTAAAAACATAAACAGAGGAGCCTGAGCAAACTTTAGATGCGTCCACATCTGCTCCTCAGGTTTCTGCTGCTGAGCCCACTGCTCTTGGTGACCACAGCAGCACAACCACTGCTGTGCAACCCCCACCAAAAATCACCAAAAAGACCATCAAGAAAAAAATCCAAAAAGCTCCCCAAACCCTCCAAAAAGGACCTTCTGGAAGATGAGATCCCAGAAGTAACTCTTGTGACAACACAAAATTCACCAACACCCACTGTTGCTACTTCCTCACAACAGTTGGAAAGATCTCCACCACAGGTCTCAACTCTTCCTGCTTCCTCACAAAAGGAACAGGTTGTAAGCACAGGGACAACATTATATGATACATTACCCTCACTTGAGAGTATGTTCTATAGCCCTGCTCCCGGGGTAATTTCTCTTTCAATTCCTATCCCTACAACCACATTACTATCCAACATTTTACCTCTGTTGAAAGCACTGGATATGTATCAGACACTACTCAGTTCTTCTCAACAACCCATGTAACACCCCGAAAACAGATTTGGTAATTAAACTACGTTAGTACTAAAAGACAGGTAAATTACCGTTAAGGGTAAAAGTAACCCGGTGAATATTAGGATTTTTTTAAATAAATAAGCCTGATAATGAAATAAAAAGGAGAGCAAATGCCTTTGAGAAAATAAAGTGTATAAAAGGCCCGAGTTAACGGGACTTGAAATGAAACGGGTTATAATTTCCCCGAACCCATTAAGATAACTAGGAAATAATTAACGTAGTTGGTTATGTGTTTTTAGTACAATAAAGAAAACATGAATTAGATAAACCTTTTATAAAACCTTGGAACTAAAGCGACTAAAAGGGTAAGTTTAGAAAGATGTTTTAATTAAACAAATTAAAAACCAAAAACACACACTTATGTGTGTGATGGTCGACGATTTCACAAGAGCAGGGAAGGGGTTCTTCCCTTTAAACCCTAGACTCACTAATTTGCTCAAAATCAAGGAGAATTCAAGACCCGAATTGAAGCACGAACGTATATTAATGATCACCCAAGCTAGGGAATCATAAGGTATGTAAAATCTTGACATTTGGTGAAGTTGTAAAAATTAGATAATCATCCTAATCGCGAATTAGGCATGGATTAGAGAAGCTATGGCTAGATTAGTGATGTATACTTGCTTAGGAACGAAACCCTAAGTGAAAATCATACATAACATGCTATGAATTGGAGGATTTGATGAATTAACACTCTTAGATAAGTGGGTTTTAATGTTATGATGAAATTGATGATATAACTATGCTTAGAATCAACATGCATGATAACGAATAGAAGGTGTTTGATTAAACCATGAATTTGGGTACAAGATCATACTTCTCACGAAATGGGTTTTGTATGATATAAAAGAATTGATGTTAAGATCGTGATATAGATGCTTGAAATCATGTTACCTAGTAGTTAGTGTGTAAAATTTGATTTCGTTAAGAGTTCGGATGAAATGCCTAAGCGAAATTCAATAAACAAAATGTGCATTGAATAAGTTGATAAGTCGATTGACTTTAAAAAGTCAAACCGACCAAGTATATGATCGAATGATAAATTCGATATAAGAAGCGTAGGATGGAATAGTCGTAAATGATTATGACTAACCTAACCATCTTACAATTAAAATAATAGTTTGACACTTGGCAAGCTAGGTGAAAGCTTGGGGAAGGAAGCAGGTCAAACGAATCAAGAATGAAGGAAAAGCGTAATTCGGATGCAAGGTAAGTATATCTTACACTAACCATATAATTTAGAATATTCTTTTGTCGTACTAATTACGAAAAAGACAAATACCTAATTGAGATATGGTGTTTCGACGTGTAGACGTACGGAACAATATAATCAAATATGATAAGAAACCATAGTGATGGCTAAAAATGAGTTAAATCGGTAATTCGACCATATTATGACGAATGAAACATGTACTTTTAATGGTTACCATATAAGGTAAATCATAATAACCAATAAGGGCAAAATGGTAATTTGGTCACACGTTGAGCATAACCGTTAGTTTTGAAAGACAATTATGACGTAGGCCATAATAGGCCAAAAAGTGTTAAGAAATGAATTTATAATTAAAATGACTGCACGGTGTAAACCGGAGCGAGTCATATATACGAGGTGGTAATAAATGTCATCTCGCTAATATAATCGGTTATTTAGACCAAACGGGTCAATGGTGAAATTATCACCCTTTGACAATATCGACTAATGGGTTGTCGAGTTGTATGAATTTAGGAAATAAATAACACATGGATGTTTACATCGCTATCACTTAGCATCAACTAAGGCAAGGTATTGAAACGGGTCAATATATCGATCCGAGCCAGGTATGTATAATGATACAACTCATCATGTAGAATTTGGAGTTCTATAAGAGTTAGACAAGGTTAAAATAAAATATTTGGTTATCTTTTAGGTAAACCGAATAAATTGAGTTATGATTATGATGTTTTAGAAACATATTGATTTCTAAATAAGATTATAGTTAAAGGGTCGGATTTTGGGTCAAACAAGTATTTAAAAGTCCTTCGTCATAAAAGAAGGGTGAAAATTGACCAAAAAGCCTTATAAGCTAAATTGAACAAACGACCTATAAAGGTTGTTTGAAAACGAGCTTTATGAGTAAATAAATACTTAGAATAAGTATAGAAAGTGAAAGATGTAAATACTTGGGTCAAATGACTATATAGGAGTCTTTGCCGTAAAATAATGATCCGAGGGGTAAAACTCGGAACATATGGATTTCCACATCTAATCCACCACACATATAGTTGTGGTGGAAGATTACTTGATAAGAAATGTAGGAATATGATGCTAGAAATGAAGGAAAGCGGTTTTAAGCTTTAAAATGCTTAAATACCCTTAATGGGTCAAAATAAGCACTTGAACGTAAATGGGTTTTAATTAAGTAAGAAACCCGTGATTTATGATTAATATGATAGGAGATATTGAAATTATGAATCTCATGAGTTTATAGATCAAATAAACATGTTTGTTTGATAAAAACACGAACGGGTCAAAATTTGGTAAAAAGGGTAATAAGTCAAAGACTTAAAAGTCTGAAATTTTATTAATCCGGATGTTGTATTTTAACTCCATAAGATGGAGAATTAAATTACAGACGCGTAGGAAAAAGAATCGGGTAAAACGGATTAAAAACGAGAGAGTTATGCTCGTTTCCGTGAAATCGGGTTATGCTGGGTGTAACATCCATGACTATTAATCAGAAAATTTAATAAAGTAACACGCATTTTAATGCTAAAATGCGACTTTACAAAAAACCTTTCCAATTTGACGTACTTATATGTTTATAATATACAAAATACAGTACCAAGTGTTTAACATAATTCACTTAAAACTAGAAACATATTGAATTAACGAGGAAGCTTTGTTCGGGCGTGTGTTCGGTTCTTGTCCATTGAGCTTGATCGTCATCCGGCATCCAAGGATATTCCTACATTTCATAAAACATGAAATGGTTAGTCATTCGAGCTTATAATGTGTTTAAAATCAAGTCCGGATATTAAAACGAACAAGAAGCAAACATTTTTCAGTTTTTATGCCTCTCGCGCCACGCGAGAGGCTCAGTTTACTCTTTCGCGTGCCGCGACGTCTGTCGCGTGCCGCGCCAGTATTACCTTACTCCCTCGGGTGGCGCGAGGGAGACCATTTTCCAGCGAGTGCAGGTTCTGGTCCTGCATTTCAGCCCAGTTATGTTTTTAATCGAAATTCGAACTTTAAAGAATCATAACTTTTTATCTACTTATCCGTTTTGCTCGGTTCTTTTTCCTACGCGTTTGTAATAAAAACACGCATCAATTTATCCTATTTTCCGTATATGAAACCTGATTATAAACGATTAGTTTATAATTTCTTATTTCATTTATTCGACCCATTTGTTTTAAAAGTTTACAACCTTGTTTCTAATTAACCATTTAGCGTACATCAACATGCTTAACTCAAAATCTATAGTTCGGGTTTGTAACTTTTATGAATTACGCGGCTAGTACTCAATCTATGCGCATAATTCTTTTGACCCGTTTCGAAGACTTAAACCTTCTAAGTTTAAATCTTTCCTTTTGGTTATGCACAATCCACTTTATACTTATCTATAACTTACATTATCATAATACACGTTCTTAAACGGCTCATAAAGACCGTTTACCCGGTTTAGCGTTCATGGGTATTTTGGTCAATTTCAGTCCCTCATTTTACGACGAAGGGCTTTCACTAATATTTGACCAACATTTTACTTCTAACTATAATTTAAAATATGCGTACCTGGCTCGGGTCAACATATAGACGCGTTTTGTACCTTTCTTTTATTAGCCGCTACTTTATAGCGACACAATAATCCACTTCCCGTTCACTCCTGTGAACATCTAACTTGACAACCAAACATTAGTCGATATTGTCAAATGGTGTCGTCACCACCATTTGACCCATTTAGTCTTTATGACCAAACATTTATACTTATGTCAAAACATGGTTTTTAATTACCCATTGACACATCCGACCCATTTCGGATTTTACCACAAGATCCTTTTTCTTACGTTTTTAACCCGTTATGGCTTACGCTATGGGTATCCTTTTAATCTCAACTTACATTTAGTCAACACGTGCCTAATTTACCCTTTTTCCCATTACTAGTTACGCTATAAGGTAACCTTAAGGAAAACTTATTAACTCTTAGTCAATTCACGACTAAATTACCATTTTGTCCATTTTTACCATTAACCATGGTTTTGATCGTTTTTATTCATTCCGACTCATTTCGTTTCGTGTCAGAACTCAATTTTCGAATATAATCGGTTGTCACCTTTATCACCTATAAAATACATACGTATACTACAATGGGTGTAAGCTTTACTTACCTTGCATCCGAAGTACGCTTTCCCTTTACACTTGATTCGTTTGACCCGCTTCCTTTCCAAGTCTCCACCTAGCTTGTCAAGCGTCAACTATCATCATGATTCGTAAGACGGTTAGATTAGTCATAATAATTTACGACTATACCATCCTACGGGTTTTATGTCGAATTTATCATTCAACCATATCAAAATTATCATTCGATCTAATCATTGGTCGGTTTCACTTTTTTTAAAAGTCAACCGACTTATCAACATATTCTTCTGCACATTTGGTGCATTGAACTCACCTAGGCTTATTTCATCCCAACTCTTAACGAAATCAAATTTTACATACTAACTAGTAGGCCACGATTTCATTTAGGCATTCCATATCACTGAAAATGGGCTGTTTTTGGTGACTTGTTTAACCTGTTTATAAGTCTTCAAAAATTATGATTTTTTTATGTGACGTACCTCTCGGAGGGTTACACCTTGTGTTAAAATTTCAAGATCTAACTCTTTACCAAAAATTCGTAAAAATTCATTTACTAAGCTGCAATCAGATTCGTTACTTCTGACTGCAGCTTACGGAAAAATTCATTTAAAATTCCTCGTTTATCCGATTGACGAAATTCCAATTGGCGATTCTTTTAATCACTTAAAACTTTCTATAGTAAGAATTTGAGATCATAACTCAATTCCTAAATTGAGTTATGACATTCGTAATGGGCTGCAAATTCTGCTAGAAAACGCAGCTTGAACCTTCGATACGGAAAAATTCATAAAACGCTCAATTTTCGTCAAAAAAATGCGATTCCAGTGGGGTTTTAAAGATATTTCCTGGAATTACATTTTAGACTCAAGAAACACATGTTTTTGTCACTTTTTTCCACGTTATAGCCAATACAAGTCGGCTGTAAATTCTGATCAGAAGCTGTTTAAATTCAGCTTTCAACTAAAACATGTTTATGACATTATAACACTATCTTTAGCAATCAAAAACCCTAACAACAATCACCTTCAATGGTGTTCATGGATTTTACTAGAATTAGGCACGATTTCAACATATACTTGTCTAGGGTTTACTCCTAAACACTACAATGTTCCTATATCATCCATATAACAAGCATGCATCAACAATTTTTGAATTCTCTAGGTTTACTCAGAAATTCAACTAGAGATTTCTCATGAAATTTACATACCCTATGACTCCTTTTTCAGTGAAGATCACTAATCTATGATTGGATTTCGATTTGGAACAGATTTGATCCTTCAATTTGGCAGATTTGGGTGAGCTAGGGTTTGAGGGTAAGCTTGGTCGCCCCCTCCTGCGTTCTGTACGATCCACACACACAAGTGTGTGTTTGGAATTTTTTTTTTAAATCTAAAACTAGTTTGCTTTTTTAACACCTTTGGCCCCTCTATTATTATCAGGTTCTTACTTTAGGTGTTTTTAATCCACTCACATATCATTACGAGACTTTTAACTAACTAGGTTGATTATTCCTAGTTTACTTAGTTAGTTCCGGGAGTTATAACCCGTTTATTTATGTCCCGTTAACTCGGGTCCCTTTTTATAAACTTTGTCTTCTCAAGTCGTTTGCACTCTTTTTATTTATTATTAAGCTTATTTATTTAAATCCTATAAATCTCCGGGTAAACCTTTACCGCTAACGGTATTTTACCCGCTCTTTAGTATTAACGGGGTTTAATTACACAAATCCGTTTTCGGGGTGTTACAAGTCTACCCCCTTAAAGAGGTTTCGTCCCCGAAACCTTTCTTACACAGTCTATTGAGTTTTATAACTAATACTCTTAAACCGAGTAACCCCTCTCTTCTTTTTTTTAGCATTACTCATGCTTTAACCTTTGTTGGTGTTACCCGAAAAGTATGGTAATACCTTTTTGATTAATAACATCTGCGTATTTTTATGCGAAATAATGAAACTCAAAATAACGAAATTTCGTTATTTTCAATTAGTTTGGTTAACTTAGCGAAATCCATCGCTGTTAGACTATCAAATTCTTCATGAATCCGTTAATTTAATTCGCTTGGATATTTTAGTGAAATCTTTCACTTTTAACAACCATTCTTTCGTTTTCGAATTTATTCCTTCGGTTCAGTTATATGAAATTCATTACGTACGAGCAAACCGCATTTCTTGAATTTCATCTAAATTATTTAAGATAATTCGATAAATGTTATTAACATAATTCTCATAAGCATATAGTCACATACCTTATAGCTTTCTCTTTTAATCGTGCCTTTGCTCGATTTGACTTTCCGACACTTCATTTGTGTTGTCTTATGATCGTTTAGTATAGGCGATCAATACTCTTCGTTAACAAAGCCTCATGGGCCATCATTTCCGTTTGTGCATGTTTACCTTTGTTTTATATACTTGACAGTGTCGTTCTTTGACCGTTTGGTCATATGAATTTATTAGGTATGCTTACTCCACGCTAACCTCGCCATGAACAGCGTATTACTACAATTCTTACATTAGAACTTTGACCTTAATCAGTCTCACTAACTGGACTTATTAGTCCAGTTACCTTATACCCATTGCTCGGGCTACCATATGATTATACTTCACATTACCTTTCTTGGCCGTGATCACGTCACGTCATGTTTAGGTTTATATTAACCTTTCATCATCGAGAATCCTCTTTTCAAATGTATTGTTTTTACACCTATCGGTGTCTAGACCTAAATCCTTTAATATTAACCTTTTCCTAATTTCTCTCATAATACTTATATATTTGTTAAAATGTCATTTCTTACTAAAACTAAATTTTAGTTTAACGTTTTCTCTTCACCTTGTCTTATATCCTTTTATTACTTCTAGGAATTTTAAGTCCGAGGATTTATTCCTTTCTGATATTATTTAATTCGTGGAATTAAAATTAGTTCCCACACTTAACTCAACTGACCCGTAGGTTCTTTTACTTAGCCTCGTAGGCTATTTCTTTAGATTTTTCACCTTTTTTTTATGGTGAGATGTTAGCAGTTCGTTTCTTTTTACTTATGACCCAAGGGTCTTCTTGGTCCCGTAGACCTTAACACTACGTTTAATCCCGTAGGTTATGATGATCCCGTAGATCAGCTGTTATTCGTATTCATATTCAAATGTATATATACCTATATAGCTTCAAGGCATCCCTTGTTATGTTTGGAATCATTTGTTTTCGCTTTTTGAACTTTAGTTGGTCTTGACCGTAGTCTAAGGCTTCATTCGTTTATTTTCGGACTAACCTTCTGACTTATGGCTTATGACGTTGCTTACGCGTCAGTTTGTTCTACGCTCCCCGTTTTCCCCGATTTATAATTATATTTCTTTTTAAACCCATTACATAGGTTCATTAATATTTCACGCTTTTATTTATTCGATTCACGCTTACTTACATTAGCAAGCGTCATCATTTATTTAATTCTTTTGACTTGTTCGTATGAAATTTCATTGCTTATGAATGCCAATTTTCATTCTTTATTCAAACCGTTCAACTTTAAAATAGTTGAACGTAATTTATCAAAATTTCTATTTACAGCTTCTTATCGTCTTTTAGTCATGACCCGAAACCCGAGTCTTTTGAGTTTCCATCCGCGTTCCCGTTTCTCAGTCTACACATGTGTTTAAATCCTTACCCATCAACCGGGTATTTTACCGAAGTCGTTATTATTGCAACCCTCCCGGTATGCATTAAAACTTCGCTTCACTTTTATATTCCGACTTTGTCCTCAAGTTTGACGTTTTACAAAAACGGCCCGTTAAGAGACACATTTGCATTCTCCGGGTTCGAGTGTAAGTACACCCCTTCCCAATGCGTATCTTAATCATTTTACATTAATCTTTATCCCTTCACTCGGGCTCATTATCCTAATATAATACGCTTCCGTCACCCGGCTGTGCGTTTACGTTTACTATCAAACATTTTATTTATTTGATTCCTTTGGGTACCATTTTAGTTAGTCCCATTCACCCCGCCCTTACTACATTGGACGTAAATGTGTCCGCTATGAGAAGTTCATGGTATGATATGCCACTACTTACTTGGCCAGAGTAAGCGATTAACACATGACACACATGACCTTTTTATAGTTTTCACATCACGCCCTATGTAAGTAACGCCTCTATTTAGTTTTCTTGGAAATAATATCCTGGATAGGTATTCTATTCAGGTTTTCCAAGTTTCTAATTTACATATGCAACAATCATTCTCTACATGTTTATTGCATATTGCTATTTGTGCGATTATATTTAAAAGCGTGCACCTGGTAATGCTTGCCCCGACGGGCGTTCCTTGCCATTAACCTTGTTCGCGGTCGTTACGCGATTTAGTCCTTGGTGAGCATGCTCCTCTTGTCATACTTCGGACATTTCCTCTATCATATCCGTAATTTGTTCAACCCTTGTCACCTTTAAATGCAAGTGTCCTTCAATTAAGACATTCACAAAAGTTAGTAATGTCGACATCAATTATCGCCCGTATTATAATACGAGGCTTTCTGCTATATGTGTCAATGCACGTTGTTTCATTAACTGTATCAATCGTTTTAATTGGGGTAGCGTGTGTTACGCGATAACCCTATGTGTTGTTTACAACACTTTAGCATGCTAAACCATTAACATACATGTACTTACCGGATTTGCGATCAAGCCTCGAACCGAACACTTTATTCTTTTAACCTTGAGCTCTGATTACCAACTTGTAACATCCATGACTATTAATCAGAAAATTTAATAAAGTAACACGCATTTTAATGCTAAAATGCGACTTTACAAAAACCTTTCCAATTTGACGTACTTACATGTTTATAATATACAAAATACAGTACCAAGTGTTTAACATAATTCACTTAAAACTAGAAACATATTGAATTAACGCGGAAGCTTTGTTCGGGCGTGTGTTCGGTTCTTGTCCATTGAGCTTGATCGTCATCCGGCATCCAAGGATATTCCTACATTTCATAAAACATGAAATGGTTAGTCATTCGAGCTTATAATGTGTTTAAAATCAAGTCCGGATATTAAAATGAACAAGAAGCAAACATTTTTCAGTTTTTATGCCTCTCGCGCCACGCGAGAGGCTCAGTTTACTCTTTCGCGTGCCGCGACGTCTGTCGCGTGCCGCGCCAGTATTACCTTACTCCCTCGCGTGGCGCGAGGGAGACCATTTTCCAGCGAGTGCAGGCTCTGGTCCTGCATTTCAGCCCAGTTATGTTTTTAATCGAAATTCGAACTTTAAAGTATCATAACTTTTTATCTACTTATCCGTTTTGCTCGGTTCTTTTTCCTACGCGTTTGTAATAAAAACACGCATCAATTTATCCTATTTTCCGCATATGAAACCTGATTATAAACGATTAGTTTATAATTTCTTATTTCATTTATTCGACCCATTTGTTTTAAAAGTTTACAACCTTGTTTCTAATTAACCATTTAGCGTACATCAACATGCTTAACTCAAAATCTATAGTTCGGGTTTGTAACTTTTATGAATTACGCGGCTAGTACTCAATCTATGCGCATAATTCTTTTGACCCGTTTCGAAGACTTAAACCTTCTAAGTTTAAATCTTTCCCTTTGGTTATGCACAATCCACTTTATACTTATCTATAACTTACATTATCATAATACACGTTCTTAAACGGCTCATAAAGACCGTTTACCCGGTTTAGCGTTCATGGGTATTTTGGTCAATTTCAGTCCCTCATTTTACGACGAAGGGCTTTCACTAATATTTGACCAACATTTTACTTCTAACTATAATTTAAAATATGCGTACCTGGCTTGGGTCAACATATAGACGCGTTTTGTACCTTTCTTTTATTAGCCGCTACTTTATAGCGACGCAATAATCCACTTCCCGTTCACTCCTGTGAACATCTAACTTGACAACCAAACATTAGTCGATATTGTCAAATGGTGTCGTCACCACCATTTGACCCATTTAGTCTTTATGACCAAACATTTATACTTATGTCAAAACATGGTTTTTAATTACCCATTGACACATCCGACCCATTTCGGATTTTACCACAAGATCCTTTTTCTTACGTTTTTAACCCGTTATGGCTTACGCCATGGGTATCATTTTAATCTCAACTTACATTTAGTCAACACGTGACTAATTTACCCTTTTTCCCTTTTTCCCATTACTAGTTACGCTATAAGGTAACCTTAAGGAAAACTTATTAACTCTTAGTCAATTCATGACTAAATTACCATTTTGTCCATTTTTACCATTAACCATGGTTTTGATCGTTTTTATTCATTCCGACTCATTTCGTTTTGTGTCAGAACTCAATTTTCGAATATAATCGGTTGTCACCTTTATCACCTATAAAATACATACGTATACTACAATGGGTGTACGCTTTACTTACCTTGCATCCGAAGTACGCTTTCCCTTTACACTTGATTCGTTTGACCCGCTTCCTTTCCAAGCCTCCACCTACCTTGTCAAGCGTCAACTATCATCATGATTCGTAAGACGGTTAGATTAGTCATAATAATTTACGACTATACCATCCTACGGGTTTTATGTCGAATTTATCATTCGACCATATCAAAATTATCATTCGATCTAATCATTGGTCGGATTCACTTTTTTTAAAAGTCAACCGACTAATCAACATATTCTTCTGCACATTTGGTGCATTGAACTCACCTAGGCTTATTTCATCCCAACTCTTAACGAAATCAAATTTTACATACTAACTAGTAGGCCACGATTTCATTTAGGCATTCCATATCACTGTAAATGGGCTGTTTTTGGTGACTTGTTTAACCTGTTTATAGGTCTTCAAAAATTATGATTTTTTTATGTGACGTACCTCTCGGAGGTTAGACCTTGTGTTAAAATTTCAAGATCTAACTCTTTACCAAAAATTCGTAAAAATTCATTTACTAAGCTGCAATCAGATTCGTCACTTCTGAATGCAGCTTACGGAAAAATTCATTTAAAATTCCTCGTTTATCCGATTGACGAAATTCTAATTGGCGATTCTTTTAATCACTTAAAAATTTCTACAGTAAGAATTTGAGATCATAACTCAATTCCTAAATTGAGTTATAACATTCGTAATGGGCTGCAAATTCTGCCAGAAAACGCAGCTTGAACCTTCGATACGGAAAAATTCATAAAACGGTCAATTTTCGTCAAAAAAATGCGATTCCAGTGGGGTTTTAAAGATATTTCCTGGAATTACATTTTAGACTCAAGAAACACATGTTTTTGTCACGTTTTATCCACGTTACAGCCAATACAAGTCGGCTGTAAATTCTGATTAGAAGCTGTTTGAATTCAGCTTTCAACTAAAACATGTTTATGACATTATAACACTATCTTTAGCAATAAAAAACCCTAACAACAATCACCTTCAATGGTGTTCATGGATTTTACTAGAATTAGGCACGATTTCAACATATACTTGTCTAGGGTTTACTCATAAACACTACAATGTTCCTATATCATCCATATAACAAGCATGCATCAACAATTTTTGAATTCTCTAGGTTTACTCAGAAATTCAACTAGAGATTTCTCATGAAATTTACATACCTTGTGACTCCTTTTTCAGTGAAGATCACTAATCTATGATTGGATTTCGATTTGGAACAGATTTGATCCTTCAATTTGGCAGATTTGGGTGAGCTAGGGTTTGAGGGTAAGCTTGGTCGCCCCCTCCTGCGTTCTGTACGATCCACACACACAAGTGTGTGTTTGGAATTTTTTTTTGTTTTAAATCTAAAACTAGTTTGCTTTTTAACACCTTTGGCCCCTCTATTATTATCAGGTTCTTACTTTAGGTGTTTTTAATCCACTCACATATCATTACGAGACTTTTAACTAACTAGGTTGATTATTCCTAGTTTACTTAGTTAGTTCCGGGAGTTATAACCCGTTTATTTATGTCCCGTTAACTCGGGTCCCTTTTTATAAACTTTGTCTTCTCAAGTCGTTTGCACTCTTTTTATTTATTATTAAGCTTATTTATTTAAATCCTATAAATCTCCGGGTAAACCTTTACCGCTAACGGTATTTTACCAGCTCTTTAGTATTAACGGGGTTTAATTACCCAAACCCGTTTTCGGGGTGTTACACTGGGAATATGCAGCAACCAGCTTCAACATTCTGTCGAAACAAGACCGTGGCGTCGCGCCACGGCCAGACCCTTTTGCCGTCGCGCGTGGCGATGGCCTAAATGCTGAAAATTTTGATTTTTTTTATTATTTCGATTATTTGACCCAGCTTCCTTGTTGTACTTGTTATTTAACTATCAAAACTGACTTCTAAGTTGGTTTTGATCATAGGTGAATGTCGAGAGTCCCGTATGAAGATCAAGCGTCGAGCAAGAACCGAACACACGTTAAATGCAGCTTCCGCGTCAAATCTTGAATTGTGTTATTATAAGTGAATTATGTAAACACTTATAAATTTGTTTTTGAAACGTTGTAATTATTTGGGATTGTTAGCATAACAAGTTTTTGTAAAGTCACATTTTAGCATATAAAATGTGTATCTTATTATTAAAATCTTGATAAATGGTGACGGGCGTTACAAGTTGGTAATCAGAGCTCAAGGTTAAAAGAATAAAGTGTTCGGTTCGAGGCTTGATCGCAAATCCGGTAAGTACATGTATGTTAATAGTTTAGCATGCTAAAGTGTTGTAAACAACACATAGGGCTATCGTGTGACACACGTTATCTTAATTAAATGATAAATATAGTTGACGAAATTACGCGCGTTGACGCGTATAGTAGAAAAGCCTTGTATTATAATACGGGTGATTATTGAAGTTGATGTTACTAATTCTTGTAAATGTTTTAATTGAAGGACACTCGCATCTGAAGATAGCGAGTGTTTAGCAAATTGCGGATATGATGGTAGAACGGTCCGAGGTATGACAAGCAGAGCATACTCATCAAGGTCCTAAATCGCGTGACGATCGCGAACAAGGTTAGCGACATAAAAAGCCCGTTAGGGCAAGCATTTACAGGTGCGCATTTTAAATTATTACGTGAATAAGTAATATGCAACAAATACGTAGAGATTGAAAGTTGCATATGTAGATTAAAAACTTGGAAAAAACCGAATAGAAAATCTATCCGGGATATTGTTTCCAAGAGAAACAAATAGAGGCATTACTTACATGGGGTGTAATGTGAAAATTATAAAAAGGTCATGTATACCAGGTATTGATTGCTTACTCTGGCCAAGTAAGTGGTGAGCACGTGGTACCATGAACTTTTTATGATGGACATGCTTACACCCAAATGAATCAGATAAGCAAAATATTTGATAATAATGTAAACGCACAGCCGAGTGACGGAAGCGTATTATATTAGGATAATGAGCCCGAGTGAAGGGACAAAGAAACATGTAAAACGATTAAGGTATGCACTGGGAGGGGGTGTACTTACACTCGAACCCGGAGAATGCAAACATGTAAAACGATTAAGGTATGCACTGGGAGGGGGTGTACTTACACTTGAACCCGGAGAATGCAAACATGTAAAACGATTAAGGTATGCACTGGGAGGGGGTGTACTTACACTCGAACCCGGAGAATGCTAACATGTAAAACGATTAAGGTATGCACTGGGAGGGGGTGTACTTACACTCGAACCCGGAGAATGCAAACATGTAAAATGATTAGGATATGCATTGGGATGGAGTGTACTTACACTCAAACCCGGAAAATGCAAATATGCCTCTTAACGGGCCGTTTTTGTAAAACGTCAAACTTGAGGACAAAGTCGGAATATAGAAATGAAGCGAGGTCTTAATGCATACCGGGAGGGTTGCAATAATAACGACTTCGGTTAAACACCCGGTTGATGGGTGAGAATTAAACACATGCGTAGACCGAGAAACGGGAACTCGGATGGAAAGTTAAAAGACTCGGGTTTTGAGTCATAACTAAAAGACGACAAGATAATGTAAATAGAAATTTTGAATAAATTATGTTCAACAATTTTAAAAGTTGAAGGGGTCGAATATAATATCATGCCGGACGGCATGAGTAAACGCAAGCGGGATAATGGTAGCGTTAAAAGCAAAAGAATAATGAGTCCGGTAATGGGACATAATCAAATACGAATATATGTAAACTGGATAATGGTGAGCATAAGATAAACCGACGCATAAATGACGTGAGAAGTCATAAAGTCGAACAAAAAAAAATTGTCCTAAAGGAAACGAATGTAGCCTTAGACTACGGTCAAGGTCAAAGAAAATACCAAAGCGAAAATAAATGATTTTAAACAAAAACAGGATGCCTTGACACCAAACATGTATTTTAAGAATGACATGAGTAAGGAATGATCTACGGGATCAACCTAACCATTGGGGTTATAAACAATGGAAAGGTCTATGAGACTAAAACGACCCACGGGTCATGACTAGAATGAAATAGATTATAAGGACCTCGCCTTAAAGAGGTGAAAGTCTAATAAAATAGCCCAAAAGGCTAGGTGATAAAACCTACGGGTTAATTAGACAAAGCGAGGGAATCTGTTGAGAATCCTCGCATAAAACAAAGACTGCAAAAGAATAAATTTTGGACTGTCAATATCCCGGTATGGATAATTGACAAAAGTTAAAGAGGAGATGCTAAACTAAAACTTCAGTTTTGATAAGAAATAACATTTTTACAGATATGAATACTAATAGACATATAAATAGTAAGCATGAAAGATATAAGTCTTGACACTGATAGGTGCAAGACGATATATTCGAAAAGTGATATTTTTGAAAATAAAAAGTTGATATAAAATTTGGGCATGACGTGACATGATCACGGTCAAGAAGTGTAATGTGAAATATAACCACATTAGAGCCGAGTGATGAATATTGCTAAGTAAATTAAACTAGTGGAAATAACGAGATTACGTTATTTCAAGTTGCATTATGTCGTATAAGATATGTAGATGATTAGTAACCAAAAAGATATTATCATACTTTTCTGGTAATACTAACAATTGATTAAAATATGAGCAATGCTCAATTGATTATCGAGAGCAAATGCATGGAGTTAAACTCGATAAATTATGTAAGAAAAGGTTTCGAGGACGAAACCTCTTTAAGGGGGGTAGACTTGTAACACCTCGAAAACGGATTTGGTAATTAAACTACGTTAGTACTAAAAGACGGGTAAATTACCGTTAAGGGTAAAAGTAACCCGGTGAATATTAGGATTTTTTTAAATAAATAAGCCTGATAATAAAATAAAAAGGAGAGCAAATGCCTTTGAGAAAATAAAGTGTATAAAAGGCCCGAGTTAACGGGACTTGAAATGAAACGGGTTATAATTTCCCCGAACCCATTAAGATAACTAGGAAATAATTAACCTAGTTGGTTATGTGTTTTTAGTACCATAAAGAAAACATGAATTAGATAAACCTTTTATAAAACCTTGGAACTAAAGGGACTAAAAGGGTAAGTTTAGAAAGATGTTTTAATTAAACAAATTAAAAACCAAAAACACACACTTATGTGTGTGATGGTCGACGATTTCACAAGAGCAGGGAAGGGGTTCTTCCCTTCAAACCCTAGACTCACTAATTTGCTCAAAATCAAGGAGAATTCAAGACCCGAATTGAAGCATAAACGTATATTAATGATCACCCAAGCTAGGGGATCATAAGGTATGTAAAATCTTGACATTTGGTGAAGTTGTAAAAATTAGATAATCATTCTAATCATGAATTAGGCATGGATTAGAGAAGCTATGGCTAGATTAGTGATGTATACTTGCTTAAGAACGAAACCCTAAGTGAAAATCATACATAACATGCTATGAATTGAAGGATTTGATGAATTAACACACTTAGATAAGTGGGTTTTAATGTTATGATGAAATTGATGATATAACTATGCTTAGAATCAACATGCATGATAACGAATAGAAGTTGTTTGATTAAACCATGAATTTGGGTACAAGATCATACTTCTCACGAAATGGGTTTTGTATGATATAAAAGAATTGATGTTAAGATCGTGATATAGATGCTTGAAATCATGTTACCTAGTAGTTAGTGTGTAAAATTTGATTTCGTTAAGAGTTCGGATGAAATGCCTAAGCGAAATTCAATAAACCAAATGTGCATTGAATAATTTGATAAGTCGATTGACTTTAAAAAGTCAAACCGACCAAGTATATGATCTAATGATAAATTCGATATAAGAAGCGTAGGATGGAATAATCGTAAATGATTATGACTAACCTAACCATCTTACAATTACAATGATAGTTTGACGCTTGGCAAGCTAGGTGAAAGCTTGGGGAAGGAAGCAGGTCAAACGAATCAAGAATGAAGGAAAAGCGTAATTCGGATGCAAGGTAAGTATATCTTACACTAACCATATATTTTAGAATATTCTTTTGTCGTACTAATTACGAAAAAGACAAATACCTAATTGAGATATGGTGTTCCGGCGTGTAGACGTACGGAACAAGATAATCAAATATGATAAGAAACCATAGTGATGGCTAAAAATGAGTTAAATCGGTAATTCGATAATATATTATGACGAATGAAACATGTACTTTTAATGGTTACCATATAAGGTAAATCATAATAACCAATAAGGGCAAAATGGTAATTTGGTCACACGTTGACCATAACCGTTAGTTTTGAAAGACAATTATGACGTAGGCCATAATAGGCCAAAAAGTGTTAAGAAATGAATTTATAAGTAAAATGACCGCACGGTGTAAACCGGAGCGAGTCATATATACGAGGTGGTAATAAATGTCATCTCGCTAATATAATCGGTCATTTAGACCAAACGGGTCAAAAGGTGAAATTATCACCCTTTGACAATATCGACTAATGGGTTGTCGAGTTGTATGAATTTAGGAAATAAATAGCACATGGATGTTTACATCGCTATCACTTAGCAACCACTAAGGCAAGGTATTGAAACGGGTCAATATATCGATCCGAGCCAGGTATGTATAATGATACAACTCATCATGTAGAATTTGGAGTTCTATAAGAGTTAGACAAGGTTAAAATAAAATATTTGGTTATCTTTTAGGTAAACCGAATAAATTGAGTTAAGATTATGATGTTTTAGAAACATATTGGTTTCTAAATAAGATTATAGTTAAAGGGTCGGATTTTGGGTCAAACAAGTATTTAAAAGTCCTTTGTCGTAAAAGAATGGTGAAAATTGACCAAAAAGCCCTTATAAGCTAAATTGAACAAATGACCTATAAAGGTTGTTTGAAAACGAGCTTTATGAGTAAGTAAATACTTAGAATAAGTATAGAAAGTGAAAGATGTAAATACTTGGGTCAAATGACTATATAGGAGTCATTGCCGTAAAACAATGATCCGAGGGGTAAAACTCGGAACATATGGATTTCCACATCTAATCCACCACACATATAGTTGTGGTGGAAGATTACTTGATAAGAAATGTAGGAATATGATGCTAGAAATGAAGGAAAGCGGTTTTAAGCTTTAAAGTGCTTAAATACCCTTAATGGGTCAAAATAAACACTTGATCGTAAACGGGTTTTAATTAAGTAAGAAACCCGTGATTTATGATTAATATGATAGGAGATATTGAAATTATGAATCTCATGAGTTTATAGATAATATAAACATGTTTGTTTGATAAAAACACGAACGGGTCAAAATTTGGTAAAAAGGGTAATAAGTCGAAGACTTAAAAGTCTGAAATTTTATTAATCCGGATGTTGGATTTTAACTCCATAAGATGGAGAATTAAATTACGGACGCGTAGGAAAAAGAATCGGGTAAAACGGATTAAAAACGAGAGAGTTATGCTCGTTTCCGTGAAATCGGGTTATGCTGGGAATATGCAGCAACCAGCTTCAACATTCTGTCGAAACAAGACCGTGGCGTCGCGCCACGGCCAGACCCTTTTGCCGTCGCGCGTGGCGATGGCCTAAATGCTGAAAATTTTGATTTTTGTTATTATTTCGATTATTTGACCCAGTTTCCTTGTTGTACTTGTTATTTAACTATCAAAACTGACTTCTAAGTTGGTTTTGATCATAGGTGAATGTCGAGAGTCCCGGATGAAGATCAAGCATCGAGCAAGAACCGAACACACGTTAAATGAAGCTTTCGCGTCAAATCTTGAATTGTGTTATTATAAGTGAATTATGTAAACACTTATAAATTTGTTTTTGAAACGTTGTAATTATTTGGGAATGTTAGTATAACAAGTTTTTGTAAAGTCACATTTTAGCATATAAAATGTGTATCTTATTATTAAAATCTTGATAAATGGTGACGGACGTTACAACCCATCACTGAGAATATACTCCAACAAGTGACTGAGTCTGATGCCTCTACCTTTGCTAACCCATTAACAGTTGAGGAGGTTAGACCCCTAGAACTACATGTATCTCTTGGTGGTAGTTCAAGTGGAGCAGCTACTACAGGTTTTGAATCCACTGATTTACACCTGGACAGTAGTTTCATAAGTCAGACTCCCTTGAAGGCAATTTCTTCCTTGGGAACCAAGGTATCCATTGGTGTGTTCAAGCTAACCACTGGTGTGCTTACTAAGGTATCTACTGTTGAAGAAAGAAGTCCCTAGTACCAAGAAAAAGGGGCATCAGTGGATGAACCATTGGAGACTTCTCCTGGTCCAACTGCTGATACAACCACTGCTGGTGGGAAATCAAATGATCCCATTAAATTGGGTGATGGTTTAAAATATCAGGATTTGACGGAGAGAGTTACCAATCTTGAAACATCTGTGGCAGATATCAAAAATATGCTGCAACAGTTGTTACAATCCTCAAAGTCTCAATCCACTGTTTCATCATCTGCTACCACAACAAGTGAGCTATGGCAACTTCTACAACCTTTGTTTCATCAACAAAGAAAATATGCTGATCAACAACATGAAATTCAGCTACAAATGTTCAGAAATGTGATGGAAGCAAGGTATAAGGATACTTAAGCTGACATTAAAGCCATCAAAGCTCACTTACTTCAAACCACTGGTACTTCTCCTACTACAATTGTCTATGTAGAAAACCCTGATGATGCCAAAAAAGGGGAGAAAGGAAAGAAAGGAAAGGATGGTTTGTATCTAGAACCTTATCCAAAGGCTAAACCTGTTGTAGAAATTCCAAGGCCAGATGGTACAAAGAAGGTTGATGTGACTCTCAATGCCTTTGCTGAACAAAAGCAGATAGAAAAGATAGAATGGAACAAAAGGGTGCCAAAAGATTTGAAAAGGAGAAGAAAGTTTTGATGGCAACGGAAGAGCAGGGTACATCAAAAAGAATAAGAACTACCAGAAAGTTTAGCAAACCCACTTCCACACCTGTTATATCAACAACTGTTGATACATCAGTGGTTGATACATCACCTTCTGAAATCCCCAAAAGTTCCCCACCTCAAACCACAAAGCCAACAAATGTTGAGACACCTGTTATATCAACAGCTGTTGATACATAAGTGGTTTCAACAGATGTTGTCACAAAAAATGATGTTGTCACTTTACCAACCACCACTCAATCCACAAATACAACTCCAACTTCAACACCTCCAACCACACCAAAAATCAAAAGAAGGAGGATAACAAATGCCATACTTGAAGATGACACTGTACCTTCTCCACTTCCAATATCTTAACAACCTCTGATCCTATCAACTGTGCAAAAACCTACTTCAACTGCTTCAATTCTAACCCCTGACCAAACTACTGCCTTGGTTCCTTTCAGTGTGAAATTTCCTCTGGATCTACCAGCAGTTAGGGAGGAGATCAAATCCTTCTATTCTGAAGATGATCCTGAAAAGAGGAATCTTCCATCTCTTCAAGGGTATCCTTTTCCAAAGAACATTGATGAATACCGTCAATTGAAAACCAAATAAGCAGAGGATATCTCAAAAAGAGACACAGAAGGAAAATCTGATAAAGAAATACAGAGAAATCTGCAATATCTGCTCAGCCAAGTCAGAACATTAGAGCAGTTTTCAAAAGATCTTTGTCAGCAGTTATCAGAAAGAGATGATGAAAGCCTAAGGAAAGATTACATTGAGCACATCATACAAAACAAGAAATACAAGGCAGAAATGTATCAATTCAAAGACTGGACCATAAGTGAGCTCAAGCAAGAAATTGCAAGAATACAAAAGATGCTTGAAGACTCAACAATAAAACCAACCCCACCAGTCTGGTCCCAGTATAAAAAGAATGTACCTGAAAGGGCTTTGAAATTGAAGAGAATGAAGGAAGAGCTTATAACTGCAAATTATGGCTCAAGGAATCAAATCACAAGGTGGACAGAGATTAAAGTGATAGAGACATACAAAAAATTGGAAGAAAGAAGAAAGAAAGATCCCTCTGTTCCTAAAAGGCCAGATTATCCAGCATCATCGGTTTCAATCAAACACACCCTACCAACTAAAAGATATGCTAAACCCACTGTTCCATCTGCTCTTGCTATCTATCAAACAAAGAGGCAAAAACAGATGGATGAAGAAGAAGAGGCGCAACAACAATTCGAATTATTTAAAGTGGCCATCAAGCAGATGTTGGTAGAAAATCCTGACTCCGCAAAGCTACAAGAAATAGCCAAATGCCTGATCAACCAAAGGTGAACCACTGCCCCAATCAACAATAGTAGTTCAGCATCAGCAGTAGATATCGCATCAGTGTTTATGTTAACAGTGTTTATATGTAACAGTATTTATGTAGTAAAATACACTTTGAGCGTTTTTGACCCGTTTAATATATTATCCTTGTTGTTAATTTTCTTTTCGAGTTGTCCCATCTAAGATAAAACACACGATTAAATCATATGCTCAAATTGTTAAGGGTCTTGATGATTTAAGATGCTAAATGTGTGCCGTCTATTAGCTAATTATTTGTAATTTATGTTAACAATGTTTATATGTTAACGAATGTTGACCAAAAGTCCAACAGATGTTGACCAATAGTCAAACAGATGTTGACCTTAAACAGATGTTTGGTTTAAGGCCAAATATCTGTTTATGGGCAAACATTTGTTTAAGGTCAAACAGTTGTTTAAGGCCAAACATCTGTTTATGGCCAAACATCTTTTTATGGCAAAAACATCTGTTTAAGGTCAAACATCTGTTTAAGTCCAAACAACTGATATAGAAGGTCAAACATCTGTTTAAGCCCCAACATCTGTTTAAGTCTAAACAGATGTTTAAACATCTGTTCAAAACACTGTTCAATCTAATATGGGTTTCCATCCAACTGTTGACCAAAAGTTAAACAGATGTTCAAACCACTGATTGAGTTATTCAAATTTCTGTTGAATACTAAATGAGATGTTGACCAAAACTCAAACAGATGTTGACCAAAACTAAATGGGATGATCCGACCCGGTTACATGGTATATATTTAAACCTTCTAACTTTTTCAAGATCCTCGCAAAATCTCAGTTCCTTTCTCTCTCCACGTATCTTTGTACACTTTGTCCAAGAAACACTCTCATCTTCTTCTATTTCTTCCGATCTTCATCAATATCATCTTGGATAATAACAAAGGTATTGTTAAATAATCTGATTTGTTTTGTACTTTTTCATGTTTATTCTTTTAGTTTTGAATTCCATAGCCGATTATGGTTCTTGCTGTTTTAATGAAGAAGTTGTAATGGACGGTGGTGTATTCATGTATCTCCCTGTTTTTTTTTCAATCCATTGTTGGTTATGATTGCGTTTATTGTTGCGGCTTATACTCGAACAACTTCTGGTAGTCCTATTTTTTTTTATATCTGATTACTAAGTAGTTATAATGCATGTTATGATAGACATATATGATTCTAAAAAAAGTGATCTGCATTTGGTGTATCTACCACATGTCTTATCCATTGTTGATTTTATTGGATTTCACTTTGCTCATGTATTTATCTTATTCTGATGTATGATATAAAATTTCGATCTTTATTGATGTATTCTCATTTGTATTTGTAAAGTTATTTATAAAGTTGTTCATGTGATTCTGATATATGATATCAATTTCAATCTTTACTCATGTATTCTTATGTTTACTTGTAAAGTTGTTTATACAGTTGTTCATGTAACGATGTTATTCTAAAGTATGATATAAATTCCGATTTTAACTGATGTATTCTCATGTGTATTTGTAAAGTTGAACGTATTTTGATTAGTAGTTAGTATACTGTTTTTAAGTTTTTGTTTGGTACAGACACAAGTCACTATCCTGTCTTTCTATACAATTTATTCAGCTGATGATCCTCCATATCTATTTGTGATACTTAATCGGAAAAGTAGGTTTTAAGTTTTAATTATATGATTTGCTGTAAAAAATATATATATTTCGATATGATAAGAAAATACATGTATTCTCACCTTTTCGATGTTGTCTATTGTTATTTTGATATATATTAGTTGTATCATCTTTTATTTAGATGTATTGCATACCTTAATGGATTGTATTCATTTGTTTCTTAATGTTATTGATTTTGATTCTATATAATTAATACTGTTACAGTTTTACGTGACAATGATTTATGGATTTTCGTGTTACCTTGAAGACAGTAAAAGGAAATGTTTTGTTAGGAATTTTATCCGATCTTACTTTAACACTTAATTTCATTTTTTTCATATGATATCTAGCAATAAAAGTGTTTTATTTATTTATGCTTAGATTTTGCCAAAACAGTATGAAAAATGGATTCAACAGTTTTATTATCCAACTGGAAATACAAACATCCGGACCACAACTGGAAACGTTTTTAAAGTCAAGATCTATCCTCTAAGCAATAGTAGATAATATTTCTATAATGGTTGGTATCAGTTGGTAGACAGTTTGAAAATACCTTCAGATTCATGGTTGATATTTCACTATGAGGAAGCATTGGAAAGTTTCAGAATATTATATTTTTATCAAGACATTTCTCTTGCTCCTTGTGATCATTTTTACTACAAAATGTCTTGTAACGAAGATTATGTGGAATGTAACTTTAAACAATATTCATCATGTAATTTTTTTGGAGATACAGTTGTTTAATTGTTGTTTTTTATTTATTTACTTAATTTTCTAATATATTTTTACTAACGTACTATATAATGTGTTTTTTTCGGATTGTATAGTATTAATCGTTCTTTTGTTCATCACAAGATGTTAAACACTATTCCTTCATATCCGGTTCTTATTAAAGGATCTGCAAAGCAGAACTGGTCTGTACGGATGGAAGATTTCAACAATGAACTTTACATAACTACCGGATGGAAGCAGATAATGAATGACTTGTCAATAACTGCTGATCATCTGATTGTCTTTGAGATGATAGATCTTCAGACTTTTCATATCACGGTTTTCAATTGTGCTACTTGTGATTTACTGCATCCACCGGAGGTATGTGCTATTGTTAAAGAAAAGGTGGTAGAAGAGATTATCTTGTGTTCAGATATTGAAGCTGTACAGGACATCGTTAATGTCAATGAAGGTGGTATGGTTGTTGTGAATGAAGATAATCAGATCGTACCTATTTCTTTCCGTGTGGATGGTCATTTTGTAACTTTGTGATGATGAGTTTACTAATATATAATACTTTAGTCATATTTTAAAGATGTGTTAATTCTTTGTTTATTGAATTGCTCGTTGTTTGTTACAGTGCCTTTTTAAAGACAGGCTGAAGATCTCGGATTGAATCGTAAGATCGGTTTGAAGATTGTGGACGCGCCAGGTGCTGTTTGGAATGTTCAAGTTGCTATAGGTTCATCTCGAGGTCAACCAAGATATTATGTGCAAGGAATAAGAAAGTTTGTGAATGATAAAAGCATGGCTCTAGGTCAAGCATTTACACTTAACTTCGTGAAAGGTAAAATGCTTTTATTGTTCAGATGAATGTTCATGGGATTGAAGAAGGCAAATGCAGAAGGATAGATGGAACCAAGTTTTTGGGTTGTAGTTGTTCGCTTTTAGAAACCGATGGTAGACTTTGATGGTTTAGTTTTGAAGTTGTGGTTCTAAAACAATATATGTAGATGTAAATTATTGGGTCCATGTCTAACTGAAACAATGCGGGCAGCCAATGCTGAATTTTGTAATAACCGTTTTATAAAGTCAGAAACTTGCAGCCTTTAATCTTAGTTTTAAAACCGGTATTGATGTTGGTGAATTTTGAGACACCGGTATAACCACACATCTGAGCAAAGAAACTTCAAGAAATAAATTTAGTTAGATACTACCGGCGATGTAAGCTAAAGATAGTATACTCAGTTACTCGCTTGAAATGATTCCTTGATCAAAAATATAGTACAAACTAATAGCAAAATCATGTTAAAAGTTATAAGCCCTATTCTTTGACAATGATAAGCTGGTTAATTATGTCATTAAAGGAATAAAAACATCGAGTTCTATTCTCTGATAATCATTTCAAGCAAATAGAAACACATACAGTTTCGATTATATTAAGAAACATATCGCCTTTTGCCGTGACTAGTGTCCACAATTTCCAAACTAAAACTGAAATTGATCAAATGAGACATGTTAAATATGTATAAGAAATCATGTACGGGTCACTTCGTTTGACTTTTGGTCAAGATCTGCTTGACTTTTGATCAACATCTGTTTAACTTTTGGTCAACATCTCATTTAGTATTCAACAGACGTTTGAATAACTCAAACAGTGGTTTTAACATCTGTTTGCCTTTTGGTCAACAGTTGATAGAAACCCAAGTTAGGTTGAACAGTGTTTTGAAGAGGAAAACAGTGCTAAAATATAAGAAGACAGTGGATCTGGTTAAACATCTGTTTGACTTTTGGTCAACAACTGTTTGACTTTTGGTCAACCTCTGTTTACCCGATTAGATTGGGTGTTAAATTATTGTTCTTTAAGTCATTGTTTCGTTTTCTTGAATTCTATGTAATTTTGTAAAGAAGTACAAAAACAAACATTTTTACAAAATCCCAAATCACCTGATCACGTAAGTGCATTGAAGTAAAAGTGGAAATGATGTTATTCATGTGGTCCTGTTGCGCTTTTGTTTGACCTCTAATATGGTTTCATGATCTAATCTGGGATTGTGAAGACATTGTTGTTGAACCCCATGAGATGCTTGATGTAATGAGGTCGGATTAATAACAAATAAAAATTAATATAACTAAGTTTCCCGAGCCCGGGAAGCAATCTCAGGTAATAACCTAGTCATAGATATAAGCAATTCCCACCCTACATAACAATGACTTTTCTCTCATGAAATAGGGCCAAATTAAGGTTCAAAACCGTATCCCTTAAGGTAGTTAACTTAACTATGTTACCCAATTAGCAACTTCGGTCATATGTCCATAAAAATGATTTAGCATTATGGACATTGAAGAAACACAGAACTAATTTTAGGTTTATTTTAGTTTGGTTTATGTTTCAAACATGAGGGTTAATCTTCTTAATCATTCCTGAGCTTGGTTGTGATCCTTCCTGCAAAACAATAGCAGCCCGTTAAGCTCGTTAAGAGGGGAATATCGGGGTTTCCCTCTTAACCACTCTCCGGCGTGAAAATAAGTATTTGTTTTGAGGAAATAAGTGTATGTTAAGAGTGAGAGAGTAGAGAGCAGAATGAATCAACCTATTGTATGAAGTAGGGCCGTTCAAATCGCTCGCCGCTCATCGCTCGCTCGACGCTCGTTTGGAAATTGCTCAGAAATGCTCGTTTGGTTTGACGCTCGGTTGTAAACGAGCAGCGCCGCTCGGTTCGGTTTATAAACGAGCCAAGCATGAGCAAAGGTCCGCTCAGCTCGGTTTGGCTCAAATTATTATTTTTAATTAGTATACATATACATACACATATACATAAACATACACATACACATATACATATACATATACATAAACATACACATATATATACACATATATATACACATACACATATACATATACATATACATATACATAAACATACACATATATATACACATACACATATACACATACACATACACATACTCATACATTGGGTGGGAGTTGGCTAGAAAGTCTATTTTTCCTACAAAGTGTAAAAAAGTCATAAAACACTATAAAGTCAACCATAAAACACACTTAAAACCCACAAATAACAAAGTGAAGATTACTAAAACGCCATATTTGTGGGTTTTGTGTTGTTTTTGGATGATAAGACTTTAATTATCGAATGACTAATATTAGTGTGTTTTATGTTGATTATCATGTTGTGTTTTAAATTCATAGTTCTAGGATGGCATGTTTAAAGTTTTTATGGACTGTTATGGTTTGGATATTGTGTTTTAGTGTTCTTCACTCTGTTATTTGTGGGTTTTGAGTGTGTTTTATGGCTGAAATTATGGTGTTTTATGACTTTGTACACTTTGTAGGAAAAATGAACTTTGTAGCCGAACCCCACCCCGCATACATACACACACACACCTACATATACATACATTACACATACAAATATACTTAAATATAAATTAAATTTATAGTTTTATATATACCACTATA
Organism: Helianthus tuberosus; assembly: GCA_030545235.1. Lineage (NCBI taxonomy): Eukaryota > Viridiplantae > Streptophyta > Magnoliopsida > Asterales > Asteraceae > Helianthus > Helianthus tuberosus. The sequence goes on along the minus strand of CM060381.1, from coordinate 22,731,455 downwards.
TTAGATTTTGGTTCACTATATACAAATTTACGACTACATCTATACGTACTAGACCAACCACGCCAATAAAAAAATTAATGTCAAATCTCAAAGTTAAACCCTAAACCGACAAATGAAAGGCTGCTTATCGCATCAATGTTTCATGTCATTACCCTAAGTCGATCGTCTCCTGCTCTCAACGTAATTGTTCGTGCAATATGATCATCGCCTCGTCGGCCACAACATTGTTATTCATAAGAAAAATATTATACCATGAAATGTGCATATTTTTAAAGACATAAAAACTTGAGACCAAACATTGTCACTATCTCTCTCAGCAAATTTAAATCGGTCAACATGGTTGTCCAAATTGCTTGAAATTCGCTCGACGCTCGCTCGGAATATTTACTGCTCAGTTTTAAATGAGCCGCTCCGCTCAGATCGGTTTGTAAACGAGCCAAGCACGAGCAAAGGCCAGCTCGGGTCGGCTTATTCGAGTAAATAGTTCGGGGGTTTTAGTTTCCGGCTGAATGGGATGCACGCTATCCTCAGCAAGGCCAGACGGCCGCCGACGCACCGCCGGGTTATATTACCCTATTTGCTGATTTTTTTTCTCGGTGGTAACTTCCGGTTGCCGGCCACCCATTTTATGGCATCGATATTACATTTCTGTGGGTTCCACATATCTCAGATGAGTCCTATGGGGATGGTTAGGGTTCGACACTTCGAGTTTCTTTGTAGATCCCATGGATTGGAGCCCTCCATTGAGAAGTTTAGAGCGCCTTACCAACTGATCAGGAACATGGGCTTCTATTCCTATGCCCTACAGAACGTAAAGAAAATTTTGCTGAACCCCCCTAAGAGCTTCCATGACTGGAAGATGAAGTTTTTCTTTATCCGAGAAGAGGTTATGCCAATTGTAATGAACTTCCAGGAATCTGACGAAATTGAGAAGGAGGAACTTCCTGTTCCAAAGAAATAAGAATAGTATATGCGCTTGACGGCTACACCAAACAGGATTTTTGGTGAACATGTGTTGGTTGCGGCGGGCATGAGTGATAAATGGCCCGCGCGTAGTGAAGAAGTTCCCGTTTTATTGTTTAACGGTGAAGGTATGTCTTGACACTTCTGTTTTCTTTCTTTTAGTAACACTTGCGCTTGTGCGTTATTTTTTGCTGTAGTTGCTCGGCTTTATCAGGCTGCGTTCCCTACTTTTGGTGGGGCCATGGGTGCGCGTCTATTGGAATCCGGCGCGGCATACTGGTATAAGAAAATTAAGAACAACTTCTTGTACCCACCAGCTGGGATCTTTACCAATCCTCCTACTGCAACCGAATGTGTTCATCTTCCCAACTCGAGGCCTTTGCGGGGTGTGACTTCTGCTGGGAAAGAGATTCTTTATCTTTCCAGCGAGGAGTCTGTAGGTTCGTCGAATGGGGAGTTAAGTTCCTGGTCTAACATCCTGGCAGGTGTGTTGTGCGACCCGGGGATAGATCCGGAGGAGAAACCAAAGAAGGCCCCAGCGAAGAAGAAAACAGCGAGGAAGAAGGTGACCGGTGACACTGGTGCGGCCACTAAGAAGGCTAGAGGTAGCTGCGCAACTGTTGCGGTTCCTGAAAAAGGTACTCTTCGATTTCGACAGAGTAACCTTGAAGACTATGTTGTTGCGAGTGACTCACTAGAGGGTTTGTCACGTATAGGTGAAAAGAAGAGCAGTGCGGCTGCATCTAAGAGCTCAGGGAGTGCCGGGTCTAGGTCTCCTGAGTCTGGTGCGACCCCGTCCTCAATCCCTGAGGAGGAGGAAGAAGAGGAAGTTGAAGAAGAAGGTCCCAAGCTCGTGACCAGAAAAAGGACTCGTGAAGAGAGTGCTGCTGGGGCTCAGCCGGTGCATAAAACTACTGTGGTCCCAACAATAGGGAAGCAAAGTAGGTTGCGGTCCCTTTACAAGTTCTCACCAGGTTGGTGTTATGATCCTCATGCTCTATTCTTTTTTCCTTAGCAAAATTTCTAACACTTTTCTTCTTCAGAGGCTTTGAAGAAAGTTGCTGAGAAGGGTGAGGGTCCTGAGTTGAAAAAGGTTAAGGGGCTGGAGGCAAAGAAGACCAAGTTCGTCATTATCCCCCGAAAAACAACTGCTGAGAAGGAACCTGAGAAGAAGATTGAGGAGCCTGCGGGCGATGTGATTCCTGAAAAGGAATCTTTGAAAGAGACCGAGACTGCTGCCACTACTATGCACAATAAGACGCAGGGTCTGAAGGTCGTACATATCACAGGGCTTGACCAACCCTTGAAAAATAAAGGAACAGAGATTGCTGCTGCTATTCCAGCTGTGCAGCATGACCCCCCACCCAAACTGTCCAAGTTACATCTGCTGCTGGGGGGGGGGGGTCTGCTGCTGATGCTCAAGCGTAGGTGGTGCGTAAAGATGCTTCTGCCACTGCGGCCGGTTCAGGTACTGGTGGTTCTGGCGCGGCTGGCCAGAAGGGAGATGGGAAGAAAATCCCAAGGCCACGATCCCCCATAGGTGCGAAGGACACATTGGGGGATATATACTACAAGACTTACTCTGAGGAGCAACGTGGCGAGGAAAAACATGTCCCCGAGTGGAGCTTGAAACAGAAAGATACCTTTGTTGATTTTGGGGCATGTAGGGAATGGTTCATGGGTACTTTTCCACCAGGAGAGGTGAATCGGCAAAGGGCACGCAACCATGAGGGTTTGTATCACGCATACGTTGTTGGGGAGGCCAACACTCGCTCTTCCAATCATCAAATTGTGCGCGAGTGGCGTACAATGTATAAGGAGCGAGCTGGTTGGGAGATGAACCGGGAACGCCTGCTGAAGGAAGCCCATGATTTTGAACAGACGAAGAATAATATTTTGGAGGAGAAGGCCTCCTTTGAGAAGGAGAAAAAATCTGGGGAGTGGGGGCGTGACGGTTTGAGTGCGAAGCTCCAAGCTGCAGAAGAGCTTCTGACTAAGGAGCGCGCAGAGTTTAAGAAGGCTTGTGATAATGATAAGAAGCGTATGTAAGCTACGCACACCAAGATCACCAACCTCGAGGCTGAAGTTGCCACATTAAAAGGGAAGGTTGAGGAAGCTCAAGCACACAAAGAGCGTGTTGAGGTTCAACAGGCTAGCTCCCTTTTCTCTTATATTTCTTTACTTGTTAAAATATTTCTAACTTTTTCCTTTCAAAACTTGTAGATTGAATTAAGTGCACTGATCATGAACAAGGATAAGGATTTAGCTGCGAAGGATGTGGAGATTGTGGAGTTGAAGCGCCGATTGTTTGAGGCTCACAAGAAGAGCAAATCACTAGAGATAGATCTGGAAGCTGAAAGGGTGAGGGCTGATACTGCTGAGGAGGCGAAGAAAGCGGCCGTAGAGGCGCGTGACATCAGTACCTCATCCCTGAATGTTGCTCAGAATAACTACGCTGAGGCTCAATCAATTGTGGATAAGCTTGTCTCCGAATCTGAATGGATGCGCAACAGAGGAGTAGCTGCAGTGAACTTCTCCTCTTTTTTGCCTTAGATAATTTATTGGTTGTTAACTTGTTCTCGTGATTTTCTTTTGTATAGATTGCCAATTCCGTACTAAACGCCGTTAAGCTAGACCAAGCAGTTGCGGCGCTTACAGATGCGGCGCGTGCCGTTGGGCATCGCGGTGGCTATCTGGAGTGCGCACAACATGTTGAAGAGGCGCTGGGCCAGCAGTTCGAGACTCGCCATTGCTCTGTGACTGGCCAAGCTGAGGAAATGCTGTCACGCGCGGAAGAGGTTTATGACCATCTTTCCTTGCCTGTTATGGAGTTAGTTACGGATGTGTTAAAGCACGATGATTATGTGGCGCGGTTGAAGTCCATCCTCGTGCATCCAGAGATTGTGGAGTTATCAGATGAAGAGGAGGAAGCCGGAGATGATGGTGATGGTGGTAATGAATAGATGGTAGGATGTTTAGGCTTTTGCCTTGTAATTTTTCCTGTTTTCGAATATGTAATCATTGCGCGGTCGCGCTTTTTGTTAATGGAATTAAGTTTGCTTTTCATTTTGTCTAAGTTACAATTATTGCATTGTTGTTAGAAACTTTGGATAAGTTAGCGCGAATAAATGTAAGTGTGGTTCGTTATGAGTATTGTTGCCCGGTCTAGCGTTATGTTCGCGGAGGACCTTGGAGGCTTAACTCAAGAGCTCGTAATTTACCGAAGTGTTTTCATGCTAATTAAAAGTTTAACATGCATTTGTAACATAGAAGACATAGGATGATAATCATAAAGCGTAGGCAATGATTGCATTAAGTAGTTGAAATAGGCGCATGGCCATCATACATAACTGAAATAGGCGCATGGCCGTCATGCATAAAGGGTTGTTACATGTAGCACTTGCGTAACTGTTGCGCATTCCGTGTGCGTAGGATAATATGGCCATCTAAAGTGCGCAGTATGTACGCCCCTTTTCCTAGCACCTCATGCACCAAGTATGGGCCTTCCCATTTGGGTGCTAGTTTTCCGGGGCGCTCGGCATTAGAGGCTTCGTTGTCCCTGAACACGTATTCCCCTGGAGTGTACGTACAAATGCGCACCCTTGCATTGTAGTACCTCTCCAATTGGGTCTTGTACTTGGGCTCTTTAATGCGTCTCGCGCCTTTCTTCGAGTAGGTCTAAATCAAAACGGCGCTCCGCCTCATTATCGATCCTGTTTACTGCTGATAAGCATGGCGAGGGGAGGCCTATTTCTGCTGGGATAACCGCCTCTGAGCCATAAACAAGGCTAAAGGGGGTCTTGCCGTTACTTGTTTTCGGCATAGTGCGATGAGCCCACAAGATGCTAGGGAGCTCATCGACCCAGCCTCTTCTTTTTGTGCCCAGGCTGGCCTTTATCCATTCGACAATGCTTTTGTTGACACTTTCTACTTGACCGTTGCCTTGAGGGTGCGCAACGAAAGAGAAAGTGTACTCAATGTTCAGCTCCTTCATCCATTTCTGAAGGTCTTCGGAAGCAAAGTTGGTGCCGTTGTCTGTCACTATTTTTAGTGGGAGGCCAAATCTGCAAATGATGTGCTCCCAGATGAATTTCTGCACCATCATTGCTGAGGTTAAAGCGAGAGCCTTTGCCTCCACCCATTTAGTGAAGTAATCAACAGCGACAATTATGAACTTCACTACACCGGGAGCTTCAGGGAAGGGTCCCACCATGCCAATCCCCCACTGTTGGAAGGGCCAGGCTATAGATACTGGAATCAGATCATTTTTTGGGCGCAGGGTCTTCGGTGCATGCCTCTGACAGGCATCACATTTGCGCAGTTCATTTAGAGCATCGACGTGCATCCCTGGCCAATAATAGCCTGCGTTCATGATCTTTGCTACAACCATGCGGGGGCCCGCATGTATTCCACAGATGCCTTCATGGATTTCTCTGATGAGATAACTTGCATCTTGGGGGTCTACACATCGTAAAAGTGGGCCCAAAAAAGATCTCCTGTAAAGAATGCCCCTATTCATCTCATAAAACATCACCTTGTTCTGTATCTTTCTGGCCTCCGCCTTGTTTTCTGGGAGTGTCCCCTCTTGTAGATATTGAATGATAGGGGTCATCCATGAAGGTGGCCCTATCTCTATGACGTTCACCTGGCATAGCAGTACTGACGGGTTTCTCAAAACTTCAGTTCTTAGATCTTTGGCGAGGTGCTGAAATGTTGTTGAAGCGAGCTTGCTCAGCGCGTCAGCGGGCTTGTTTTCCGATCGGTTGATGTGAACAACCTTGTACGATTTGAATCTTTGGAGGAGCTCTCTCGCTTGTTCCAAGTATAAAGCCATTACCTCGCCCTTTGCATCATATAAACCATTTATTTGACTTGCGATCAGCAAAGAGTCAACATGTGCTTGTATGTTCTGAGCCCCCATCTTGATGGCCAGGCGCAAGCCTGCCAAGAATGCTTCATATTCTGCTTCATTATTCATGTTCTTGAAGTCTAACCTGATAGCATAGGTGAACTCGTGCTTTTCTAGACTGAAGAGGCGCAAACCAGCGCCTGCGCTGTCTTCATTTGAGGCTCCATCGGTGAATATCAGCCATAATTCATCCGATGTATCTTTGGCGGGAGTATCTACTGCTTCGCATTCTTTGATCTTGTCTTCTGGTACTTCTATGATGAAATCAGCTAAAACTTGGCCCTTGATAGCTGGGCGTGGCCTGTACAAGATGTTGTGGCACCCCAGCTCGATTGCCCATTTTGCCAAGCGGCCTGATGTTTCCGGTTTTTGCAAGATGGCGCCAATGTGGAAGTTAGGTAGTACAGTGATTACATGCCCAGTAAAATATCTGCGCAGCCTTCTAGAGGCGTGGAGTAGCGCGAGCACTAACTTTTCCATGGTTGAATATCTTGTTTACGGATCGGTGAGCACCCTACTAACATAGTAAATTGGAGTTTGAACTCCATTTCTTTCCACTAGCAATACTGAACCAATTGCCTTGTCTGAAGAGGACAAGTACAAAATGAGTGGTTCCTTTTCAAATGGTGCTGTTAAGGTAGAGAGCTTGATCAAACATTCTTTCATCTGCTGGAAGGCTGCTTCCGCTTCTGGTGTCCATTTAAATTCTTGCTTTTTTACGCAGTTGCGCAACGTGCTGATGAAAGGATAAGATTTTGTTGCGTGATTTGACAAAAAAACGATTAAGCGCGGCTAAGCGGTCTGCTAATCTTTGCATTTCTTTGATCGTGCGTGGCGATGGCATTCGCTCAATGGCTTGAACCTTTTCTGGGTTAACTTTAAAAGTGCTGTTTATAACCACAAAACCCAGAAAATTGCCTTCCTCCATTCCAAAAGAATATTTCACTGGATTAAGCTTCATGTTCACACTTCGTAGAGAATTGAAGGTTTTCTCTATGTCTTTCAACATCTGATCCTCTTCGGGACTTTTGATTACAAGATCATCAATGTACACTTCAATATGCTTTCCAATATCATCACCAAATGTTTTGTCCATCAATCGCTGGTAAGTTGTGCCAACATTTTTAAGCCCGAAGGGCATCTTTGTGTAGCAGAAAATACCAATATCGATGCGGAAGGCAGTTTTGTCTTCATCCTCCAGCTTCATCTGGACTTGGTGATATCCTTTATAGCAATCTAAAAAACATTTCTACCTGAACGGTGCGAGAGAGTCTATCTTTTTATCGATCTCAGGCAATGAGTAGCAATCTTTTGGACATGCCTTGTTGAGATCTGTGTAGTCAACACTTATGCGCCATCCACCCGTAGACTTCTCGACCATTACAGGGTTTGCAACCCAGCTTTGGTAGCGCACCTCTCGCAATATGCCTGCTTTGAGTAATTCACAAACTTGCTCATTCATAGCTTTTGTCTTGTCGGATCCTAGGCTGCGCTTTCTCTGGACCTTGGGCTCGACAGATGGATATGTGTTCAAACAATGCTCATTGATGTCACACGGGACCCCCGTCATGTCAGACGGTGTCCAGGAGAATATGGCCATGTTTCTGAACAGCAGTTGTTTGAGGTGCGTCCTGATACTTGGGGAAATTGCATGGCCAATCGTCACCATTTGTTCGGGGTACTTCCGATTCAAGACCCACTTTTCAGGTTCATTTGGTGAGACCTTGCTTGCTTTGACTGGGCGCGCATCTTCTGTCACCATCACTTCTTTCTTTGAGTAAATAATTGCCACTCCTGTTTCAGTTGGAAAGCCAATAGCTGAATGGGGCATGGAGGTTACCATATTCATTTCTCCCTGAGTTTCTCTTCCAATTAGAACGTCATGTCTTGACTTGACCGATATCACCCTGAAATTGACGTCGTAGTTCTTGAATGCTTCCCGTCAGACAGCGTGACGGGGAAGCTGATATGTCCCAATGGGAATACTATTTCATTGTAAAATCCGGATAGAGGATAATCAACTGGCTCGAGACGCGCCTTGTCTTCAGGGTCGAATTGATTGAAGCATTATTCGTAGATTATGTCAGCTGTGCTTCCTGGATCTATGAAGACATACTCCGTTTCATAGTGGCCTATAATGCCAGTAATAACAACGGGGTGCGTGGCGTGTGGTCCCCCGCGTACTACTGGAAAAATGACTTGTTGTTCCTGCCACGCTGGTTCAAATGGGCGCTTGCCTTTGCTCCTCGCGCTGTGTCTCGGTCCGTTGACCATGTGAGTTTCCAGGCCCCTGACTTTCTTCTAGTTTCCTTCATCATTCCTTTGGATTTGGTGCGTTTCCTTACGCACGTTCTTAACCAGATGGCTTAACTTGCCGCTCTTCAAGGCCTTCTCGATCTCTTGCCTTAGACTGATGCAGTCATCGGTTAAATGACCTGTATCTTTGTGAAAATCACAGTAAATATTAGGGTCTTGCCCTTTCTTGTTCGTCATAGGCTTTGGTGCCTTAAAATTATGGTTCTCCGTCATGAGCACCTCTTGAGGTGTTTTAATGAGCGGAGTCCAGTGTTTCTCTCGGTTTTCATTCTAGACGGCTTTACGATAGCCGATGCGATCAATTGTATCTCACGCATCTTCTTTGAAGCGAGACCTCTCCTCATAACCGCTGGATTGGCCTGCCTTCCATCCAGGGTTTCTGTTTTTGTTGCGCTTGCCATAGTCGCGCGAGTTGCCTCTTGAAAAACGATCTTCAGAATAGAAGATCTTGGCTCCTGCCAATGATTCTTCGGTCTGCGCAACAATCTTTGCCGCTGCCATGAGTTTGTCCCATTCTTTGGGCATATCATATTTTCCTGTGATGGTTTTGATTAAACTATCACAACGGATGGCCTTTTTAAAGTGAGAGCGCATCAAATCTTCACTAACACCACCAATTTCAAGGCACTCTTTGTTGAAACGAGTGATAAAATCCTCTAACCCCTCATTATCCCTGCACCAGATATCTGTTACTTCGAACGTATCGCGCTGATAGCATCTTTGCTGGCTAAAATGAGTTACAAATTGATCTCTGAAGTCGATCCATGACTTGATTCTTTCGGATGGGAGGCTGTCGAACCACGCGCGAGCAGCCCCTGTGAAAGTTTGGACGAACAGATGGCACAACATAGGCATGGTACATTGTCCTAAAACACCAACACTTGTGAATACTCGCACATGATCATCGGGGTCCGTAATGCCGTTGAACTTTCCCACGGTTTGTGGTAGCTTTGCTTTTTCTAACGGGGCTAGAGCGATGCTCTGGATAAACTTCGAGTTTTCAGCGGCTTCTGTTGGTCTGTATACAAGACTAAAATCATGCTCTGATGTTTCATTGTAGACGGCGCGCGACCTTGGTCTGTAAGACTCGTGATTTCTTTGCAAGCGGTTGAAAACAGAAGAACCTTCGTCCTCTTGCCAAGTAGGATCATCGGCATCTGTGTCATCCCATTCATTGTTTATGTTGCGCGGCCCCAGTCGGCTGTGCAACGGACGCCTGTGCTGCGTATTAGACGGATGGTCAAAGTAACTGCCTGTCTCCCCAAAAGTGTCGCGCGTGTCATGCACGCTTAGCCTTTTCTGGGGAGGAGGTCTGTTGAACTGCCCTTGTATATTTTGCTGAGGGGGGGTCTGGCGCGCCCCCTGTGTTGGACCCGGAGGTGTAACCTTGGATGGTTCGGCTTGCGAAATTGCTTGCTGTGCACTTAAAGACTGGTAAGCAGCGTTTATAGTAGCGATCTGTTTGGCGCACCAAGAGGCCAAAGTTTCACCTTCTGGTAAACCTAATAGCGCCGAAATGTTTGGTGCTGGAGCTGAGTTTGACGGACCAGCGGTATTGCTTACTGGGTTAGCCGTTTGAGTGATGCGAGTGATACTCGCGCGGGGTCCCCAGGTGTTTGTTGCTTCGCCCTCGGCGAACTCATCAGTGGGGTGAAGTTGGACGTGCGAGTTGTCCTCCCCCATTCCCACTTGAGAGTGTGTGCCGAAACCGAAGTCCGGCATTCCCTGACCAACCATGATTGAGAGAACATAAAAAAGCTCAGAAAAAGAAGATGAGTTGATTGTAAAAATCGGTGGGCGCCAATGAAGAAACACATAACTAATTTTAGGTTTATTTTTGTTTAGTTTATGTTTCAAACATGAGGGTTAATCTTCTTAATCATTCATGAGCTTGGTTGTGATCCTTCCAGCAAAACAATAACACCCCGTTAAGCTCGTTAAGAGGGGAATATAGGGGTTTCCCTCTTAACTACTCTCCGGCGTGAGAATAAGTATTTGTTTCGAGGAAATAAGTGTGTGTTAAGAGTGAGAGAATAGAGAGCAGAATGAATCAAGGAATATCCGTTTTGCCACTCTGTTGTATGAAAGTCCCTATTTATAGCCGGAGTAGTGTAGAAGGAGGTGGGCTGATGGGCCTTGGGCCTGAAGGTGACAACAAGGAATATCCGTTTTGCCACTCTGGTGACGACCGTTAGTGTCTTCTAGAAGATCTTCGGTGCTGGCGCACCTTGATTGGAGCCACGTGTCCGGGTTGTCGTCCTTGTTGCCTCCCTGACATCAGCAGGTGAGTGGAGATCATGGGGCAGTTGTCGCTGCCCCCTGATTGGTGCTACGTAGGCGTCCTTGTGTACTATTTGTCTCCTTCACGATTTCTAATTGTGGAGCATGATATAATACAGCCTGTTGGATGCTGATTGGCTACTCTTCTGCCACTCGTACCTTTCGTGCTTCCTGGAATGATCCTGCGCCGCTGCCCTCGCGCGGCCCTTGTTCAATGCCCAATCAACCGGCGTGAGGTCTAGGGGCAGAGGGCTTTCATTCAGGATGCTAAGTATGGAATCTGGCCTTAAATCTTGCTTGGTCCTCGCGCGCGGTCTAGGCTTTGTCTAAGTAGCCCGCGTGGGGTCTGCAGATTGGTCAGATTAATTTTTAAGGAGTATGGTCCTGCGTGCGACCTGATTGGTCTGTGCGGCTTTTTGGGACCATACCCCTTCAAACATATATAATGTTATAAACCTCTACTTATCATTTTTGGACGATGCTTTATTGGAACATTGCCATCGATGTGACCCAACCACTAGTCATTTTGGAACCCTCCCCATTACCAATCTACTATGTAATCAGACTTCACGAGGGAGAGCCAGAGACACTCGACACTTCAACTGTCTTAATAACTAATAAAACTTGGTTGTCACCCAATGAACCAAACATCGTATTAAAGTTATCCCATCTGTTCACATAATATAACATTGTTCTCTAGTTAAACTTGGACAATATATATATATATATAGGGGCAGGATTTAGACAAAACGCCTATAAGTGTGAAAACGGTGAGAACGCCCCTCATCCATTGGATCAAAACAATCTATGGATTAGATTGGCGCTGTGGCGTTTTCATAAATAACACCAACTTTCGAACATGGACGCGCTTCATTAAGGGCAAAAAGGTAAATGTGCATCTACAAAACCCATTAAAACGGGACCGAGAGATATATACTTCCCAGAGAAACCTCCCCAATTCCAACGAAAAACGCGAAAACCCTAGAAAACGTGAAACCACAATATATTATGGCGTCTAAAGATCAAACAAGACCCAGAGGCAAAAAACAGAGTAAGTTAACTTTGATTTACACTATGCCATTTTTATGATGTTTTTGGCGTTTTAGTTTTATCAATAAATGTGCAGTTTCTATGGGTGTGGAATCCGGAGAGTCACCTGCTCCAAAACGCCAAAGAACCATCGAGCAACGAAAGAAGACAACAACAAAACATGGTACATATGGTTACTTTTTATGATGTTTGTTTGTAAAACTCCATATATCATGTAATATAATATACTTTGATAGTTTGTTACTAAACGTCAATACATGTATCATTTGTATAATATTGTTTGACTGTATGATAACGCCATTTTACATATATCATTTGTGATTGTCTTATTGAACGCCATATATCATTTGTGTTATTAAACGCCATGTATCATTTGTGTTATTAAACGCCATGTATCATTTTTGTACTGTGAGTTTGTGAATGTGTTAAACGCCATGTAAAAGTTATGTGTGGAAAGTGTTTGTGCAAACGCCATGAAAAACTAAAACGCCATGGAAATTAATCTAGTTTGATAGGCAAAGAGGGGTTTAGAGTAACAATAAATGTGCACACCGGCAAGGCATAAAACGCCAATAAGAGGAAGGCCGTAAGTCAGGATATTAAGGTTCAGGAAGAACCATTTTTTCAGTTCAGTGGGGCTAGAGTTTTGTCCAGAGTAAAACCTACAAACTTGACTACTTGATTTATAAATCTGAATCAAAATCAAAGACAGGCAGTACATGACATGGGGTTTGGTGCCTCCTCAAGATGAAAATAGACAGCATACCCACAATGCTTTGGTACTAGTTGGTTGGAAATTATAATGAAAGAACAAACAATCTAAATGTTGGCAACCATACAATACATATTAATGAAGAATTGATAAACTCTTTAACGGGTATACCGAATGGAGACGTAACAACTAATGACGATGTAGTGGCTGAGCGGAGAGCACAGTTCAAAGGGACTGACTGGATTAATAGACTACGTGTGAAGCTCTACTTTGATAACATCTTGCCTGAGATGAATAGCTTTGGGAGAAACTTCTGCCTAAATTTCCTTGTAGCATTCTTCACTATAATTGGGCATGTAAGTGATAATGTGGTCGTCAACCAACAGTTCTTGCACAACATTAAACGAAACGTTCGAATAAACCAACCGAACTGGTGTGGTTATCTCATTCAATGTTTGCAACACGCCAAAACGCATCGTCTCCAAAAAAAGTATTTCACACCTTGATTGTACTTGCGGTAAGAAAACAATTTCCATATATAATAATTTGCACAAAATAACAATTTAGAAATTAAAAATGTCTTGTGTTGCAGCTTGCCTTGGTGAATGATGCTTGCAATAGAAAAAGGTTGCAACGTCAAGAAGGATTCCCGATTGAGTGGGTTACAACAAGAACTCTTGAAATGTTTGAGAGTGTACTAGTTAAAAGGAAATATGGTGGAGATCCAAAACGCCATGATGGCAAAGAACTTAAAAAGAAAATTGTTAAGAAGGCTAAGGAAACAAAGTTTCAAACAGTTGTTCAAGAACAAGCCACACCCAAGACAGCAGACAAAATGCAGGGTGTTGATGAAGAAGATGCTGATGGTGATGATGTTGATAATGAAGATGAAATTGATGTTGACAATGTTGATGAGCATGCTGATAATGATGATGATGAGGTTGATGATGATGATGATGATGATGGTTTTGATCATGATGATCATTAGGATTATGCTGAACTCGAACCTGAAGTTCAAAATGCCATGGAAATCAATGATGAGAATGAAGAGGCTTTCTATCGAAGGGTTGTGGATGAAGATGTAGAAAGCCAAAATAGGATGTTTGAAGTTTCTGCATCAGAGAACCATGCTCTAGTCAGAGTACTAACACGGTATGAAGACCATGGTGCTGGTGAGAAACAACAAAACAATGAAGCTAAGGAGGTATGTTGTTCGAATAATAAGTTTAACAAAAAACACAAAACGCTATACTTTTTAATTCCTTTTTTTATTTAACAGGAAATGGTTGAGAAGTTGGATGGGGCATACAAAGAATTAGAAGACTGTTACAATAAAATGAGGACATTGTTAAATCAGTCAAAGATTGAACATCCAAACAGCCTCTTGGTACACATAAAATACCCACAATGTCTAACATTCTTAAAGAACATGTCAACATTTGTTGATGAAAATGCCAGTGAAGTGCCGGATGAGAGAGAAGAAGGTGAAAATGAAGATGAGGTTGAAAGGGAAGCTGAAGGTGAAAGGGAAGTGGAAGGAGAAGGAAAAGGAGAAGGGGAAGGGGGGATGGCTGGAGAACAAAATGCCAAGGAAGTGCCAACATTTGTTGATGAAAACGCCAAGGAAGTGCCAGATGAGAGAGAAGAAGATGGAAATGAAGATGAGGTTGAAAGGGAAGCTGAAGGTGAAAGGGAAGGGGAAGGGGAAGGGTAAGGAGAACATGAAGGGGAAGGGGAGATGGCTGGAGATCAAAACACCAAACCCTCAACTGTTACGCCAAACCCTATAAATGATGATGCTCAAAATGAAGATGAAAGGGAGTCTGAGGGTGGTGATGAGTATATTATATTGTCAGCTGAAGAAAGTACAGATGATGATATAAACGAAAATGATATTAAAAGTTGGGATTGTGATTTCAAAACACTTGAATATTTTCAGATATAATGGAGAAAATATAATTAAAAGGAGTATTGCTGAGGTTTTGGAACTGTCGGGACAAGACCTAGAACCTATGATTGAACTAAAAAAGGTTTAGATTGTCCAAAGATGGTGGGTCAAATGCTTAAAGCTATAAAAAACCACCCGCACCCTGCTGAGGAGACCCCAAAGAATTTGAGTCTCGTCTTGAGGCTTCAAAGATCATGAGAACTCATCCGCAATGGAGATAATTTCTTTAATTTAGGTTTTATGTATTTTAACAATTTTAAGTTATGTTATTTGTTTATTTCTAAGGGGCTGTTTGGCAACACCTGAATGGTTAAGTGTTGAACCAGTAAGAGGTCTGAACCATTAAGAGCCTGTATAATTCTTAACTGTTCAGAGGCAAATGTCTGAACAATTCAGATTAGAGGTCTTAACCATTCAGACTCTGTATAATGCTTAACCATTCAGAGGAAAATGTTTGAATCATTCAGACATCTGCTCGTGAAACAAACAGTCTGAACCAATAAGTGTTGAACCGGTAAAAGGTCTGAACCATTAAGAGACTCATTTAGAGGTAACCAAACAACCCCTAAATTATGTATTATCTTTAATTTTTGGTGAAATTAAAATTTAGTAATTTAATTTGTTGAATGTGTTAAGTTATGTTATTTGTTTATTTCTAAGTTATGTATTATCTTTATTTTTTAATGAAATTATAATTTGGTAATTTTAATTTATTGAATTTGTTTTTTATTTAAAAAAAGAAGTTATAGGGTAGTTTAAAAGAGTGTTATGAGTGTTTTTTTTTGGTGACTTGAGAATTGTTTAGAGTAAAAATAATGTGAGTATACATGATTTGAGAAATCTAGGGTGACCCCTCTACCCTAATTAAAGAAAAAAGCTGGAAATCATAAAAATAAATCATTTCTCTAATTCAAATGAACTAAAGTTTTCAAGCTTTCAAGTCCATAGTTAAGTTGTCAATAAGTGGTAACATCAATATCATTAAATACTAGACTTAATTGCAAAAATCAACCTTTATTTTATACCTAAACTACACTTAATACCTTTCACTATAAAATTGGTAAAACCCAACCTTTATTTTCATGTTTTCTTACATTCTATAACCTTTACAACTAACGTCGTCCAAAAACTCAGTTAAGTTACCTCACATGCTTTGCATTTGAGAGTATTTTAGTCTTTTTAAATCATTATTTAATATATATATATCTTTAAAATAGTACCATAAATAATCTCTCATCTTCAACCCTACATCTTCTCACCGTAGCCTCCGTCAGAACCATCATGCCACCGCCGCCATCTCGAGTTCAACTGCAGCAATCTGCCAAGCCGCCATCTCGTACGTCTCGCAGGTTAGTGAAGATGAGTCTAATGTGTAGGGTCTAAAATTGGCGGGTTGTTACGTGAAGGAGGTTCGATGACTGGTTGTGATGTACAAGTTCTTAAAGTGGCAGGTGAGGGAGGTTTTTTTAGTTCACTAAAACGATGGTGGTTCGACAACGAAGTATGAGTTTTTCCCGGGGAAATGTGGCAGAGTTGAGGAGCAGAAAGAGTTGATGAGTGTGGGATGATTAACGGTGGTGTGGTGTGGTAATGGTAGTTCGGTTGCGGGAACGATAGGGTTACGCGGTAGTGAGGAATTATTTGTGACAGCTATAACCGATGGAGACGAAGGAAGCCTGACTGTGTCTTCACTTGATTTGTCTCTAAAGCTTTCTTATTAGTCAGTTGTTAGTGATCAGGATGTTGTGTTTCACCATTTGTGTGTATCAAACTTAACCACCACAACTGCTTTTGCTTAATTAGTTTTCAATATTAATATTAGTATTGATTTTAGTTACTTGTTTTAAGTTATAGCAAGATCTTGTTATTTACATGAGTTGTGAAATTTGATGACCAATCTACAGGTGCTTCATACAAGAAGCATGTGATATTGTGACATGATTCATGTCATCAATATCATATGATAGTGGCATGTATAAGATGTGGATTAATTATGAATGCTAATGAAATGGTAGAAATAATGGGGTGGACTGGAATTCAAGAAATCAATTGCCGGTTAATGGCCGGCTATGTTTCTTTCTTACAAATTTAAAAAGGGAATTTTAGGTTTAATTTTAATTAAGAATGGGGATATATGAATAATCAATTTTGATAAAAAAAAACAAGTTTGTATGATTTGTTTGACATTGACGTAGAGATGAGGATGATGGAGATATTGATGCTCCAGAAGATGATGGATAGAGAAGAAGATGATGTATGTTATGGGTCATTTTCTGAGCGTACATATCCTGACTAATATCCTGCTTTTAATTGTTTATTTGTGACCAGGATACTGGACTAGGATATTGCTAACATCCTGGGCGATATCCTGAGGTTAATTGAATTAACCACGTGCAGGTTAGAGGCTGTAGGTTACTAACGTTCAGATGGACTTCTTCTCCTCAAGACTCGGGCGTATCTGTTATGTGAGAGATGTTGAACCCGAAAGACCAGGTCTACAACGTTCGAGTGGGGAATATTTTCCGGATCCCGGTGAATTAGGATAGTTTGTTACACTTCTTTTACTATAAATAGATGGGGGCGGATCAGATTAAGGCACGCAACTTTCACACACACACTTTCAAACACTTTTGCTCTCTAGCTCACTGCAAACACTATACACAAACACTTGTATTCGAATTACATTGTAACACCTAGTTGATCCGCACCACATCCTGCACTGTATCCTGATATTTAAAGCAATAGAAGAACAAGGCAGCTGCGATTGTCAGCTCCCGAGGTTTTGTGCCGGTGATCTAGATTGATCAAGGGCTTTCCTCGTACATCACGTGTCAACCTTTACCTTTTTGCTCATTGTTTGATCACAGATACAGCTCTATATCCTGAGCCGTATCCTGAAACTGTTTTTATAATCAACTTGGTCAACATATTTTTCATACATATTTCTAGCACACTACCTCACTTAACTAATTTGATCACTTAATTGCTTCGGTAATTTTTGACCAAAACAATTTGGCGCCCACCGTGGGGCAAGTGGTGCTATTTTTGCTAAAAACTTTAGTAAAATCATTACTCGGTTTTCTATTGTCAAAACTTTTTTCTAAATTGTTTTCAATGGCCTCGAGATCAAACATGAGCTCTTCAACCATGTCTGCTACAACCTCTGCAACAATTGGTTCGGTGCTTCCACCTCCTCCTCCAAGAATGCAAGCTTCATCACACGGAGCTGAAAGTCATGTAGCTCGGGATGTTATCCCCGCTCCCAGTACCCAGGGATCCGGTCCTGTTTTGGCATCTAATGATGAAATTCTGAATTTGTTTGGTAGTGTACAGGAACAGATGAGGCAGCAGCAGGAAACTAATCGGATGCTGATGAGAGAAATACAACTCTTGAAATCTGGCCCAAGTAGACCTGCTGAAGAAACTGTCACTCCTATACAGCCTAGGGCTTTGAACTTCAGTTCCGCAGTTTACACTGAGGATAACAGGGGGAATATCGTCCCAAGCCATTCTCAGAATCATACCCCTGAGATACCCTCCTCGGTCAGGATGTCAACTGTGAGGAGTTCAGGATATGCTTCAGGATATGGCCAGAATCCTCAGACCGGTAATGTGTCAAATAATAATATTCTTGCTACTAACAACAATGGGTCTTTGCAGGATGCAGGTATAACGTCGACATTTACTAGGGAGCTTCAGAAATTGAAGGACATGATATCCAGTGTACCTGGAGTGGTCCAGCCAATTCCGGAAGTATCTCAAGACAGCCACAGGATATCCCGCTTTGCATATCCTATCTGTGATGCTGAAATCCCAAAAAGATTTCAGACCCCCAACATGAAACTGTATGATGGGACTCCGGATCCTGAAGAGCATATTGCCCAGTATAGAGAAAGAATGGAGATTAACCCTATCCCTCCGGAACTCAAGGAAGCATGCTTGTGCAAGGGTTTTGGTTCTACCCTGACAGGATCAGCCTTAAAATGGATGTTAAATGTTCCTCCTCACTCAATTACTTCGTTTGCTCATTTGGTTAATTTATTTAATAGTCAGTTTTCTTGCAGCCGGAGTTTTGAGAAACTAACCAGTGATCTTTACAGGATAACTCAGGGACCTCAGGAATCCTTGAGGGATTATGTGAACAAGTTTAGTCGAGAATCCTTGGATATCCCACATCTTGATGTTGCAACGGCTGTACAGGCTTTTAAGATGGGGTTGCAAAAGGATTCTCAGTTTTGTCACGATCTTGTAATGATTCCCTGCAGGAATCTCGACGAGGCTCGTAACAGGGCTTTGAGATATATCCGCTTGGAAGATGACAAAAAGATGCAAGAGAGGATGAATTCTACCTCAACTTACGAATCGACCAACAGGAAATCAGAATCCTCGTATAAACCATATCGCTCCAAGCCATATGGCAGAAATGACAACAAGAAAGTGAATGTTGTTGAAGACGAGGATCCTGAAGAATATCCTGAATTATCTGAATATTGCTTTTCTGTTAATATACCTGAGTTAATGTATGCTATGCAGGGTTTAGGAGACAAAGCTAGGTGGCCTCGAAAGAATCAGCAGAAAGCTGATTGGAAGGACAAATCCAAATGGTGTGCCTTCCATGAAGACTTCGGACATGTGACCGAGGATTGCATTGCTCTAAGGAAAGAAATAAGCTACCTATTAAGTAAGGGGTACCTGAAGGATTTGCTGGGAAGAAAGAAGAATAAAGGGCAGATCCTGAGAAGGATCCTGAACGAGCAGCATCACCCCCAGCAGATGCCAAAATAATTAACTTTATTTCGGGAGGATCCGACATTTGTGGGACTTCGTATTCTGCGGCCAAGAGACATGCAAAGGAAGCAAAGACTGAAAGGGGAGACAAACCGGCCAGGATGACTACCCTTACAACCGATAAAGTGATCACTTTCGATAGTGATGACAGGGATACTGTTCAGGATACTCACCATGATGCTCTCGTAATAACATTATATGTTGCTAACCATTTTGTACGCAGGATATTAGTGGACAATGGTAGCTCCGTCAACATAATTCAGCTTGAAACATTGAAGAGGATGAATGTATCTCCGATGGACATTACTTCGAAGTCCACTGTGCTCGTTGGTTTCAGTGGAGAAGCTAGGAATACCGTAGGGGAGATAAAGTTACCAGTATATGTTGAAGGGGTCAACTCGATACAACGTTTCTGTGTAATGGACTCCCTATCCTGCTATAACATCATACTAGGCAGGCCGTGGATCCATGATATGAAGGCTGTACCATCGACTTATCACCAGTGCATCAAGATCCCTACCCCTTGGGGGGTCGTCAAAGTTGATAGTGACCAGCAGGAGGCGAAGGAATGCTACTCATCCTCAATGAAATCCTCAACCAAGCCTAATCCAGCATAGCAATTAAAGATACGGGCCCGGGATATCGTGGAGGCTTCAGAGCAGGATATGAAGAAAGTTCTCCTAGATCAGGATAATCCTGATATCTCAGTGCTCGTAGGAACCAATATCCCTCAGGATATTGAAGAACAATTAACTAACTTTTTGAAGTGCAGGATGTCGACATTTGCATGGAAGCATGAGGATATGACAGGCATATCCAAAGACGTTATTACTCACAAGCTTGGAATTGACAGGTTGTTCAAGTCTGTTCAGCAATAAAGAAGGAAGTTTGCTCCTGAACGAAATATAATCATCCAAGAGGAAGTTGAAAGATTGTTAAAGTCCAAAATGATCAGAGAAGTCAAGTTTCCGAGATGGCTGGCAAATGTGGTCGTAGTACAGAAGAAAAATGGGAAATGGAGGGTCTGTGTAGATTACACAGACTTGAATAAGGCTTGTCCTAAAGACCCATTTCCTCTTCCTCATATCGATGCAATGGTGGATGCTACTGCTGGGCATGAGATGTTAACGTTCATGGACGCATCCTCGGGATTTCAGCAGATTCAAATGGAACCTTCGGACCAAGAGGATACTGCCTTCATGACACAAACAGGTATTTATTGCTATACTGCTATGCCTTTCGGTTTGAAAAATGCAGGTGCAACATACCAGAGATTGGTGAATATGATGTTCAAAGATAAGCTGGGGGACACCATGGAGGTATATATTGACGATATGGTGGTGAAATCTAGAAAGGCTGAGGATCACCTCCAGGATATCAAGGGAGCATTTGATATCCTGGATCAATACAACATGAAGCTAAATCCTGCTAAGTGCCATTTCGGAGTGGGGGCAGGAAAGTTTCTAGGATATATGGTGACTAAAAGAGGAATAGAGGCAAGCCCGGAGCAGATTAAAGCCATCCTGGATATCAAATCACCTTCAAATATGAAGGATGTTCAATGGCTAACAGGCCGAGTAGCAGCTGTTAGGGGAGGATTTTCTAACAATTAGTGATCCTTACTTGTTATCCTAATAAATGATCCTTACTTCTGTGACAGATAGTGATCCTCAGAAGAGCTTCAGGATCAGGATCATGGATCACCTTAAGGATCCTCGTACTAACGATTGTTTGTTTGTGTTCCGTATTATTTTGCAGGAGTAACAAGCTTGACTTGGTCTTGGCAACGTTACTATGGAATATTCCACGGGTATTTCTCACACGTTTGACTGGAAATGGACGTTGTGGAGAACGTGAGAGCATGGCACAAAAGTCGGATAGTTTGTTAGCATAGTTAACTTCTATTTTTAAAGGGGTGACGAGCTAGTAATTAGAACACTTAGCCATTTTCAGCTACACACACTCTCGTACAATTGCACTCTTGAAGCTTTCGACGAACACTTAACAGTTTTCACTCACTTTTACACATTTCACCATAGTGATCCTTGTACCTAGCTCGTTACTATCCGAAGTTGTAAACATTTATTGATTTATTTGAGCTTGGTGATCGGTAGTTTCCATCACCCGGGGTTTTTTGTGCCGGAGATCAACTCTTGATCAAGGGCTTTTTCCCCGTATAAACCTTGTGTCACTTGTTATTTATTTTTCATAGTGATCCTTATTGCTACAAAGTAATTCAAGCATCAAACCCCGTAACAGAGAGTTTGGTTGCATTATCCTCATCAGATTTTTTGGCCAAAACAGTTTGGCGCCCACCGTGGGGCAATTGGTGCTTCATTCCTAAGAAGTTTTTCTGTTGGTGATCATTCCGGTTCATTGCATACAAATACATGGCTTCATCATTGAAGAATACCTCTACTGCAATGTCTGCGGTCAATTCATCTCAGGGCATTCCACCTTTGCCTCCACCACCTGCTGGATCTCAGAAAAATGCTGAGAAGAAACCAACTCCCATTTTCTCCAAACCTCCAACTTCTTCTGCTTCTTACACTCCCACTACTAGTGACATGTTTACTTTGATTTTGCAGATGGAGGATCATATACAGCAACAGGATAAGACCAATGAAAGGATTCTCAAAGAAATCGGAGATCTCAAGAAACAAAAGAAAACGGCAGAGGATCATTCCCCACTGGTGCCCAGATCTTTGAATTTTGATACTCCGGTGATTACTTCTCAGCCATCAATGGCTCCAGATGTTCAATATGTGGGTGGACCAAAAGGAGTGCACTATGGAGCAACAGCAATGACCCAGGCATCAGGTTCATATTTCCAGCCAGCAGGATCCTATCCTCAGCATATGGGATCCTTCATGAATTCAGGAGGATACTCAGGAGCGCAGCAGATTCAAGGATCTTCCTTTGTTCCAGGATCATCCCAGGTTCAAGGATCCTCCTTTGTTCCAGGATCATCCCAGGTTCAAGGATCCTCCTTTGTCCCAGGATCATCCCAGGTTCAAGGATCCTCCTTTGTCCCAGGATCATCCCAGGTTCAAGGATCCTCCTTTGCTCCAGGATCATCCCAGTTTCAGGGATCCTTCCAGATGCCAGGATCCTTGAGGAGTTTGCAAACAGGAAGTTCAGATGTCCATCAGGGAGATTTTATTCCGATGCAGACCATTGCTTCTACTGGTCCTTCGATCATTCCAGAGTCCCAACAATATGGATTCAAATCCATTCTTCCTAATTTGAATCCAATGGGAGGTAACACTTTTAATAATTCTTATACTACTAACCATGGCCTTATGCAGGATCCAGGTATCAATCATGCCATGGCCAGAGAATTGCAAAAGTTAAAGGATATGATATTAAGTGTCCCAGGAGTGGTCAAACCTATCCCAGAGATTGCAGATGGAAGCCACAAGATATCTCGTTTTGCACCACCAATCTGTGATGCTGAGATACCTAAGAGGTTCCATGTGCCAACAATGAAGCTGTATGATGGTTCGACAGATCCTGAGGAACACATAGCACAATACAGGGAGAGGATGGAGATCAATCCAATTCCAGAAAGGTTAAAGGAAGCGTGCCCGTGCAAGGGATTCGGATCCACTCTTACTGGATCAGCTCTCAAATGGCTGCTAAGTCTTCCTCCATATTCTATTACCTCATTTGCTAACCTAGTTAACTTGTTTAATAATCAGTTTTCTTGTAGTAGAAAATTTGAACGATTAACTAGTGATCTATATAGGATAACCCAGGGTCATAATGAATCATTAAGGGATTACATTACCAAATTCAGTAAAGAATCCTTAGACATTTCCAACTTAGATATAGCTACGGCTGTTGAGGCCTTCAAAATGGGATTGCTTAGGGATTCATTGTTCTATGATGATCTTGTTATGACACCATGCAGGAACCTAGATGAGGTAAGAACCCGGGCCCTTAGGTTCATCCGGCTAGAGGATGACAAAAGGATCCAGGAGAGGTTAGCAGGATCCTCAAAGCAAGAGAAGCAAGGATCCTCATTCAAGAACAAGTTCAGATCCTATAATAGATCTGATAACCAGAATGTGCATGCTGTTGAACAAGAGGAGGATGATGAGGATTACCCTCCAATTTCTGAATATTGTTTTTCTATTGATAACAATGAACTAATCCTTGCAATGCAGAATTTAGGTGATAAAGCTAGATGGCCCAGAAAAAATGATAGGCCAGCTGCAACTAATGATAAATCAAAGTGGTGTGCATACCATGAAGATTTTGGGCATCTCACAGAAGAATGCATTGCACTAAGAAAGGAAATTGGATACTTGTTGAGCAAGGGGCATCTAAAAGAATTGTTGGGTAGAAAAAAGTCAAGGACTCAGGATCCTGAAAGGATCCCTGAGAAAGCTCCGGCCCCTCCAGCAGATGCACAAGTAATAAACTTTATATCTGGAGGATCAGACATTTGTGGAACATCCTTCTCAGCAGCAAAAAGACATGCGAAGGAAACCAAGATGGATAATGGAGATAGACCCATTCGAACATCCAGTGTCTCCGAAGGAAAAGTTATAACTTTTGATGAGCATGATCGTGTTGACATCCAGGATCCTCATCATGATGGTTTGGTTATCACTCTTTTTATTTCTAACCATTTTGTTCGCAGGATCCTTATAGATGGAGGAAGCTCTGTGAACATTATCCAGCTAGATGTTCTTAAGAAATGAACATCCCTGAATCCGACATCATACCAAGATCCTCCGTGCTTGTGGGATTTAGTGGCGAAACTAAGAATACCCTGGGGGACATTAAGCTCCCAATATACATCGAAGGCCTACATTCTTATAAAAAATTTTGTGTTATTGACTGTTTATCTTGTTGTAATGTTATCCTTGGCAGGCCTTGGATACACGATATGAAGGCAGTCCCATCTACTTACCATCAATGTGTGAAGCTCCCTAGTCCTTGGGGAATAGTCAAGATTGATAGTGATCAGCAGGAGGCTAAGAATTGCTACACTTCATCGATGAAACCAGCCTCGAAGTCAAGGGAGCAATAGCAATCAAAGTATCCTCCAAGGGATGTCTTGGAGGCAAGAGAGCAGGATGTGGTAGAAATCCTCATGGATCCTCATGATCCTGAATCCAAAATCTATATCGGATCAGGGATCCTTGGCGAAATGAAAGAAGACCTCATATCCTTCCTCAAAAGGAGAAAGACTACCTTTGCATGGAAACACGAAGACATGACAGGCATATCTAAAGATATAATTACTCACAAACTTGGCATCGATAGGTCCTTCAAACCAATCCATCAAAGGAGAAGGAAATTTGCTCCAGAAAGAAATGCCATTATCCAGGAGGAAGTAGAGAAATTACTCCGGGCAGGTATGATTAGAGAGGTCAAGTATCCAAGATGGTTGGCCAATGTGGTTGTTGTTCAAAAGAAAAACGGAAAGTGGAGGGTATGTGTCGATTTTACCGATTTAAATAAGGCATGTCCCAAGGATCCTTTCCCATTACCCCACATTGACTCCATGGTGGATGCAACTGCGGGTCATGAACTGTTAACTTTTATGGATGCTTCATCTGGATTTCAACAAATCCAAATGGAACCATCCGATCAAGAGGATACAGCCTCCATGACTCCAACCGGTATATACTGCTATATTGCTATGCCGTTCGGACTAAGAAATGCAGGTGCAACATATCAAAGGCTGGTGAATATGATGTTCAAGGATCAGATTGGACAAACTATGGAGGTTTACATAGATGATATGGTGGTAAAATCCATAAAGGCTGAGGATCACCTAAGAGACTTGGAGGAAGCATTCAATATCCTTGATAAATACAATATGAAACTTAATCCTTTGAAATGTCACTTTGGTGTTAAAGCAGGTAAATTCTTAGGATATATGGTGACAAAGAGAGGCATTGAAGCCAGTCCAGAACAAATCAAAGCAATAATAAACATCAAGTCCCCTACCAATGCTAAGGATGTCCAAAGGCTAACAGGCAGGATAGCAGCTTTGAACATATTTATATCCAAATCCTCAGAGAAGTGCAAAGAATTCTATGATATCCTAAGGAAGAACAAGAAATTTGAGTGGACTGAGAAGCATGAAAATGCCTTAAGAGCTCTCAAAGATTACCTATCCTCAGCCCCGGCCTTGATGAAACCAGAAAAAGGCGATGTGCTATCCTTATATCTTGCGGTATCCTCAAAAGCAGTAAGTGCTGTCCTTGTTAAGGATCACGAAGGTACACAACATCCTGTCTATTATGTAAGTAAAAGTTTACTTGATGCCGAATCCAGGTATTCACACCTTGAAAAGCTTATTCTTGCATTAATTATGGCATCTACTAAGTTGAGACATTATTTTGAAACTCATGTTATTGTTGTTAAAACTAATTTTCCAATTAAGAATGTCCTCAGGAAACCAGAGATGTCAGGAAGGATGGCTAAGTGGGCAGTGAAGCTTAGTGCCTATGATATAAGATATGAGCCTAGGACAGCCATCAAATCCCAAGCATTAGCCGACTTTGTGGCTGATTTCAGTAGTGATTTACAAAAAGAAGCTGAGTTAGAAGTCCAGCAGCTAGAGGAGACCAAGGATCCTTGGATACTCTATACTGATGGATCCTCAAATGTCAAAGGCACAGGGCTTGGAATACTACTAAAATCGCCACAGGGAGACATAATACCCCACTCACTACCTTGTGAGTTCCAAACCACTAACAATGAGGCTGAATATGAAGCCTTAATTGCTGGTTTGCAAATTGCTAAGCATATGAGGATCAGGTATCTTGAGGTACATGTAGATTCATTGTTAATTACAAACCACTTTAATGGATCCTATGCTGTTAAAGGTGAAAAGCTCACCAAATATTTAGAGATAGTCAAAGAATTGGCACTCTCCTTTGTTTCCTTCAGTTTGACACAGGTACCAAGGGAAGAAAATACAGAAGCTGATGTATTGGCTAACTTAGGATCATCTTTGAAGATCCCGGAGGATATCAAGATCCCTATTATCCATATCCTGACCCCGGCTATCGAGGATCATGTGGCTATGGAGATAGGAAAGAATTCTGCAATTATCCCTAGTGAGGATACTCAATCCCATTCAGGATCAGGATCATGGATCTCACCTATCATGAGATACTTACAACATGGAGAGATTCCTACAGGAGAAAACCCTAGGGCCTTCAAAATTAAGGTATCCCAATTCACAATCTTAAATAATATGTTGTATAAGCGATCTCTTGCAGGACCATACCTAAGATGCATTGAGGATCCTGAAATTCAAGAAGTTTTAAAAGACTTCCATGAAGGAGATTGTGGAAACCACACTAGGGGCAGGGCGTTATTCTCAAGGATCCTGAGGACAGGATACTACTGGCCAACCATGAAGAGAGATGCTGTGGAGTATGCTAAGAGATGTGATCCTTGTCAGAGACACAGCAATATCCTTCATCAACCAGCTGAATTTTTGCATCCTATATCCTCCTCTTGGCCATTTATGAGATGGGGTATGGATATAGTTGGTAAGCTCCCTAAGGCACCTGGTGGAAAAGTATTCATGCTTGCTATGACTGATTACTTCTCCAAGTGGATAGAGGCTGAAGCTTTTGCCCAAGTCAGAGAAAAGGAAGTTATATCCTTCATTAAAAGAAATATTATAACTAGATTTGGTATTCCTTCTGAAATTACATGTGATAATGGTTCCCAATTTATTAGGGGCAGAACCACTAACTTTTGTGACAGCTGGGGGATTAAGATGATAACATCAACACCAGTCCACCCACAAGCTAATGGTCAAGCAGAATCATCCAACAAGATCATCATCAACAATTTGAAGAGGAAGCTTGGATCCAGGAAAGGGAAATGGGCAGAAGAACTACCTTATGTGCTTTGGGCTGATAAGACAACCCCTAAGAATGGTACTGGTCAAATGCCATTCTCTTTGGTATTTGGGGCAGAATCAGTGATCCCAACAGAAATGGTGGTTCCAACTGCTAGAACAAGTACCCGTGATCCTGAGGAAAATGATGAGAACTTGGCTCAAGACCTGGATACTATTGAAGAAATCAGGGATCTGGCTAGGATAAGGATGGCCAGTTATCAACAACGAATGGCTGGTGCTTACAATAAAAATGTCAGGATCAGGAAGTTTCAAGTTGGAGATATGGTATTAAGGAAAGCATTTCAGAATACCACCAATCCTGCTGATGGAAAATTGGCTCCAAAATGGGAAGGCCCTTATTTGATTGAAGCTGAAGCAGGAAAGGGGGCATATAGATTGCTAACCATGGAAGGTGATTTGCTACCAAGAGCTTGGAATGCTGTCCACTTGAAGAAATATTTCATGTGAGCAGGATCCTCATGGCACAGATGATCCATACGTTAGGGGTATCCTTGAAGGATCCTTAAAGTATCAGTGATCCTTACTTTGGTAATGTCCTAATCTTGAACTATTTCATTTCCTTATTTTCTCATATAAGGATAAGGATCATGTGTCCTTTATCCATCTCTCACGTGATTTTAAGTTTTGAAAGTTCAGGTATCCTTAGCAAAATAGTGGTTATCTACAGAAGCAATCCGTTCCTTGGGTTTAACCCCAGTTATTTGGGCTTGACCCCAGTTTCGCCTGTAGCGCATGATGATCCTGGTGTTAGGGGAGGATTTTCTAACAATTAGTGATCCTTATTCGTTATCCTAATTAATGATCCTTACTTCTGTGACAGGTGGTGATCCTCAGAAGAGCTTCAGGATCAGGATCATGGATCACTTTAAGGATCCTCGTACTGACGATTGTTTATTTATGTTTTGTATTACCTCGCAGGAATAACGAGCTTGACCAAGTCTTGGCGACATTCCTGGAGAATATTCCCAAACTATCCCGCACGTGCTTGGCCAAAAATGGACGTTGTGGAGAACGTGGGAGCTTGGCACAAAAGTCGGATAGTTAGTTAGAGTAGTTATTTTCTATTTTAAAAGGGAGTAACGGGCTAGTAGAAAAACACTTAGTCATTTTACAGCTACACACACTCGTATACTCGCACATTTGAAGCTCTCGACGAACACTCATTCATTTTCACTCACTTTTACACATTTCATGATAGTGATCCTTGTACCTAGCTCGTTACTATCCGAAGTTGTAAACATTTATTCATTTATTTGAGTTTGGTGATCGGTAGTTTCCATCACCCGGGGTTTTTTGTGCCGGAGATCAACTCTTGATCAAGGGCTTTTTCCCCGTACAAATCCTTGTGTCATTTCAGCAATTTACATTGAAGTGATCCTAGATATTGTTCTACATTATTAGCATCATACCCCGTAACATAGAGTTTGGTTGCAATATCCTCATTAGATTTTTTGACCAAAACAGTTTGGCGCCCACCGTGGGGCAATTGGTGCTTCGTCCTTAGAAAAATACGCATTTCTGTGCTCATTTCGGTTCGCTACAACCAAGCAAATGGCTTCCTCAGCGAAGAATGCTTCAAATTTGATGCCCTCATTCACTTCTTCTCAAGGCGTTCCCCCTTTGCCTCCACCACCTTCTGGATCCTAGAAGAATGCTGAGAATGCTGCGAAGAAACCAACTCCCATTTTCTCAAAACCTCCAACTTCTTCTGCTTCTTACACTCCCACTACTAGTGACATGTTTACTTTGATTTTGCAGATGAAGGATCAGATACGGCAACAGGATAAGACCAATGAGAGGATTCTCAAAGAAATCGGAGATCTCAAGAAACAAAAGACAACGGCAGAGGATCATTCCCCACTGGTGCCGAAATCCTTGAATTTTGATACTCCGGTGATTACTTCTCAGCCATCAGTGGTTCCAGACGTTCAATATATGGGTGGACCGAAAGGAGTGCACTACGGAACAACAACAATGACCCAGGCATCAGGTTCATATTTCCAGCCAGCGGGATCCTATCCTCAGTATATGGGATCCCTCACAAATTCAGGAGGATATTCAGGAGTGCAGCAGGTTCAAGGATCCTCCTTTGTTCCAGGATCATCCCAGGTTCAAGGATCCTCCTTTGCTCCAGGATCATCCCAGGTTCAAGGATCCTCCTTTGTTCCAGGATCATCCCAGGTTCAAGGATCCTCCTCTGTCCCAGGATCATCCCAGGTTCAAGGATCCTCCTCTGTTCCAGAATCGTCCCAGTTTCAGGGATCCTTCCAGATGCCAGGATCCTTGAGGAGTTTGCGAACAGGAAGTTCAGATGTCCATCAGGGAGATTTTATTCCAATGCAGACCAATGCTTCTACTGGTCCCTCGATCATTCCAGAGCCTCAACAATATGGATTAACATCCATTCTTCCTAATTTGAATCCGATGGGAGGTAACACTTTTAATAATTCTTATACTACTAACCATGGTCTTATGCAGGATCCAGGTATCAATCATGCCATGGCCAGAGAATTGCAAAAGTTAAAGGATATGATATCAAGTGTTCCAGGAGTGGTCAAACCTATCCCAGAGATTGCAGATGGAAGCCACAAGATATCTCGTTTTGCACCACCAATCTGTGATGCTGAGATACCTAAGAGGTTCCATGTGCCAACAATGAAGCTGTATGATGGTTCGACAGATCCTGAGGAACACATAGCACAATACAGGGAGAGGATGGAGATCAATCCAATTCCAGAAAGGTTAAAGGAAGCGTGCCCGTGCAAGGGATTCGGATCCACTCTTACTGGATCAGCTCTCAAATGGCTGCTAAGTCTTCCTCCATATTCTATTACCTCATTTGCTAACCTAGTTAACTTGTTTAATAATCAGTTTTCTTGTAGTAGAAAATTTGAACGATTAACTAGTGATCTATATAGGATAACCCAGGGTCATAATGAATCATTAAGGGATTACATTACCAAATTCAGTAAAGAATCCTTAGACATTCCCAACTTAGATATAGCTACGGCTGTTGAGGCCTTCAAAATGGGATTGCTTAGGGATTCGTCGTTTTATGATGATCTTGTTATGACACCATGCAGGAACTTAGATGAGGTAAGAACACGAGCACTTAGGTTCATTCGGCTAGAGGACGACAAGAGGATCCAGGAGAGGTTAGCAGGATCCTCAAAGCAGGATAAGCAAGGATCCTCATTCAGAAACAACAAGTTCAGATCCTACAACAGATCTGATAACCAGAACGTGCATTCTGTTGATCAAGAAAAGGATGATGAGGATTATCCTCCAATTTCTGAATATTGTTTTTGTGTTGATAACAATGAACTAATCCTTGCTATGCAGAACCTAGGTGATAAAGCTAGATGGCCGAGAAAAAATGATAGGCCAGCTGCAACTAAGGATAAATCAAAGTGGTGTGCATACCATGAAGATTTTGGGCATCTCACAGAAGAATGCATTGCAGTAAGAAAGGAAATTGGATACTTGTTGAGCAAGGGGCATCTAAAGGAACTGTTGGGAAGGAAAAAGTCAAGGACTCAGGATCCTGAAAGGATCCCTGAGAAGGCTCCAGCCCCTCCAGCAGATGCACAAGTAATAAACTTTATTTCTGGAGGATCAGACATTTGTGGCACATCCTTCTCAGCAGCTAAAAGGCATGCAAAGGAAACTAAAATGGATAATGGAGAAAGACCTGTTCGAACATCAAGTGTCTCCGAAGGAAAAGTCATAACCTTTGATGAGGATGATCGTGTTGATATCCAGGATCCTCATCACGATGGCTTAGTTATTACTCTTTTTATTTCTAACCATTTTGTCCGCAGGATCCTTATAGACGGAGGAAGTTCAGTGAACATTATCCAGCTTGATGTTCTAAAGAAGATGGGTATCCCTGAATCAGACATCATACCAAGATCCTCCGTGCTCGTGGGATTTAGTGGCGAAACTAAGAATACCCTGGGGGACATTAAACTCCCAATATACATTGAAGGCCTACACTCTTATCAAAATTTTTGTGTTATTGACTGTTTATCTTATTGTAATGTTATCCTTGGCAGGCCTTGGATACATGATATGAAAGCAGTCCCATCTACTTACCATCAATGTGTGAAGCTCCCTAGTCCTTGGGGGATAGTGAAGATTGATAGTGATCAGCAGGAGGCTAAGAATTGCTACACTTCATCGATGAAACCAGCCTCGAAGTCAAGGGAGCAATAGCAATCAAGGTATCCTCCAAGGGATGTCTTGGAGGCAAGAGAGCAGGATGTGGTAGAAATCCTCATGGATCCTGATGATCCTGAATCCAAAATCTATATCGGATCAGGGATCCTTGGCGAAATGAAAGAAGACCCCGTATCCTTCCTCAAAAGGAGAAAGACTACCTTTGCATGGAAACACGAAGACATGACTGGTATATCCAAAGATGTAATCACTCACAAACTCGGGATAGACAGATCCTTCAAACCAATCCATCAAAGGAGAAGAAAGTTTGCACCGGAAAGGAATGCCATTATCCAGGAAGAGGTAGAGAAATTGCTCCGGGCAGGTATGATTAGAGAGGTCAAGTATCCAAGATGGTTGGCCAATGTGGTTGTTGTTCAAAAGAAAAACGGAAAGTGGAGGGTATGTGTCGATTTTACCGATCTAAATAAGGCATGTCCCAAGGATCCTTTCCCATTACCCCACATTGACTCAATGGTGGATGCAACCGCGGGTCATGAACTGTTAACTTTTATGGATGCTTCATCTGGATTTTAACAAATCCAAATGGAACCATCCGACCAAGAGGATACAGCCTTCATGACTCCAACTGGTATATATTGCTATATTGCTATGCCGTTCGGATTAAGAAATGCAGGTGCAACATATCAAAGGCTGGTGAATATGATGTTCAAGGATCAGATTGGACAAACTATGGAGGTTTACATAGATGATATGGTGGTAAAATCCTTAAAAGCTGAGGATCACCTAAGAGACTTGGAGGAAGCATTCGATATCCTTGACAAATATAACATGAAACTTAATCCTTCAAAATGTCACTTTGGTGTTAAAGCAGGTAAATTCTTAGGATATATGGTGACAAAGAGAGGCATTGAAGCTAGCCCGGAACAAATCAAAGCAATAGTGAACATCAAATCTCCGGCCAATGCTAAGGATGTTCAAAGGCTAACAGGCAGGATAGCAGCTTTGAACAGATTCATATCCAAATCCTCAGAGAAGTGCAAAGAGTTCTATGATATCCTAAGGAAGAACAAGAAATTTGAGTGGACTGAGAAGCATGAAAATGCTTTAAGAGCCCTCAAAGATTACCTATCTTCAGCCCCGGCTTTGATGAAACCAGAAAAAGGCGGTGTGTTATCCTTGTATCTTGCAGTATCCTCAAAAGCAGTAAGTGCGGTCCTTGTTAAGGATCATGAAGGTACACAACATCCTGTCTATTATGTAAGTAAAAGTTTACTTGATGCCGAATCCAGGTATTCACACCTTGAAAAACTTATTCTTGCATTAATTATGGCATCTACTAAGTTAAGAC
Organism: Helianthus tuberosus; assembly: GCA_030545235.1. Taxonomy (NCBI): domain Eukaryota; kingdom Viridiplantae; phylum Streptophyta; class Magnoliopsida; order Asterales; family Asteraceae; genus Helianthus; species Helianthus tuberosus. The sequence goes on along the minus strand of CM060381.1, from coordinate 22,699,053 downwards.
ATTATTTTGAAACTCATGTTATCATTGTTAAAACTAATTTCCCAATTAAGAATGTCCTCAGGAAACCAGAGATGTCAGGAAGGATGGCTAAGTGGGCAGTGAAGCTAAGTGCATATGATATAAGATATGAGCCTAGGACAACTATCAAATCCCAAGCATTAGCTGACTTTGTGGCTGATTTCAGTAGTGATTTGCAAGAAGAAGCTGAGTTAGAAGTCCAGCAGCTAGAAGAGACCAAGGATCCTTGGATACTTTATACTGATGGATCCTCAAATGTCAAAGGCACAGGGCTTGGAATACTACTAAAATCACCACAGGGGGACATAATACCCCACTCTATAGCTTGTGAATTCCAAACCACTAACAACGAGGCTGAATATGAAGCCTTAATTGCTGGTTTGCAAATTGCAAAACATATGGGGATCAGGTATCTTGAGGTACATGTAGATTCATTGTTAATTACAAACCACTTTAATGGATCCTACGCTGTTAAAGGTGAAAAGCTAACCAAATATTTAGAGATAGTCAAAAGTTTGGCACTCTCTTTTGTTTCCTTTAGTTTAACGCAGGTACCAAGGGAAGAAAATACAGAGGCTGATGCATTGGCTAACTTAGGATCATCCTTGAAGATCCCGGAGGATATCAAGATCCCTATTATCCATATCCTGGCCCTGGCTATCGAGGATCATGAGGCTATGGAGATAGGAAATGATTCTGCAATTATCCCTTGTGAGGATACTCAATCCCATTCAGGATCAGGATCATGGATCTCACCAATTATGAGATACTTACAACATGGAGAGATTCCTACAGGAGAAAACCCTAGGGCTTTCAAATCTAAGGTATCTCAATTCACAATTTTAAATAATATGTTGTATAGACGATCTCTTGCAGGACTATACTTGAGATGCATTGAGGATCCTGAAATCCAAGAAGTTTTAAAAGACTTCCATGAAGGAGATTGTGGAAACCACACTGGGGGCAGGGCATTATTCTCAAGGATCCTGAGGACAGGATACTACTGGCCAACCATGAAGAAAGATGCTGTGGAGTATGCTAAGAGATGTGATCCTTGTCAGAGGCACAGCAATATCCTTCATCAACCAGCTGAATTATTGCATCCTATATCCTCCTCTTGGCCATTTATGAGATGGGGTATGGATATAGTTGGTAAGCTCCCTAAGGCACCTGGTGGAAAAGTATTCATGCTTGCTATGACTGATTACTTCTCCAAGTGGATAGAGGCTGAAGCTTTTGCCCAAGTCAGAGAAAAGGAAGTTATATCCTTCATTAAAAGAAATATTATAACTAGATTTGGAATTCCTTATGAGATTATATGTGATAATGGTTCCCAATTTATTGGGGGCAGAACCACTAACTTTTATGACAGCTGGGGGATTAAGATGATAACATCAACACCAGTCCACCCACAAGCTAATGGTCAAGCAGAATCATCCAACAAGATCATCATCAACAATTTGAAGAAGAAGCTTGGATCCAAGAAAGGGAAATGGGCAGAAGAACTACCCTATGTGCTTTGGGCTGATAGGACAACCCCTAAGAATGCTACTGGTCAAACACCATTCTCTTTGGTATTTGGGGCAGAATCAGTGATCCCAACAGAAATGGTGGTTCCAACTGCTAGAACAAGTACCCGTGATCCTGAGGAAAATGATGAGAACTTGGCTCAAGACCTGGATACTATTGAAGAAATCAGGGATATGGCTAGGATAAGGATGGCCAGTTATCAACAAAGAATGGCTGGTGCTTACAACAAAAATGTCAGGATCAGGAGGTTTCAAATTGGAGATATGGTATTAAGGAAAGCATTTCAGAATACCACCAATCCTGCTGATGGAAAATTGGCTCCAAAATGGGAAGGCCCTTATTTGATTGAAGCTGAAGCAGGAAAGGGGGCATATAGATTGCTAACCATGGAAGGTGATTTGCTACCAAGAGCTTGGAATGCTGTCCACTTGAAGAAATATTTCATGTGAGCAGGATCCTCATGGCACAGATGATCCTCACGATAGGGATATCCTTAAAGGATCCACAAAGTATCAGTGATCCTTACTTAGGTAATATCCTAAACTTGAACTATTTCATTTCTTTATTTTCTCATATAAGGATAAGGATCATGTATCCTTTATCCATCTCTCACGTGAGTTTAAGTTTTGAAAGTTCAGGTATCCTTATCATAACATTGGTTATCCGCTGAAGCAATCCGTTCCTTGGGTTTAACCCCAGTTATTTGGGCTTGACCCCAGTTCCGCCTGTAGCGCATGATGATCCTGGTGTAGTTCAAGGCAGTGGGACCAGTACTCGTTTTAGGGGCTGATAATTCCATTGTACTGGCTATGCTTAGGATCCTACGTATAATGGTAGACGTACCATACATCCGTTTCTAAGGTTTCTAACGTTTTCACGTTAGCTAAGGTTTCTAACGTTTTCACGTTAGCTAAGGTTTTGGCATTTTCATGTCACTAAGTTTGGATAGTCGCCAGTTAGGGCCATACTCCAGTTTGCATACGATCCTTGGGCTTGTCCCCAGATATCCTTGGGCTTGTCCCCAGTTATCCTTGGGCTTGTCCCCAGTTATCCTTGGGCTTGTCCCCAGTTGCTAACTCTTATCTTATATTGGCTTAGTCCCAAGTTATGCTCTATTTCAGGTTCTTGAAGATAGGCAACTAGGGATCCTTGATCCTTACTTTATTTTAAGGTTTACCTTATAGTTATCCTTATTATGGTTAGGATCCTAACTTGGATCCTCAGGTATGATCCTTAACTATTTTTTATTCTATTCATTATTTATTTGAATAACCCATATACTTGACAACTGAATTTGTGATTCTTAAACCATATCACTTTTTAGAACTTATCGGTTATGGGATATGTGATCCTTGGTCATATCCTAAACTTTTTGATATCTTTTTAAGGCTTGATAAGTATAAACAGAATGAACATTACAACAGTTGGAAAGTAAAATATTAAAAAGGATAACAACACAAGATAAGCGACAAAAGGTTAAGATTTTATTTATTAACAAAAGACTAACCCTTAAAGGTTGTCAAAATTACCTACCCGAGCATCTACCAGCAAAACGTGGCCCATCCGCTGGGGTAGGTAAAGGGTGTCCATGATAACAAGTTCGAAAGTAATGCAGGAATATAAAGGCGGCAGGATCACAATGGCTTCATCCCCCAAACAGAGGATCCCTCCACCAATTGCAATCCTGCCTATTGTCCAAAGGATCATACATGATCCTTAATCCTAAAACCTATTATTCAAGTACAACCCATCATTGTTCAGCAAAAAACACCATAACCAAAACAAACTATCAAACTTAAAAAATGGGCTCCGGCTACGTCTAGAAATGTCCTTCATCGCCCATTCATGCAGCCTATGCCTTCGCTGCATCATCGTCCCCTCCAGCTGCAGTATCCTTCATCAGATCCTTTCCACTGCCACTTGCCTTAATAGCCAAGACCTCAGTAGCCTCCTCCTCATCATCCTCAAGATCAGCCAACCTTGCTTTCCAGCCCTCAACATCCCAGCTGCTTTTATCAAAGTTAGGATCTTGAGCTTCCTGGGCCATCTTCAATTTTGTCTGATACATTGTGATGGCAGCAGAGAGCTTAGCATTTTCTATGAGATCATGCTTCTCATAGTCAAGGTCAATCAGAAGCTTAGCTGTCTTGGTCTTGGCATCTTGGAGTTCCTTTTGAAGATCAGCAATTGCAAGGTCCTTGAGCACAGCAACCTGTTGGAGATCAGCAATCTTCTTATCCTGCTCCTCAACATTCCCCACGTAATCTTCAATCTCAGCAAATTTCTGCAAAGAAAAGGATAAAGCAGTTCAAGATCAGGTGATCCTTATACGAGTAGGATACCTAGACAGAGTTGGTGATCCTTACATAATTGAAGTATTCAAGGAACTGGTGGCGGATCAGTGGTAGGCCTTGAAGATCCTCAGCATCAGAAGTTTTCCTCTTCTTGACACCCTTTCCTTTAGTGGGTGCCTTTGGAATGGAGATGCTAGGACTGGTAGTGGATCTCTTCTTCCTGGATCGTACGACATCAAGGTCAGCCATGTTGAACTTGGATACAGGCTTGGCAGATTTTCCAGCACCTACACAATCAAAACAAGATAAGTATCTTTTCTTAATTCGTATTTCACTATTTATTTAAATTTTAAACAAGGATACTTACTTGACATTGTGACAGAGCCCGAGGATACCTCCTGTGAATCTTGGGTTGTTGTCTTGAAAGTTCTTGTCTCAGGATCAAGTTTCTTGAAAGCAAGGAGCCTCTCCTTAGCAGCAGGGGTCAATTTGAGGTGTGAGACGGTGATAGCTGCATAACAAGAAAGCAAAATATAAGTGATCCTTACATCAAAAGAAAGATTCTGGTGATCCTTCTCAGGATCCTCCACCCTACCATGGGTAGCCCATTTCTTGGGTAGATCCTTTCCATCCTCAATAGAATCTCTCTTGATAAAAAAGAAACGCCGTTTCCAGTTAGCATCGTTCTTGGTGGCTTTAAAGATCGGGTGTTCCTCACCAGGTTTACGTTTAAACAAATAGCGATGAGATCCAAAGGTGGTAACATCATACAATTGTGTCAGCTCTGACATGCCTAAATCAATGCCCTCCTGCTCGATGATCCTCTCCAGGGTATACAAAACCCTCCAAATCATCGGCATGGCTTGGATGTAAGAGATGCCGGTAAGGGAAAAGAAGGATTGTGTAAATTCTGGGAAAGGATAGGTGTATCCTATGGCAAATGGAGTAACTGGAAAGGCAACCCATGTTTCTGAAACATAGTCGCTCAGAACAGTAGGATCAAAGGGTTTGAAAAAAGCGCTCGCCGGAAAGCAACAGCGAATCTTGTCTATCTGAGCATCATTAAAGTAACACCTTTCATTTGTGGAGTCTTTGATGATCTTTTGACTCTTCAAGGGACTATCCTTCTGGTGATCCTTGGCGGGGGAGGACCGGAGCATCATTCTCAAAGTGATGGTGATAAAGAAAGAAAAACAGAGTATGAGAGGGAGAAAGAGGAGAAAGAGATACCTGATTGATCTTCGACTGAGAATATAAAGGGAGTTTCTTTCGAATTTAAATGCATTTGATCCTATCTCTATCCCCTATTTATAATCATGATCGTGCAGGGTTGTCACTTCTGTGACGTCATGGTTGCAACGGCTAGTTCGATATCAACGGCTATATATCCGTTAGTTAGTTGCGGATAAGATCAAGAAAACATAACTCGCTAATTTTACATATCACTCCTTATATTTTGGGGGCAATTGTTAGGGGAGGATTTTCTAACAATTAGTGATCCTTATTCGTTATCCTAATTAATGATCCTTACTTCTGTGACAGGTGGTGATCCTCAGAAGAGCTTTAGGATCAGGATCATGGATCACTTTAAGGATCCTCGTACTGATGATTATTTATTTATGTTTTGTATTACCTCGCAGGAATAACGAGCTTGACCAAGTCTTGGCGACATTCCTGGAGAATATTCCCAAACTATCCCGCACGTGCTTGGCCAAAAATGGACGTTGTGGAGAACGTGGGAGCTTGGCACAAAAGTCGGATAGTTAGTTAGAGTAGTTATTTTCTATTTTAAAAGGGAGTAACGGGCTAGTAGAAAAACACTTAGTCATTTTACAGCTACACACACTCGTATACTCGCACATTTGAAGCTCTCGACGAACACTCATTCATTTTCACTCACTTTTACACATTTCATGATAGTGATCCTTGTACCTAGCTCGTTACTATCCGAAGTTGTAAACATTTATTCATTTATTTGAGTTTGGTGATCGGTAGTTTCCATCACCCGGGGTTTTTTGTGCCGGAGATCAACTCTTGATCAAGGGCTTTTTCCCCGTACAAATCCTTGTGTCATTTCAGCAATTTACATTGAAGTGATCCTAGATATTGTTCTACATTATTAGCATCATACCCCGTAACATAGAGTTTGGTTGCAATATCCTCATTAGATTTTTTGACCAAAACACCTGGTATAGTTCAAGGCAGTGGGACCAGTACTCGCTTTAGGGGCTGATAATTCCATTGTACTGGCTATACCTAGGATCCTACGTATAATGGTAGACGTACCATACATCCGTTCCTAAGGTTTCTAACGTTTTCACGTTAGCTAAGGTTTTGACATTTTCATGTCACTAAGTTTGGATAGTCTCCAGTTAGGGCCATACTCCAGTTTACATACGATCCTCGGGCTTGTCCCCAGTTATCCTTGGGCTTGTCCCCAGTTATCCTTGGGCTTGTCCCCAGTTATCCTTGGGCTTATCCCCAGTTGCTAACTCTTATCTTATATTGGCTTAGTCCCAAGTTATGCTCTATTTTCAGGTCCTTGAAGATAAGCAACTAGGGATTCTTGATCCTTACTTCTCTCTAAGGTTTATCTTATAGTTATCCTGATTATGGTTAGGATCCTAACTTGGATCCTCAGGTATGATCCTTAACTATTTTTAATTCCATTCATTGTTTATTTGAACAACCCTTAAAATTTGACAACTAAACTTGTGATCCTTAATATATGTTACTTTTTGGGATCATATCCTAAATATTTTCAATCTGACTTATTCAAAATTGCTTATTTAATAAGTGTACATCAAAACAATTGAGAATTAAAGAGACAAAAAGGATAACAATACAAGATAAGCGACAAAAGATTAAGGTTTTATTTATTAGCAAAAGGTTAACCCTTAAAAGGTTGTCAAAATTACCTACCCCGAGCATCTACCAGCAATACGTGGCCCGTCCGCTGGGGTAGGTAAAGGGTGTCCATGATAATAGGTTTAAAGTAGTGCAGGAATATAAAGGCGGCAGGATCACAATGGCTTCATCCCCCAAACAGAGGATCCCTCCACCATTTGCAATCCTACCTATTGTCTAAAGGATCATACACGATCCTTAATCCTAAAAACTATTGTTCAGTACAAACCATCAAATTGTTCAACAAAACAATCATCAAACTAAAAAATTGGGCTCCGGCTATGTCTAGAAATTTCCATCATCGCCCAATCATGCAGCCTAAACCTTCCCTGCATCACCACCTCCGGCTCCACTTGCTTCACCACCTTCACCCTTGCCTCCAGCCTCGATCGTCAGGATCTCCTCAGCCTCCTCTTCATCATCCAGTTTAGCCAGCCTTGCCTTCCAGCCTTCCACATCCCAGGTGCTCTTGTCAAAGGCAGGATCCTGAGCTTCCAAAGCCATTTGCAGCTTGGTCTTGTACATTGCTATGGCGGCAGAGACTTTGGCGTCTTCGGTGATCTCACACTTCTCGTAGTCAACATTAACCAGCACTTTGGCTGTCTCCTGTTTGGCATCCTGGAGTTCCTTCTGAAGATCAGCAATTTTGAGGTCCTTTAGCAATGCAACCTGCTGGAGGTCGGCAATCTTCCTATCCTGATCCTCAACGTGGCCAACATAGTCCTCAATCTCAGCGAATTTCTGCAAAGGGGATAAAAGATAAGGTCAGGACCAAGTGATCCTCAGATCAGCAGGATATACGAGCAGAGACAGTGATCCTTACATTGTTGAAGTACTCGAGAAATTGGTGGCGGATCAGAGGCAGACCCTGCAGATCCTCAGCCTCGGAGGCCTTTCTCTTCTTGACTCCCTTTCCTTTGAGGGGTGCCTTGGGGACTGAAGCTGACGGGCTGGTAGGAGCCTTTCTTTTGGAGGATCTGACGATGATGAGATCGGTGACACTGAACTTTGAAGCAGACTTGGTGGATTTTCCAGCCCCTACACAACCAAAACAAGATAAGTATCTTTACTTCACTTATATTTCACTATTTATTTAAATTTTAAACAAAGATACTTACTTGACATCGTGACAGAGCCTGAGGATACCTCCTGAGAATCCTGGGTGGTTGTCTTGAAAGTTCTTGTTTCAGGATCAAGTCTCTTGAAGGTGGCGAGTCTCTCTTTGGCAGCAGGAGACAGTCTGAGGTGTGAAACGGTGATAGCTGCATAACAAGAAAACAAAAGTATATAAGTGATCCTTATATCAAAAGAAAGTTCTCTGGTGATCCTTCTCAGGATCCTCCATCCTACCATGGGTAGCCCATTTCCTGGGTAGATCCTTCCCATCAGAGATAGAATCTCTCTTGACGAAAAAGAAACGTCGCTTCCAGTTAGTATCATTCTTGGTAGCTTTGAAGATCGGATGTTCCTCACCAGGTTTACGTTTGAACAAATAACGATGAGAACCAAAGGTAGTAAGGTCATACAGCTCTCCCAGCTCTGACATTCCTAGGTCTATCCCTTCCTGCTCGATGATCCTTTCAAGGGTATACAAAACCCTCCAAATCATCGGCATGGCTTGGATATAAGAGATGCCGGTTAGGGAAAAGAAAGATTGGGTGAAGGCTGGAAAAGGATATGTATAGCCTATGGTGAACGGAGTGACAGGAAAAGCAACCCAGTTGTCGGAAATATGATCACTCAGGGCATTGGGATCAAAAGATTTAAACTCGGTGCTCGCCGGGAAACAGTGGCGGATCCTATCAATCTGCAGATCGGTGAAACAGCAGCGTTCTTTTATGGAATCTTCGATGATCCCCTGGCTTTTCAGTGGGCTCTTTTTCGGGTGATCCTTGGCTGGGGAGTTCCGGAGCAACATTTTGACAGAATGATGGAAAGAAACGGAAAACAGAGCAAAAGAAGGAAGAAGATGAAGAGAAAAGACCTGTTTATCTTCGGATGCAGTTATAAAGGGAGTATCTCTGAAATTTAAATGCAAACGATCCTATCTATATCTCCTATTTATAATCATGATTGTGCAGGGTTGTCACTTCTGTGACGTCATAGTTGCAACGGATAGTTCTACATCAACGGCTATATTTACGATAGTTAGTTGCGGATAAGATCAAGAAAATATAATTCGTTCATTTTACATATTACTCCTTATATTTTGGGGGCAATTGTTAGGGGAAGATTTTCTAACAATTAGTGATCCTTACTTGTTATCCTAATAAATGATCCTTACTTCTGTGACAGATAGTGATCCTTAGAAGAGCTTCAGGATCAGGATCATGGATCACCTTAAGGATCCTCGTACTAACGATTGTTTGTTTGTGTTCCGTATTATTTTGCAGGAGTAACAAGCTTGACTTGGTCTTGGCAACGTTACTATGGAATATTCCACGGGTATTTCGCACACGTTTGACTGGAAATGGACGTTGTGGAGAACGTGAGAGCATGGCACAAAAGTCGGATAGTTTGTTAGCATAGTTAACTTCTATTTTTAAAGGGGTGACGAGCTAGTAATTAGAACACTTAGCCATTTTCAGCTACACACACTCTCGTACAATTGCACTCTTGAAGCTTTCGACGAACACTTAACAGTTTTCACTCACTTTTACACATTTCACCATAGTGATCCTTGTACCTAGCTCGTTACTATCCGAAGTTGTAAACATTTATTGATTTATTTGAGCTTGGTGATCGGTAGTTTCCATCACCCGGGGTTTTTTGTGCCGGAGATCAACTCTTGATCAAGGGCTTTTTCCCCGTATAAACCTTGTGTCACTTGTTATTTATTTTTCATAGTGATCCTTATTGCTACAAAGTAATTCAAGCATCAAACCCCGTAACAGAGAGTTTGGTTGCATTATCCTCATCAGATTTTTTGACCAAAACAGCAGCGTTGAACAGATTTATTTCAAGATCCTCGGAAAAATGCAAGGAATTTTATGATATCCTCAAGAAGAATAAGAAGTTCGAATGGGGAGCAAAGCATGAAGCAGCCTTGCAGGATTTGAAGCGATATCTCTCAACTGCACTGTTAGGGGAGGATTTTTAATTGATCAGTGATCCTCATTTACTGTTGGGTTTAGTGATCCTCAATTCTGTCTGAATTAGTGATCCTTAGAAGTATTGCAGGATCAGGATCATGGATCATCATGAGGATCCTTGTACTAATGATTGTCTACTTTGAATTTGAAATTGTTTTGCAGGAGTATGAGCTTGGACGTGGTCTTGGTGATATTCCTGGAGAATATTCCATATTTATTCCGCACGTGCATGGCTGAAATGGACGTTGTGGGAGTCGTCGAGGACTTGCACCATTTGCAGAATGTTTGTTAGCTTAGATATTTTCTATTTTTAAAGGGGTAGCGAGCTAAATAGAAAACACTTGGCTATTTTTGGCTACACACACACTCTTGCAACTGCTCTCACCAGCTCTCGACAATTCACTTAGCGATTACATACTTTTTTACACAATACACTATAGTGATCCTTGTAATTAGCTCGCTACCATCCGAAGTTGTAACACCTTTCTTGTTTAATTTGAGTTGGTGATCGGTAGTTTCCATCACCCGAGGTTTTTTTATGCCGGAGATCATTCATTGATCAAGGGCTTTTTCCTCGTATAAATCTTTGTGTCACTTATTCATTACATTTCAGAGTGATCCTTAGTGTTGTTCATTGATTCAAGCATCATACCTCACAACAGAAAGTTTGGTTGCATTATCATTTCTTGATTTTTGACCAAAACAGTTTGGCGCCCACCGTGGGGCAATTGGTGCTTCATTCCTAAGAAGATTCGTATTTTTGCGGTCATTTCGGTTCATAACAACCAGACAGATGGCTTCCTCAGCGAAGAACACTTCAAGCTTGATGCCGTCATTCAGTTCTTCACAAGGCGTTCCTCCTTTGCCTCCACCACCTTCTGGATCCCAGAAGAATGCTGAGAATGTTGCGAAGAAACAAACCCCCATTTTCCAAAAACCACCAACTTCTTCTGTTTCAACTAATCCTACTACTAATGATCTTTACGCTCTGATTTTGCAGATGAGGAATCACGCACAAGAGCAGGACAAAACCAATGAAAGGATCCTCCTAGGTCCAAGGATCCTCCCAGGTTCAGGGATCCTCCCAGGTTCAGGGATCCTCCCAGGTTCAAGGATCCTCCCAGGTCCAAGGATCCTTCCCGGTCCAAGGATCCTCCCTTGTCCCAGGATTCTCTATTGTCCCAGGATCCTTTCAGGTTCAAGGATCCTCTTGGCCTCAAGGATCCAACGTCTTTCAGGATCAAGGATTCTTGAGAAGTATGCAGCCTCAGAGCTCGGACATTCATCAAGGAGACTTCATACCAATGCAGACTATTGCTTCCTCTGGTCCTTCAATCATGCCAGAGTCTCATCAATATGGATTCACATCCGCAATTCCAAACATGAATCCTCCAGGAGGTAACACTTTTAATAATTCATATAACACTAACCATGGCTTAATGCAGGATACAGGTATCAATCAGGCTATGGCTAAGGAGCTACAGAAGCTCAAGGATATGATATCCAGTGTACCAGGAGTGGTTAAACCCATTCCTGAAATTGCAGATGGTAGCCATAGGATATCATGTTTTGCACCACCCTTATGTGATGCTGAGATACCTAAAAGGTTCCAGATACCATCTATGAAGCTGTATGATGGTTCAACGGATCCAGAGGAGCATGTAGCTCAATACAGGGAGAGGATGGAGATCAATCCAATTCCTGAAAGGTTAAAAGAAGCATGTCTATGCAAGGGATTTGGATCCACACTTACAGGATCTGCTCTTAAATGGCTGCTAAGTCTTCCCCCTTACTCTATTACTTCATTTGCTAATCTAGTTAATTTGTTTAATAGTCAATTCTCTTGTAGTAGAAATTTTGAACGATTAACTAGTGATTTATATAGGGTAACTCAAGGTCAAAATGAATCACTTAGAGATTACATCACTAAGTTTAGTAAAGAATCCTTAGATATTCCTAATTTGGATATTGCTACGGCTGTAGAAGCCTTTAAAATGGGATTGCTTAGGGATTCATTATTCTATGATGATCTTGTGATGACACCTTGCAGGAACCTTGATGAAGTAAGAACCAGGGCCCTTAGGTTCACCCGCCTAGAGGATGACAAAAGGATCCAGGATAGATTAACAGGATCCTCAAAACAGGATAAACAAGGATCCTACTTCAGGAACAACAAATCAAAGTCCTACAACAGATCTGATAACCAGAATGTGCATGCAGTGGAACAAGAAGAGGATGATGAGGATTATCCTCCTATTTCTGAATACTGTTTTTCTGTTGATAACAATGAACTAATCCTTGCAATGCAGAATCTAGGTGAGAAAGCTAGGTGGCCAAGAAAAAGTGATAAACCAGCTGCTACAAAGTATAAGTCCAAGTGGTGTGCATATCATGAGGATTTCGGGCATCTCACTGAAGAGTGTATTGCACTAAGAAAGGAAATTGGTTACTTGTTGAGCAAGGGCCATTTGAAGGAACTTTTAGGACGAAAGAAGTCAAGGATCCAGGATCCTGAAAGGATCCCAGAAAGGGCTCCTGCTCCTCCATCAGATGCACAAGTCATAAACTTCATATCCAAATCCTCAGAAAAGTGCAAGGAATTCTATGACATCCTGAGGAAGAACAAGAAATTTGAATGGACTGAGAAGCATGAAAGTGCCCTCAAAGCTCTTAAGGATTACCTATCCTCAGCCCCTGCCTTGATGAAACCAGAAAAGGGAGATGTATTATCCTTATACCTAGCAAGATCCTCAAAAGCAGTAAGTGCGGTCCTTGTTAAGGATCACCAAGGTATACAACATCCTGTTTATTATGTGAGTAAGAGTTTACTTGATGCTGAATCCAGGTATTCACATTTAGAAAAACTTATCCTTGCATTAATTATGGCCTCTACTAAATTAAGACATTATTTTGAGACTCATGTCATTATTGTTAAGACTAATTTTCCAATTAAGAATGTTCTCAGGAAACCTGAAATGTCAGGAAGGATGGCTAAGTGGGCAGTGAAGCTGAGTGCATATGATATAAGATATGAACCAAGGACTACCATCAAATCCCAAGCCTTAGCTGACTTTGTGGCAGATTTTAGTAGTGATTTGCAAAAGGAGGCTGAGTTAGAAGTCCAACAGCTTGAAGAAACCAAGGATCCTTAGATACTATTCACTGATGGAGCCTCCAATGTAAAAGGAACAGGACTTGGAATACTACTAAAATCGCCACAGGGGGACATAATACCCCACTCCATAGCTTGTGAATTTCAAACTACCAATAATGAGGCTGAGTATGAAGCCTTGATAGCTGGTATGCAAATTGCTAAGCATATGAGGATCGGGTATCTTGAGGTACATGTAGATTCATTATTAATCACTAATCACTTTAATGGATCCTATGCTGTTAAAGGTGAAAAGCTAATCAAATATTTGGAGATAGTCAAAGAATTGGCACTCTCTTTTGTTTCCTTTAGTTTGACACATGTACCAAGGGAAGAGAATGCAGAGGCTGATACATTAGCTAATCTAGGATCATCCTTGAAGATCCCGGAAGATATAAAGATCCCTATTATCCATATCCTGACCCCTGCTATTGAGGATCATGTAGCTATGGAGATAGGAGAGGATTCTGCAATTATCCCTAGTGATGATACTCAATCTCATTCAGGATCATGGATCCTCCCCATCATGAGATACATACAACATGGAGAGATTCCTACAGGAGAAAACCCTAGGGCTTTCAAAGTCAAGGTATCCCAATTTACAATATTAAATAATATGTTGTATAAACGATCTCTTGCAGGACCATATCTAAGATGCATTGAGGATCCTGAAATCAAAGAAGTCCTAAAGGATTTCCATGAAGGAGATTGTGGAAACCACACTGGGGGCAGGGCATTATTCTCAAGGATCCTGAGGACAGGATACTATTGGCCCACTATGAAGAAGGATGCTGTGGAGTATGCCAAGAAGTGTGATCCTTGTCAGAGGCATAGTAATATCCTTCACCAACCAGCAGAGCTCTTGCATCCTATATCCTCTTCCTGGCCATTCATAAGATGGGGAATGGATATAGTTGGGAAGCTTCCTACGGCACCTGGTGGAAAAGTATTCATGCTTGCTATGACTGATTACTTCTCCAAGTGGATAGAGGCTGAAGCCTTTGCTCAAGTCAGAGAAAAGGAAGTTATATCCTTTATTAAAAGAAACATTATTACTAGATTTGGTATCCCTTCTGAAATTGTTTGTGATAATGGATCCCAATTTATTGGGAATAGAACCACTAACTTTTGTGACAGCTGGGGGATTAAGATGATAACATCAACACCAGTCCATCCACAAGCTAATGGTCAGGCTGAATCATCCAACAAGATCATCATCAACAATTTGAAGAAGAAGCTTGGATCCAAGAAAGGAAAATGGGCAGAAGAACTACCTTATGTGCTTTGGGCTGATAGGACAACTCCCAAGAATGCTACTGGCCAAACTCCATTCTCTTTGGTATTTGGAGCAGAATTAGTGATCCCTACAGAGATGGTGGTTCCAACTGCAAGAACAAGCATTCGTGATCCTGAAGAAAATGCTGAAAACTTGGTTCAAGATTTGGATACTATAGAAGAAATAAGGGATTTGGCAAGGATAAGGATGGCCAGTTATCAACAAAGGATGGCTGGAGCTTACAACAAAAATGTCAGGATCAGGAAATTCCAAGTTGGTGATATGGTATTAAGGAAAGCATTTCAAAATACCACCAATCCTGCTGATGGAAAGCTAGCACCAAAGTGGGAAGGCCCCTATTTGATTGAAGCTGAAGCAGGAAAGGGGGCATATCGATTGCTAACGATGGAAGGTGATTTGCTAGCAAGAGCTTGGAATGTTGTCCATTTGAAGAAATATTTCATGTGACAAGGATCCATAATCCTCACTTGACAAGTATCCTTGAAGGATCCTCACAGGATAGATGATCCTCATTTTGGTAACACTCTAATATCAAACTATTTCATTCTTTTATTCTCTTATATAAGGATAAGGATCATGCATCCTTTATCCTCCTTTTACATGATTCTGAGTTTTGAAGGTTCAGGTATCCTTAACTAAGGAATGAGTATCCACAGAAGTATCCAGTTATTTGGGCTTGACCCCAGTTATTTGGGCTTGACCCCAGTTTGGGCCTGTCCCCAGTTTCGCCAGTAGCGCACGATGATCCTAGTATAGTTCATGGCAATGGGACCAGTACTCGCTTTAGGGGCTGACAATTTCATTGTACTGGCTATATTCAGGATCCTACGTATAATGGTAGACGTACCATACATCCGTTCCTAAGGTTTCTAACGTTTTCACGTTAGCTAAGGTTTTGGCATTTTCATATCACTAAGTTTGGATAGTCGCCAGTGAGGGCCATGCTCCAGTTTACACACGATCCTTTGGGCTTGTCCACAGTTATCCTTTGGGCTTGTCCCCAGTTATCCTTTGGGCTTGTCCCCAGTATATTAGGCTTGTCCCCAGAATTGTTGGGCTTGTCCCCAGTTACTAACTCTTATCTTATATTGGCTTAGTCCCAAGTTGTATCCTATTTCAGGTTTTTGGAGTTAAGTGACCAAGGATCCTTGATCCTTACCTTTTACTAAGGTTTGTCTTTTGGGTTATCCTGATAATAAGTGTTAAAGGTTAGGATCCTAACTTGGATTCTCAGGTATGATCCTCAACTATTTTGATTTTATTCATTATTCATTTGAGTAACCCTTATCCTTTGACAACTGAACTTGTGATCCTTAAAATATGTTACTTGTCAGAACTTGTTGACTATAGGATATGTGATCCTTGATCATATCCTAAACTTTTTGAGGATATTTATTAAATATTTCTTTACTTGGTAAGTTTAAACAAAATGAACATCACAACAGTTGGAAAGTAAATTACTAACAAGGATATCAACACAGGATAAGCCAAAAAGTTAAAGTTATTTTATTCACAAAAGATTAAACCCGTTAAGGTTGTCAAAATTACCTACCCCGAGCATCTACCAGCAATACGTGGCCCGTCTGCTGGGGCAGGCAAAGGGTGTCCATTGCTCATAGGTCTAACAAGTGCAGGAAATTAAATACGGAAGGATAACGAATGGCTTCATCCCCCAAACAGAGGATCCATCCACCACCCATTATCCTACCTATTGTTCAAAGGATCCATGATCCTTAGCCCTAATTACTATTGTTCAAATGCAACCCATCCTTGTTCAACAAAACACCATAACCAAAATAAACTACCAAATTCTAAAAAAAATGGGCTCCGGCTACGTCTAAAAATGTCCTTCATCGCCCATTCATGCAGCTTACACCTTGGCTGCATCACCATCTCCTCCAGCTCCAGTATCCTTCACCTGATCCTTGCCACTGCCACCAGCCTCGATTGCCAGAACCTCATCAGCCTCATCTTCATCCTCCAACTCAGCCAGCCTAGCCTTCCAGCCCTCCATGTCCCAGTTGCTCCTGTTAAAGGCAGGATCCTGAGCTTCTTGGGCCATCTGCAGCTTGGTCTTGTACATGGCAATGGCAGCAGAGACCTTAGCATCCTCTGTGATCTCGTGCTTCTCATAATCGGCATTGATCTGAGCTGCAACCATCTGAGTTTTGGCATCATTGAGGTCCTTTTCGAGGAAGGCAATCTTGTGATCCTTGAGCTCCGCCACTTTTTGGAAATCAGAGTATTTCTCCTCAAGCTCCTCAACATTCCCAACATAGTCCTCGATTTCAGCAAATTTCTGCAAAGAAGACAATGTAAAGTTAGGATCATATGATCCTCAAGTGGATGGGATAACTAAGCTGAGTCAGTGATCCTTACATCATTAAAGTACTCGAGGAATTGATGGCGGATCAGAGGCAAGCCTTGAAGGTTGTCAGCTTCAGAGGTCTTTCTTTTCTTTCCACCTCTTCCCTTTGAAGTGGTAGCCTTGGGGATTACGACAGAGGGGCTAGCAGCAGACTTTTTCTTGGAGGATCGGACAGTGTCTAGATCAGTGACACTGAATTTGGAGGCAGACTTTGAAGATTTCCCAGCACCTACACACCCGAAACAGATAAGTATCCTTATCCTATTTCTATTTAACTATTTATTTAAACATTTAATTATAAAAAGAACAGGATACTTACTCGACATAGTGACAGAACCTGAGGATACTTCTTGCGAATCCTGGGTGTTCGCTTTAAATGACCTTGTTGCAGGATCAAGTTTTCTGAAAGCAGCAAGTCTTCCCTTGGTGGCAGGGTAGTCACCTCAATGACGTCATGCTCGTAACGGCTAGTCCGATTACAACGGCTAGTTATTCGTTGATTGATTACGGATAAGGACAGAAAATAAAACTCGTTATTTACACTTTTACTCCTTATATTTTGGGGGCAATTGTTAGGGGAGGATTTTTAATTGATCAGCGATCCTCAATTCTGTCTGAATTAGTGATCCTCAGAAGTATTGCAGGATCAGGATCATGGATCATCATAAGGATCCTTGTACTAATGATTGTCTACTTTGAATTTGAAATTGTTTTGCAGGAGTATGAGCTTGGACGTGGTCTTGGTGATATTCCTGGAGAATATTCCATATTTATTCCGCACGTGCATGGCTAAAATGGACGTTGTGGGAGTCGTGGAGGACTTGCACCATTTGCGGAATGTTTGTTAGCTTAGATATTTTCTATTTTTAAAGGGGTGGTGAGCTAAATAGAAAACACTTGGCTATTTTTGGCTACACACACACTCTTGCAACTGCTCTCACCAGCTCTCGACAATTCACTTAGCGATTACATACTTTTTTACACAATACACTATAGTGATCCTTGTAATTAGCTCGCTACCATCCGAAGTTGTAATACCTTTCTTGTTTAATTTGAGTTGGTGATCGGTAGTTTCCATCACCCGAGGTTTTTTATGCCGGAGATCATTCATTGATCAAGGGCTTTTTCCTCGTATAAATCTTTGTGTCACTTGTTCATTACATTTCAGAGTGATCCTTAGTGTTGTTCATTGATTCAAGCATCATACCTCACAACAGAAAGTTTGGTTGCATTATCATTGCTTGATTTTTGACCAAAACATGCACCTCTATTGATGAAGCCTGAAAATGGTGAACCACTATCCCTATACCTCGCTGTATCAGGGAATGCTGTAAGTGCCGTTCTTATAAAGGACCATGAAGGTCAGCAATATCCTGTCTATTATGTTAGTAAAAGTTTATTAGATGCTGAAACTAGATATTCTCATTTAGAAAAGTTGATACTAGCATTAGTTATGGCATCAACGAAGCTTAGACATTACTTTGAGACACATAGGATTCATGTTAAAACCAATTATCCTGTTAAAAACGTGCTTAGGAAACCAGAGATGTCAGGTAGGATGGCCAAGTGGTCAGTAAAATTGAGTGCTTATAACTTAGTATATGAACCTAGAAATGCCATAAAGTCTCAGGCTTTAGCTGACTTTGTGGCTGATTTCAGTAGTGACATTCAAAATGAAGTAGATTTAGAGGTACAGCAGCTAGGAGAAAACTTAGAATGCTGGACATTGTATACTGATGGTGCCTCTAACGTAAGAGGTGTAGGTTTAGGTATACTACTAAAATCGCCACAGGGGGACATATTACCCCAGGCTATTAGGTGTGAATTTCCTGCTACTAATAATGAGGCAGAATATGAGGCTTTAATTGCAGGATTAGAGTTGGCTAAAAATATGAATATCAAGAATTTGCAAGTATATGTTGACTCCTTGTTAATCACTAATCATTTTAATGGAACCTATGCAGTTAAAGGAGAGAAGTTAATCGAGTATCTCGAAATTCTCAAAAAATTAGCAGGATATTTTGATATATTTACACTTGAACAGGTACCAAGAGAAGATAATGCTGAAGCTGATGCCTTGGCAAATCTGGGATCATCGGTCAGGATACCGGAAGGAACCCGGATACCAATACTACATATCCTACATCCTGCGACGAATCCTTAGGATGAGGAAGTAATAAGTATTCAGAATCCTGATGAGGAGTATCCCGAGGAGGATCCTAAGTCCTGGACGGCTCCAATCATGAGATATCTAAAGGAAGGATACATCCCAAAGAATGAGAATCCCAAAGCCTTTAGGATGAAGGTATCACGATTCACTATTATAAATGATGTTTTGTATAAGAAATCTCTTGCAGGACCATATCTGAGGTGCTTGGAGGATCCTGAAACCAAAGAAGTACTTCAGGATATACATGAAGGGGATTGTGGCAACCATACTGGGGGCAGGTCCTTATTCTCAAAAGTATTAAGGATAGGATATTATTGGCCGACAATGAGGAGAGATGCCACAGAATATGCTCGAAGATGTGACGCCTGTCAAAGACATTGTAACGTATTACATCAGCCTGCTGAACCGCTGTATCCTATTGTTTCTCCTTGGACATTTATGAAGTGGGGAATGGATATAGTGGGAAAGCTTCCAAAGGCTCCAGGAGGAAAGGTTTTTATGTTGGCAATGACGGATTATTTCTCCAAATGGGTTGAAGCAGAAGCATTCGTTCAAGTTAGAGATCAGGAAGTGGTATCTGTTATGGGTGAAATTTCGAGCTTATATCCTGAAGCATATCCTGATATTATATGCTTGATGCTGCAGCCAGGATACTGAACCAGGATATTGGTAACATCCTCGGGGGTATCCTGCTTGCTACTAACGATTTTCTTTAATTGCAAGGCACCAACGTTAAAGGACTTGATCTACCTGAAGATTCGCTCAAGGTGGTTGAAAAATGGACGTTGATGGTGGAAGAATGGGTCTTGTAACGGTCAGAATAGAAGAAAGGCATATTCCGCGAGAATATCGGATGCTGGTCAATGCTATTGACTTTGTAACGGTTATATGAGCTGAAGACCCGGTTTTATTGTTAATTTGCACGTGGAAAACAAGTTAAAAGAGTCTCCCAACGTTCAGAATGGAATATTCCCAGCATCCCGGAATAATAGGAGAGTTAGTTTGTTATTTGTAACTATAAATAGAATGATCGGATCAGGCTAAGGCACACACTTTCTTTCGCACACTTTGCTCTCTAGCTACTAGCAATCACTACACACCAACACTTGTACTTCAATCACATTGTATCACCTAGTTGATCCGCATCATATCCTGCACTGTATCCTGACGTTTGAAGCAATAAGAAGAACAAGGCAGCTGCGATTGTCAGCTCCCGAGGTTTTATGCCGGCGATCTAGATTGATCAAGGGCTTTCCTCGTACATCTCGTGTCGTTTACTTTACTTTTTGCTCATAGTTTGATCATAGATACAGCTCAATATCCTGAGCCGTATCCTGAATACTGTTTTTCTAAACAACTTAACCAGCATATTTTCAACACACTTTTTAGCACACTACCTCACTTAACTATTTTGATCACTTAATTGCTTCGGTAATTTTTGACCAAAACAATTTGGCGCCCACCGTGGGGCAAGTGGTGCTACTTTTACTAAAAATCTTTGCAAAATCATTTATCGGTTTTCTATTTTCTAAACTTTTTGCCACATTATTTACAATGGCCTCAAGATCAAACATGAGCTCCTCCACCGTGTCTGCTACAACCTCTACAACAATTGGTTCGATGCTTCCACCACCTCCTCCGAGAACGCAAGCCTCTTCATAAGGAACCGAAATTCATGTGGCTCGGGATGTTATTCCCGCTCAGAATATTCAGGGATTTGGTCCTATTTTGGCCTCTAATGAAGAAATTCTAACTTTATTTGGTAGTGTACAGGAACAAACGAGGCAGCAGCAGGAGATCAACCGAATGCTGATAAGAGAGATACAACTCTTGAAATCCAGCTCTAGCAGGCCCGCTGAGGATACTGTCACTCCCTTGCAGCCAAGAGCTTTAAACTTCAATTCTGCAGTTTATGCTGAGGATAACAGGGGGAATATTGTGCCTAGCCATTCTCGGAGTCATATTCCTGAGATGCCCTCTTCGACCAGGATGTCGACTGTGAGGGATCCAGGATATGCTCCAGGATATGCCCCAGGATATAGCCAGAATCACCAACCTGGTAACTTGTCTGTTAACACCAGTATCCCTGTTACTAATAATCTTGGATCATTGCAGGATGCAGGTGTGACATCAGTGATAACCAGAGAGCTTCAAAAGTTGAAGGATATGATATCAAGTGTGCCTGGGATAGTGCAGCCTATACCGGAAGTATCCCGGGATAGTCACAACGTATCCCACTTTGCTTACCCCATTTGTGATGCAGAAATCCCAAAGAGATTCCAGACTCCTAACATGAAGCTGTATGATGGGACAACGGATCCTGAGGAGCATATTGCCCAGTATAGGGAGAGGATGGAGATTAACCCTATCCCGCCAAAACTTAAGGAAGCATGCTTGTGCAAGGGCTTCGGCTCTACTCTAACAGGATCAGCCTTGAAATAGCTTCTAAACGTTCCACCTTATTCAATTACATCATTTGCTCATTTAGTTAATTTGTTTAATAGTTAGTTTTCTTGTAGTAGAAGCTTTGAAAAACTAACAAGTGACCTCTACAGGATAACACAGGGGCCTCAAGAATCCCTAAGGGATTATGTGAACAAATTCAGCGGGGAATCCTTGGATATCCCACACCTTGATATTGCTACAGCATTCCAAGAATTCAAGATGGGACTACCAAAGGATTCCCAGTTTTATCAGGATCTTATGATGAATCCTTGCAGGAACTTGGACGAAGCTCGAAATAGGGCCTTGAGATATATCAGGCTGGAAGATGATACGAAAATGCAAGAGAGGATGAATGCATCCTCAACATATGAACCAACTAATAGGAAGTCAGAATCCTCATACAAAACATATCGTTCTAAGCCATATGACAGGAATGATAGCAAAAAAGTGAACGCTGTTGAAAATGAGGATCCTGAGGAGTATCCTGAATTGTCAGAATATTGTTTTTCTGTTAATATTCCTGAACTAATGTATGCTATGCAGGGTTTGGGAGATAAAGCCAGGTGACCTCGGAAGAATCAACAAAAAAAAGCTGATTGGAAGGACAAGTCCAAATGGTGTGCCTTCCATGAGGATTTCGGACATGTTACTAAGGATTGCATTGCCCTGAGGAAAGAAATAAGCTACCTACTAGGCAAAGGATATCTGAAGGATCTTCTGGGCAGAAAGAAGGATAAGGGTCAGGATATTGAGAAGGATCCTGAACGAGCAGCATCACCTCCCGCCGACGCCAAGATAATTAACTTTATCTCAGGAGGGTCCGATATCTGCGAAACTTCTTATTCTGCGGCCAAAAGACATGCAAAGGAGGCTAAGGCCGAAAGGGGGAATAAGCCAACCAGGATATCGACCCTCACGACTGATAAAATGGTCACGTTCGATAATGATGACAAGGATACTGTACAGGATCCTCATCATGATGCTCTGGTAATAACTTTATACGTTGCTAATCACTTTGTACGCAGGATACTGGTGGATAATGGCAGCTCAGTCAACATCATCCAATTGGAAACCTTGAAGAGAATGAACATCCCCGAGATAGAGATTACCTCAAAGTCCACTGTGCTTGTAGGGTTTAGTGGAGAAGCAAGGAATATTGTTGGGGAGATAAAACTGCCTGTATATGTCGAAGGAGTAAACTCGATGCAACGGTTTTGTGTCATGGACTCATTATCCTGCTATAATAATATATTAGGCAGGCCATGGATTCACGATATGAAAGTTGTACCTTCCACCTATCATCAGTGTGTCAAGATCCCTACTCCTTGGGGGGTAGTCAAGGTTGAAAGTGACCAACAACAGGCGAAGGAGTGCTACTCCTCTTCAATGAAGGCCTCAAGAAAATCCAAAGCAGGATAGCAATTAAAGATGCGGGCCCAGGATATCGTGGAGGCTTCAGAGTAGGATGTAAAGAAAATTATCCTGGATCAGGATAATCCAGATATCTCGGTGCTCGTAGAAGCCAATATCCCTCAGGATATTGAAAATCAGTTAACTAACTTTTTGAAATGCAGGATGTCAACATTCGCATGGAAGCATGAGGATATGACAGGTATTTCTAAGGATATTATAACTCACAAGCTTGGAATTGACAGGTCTTTCAAGCCTATCCAACAAAAGAGAAGGAAGTTTGCTCCAGAACGAAACATAATTATTCAAGAAGAGGTTGAAAGACTATTGAAGTCCAAGATGATCAGGGAAGTCAAATTTCCCAAGTGGCTAGCAAATGTGGTCGTGGTTCGAAAGAAGAATGGGAAATGGAGAGTTTGTGTAGATTACACAGACTTGAACAAAGCATGTCCTAAAGACCCATTCCCTCTGCCTCATATAGACTCGATGGTGGATGCCACTGCCGGTCATGAGATGTTAACCTTCATGGATGCATCCTCAGGATTCCAGCAGATCCAAATGGAACCTTCAGACCAGGAGGATACTGCTTTCATGACACCAACAGGTATTTACTGTTATACTGCTATGCCTTTTGGTTTGAAAAATGCAGGTGCAACGTACCAGAGATTGGTGAACATGATGTTTAAAGACAAACTGGGGGACACCATGGAGGTGTACATTGATGATATGGTAGTCAAATCCAAGAAGGCTGAGGATCATCTCCAGGATATTAAAGGAGCATTTGATATCCTAGACCAGTATAATATGAAACTAAATCCTGCCAAGTGCCATTTTGGAGTGGGGGCAGGAAAGTTTTTAGGATACATGGTGACTAAAAGGGGGATAGAAGCAAGCCCGGAGCAGATTAAAACTATCTGGGATATCAAGTCACCTTCAAATATGAAAGATGTTCAAAGATTAACAGGGCGAGTAGCAGCATTAAACAAATTTATATCAAGATCCTCGGAAAAATGCAAGGAATTCTACGATATCCTGAAGAAGAATAAGAGGTTCGAGTGGGGAGAAAAGCATGAAGCAACCCTACAGGAATTAAAGCAATATCTTTTAACCGCACCTCTATTAATGAAGCCTGAGGATGGTGAACCATTATCCCTATATCTCGCAGTATCAGGGAATGCAGTAAGTAAAGGATCATGAAGGTCAGCAGTATCCTGTCTATTACGTTAGTAAAAGTTTATTAGATGTTGAAACTAGATATTCTCATCTAGAAAAAATGATATTAGCCCTAGTTATGGCATCAACTAAGCTTAGACATTATTTTGAGACACACAGGATTCATGTTAAAACTAATTATCCTGTTAAGAATGTGCTTTGGAAACCTGAGATGTCGGGTAGAATGGCTAAGTGGTCAGTAAAATTAAGTGCCTATGATCTAGTATATGAACCTAGAAATGCTATAAAGTCTCAGGCTCTAGCAGACTTTGTGGCTGATTTCAGTAGTGATATTCAAAATGAAGTAGACCTAGAAGTTCAACAACTAGGAGAAACTTCAGTATCCTGGACATTATATACTGATGGTGCATCTAATGTTAGAGGTGTAGGATTGGGTATACTACTAAAATCGCCACAGGGGGACATATTACCCCAGGCTATTAAATGTGAATTTTCTGCTACCATTAATGAAGCTGAGTATGAAGCTCTGATAGCAGGATTAGAATTGGCTAGAAATATGAATATTAGATGTTTACAAGTATATGTCGATTCCCTATTGATTACTAACCATTTCAATGGATCCTATGCAGTAAAAGGTGAAAAGTTAGCTGAATACCTTGAAATTGTTAAAAAAATTAGCAGGATATTTCGATGTTTTTACACTTGAACAGGTACCAAGGGAGGATAATGCTGAAGCGGATGCCTTAGCAAATTTGGGATCATCGATCAGGATACCTGGAGGGACCCAAATACCAATATTACATGTCATATATCCTGCAACGAATCCTCAGGATAATGAAGTAGCGGGTATTCGGGATCCTGGAGTGGAATATCCTAAACAGGATCCTAAATCCTGGACAGCTCCAATTCTGAAATATCTTAAAGAAGGACACATCCCCGGAAATGAAAATCCTAAGGCATTTAGGATGAAGGTATCACGATTCACTATTATAAATAATGTTTTATACAAGAAATCTCTTGCAGGACCATATTTGAGGTGCTTGGAGGATCCTGAAGCCAAAGAAGTACTTCAAGATATACATGAAGGGGATTGTGGTAATCATACTGGGGGCATATCATTGTTCTCGAAAGTGTTAAGGACGGGATATTATTGGCCAACGATGAGGAAAGATGCTGCAGAATATGCTCGAAGATGTGATGCATGTCAAAGGCATAGTCACATACTACATCAACCAGCTGAACCATTATATCCTGTAGCTTCCCCTTGGCCATTCATGAAATGGAGGATGGACATAGTAGGGAAGTTACCAAAAGCTCTGGGAGGAAAAGTCTTTATGCTAGCAATGACGGATTATTTCTCTAAGTGGGTTGAAGCTGAAGCATTTGTTCAAGTTAGAGACCAAGAAGTAGTATCCTTCATAAAGAGGAATATCCTGACTAGGTTTGGGGTACCAGCTGAGATCATTTATGATAATGGGTCCCAGTTTATAAGCAAAAGGACTACTGACTTTTGCAAGAGTTGGGGAATCAAAATGATCACATCTACTCCGGTACATCCTCAAGCGAATGGGCAAGCTGAATCCTCAAACAAGATAATAGTCAATAACTTAAAGAAGAGGCTTGGAGCCAAAAAAGGAAGATGGGCGGAAGAGTTACCCTTTGTTTTGTGGGCTGATAGGACAACGGTAAAGAATGCAACCGGCCAAACCCCGTTTCCTTGGTATTTGGAGCAGAAGCAGTGATTCCAACAGAAATGACGATACCTACTGCAAGATCTATCTTACAGGATCCTGAGCAGAATCCTGAAGTCTTATGTCAAGATTTGGATACTATAGATGAAAAAAGAGACGCGGCAAGACTAAGGATAGCAGCATATCAACAAAGAATATCCAGAGCATATAATAAGAACATAAGGACTAGAAGATTTCGAGTTGGTGATTGGGTGCTAAGAAAGGCTTTTCAAAATACCACTAATCCTGCCGATGGCAAGTTAGCTCCGAAATGGGAAGGACCATAGGAAGTCGAGTCAGAAGCAGGGAAAGGAGCATATCGACTCAAGAATATGGAAGGGGATATGCTACCAAGATCCTGGAATGCAATACATTTAAAGCTCTATTTCAAGTAATAGTAGAATTTATTTTCTATCTCGGAATGGTAGGTATTCTATTTTAAATATAATTTATTTTATTTGAACCCAATACTAACTTAAGCATCGGAGGGGTGTTAGCCAAGTTAACACCCACCTTAGTTTAAAGATGTTTTGCAGAATATGCTTCGGGATATCGCTCCAGGATGCACACTCAGGATACTTCGAAAGATAAGAGGATTGGCCCCCTCTCTCAAGTTTAAGGGATCCTGATCCCTTCACAGGTTTAAAGGTATTCACCTTTCTCACGAATTGGGTTTAAACACCCCGCCTGGAGCGCAAGTTATCCAGGGATAGTTCAAGGTGGCGGGACCAGTTCATGTAAAAGTGGCTGACAATTTCGTTACTGTTGGCTATACCCTGGATCCTTAAGGTATATGAGGATTGATCACCCTCTCTCGCGAAAGGGTATTTTCATACTCTCTAAGGTTTAAAGGTTTTCACCTTTCTAAGTCTTGGAGTTTATACACTCCCGCCTGTAGCGCGCGAAAACAAGAGTGTTTTCACACTCTTCTAAGGTTTAAAGGTTTTCACCTTTCTAAGTTTTGGGGTTTCCACATCCTCGCCTGTAGCGCACGAAAACAAGGGTTTATCCCCAGGATGCTAAGGGTTTATACCTAGTACACTGTGGGTTTATCCCCAGTAAAACTAAAGTTTTGACAAGATTGCAGATTACGCACATTCTTTTGTGGATAAAAAGCTACGAAGTTCAATCACTAAGTGAAGAAATACTCAAGTCATGCGCTGATGCAATATCCTACACAGACATGGGACATCCATGCCGGGGACATTGTAAAGAATTCAAAGGTTGAGGTTGGAAATTATTGCCTAGGTGTTTCTGGTATGATTTATTATTTTCAAGTTTTGAAAACCTTATCTAAATAATCTAAGTTATATTCAACCAAGTTTTTGTTTAACATTTTGATGACAAAAGTATTGAACAGTATCCTGACCAGGATATTTGATCAGAATATTTAGAAAATATCTTTCAAAACGAAAACATAACAACAACAGATAAGGTCAAAAGATTAGTCTATTATTAACAAACCAAAATGTCACACTCTTGGCTTCGTCTTAAATCAAGACCCATCCGCCCAGAGTGTGATAGATTCAAAAGCATATTAACACTGATGACCGAAGGCTTCATCCTGAAACTCAGGATCCCTTCACCTCCGGCCATCATATTGTACTAGTATCTAAGTGCAGGAAAGTAAATTGTTCGACAAACATCAACCATCAAATTTAACAAAGTGGACTCGATGAAGCCAGGATTCTCGTAGAAGAAGGTTGTGACAGCAGTAGCAGGGAAATCAGTACCCTTCCTCTCCTTAGATCCTGATGCCCGGGACCTAGTCAGAGGGGAAAGCTTGGGAGCAGCAGAAAAAGGTTTAAACCTGGTGGCAGCGGAGGGCTCCTTTTTCACCAAGGGAAATTTAAAATAGATATCCTTACCAGACGTGCCGGAAGACTGTCTAGTTATGATAAAGTATAACTTTGGAAGTTGCACGAAGTCACATCAACATCTACATCCCATTAAGTGTATCGAACAACGCAACGAAAAATATACCCGTTTGGATTTCAGAATCCTAACAGATATATTTTTGGGGACAATTGTTATGGGTGAAATTTCGAGCTTATATCCTGAAGCATATCCTGATATTATATGCTTGATGCTGCGGCCAGGATACTGAACCAGGATATTGGTAACATCCTCGGGGGTATCCTGCTTGCTACTAACGATTTTCTTTAGTTGCAAGGCACCAACGTTAAAGGACTTGATCTACCTGAAGATTCGCTCAAGGTGGTTGAAAAATGGACGTTGATGGTGGAAGAATGGGTCTTGTAACGGTCAGAATAGAAGAAAGGCATATTCCTCGAGAATATCGGATGCTGGTCAATGCTATTGACTTTGTAACGGTTATATGAGCTGAAGACCCGGTTTTATTGTTAATTTACACGTGGAAAACAAGTTAAAAGAGTCTCCCAACGTTCAGAATGGAATATTCCCAGCATCCCGGAATAATAGGAGAGTTAGTTTGTTATTTGTAACTATAAATAGAATGATCGGATCAGGCTAAGGCACACACTTTCTTTCGCACACTTTGCTCTCTAGCTACTAGCAATCACTACACACCAACACTTGTACTTCAATCACATTGTATCACCTAGTTGATCCGCATCATATCCTG
This sequence comes from Helianthus tuberosus, assembly GCA_030545235.1. Lineage (NCBI taxonomy): Eukaryota > Viridiplantae > Streptophyta > Magnoliopsida > Asterales > Asteraceae > Helianthus > Helianthus tuberosus. Next base: position 22,670,863 of record CM060381.1, on the reverse strand, counting down.
CACTGTATCCTGACGTTTGAAGCAATAAGAAGAACAAGGCAGCTGCGATTGTCAGCTCCCGAGGTTTTATGCCGGCGATCTAGATTGATCAAGGGCTTTCCTCGTACATCTCGTGTCGTTTACTTTACTTTTTGCTCATAGTTTGATCATAGATACAGCTCAATATCCTGAGCCGTATCCTGAATACTGTTTTTCTAAACAACTTAACCAGCATATTTTCAACACACTTTTTAGCACACTACCTCACTTAACTAATTTGATCACTTAATTGCTTCGGTAATTTTTGACCAAAACAGTATCCTTCATAAAAAGGAATATCCTGACTAGGTTTGGAGTACCGGCTGAGATAATATGTGACAACGGATCTCAATTTATAAGTAAAAGGACTACTGACTTCTGCAAGAGTTAGGGAATCAAAATGATTACGTCCACCCCGGTACATCCTCAAGCAAATGGACAAGCTGAATCCTCAAACAAGATAATTGTCAATAACTTGAAGAAGAGATTAGGGGCCAAGAAAGGAAGATGGGCAGAAGAACTACCCTTTGTTTTGTGGGCTGATAGAACGACGGTAAAAAATGCAACTGGTCAAACCCCATTTTCCTTAGTATTTGGAGCAGAAGCAGTGATCCCGACAGAAATGGTGATACCTACAGCAAGATCCAACCTCAGGAATCCTGAGCAGAATTCTGAAGTCATATGCCAGGAGTTGGATACTATTGATGAGACAAGAGATGCAACAAGGCTAAAGATGGCAGCATATCAACAAAGGATATCCAGAGCATATAACAAGAATATAAGGACCAGAAGGTTCAAAGTTGGAGATTGGGTGTTAAGAAAGGCTTTTCAAAATACTACTAATCCTGCTGATGGAAAGTTGGCTCCAAAATGGGAAGGACCATATGAGGTTGAATCAGAATCAGGAAAAGGTGCATACCGACTCAAGAATATGGAGGGGGATATGCTGCCGAGATCTTGGAATGCTATACACCTTAAGCTTTATTTCAAGTGAGTTTAGAATTTAATTTCTAACTCAGGATGGTATGAATTCTATCTCTTTTAAATATGTTTGATTTGATTTATTCTTTGAAACCCAATACTGACTTAAGCATCGGAGGGGTGTTAGCCAAGCTAACACCCACCTTAGTTTGGGGATGTTTTGTAGTATACGCTTCGGGATATAGCACCAGGATACACACTCAAGATACTTCGGAAGATTAGAGGATTGGCCCCCTCTCTCACATCTAAGGGATACTGATCCCTTCACAGGTTTAAAGGTATTCACCTTTCTTCCGAATTGGGTTTAAACACCCCGCCTGGAGCGCAAGTTATTCGGGAATAGTTCAAGGTGGCGGGACCAGTCCATGTAAAGTGACTGACAATTCCGTTATTGTTGGCTATATCCTGAATCCTAAAGGTATATGAGGATTGATCACCCTCTCTCACGAAAGGGTATTTTCATACTCTCTAAGGTTTAATGGTTTTCACCTTTCTAAGTCTTGGAGTTTATACACTCCCGCCTGTAGCGCACAAAAATTTGGGATTTCCCCCAGGATACGAGGGATTTATCTCCAGTAAATTTTGGGTTTTACCCCTGTAACACGAAAAATTGTCTATACAATTGGAACTGATGTCCAGAAAATTTCTAAGTATTCGAAGATATTATGCACAGGGGACATTCCTACTGAGGCAATGGTGTAAAGCTCAAAGGATAAAGCTCGGACCTAATACGCTAAGTGTCTCAGACAGGGGATATCTTCATTGGAAGAGTTGCAAAGGGATTGAAGTTTGAGAATAGGGTTATACCCTATTCCTGGTATGATCTTTCCTTTGTAAACGTTATTTAAGTTATTTGAGTTTTTGACAATACTATGTTTAACAAAAGGTTAAACATCCTGATTAGGATAAATTCTCGGGATATATTCTCAAAATATATTTTCAAAATACTTTTCAGGATATTTGATTAAAATATTTGAAACTGATACTAGTTTGAAACTTTGATCAAACAAGTATTGTCAAAACAGGTTTTGGAAAGTGGACTGTCTTTAATTCTTTAAAAAGTTTCCTAGGAAGATTGATTGAATTTTTAGAAGTTCTATTTAAAGTTTTCGTAATATATCACTGAGTATTTTGATCAGGATATTTTTGAAAGACAGTTGTACAAAATTTTGCAAAACTAAAATCTGCATTAAGGAATGTATGACAGAAAATAATAGCAAGAAAGATGAAAGATGAAATTATTTGAAATAAACAGTACTAGTTGATAACCGAAGGTTTCATCCTGAAACCCAGGACCCATCCACCTTCGGCTATCAAATTGTTTTGATGCAGAAATAAAAATTGTTCATAAGACATAAAATTGTTCAAACAATTCAAAGAGAATAAGCTTTAGGGGGCAGCGCCTTCTTCGTTCACGATGATTTCAGCAGCATCCGTCTTGGGATCCGCCTCAGCATCCCTCTCAGCATCGGTTGCTTTTTCAACTGCTTTGGAAGATCCTTCGGCAGCTGGTTTGGTAGAAGTGCCGCTGAGGTTCTTTAGCTTCGTTTCCCAGGCACCGACGTCCCAAGAAGGGCATTCAAAACCTAGTGCTTTGGCTTCATGGGCCATTTTCAGCCTGGCCTGGAGAAGAGAAGTGACGACGGAACTCTTAAGGCTTTCCCGGTAGCTGACCATATCCCGTTCGTGTTGCGCATGGGCAGCGTCAAGATCAGCTTGGGCTTGGAGAGTAGCTTTGTTAAGAGCAGTCTGATGTTCTTGAGTCATAGCCTTGAACTTCTCCTCGTAATGACGAGATTTAGTGGCTGCAATCATGCCTTGGTCGGAGATCGTGACTTCAGCTTTCTTTAACTTGGATTCAAGCGTCTTGTTGAGCCCACAGGATTCTTGATATAGATGAACCAGACGTTCAAGACCCTGCAAAAATAAGAGAACATGTATTGATTTTGATAAATCCTCGTAAATGGTATAAGCTGCAGGATATGGTTTGAGAATACTAACCTGGTTGAGAAAGGAAGTCATAAACCCGCTTGCTTCGATGAACCCGTAATTCTCATAGGGAAATGTGTCAGAGATGACGGGGGAATCGGGCTCTTTCCTTTTACGGGAGCTTGAACTCCGGGGCTTGGTAGCTGGCGAAGGTTTGGTAATGACGATGGCTTTGGAACCGATGGGTTTGGATGAGGCTGTGGGCTTGGGACTAGGTTCCTTCTTAATTTGAACCTGATCAGAATAGCTGTCCAACTCGTCGAGGTCAAAAACTTCAGGGATCTTGGCTGGTGCTGCGTAAAGGGAAAAAGTTTTACATCTTTATTACTCTTCATTCTATTATGCTATGCTAACTAATTATTTTAAAAGTAATCCTTACCAGACATTTCAGATGACGAGTATTGACTGGAACTCGGGATGTGTGTGGTAAAACTCCTGTCTATTGCAGGTAATTGGTAAACAGTCTTGATTCTTTTGTCTGATTCCGCAGTAGGGGGAGCTACTTCCTTGAAATTTACTGCAAAGGAATAAAAAAGAAGGATATTAGCAAAAGATAAAAATCTAAAGGTACATGGGAACATTCGTAACCCTACCGGTGGTTAACCATTCCACCGGAAGGCTAGCACCCTCAGCAATGGAGTCTCGTTTGACGAAAAAGAATTTGCGTTGCCATCCGTCTTCATTTTTGGTGGCTTTAAGAATAAGGGGTTTGTTGGAAGTCGAAAAAAGCAAAAACCGGCTAGAACCGTGGGATCGGAGGCGATAAGCGATTGGCAGATCTTCGATACAAAGGTCGGGACAGTGAAGGTTTTTAATTTGGTTAAGCACGATTAATACCCTCCAGACCATGGGCATGGTCTGAGCAAAGGAGATACCGGTGGTCCGGAAGAATTGCATCATGAATTCGGGAAAAGGGTATCGAAGACAAAACGAAAAAGGGTATGCTGGGAAGCAAACCCAATCAGTGGAAGAAACATCCGATCGAATTGACCGATCAAATGGTCTGAAGACCGTGTTATCGGGAAAAGCACCGGAAGCTCTCAAAGCCGCAATGTCTGCGTTATCAAAAGCACAGACCTCCTTCTCGGGATTTTTGAGAAGATTCTGTTGAATGAAGGTCTCGGATGATTCACCGGTATGGGAATGAGTTCTGGCAGCCATTACGAATAAGGAAGAAAGATTGACAGAAAGTGAATGAGAAACAGGGAATTACCTGGAGACTCCGTTGGAGATATCTGCTTTTCAAACAAGAAGAGAGAAGATATAGGGGCATTGTAGATCTCCATCGAGTTAAAAGCGCGTTGGAGGTTATGATGTGATCTTGACCGTCGTCTCGATTTAATTGCCTTGATTTACGAGATAGAATTTTTAAAATATATCCGTTGGATTGGTACACCAACAGATATATTTGGGGACAATTGTTATGGGTCATTTTCTGAGCGTACATATCCTGACTAATATCCTGCTTTTAATTGTTTATTTGTGACCAGGATACTGGACTAGGATATTGCTAACATCCTGGGCGATATCTTGAGGTTAATTGAATTAACCACGTGCAGGTTAGAGGCTGTAGGTTACTAACGGCCAGATGGACTTCTTCTCCTCAAGACTCGGGCGTATTTGTTATGTGAGAGACGTTGAACCCGAAAGACCGGGTCTACAACGTTCGAGTGGGGAATATTCGCCGGATCCCGGTGAATTAGGATAGTTTGTTACACTTCTTTTACTATAAATAGATGGGGGCGGGTCAGATTAAGGCACGCAACTTTCACACACACACTTTCAAACACTTTTGCTCTCTAGCTCACTGCAAACACTATACACAAACACTTGTATTCGAATTACATTGTAACACCTAGTTGATCCGCACCACATCCTGCACTGTATCCTGATATTTAAAGCAATAGAAGAACAAGGCAGCTGCGATTGTCAGCTCCCGAGGTTTTGTGCCGGCGATCTAGATTGATCAAGGGCTTTCCTCGTACATCACGTGTCAACCTTTACCTTTTTGCTCATTGTTTGATCACAGATACAGCTCTATACCCTGAGCCGTATCCTGAAACTGTTTTTATAATCAACTTGGTTAACATATTTTTCATACATATTTCTAGCACACTACCTCACTTAACTAATTTGATCACTTAATTGCTTCGGTAATTTTTGACCAAAACAATGTATATGTTTGATGTTGAAGATGGCCCCACAAGAAAAATGAACCAATGAGAGATGTACAACACACCCTTGGTTTTCTTAAAAGTCTTATAAATACATAAATAAATATATAAATTGTATTAATAAAATAGGAAAATACTAAAATACCCTCACATGCAAAGCATGTGAGGTAATTTAACTGAGTTTTTAAACGACGTTAGTTGTAAAGGTTATAGAATGTAACAAAACATGAATATAAAGGTTGGGTTTTGCCGATTTCATAGTAAAAGGTATGAAGTGTAGTTTAGATATAACATAGAGGTTGATTTTTGCAATTTTGTCTAAAGAGTAAACTGCCATTTTGGTCCCTGTGGTTTGGGTACTTTTGCCATTCTAGTCCAAATCTCAAACTTTTTAAATCTGGGTCCCTGTGGTTTCACTTTTGTTGCCATTTTAGTCCAAAATTCAAAAACCCCCTTTTTGACTGTTGCAACCTGCCTATTTTGTCTTTTTGTTCAGGGGCATTTTGGTCATTTGGAATTATTATACAATTATTATAATACATAAAAGACCATCATCTTCTTCTTCAGACCATCATCTTCTTCACACATAGTTCACCCACCTCTGGCAGACCATCATCTTCTCCACCCCCACTGCACCACCACCATCCCCACCGCACCACCACTACACCACTACCCCTGTCTCTCTCTCCCTCTCTCCTCTCTTAGAGCACAACCACCCCGTTCTTTCCCCCCTCTTTCTCTCTCTAAAACCCAAGCTTTTATCCTCTCTTTCTCTCTCTAAACTCGTTCTAGGTTTTGTGAAAGGTAGGCGGTGGCGGTGTGGCGGTGATGGCGGTCATCTACAGTTGAGAACGAGCCACATGACGAAGATGATGACGGGGAAATTGGGGGTTAGGGTTAGGGTTTCGACGTGAAATTGGGGGATTTGGGGACGGAGAACGAGCCACATGATGAAGATGATGACGCCGGTGATGAGGATGATGCCGATGATGAAGACGGAGAACGAGCCACATGATGAAGATGATGACGGCGGTGATGAGGATGATGTCGATGATGAAGATGATGATGCCGGTTTGATTGAATTGGTGTGAATCCTCATTGTTGATTGAATCAGGTTTGTGTCATAAGTTACCTCATTATTGATTGAATCAGGTTTGATTGAATTGGTGTGATTCGGATATGAATCGGTTGGGCGAAATGGAGCCGGAGATGGTTAAGAAAGAGTTTGAGGAGAGTGGTGAGTTTCTAGGGAAGATTGTTTCGTATGATACGAGATTGTACAGGGTTAACTATGAGGATGAGGATTTTGAGGATTTAGAAACGAAGGAAGTGAAAGGGGTTTTTGTTCAGGATATAAATGACGGCGGCAGGTGGTGGTGCTGGTGCGAGAGGGTGGTGGCAGGTGGTGGTAGGGGTGGTGGTGCGAGAGGGGTGTGGCAGGTGGTGTTCCATCGGAGAAATATCTGGTTTTGGTAAGATGATGATCTGAACAAAAATGGATTACATAAACTTAATATTAATTTAGTTTATTAATTATTAATATGTTATATTAAAATCAGAATGGCCAAAATGCCCCTGAACAAAAAGACAAAATAGACAGGTTACAACAGTCAAAAAAGAGGGTTTTTGAATTTTGGACTAAAATGCCAACAAAAGTGAAACCACAGGGACCCAAATTTAAAAAAATTGAGATTTGGACTAAAATGGCAAAAGTGCCCAAACCACAGGGACCAAAATGACAGTTTACTCTTGTCTAAATAATAATCTAAATAATAACTATTTGACTTTTGTTAAAAAAGAAAGAAAGAAAAGTACAAAATCAAAGAATCCCACTTCTCACCCCTCTAATTCTATTTAAACCACTATCTTTCTTTATCTCTCTAACACACCCTCATAACATAAACCAGCACCATGATTTGCTTCTGAGATTTTTCAAAGGTTTCATGGCAGAAATACAAATAACTGGTGGTGATGGGGATGGCGGTTCCGCTACTCCGGCAACCGTAACTCCTCGGAAACAAGCTTACTTCTCCGTCATACTTATGAAGAACCCCGGCGTACCAATATTCCTTTCTGTGTTTTTAGTCACCCTTTTTGTCACTGCAGACTTATTCACTCGTTGGGTTGATGTTGTAAGTATATATATAATCCATCATAATTTTGATTTTATAGATATTAATATCACTATGGATATTAATATACACATAACCAATTCTAACAAATATAGCGTTAATCCTTGATTTTGACTGAATTTCAGTCGATATTTTTTCAATTATTTTTACGTGATGATCAAACAACATTATTTTAGTGGAAAAATGTATTCATATTATTAATCAAGAAAAGTAATTTCATTTTTTATGACGTTATGCTTGATACGTGCTTTAAATAAATCAATCAAATAGAATCCATAATATAATGGAAATTGAAAGAAAAAACATTAATATTATTCTATTTTAATTTAAAAAACGCATATGTCATTGATTCCTTGATTTGTAAACTATAACGTAAGTATAAAATTTGTAGAGAGATGTCTATATGGGAAAAAAAGTCTATCCTTCCTTTCTATCTTTTTAACAAAATTTCTTGGTATGTGAATATTCAAATATAGACAAATGATCAAATACAAATATCCTTATTATATAAAACGTACGAATATGGTGAAAATGTAAAAAAACGCGGTGACATTTTCGTAATTATTTATTCGTAGAGTAATTATCAAAATAACTCTACAAATGATTTTGTAGGGGAATTTTGTAAAATAATCTTGTAGAGTAATTTTGATCTTGTAGAGTATCATAATTACTCTACAAATGATATTGTATGGTAATTTTAATCTTATAAGGTAATTTTGATCTTGTAGGGTAATTTTGTAGAGTATGATAATTACTCTGCAAATAATCTTATAGAGTAATTTTGATCTTTTAAGGTAATTTTAAATTGTATGTTGTTTGATAAACTTGTAGAGTAGTTTTAATACACTTGTAAAGTAATTTTGATAATTACCCTACAAGATCATTTTACAAAATTACCCTACAAGATCAGTTGTAGATTAATTATGATAATTACCCTACGAGTAAATAATTACGAAAATGTCATCGCGCTTGTTTTACCTTTTCATGTTTTTCATACGTTTTGTACGATAAGGCTTTTTGGACGTGAACTTAACTCTTCAAATATAAACCAATAAATATAAAGAATCACACAAGTCATTAGCACTTAAATCATATTAGGGAAGCAAAGCTCATTCCATTTAGTAGAGTTAATCAAACTGAACCAAATTTAAAAAAAAAAAAAAAAAAAAAAAAAAAAAAAAAAAAAAAACTGCACACATGCTAATATATATAGTTTGGTTTTAATATTGATCCGGTTACATCGATTATTTGTACACACATAGTCATAATCATTGCCCAGAACTCAATTATAGGAAAATGCACACACAAGTGGATCATTAAACTGAGTTATAGAAATGATCATAACCGAACCATCATTTTGTCAATTAGTTCGGTTATTTATTTATGATTCATTTATTCTTTCATTGTGTTATGATATATGAAATTGAGACAATCATGTTTTCCCTCTCCATTAGATTTTATTTATGATTAAAGGTTAAAAAAACCCCTTAATTTTAGTTTTTTTAATAATATTAATCAACCCAATGGATGTATGTGTAGGTGGTATCCATGCATTTTAATTATAAAGTTAACTTTCCTTGTATTTAAATATTAAGGTATTTCCATTCAGTCAATGTTTGTTGTTTTGGTACTTTTCCAAGGGCCGTGCAATATGTAACCTTGTAATATTCAAAAGAAAGTTTAGGTTTGTTTTTAACTAACAATTTTTTTATACTTTAATACCATCTAATCTTGTATTTGTAAGAAGTTAAGCACTATTTTTAGGTTGTGGGTATTTCAATTATTCCCATGGTTCTCTTTGGTTTCAAATTTGACGTGTAAAACAAATTTGGATGATATTTGAAGTTGACGGTTATTTGAGTGGAAGACTATTAGATTTTGATTTGACTAACATATTATTTTTTTATTTTGGGTAACGTGTCACATATCAAAAGAGATAACTCAACCCAAAAGAAGTATGGAGGGTGAGAGAGCTCATTTGGTATATAAACCCCACATTGATTGCCCATGCTACTGATGTGGGAGAAGTCCCATAACTTGCAATGGTGGTCCATAACAATCGACCCACCGATGTGGGAGAAGTCTCATAACTTGCAATGGTGGTCCATAACAATCGACCCTCCTTAAGGGCCAACGTCCTCGTTGGTCACAGCTGGCTCTCCTGGCTACCACTCCGAGTTTGGCTCTGATACCAATGTCACATACCAAACGAGAGAACGCAACACAAAAGATTAGTCTGGTGGGTGAGAGAGCCCACTTGGTATATAAACCCCATATTGATTACCCATACGAGCGATGTGAGACAAATTCCATACCTTTAAATGGTTTTGGTCCATAACATAACTTTTGTTTCTATCTTTGGAAAAAAAAAAAAAAAAAACTACAACTACTCATAGAGGATCGTTTTTTGCATAACCAATTCGTGCAACACCGAGAGAACTACGTAACCATTTATACTTTGTTTTTTATACATGATGCATAAGATGGATATAATCGCTAAACTAACTCTTTCTATTGCTATATCTTTTCAGCACTATTTACCTGTGATGTCAGAGCTATTTATTTATAATTAGTCATATATTTAATGTGTTTCATAAGAAAACCGCAAATAAAGAAAGATATATATTTGAAATAAATGTCCTCAAGAGAAATGGTGAGGTGTTAGGTGTTCCATCTTTATTCAATACGTGGGGAATTCAAATCTTATAAGGTGTGTGTATATGTGGTTTATAGAAGTAAATTAGGATTTGTTAAAAAAAACAAAAATTAGAAAAATGTGAAATAAATAAAGGTAATGAAATAAACATGTAAAGGAAAACATAAATGTCAAAGTAACTTTAAAATTGATATTCACCAAATTTATAATGCTTATCATTTAATATATACTAGTACAGTACCGGTATTTGAGGGTAAAAACCGGTGCCGAACCGATACCAAAAATGTCAAAAGTCGGTACCGATTCGGTACCTAAAATATATATGGTTTGGTAAATTTGATACCGGTACCCGATACCATTTGCTCATCCCCTTGATGATGTTATTATTCATGGGGTTGTGTATGACAAGTAATCTAAATGGTGCAATTACTTGTGTTGCTACAAGATTTGATGAGCTCGGTACCAACCGGTACCGAAAATACCGTTACCAAAAATCTTCAAAAGTGGGTACCGGTACCGAATGTACCTGGTACGGTACGATTCGGTACCGGTCGGTACTGGTACGGTACCGCTATTTGAGGGTAAAAACCAGCAAATACCGGTGCCGAACCGATACCAAAAGTGTCAAAAGTCGGTATCGATTCGGTACCGAAAATATACCTGGTTTGATAAATTTGATACCGGTACCGGTACCCGATACCATTTGCTCATACCGTTGATGATGTTACTATTCATTTTGTTCTAATTTTAATATATCCGAAAAATATACATGGTTTGATAAATTTGATACCGGTACCGGTACCTGATACCATTTGCTCATACCATTGATGATGTTACTATTCATTCTGTTCTAATTTTAATATATATAGAATTTTAATATATAGAGAATATTCATGTGGTTGTGTATGAGAAGTAATCTAAACGGTGCAATTACTTATGTTGCTACAAGATTTGATGAGCTCGGTACCAACCGGTACCGAAAATACTGTTATCGAAAATCCCCAAAAGTGGGTACCAGTACCGAATATACCTGGTAAGGTACGGTTCGGTACCGGTCAGTACTGGTATGGTACCGCTAATTGAGGGTAAAAACCGGTGAATACCGGTGCCGAACCGATACCAAAAATGTCAAAAGTCAGTACCGATTCGGTACCGAAAATATACCTGGTTTAATAAATTTGATACCGGTACCAGTACCTGATATCATTTGCTCATACAGTTGATGATGTTACTATTCATTATCTTCTAATTTTAATATATAGAGAATTACTATTCATTGTCTTCTAATTTTAATATATAGAGAATTTTAATATATAGAGAATTGTCAATGCACTGGTGTCTTTTCTCACCTATAATTAAAAATGAGGGGCCTTACAAAAGCTTTTTTCTTTAATTAAAAATGATGATAAAGATTGGGCCAGTCAGTCAGAATGTTCATATTTTAGGAAGTATTATTTGTGGTTTAACGAGTACAATTAGTCATTGCCATAACCCTTTCACGTAATAATGTAAATGTAAATTTTGATTAATTTATGTAGGTTTTTTATTTATTAAATAATCACAATCAAAATCACAACTTTAAAGTCACCAATTATTTTATTTAATGGAATAATATAAACAACATTTTAGAAATTGACTAACACGTATCTTATTGTTTCACAGTCTTCAATAACTGCCCAATTTCGTCGTAAAGACATTCTCCCCTTCAGAGATGATGAAATAGCCAACAAATCGACACCTCAATCATGCCCTGAATACTTCAGATGGATTCACGAAGATCTAAAGCCATGGAAACACACTGGAATCACCAATGAAATGGTGGAAAAAGCTAGAGAAAAGGCGCATTTCAGATTGATCATCGTTGATGGAAGACTTTACATGGAGAAATACGACTACGTGTTCCAAACTCGAGACGTATTCACCATATGGGGTATCTTGCAACTTCTTGAACTCTATCCTGGAAAAGTACCGGATCTTGATTTGATGTTCATGTGTCATGATTGGCCGTTGGTTCGAAAATCTGATTACCCATTCAACACGAGTGTGATACCGCCATTGTTCCATTATTGTGGGGATGATTCAACTTATGACATCGTCTTTCCTGATTGGTCCTTCTGGGGTTGGTAATATACCATCTTTCTAATCTTATTAGAGCTTGGAAATTTGGAATATATTTAGGTTAATATAAAAAGCATGCTAAATGTACACCCCTCTTTCACAAACTTGGGGAGAGGCCTTGCATTTAGGGGTGAGCAAGTTTAGGTCCGGATCGAAAATAACCGAGAACCGAACCGAAAATATACCCAACCCGACCCGAACCCAAGTACCTAGGTATTTAGACCGGTTCCAATTTTTCATATAAAATAGGTTCGGGTCGGGTCCGTTCTCGTTTATTTTCATGGTGAAACCCGACTTGGACCTATGGACCGGAACCGACCCCATATTTAGGGTAGTGAATCGGTTCTGTATTTTATGTTTGATCGGTTCTCGGGTCAGGTCGGGTAATGGTCGGGTCGGGTCGGGTTTTTCCTTTTGCTCACCCCTACTTGCATTAAAAAATAATTTCCCTCTCACGTAGGGTACGTTAATTACATTGGCTACGTTTAGACACACTCTAAACAAAACCAACATATTTCCTATTTTTCATTAAAAAGCACATCAGCATACTTTTGTCCCCATTTTACATGAAAAAAAAATAGAATCAAACATATTTTGTTCCTTAGTTTTCATCAAAAAGTACCTTTAACATAATTTTTAGACGAGTGACATTCTGTGAACATGTTAGAGAAAAGTCTTGAAAGTCCTTCAACTGAATTTTATTATATTAAAGTCCATATATACACTTTGTCTAAGATGCTTCTAGTTATAAAGAATATATAATATAATGATCCTTCACATCTTAAATTTGTCAAAAAAAAAAAAAATCTGTATATCTTTATTATTGACAAATATAAGAGGTAATGAGTCATTATTTTCAATATTATTTTCACAACTACATAGCACGCAGACTTTAATAGCAAAAATGGGCGATGGAGATTTTTGTGTTTCTTTATATGCACATCTAACTTTTATCAAAATTATGTTGAGTGAAAAATAAGAAAATATGCTAGTTTTTTTAATGATTTTAACAGAAATATTTACAGAATGCATGATATTAACAGATAGTATGATATTAACAAATATATTTACAGGGTTTTAAGATGGAATTTGATTTTGTAGGCCGGAAGTGAATATACCACCTTGGGTGAAATTGAGCAAGGAATTGGAACAGGGTAATCAGAGACGTAAATGGACCAAAAGGGAACCCTTTGCATACTGGAAAGGAAATACGTACACAGGGGTAGCCCGCAGAGACCTTGCGAGATGCAACTCAGATGGTAAACATGAATGGAATGCCAGAATCCACCATTTGGTAAACATTTATTTAACTACCCATTTCTTTTGTTTCATATGTATTATTTAAAACTTAATACAAAATCTTGAAATTGTAAACGAGGCGATTCGCTGCCAAGTTATTTGAAAATGGCTTTTTACAGGCTCGAATTAAACCAGGCTTAAATGAATTCTAGGCTTTCTAAGTTGAACCTCATTCATACATGAGATTGAACTCGAACCCGAGCTTCAGTTCAATCAAATTGAGTTTATTATGTATATTAAAAAATATTTACATAGATAATAAGTTTTATTTAGTCTATAGTTATATTTGGAAACTTATAATATGTTAAGAGTTTGAATAATAATAATAATGTAGCAAAACAAAAGTGTGATTTTATTTAAGAACTTAAATTGAGCCGAGCATAAACGAGTCAGTGTCCGTAAAAATTGAATCTCATTCAATAAATAAGCTTGAACCCGAACTTAAGCTTCATATACCAAATTTGAGTAGACTCCTTAATCTAAACAAACATATTAGCATATCAACAAATATACACTTAAATATTAAATATCATTAAAAATTTATGTAAACTTTAAATATGAAAGAGTTTAAATAATTATTCTATTAACAGTAATAGTAATAATAATTCATTTTATTTTCCTAAAAAAAATTACAGGATTGGAGCAAAGGGTTTAAAGATACAGATTTAGCAAGCCAATGTACTCATAGGTAAGTCGACAACAAATTAGTTAACATTAAATTTTATTTTTATACAAATTAAAAGTAAATTAATTTGTTTTTTCGACTAAACATATTTAGTTTTATGCATATAGGTACAAAATATACGTTGAAGGGAATGCATGGTCGGTTAGCGAGAAGTATATTTTGGCTTGTGATTCGATGAGTCTGGTCGTAACTCCACACTACTATGATTTCTTCTCCAGAGGTTTAATACCCACCGTTCATTATTGGCCTATAAACGAGCATAAAAAGTGTAGTTCAATCAAGTTTGCTGTTGATTGGGGAAACAAGCATACAGATAAGGTAATTAGTTCCATTATATAAATAAGCAAGCTAAATAAACATTCATCAAAGTCACATTAGACTTGTTGGATTTGAAGTCTTAAACCCAGACAAAAGATGAACTAGAAAAATCATATCAGACACATGAATTTAAACACTATCATAAGTTTTGTAACATGAGATTTCAAACTAATTTATATTTTTGCATATCAATACTCTAAAACTACAAATTTAAGACCAAAAATATGAATCCATATAAAATAATTACATTTAAACTATAAAACTGGGTTATATTTCACTTTAATGTTTTATGTTTTTACATAAAATAGCCAATCAGCTTAACACAATAGTTATTTTTTAAAGAGTTAAATGCCCGGATAGTCCCTGTGGTTTTCCCTTTTTTCACCTTTAGTCCCTAACTTTCTAAAATTACCTATATAGTCCCCAACTTTTCAATTTTCGTTCCTGGATAGTCCCTAACGTGGATGAGGGTTAGTTTTCTCAGTTAAGTTAATGTAAAATGACTATAATACCCTTAAGTAAAACAAAATGAATTAATTATATATTTTTTCTTAAAATATAAAAACCAAACATCACTGCCACATTGATTCTTCATCATCAGTTCATCACCTTCAGACCCTTTTCTCTCTCTCTCTCTCTCTCTAAACCACCATCACCTTCATCTCCACCACCACCACCATAAAACACCACCGCCTGTCAACACCTCCATCACCAACCCATCATCCTCGCCATCTCTCACCGCCATGCCACCACTGCCACAACCACCACCAACCACCATCATCCGCCACCACCACCTCTATCACCGTAATCAGCCACCACCGCTTCCTCCACCCACTGTGCCTTCTTCCATGTGTAAACCCTTGAAATCGCCCTGTGATTTCATTTCAGAAATTCATGTTCAATCGGTACGATTGCCACTCAAAAACTATAGGGCTTTTATTCATGCCATGAATACGAGTAGAATGGTATAGTTTTTACCTCAAATCGGTGTCGATTGGACAGTCGGCGCCGGCAGCGACAACGACGACGGTAATGGCAGCGACAACGCCACCACCACCTCTATCACCGTAATCAGCCACCACCACCTCCTCCACCCACTGTGCCGATTTGACAGTCGGCTTTAGCCGGAGTAACGGCAGCGACGACGGTAGTTAATGATTTTATTTAATTTTGTGAGTTTAATTCTGGGGTATAAATCATAGCTATGAAGTTAATGATTTTATTTAATTTTGTGGTTTGGTATTGACACACCTGCTCTGTTTCACGTTTGCTTCAAAAAAACTTGTTTAACTGGTTATGATTTTGTTTAATTTTGAAGCAATTTGTGTGTGTTTTATGAGTTTAATTTATTTGCTCTGTTTCATGAATTTTGTGATTTTGTTGAGTTCTAAATTTTGGGGTATAAATCATGGCTGTGAATTTTGTTATCTTTAGGATGGTAGATTGGTGGCAGTCGGTGGTGATGGTAGAGGTTACGGTGGTTGTAGGGGTTTAAGAGATGGAGATGGAAATGGGGATGTTGACTTTGACTGATATTATTATTTAACAGTAGGGGTATTTTGGTCATTTCACATCCACTTAACACCAAAAACTAACTCCCATCCGTGCCAGGGACTATTCGGGAACGAAATTGCGAAAGTTAGGGGCTATAGCTGTAATTTTAGAAAGTTAGAGACTAAAGGTGAAAAATAGGCAAACCACAGGGATTATCCGAGCATTTTTCTCTTTTTTAAATTAACAAAAATCTACCATGTCAACCCAAATAAGACGGGATTAGCTAAAGCATATTAGACTTGAAACAAATACAAATATGTTTAAACTAAACTCAAACCTCCTAATTGTATTAGGTCTGTCATATTCTCGTACCGTGTTAGAAATAACAGCAACGTGCTTAAATCCTTTTGAATTACATTATTGAAAAACAAATATTATGAATTTCTTTTTCCATGAACTGAAATAGCTACTAGAGATATCATTAACAAAAAAAATGTGTTATGCTATATTATAAATTTTTATTTTATTTGCACAGGCTCAGGAAATTGGAAGAAGAGGAAGTGAATTCGTTAAAAAAGAACTACAAATGAATTTGGTGTATGATTACATGCTCCATCTTTTAACAGAATACTCGAAGCTTTTCAAATACAGACCAGTCATTACAAAAAATGCAGTTGAAGTTTGTTCCTGTTTGGGGAAAGATATGGTCAAAGAGTATAAAGAGCTATCAAAGGTGAAGGGTCCATCGCAGGCGAGTCCCTGCACCATGCACCCGCCTTATGATGATCATCAACTTCAGGCTCTACAAAACCTGAAACTAAATTTGACCAAGCAAGTCGAATTTTGGGAAGCAGCCGGACACGTTTATTAATGTACATGAAGATGTTTATAGGGATTTTTTTCATAGATTTGTTGTCATGTGTAGTTTACTTGTTGCATTGTATTATGGTTTTGTCAAACGGGAGGGAAGAATTGAGTAACAAATAATCATTTAACGGTTCAAATTTCGGTTCTATTATCGATTCAACACTTTGTTATGTTTGGTACTTGAAGTTTGGTAAATAAAATATAAAAAACGAGCTAACGTGTTCGGAGGCAGGGGAGGTTCACAGAGAAAATGATTTGACTGTAGTTTGATTCGTTATAAAGCTCTCACATGCTAGAATACAAACCCACAAATAATTATCCATACAACTGATATTTAAATACACATTTTATTTTTATTATTTTTTTTTGAAAAATAAACTTTATTAAAACAACCTCCGACCCAAACGGGCAAAAGGCCAACAAAACAACACCCCCGACCCAAACGGGCAAAGGGACAAATTACAATATATACATAGGAAATTTACACAATTCTTTACAACTAATATATTTACATGACGATCTATTCTTAAGCCACCAAAAACCTCTCGACTTAATCTCTATCAAAATCTCTTGTGGGCTTCTCCTGATCTGATTGAATACCAAATCGTTCCTGCTTTTCCAAATACACCAACACGAGATGATGACCAACCCACTAATAATCTTTGTCCCCTTATTCCTACCCTGTATAGAATTTTGAGTATCCATTAAATCTTTGAAATCGAAAGCATAAATTGGAGGAATGTTGCACAAGGTACTGAAAGCCTCCTACACCGCTGTAAATTAATGATCCATAGTTTCCTCATACTCATCACATAAGGGACACATAATCGAAGTAATATCCACGTTCCTTCTTCTTAAATTGACTCTGGTTGCAAGCCTGTCCAAGTTATCTCTCCAAGCCATAATATTACATTTGATTGGAACCCATTTGCACCATTCGAAATTAGGAAGTTGGCTGCTTCACCTATCAGAAATTAATATCTTTTTCACGGAATTCACCGAGAAGCCATCCTCTCTGTCAATGCTCCATTTCTATGAGTCCCTATCATTTGATAATCTAACCATGTTGACATCCCTGCCATTCCTTAAGCTCTGTATCCGACTCTGGTTGTCTAACCCAATTCCAGGAATATCCTCCACTTTCTTGTCCCGATCCTAGCCTCTCCGAGACCCTGCTAGATTTATATGAATCCAAAACAAACAGATGTGGCCATCTTTCCATGAAAGGGAGATCACCCATCCAAGTATCAAGCCAAAAGCGAATATCAGCCCCACTCCCCACTTCCCAAAATAATACGATTTATACCTTTCCCGTTTAATTTCATTTTCGCGATTAATTTCACAATGTTATTCCAACAACCCGCATAATTACTGTTTAAAGGAAGGAAGCTTCTTTGATTGTTTTTATGATGACAAGCTTCCACCACTCTCCTCTATAAATTTTGATTTTTCACCCTGTATCTCCATCCCCACTTATAGAGAAGCATCTCATTGACTAATTTGAGTCTATTAATACCCAATCCCCTTTTTTTCTTGGGCCAAGTAACCCAGTCCCAAGCTACCCAATTCATTTTGTTATTATCACTAGAGCCTGCCCAAAGAAACTTTCTCATCTTAGCTTCAAGAATCTTGATAATACCTACCGGAGCTTTTAAATAAGGAAAAGTAATAAATAGGGAGACTCTCCAAAACCAGAGTTAATCAAAGTCAGTCTCCCTTATAGACAAATATTTAGCTTTCCAAACTGATAATCTTTTATCAAAAATCTCAAAAATTAGGTCCAATTGCTAAGTCTATTCATATTGGCTCCTACCAAAATACCCAAGTAAGAAAGCGAAATGTTGTCAGTATTGCACCCAATCTCAGTAGCCATATCCTTGACATCACAGTTCTCCACCCCCAACCCATATAGATTCGATTTATGAAGATTAATCTTAAGTCCCGAACACAAGTAAAAGATTCTGAGGCATCTAGCCACAATCGACACATTACCCCTATCCCAGTCCCTCAATATTAGAGCGTCATCAGCATAAAAAAGATGCGAGATGAGCGGACCGTTATTGGGAGTTTGAATACCTTTGAGAAGCCCTTCAAGCCCAACTTTACAAAAAATGCTAGATAGGGCTTCCATAACCAAAAGAAACAGAAAAGGAGATAATGGGTCTGCCTGTCTTATCCCTTTGGAGCAATTAAATTCATAAGTTGGGGAACCATTCACTAAAACCGCAGATTTAGCCGAGGCTGATACCCCTCCCACCCAATTACACCAAAGAATTGGGAAACCCATCTGTCCCATAATATCCAACAAAAAATCCCAACACACATTGTCATAAGCTTTTTCAAAATCTATTTTTAAAAGGAAAGCCTTTTTTTAACTTTTTTAATCCACGAGATTAGCTCGCTTACCATTAATGGACTGTCAAGAATGTACCTGTCTTTCAGAAACGCCGTTTCATTTTCCGATATAATGGAACCTATAACCTTTTTGAGACGGTTAGCTAAAACCAAGGAAATAGTTTTACTAATCACTCCAATAAGATTGATCGGAAGATAGTCTCTCATCCCCATCGGATCCTTGTTTTTTGGAATTAGAGTAATGAATGAAGAGCTGCAACCTTTCTTGTCACACCCCGACACGTTAAAACAACAAACTGCGGTGGAAACGTCGAGGAGTGTCGTAACAGAATCATTGTTTCACAACACATGGATTAAAGTTCTGTTTTATTGAATTAAATGTATTACATTGCATTGAAATTAGAAACAAAATATAAATAGACTTTCATTGTTATTAAGTCACTAAGGCCTCGTCCATTCCTATATGAGCATGCATCAATATCATCATCAATCAACATCAACTATTGTACCTGAAACATATGTGAAAATACGTCAGCATAAAAATGCCGGCGAGTACATAGGTTTTATGAGAGTATCGGATTCATGGCTCGTTTACATGTTGCAATACCTCAATAGACTTCAAAAGTAAAAAAAAAAAAAAAACCATGTTTTGAAAAGTGTATAGTATTGCAACGTAATTAACCAACTCAAATCAAGTTGGTTATAGTTTATAAAATCTCGTAGCCATGATTCTTAACCCAAAACATTTGTTTAATTAGACCAAATTGTAAATTGTTCTTGTTATAAAACTCGAGTGGTTTATATTGTTAAAAAAACCTTGTAATATAACTTTGTTTTAATAACATTTGCCCAAGTGATCTAGATAACACAACGATATATAATGTGATAAAAGCACTTATATATAGGAAGTACCAGCGGCGTATCCACCATGCTTTTATCACATTACACCCGCCCCGTTACCTAATCACTTCCCTAATCCAACGGTTCAAACAGTTCAAATAGATCAAACAGTTCCAAACGGTTCACATAAATCAAACAGTTCCAAACGGTTCACATAAATCAAACAGTTCCAAACGGTTCACATTTGCCCAAGTGATCTAGATAACGCAACGATATATAATGTGTTAAAAGCACTTATATATAGGAAGTACCAGCGGCGTATCCACCATGCTTTTATCACATTACACCCGCCCCGTTACCTAATCACTTCCCTAACCCAACGGTTCAAACAGTTCCAAACGGTTCATAACAATCAGTTCCAAACGGTTCACGTGGATCAATCAGTTCTAAATGGTTCACATGGATCAATCAGTTCCAAACGGTTTACAACAATCAGTTCCAAACGGTTCAGATAAATCAAACAGTTCCAAACGGTTCAATATATACCACAACATTTGTTTAAAAGACTCAAAATCATTTAGTACATATGAATCACCCCAAAACAGTTTAAAACGGTAAAAGAGGGGAACTATGTACTCACTTGAGGATGCTTAGAAGTCTTGAATAACAACCAAGCAAAGCTAGAGGGATCACGGAAATCAAACGGCACCTAATATAGGTAACTACATTAATAACCGGACCTAAATCGGAAGATCGGATAGGATGAGGTTTCATAAACCAAATGAGTATTGGAACTCATGTGATATGGTTTAACAAAGCCTACATACTAAATCGAAACCTAACCTAAGTGCTTACGACCCATTACGACCCGTTTCGGTAGCTTACGCTACTTTAACGCGTCGTTCGCGTAAAACGCGTTCGGAACGCCTAACTAGTCCTATGACAAGTATTATATGCCTAAACATGTTTAAATATGTTTCATAATCAGTAAAGTGACAAAAGTTTAAGTTACATATTCTTAAAACCAATTATGCATGAAAAGGGCATTTTGGTCATTTTACCTAAGGCATATAAACAACCTATCATACAACTAATTAAACTAAGTGACCATAAGGTATAACCTCAGAAGGTTATTCCCTATACAACTATGGTCACAAATATGCTTGGTCGGATCCTAACGATCGACCAAACGGGTCAGGTTCGAAAGTCTAAGCGGTTGTTTAGACCGCTTATCTTACGACCCTATACAAGCACTAAACTAAGAGTGACAAGTTAAACATGTTAAAACATGTTTAACGAAGTTAAAAAACAGGTTTGATATCAAAACAAAGGGTTTTGATACCCAAGATTAGTTTGGCTGCAAAATACGCATAGATACGCATTTTGACCGAAACTATGACTCGTCACTACACCTAATCAACGTGGTAATCAGTAGGTATAGTCACAAGGGACTATAACCATCGTGATTACGCTCACGTTACGAAGTTCAAACGAACTTCGTGTTGACCAAGGACTGGTCAAAGCAGAAAGTCAAACACTGTTTGACTTTCGTGCTTGAAAAGCAATAAAAGCATGAAAGAATACGGTCCAAGCAAGGAAATCTTGATTCAAATTGCTCAGGTATGAAGTGCTAAACCCCAACTTAGAGCAATTGAATCAGATTTTGTGAGGAACAAGAATGAAAGCTTGGGTATTTATAGAAAACCCATAACGGTTAGGATCGTTCCTCATAAACCGTGCTTGCATCACGACCTTACACTTGGGCCCAAGGTTTTCAATACAATGGGAATGCTAAAAACCATCAAAATTCAGCCCTTAGAGTGCAAAACTTTGGGTTAAAAACCATCAAAACATCAAAAATAGACCAGATGCAATGTTTCTGTCTGCAGGTCTATCGCGCCCCGCGTAGCTTTACCCTTCAGCTTACGCGCCCTGCCCCGCCTAGCCATCTTTGGAAGATTGTCAAAAATGGTCCCTGCATGTCAAAAACTTGATTTCGATGCATTTTTGACACGTTTAAGCCCCGTTAACCTCATTTCAAGGCTCTAAAATGAAGTTAAAGTATAGGGAACTTAAAATATGCTCAAAAAAATCTCAGATGCCAGTTTGTTTGGTCGTACGGTTGTGTTGTTCGGTTAATTACGACGAAACACGAACGGACGCGAAAAACGATCCAAATTACGCGACGAATGGAATTTTATCAAGCCAATCACTAAAATAAAATATTCTAATGATTACATAAATTTTTGGATGTCCGGATATATTCAGAACGTAAGATATGCGCGAAAATGCAAACTTATGCACTTTTTGACACTTTTAGTCCCTATTGACCAAAAAGTTTATTTTTGCGCACCAAACACCTCAAAGCCTATTTCTAAGCTATGTAAAGGATATTTAGGTCATATTTAACTTATGATAAAGTTCCGGAATGTCCGTTATCATTCGATTCGGTATACTTTTGCAGTTTGACGCAAATAGTCCCTGTGATCGAATAAACTTGATTTCGCCACACCAAACCCTCCAAAACTTATTTCTAAGTTATGTAAAGGTTATTTAAGGTATGTTAAGCCTATGTCATTGTTCCGGAGTGTTTGTTGCATTAAAGTGGTTATATTTACGCATCAGTTCTCGTATAACCTACCAGAAAGCGATTTAGAGCTCGAATCGAACAAGAATTGATAGGTGCAAATGATACACATATTTATACAAATACCAAGTGTGAAACACAATATTTAATTGATTTGGTATTTGTTTGATGGTCGCAGAGACACAGATGTCACAGTCTCCCCTACTTTAGGAAATTTCGTCCCGAAATTTATTCGTAGAAGTCTGTCTGCGACGTTGTGTTAAACAATTGTCTTGCATGGAATCTAGGGTGTCATCTATTTGCATAGAGTAACCCATCGAAGATATGCAAGGAATTATTTTGTCATTTCCCAGTTGATATACCTTAAAGCGAAAAAATGAGTGGTGATTCATTTTTCCTTAACAGGTACTTCGTCAAAAGTGGAAATGACGAAATAATCAAAAGGATATTTATTTCCCTCAACGGATATTTCTTCAGAAGTGAAAATGGATGGATTCATTTTCCTCAACGGGTTCTTCAGAAATGGAAATGAAGGAATAAACAAAAGGATATTCATTTCCCTCAACGGATATTCTTCAGAAGCGAAAATGGATGGATTCATTTTCCTCAACGGGTTCTTCAGAAATGGAAATGAAGGAATAAACAAAAGGGTATTCATTTCCCTCAACGGATATTCTTCAGAAGCGAAAGTGAATGGACGATTCATTTTCCTCAACGGGTTCTTCAGAAATGGAAATGAAGGAATAATCAACGGATATTCATTTCCCTCAACGGGTATTCTTCAGAAGCGAAAATGAATGGATGCTTCATTTTCCTCAACGGGTATTCTTCATAAATGGAAATGAAAGAATAAACAACGGATATTCATTTCCCTCAACGGGTATTCTTCAGAAGCGAAAATGAATGGATGCTTCATTTTCCTCGACGGGTATTCTTCAGAAATGGAAATGAAAGAATAAACAACGGATATTCATTTCCCTCAACGGGTATTCTTCAGAAGAGAAAATGAATGGATGCTTCATTTTCCTCAACGGGTATTCTTCATAAATGGAAATGAAAGAATAAACAACGGATATTCATTTCCCTTAACGGGTATTCTTTCAGAAGTAAAAAATGAATAGCTAGTTCATTTTTCCTCAACGGGTGCTTCATCAGAAATCGAAATGAATAGAGTTAAATTTAGACACATGACAAAACTCGTTGTGATTTCTGTGCACTAAATTCCTTAATTATGTATGCATCCATAATTACGTAATTTCTTGCACAGTGTAACACCCCGAAAATATAAAACTTTATATTAAAATTATAAAGTATATAATAAACGAAAATAAATTAACTAGGAATAAACAACCTAGTTAGTCATAAGTCTAGTTATAACAAGAAACTTGATTAAAACATCTAAAGTTTAACTTGGCATTAGTAGGAGGGCCAAAGGTGTTAAATAGGAAAACTTGAAATAATAAAACAAAAATTAAAACCCCAAACACACAAAAAAATGTGTGTCTGGTTTGATTGAAACCCAGGGGCGACCAGGAGATCCCCTCAAACCCTAGTTCATGTTATTTTCCTCAAATTGAAGGCTCAAATCAAGTCCAAATCGAAGTCTAGAAATAGATTCGTGATCACCTCGTCAAAGGGATCATAAGGTATGCCAAATTAGGTTGTTTTGATTCAACTCAAATTCCTTGCATGTGATAGAAATCGAATGTTTAGCTTGATTTTGTGATGTATCGACTAAATTAGATGTGATATAATGTCTAAGGACAATCCCTAGATGATTTCTTGACAAAATCTTGCATGATGCTTGTAGGGTTTCATAATCACCATTGTAGGTGATAGATGAGCTTGAAGAAACTTGATAAATGCTAAAATTATAACTCTTGTTCTAGCATAATCTGAATTTAAGAAGTAATTTCAGAAATATTGATGTTAAGATATGTGCAAAATTGATTAATTGAAGTGAAATTAGATGATAATTACAGGTCATGAACTTGGTAATGATTATGAGAAAATCTGACCCGCTAGGTGTTTGTTGAAATGCCTAAGTGGGGATTTAAATGTTAAAAATAGGATGAAAACGCAGATTTGATTATTGTTTATAATGATGCGTTAATAATCATGAAAAGAGTTCTAAACCAATTGTAAATTGAACTCTCTAGGCCAAGAGTCCGGATCGTCAAGCGGACAAGTCGAAGGGAATACGCGTGGGAAAGGTGTGCTCTAAAGGTACGGAATTTACCGTTTCGCTACATTACGTTTAATTGTTAGTCTTATGTTGTTATATTGAAATTTGGTAAAACAAGATACACCAATATGTCACGGAAGTGACAAAGTGCCTTAAGCAAGTAAAACGGGTCAAATCATGTGTTAGAAATAGAGTTTGGAATGTTTGAAATGGTGGTCTCCATTCGGCATCCAAAATAGTCAAAGCAAATTGAATGTATGCTTGTCAAATAGTATTAAAAGCATGTTTAAATCCTTGAAACAAGCATGACGATTTTTGCATAAGCAACCCTTGGGAGGGAAGCGAAACGTCATAATCGGAGAATCCGGGATTGGGTAAATTGATTGTAGACAAACGGGTCGAATAAGCAAGGAATCGGATTATAAGCCGATTGTCTGTAAACTGAAAATTTTCAGGAATGGTGTTGATAGACGCGTCTGTAATTAAATTACGGTCGCGTAGGAAAAAGAATCGGTTAAATCGGACGCCCGAGTTAAAAGTTATGCCGATTTAAAGTTTGGAACTTGGAAAAATAGTGCTGGGTCAAATTAGCAGCTCAACACAACAACAATCTGTCGAAAATGGATGCTAGCGCTACGTCACGACCCCCTGGCGCTACGCCACGACCCCCCTGGCGCTATGCCAACACCTAGAAATGAGATTTTCTTGTTTTTTTATACTTTGAGTATGGAACTTGTTTATACTTGGTGTTTAAAGTGTCAAACTAATAATTTTAAATGGTTTTGACCGTAGGTGAATATGGAACCAAATCCGGATGGTGATCAAGATATTATCAAGAACCGAACGCACTAAACGAAGCTTCCGCACTTGATCTATTTTGTCTTAGCATTATGTAGATACTTGAAATATGTTTTCAAACGTAATCTAGTAGATACTTGAAGTTATGTTTTGTATGTCTAATGGATATTTTCCTTTTAACGGAAACATTCAAGATCAAATATGATCTTTTAATGAAGAAACTTTTTGTAAACTCGATATTTTAGTATGAAATCCTTGTTTTGTATCATTAATCTTGTTATAAAAAGCTGGGTCTTACAAGTTGGTAATCAGAGCTAAGGGTTGTCAATAAAGTGTTCAGTTCAAGCTTGATCAAGCATCCGATAAGAGTTAATCGTTTTAAGTAGATTTAGAGAATATAGAAATAAATCATGAACAAATATGCATGAAAAGAGTGTGTAAGCTCACTCAAACACAGGAAATGCATGAAACAAGAACGGTTGAATCAAGTTATGAACTTGATTAAATCAAAACAAGTAAATCATATGTTATAAATGAAATGTTTAACAATTAATGTAAACATTTCAGTATTAAAGATGGCGGATAAAGGTAACGATGATGCGGTGCAGAGAGTCACCGAGCAAACAAGAGAAGTGATTGCCGAGGAGGTTGGAAAGGCAATCGAAAATAGTTTGTCTGGTTTCATCGATAAGATCCAGAACACAGTAATATCAGTGGTTGAGGAAAGAATCAAGAAATTGGAGGATGATGCCAATTTTGCAATGGAAAAGTCCGGAGGACGAAAGCCTTGTACATACAAGGATTTCATGGCGTGCAAACCGCTAGTCTATAATGGGGAGGTTGACCCAATAGTGTGCCAACGATGGCTAAGTGATATTGAAGGGGTATTCGAGAGGACCTATTGTGATGAAGATGACTACGTAGCCTATGGTACGGGTCAATTAAGGGGTCAAGCGAAAGATTGGTGGGATAACAAAAAGAGAGAGATTGGTAGTGAAGCGGCTAAGGTCATGACATGGGAGGAGTTTAAGACGTCATTCCTTAAACATCATAGCCCCAAGGCGGTCGTTAATAGAATCAAGGAAGAGTTCATGCAACTTAGGCACAAGGGCGAGACCATAGACAAGATTACAGCAACGTTTATGGATAAGATGAAGTTTTGCAATGAATTGGTGACGAATGAAGAACAAAAGATATACTACTACTATAACATGTTGAGCGCCGTGTATAGGGAGTTTATGACTCCTTCAAAATATGAAACCCTTACCGAGATCATAAATGTTGCTCGGGAGCGGGAGATTGAATTGAAGAAACAAGTAGAGAGGGGCGAACGAAGGGCGCGGGATGTGAACCCAAGCCCTACAAAGCAGGCACGAACAACTGAATCGACAAAGGAGCCGGATGTGAAGGGCGGATCGCCGAGCTGTAAGGTATGTGGAAAGGGACATAAAGGCGAGTGTCGCTTTAAGGATAAACCGTGTCCCATATGCGGAAAGACAGGGCATACGGCTTCGCTATGCCCAGGGAAGGTTTTGGTTTGTTACAATTGCTACCAACCGGGTCACAGGAAATTTGAGTGCCCGGAGTTGAATGAGAAAAAAAATGAGAAGGATGTGCAGATGGAAGCACAAAAGGCAAGGGCCAGATCTTTTCAATTAACCGCAACCGAAGTCAAGATAGAACCTGATGCCGTTTCAGGTATGTCTCTTGTGAATTAAATTTTAACACAAATTTTATTCGATATAAGTGAGATTGTATAAAGAATTAGTAAAATGAATTAAAAAGTGTTGAAACGAAATGACACCAGTAAAAGATGATCTACGGAATCATCATGACCCTCGGGATTATAAACCATGTAAGAGTTTAAAGGATTAAATGAACCACGTATCTGCAATAGAAAGGAATAAACTAAAAAGGGGATAAAGCCGAAAGAAATAACCTACGGGGTTAAGCAAAAGAACCTACGGGTCACTTGGGGTAAACACGCGAAAAATGGTTACAATTCCCCGTGTACTATAATAGCGGAAAAGAATAAATTCTTGTCGTCAATACCCGAATATGAGTAATTGACATGAGTTAAAGAGATAGACGTTAAACTAAGATTTAGTTTTAGTAAGAAACAACGCTTAACAAATATGAATATTATGGGATAAATTAGAAAAATAGTTGATAACAAAGAATATAGGTCTTAACACCGATAGGTGTAAGACGATACGTTAGAAAGAAGATTTTGATAATGAAAAGTTTGTAAAAAACTTAAACATGACGTGATGCGGTGCGATCATAATCATAAAAGTGACATAGAATATAATCAAGTTGTAGCGCAAGTTACGGGACAGGAGATCATAAAACTCACATAAGTCCGAATATGATGAAGGGATAAATCCAAATTTACGAGGCATGAGGTGACGGTGACTAATCAGTCTAACCGATAAGATCACCCAAGGTCAAAATAGTGTTGTAATTTACATAAAACACTTGGCAATATAGGGTGATATAGAATAAACATGTTGACGAACTCGTACCATTGAATGGTCAAGTGGCAATTGGGTCGACTGGGCTGCAAGTTAAGAAATACAGGACACAAGTTAAAGTCCATGAGGACTTATGCATGAAAGGCGCATGCGTCTAGGCAAATGATAACTTTCGACTAAAAGAAATAAGGTCTGAAAAACGAAATTAAGATGGTTAGGCCTAAATCAGGGAACTACTTAAGGAAGGTTTTGGGGACGAAACCCTTTTTAAGGGGGGTGGACTTGTAACACCCCGAAAATATAAAACTTTATATTAAAATTATAAAGTATATAATAAACGAAAATAAATTAACTAGGAATAAACAACCTAGTTAGTCATAAGTCTAGTTATAACAAGAAACTTGATTAAAACATCTAAAGTTTAACTTGGCATTAGTAGGAGGGCCAAAGGTGTTAAATAGGAAAACTAGAAATAATAAAACAAAAATTAAAACCCCAAACACAAAAAAAAAATGTGTGTCTGGTTCGATTGAAACCCAGGGGCAACCAGGAGATCCCCTCAAACCCTAGTTCATGTTATTTTCCTCAAATTGAAGGCTCAAATCAAGTCCAAATCGAAATCTGAACATAGATTCGTGATCACCTCGTCAAAGGGATCATAAGGTATGCCAAATTAGGTTGTTTTGATTCAACTCAAATTCCTTGCATGTGATAGAAATCGAATGTTTAGCTTAATTTTGTGATGTATTGACTAAATTAGATGTGATATGATGTCTAAGGACAAACCCTAGATGATTTCTTGACAAAATCTTGCATGATGCTTGTAGGGTTTCATAATCACCATTGTAGGTGATAGATGAGCTTGAAAAAACTTGATAAATGCTAAAATTATAACTCTTGTTCTAGCACAATCTAAATTTAAGAAGTAATTTCAGAAATATTGATGTTAGGATATGTACAAAATTGACTAATTGAAGTGAAATTAGATGATAATTACAAGTCATGAACTTGGTAATGATTATGAGAAAATCTGACCCGTTAGGTGTTTGTTGAAATGCCTAAGTAGGGATTTAAATGTTAAAAATAGGATGAAAACGCAGATTTGATTATTGTTTATAATGATGCGTTAATAATCATGAAAAGAGTTCTAAACCAATTGTAAATTGAACTCTCTAGGCCAAGAGTCCGGATCGTTAAGCGGACAAGTCGGAGGGAATACGCGTGGGAAAGGTGTGCTCTAAAGGTACGGAATTTACCGTTTCGCTACATTATGTTTAATTGTTAGTCTTATGTTGTTATATTGAAATTTGGTAAAACAAGATACACCAATATGTCACGGAAGTGACAAAGTGCCTTAAGCAAGTAAACGGGTCAAATCATGTGTTAGAAATAGAGTTTGGAATGTTTGAAATGGTGGTCTCCATTCGGCATCCAAACGAGTCAAAGCAAATTGAATGTATGCTTGTCAAACAGTATTAAAAGCATGTTTAAATCCTTGAAACAAGCATGACGATTTTTGCATAAGCAACCCTTGGGAGGGAAGCGAAACGTCATAATCGGAGAATCCGGGATTGGGTAAATTGATTGTAGACATGAGATGACAAATAAACAAGATGTTGAACTTGTAGACAAACGGGTCGAATAAGCAAGGAATCGGATTATAAGCCGATTGTCTGTAAACTGAAAATTTTCAGGAATGGTGTTGAGAGACGCGTCCGTAATTAAATTACGGTCGCGTAGGAAAAAGAATCGGTTAAATCGGACGCCCGAGTTAAAAGTTATGCCGATTTAAAGTTTGGAACTTGTAAAAATAGTGCTGGGTCAAATTAGCAGCTCAACACAACAACAATCTGTCGAAAATGGATGCTAGCGCTACGCCACGACCCCCTGGCGCTACGCCACGGCGGTGGCGCTACGCCACGACCCCCCTGGCGCTACGCCAGCACCTAGAAACGAGATTTTCTTGTTTTTTTTTTATACTTTGAGTATGGAACTTGTTTATACTTGGTGTTTAAAGTGTCAAACTAATACTTTTAAATGGTTTTGACCGTAGGTGAATATGGAACCAAATCCGGATGGTGATCAAGCTATTATCAAGAACCGAACGCACTAAACGAAGCTTCCGCACTTGATCTATTTACTCTTAGCATTATGTAGATACTTGAACTATGTTTTCAAACGTAATCTAGTAGATACTTGAAGTTATGTTTTGTATGTCTAATGGATATTTTCCTTTTAATGGAAACTTTCAAGATCAAATATGATCTTTTAATGAAGAAACTTTTTGTAAACTCGATATTTTAGTATGAAATACTTGTTTTGTATCATTAATCTTGTTATAAAAAGCTGGGTCTTACACACAGTCCGCACAGTTTGTTTTATAATGTGAAGGGGATAGAATTTATTAAATAAACTTAAGATAATTTTGATTAGGTCAACACATAAACACATAAGCACAAAATTGTTTTCTTTGTTATTAATTTGTTATCAGTTTGTTATTAATTGTTATTAACTTGTTATCGATTTGAACATGGGTATTCAAGGTACACCAGCAACCCAGTCGATGGACTTCAACATCCTCAAGAATCTATCTGAAAGATAGGACGACCTTCCAAAAATTCGATTTCGTTTACAAAGATACGTAACATTCGAATTGAGGTACACAACAATTGAGGACTTACGAAAATACCCTTAGGTACCCTATTAAGGATTTATAGTGGTACTTTGGGCATTCGTCCAAAGTTGTAACTTGCGCCTTGTACTTCGTTTCCTTGGAAGAAACGGGTACTTAGGATTCTCGTGGAAAACACAAGAGATCATAAAATGGAAGAATTTTGGGGGTAGTTTGTTCTTCTAGGAATACGATTCCATGATTGTCGGTATTGTAGGGGATATGTTGTTTATACATGCAACCACATAAATACATCGCAATGTAAATAAAAGATTTATTTACAAACAACAACAACAACTGTTTCATAGACCTTGACAACAAGAGAGAATAATACATAAAGCTTGATTATTTCTAAACAGCGTTGTTTTCCAGCCGGTCAGATGCTCATCCCTGCGCTGGATTTGCATTAGCAAGCTTTGGGCAATTCTTTCGGAAATGGCCCATCTCGCCACAGTTGTAGCAAGACCCCGGTGGAAAACGAGCTTGAGCAGGATTGTTGCCAGCTTGATTTGGTGCAGCTGCAGCTGGGCAAACTCTTGCTGTATGACCTATAAGTCCACAATTTTGGCATTTGCGGCACTTTACACTGGCATGATGATGAAGGCTACATTGGTTGCACAAGGGTGCAGTTCCGTTGTATGGCTTCCTAGCAGGGGGTTGAGCTGGTTGGTTGGGGACAGCTTGATCATTGTGAGCAACCACGGCGAAGTTCTGAGAAGCCTTTTGCTTCTTGGTCTTCTTGGAGGATTCAGTCTGCTCATCCTTCGGTTTCGATTCCTCGATCGGTTTCTTGTCGCCTTTCCGGAAAAGTTTACCTTTCCTGATCTGAGATTCCGTTAAGGTAGCGGATAGCTCAATGGCCTGTCTAACTGTAGTGGGATTGTTACCAGTAACAATGTCTTGTACTGAGTCAGGGAGGCCATCAATGTACTTTTCGATTGCCTTATCCAAAGGCGTAACCATGCTTGGGCATAACAGACTTAACTCCTCATAACGGTCCGTGTAAGCTCGATGCTCACCACTATCTTGCTTAAGATCGTCGAATTCCCTTTCCAATGCCCTAATCTCATGACGAGGACATAATTCCTTCATCATTAGAGCTCGAATCTCTTCCCAGGTTTGAGCCAGTGCCACGTTGGCACCCCTATCTCTCATCACACCATTCCACCATGTTAAAGCTCGTTTCTCAAAGACACTAGATGCGAATTCAACATTTCGCTCGTTTGGACACTGAACATGCCTGAAGGTGTTCTCTAGACTCTCAAACCATTGCAGAAGTGCGGTTGCTCCTTGAGACCCAGAAAATTTTGATGGCTTGGCTGAGTTGAACGTCTTGAAGTTACATGGAGCATTATTGTTGTTATTGTAGGCTTCGTTAACTTGAGCAATCACGGTTGGGAGTACAACAGCCATCTGTTGCGTAATGATAGCTGCCAGTTCTTCATTAGGTATCTGATTGTCGCGTCGTGGAGGCATTCTAAAAGAGGAAGCATGAGAGAAAACAAATGAAATGGCATTGGGTAAGAATAGGATGATACAATTATCGACCAAAAAGGCATGGGTGACAGTCATTTGTTCGAACCACGAGGCAAACAAACGACGCACAAAAGCTGAATCAAAGTAAATAGGTCCTCATAATGTATCGCGAAGACATGCTTTAGCCTATAAGTGGACACTCACCCCAAGAGTTCCCAGGTAAGAGTGACTGGTCCGATTATGTGGATTTGTACGAACACTCTAGCCTTAGACATAAAACTCAGGATACAGGCATCCACCCTTCCGGATTGCACGTGTTCACATTAATAAGACCCAAACTTTGACGAGATTTTGAAAACTTTGAAGATTCAAAACCTTATAAGAAATCATCCTAGAACAGATGATTGGTTTTCAAAGCGGATTTGAAATTTGTGTTCTTGTTGTGGTTGTCACCTAAGGATTAGTGACGGTATTGTTTTAAGATCTAAACACAAGAATCTTGTGTTAGGGTCCTAGGAAGGTTATAGACTAGGTCAAAGAATTACTAATAACCTAATTCCCTATAACCATGAGCTCTGATACCAACTTTTCTGTCACACCCCGACCGCGTCAAAACAACAAACCGCGGCGGAAACGTCGGGGAGTGTCGTAACAGAATCATTGTTTCACAACACATGGTTTAAAGTTATGTTTTATGGAATTAAATGTATTACATTGCAATGAAATTAGAAACAAAACATAAATAGACTTTCATTGTTATTAAGTCACTAAGGCCTCGTCCATTCCTATATGAGCATGCATCAATATCATCATCAACCAACATCAACTATTGTACCTGAAACATATGTGAAAATACGTCAGCATAAAAATGCCGGTGAGTACATAGGTTTTATGAGAGTATCGGATTCATGGCTCGTTTACATGTTGCAATACCTCAATAGACTTCAAAAGTAAAAAAAAACCTTGTTTTGAAAAGTGTATAGTATTGCAACGTAATTAACCAACTCAAATCAAGTTGGTTATAGTTTATAAAATCTCGTAGCCATGATTCTTAACCCAAAACATGTGTTTAATTAGACCAAATTGTAAATTGTTCTTGTTATAAAACTCGAGTGGTTTATATTGTTAAAAAAACCTTGTAATATAACTTTGTTTTAATAACATTTGCCCAAGTGATCTAGATAACGCAACGATATATAATGTGTTAAAAGCACTTATATATAAGAAGTACCAGCGGCGTATCCACCATGCTTTTATCACATTACACCCGCTCTATGACCTAATAACTTCCCTAACCCAACGGTTCAAACAGTTCAAATAGACCAAACAGTTCCAAACGGTTCACATAAATCAAACAGTTCCAAACGGTTCACATTTGCCCAAGTGATCTAGATAACGCAACGATATATAATGTTTTAAAAGCACTTATATATAGGAAGTACCAGCGGCGTATCCACCATGCTTTTATCACATTACACCCGCCCCGTTACCTAATCACTTCCCTAACCCAACGGTTCAAACAGTTCAAATAAACAGTTCTAAACGGTTCACAACAATCAGTTCCAAACGGTTCCCATGGATCATTCAGTTCCAAACGGTTCACAACAATCAGTTCCAAATGGTTCAGGTAAATAAAACAGTTCTAAACGGTTCAATATATACCACAACATTTGTTTAAAAGACTCAAAATCATTTAGCACATATGAATCACCCCAAAACAGTTTAAAACGGTAAAAGAGGGGAACTATGTACTCACTTGAGGATGCTTAGAAGTCTTGAATAACAACCAAGCAAAGCTAGAGGGATCACGGAAATCAAACGACACCTAATATAGGTAACTACATTAATAACCGGACCTAAATCGGAAGATCGGATAGGATGAGGTTTCGTAAACCAAATGAGTATTGGAACTCATGTGATATGGTTTAACAAAGCCTACATACTAAATCGAAACCTAACCTAAGTGCTTACGACCCATTACGACCCGTTTAGGTAGCTTACGCTACTTTAATGCGTCATTCGCGTAAAACGCGTTCGGAACGCCTAACTAGTCCTATGACAAGTATTATATGCCTAAACATGTTTAAATATGTTTCATAATCAGTAAAGTGACAAAATTTTAAGTTACATATGCTTAAATACCAATTATGCATGAAAAGGGCATTTTGGTCATTTTACCTAAGGCATATAAACAACCTATCATACAACTAATTAAACTAAGTGACCATAAGGTATAACCTCGGAAGGTTATTCCCTATACAACTATGGGTCCAAGCAAAGGGTCCAAGCAAAGGGTCCAAGCAAGGAAATCTTGATTCAAATTGCTCAGCTATGAAGTGCTAAACCCCAACTTAGAGCAATTGAATCAGATTTTGTGAGGAACAAGAATGAAAGCTTGGGTATTTATAGAAAACCCATAACCGTTAGGATCGTTCCTTGTAAACCGTGCTTGCATCATGACCTTACACTTGGGCCCAAAGTTTTCAATACAATGGGAATGCTAAAAACCATCAAAATTCAGCCCATAGAGTGCAAAACTTTGGGTTAAAAACCATCAAAACATCAAAAATGGACCCGATGCAATGTTTCTGTCTGCAGGTCTATCACACCCCGCATAGCTTTACTCTTCAGCTTGCGCGCCCCGCCTAGCCATCTTTGGCAGATTGTCAAAAATGGTCCCTGCATGTCCAAAACTTGATTTCGATGCATTTTTGACACGTTTAAGCCCTGTTAACCTCATTTCAAGGCTCTAAAATGAAGTTAAAGTATAGGGAACTTAAAATACGCTCAAAAACATCTCGTATGTCGGTTCGTTTGGTCGTACGGTTGAGTTGTTCGGTTAATTACGACGAAACATGAACGGACGCGAAAAACGATCCAAATTACGCGACGAATGGAATTTTATCAAGCCAATCACTAAAATAAAATATTCTAATGATTACATAAATTTTTGGATGTCCGGATATATTCAGAACGTAAGATATGCGCGAAAATGCAAACTTATGCACTTTTTGACGCTTTTAGTCCCTATTGACCAAAAAGTTTATTTTTGCGCACCAAACACCTCAAAGCCTATTTCTAAGCTATGTAAAGGATATTTAGGGCATATTTAACTTATGATCAAGTTCCGGAATGTCCGTTATCATTCAATTCGGTATACTTTTGCAGTTTAATGCAAATAGTCCCTGTGATCGAATAAACTTGATTTCGCCACACCAAACCCTCCAAAACTTATTTCTAAGTTATGTAAAGGTTATTTAAGGTATGTTAAGCCTATGCCATTGTTTCGGAGTGTTTGTTGCATTAAACTGGTTATATTTACGCATCAGTTCGCGTATAACCTACTAGAAAACGATTTAGAGCTTGAATCGAACAAGAATTGATAGGTGCAAATGATACACATATTTATAAAAATCCCAAGTATGAAACAGAATATTTCATTGATTTGGTATTTGTTTGATGGTCGTAGAGACACAGATGTCACATTTCTCGATAGAACATTTCCTGTAAAAGTCAGCCAGCAAGTTATTGTATCTGGGTTTTCTATTTATCTTGCAGCCTTTCCTAAATACACTGGGTTTAAAGTTAACTTGGAAACCCACATTGCTTGGCCCATTAAACATATCGATCGGCCCCTTGCTGATTGTCTCAGATATATTATTATTTCCCCTCTCACAACATTATCCTTTTCATTAAATAGCATACTTCCAAACCTAGGGAATTGACAAGTCGCCTCCCTCTTTTCCTGTCCAATCCCCTATCCTTCTCCATTCCAATCCTCGAAACCATCAACAACATTAACCTCAATTGATGTTTGAACTTCTTGACCGTTGTTCGACCTCGCCGCATGGATCTCGCCGGAACTCTTTTTTTCCACCGATGGACTGACGCCGGCCGAACCCTCCATTGTCTCCGTTGTATCGGAAAAGCTATTATTCAGTTCAATCCTAACCTTCTCTGAATCTCTTTTTCCGTCATACCCTATGTTACCCATCGACTGTTCATTAACATCCATGTTTGTAATATTATCGGGATCGTTAATGTTCTGAACAGACAAGTGATAACTACTATCACCGGTTGTCGGAGTCGGGATTTCCCCGTGATTAACATTCGTCGGCGGTTTTTTCCGGTCATCCACTCCCACGACCTCCTCCATGTTTCTAAATTCACTGTTAATCTGCACGTTATTATCTATCTTCTCTCCTGCACGTTGGGACCCACCGGTTTTACCATTATTCGATAACTATTCCCATTCGTCCTCTTCCTCCGGCCGGTTATTCGAATCTTCGACGGAGTCCGACACTCACTCTTCTCTTTCTTCCTCCACCCACACCCTGAACCTCTTTCCTTCCCGTTTTAAAACCACTTCCTCTTCGATCCTTTTTACCGAGTCCGCGATAACTCCCACGCGATCAAAAGAGAGATTTTGGTCTGTTGGTTCCAACTGAGACACATGAATAACACTACCGTCGCATCTACCGATGGATTCGAACACTTCATTGGTGGCCAAATGTGTCACAGCCCCCGACCCCTGCCCGGAGCGGGTGCCACGGGACTCTCAGAGCTGGTGGTATCGGTGTTTATTTATTTTTTAGCGGAAAACTTTCATCAGAACCGTAGTTAGGAAATGTTTTATCAGAGTTAAAACACCAAACTTTGTATAATAAACAAATGGGACAAAACCCAAGTTTTCATTACAATATATTTATAGGGATAAACCCTAGTTTATTCAAAAGAAAAAACTCCTTTTTATTTAGGTAATTTTTATAGCCACTTTTCCAAGCCTTCAGTGCTTTCCAGCTGGCTTCTAATAGCTTCACATTAAGTTACCTGAAACGCGTTTTAAAACATTTTATCAGCAAGAAATACTGGTGAGTGCATCCCAGTTTAATCAAAACAGTTTTATCACTTTACAGTATTGAGGGCATCCGCAATTACATTTGCTTATATCTATCCAATTACCCCTTTTCTGGTATTGTCAATCCTGACTTGTGGTCATGCTACTATTCCAATAGTAATGAGTTTCAAGTAATCTATACAAAACCCCAACATACCGGTAGTAATGGTAGAATCACAAATACTCATTTACTGTTAAGTGTAATTTAAAACAATTGAGGTTTCGGTAAAGCATTTTGACTCACGAAAGTAATTTATCAAAAAGGTGACAAAAAGAGCATGTACTCACATTGATCACTTAGGTAAAACTAAGGCTTCCTGGTGTATCTCCTGGTTATTATCTATTAAAATTAAACAATGCACACGTGTTAGTAAAATAACCCAAATCACATTAACCGTACAACTCGAGACAGAACTCCAATGACTGAGTCAGACAGAACCTTGACATGCATTACGGAGTCCTAGATCAATCGGGTGTAACACGAGACATAACTCCAACGACTGAGTCAGGCAGAGCCTTGACATGCGTTACGGAGCCCTAAATCGATCGTGTAGGGTAACAAGCAGGGTTATAATACTTACAACGAGGCTGAGCTTCGCTTTATAGTGGGTATTATGTCCAGGTATAATAATTGCTATCAGAAGTTGAGAGAGTTTTAGAAATTTTGAACGAATTCAAATGAACTCGATCGATCCTATTTATAGGCTTGTCGTATGGCGGCTCGCGGCCCGCGAAGGAATCAGCTAACTCTCTCGCGGCCCGCGAGAGAGTAGACTAGGGTTTAGGGTTGATAGGTCACCGAGTATAGCTTTGCCACATGTCGACACATGGCGCTTTGGTTTGTCCGGCAAGTTACTGGGCTTCGCGCCCCGCGACACATATGGCTAATGTCACGGCCCTCGGCCCCGGTTTGACCTGGTCCAGAGCCGCGAGGCAGGAAATCCGATGGTATCTAATTAAGTGATAGCGGAAGTCTTTTTAAACAGGATCGATTAATATTAAAACTGCTCGTATATATATATAATATAGGGATAAATCCCATAATTTACAATAAAGTGATTTCACTGGGAAATCTTTATTTCTCAAAACATGTTTCTTTATTTATTTACATTGAGCCACTTTTCTAAGCTTGTAGTGCTTCACAGCACTTTTCCTGTGCTCATAACAGATCACCTGAAACATGTTTGAAAAAGGTTTTGTCAGCGGGAAATACTGAGTGAATCATTCTATTTTGCATAATGATGCATAGTTATTAATTACAGCATAAGAGCGATTACAATGGCTTCTATCTTATTTTTATCTGGCGTCCTGTCACAATGGTGACATGTCACAATGGTGACGATGGTCATACCACTATTAGGTCAATGAACCTAAATAGTGATGATTATCCCTAGTAGGTCAATGAACCTAACTGGGATTATCCCGGTTATGTCAATGAACGTAACCGGAAGCAAATTAGTAATGTGCACAATACCCCACTAGCCAGTAATTCAAGATATCCATGACTTAGTCCCTGTAATTATAACCTTGAAAATAATTTGAGGTATTGTAAAAATAGTTGATAAAAAGAGAATGACTCACATTGTAGATTTAACGAGCAGAGTATAAGCCTACTGATTAGCCTTGATTAACCAAATTTTAAATAATGCACACACAAACAGGTTAGTAACTAATACAGCAGTTACAACAATTCACGAGATTAAACCCTCACAACGATTTAATAGTGCAATACTTAACAATTCAGCAGATTCACAACGAATGACAGAGTATAGTCCGAGTTCGAACAGCACTCAAACATTCAAGTCGAAATCACGATGAATAACAAAGTATAAACTCAATTTGAGCGGCACTTAAACAATCGTTGGATAGTTATAATCGATCGGACGTTGAATCGTAATAGCGATCGAGTTATTACCCTGATTGCGGCAGCAATTAGTGATCGTGTATGTTAATTGTAGTAATCGGACCAACTCTTAGAGAATATAACGAATTTTCTCGTCGCTCAAACTCCAGAAACTAAGTGCCAATGTCTGCTATTTATACACCGATTTTGACTATCTTACGGACCGTAACAATATTCCCTTACGGTCCGTAAGGGATAAATAAAATTGATAGGGTAGCCACGTGTGGGACTAGGCCTGCTGAGTCAGTAGTTTCGTAAATTTTAAATTTTGACAGCATGTTATGTAGATAATCGTTAACTAGGAAATACCCCCCCTGAGTTTTAGGGGCCCTGATCCTGATTCTGATTGTTCTGAAAATTTTAGGGTTTGCGCAGAATCACTGGGGTGTCTTAATTAGGGTTTCTTATTGGACAATTAAAATAATAAATATGACTTTTTGATGAGAGTTGTTACATTCTCCCTACCTTAATAAAAATCTTGTCCTCGAGATTTACTGGAATAATTGAGGATACCTTCGCTTCTTTTCGAATTCCAGTTCCCAAGTGTATTCAGGTCCTCGTTTTGAATCCCACTTGACTTGAATTTAACACTAATCATTTGTGTTTTGAGAAATTTTATCTTTCTATCTTCTATCTGAAGAGGTTTCTCTACAAATTTTAATTGTTTCGTTTACCTGTATATCTTGGAGAGGTACTACCAAAGGTTCGTATGATAGACATTTCTTGAGATTGGATACATAAAATACATCATGTACTCCAACTAGCTCTCCTGGTAGTTGTAAACTATAAGCAACTGGTCCTATATGTTGGATTACTGGAAATAATCCTACGTACCTTGGACTTAGCTTTCCTTTCTTACTCCTTTCCAAGGAGATACTTTCAATTACATTTTGTCTCCAACTCGAACTCCAACGGCTTTCATCTATTATCTGTATAATTCTTCTGGCGATCTATAGCTGTCTTCAGCCTTTTCTTCGTAATACTGAATATCACAATCGTAGTCACTTAGGATTTTCATCCATCTCCTTTGCCTCATGTTTAACTCTTTTTGCCCAAATATATATCTTAAATTCTTATGATCCGTATAGACAGTAAACTTACTTTCACACAGATAATGTCTCCAAATTTTAAGGGCAAAAATTATGACTCCTGATTCTAAGTTATGAGAGGTATAGTTTCTTCGTTCTTTTTCAACTATCTTGAAGCATACGCAATTACCTTATTGCGTTGCATACACATACATCCAACTCCTAGTTTTGAAGTATCA
Source organism: Helianthus tuberosus (assembly GCA_030545235.1). Taxonomy (NCBI): domain Eukaryota; kingdom Viridiplantae; phylum Streptophyta; class Magnoliopsida; order Asterales; family Asteraceae; genus Helianthus; species Helianthus tuberosus. The sequence goes on along the minus strand of CM060381.1, from coordinate 22,630,679 downwards.
CCATATACTTTAAAATCTTCTGTTCCTTCTGGTAAGGCTAGGTTTTGGTTAATTTATGCTTTAAGATCCTAAAGGCTTCTTCTTGTTTAGGTCTCCATTCAAACTTAACTGTTTTACAGGTTAGGTTAATAAATGGTATAGCTACCTTAGAAAATTTTCTTAATAAACCGTCTATAATATCCGACTAAACTTACAAAACTTCTAATTTCCATTGCGGATTGCAGAACCTTTCATTTGATAATATCTTATCAGAATTTATGTGAATACCTTCATGATTCATTATATGAACTAGAATTGCACTTTTGGCAGCCAAAATTCACATTTTGAGAATTTGATGTAAAGCTTTTCTTTTCTTAACACAGTTAAGAGTGCATGCAAGTGCTGACAATGTTCTTCCTGACTTTTGGAATAAATAAGTATATCGTCGATGAAGACAGTTACAAATTTATTTAAATATGGTTTACAGATTCTATTCATCATGTCCATGAATGCTGTAGGTGCATTCATTAATCCGAAGGACATGACTTGTAAACTCATAATGACCATTCCTAGTTCTGAAAGCAGTTTTAGGTATGTCTTTATACTTTCAATTGATGATATCTGGAACGTAAGTCGATCTTAGAAAATATCTATTTCCCTGTAATTGATCGAATATCATCAATTCTAGGTAATGAGTATCGATTCTTAATTATAACCTTATTCAATTCCCTATAATCAATACACATTCTCATATAATCATCTTTTTTCTTAACAACCAATACTGTACTAACTGATAAGGTGCCTTTGCTATTGATATAATTAGATGAATCCTAAATTCCACCTCCCTATCTGATGGTAATCCTGTAACTCTTCTGGGAATACATCTGAGTATTCTGAATACTACAGAAATTCCTTAAGTTCTTTATCTTTAGTATTAATGATTACTGAAATCATATATATTATTCCTTGCTTTCGTTCATAATTAACAACTTTCATTACCAATATGAATTTTATGGGTTTACATGGCTTATCTCCTGTAATCATTATTACTTCTCCAGTGGGTGCACAAATTTCTATGGAATTCTTATTACAGATAATTCGAGCATAGTTGTTTACTAATCAATTCATTCCTAACATAACATCGAATTCAACCAATATGGTTGCATGAAATTTATGACTTAAAAGTTCTATCTCTATGTTTTGCAGAACCTTATTTATTTTAACTAAATTCCCATCTGCCGTTTCTACTGTAGAAATTTATCTAATGCTGATTAACGGTAAGTTAAGAGTTTGGCAGAGTAAAGTATTTATAAAACTTTGGTTTGCACCAGAGTCAAATAATACTTTTGTGTAAACGTTGTAAACTAAGAACGTACCGGCTATCACATCTGGAATCATCTCGGCTTCTTGAGTAGTCAAATGGAAGGCTCTTACATTCCTTTTTGCTCCTTCTGCAGGTTTGGCTTTATTGTCAAATGGTTTATTCAGTTTTGGACAATCTGGCCTAAGATGTCCAGCTTCTCCATAGTTGTAGCAGACTGAAAATTTCTTCCTCCTGCAGTCTTCTTCTTGATGCCCTGGAATTTTGCAAAAATTGCAATATCCTTTGCATCTTCCAAAATGCTTCCTTTTGCAAAAATTGCAAAATGGGCTAGTAGAAGATTGCCCATTCCCTCCTTTCTTGAAATTGTTATGGTTACCTGAACAGAATTCTTGGGTAATCTTTTGGGCTACTTCCTTCCTTCTATTTTCTTCTCTTGTCCGTACTAGTTCGTCAGTCAGAGTATTGGCTAATTCCACTGCATCATCAATTGTGCGAGGTTTCGCAGCCTTGACAATATTACGGATTTCGGAAATTAATCCCCAAATATAACGAGAAATAAGTATCGGCTCTGGCGAAGCCAGGGTTGGTACCACTCGAGCATACTCGAAGAATGTTGAAGTATATCCTCGACAATCTACATCCACCATCCGGTGGGTTAGAAACTTATTTGTCATTTGTTCCTTTTCATACTCGGGACAGAATTTTCTTTCTACAAAGCTCTTAAATTCTTCCCAGTTCATAGCATACGCCATCCTTCTTCCTTTTGCTTGTAACACCGTATTCCACCATTCTAGCGCCCCTTCTTTGAAAAGATTTGATGCGTACATGACCTGATCATCCTGAGCACATTTACTTATGGCAATTACTGCCTCGGTTTTCTCTAACCAACGCAGTGCCGCAGTCGCTCCTTCATTGCCTGCAAACTCAGTGGGTTTACATGCAAGAAATTCTTTGTAAGTGCAACCAGGTGTTGCAGCTTGCAAAAATGATACCCCCAATTCAGCAATTAAAAAGAAATATTCAATTTCTGTGGAATATGCAAACCCATATTAAGTTACTACACTTGTGTGGAATGCTTGTAAGTTTGCATTTTAAACATCTTTTTTTATTTTTGTAGACCCGTTGGAGGTGGGATCCGGCAAGCGAGCAACTCATACATGAAGGGTTTATTAACGTGCTAAAGACACGTTATAGTGACATAATGAGGCATTTGAGAATAACCTCCACAAGGATGGCATCAGTCGTTCGACCAGATATGGATCCAAAAAATTATATACAATTTGACATAATTCGTGATTATCCGCCTCATTCAATGTCTCTTGAAGTATGGCGTGAATTGTGTAGGGTAAGCGAGTTAGTACCTTTTTTTTCTTATCATTATTGCCTTTAACATATGATACACACATATACATACACACTCTTTATAGCGTTGGAACACAACTGGTTGGATTAACAAGTCCAAGAGTGGGTCAAGAAACCGCAGGAGCGCTGATACGAGTGGGAAGTCATCGCGACACACAGGTGGATCAATGGGATATGCTGAGCGTCGTGCCCGAATGGTAAGCTAATCATACTTGTAATCTTAAATAATTGGTTTTACTTCAACATTTAACATTAACTGCACTCTATTTTATGTAGAAAAGGAAAATGAACGAGGAACCCAATTTTAAACAAATATTTCTGGAAACCCACCTCACTAAAGAATGCAAACAAAATTTATGGGACGGGGAGATTGACATATATAACTTGGAGGAATTGAAGTTTTGTACGAAACGAGCCAAAAAAGTATATGTAAGTTATCTTTATTATTTGAGTATTATTTTGCTGTTATAGTTAACTCTTATTATTTTGGGATTTTTACATATATTCCCTTATGTAATAAATGATCTTAGTAGGGGAAAATATGTAAATGATCGTATTATTTTTATATAATTTTCGTATCTATTGCAGTTACAATCACGTTGTTTTGATAAATTGTAGGGGGATTATTTGAGTGCGATGGAAAATGTTTACGGGCCGAACTTCAGTGAGTATCCAGATGACCTTGTGGTGTGGGCACGTGTGATTGGAGAAGGTCGCACGCGTCGTGTATACGGGATAGGATCTTCGGATCTAAATTACTTAGTGACCGGGACATCTTCTTCTGCCGGGTCTGCACCATCGCAAGCAGAGTACCAACGGTCTCAAGAAGAGGTATATTTATTACCATTTGGCATTACTAAATGTTAAAAATGTTGGTTCTTGTCACTAAGCCGACCCAACCATTTGATAGTTCAACTTTCACATACTAAGATCTCACTAAGCAGACCCAATGGGATGGTTATGTTTTGCAAGATCTAACAGTTTGGTTCGCGGTTTTACCAAACCGTGAATACCCTAGTATGTATGTATATAGAATGTATGCATGCATTATTATCTTTGAAAATTAAACTAATAAACACCTTATCTTTTGCCTCAAAATATTTCTTTATATAATGTATTTACTAATTATAACTATATATATTTTAACAACTTTTTAGGCTCAAGTTATGCGAACCCGAATGGTTGATCTTGAAGCTAGGGTTGAAGAAGAAAGGAATCTAATTTTATCTCGTCTTGAAGAAGAAAGAAATCTACTTGCAACTCGTCTTGATGACGAAAGGAAAGCAAGGGAAGAACTTCAAAAACAACTTCAAGAGTTTATGAAGAATTGGCGTCCTCCCTCTAATTAGTTGTAGTTTTTTATATCCTTTTGGAATTACGTTGAATTGTATTAGCTTACGGTTTAAACATATTGGAACTTGCGTTGTAACGCATGATTTTTGAATTTATGTCATTGTAACTTCGGTGAATTTTGTAAAACAGGTTTTGGTATTGCAGATTATTTCTGAATTTTTTCGCTAGAAATTTGCAGAAATATTATTTATTTTTTTGCAGTTTTTTTAATTTAATAAATTTGGTGGTTGGAAATGTGTGACAACATAAATAGCTTTTGTCGGAAAACGGTCAAACATAGTAGACCTTTTTTCTTTATTTTGTCAGAAATTTGTCACAAAAGATACTCAGTTTCCTCGGAAATTTGTAACAACACTTCTTATTTATTTGTTGGAAATTGGTCACAAAAAATACTCAGTTTCCTCAGAAATTTGTAACAACACTTCCAATTTATTTGTAGAAAATGGGTCACAAAAAATACTCAGTTTCCTCGGAAATTTGTAACAACACTTCTAATTTATTTGTAGGAAGTGGGTCACAAAAAAAACTCAGTTTCCTCGGAAATTTGTAACAACACTTCTAATTTATTTGTAGGAAGTGGGTTACAAAAAATACCCAGTTTCCTAGGAAATTTGTAACAACACTTCTAATCTTTTTGAAGGAAGTGGGTCACAAATAATGTTGTATTAAAATTTGTTAATTTTTTTGTTTTTTTATTTTGGTCGGAAATGTGTAGCAAAAAAAAATAAATCCTAAAAGATAATAATTAAATATATTGTAGGAGATTCGTAGCAATTTGCGACGTACTAGTTTCGTAGAAAATGTGTAGGAAGTTGCGTAGGAAATGAGTTGAAAACAGGTTTCCTACGAGCTGTTTTCCTACATCAAGTGTTTGTCATAAATGCGCAGAAAAACCAGTTTTATGACGCATTTCCTAGGAAAACTGGTGTAAGAAGTTTCAGATTTTCTAGTAGTGTTTGAACTACAACCACATGTATCACTTTCCTCATCTTTCGGCTCCTCGGAATATCACTTTAATATTATTAAATAACTTCAACAATCTATAAAGTGTACACAAAATAACTTCAATCCATAGTTAAGTTGTCAACAAGTGGTTATAACTTTAGTATTATTAAATACTTTGACTTCTATTAATGCAAAATAACTTCAACAATCTATAAAGTGTACACAAAATCAATACTTTGACTTCTATTAATGCAAGATAACTTCGACAATCTATAAAGTATACCCAAAATCAAAGAATCCCACTTCTCACGCCTCACGCTTCTAATTCTATTTAAGCCTCTCTCTCTAATAAACTAGCACGATGATTTGCTTCTGAGTTTTTTAAAGGTTTCATTGATCATGGCAGATATAACTGGCGGTTCCACTTTTCCGGCAGCCGTATCTCGGAAACAAGCTTACTTCTCCGGCATGCGTATGAAGAATCCCGGCATACCAATATTCCTTTCTGTGTTTTTAGTCACCCTTTTTGTCACTGCAGACTTATTCACTCGTTGGGTTGATGTGGTAAGTATTTTATTTATCATACTTTTCTTTTATAGATATTATTATTATTATTATTATTATTATTAAAGTTTATATACAAATAAGCAATTCTTAACAAATGTAGGTTCAACGGTTGATACATTTGCATTAGTTTGACTGAATTTAATTATTTTTTAATTATTTTTACGTGATGATACAACATATTAATTTTAGTGGAAAAATGTATTCATATAGTCATGAGAAGTGATATCTATTTTTTTTTTATAACGTGATGCTTGATACGTGCTTTAAACAAATAAAATCAAATCAAATAGAATGAATCCATAATGTAAGGGAAATTGAAAGTAAAGACATTAATAATAATAATTAATATTCTATTTCTATTAAAAAAAACCTGCATGTGCCATTGATCCTGGATCTGTAAACATTAACATGAAGTATATATTTACTAAAAGAGTAATCTATACGGAAGAGAGTATATGACACTTATGTCCTTCCTTTATATCTTTTTACTAACATTTCTTGGTTTACATATTTTCTAAATAAAAACTATTACATATGAAGAGTCGTATATTAATACTTAAGAATCATAGGTGTTGGATAGTGTTGGAACAAGCGGTTTGGTTAATTCAATCGGTTTCAAATGTGAGCCAATTAAAGCTCATTCCATTTAATAAATTTAATCAAACAAACAAACATGTTAATTTGTAAAAGGACTGAGCAAGATATATCATTGATAAAAGAATAATAAAAGTTTTCTTACATATAATCTATCGTTTGTAAAAATAATAATATAAAGTTTGGTTTATAGCGATGAAGTTACATACAACCATGATAGAACCATAAAACACGATTATAGAAAAAACGTATCTGAATTATAAAATTGAGTTATATAAATGATCACAGCTGAACCATCATTTTCTCAGTTAGTGAAGTCATTTGGGTTTAATTATTTGATTATGGTTTGTTTGTTTATTTCTTTATTTTTTTCTGTTGTGGATAGACGATTTGAGACAAAAAAAAAAAAAAAATCTCACTCCCTTAATTCTATGATTAAAGATTAAAAAAACACTTACTTTTTAACTTTTCATTGATTTATATATTAATCAATCCAATAGATGTATGTGTGTGAGGTGGTTTGAATGCATCTTAGTTATAAAGTTAATTTTCCTTATATTCAAATATTATGTTTTCCATTCGGTCAATGTTTGTTATTTTGGTATATTTTCCCAAGAGCTGTGCAATATATAACCCATGTTATTTTTTTTTTTACCAAACACCATATTACTAAACACTAGAGTGGAGATCACAGGTTTAAATTTAGGCAAAGAAAGTTACTTAAATAATTGGTATAAAGTAGGGTAGGTGCAACTTTTGTTCAGAAAAGAAAAAAAAAAAAAAAACTAAACCAGTTCATGAATTATTTGGAATATTTTTATGGTTTCTTTTGTTCCAAATTTGATTGGGTGACCATTAGACTTTGATTTGTCTAACATATTTATATGTAGTTTAGGTAATATTTGTTTCTGCTTTAGGCATAATCCCATCCTATTATTCCGAAATAATAAACATAAAATTAACTTTATTTACACAATTAACAAATGAACTATTCTAGGAAAAAACTGCAACTAAACATAGAGGATTAATTTTTACAAAACCAATTGTAAAGCAATGAGAGAAATTCATAACTATTTGTACTTGTTAGTTTAAACATGTTGCATAAAATGGTTATAACCGCTTACCTACTCTTTTTTTGTTCTCATACTATCTTTTCAACACTATTTACTTGTGGTGTCAATCTTATTTATTTATAATTATAATCAGTTGTATATTTGATGCGTTCTATGAAACAATGTAAATAAAGAAAGATATTTATTTGAAATAATAAAAAATGATAAAATAAACATGTAGAGGAAAACAAGAAATGTACAAAGTGATTTTAAAGGAAGGGTGTGCCCATGGCTTTATAGTCTAGTGGTATTTTTGGAGTGAGATAAGCCTTTGAGACATATAGGTCCTGAGTTCGATTCCCACAAGTGAGGTTTTTCTCATATTTATTGGGTTTCCTCCTGAATTTGTGTATAGTATAGGCATTATACCTAGTTGAGATAGATATTAGGGGTGTTCATCGGTTCGGTTTATGGTTTATGGTTTATTTGGTTTATTCGGTTTTCAAAATTTTGTACCCCAAACCAAAAACCAAACCAAACCAAATAAGGAACATGCAAACCGATCCAAACCAAACCAAATTCAATTCGGTTTGGTTTCGGTTAGAAACCAAATAAACCAAATCTAACCAAATTCTACTTAAGTATTTTTTTTTCCTAATTTATATTTATGTTTGTGTTCCAACTTCCGAACATCACAACTAATTTACACCCAACAATATATGAATACAAGATAGTTTTATTGCGAAATAAAACAAACACATCCATAAAGTAGTAGTAGACACAACCACAAAGTTAAAGTTTCAAAACATAGATCATAGAAACTATTGGATGACTTAAAGAGTGGTTTTAAGTTGGGCTTTTAGATTTACATTTGGTATTTTAGACTGCATAAAAATAACTATTTTAGGCTAATATGACTTATAAAATATTATTATTTTTATTTAATAATTAATTAAGTTAAATGGTTTATTCGGTTATCCAAATAAACCGAATAAACCAAATAAAATAAAATGTGGATCCATAAACCGAACCAAAAACCATATTCACAATTCGGTTTCGGTTAGAAACCAAACCAAAAACCGAAATCGTTATTCGGGTCGGTTTATTTGGTTACGGTTACGGTTTACGGTTTTTATTTGGTTATGGTTTTTTTCTGAACGCCCCTAATGGATATGATCGGGTGGTTCCGTTGGTGGCATGATGATACTCCAGTGGTCCGTCAGTAATCCAAATTTGCTGTTCAGAAAAAAGAAAAAAAAAAGGAAGTGTGTACTAATATTAACACCATTAATATTCATCAAACTTTTAAGTTTTATCACTTATCATTTAATATATTGTCAATGTACTGGTGTCATTCGTCACCAATAATTAGTTTTGTGATAATGATTAATCTCAGTGTTAATTATTGACGGGAAGAAAAATGAGGATAAACATTGGGCCGATAGGCCCAGATGTTCACATTTTAGAAACTAGGAACTTAGGAAGTATTCTTTGTGGGCCCATTTGTCCTTTAACGTAATAATGTAAATGAAAAAAATCATGCTAATTCATATGGTTAACTAAATACGTTTAAAAGCTTATATCCAATTATAACAAGTAATAAAAAAATAAATAAATTTAAAAAAATAAGTTTGCGGGGTAAGTAACTTTATTAAAGTCGAAGTTGTAGTGTAAATTGATTTGAAAAGAAAAATATAAATTTATTAAAGTTGAGGGACCATATGATAATGTATTTAAAATCAGGGAGTCAAATGAAACCTGTACACTAAAGACAAAAAAACCTACTCTAGCTATCTTTTTAACTAGTAAGATTACTCGCACTACGCTGCAGGGTTTTGGTCGATATCTATTTTGGTTCAGTTAGCAATCCAAAGAAATATGCTCAAAATAAAACACTGACACATGTTTTACATCAACCGAAAGCATAAAAATAAACTTAAATTGTACAGCAGGACGGGCTGATTTTAAATTAATTGTAAATGAAAACGTAAACGCTATCTTAAATATAACTTTAATGAAAAAGGAATGTAAAACTAAAACATTAAATATAAAGAAAAGTAAAAAAAATAATAAAGTCTAGAAAAAAAAAACCTTAAGAAAGAAACAAAAAATCTAATATGATGAAAACATTATTCACACAACTTGCTAATTATAATTTATATCAAAACGTAGATCAAGTGAAAACAACATAAAAATAAGCACGAAAACTTATTATATTTATTGATACGGCATATTTCCGAAAAACATACGTCGAAACGTAAACCAACCAACTGAAAACATACAAAATAATAAGTATAAGAACATATTATATTTGACTCAACTTATTTCTGAGAAAAATTTACGTCGAAACAAAAATCAACTTGAATTTCTACCAACACTTACATAAAAATAAACACATAAAACTCAATTACAATGTGTTTAGAAAGTTAAGAGATAGTAATTGTCAATGCTAAAAGTTAAAGGATAAAAGTATACAAAAAATCAAAAGTTCAAATCACTGTATACGAATTACGAACTTTGCTAATTGTATTATAGTTAATAATATGGATAAAATATATACTTTTGATTAATTTCTGTAAGTGTTTACTTAAAATTTACTTTAACACTTTTATAAGTTTAAATAAATTGCTCAGATTTGTCTCTTTTTATCTTATTTCGCTGCAACTTAAAAATTCTAGTCGTATGAGTAATATTGAACACTACTGCGTTTTCAAAATCGATACATCAACATACCGATAAAATTAACGAATGATATAAAACCAAAAATTAAAAGGAAAAATCGAACAAAACAGAAAAAAAACTTAAATAACACATCAAAACCATAAGTTTAAAGTTGCCAATTATTTTATTTTATTGATTGATTAAAAAATTAAAAATAACATTTTAGAAATTGACTAACCCTCATTCTTTTAAAGTCTTCAATAACCACTCAATTTCGTCAAAAGGACATTCTTCCGTTCGGAAACAGTGAAACCACCTACAACTCGACACCTGAATCATGTCCAGAATACTTCAGATGGATTCACGAAGATCTAAAGCCATGGAAACATACTGGAATCACTAACGAAATGGTGGAAAAAGCTAGAGAAAAGGCACATTTCAGGTTAATCATCATTGATGGAAGACTTTACATGGAGAAATACGACTATGTGTTCCAAACTCGAGATGTATTCACAATTTGGGGGATCTTGCAACTTCTTGAACGTTATCCCGGAAAAGTGCCGGACCTTGACTTGATGTTCATGTGTCACGATTGGCCGTTGGTTCGAAAATCCAGTTACCATGACAACACGAGTGTTATACCTCCATTGTTCCATTATTGTGGGGATGATTTGACTTACGATATCGTCTTCCCGGATTGGTCGTTTTGGGGCTGGTAATATGCCACCTTTCTAACCTTATTAAAGCTTGGAAATTTGGAATATATTAAAGTTAGAGTAAACTTCCATTTTGCTCCTTTTGATTTGGTCATTTTAACGGTTTTGCCCAAATACTTTAAAAATAGCCATTTTACTCCCTGATATATGAAGCTTATCATGATTTCACTCCCCGCCCCAAATGGTATCCATTTTTAAACGTTAAAACCTATCACGTGCATAACACATTTAGGGTTTTAAAAGGTTAATGTAAAAGATTTGGGTTGGGAAAAGACTTAATTGCCTATCATGTATTATGCACGTGACAGGTTTTAACGTTTAAAAATGGATGCCGTTTGGGGCGGGGAGTGAAATCGTGATGGGCTTTATAAATCAGGGAGTAAAATAGTTATTTTTAAAGAATTGAGGCAAAACCATTAAAACGACCAAACCACAGGGAGCAAAATGAAAGTTTACTCTTAAAGTTAATATAAAAAAAAGTGTTAAATGTACACCTCTATCACAAATTTGGGCGAAGGGTTCACCTTTAAAAACATTTTAAAAAAACAACATATTTCCTCATTTTTCATGAAAAAGTACATTAGCATAATTTTGTAATTTTGTCCCCATTTTTCATGAAAAAATAATTAGCATGATTTTATCCTCATTTTTCATAAAAAAAAGTACTTTTAACATAATTTTGAGACGTATAAAAGTCATTGAACACTAAGAAAAAGCAGGGAAAGTTCTCAACGAATTTTACTATATTAAAGCCCATGCACTTTGTCTAAAAATGCATCTACTTATAAAAACATATTAAATATAATGATTTGTAACCTCTTAAATTTTTCGAAATCATTTGGTTTTTCCCAACATTCTATATAACTTTATTTAGTTAATTTAACAGGTAACAAGTCATCATTTTAAATATCCTTTTCACAATTACATGCATTTTAGAAAAGTTCCTTGACTTTAATATAATGACTTTTTCGTGTTTATTTTTAACGTTTGCAGGGACTTTTATATGTCAAAATTACGTTAAGTGGCTTTATCTATGAAAAATGAAAAAGTATGTTAGTTATATTATCCCATATATTTACATTGTTTTAGGACGGAATTTGATTTTGTAGGCCTGAAGTGAATATATTGCCATGGGTGAATTTGAGCAAGGAGTTGGAACAAGGGAATCAGAGACAAAAATGGATGGAAAGGGAACCCTTTGCATACTGGAAAGGGAATACGCGCACAGGGAAGGCCCGGAAAGACCTTGCAAAGTGCAACTCTGATGATCAACATGAATGGAATGCCAAAATCCACCATTTGGTAAATATTCAATCACCCATTTCTTTTGTTTGATATCTCATGTGTTTAAAATATTATATAGAGTAGGAGGCGGTGTAGATTGTGAACTATTTGAGATCGTCTTTTTATTAGCTTGAACTATCGTGCTTAAACCAGCTCCAAAAGGAGCCAGGCTTGTCTCGACTCATTTGCACATCCATAAAACAAATAGTCATGTTGTTAAAAATCAAGAAGGCAACCAAATAGATGTATTTTAATGTCATTTTGTTTTGCCAAATAATTGCAGGATTGGAAAAAAGGGTTTAATGATACGGATTTAGCAAGCCAATGTACCCATAGGTTCGTCGACAACAAATTAGTTACCAATAAATATAGTTTTATACAAGACTAGAAATATTGAAATCATACTGCATACAGGTACAAAATATACATTGAAGGAAACACATGGTCGGTTAGCGAGAAGTATATATTGGCTTGCGACTCGATGAGTCTGGTCGTAATTCCTCACTACTATGATTTCTTCTCCAGAGGTCTAATACCCACCGTTCATTATTGGCCCATAAACGAGAAAAACAAATGTAGTTCCATCAAGTTTGCCGTTGATTGGGGGAACAATAATACAGATAAGGTAATTGATAAGAACTAAATCGTTAATTAAATGGTCCAAGAAAATAGATAGAAGCCAAAGAGAAACTTAGAAAGAATTTAGACTCAATTTATACTTTTTTATTCCTTGCTTTCATAAGGGAAACATGGCTCTAAGATAGCCGAACGATTAAGCATAGAAACTAACCACTAACTTGGCCCACTAGCTACTTAACTAAAATAAAACACACAATGGAAATAACAAAAAGGAAACGCATGAATTAACTAACTACCGATACTTCTCCTGGTATGCATGCATGGCAATCCCACGTTTAATGTTCTTGACCATCGTGGCACACATCAGTAATTAGTATTAAACCCGACATGTATTATGTATATGAAAATTTGATTAGAACCCGAATAAAAGATGAAGCAGAAAATATTTTCAGAGACACATGAATATAAACACCATCACAACTCATCAAACGTGATATCTTAATCTAATATATTTTTGCATATCAAGACTCTAAAACTACAAATTTAGAACCAAATTTAGAAAATTCAATGTTTAAAGAGTTAATTACACAAATGGGTCCTGTTGTTTATAGCTTTTTTCGCCTTTGGGTACTAACTTTTTTTTTTAACATGTTTAGGTCTCATGGTTTCAATTTTGTAACACCTTTGGGTACTAACACCAAAATTAGTTAATTAATGACCAAAATGCCCTTGCTTTTTTTTTTTTAAGATTATCAATGTAACACATTTGGGTACTAACACCTAATTTTATTTAAGATTACAAAATCTATTTTTTTTTATTTTCATCTTTTTATTATATCTCTTAATTAACATAAAGTCTATTTATTTTTTTATTTTCATATTTTTATTAAATTTCTTATTTAACATAAAATCTACTGGTTACACCAGTAAAATCTACTAGCAATATAGTTTTAAATAATTAAACGAGTAAGGTTTACATTATTTAAAACGAGTAAAATATTTAATTTGGTGTAACTAGTAGATTTTATGTTAAATAAGAAATTTAATAAAAATATGAAAATAAAAAAATAAATAGACTTTATGTTAATTAAGAGATATAATAAAAAGATGAAAATAAAAAAAAAATAGATTTTGTAATCTTAAATAAAATTAGGTGTTAGTACCCAAATGTGTTACATTGATAATCTTAAAAAAAAAAAGGCAAGGGCATTTTGGTCATTAATTAACTAATTTTGGTGTTAGTACCCAAAGGTGTTACAAAATTGAAACCATGAGACCTAAACATGTTAAAAAAAAAGTTAGTACCCAAAGGCGAAAAAAGCTATAAACCACAGGACCCATTTGTGTAATTAACTCATGTTTAAATTATAAAACATGATTTTTATTTTTTGCTTTTATCTTTTAAGTTTTGACATAAATTAACCAATCAACCGGGCCGGTCCAACCTTTTTGGTGACCCTATGCGAACTTTAAAAGGGAGGCCTTTTAAAAAAAATATTTTTTTACCATCTTAATAAATCGAGACCATAGGGTCGTTTTGATGTAAAAATAAAAAGAAGTAATGCACTCCTTAAAAACTCTAAATGATTGCTAAAACTACCACATAGGATACTAGAAGAAAATAATATCTTGAGATCATTTGATTTTTCATTGCCTAGTTAAACTGCCAAAATACTATTCCAAGTATCCATTTGTATTCCAAGCGATCTTATAGAAATAAACTTGTCTATATCTGACTGCATTTCGTATACACCAAAATGCTGATCAAACCAACACAACCAGTTCCAAGAGTTTTAAGAAAACCGATCAAAATTATCCAAGTTGATGGAGTGAAAATGCATATCAAATTAGCATAGTATAAAATCAATATATCTAAGCTTTGTGTTACATACAACAATAAGTCCAAGCTTTATGTAACTAAAATATTTTTCTCAAATCGAACTATTAATATGTGAAAATATATCCAAATTAGTTTACAACAAGAACTTTTTCAGACACTAAGATGGAACTAGAAATTGAGCTCTAGCATCAGATCCACAAAAAAAAAAAAAAAAAAAACCGCATCATTGTTTAATTTAAAATCAACATAATAAAAACTCAAAGTATGTAGCTATCATAAACAGTCGATTAACAAACAATTAGTCTAACAATTAATAATATGTAAAATCGGTAATTAACAGACTGTAACATATAATTGTTTACCTTAATAAATCAAAGAAGCTACAAAAGACATATGAAGCTTGAAGTGTAGATGAGTAATCACATATTTACAAAAACCAAAATTTAGGAAAGGAAGGCCCCAAATACCCCAGAACTTGCAATGGACGATTGCACTTCAAAAGAAAACGATTGAGCTCCCAAAGTTAAAGATTCCATTGATTTTACCCAGTAATATTAGGTTAATTCAGTAAAGTCGTAGAAAAATGTCCATCCATCCGCTGAAACTTGGATGCATGAAAAGTGATTAGTAAGAAGCCTAAATTCAGAATGCAGACTTGGGGCCCAACACTTCCAATATGTATAAATAACAAACTTTTCTTTTTAAATTGAGGCCCTAAAATTATGGTAGCCCTAGGCCTCAACCTAGGGTATTACAACTATTGGGCGACTCTGCAATCAACATAAGTTATGACATAAATTTGTTTTTTTAAACTAACAAAAATAAACAAGGTCAATCCAAACATGACCGGTTTACTAAAACGTGGTTGACTTGAAATCGACACCTACTTGTTTAAACTAAACTCAAACACGCTAATTTTGTTTTAGTTTTGTATCAGAAATTCACACCCACAAGCTTAATCACATTATTAAAAAACAAATACTATGAATTTATTTTTCCATGACCTAAAATAGCTACTAGAGCCATCATTCGTACGAAAAAAATATGAGTTATAATATTAACAATTTTTATCTGTATAGGCACAGGAAATTGGAAGAAGAGGAAGTGAATTTGTAAACAAGGAATTACAAATGAATTTGGTGTATGATTACATGCTCCATCTTTTAACAGAATACTCGAAACTTTTCAAATACAGACCAGTCATTACAAAAAATGCAGTTGAAGTTTGTTCCTGTTTGGGGAAAGATATGGTCAAAAAGTATAAAGAGCTATCAAAGGTGAAGGCTCCATCGCAGGCGAGTCCCTGCACCATGCACCCGCCTTATGATGATCATCAACTTCAGGCTCTACAAAACCTGAAACTAAATTTGACCAAGCAAGTCGAATTTTGGGAAGCAGCAAGACATGATTAATAATGTACATGAAGATGTTTATAGGGATTTTTTTCATAGATTTGTTGTCACGTGTAGTTTACTTGTTGATTTGGTCGATGTTGTCATATTATGGGTTTGTAAAATAGGACGCAAGAATTGAGTTAACATATAATAATAATTTAACAGTTCGATTTTCAGTCTTATCGATTCGACACTTTGTTATGTTTGACAGTAAAGTTCTAACCTCGAACGAGCTAACACATTCGGAGACAGGGTTTGTTCACGAAGAAAAAGCGGGCCTGCTTCAATCGATGGTTCACAGAACCAGAGTCAAAACCTAACTGCACAAAATAGTTTGCTTATTACCTTTACCGGTTTACTTCTTGCAAAATGCAAGAACCAATGTGAGGCCAAATGCTGATTATTTTTTCATGTACATTAATAATTTTATGTTCCTGTTTGTCAAAAAGCATAGGATCCATTTTTAGAGGGTTTTACATAAGATGAACTTGAGAACAAAAACTTGTCCTTAAAGGCTTTGTTAATATGGGTGTGAATTTCTTACACGACCTGAAAATATGACACAAACCTAACACGAAATTCATGGGTCTGGGTTTTGTCTAAATGAGTTTCTTTGAGTTTCAGATTGAACCCGCAAATCCATTTAGCTAAAGGGGTTGGGTTCGGGTCAACCCGGTAGGGTTGGCGGGTTAACCCATATATATTATATTACATTTTTTATAATATGTTTTATGTCATAAATTAGATTAGGTGTGTATTTTATGCCGTAATTATAACTTAAAATGAGAAGCTGACATAGATTTTATAATTTAAATGTAATTGTATAATATACATTAGTGTTTTTAGTAAATTTTTATTATAATATATTGATCTGCGGCAAAAAAGTAAAAAAAAATCGGGTTGAACGGGTCGTTTTGGGTCAACCCATGAATATTCAGGTCTTGTTCGGGATCATATGTATGACATGAGTTTCAGGTTTGGGTCGTGTTCGACATCGTTTAAAATTTTCAGGTTCGGGTCTAATTGAACCCACCAACCCACTAACACGACCCGTTAAGCACCCCTAGTTGTTAGTCATAATTTGGTTAAATGCGAACTGTTCGTATGTCTATCTGGCAATGAACCTTTTTTTTAGGGGGTGTTTGGCCTAGCTTTTATTTTTTTTGGCTTATGCTTATACTTTAAAGTAGCTTATTGTCACGCCTCGCTAAAATTCAGCCCAAAAATTCAGCATTCTAGAACCTTCCAGGGCCGTCTACACGCTTCAAGAGCCGCCCGGAAGACTCCGGAACAACCCGTATTTTTCCAGTAACTTGGAGGCAATAGAAAGACCAATAATCAACCAAGAACACTCTAGATACTTAGTAAAATACCATGGATATTTATGAATGAAATATCTTAGATATTTAGGCTTGATATTTTGTAAAGAGTATTCTAGATTAAGAATACTCTAGATAGTCTTGCAACTACTATAAATAGGGACCACGGGAGCTCATTTGAAGCATCCCTAACAACTTGTAAACTTCATACACTTGTAAACTCTCTTTGTCTAATACAAAGCTATTCTCTTGTATACTTGTATTCAAGTATTACAAGCAACACACTTGCGATCCAACGTTCCCCTTAGCAGCTTTCATAATCAAAACCCAACGACACCAAGTCGGCAAGGCTTACTTAGACCGTGATCTAAGGCCGTACGCGAGTTAAAGAAATAACTCCGTGACAAGTGGTACCAGAGCAACGCTTCGATCCATCCAAGATGGCTGATGATAAGACTCAACTTACAACCACGGCTACCGGAGAACAGACCCATGGGCGCGATGACACTCGCAAAGGAGGAAGAAGGAATCGAGACATGTCCAAGGACTTGGTCGCAAGCTTAGACAAACGTGTGGAAGACGTGGAGACATCGATAGCTGAATTCAAGTCACACGTTGAAGAATTCAAGGCTGAATTCAACATCTTCCAAACAAACACTAACGAGTCGCTAGAACAAGTAGGTGGCGATATCGGCGAGTTAAGAGAAGACATCAAACTTGCTATGCAGGTCATGCAAGCTGAATTAAAAGAAATGTTTATGAAGGAGCTGGGGCAAGTACAAAGCAATATAGAGAGCAAGTTTGCTAAAAAATTCAATGAGTTGCAAATGGAGCTAAACATTTGCAAACAAGTACTAGCAAACCGAGGCGACACAATCATTTCTTCAAAGTCCGAAGTCCCAAAGCCATCCCCATTTGTTGGAAAACGGGAGGCACGAGCCGTTGACGACTTCGTTTGGGAAATTGAGCAGTACTTTGAAGCCATAGACATCGTTGACGATGGCAAGAAAATCAAGACGGTGACCTTATACCTAAAGGAAACCGCGGCTCTATGGTGGCGACGGAAGCACATGGAGATCGAAAAAGGTATGTGCACCATCAATACTTGGGCTGATTTCATAAAAGAAATTAAAAAGCAATTATATCCGGAAAATGCCGAACACGATGCAAAGATTCGGCTACGAAACCTTAGGCAAAAGGGTAGCATCAAAGATTATATCGATGAATTTACTACCCTTGTGATTGAGATTCCGGACTTGTCGCCCAAGGATGCTCTCATATACTTTGTAGATGGCTTGCAACAATGGGCCAAAACCGAACTTGAACGACGAAATGTTCAAGACTTATCATCAGCAATCTCTGTTGCTGAAAACTTGCACGACCGTAATTAAAATCATTCGACAAGATCAGCAACTACAGAGACCGGCGATGCAAAAGGTGGGGGAGCAAAACCCACCAACCAAAATCAATACAGGAAGAATGATGACCGGGCATTAACATTATATAACAAAGGAAAAGTCGTAAGCAAAGGCTTCTTCCTTTGCGATGGGCCTCATGATGCACGAGATTGCCCAAAGAAAGCCAGACTAACGGCCCTTATAAGGACCGGCTATGATGAACCTGAGGAAACCGAAGAGGTTCGCCTAGGTGCAATGCAACTTCAAGTTTTAAATGCTATGACCGAAATGGAAAGAAAACCATTGGCAATAGCAAATCAAGCTAACCCGACAACAGTCGTGGGCAACTCGAAGGGAAAAGGTCTTCGCTTTGTCAATCTAGAAATCAAAGGAGAAACCTTAGAAGCATTGGTCGATACCGGTGCTAGTCACAACTTTATGTCAACAAACGAGGAGAGAAGACTCGGCTTAAGAATCACAAATCAAGAAGGTTGGATTAAACTCGCTAACGGAGATCCCATACCGATCGAAGGTGTCGCTTGGGGCGTAAAAACCAAAATCGGGACATGGGCAGGCAAGTTACACTTCTCGATTATTCCAATCAAAGACTACAATATTGTGCTCGGGGTGGATTTCTTTCGAGAACAAAAGGCCATGCCAGCACCATTCATGAACACACTCCACATCATCAAAGGCGATAAAGTGCACACTGAACCCTTGAAGTCAAAGAACCGAGGCAAAATATTATCCGCAATACAACTCATGAAGACTCATGAGGCATACGGGCATCGCAACGAGGACGTTGCGAATTTAGGTGGGGGAGGATGTCACGCCTCGCTAAAATTCAGCCCAAAAATTCAGCATTCTAGAACCTTCTAGGGCCATCTACACGCTTCAAGAGCCGCCCGGAAGACTCCGGAACAACCCGTATTTTTCCAGCAACTTGGAGACAATAGAAAGACCAATAATCAACCAAGAACACTCTAGATACTTAGTAAAATATCATGGATATTTATGAATGAAATATCTTAGATATTTAGGCTTGATATTTTGTAAAGAGTATTCTAGATTAAGAATAATCTAGATAGTCTAGCAACTACTATAAATAGGGACCATGGGATCTCATTTGAAGCATCCCTAGCAACTTGTAAACTTCATACACTTGTAAACTCTCTTTGTCTAATACAAAGCTATTCTCTTGTATACTTGTATTCAAGTATTACAAGCAACCCACTTGCGATCCAACGTTCCCCTTAGCAGCTTTCATAATCAAAACCCAACGACACCAAGTCGGCAAGGCTTACTTAGACCGTGATCTAAGGCCGCACACGACTTAAAGAACTAACACCGTGACAAGTGGTACCAGAGCAACGCTTCGATCCATCCAAGATGGCTGATGATAAGACTCAACTTACAACCACGGCTACTGGAGAACAGACCCGTGGGCGCGATGACACTCGCAAAGGAGGAAGAAGGAATCAAGACATGTCCAAGGACTTTGTCGCAAGCTTAGACAAACGTGTGGAAGACGTGGAGACATCGATAGCTGAATTCAAGTCACACGTTGAAGAATTCAAGGCTGAAGTCAACATCTTCCAAACAAACACTAACGAGTCGCTAGAACAAGTAGGTGGCGATATCGGAGAGTTAAGAGAAGACATCAAACTTGCTATGCAGGTCATGCAAGCTGAATTAAAAGAAATGTTTATGAAGGAGCTGGGGCAAGTACAAAGCAATATAGAGAGCAAGTTTGCTAAAAAATTCAATGAGTTGCAAATGGAGCTAAACATTTGCAAACAAGTACTAGCAAACCGATGCGACACAATCATTTCTTCAAAGTCCGAAGACCCAAAGCCATCCCCGTTTGTTGGAAAACGGGAGGCACGAGCCGTTGACGACTTCGTTTGGGAAATTGAGCAGTACTTTGAAGCCATAGACATCGTTGACGATGGCAAGAAAATCAAGACGGTGACCTTATACCTAAAGGAAACCATGGCTCTATGGTGGCGACGGAAGCACATGGAGATCGAAAAAGGTATGTGCACCATCAATACTTGGGCTGATTTCATAAAATAAATTAAAAAGCAATTCTATCCGAAAAATGCCGAACACGATGCAAAGATTCGGCTACGAAACCTTAGGCAAAAGGGTAGCATCAAAGATTATATCGATGAATTTACTACCCTTGTGCTTGAGATTCCGGACTTGTCGCCCAAGGATGCTCTCATATACTTTGTAGATGGCTTGCAACAATGGGCCAAAACCGAACTTAAATGACGAAATGTTCAAGACTTATCATCAGCAATCTCTGTTGCTGAAAACTTGCACGACCGTAATTAAAATCATTCGACAAGATCAGCAACTACAGAGACCGGCGATGCAAAAGGTGGTGGAGCAAAACCCACCAACCAAAATCAATACCGGAAGAATGATGACCGGGCATTAACATTATATAACAAAGGAAAAGTCGTAAGCAAAGGCTTCTTCCTTTGCGATGGGCCTCATGATGCACGAGACTGCCCAAAGAAAGCCAGACTAACGGCCCTTATAAGGACCGGCTATGATGAACCCGAGGAAACCGAAGAGGTTCGCCTAGGTGCAATGTAACTTCAATTTTTAAATGCTATGACCGAAATGGAAGGAAAACCATTGGCAATAGCAAATCAAGCTAACCCGACAACAGTCGTGGGCAACTCGAAGGGAAAAGGTCTTCGCTTTGTCAATCTAGAAATCAAAGGAGAAACCTTAGAAGCATTGGTCGATACCGGTGCTAGTCACAACTTTATGTCAACAAACGAGGAGAGAAGACTCGGCTTAAGAATCACAAATCAAGAAGGTTGGATTAAACTCGCTAATGGAGATCCCATACCGATCGAAGGTGTCGCTTGGGGCGTAAAAACCAAAATCGGGACATGGGCAGGCAAGTTACACTTCTCGATTGTTCCAATCAAAGACTACAATATTGTGCTCGGGGTGGATTTCTTTCGAGAACAAAAGGCCATGCCAGCACCATTCATGAACACACTCTACATCATCAAAGGCGATAAAGTGCACACTGAACCCTTGAAGTCAAAGAACCGAGGCAAAATATTATCCGCAATACAACTCATGAAGACTCATGAGGCATACGGGCATCGCAACGAGGACGTTGCGAATTTAGGTGGGGGAGGATGTCACGCCTCGCTAAAATTCAGCCCAAAAATTCAGCATTCTAGAACCTTCCAGGGCCATCTACACGCTTCAAGAGCCGCCCGGAAGACTCCGGAACAACCCGTATTTTTCCAGCAACTTGGAGTCAATAGAAAGACCAATAATCAACCAAGAACACTCTAGATACTTAGAAAAATATCATGGATATTTATGAATGAAATATCTTAGATATTTAGGCTTGATATTTTGTAAAGAGTATTCTAGATTAAGAATACTCTAGATAGTCTTGAAACTACTATAAATAGGGACCATGGGATCTCATTTGAAGCATCCCTAGCAACTTGTAAACTTCATACACTTGTAAACTCTCTTTGTCTAATACAAAGCTATTCTCTTGTATACTTGTATTCAAGTATTACAAGCAACCCACTTGCGATCAAACGTTCCCCTTAGCAGCTTTCATAATCAAAACCCAACGACACCAAGTCGGCAAGGCTTACTTAGACCGTGATCTAAGGCCGCACGCGAGTTAAAGAACTAACTCCGTGACAAGTGGTACCAGAGCAACGCTTCGATCCATCCAAGATGGCTGATGATAAGAATCAACTTACAACCACGGCTACTGGAGAACAGACCCGTGGGCGCGATGACACTCGCAAAGGAGGAAGAAGGAATCGAGACATGTCCAAGGACTTGGTCGCAAGCTTAGACAAACGTGTGGAAGACGTGGAGACATCGATAGCCGAATTCAAGTCACACGTTGAAGAATTCAAGGCTGAAGTCAACATCTTCCAAACAAACACTAACGAGTCGCTAGAACAAGTAGGTGGCGATATCGGCGAGTTAAGAGAAGACATCAAACTTGCTATGTAGGTCATGCAAGCTGAATTAAAAGAAATGTTTATGAAGGAGCTGGGGCAAGTACAAAGCAATATAGAGAGCAAGTTTGCTAAAAAATTCAATGAGTTGCAAATGGAGCTAAACATTTGCAAACAAGCACTAGCAAACTGAGTCGACACAATCATTTCTTCAAAGTCCGAAGTTCCAAAGCCATCCCCGTTTGTTGGAAAATGGGAGGCACGAGCCGTTGACGACTTCATTTGGGAAATTGAGTAGTACTTTGAAGCCATAGACATCGTTGACGATGGCAAGAAAATCAAGACGGTGATCTTATACCTAAAGGAAACACCCCCTTAAACAATGAAAGTTACTTGGATAAAAAAGCTAGGCCAAACACCCCCTTAAACAATGAAAGTTACTTGGATGCCTCAATAAGAAATGAAAATGGAATTATTGGTTGTTGCTAACCTCAATTCGATTGATTCCAACATCACTTAAAACCGCATGGGGTTACACACAACTACCCCTGACCATATTTGGTTGCCCCACTGCTGATATATAGATATCGGCATGTCTAGTTGTGAACAACATGATACCAAGTTTATAATCAACAAAAACACTAAATCGAAGATTATTATTAACAATGAACTAAGAATTCCATACTCACAACGATTCAGACAACACAAAATCACCAAACTCTCAACTATCACAACCAACAGATTATCAACACGATAATCTGTAACAGATTCACAAGATCTTACAACTAAATCACTGACTTAAGGTGAATCAATGAAGAAACCCTAGAAAACCCTGATGAACTTTTAGCGAGAGAAACAAGTGGAGTAAAATATCTGAATAATGAGTCTGGTAGGTAGGGATTATGTATTTATACTAGATCCATACCTGGGTTGTTAAACGGTTATAACAACCCGGTCTTCTAGGCAGCAACTAATAACAACTCAGTCTTGAGCCCAGCTTCCTGTAACGCTTCGCTTTTTTCGTAACTTTCCCAATTTAGAATATGCGTCTTGTAAATCTATTTTTGGAAACTCATCTCTTTCAAAAAATCGTATTTCGTTTCATCGTCATAAATCCAAGACTTTAATCGCACAAAAATCTATCTTTTATTTCGAAATTTTTCTTTCACTTATCCATCATACTTGTACGTTTATAATCCCTTAATCGATGTTTCCGCCATCGATTGGGGTGTGACAGATTGGTATCAGAGCCATAACTATAGGAAATTAGGAAAAGTAGGAATGCTTTTACCTAGTCTATGGTTTAAGAGCTTCATTCTTATGTTTTGCTTGAAACTACTTGCATGCTACTTCATTCTTATTTATTCTCTTTGGGCCTTTTAAACATATTTGTCGTTTTACCTTTATGTACTATACTTGACATGTTATTCTTATGTGTAAATACTTGTTTTATTGTGTGTTAATACTTGCTTTATTGTTCCATTCTCTATGTGCTATTCTTAACATGCTTTTTATGTGTTAACGCTTGTTTATATTATTCATCAACATATGCCTTTCCTAAGGCATTTTACTCGATTTTACTACACTAGAAAACACTCGTATTATACAAACGAGACGACTTCACCAAAATAGGCGTGAAACCCACAATTTGGTAAACGACTCTCAATCCACCCATCTTTTTTTATTCGAAATACACCATTAAGTTAGGAGTGAAATCCACATCTTAATGGTAATTTCAAATTTTGAATTCTAGTGGACCCTCATCAACGTGTCGAAATTAAATTTTGACCCAACGAGTACCAACCACACTTAGGGTACAAAGTCGTCAAGTTAGGGGACAAAACTCGCATCTCGTCGACAAGTCCCACTCCTTGATTTGTCATAAATCCCGCCAAGTCTCGAATTTTCGATTGAATTGGGACATGTAGTAACTGGAAGGGCGAATACCGTTAACCGACTTGTCGGTGAGAGTATACCACCTATTAGGCCAAAGCATGTTTCTAAATTTCAAAAGACTTTTCGACCACTTTGGTTAGTCAAAGTTCCATTTGGAACCATCCAAGTTTTAATCGAACCTACGTTTTACTATTATCAACTTTATTTGATACAATCATCTCTTTCCACATTCGAATTATCCTTGAGATTATTCTTTTACACACTCATCATACTAAAACCTTTCATATATTGTAAGACCCTAACATGTTTTGATCGAAAAAGTCGCAGCGGAAATACGTGCCATAAAATTTCTTTCTTAAAACGTTCCTTTATACTTGAAAATCATTTAACAACACATGTAAGGAACTACATTGTTTATCTTTCATTAACTTATCGATAATAACATACTAATACAAATTACATGACTACCCATTCCGTACAATCCATGTCTCTATCACTCGATCTTCAATCACTAGCCTTCCATCATGTTGATCCATGATTCTGTACCACCTGCACCCACCACATACATTCGTAACATTAGCATACATTATATATATAAACAAGATTCATAATCATGGAGTCTCGTTACGTGCTATCCTCATATACTTTCCATTCCGTTATCTTTCTAATTTAAGCATTTCATCTGGGTGTCTAATCCTTGGTGAGACTTCAATAAAGTACCTGCATTACATTTCACTCTCAAGGCACACTATTAGTAACGTAAATATCCAACGTATTGAAACCATGTATACATACATACATGCACCATTCTATATGGGCGATAATTCCTACTTCGTGCATTCGTATATTCATACATACATATATATATACATGCAAGCCTATATACAAGCTCTTGCATACTATTTACAATCTCATATGATTATACTAACTTATATCCCAATAAAAAACATTCATATAAGTAAGTCTCATACGTATTGACCTACGTACGTATTCATTTCTAAACATGCTTACCTATGGATTCCATTTCTAACATGGAGGTAAATCCATACCCATACTTGTACGTGCCTTTAGAATTATTTCATTCCCTCTTAAGCTTACGTATGCACTCATCGTATCTCATAAACACTCTACAATGAGTTTGGAATACATTTCGGGACTCTTTAAAGGTCACAGGATAAGTTACGGAAGGCACAGAACTCATGATGGGTCAAAAATTACATTTTCAGCGAATTTGCACACCAAAGGGCGTCCATGAAAAACCAGCATCAGAACACGGCATCGGCGATGCCCCTCTTGGCGTCATCGACGCCCCCTCTGTCCCTTGTGTTTCTACGGTTTCGTTTCGTCGTCCGTTAACGCTAAAACTTGCGTAACTTTAAATCGTTTACCCGTTTAACCTCCCGTTTCATCCCACATGTTCGTAATTTGATTTTCTATCATGTGAACTTGAAATCCAAAATCCGGATTAAGGAAATTCTTAACTTATGAGTTTCCGGCTTAATATTCATTTACGGATTATTCGACCCGTTCATATTTTCATCAAACAACACATTTGTTTTAACCCAAGACTTACATGAACATTATAACTATAAAAGTTTTACATTATCCGGAGTTTTGTACTTGGGGTTTATGCACCCGATACCCGGTATGCGTTAAACTCATTCATCCCATTCAATTATACGTAATTGAACTTTGTAGTACAATTTCCATACGTGAAATTGTTTATCCATTTAATCATAACTCACAACCGAGATCTTGGCCTATTAACCCGCGTCTCCGTTTCTCGATTAGCATGCTTACACACAATGCTACCCATTACCTGATTATAATACCGTAATCATTACTTATCCAACCATTCCGATATAGCAATAAGACCTCATTTTGACCCGTTCGGTCTACTAGCGAAAATCATCGATTTCGTACAACCAAACCTTATTTGACTTCGATTATCATGCTTAAATTAAATAACTGGTACATAACTTTACTTAAACAAATTAAGAAGTGATTCCGGAAATCACTTACCTTATGCATCCGTGTTCGTATCTGCTTCCTTGCCTCCTCTTGACCCGTTAGCCTTTCGTGCTTGAGTCCATCTCGACATGATCCTTCTACTTTCATGTCATCGAAATCACATTTTTGTTAGCATACACAATTGTACATGTTAATGATCATATCAAATTCATATTCCACATTTGACTTTCATTAGTCAATTCATTCACTAACATGCATAACTCAATTCACTGAAAATAGGTTGTTTTGGGACGTCCGCTTATTGTACTTACGGGCTTGCAAAAATTACGATCTTTTTATGTGACGTACCCCTCGGAGGGATTATCCTTGTGTTATATTTTTAGAGTCTAACTCTCTACGAAAAATTTATAAAAAATCATTTACTAAGCAGCAATCAGATTCGTCACTTTCTGACTGCAGCCCACGGAAAAATTCATTTAAAAATCCTCGATTATCCAATAGACATAATTCCAGTTGGTGATTTTCATAACCTCCTGAAACTACCTAAAATAAAAATTTGAGATCATGACTCAATTCCTAAATTGAGTTATGACATTCGTAATGGGCTGCAAATTCTGCCAGAAAACGCAGCCTGAACCTTCGATACGGAAAAATTCATAAAACGTTCATTTTTCGTCGAAAAAATGCAATTCCAGTTGGGTTTGAAAGGTTTTTCCTGGAAGTTCATCACACAGTCAATAAACATCAGTTTGTTACAAGACTTTGCCCGGTTACAGCCGATTAAATTCGGAGGTAACTTTCTGGACAGATTTAGTTTCATCAAATCTTTTCAAATAATCTCACATTCTAACTTCACCTAGACATTTAATCAAACACTTGGAGTGCATACAACATAATTTTTTTTTTATTTTGAATATGAAAAAAAAGGTAAAAGGAATAAATAAAAGATAAGTAGCATTCCATTGATAAAGATAATGAACTACATGGATAATTATAAGTTAGTGGGACCTTAACAATCACATAAGAGACCAAGCAAAAGATAGACTTGTACATATCTTTATTTAGCTAGCAAAAGAGGGCGGGTTTCTAAAATTCCTTCTCCATGAGCCAGAATCGAAGTACAAAGTCCTCGAAATTATTAAATGTGATGACATCAACAACCAGGTCGCTCTGACTCTTCATAACCTGGATCATATCCCAACCAGAGTAGTCGGCCTTTGCTTTCATGACCATATGAGCCTCTCCATATTCTCGGTGGATCATGCTTGTGGAAGATAGCACAAACTCTTTTGCGTTTTGAAAAGAGGGAGGGTGATAATAAATCACCCTATCAAAGACCCTTGGACTCTTCTTATCGTCACCTCTTATACGCTTGTCATCATGCATCTTTTCGGGCTTCACTTCGGCTAGTACTTGAACGTTCAGACTTTTGAGATTCTTCAGGTGAGTTATAATGTTGGTACTCTTAATGCTCTTGTCTCCTGCATTGAATGTAAGTTTAAGTTTTGATTAATGTACGTGTGTGTAATATAATTTATAATTATAAACAGCAACAAAAGATATATATGAATAATACCTATCTTTTCAGGCCTGCTGCAGATCATCATTCCCTCGTCGGGCTTCAACACCTCGGCGAGCCCATTAGAGAACTCAAAGTTAGAATCACCGACCACCAACACCTTGTGCCAACTGGCGTATAGCCTCTCCACGACATTCCGAGGCATAGGCATGGTTCCGAAAGACCTAACCAAGGTTTTCATTACTTTGGAATTCATGTTTGTTGTTATTGATTCTCAGATTCAATGGTGCTTCTTATATAGGCACAGGTCTTCCTTCTTCTTTCTTCTTGGTCAAAACAATTTGGTCTATTTTTTTTTCTCTTTTCTTCCTTAACTGACTTTCCTCTGCAGTTTTACTTAAACTAGAAAACCTTTGACTTGGACAACGGAAAAGTCAATAAAAAAATCAATATAAAGACAAGACCCAGGTGAGTATCACTTATACACAATGCTACCCATTAACTGATTATAATATCGTAATCATTACTTATCCAACCATTCCGATATAGCAATAAGACCTCATTTTGACTCGTTCGGTCTACTAGCGAAAATCATCGATTTCGTACAACCAAACCTTATTTGACTTCGATTTTCATGCTTAAATTAAATAATTGGTACATAACTTTACTTAAACAAATTAAGAAGTGATTCCGGAAATCACTTACCTTATGCATCCGTGTTCGCATCTGCTTCCTTGCCCCCTCTTGACCCTTTAGCCTTTCGTGCTTGACTCTATCTCGACATGATCCCTATACTTTCATGTCATTGAAATCACATATTTGTTAGCATACACAATTGTACATGTTAATGATCATATCAAATTCATATTCCACATTTAACTTTCATTATTCAATTCATTCACTAACATGCATAACTCAATTCACTGAAAATATGTTGTTTTGGGACGTCCGCTCACTGTACTTTCGGGCTTGCAAAAATTATGATCTTTTTATGTGACGTACCCCACGGAGGGATTATCCTTGTGTTATATTTTTAGAGTCTAACTCTCTACGAAAAATTTATAAAAAATCATTTACTAAGCAGCAATCAGATTCGTCACTTTCTGACTGCAGCCCACGGAAAAATTCATTTAAAAATCCTCGATATCCGATTGACATAATTCCTGTTGGTGATTTTCATAACCTCCTGAAACTACCTACAATAAAAATTTGAGATCATGACTCAATTCCTTAATTGAGTTATGACATTCGTAATGGGTTGCAAATTCTGCCAGAAAACGCAGCCTGAACCTTCGATACGGAAAAATTCATAAAACGTTCATTTTTCGTCGAAAAAATGCAATTCCAGTTGGGTTTGAAAGGTTTTTCCTGGAAGTTCATCACACACTCAATAAACATCAGTTTCTTACAAGACTTGGCCAGGTTACAGCCGATTAAATTTGGCTGTAACTTTCTGGACAGATTTAGTTTAATCAAATCTTTTCAAATAATCTCACATTCTAACTTCACCTAGACATTTCATCAAACACTTGGAGTGCATACAACATAATTTTTTTTTTTTTTGATTTTGAATATGAAAAAAAAGGTAAAAGGAATAAATAAAAGATAAGTAGCATTCCATTGATAAAGATAACGAACTACATGGATAATTATAAGTTAGTGGGACCTTAACAATCACATAAGAGACCAAGCAAAAGATAGACTTGTACATATCTTTATTTAGCTAGCAAAAGAGGGCGGGTTTCTAAAATTCCTTCTCCATGAGCCAGAATCGAAGTACAAAGTCCTCGAAATTATTAAATGTGATGACATCAACAACCAGGTCGCTCTGACTCTTCATAACCTGGATCATATCCCAACCAGAGTAGTCGGCCTTTGCTTTCATGACCATATGAGCCTCTCCATATTCTCGGTGAATCATGCTAGTGGAAGATAGCACAAACTCTTTTGCGTTTTGAAAAGAAGGAGGGTGATAATAAATCACCCTATCAAAGACCCTCAGACGCTTCTTATCGTCACCTTTTATACGCTTGTCATCATGCATCTTTTCGGGCTTCACTTCGGCCAGTACTTGAACGTTCAGACTTTTGAGATTCTTCAGGTGAGTTATAATGTTGGTACTCTTAATGCTCTTGTCTCCTGCATTGCATGTAAGTTTAAGTTTTGATTAATGTACATGTGTGTAATATAAATTATAATTATAAACAGCAACAAAAGATATATATGAATAATACCTATCTTTTCAGGCCTGCTGCAGATCGTCATTCCCTCGTCGGGCTTCAACACCTCGGCGAGCCCATTAGAGAACTAAAATTTAGAATCACCGACCACCAACACCTTGTGCCAACTGGCGTATAGCCTCTCCACGACATTCCGAGGCATAGGTATGGTTCCGAAAGACCTTACCAAGGTTTTCATTACTTTGGAATTCATGTTTGTTGTTATTGATTCTCAGATTCATTGGTGATTCTTATATAGGCACATGTCTTCCTTCTTCTTTCTTCTTGGTTAAAACAATTTAGTCAATTTTTTTTTTCTCTTTTCTCCCTTAACTGACTTTCCTCTGCAGTTAAACTGGAAAACCTTTGACTTGGAGAATGGAAAAGTCAATAAAAAAATCAATATAAAGACAAGACCCAGGTGAGTATCACTTATACACAATGCTACACATTACCTGATTATAATACCGTAATCATTACTTATCCAACCATTCCGATATTGCAATAAGACCTCATTTTGACCCGTTCGGTCTACTAGCGAAAATCATCGATTTCGTATAACCAAACCTTATTTGACTTCGATTATCATGCTTAAATTAAATAACTGGTACATAACTTTACTTAAACAAATTAAGAAGTGATTTCGGAAATCACTTACCTTATGTATCCGTGTTCGTATCTGCTTCCTTTCCTCCTCTTGACCCGTTAGCTTTTAGTGCTTGAGTCCATCTCGACATGATCCCTATACTTTCGTTTCATCGAAATCACATTTTTGTTAGCATACACAATTGTACATGTTAATGATCATATCAAATTCATATTTCACATTTGACTTTCGTTAGTCAATTCATTCACTAACATGCATAACTCAATTCACTGAAAACAGGTTGTTTTGGGACGTCCACTTACTGTACTTACGGGAATGCAAAAATTACGATCTTTTTATATGACGAACCCCTCGGAGGGATTATCCTTGTGTTATATTTTTAAAGTCTAACTCTCTACGAAAAATTTATAAAAAATCATTTACTAAGCAGCAATCAGATTCGTCACTTTCTGACTGCAGCCCACGGAAAAATTCATTTAAAAATCCTCGATTATCCGATTGACTTAATTCCAGTTGGTGATTTTCATAACCTCCTGAAACTACCTACAATAAAAATTTTAGATCATGACTCAATTCCTTAATTGAGTTATGACATTCGTAATGGGTTGCAAATTCTGCCAGAAAACGCAGCCTGAACCTTCGATACGGAACAATTCATAAAACGTTCAACTTTCGTCGAAAAAATGCAATTCCAGATTGGTTTGAAAGGTTTTTCCAGGAAGTTCATCACACACTCAATAAACATCAGTTTCTTACAAGACTTGGCCTGGTTACAGCCGATTAAATTCGGCTGTAACTTTCTGGACAGATTTAGTTTCATCAAATCTTTTCAAATAATCTCACATTCTAACTTCACCTAGACATTTCATCAAACACTTGGAGTGCATACAACATAATTTTTTTTGATTTTGAATATGAAAAAAAAGGTAAAAGGAATAAATAAAAGATAAGTAGCATTCCATTGATAAAGATATCGAACTACATGGATAATTATAAGTTAGTGAGACCTTAACAATCGCATAAGAGACCAAGCAAAAGATAGACTTGTACATATCTTTATTTAGCTAGCAAAAGAGGTCGGGTTTCTAAAATTCCTTCTCCATGAGCCTGAATCGAAGTACAAAGTCCTCGAAATTCTTAAATGTGATGACATCAACAACCAGGTCGCTCTGACTCTTCATAACCTGGATCATATCCCAACCAGAGTAGTCGGCCTTTGCTTTCATTACCATATGAGCCTCTCCATATTCTCGGTGAATCATGCTAGTGGAAGATAGCACAAACTCTTTTGCATTTTGAAAAGAAGGAGGGTGATAATAAATCTCCCTATCAAAGACCCTCGGACGCTTCTTATCGTCACCTCTTATACGCTTGTCATCATGCATCTTTTCGGGCTTCACTTCGGCCAGTACTTGAACGTTCAGACTTTTGAGATTCCTCATGTGAGTTATAATGTTGGTACTCTAAATGCTCTTGTCTCCTGCATTGCATGTAAGTTTAAGTTTTGATTAATGTACGTGTGTGTAATATAAATTATAATTATAAACAACAACAAAAGATATATATGAATAATAGCTATCTTTTCAGGCCTGCTACAGATCATCATTCCCTCGTCGGGCTTCAACACCTCGGCGAGCCCATTAGAGAACTTAAAGTTAGAATCACCGACCACCAACACCTTGAGCCAACTGGCGTATAGCCTCTCCACGACATTCCGAGGCATAGGCATGGTTCCGAAAGACCTAACCAAGGTTTTCTTTACTTTGGAATTCATGTTTGTTGTTATTGATTCTCAGATTCATTGGTGATTCTTATATAGGCACAGGTCTTCCTTCTTCTTTCTTCTTGGTTAAAACAATTTGGTCAATTTTTTTCTCTTTTCTCCCTTAACTGACTTTCCTCTGCAATTTTCTTAAACAGGAAAACCTTTGACTTGGACAATGGAAAAGTCAATAAAAAAATCAATATAAAGACAAGACCCAAGTGAGTATCACTTATACACAATGCTACCCATTACCTGATTATAATACCGTAATCATTACTTATCCAACCATTACGATATTGCAATAAGACCTCATTTTGACCCGTTCTGTCTACTAGCGAAAATCATCGATTTCGTATAACCAAACCTTATTTGACTTCGATTATCATGCTTAAATTAAATAACTGGTACATAACTTTACTTAAACAAATTAAGAAGTGATTTCGGAAATCACTTACCTTATGCATCCGTGTTCGTATCTGCTTCCTTGCCTCCTCTTGACCCGTTAGCCTTTCGTGCTTGAGTCCATCTCGACATGATCCCTATACTTTCATTTCATCGAAATCGCATTTTTGTTAGCATACACAATTGTACATGTTAATGATCATATCAAATTCATATTTCACATTTGACTTTCATTAGTCAATTCATTCACTAACATGCATAACTCAATTCACTGAAAACAGGTTGTTTTGGGACGTCCACTTACTATACTTACGGGATTGCAATAATTACGATCTTTTTATATGACATACCCCTCGGAGGGATTATCCTTGTGTTATATTTTTAGAGTCTAACTCTCTACGAAAAATTTATATAAATTCATTTACTAAGCAGTAATCAGATTCGTCACTTTCTGACTGCAGCCCACGGAAAAATTCATTTAAAAATCCTCGATTATCCGATTGACATAATTCCAGTTGGTGATTTTCCTAACCTCCTGAAACTACCTACAATAAAAATTTGAGATCATGACTCAATTCCTAAATTGAGTTATGATATTCGTAATGGGTAGCCAATTCTGCCAGAAAACGCAGCATGAGCCTTCGATACGGAAAAATTCATAAAACGTTCATTTTTCGTCAAAAAAATGCAATGCAGTTGGGTTTGAAAGGTTTTTCCTGGAAGTTCATCACACACTCAATAAACATCAGTTTCTTTCAAGACTTGGCCCGGTTACAGCCGATTAAATTCGGCTGTAACTTTCTGGACAGATTTAGTTTCATCAAATCTTTTCAAATAATCTCACATTCTAACTTCACCTAGACATTTCATCAAACACTTGGAGTGCATACAACATAATTTTTTTTTATTTTGAATATGAAAAAAAGGTAAAAGGACTAAATAAAATATAAGTAGCATTCCATTGATAAAGATAACGAACTACATGGATAATTATAAGTTAGTGGGACCTTAACAATCACATAAGAGACCAAGCAAAAGATAGACTTGTACATATCTTTATTTAGCTAGCAAAAGAGGGCGGGTTTCTAAAATTCCTTCTCCATGAGCCTGAATCGAAGTACAAAGTCCTCGAAATTCTTAAATGTGATGACATCAACAACCAAGTCGCTCTGACTCTTCATAACCTGGATCATATCCCAACCAGAGTAGTCGGCCTTTGCTTTCATGACCATATGAGCCTCTCCATATTCTCGGTGGATCATGCTAGTGGAAGATAGCACAAACTCTTTTGCGTTTTGAAAAGAGGGAGGGTGATAATAAATCACCCTATTAAAGACCCTCGGACGCGTCTTATCGTTACCTCTTATACGCTTGTCATCATGCATCTTTTCGGGCTTCACTTCGGCCAGTACTTGAACGTTCAGAATTTTGAGATTCTTCTGGTGAGTTATAATGTTGGTACTCTTAATGCTCTTGTCTCCTGCATTGCATGTAAGTTTAAGTTTTGATTAATGTACGTGTGTGTAATATAAATTATAATTATAAACAGCAACAAAAGATATATATATATATGAATAATACCTATCTTTTCAGGCCTGCTGCAGATCATCATTCCCTCGTCGGGCTTCAACACCTCCGCGAGCCCATTAGAGAACTCAAAGTTTGAATCACCGACCACCAACACCTTGTGCCAACTGGCGTATAGCCTCTCCACGACATTCCGAGGCATAGGCATGGTTCCGAAAGACCTAACCAAGGTTTTCATTACTTTGGAATTCTTGTTTGTTGTTATTGATTCTCAGATTCATTGGTGATTCTTATATAGGCACAGGTCTTCCTTCTTCTTTCTTCTTGGTTAAAACAATTTGGTCAATTTTTTTTCTCTTTTCTCCCTTAACTGACTTTCCTCTGCAATTTTCTTAAACTGGAAAACCTTTGACTTGGCCAATGGAAAAGTCAATAAAAAAATCAATATAAAGACAAGACCCAAGTGAGTATCACTTATACACAATGCTACCCATTACCTGATTATAATACCGTAATCATTACTTATCCAACCATTCCGATATAGCAGTAAGACCTCATTTTGACCCGTTCGGTCTACTAACGAAAATCATCGATTTCGTACAACCAAATCTTATTTGACTTCGATTATCATGCTTAAATTAAATAACTGGTACACAACTTTACTTAAACAAATTAAGAAGTTATTCCGGAAATCACTTACCTTATGCATCCGTGTTCGTATCTGCTTCCTTGCCTACTCTTAACCCGTTAGCCTTTCGTGCTTGAGTCCATCTCGATATGATCCCTATACTTTCATGTCATCGAAATCACATTTTTGTTAGCATACACAATTGTACATGTTAATTATCATTTCAAATTCATATTCCACATTTGACTTTCATTAGTCAATTCATTCACTAACATGCATAACTCAGTTTACTGAAAACATCAGTTTCTTACAAGACTTGTCCCGGTTACAGACGATTAAATTCGGCTGTAACTTTCTGGACAGATTTAGTTTCATCAAATCTTTTCAAATAACCTCACATTCTAACTTCACCTAGACATTTCATCAAACACTTGGAGTGCATACAACATAATATTTTTTTTTGATTTTGAATGTGAAAAAAATGTAAAAGGAATAAATAAAAGATAAGTAGCATTCCATTGATAAAGATAACGAACTACGTGGATAATTATAAGTTAGTGGGACCTTAACAATCACATAAGAGAACAAGCAAAAGATAGACTTGTACATATCTTTATTTAGCTAGCAAAAGAGGGCGGGTTTCTAAAATTCCTTCTCCATGAGCCTGAATCGATGTACAAAGTCCTTGAAATTCTTAAATGTGATGACATCAACAACCAGGTCGCTCTGACTCTTCATAACCTGGATCATATCCCAACCAGAGTAGTCGGCCTTTGCTTTCATGACCATATGAGCCTCTCCATATTCTCGGTGGATCATGCTAGTGGAAGATAGCACAAACTCTTTTGCGTTTTGAAAAGAGGGAGGGTGATAATAAATCACCCTATCAAAGACCCTCGGACGCGTCTTATCGTCACCTCTTATACGCTTGTCATCATGCATCTTTTCGGGCTTCACTTCGGCCAGTACTTGAACGTTCAGACTTTTGAGATTCTTCAGGTGAGTTATAATGTTGGTACTCTTAATGCTCTTGTTTCCTGCAATGCATGTAAGTTTAAGTTTTGATTAATGTTCGTGTGTGTAATATAAATTATAATTATAAACAACAACAAAAGATATATATGAATAATACCTATCTTTTCAGGCCTGTTGCAGATCATCATTCCCTCGTCGGGCTTGAAGACCTCGGCGAGCCCATTAGAGAACTCAAAGTTAGAATCACCGACCACCAACACCTTGTGCCAACCGGCGTATAGCCTCTCCACGACATTCCGAGGCATAGGCATGGTTCCGAAAGACCTAACCAAGGTTTTCATTACTTTGGAATTCATGTTTGTTGTTATTGATTCTCAGATTCATTGGTGATTCTTATATAGGCACAGGTCTTCCTTCTTCTTTCTTCTTGGTTAAAACAATTTGGTCAAAAATTTTTCTCTTTTCTCCCTTAACTGACTTTCCTCTGCAGTTTTACTTAAACTGGAAAACCTTTGACTTGGACAATGGAAAAGTCAATAAAAAAAATCAATATAAAGACAAGACCCAAGTGAGTATCACTTATACACAATGCTACCCATTACCTGATTATAATACCGTAATCATTACTTATCCAACCATTCCGATATAGCAGTAAGACCTCATTTTGACCCGTTCGGTCTACTAACGAAAATCATCGATTTCGTACAACCAAACCTTATTTGACTTCGATTATCATGCTTAAATTAAATAACTGGTACACAACTTTACTTAAACAAATTAAGAAGTGATTCCGGAAATCACTTACCTTATGCATCCGTGTTCGTATCTGCTTCCTTGCCTACTCTTGACCCGTTAGCCTTTCGTGCTTGAGTCCATCTCGATATGATCCTTATACTTTCATGTCATCGAAATCACATTTTTGTTAGCATACACAATTGTACATGTTAATTATCATATCAAATTCATATTCCACATTTGACTTTCATTAGTCACTTCATTCACTAACATGCATAACTCAATTCACTGAAAACATCAGTTTCTTACAAGACTTGGCCCGGTTACAGACGATTAAATTCGGCTGTAACTTTCTGGACAGATTTAGTTTCATCAAATCTTTTCAAATAATCTCACATTCTAACTTCACCTAGACATTTCATCAAACACTTGGAGTGCATACAACATATTTTTTTTTTATTTTGAATATGAAAAAAAAAAAGTAAAAGGAATAAATAAAAGATAAGTAGCATTCCTTTGATAAAGATAACGAACTACGTGGATAATTATAAGTTAGTGGGACCTTAACAATCACATAAGAGACCAAGCAAAAGATAGACTTGTACATATCTTTATATAGCTAGCAAAAGAGGGCGGGTTTCTAAAATTCCTTCTTCATGAGCCTGAATCGAAGTACAAAGTCCTCGAAATTCTTAAATGTGATGACATCAACAACCAGGTTGCTCTGACTCTTCATAACCAGGATCATATCCCAACAAGAGTAGTCGGCCTTTGCTTTCATGAACATATGAGCCTCTCCATATTCTCGGTGGATCATGCTAGTGGAAGATAGCACGAACTCTTTTTCGCGTTTTGAAAATAGGGAGGGTGATAATAAATCACCCTATCAAAGACCCTCGGATGCTTCTTATCGTCACCTCTTATACGCTTTTCATCATGCATCTTTTCGGGCTTCACTTCTGCCAGTACTTGAACGTTCAGACTTTTGAGATTCTTCAGGTGAGTTATAATGTTGGTACTCTTAATGCTCTTGTTTCCTGCATTGCGTGTAAGTTTAAGTTTTGATTAATGTACGTGTGTGTAATATAAATTATAATTATAAACAGCAACAAAAGATATATATAAATAATACCTATCTTTTCAGGCCAGCTGCAGATCATCATTCCCTCGTCGGGCTTCAACACATCGGCGAACCCATTAGAGAACTCAAAGTTAGAATCACCGACCACCAACACCTTGTGCCAACTGGCGTATAGCCTCTCCACGACATTCCGAGGCATAGGCATGGTTCCGAAAGACCTAACCAAGGTTTTCATTACTTTGGAATTCATGTTTGTTGTTATTGATTCTCAGATTCATTGGTGCTTCGTATATAAGCACAGGTCTTCCTTCTTCTTTCTTCTTGGTCAAAACAATTTGTTCATTTTTTTCTCTCTTTTCTCCCTTAACTGACTTTCCTCTGCAGTTTTACTTAAACTGGAAAACCTTTGACTTGGACAATGGAAAAGTCAATAAAAAAAATCAATATAAAGACAAGACCCAGGTGAGTATTACTTATACACAATGCTACCCATTACCTGATTATAATATCGTAATCATTACTTATCCAACCATTCCGATATAGCAATAAGACCTCATTTTGACCCGTTCGGTCTACTAGCGAAAATCATCGATTTCGTACAACCAAACCTTATTTGACTTTGACTTCCTTGCCTCCTCTTGACCCTTTAGCCTTTCATGCTTGAGTCCATCTCGACATAATCCCTATACTTTCATGTCATCAAAATCACATTTTTGTTAGCATACACAATTGTACATGTTAATGATCATATCAAATTCATATTCCACATTTGACTTTCATTAGTCAATTCATTCACTAACATGCATAACTCAACTAACTGAAAACAGGTTGTTTTGGGACGTCCGCTTACTGTACTTACAGGATTGCAAAAATTACGATCTTTTTATGTGACGTACCCCTCGGAGGGATTATCCTTATGTTATATTTTTAGAGTCTAATTCTCTACGAAAAATTTATAAAAAATCATTTACTAAGCAGCAATCAGATTCGTCACCTTCTGACTGCAGCCAACGGAAAAATTCATTTAAAAATCCTCGATTATCCGATTGACATAATTCCAGTTGGTGATTTTCATACCCTCCTGAAACTACATACAATAAAAATTTGAGATCATGAATCAATTCCTAAATTGAGTTATGACATTCGTAATGGGCTGCAAATTCTGCCAGAAAACGCAGCCTGAACCTTTGATACGGAAAAATTAATAAAACGTTCATTTTTCGTCGAAAAAAGCAATTCCAGTTGGGTTTGAAAGGTTTTTCCTGGAAGTTCATCACACACTCAATAAACATCAGTTTCTTACAAGACTTGGCCCGGTTACAGACGATTAAATTCAGCTGTAACTTTCTGGACAGATTTAGTTTCATCAAATCTTTTCAAATAACCTCACATTCTAACTTCACCTAGACATTTCATCAAACACTTGGAGTGCATACAACATAAATTTTTTTTTATTTTGAATGTGAAAAAAAATGTAAAAGGAATAAATAAAAGATTAGTAGCATTCCATTGATAAAGATAACGAACTACGTGGATAATTATAAGTTAGTGGGACCTTAACAATCACATAAGAGACCAAGCAAAAGATAGACTTGTACATATCTTTATTTAGCTAGCAAAAGAGGGCGGGTTTCTAAAATTCCTTCTCCATGAGCCTGAATCGAAGTACAAAGTCCTCGAAATTCTTAAATGTGATGACATCAACAACCAGGTCGCTCTGACTCTTCATAACCTGGATCATATCCCAACCAGAGTAGTCGGCCTTTGCTTTCATGACCATATGAGCCTCTCCATATTCTCGGTGGATCATGCTAGTGGAAGATAGCACAAACTCTTTTGCGTTTTGAAAAGAGGGAGGGTGATAATAAATCACCCTATCAAAGACCCTCGGACGCTTCTTATCGTCACCTCTTATACGCTTGTCATCATGCATCTTTTCGGGCTTCAGTTCGGCCAGTACTTGAACGTTCAGACTTTTGAGATTCTTCAGGTGAGTTATAATGTTGGTACTCTTAATGCTCTTGTCTCCTGCATTGCATGTAAGTTTAAGTTTTGATTAATGTACGTTTGTGTAATATAAATTATAATTATAAACAGCAACAAAAGATATATATGAATAATACCTATCTTTTCAAGCCTGCTGCAGATCATCATTCCCTCGTCGGGCTTCAACACCTCGGCGAGCCCATTAGAGAACTCAAAGTTAGAATCACCGACCACCAACACCTTGTGGCAACTGGCGTATAGCCTCTCCACGACATTCCGAGGCATAGGCATGGTTCCAAAAGACCTAACCAAGGTTTTCATTACTTTGGAATTCATGTTTGTTGTTATTGATTCTCAGATTCATTGGTGCTTCTTATATAGGCACAGGTCTTCCTTCTTCTTTCCTCTTGGTCAAAACAATTTGATCAATCTTTTTTCTCTTTTCTCCCTTAACTGACTTTCCTTTGCAGTTTTACTTAAACTGGAAAACCTTTGACTTGGACAATGGAAAAGTCAACAAAAAAATCAATATAAAGACAAGACCCAGGTGAGTATCACTTATACATAATGCTACCCATTACCTGATTATAATATCGTAATCATTACTTATCCAACCATCCCGATATAGCAATAAGACCTCATTTTGACCCGTTCGGTCTACTAGCGAAAATCATCGATTTCGTACAACCAAACCTTATTTGACTTTGATTATCATGCTTAAATTAAATAACTGGTACATAACTTTACTTAAACAAATTAAGAAGTGATTCCGGAAATCACTTACCTTATGCATCCGTGTTCGCATCTGCTTCCTTGCCTCCTCTTGACCCTTTAGCCTTTCGTGCTTGAGTCCATCTCGACATGATCCCTATACTTTCATGTCATTGAAATCACATATTTGTTAGCATACACAATTGTACATGTTAATGATCATATCAAATTCATGTTCCACATTTGACTTTCATTAGTCAATTCATTCACTAACATGCATAACTCAATTCACTGAAAATATGTTGTTTTGGGACGTCCGCTCACTGTACTTACAGGCTTGCAAAAATTATGTTCTTTTTATGTGACGTACCCCTCGGAGGGATTATCCTTGTGTTATATTTTTAGAGTCTAACTCTCTACGAAAAATTTATAAAAAATCATTTACTAAGCAGCAATCAGATTCGTCACTTTCTGACTGCAGCCCACGGAAAAATTCATTTAAAAATCCTCGATTATCCGATTGACATAATTCCAGTCGGTGATTTTTATACCCTCCTGAAACTACCTACAATAAAAATTTGAAATCATGACTCAACACCTAAATTGAGTTATGACATTCGTAATGGGTTGCAAATTCTGCCAGAAAACGCAGCCTGAACCTTCGATACGGAAAAATTCATAAAACGTTCATTTTTCGTCGAAAAATGCAATTCCATTTGGGTTTGAAAGGTTTTTCCTGGAAGTTCATCACACACTCAATAAACATCAGTTTCTTACAAGACTTGGCCCGGTTACAGCCCATTAAATTCGGCTATAACTTTCTGGACAGATTTAGTTTCATCAAATCTTTTCAAATAATCTCTCATTCTAACTTCACCTAGACATTTCATCAAACACTTGGTGTGCATACAACATAATTTTTTTTTTTGATTTTGAATATGAAAAAAAAGGTAAAAGGAATAAATAAAAGATAAGTAGCATTCCATTGATAAAGATAACGAACTACATGGATAATTATAAGTTAGTGGGACCTTAACAATCACATAAGAGACCAAGCAAAAGATAGACTTGTACATATCTTTATTTAGCTAGCAAACGAGGGCGGGTTTCTAAAATTCCTTCTCCATGAGCCTGAATCGAAGTACAAAGTCCTCGAAATTCTTAAATGTGATGACATCAACAACCAGGTCGCTCTGACTCTTCATAACCAGGATCATATCCCAACCAGAGTAGTCGGCCTTTGCTTTCATGACCATATGAGCCTCTCCATATTCTCGGTGAATCATGCTAGTGGAAGATAACACAAACTCTTTTGCGTTTTGAAAAGAAGAAGGGTGCTAATAAATCACCCTATCAAAGACCCTCGGACGCTTCTTATCGTCACCTCTTATACGCTTGTCATCATGCATCTTTTCGGGCTTCACTTCGGCCAGTACTTGAACGTTCAGAATTTTGAGATTCTTCAGGTGAGTTATAATGTTGGTACTCTTAATGCTCTTGTCTCCTGCATTGCATGTAAGTTTAAGTTTTGATTAATGTACGTGTGTGTAATATAAATTACAATTATAAACAGCAACAAAAGATATATATGAATAATACCTATCTTTTCAGGCCTGCTGCAGATTATCATTCCCTCGTCGGGCTTCAACACCTCGGCGAGCCCATTAGAGAACTTAAAGTCAGAATCACCGACCACCAACACCTTGTGCCAACTGGCGTATAGCCTCTACACGACATTCCGAGGTGTAGGCATGCTTCCGAAAGACCTAACCAAGGTTTTCATTACTTTGGAATTCATGTTTGTTGTTATTGATTCTCAGATTCATTGGTGATTCTTAAATAGGCACATGTCTTCCTTCTTCTTTCTTCTAGGTTAAAACAATTTGGTCAATTTTTTTTTCTCTTTTCTCCCTTAACTGACTTTCCTCTGCAGTTTTACTTAAACTGGAAAACCTTTGACTTGGACAATGGAAAAGTCAATAAAAAAATCAATATAAAGACAAGACCCAGG
The DNA here is from genome assembly GCA_030545235.1 of Helianthus tuberosus. Lineage (NCBI taxonomy): Eukaryota > Viridiplantae > Streptophyta > Magnoliopsida > Asterales > Asteraceae > Helianthus > Helianthus tuberosus. The sequence continues at coordinate 22,588,312 of CM060381.1, read as the reverse complement.
TGAGTATCACTTATACACAATGCTACCCATTACCTGATTATAATACCGTAATCATTACTTATCCAACCATTCCGATATAGCAATAAGACCTCATTTTGACCCGTTCGGTCTACTAGCGAAAATCATCGATTTCGTACAACCAAACCTTATTTGACTTCGATTATCATGCTTAAATTAAATAACTGGTATATAACTTTACTTAAACAAATTAAGAAGTGATTCCGGAAATCACTTACCTTATGCATCCGTGTTCGTATCTGCTTCCTTGCCTCCTCTTGACCTGTTAGCCTTTCGTGCTTGAGTCCATCTCGACATGATCCCTATACTTTCATTTCATCGAAATCACATTTTTGTTAGCATACACAATTGTACATGTTAATGATCATATCAAATTCATATTCCACATTTGACTTTCATTAGTCAATTCATTCACTAACATGCATAACTTAATTCACTGAAAACAGGTTGTTTTGGGACATCCGCTTACTGTACTTACGGGCTTGCAAAAATTACGATCTTTTTACGTGACGTACCCCTCGGAGGGATTATCCTTGTGTTATATTTTTAGAGTCTAACTCTCTACGAAAAATTTATAAAAAATAATTTACTAAGCAGCAATCAGATTCGTCACTTTCTGACATCAGCCCACAGAAAATTTCATTTAAAACTCCTCAATTATCCGATTGACATAATTCCAGTTGGTGATTTTCATAACCTCCTGAAACTACCTACAATAAAAAATTGAGATCATGACTCAATTCCTAAATTGAGTTATGACATTCGTAATGAGCTGCAAATTCTGACAGAAAACGCAGCCTGAACCCTCGATACGGAAAAATTCATAAAACATTCATTTTTCGTCGAAAAAATGCAAATCCAGTTGGGTTAGAAAGGTTTTCCTGGAAGTTCATCACACACTCAATAAAATTCAGTTTCTTACAAGACTTGGCCTGGTTACAGCCGATTAAATTCAGCTGTAACTTTCTAGACAGATTTAGTTTCATCAAATCTTTTCAAATAATCTCACATTCTAACTTCACCTAGACATTTCATCAAACACTTGGAGTGCATACAACATAATTTTTTTTTTTAATTTTGAATATGAAAAAAAAAGGTATAAGGAATAAATAAAAGATAAGTAGCATTCCATTGATAAAGATAACGAACTACATTGATAATTATAAGTTAGTGGGACCTTAACAATCACATAAGAGACCAAGCAAAAGATAGACTTGTAAATATCTTTATTTAGCTAGCAAAAGAGGGCGGGTTTCTAAAATTCCTTCTCCATGAGCCAGAATCGAAGTACAAAGTCCTCGAAATTCTTAAATGTGATGACATCAACAACCAGGTCGCTCTGACTCTTCATGACCTGGATCATATCCCAACCAGAGTAGTCGGCCTATACTTTCATGACCATATGAGCCTCTCCATATTCTCGGTGGATCATGCTAGTGGAAGATAGCACAAACTCTTTTGCGTTTTGAAAAGAGAGAGGGTGATAATAAATCACCCTATCAAAGACCCTCAGACGATTCTTATCGTCACCTTTTATACGCTTGTCTTCATGCATCTTTTCGAGCTTCAGTTCGGCCAGTACTTGAACGTTCAGACTTTTGAGATTCTTCAGGTGAGTTATAATGTTGGAACTCTTAATGCTCTTGTCTCCTGCATTGCATGTAAGTTTAAGTTTTGTTTAATGTACGTGTGTGTAATATAAATTATAATTATAAACAACAACAAAAGATATATATGAATAATACCTATCTTTTCAGGCCTGCTGCAGATCATCATTCCCTCGCCGGGCTTCAACACCTCGGCGAGCCCTTTAGAGAACTCAAAGTTAGAATCACCGACCACCAACACCTTGTGCCAACTGGCGTATAGCCTCTCCACGACATTCCGAGAAATAGGCATGGTTCCGAAAGACCTAACCAAGGTTTTCATTACTTTGGAATTCATGTTTGTTGTTATTGATTCTCAGATACATTAGTGCTTCTTATATAGGCACATGTCTTCGTTCTTCTTTCTTCTTGGTTAAAACAATTTGGTCAATTTTTTTTCTCTTTTCTCCCTTAACTGATTTCCTCTGTAGTTTTACTTAAACTGGAAAACCTTTGACTTAGACAATGGAAAAATCAATAAAAAAATCAATATAAAGACAAGACCCAGGTGAGTATCACTTATACACAATGCTACCCCTTACCTGATTATAATACCGTACTCATTACTTATCCAACCATTCCGATATAACAATAAGACCTCATTTTGACCCGTTCGGTCTACTAGCGAAAATCATCGATTTCGTACAACCAAACCTTATTTGACTTCAATTATCATGCTTAAATTAAATAACTGGTACATAAATTAACTTAAACAAATTAAGAAGTGATTCCGGAAATCACTTACCTTATGCATCCGTGTTCGTATCTGCTTCCTTGCCTCCTCTTGACCCATTAGCCTTTCGTGCTTGAGTCCATCTCGACATGATCCCTATACATTCATGTCATCGAAATCACATTTTTGTTAGTATACACCATTGTACATGTTAATGATCATATCAAATTCATATTCCACATTTGACTTTCATTAGTCAATTCATTCACTATCATGCATAACTCAATTCACTGAAAATAGGTTGTTTTGGGACGTCCGCTTACTGTACTTACGGGCATGCAAAAATTACGATCTTTTTATGTGACGTACCCCTCGGAGGGATTTTCCTTATGTTATATTTTTAGAGTCTAACTCTCTACGAAAAATTTATAAAAAATTATTTACTAAGAAGCAATCAGATTCGTCACTTTCTGATTGCAGCCCACGAAAAAATTTATTTAAAAATCCTCGATTATCCGATTGACATAATTCCAGTTGGTGATTTTCATAACCTCCAGAAACTACCTACAATAAAAATTTGAGATCATGACCCAATTCCTAATTTGATTTATGACATTCGTAATGGGCTGCAAATTCTGCCAGAAAACGCAGCCTGAACTTTCGATACGGAAAAATTCATAAAACGTTCATGTTTCGTTAAAAAAATGCAATTCCAGTTGGGTTTGAAAGGTTTTTCTTGGATGTTCATCACACACTCAATAAACATCAGTTTCTTACAAGACTTGGCACGGTTACAGCCGATTAAATTCGGCTGTAACTTTCTGGACAGATTTAGTTTCATCAAATCTTTTCAAATAATCTCACATTCTAACTTCAACTAGACATTTCATCAAACACTTGGAGTGCATACAACATAAATTTTTTTTTGATTTTGAATATGAAAAAAAAAGGTAAAAGGAATAAATAAAAGATAAGTAGCATTCCATTGATAAAGATAACGAACTACATGGATAATTATAAGTTAGAGGGACCTTAACAATCACATAAGAGACCAAGCAAAAGATAGACTTGTACATATCTTTATTTAGCTAGCAAAAGAGGGCGGGTTTCTAAAATTCCTTCTCCATGAGCCTGAATCGAAGTACAAAGTCCTCAAAATTCTTAAATGTGATGACATCAACAACCAGGTTGCTCTGACTCTTCATAACCTGGATCATATCCCAACAAGAGTAGTCGGCCTTTGCTTTCATGACCATATGAGCCTCTTCATATTCTCGGTGGATCATGCTACTGGAAGATAGCACAAACTCTTTTGCGTTTTGAAAATAGGGAGGGTGATAATAAATCACCCTATCAAAGACCCTCGGATGCTTCTTATCGTCACCTCTTATACGCTTGTCACCATGCATCTTTTCGGGCTTCACTTCGGCCAGTACTTGAACGTTCAGACTCTTGAGATTCTTCAGGTGAGTTATAATGTTGGTACTCTTAATGCTCTTGTCTCCGGCATTGCGTGTAAGTTTAAGTTTTGATTAATGTACGTGTGTGTAATATAAATTATAATTATAAACAGCAACAAAAGTTATATATATGAATAATACCTATCTTTTCATGCCTGCTGCAGATCATCATTCCCTCGTCGGGCTTCAACACCTCGGCGAGCCCATTAGAAAACTCAAAGTTAGAATCACCGACCACCAACACCTTGTGCCAACTGGCGTATAGCCTCTCCACGACATTCCGAGGCATAGGCATGGTTCCGAAAGACCTAACCAAGGTTTTCATTACTTTGGAATTCATGTTTGTTGCTATTAATTCTCAGATTCATTGGTGCTTCTTATATAGGCACAGGTCTTCCTTCTTCTTTCTTCTTGGTCAAAACAATTTGGTCAATTTTTTTTCTCTTTTCTCCCTTAACTGACTTTCCTCTGCAGTTTTACTTAAACTGGAAAACCTTTAACTTGGACAATGGAAAAGTCAATAAAAAAAATCAATATAAAGACAAGACCAAGGTGAGTATCACTTATAGACAATGCTACCCATTACCTGATTATAATACCCTAATCATTACTTATCCAACCATTCCGATATAGCAATAAGACCTCATTTTGACCCGTTCGGTCTACTAGCGAAAATCATCGATTTCGTACAACCAAACCTTATTTGACTTCGACTATCATGCTTAAATTAAATAACTGGTACATAACTTTACTTAAACAAATTAATAAGTGATTCTGGAAATCACTTACCTTATGCATCCGTGTTCGTATCCGCTTCCTTGCCGCCTCTTGACCCATTAACCTTTCACGCTTGAGTCCATCTCGACATGATCCCTATACTTTCATGTCATCAAAATCACATTTTTGTTAGCATACACAATTGTACATGTTAATGATCATATCAAATTCATATTCCACGTTTGACTTTCATTAGTCAATTCATTCACTAACATGCATAACTCAATTCACTGAAAATAGGTTGTTTTGGGACGTCCGCTTACTGTACTTACGGGCTTGCAAAAATTACGATTTTTTTATGTGACGTACCCCTATGAGGGATTATCCTTGTGTTATATTTTTAAAGTCTAACTCTCTTCGAAAAAATTTAAAAAAATCATTTAGTAAGCAGCAATTAGATTCGTCATTTTCTGACTGCAGCTCACGGAAAAATTCATTTAAAAATCCTCGATTATCCGATTGACATAATTCCAGTTGATAATTTTCATAAACTCCTGAAACTACCTACAATAAAAATTTGAGATCATGACTCAATTCCTAAATTGAGTTATGACATTCGTAACGGGCTGCAAATTCTGCCAAAAACGCAGCCTGAACCTTTGATACGGAAAAATTCATAAAACGTTCATTTTTCGTCGAAAAAATGCAATTCCAGTTGGGTTTGAAAGGTTTTTCCTGAAAGTTCATTACACACTCAATAAACATCAGTTTCTTACAAGACTTGGCCCGGTTACAGACGATTAAATTTGGCTGTAACTTTCTAGACAGATTTAGTTTCATCAAATCTTTTCAAATAACCTCTCATTCTAACTTCACCTAGACATTTCATCAAACACTTGGAGTGCATACAACATAATATTTTTTTTTGATTTTGAATATGAAAAAAAAGGTAAAAGGAATAAATAAAAGATAAGTAGCATTCCATTGATAAAGATAACAAACTACATGGATAATTATAAGTTAGTGGGACCTTAACAATCACATAAGAGACCAAACAACAGATAGACTTGTACATATCTTTATTTAGCTAGCAAAAGAGGGCGGGTTTCTAAAATTCCTTCTCTATGAGCCTGAATCGAAGTACAAAGTCCTCGAAATTCTTAAATGTGATGACATCAACAACCAGGTCGCTCTGAATCTTCATAACCTGGATCATATCCCAACCAGAGTAGTCGGCCTTTGCTTTCATGACCATATGAGCCTCTCCATATTCTCGGTGGATCATGCTAGTGGAAGATAGCACAAACTCTTTTTCATTTTGAAAAGAGGGAGGGTGATAATAAATCACCCTATCAAAGACCCTCGGACGCTTCTTATCGTCACCTCTTATACGCTTGTCATCATGCATCTTTTCGGGCTTCACTTCGGCCAGTACTTGAATGTTCAGACTTTTGAGATTCTTCAGGTGAGTTATAATGTTGGTACTCTTAATGCTCTTGTCTCCTGCATTGCCTGTAAGTTTAAGTTTTGATTAATGTACGTGTGTGTAATATAAATTATAATTATAAACAGCAACAAAAGATATATATGAATAATACCTATCTTTTCAGGCCTGCTGCAGATCATCATTCCCTCGTCGGGCTTCAACACCTCGGCGAGCCCATTAGAGAACTCAAAGTTAGAATCACCGACCACCAACACCTTGTGCCAACTGGCGTATAGCCTCTCCACGACATTCCGAGGCATAGGCATGGTTCCGAAAGACCTAACCAAGGTTTTCATTACTTTGGAATTCATGTTTGTTGTTATTGATTCTCAGATTCATTAGTGCTTCTTATATAGGCACAGGTCTTCCTTCTTCTTTCTTCTTGGTCAAAACAATTTGGTCAATTTTTTTTCTCTTTTCTCCCTTAACTGACTTTCCTCTGCAGTTTTACTTAAACTGGAAAACCTTTGACTTGGACAATGGAAAAGTCAATAAAAAAATCAATATAAAGACAAGACCCAGGTGAGTATCACTTACACACAATGCTACCCATTACCTGATTATAATATCGTAATCATTACTTATCCAACCATTCTGATATAGCAATAAGACCTCATTTTGACCCGTTCGGTCTACTACCGAAAATCATCGATTTCGTACAACCAAACCTTATTTGACTTTGATTATCATGCTTAAATTAAATAACTGGTACATAACTTTACTTAAACAAATTAAGAAGTGATTCCGGAAATCACTTACCTTATGCATCCGTGTTCGCATCTGCTTCCTTGCCTCCTCTTGACCCTTTAGCCTTTCGTGCTTGAGTCCATCTCGACATGATCCCTATACTTTCATGTCATTGAAATCACATATTTGTTAGCATACACAATTATACATGTTAATGATCATATCAAATTCATATTCCACATTTGACTTTCATTAGTCAATTCATTCACTAACATGCATAACTCAATTCACTGAAAATATGTTGTTTTGGGACGTCCGCTCACTGTACTTACGGGCTTGCAAAAATTATGTTCTTTTTATGTGACGTACCCCTCGGAGGGATTATCCTTGTGTTATATTTTTAGAGTCTAACTCTCTACGAAAAATTTATAAAAAATCATTTACTAAGCAGCCATCAGATTCGTCACTTTCTGACTGCAGCCCACGGAAAAATCCATTTAAAAATCCTCGATTATCCGATTGACATAATTCCAGTAGGTGATTTTTATACCCTCCTGAAACTACCTACAATAAAAATTTGAGATCATGACTCAATTCCTAAATTGTGTTATGACATTCGTAATGGGTTGCAAATTCCGCCAGAAAATGCAGCCTGAACCTTCGAAATGGAAAAATTCATAAAACGTTCATTTTTCGTCGAAAAATGCAATTCTAGTTGGGTTTGAAAGGTTTTTCCTGGAAGTTCATCACACACTCAATAAATATCAGTTTCTTACAAGACTTGGCCCGGTTACAGCCCATTACATACGGCTATAACTTTCTAGACAGATTTAGTTTCATCAAATCTTTTCAAATAATCTCACATTCTAACTTTACCTAGACATTTCATCAAACACTTGGAGTGCATACAACATAATTTTTTTTTATTTTAAATATGAAAAAAAAAAGGTAAACGGAATAAATAAAAGATAAGTAGCATTCCATTGATAAAGATAACGAACTACATGGATAATTATAAGTTAGTGGGACCTTAACAATCACATAAGAGACCAAGAAAAAGATAGACTTATACATATCTTTATTTATCTAGCAAAAGAGGGCGGGTTTCTAAAATTCCTTCTCCATGAGCCTGAATCGAAGTACAAAGTCCTCGAAATTCTTAAATGTGATGACATCAACAACCAGGTCGCTCTGACTCTTCATAACCTGGATCATATCCCAACCAGAGTAGTCGGCCTTTGCTTTCATGACCATATGAGCCTCTCCATATTCTCGGGGGATCAGGCTAGTGGAAGATATCACAAACTCTTTTGCGTTTTGAAAAGAGGGAGGGTGATAATAAATCACCCTATCAAAGATCCTCGGACGCTTCTTATCGTCACCTCTTATACGCTTGTCATCATGCATCTTTTCGGGTTTCACTTCGGCCAGTACTTGAACGTTCAGAATTTTGAGATTCTTCAGGTGAGTTATAATGTTGGTACTCTTAATGCTCTTGTCTCCTGCATTGCCTGTAAGTTTAAGTTTTGATTAATGTACGTGTGTGTAATATAAATTATAATTATAAACAACAATAAAAGATATATATGAATAATACCTATCTTTTCAGGCCTGCTGCAGATTATCATTCACTCGTCGGGCTTCAACACCTCGGCGAGCCCATTAGAGAACTTAAAGTTAGAATCACCGACCACCAACACCTTGTGCCAACTGGCGTATAGCCTCTACACGACATTCCGAGGCATAGGCATGGTTCCGAAAGACCTAACCAAGGTTTTCATTACTTTGGAATTCATGTTTGTTTTTATTAATTCTCAGATTCATTGGTGATTCTTATATAGGCACAAGTCTTCCTTCTTCTTTCTTCTAGGTTAAAACAATTTGGTCAAAATTTTTTTCTCTTTTCTCCCTTAACTGACTTTCCTCTGCAGTTTTACTTAAACTGGAAAACCTTTGACTTAGACAATGGAAAAGTTAATAAAAAAATCAATATAAAGACAAGACCCAGGTGAGTATCACTTATACACAATGCTACCCATTACCTGATTATAATACCGTAATCATTACTTATCCAACCATTTCGATATAGCAATAAGACCTCATTTTGACCCGTTCGGTCTACTAGCGAAAATCATCGATTTCGTACAACCAAACATTATTTGACTTCGATTATCATGCTTAAATTAAATAACTGGTACATAACTTTACTTAAACAAATTAAGAAGTGATTCCGGAAATCACTTACCTTATGCATCCGTGTTCGTATCAGCTTCCTTGCCTCCTCTTGACCTGTTAGCCTTTCGTGCTTGAGTCTATCTCGACATGATCCCTATACTTTCGTTTCATCGAAATCACATTTTTGTTAGCATACAAAATTGTACATGTTAATGATCATATCAAATTCATATTTCACATTTGACTTTCATTAGTCAATTCATTCACTAACATGCATAACTCAATTCACTGAAAACAGGTTGTTTTGGGACGTCCGCTTACTGAACTTACGGGATTGCAAAAATTACGATCTTTTTATATGACGTACCCCTCGGAGGGATTATCTTTGTGTTATATTTTTAGAGTCTAACTCTCTACGAAAAATTTATAAAAAATCATTTACTAAGCAGCAATCAGATTCGTCACTTTCTGACTGCAGCCCACGGAAAAAATCATTTAAAAATCCTCGATTATCCGATTGACATAATTCCAGTTGGTGATTTTCATAACCTCCTGAAACTACCTACAATAAAAATTTGAGATCATGACTCAATTCCTAAATTGAGTTATGATATTCGTAATGGGCTGCCAATTCTGCCAGAAAACGCAGTCTGAACCTTCGATACGAAAAAATTCATAAAACGTTCATTTTTCGTCGAAAAAATGCAATTCATGTTGGGTTTGAAAGGTTTTTCCTGGAAGTTCATCACACACTCAATAAACATCAGTTTCTTACAAGTCTTGGCCCGGTTACAGCTGATTAAATTCGGCTGTAACTTTCTGGACAAATTTAGTTTCATCAAATCTTTTCAAATAATCTCACATTCTAACTTCACCTAGACATTTCATCAAACACTTGGAGTGCATACAACATAATTTTGTTTTTGATTTTGAATATGAAAAAAAAGGTAAAAGGAATAAATAAAAGATAAGTAGCATTCCATTGATAAAGATAACGAACTACATTGATAATTATAAGTTAGTGGGACCTTAACAATTACATAAGAGACCAAGCAAAAGATAGACTTGTACATATCTTTATTTAGCTAGCAAAAGAGGGCGGGTTTCTAAAATTCCTTCTCCATGAGCCTGAATCGAAGTACAAAGTCCTCGAAATTCTTAAATGTGATGACATCAACAACCAGGTCGCTCTGACTCTTCATAACCTGGATCATATCCCAACCAGAGTAGTCGGCCTTTGCTTTCATGACCATATGAGCCTCTCCATATTCTCGGTGGATCATGCTAGTGGAAGATAGCACAAACTCTTTTGCGTTTTCAAAAGAGGGAGGGTGATAATAAATCACCCTATCAAAGACCCTCAGACGCTTCTTATCGTCACCTCTTATACGCTTGTCATCGTGCATCTTTTGGGCTTCACTTCGGCCAGTACTTGAACGTTCAGACTTTTGAGATTCTTCTGGTGAGTTATAATGTTGGTACTCTTAATGCTCTTGTCTCCTGCATTGCATGTAAGTTTAAGTTTTGATTAATGTACGTGTGTGAAATATAAATTATAATTATAAACAGCAACAAAAGATATATATGAATAATACCTATCTTTTCAGGCATGCTGTAGATCATCATTCCCTCGTCGGGCTTCAACACCTCGGCGAGCCCATTAGAGAACTCAAAGTTAGAATCACCGACAACCAACACCTTGTGCCAACTGGCGTATAGCCTCTCCACGATATTCCGAGAAATAGGCATGGTTCCGAAAGACCTAACCAAGGTTTTCATTACTTTGGAATTCATATTTGTTGTTATTGATTCTCAGATTCATTAGTGCTTCTTATATAGGCACAGGTCTTCCTTCTTTTTTCTTCTTGGTCAAAACAATTTGGTCAATTTTTTTTCTCTTTTCTCCCTTAACTGACTTTCCTCTGCAGTTTTACTTAAACTGGAAAACCTTTAACTTGGACAATGGAAAAGTCAATAAAAAAAATCAATATAAAGACAAGACCCAAGTGAGTATCACTTATACACAATGCTACCCATCACCTGATTATAATACCGTAATCATTACTTATCCAACCATTCCGATATAGCAATAAGACCTCATTTTGACCCGTTCGGCCTACTAGCGAAAATCATCGATTTCGTACAACCAAACCTTATTTGACTTCGACTATCATGCTTAAATTAAATAACTGGTACATAACTTTACTTAAACAAATTAATAAGTGATTCTGGAAATCACTTACCTTATGCATCCGTGTTCGTATCCGCTTCCTTGCCTCCTCTTGACCCGTTAACCTTTCACGCTTGAGTCCATCTCGACATGATCCCTATACTTTCATTTCATCGAAATCACATTTTTGTTAGCATACACAATTGTACATGTTAATGATCATATCAAATTCATATTCCACATTTGACTTTCATTAGTCAATTCATTCACTAACATGCATAACTCAATTCACTGAAAACAGGTTGTTTTGGGACGTCCGCTTACTGTACTTACGGGATTGCAAAAATTACGATCTTTTTATGTGACGTACCCCTATGAGTGATTATCCTTGTGTTATATTTTTAAAGTCTAACTCTCTTCGAAAAAATTTAAAAAAATCATTTACTAAGCAGCAATTAAATTCGTCACTTTCTGACTTCAGATCACGGAAAAATTCATTTAAAAATCCTCGATTATCCGAGTGACATAATTCCAGTTGGTGATTTTCATAACCTCCTGAAACTACCTACAATAAAAATTTGAGATCATGACTCAATTCCTAAATTGAGTTATGACATTCGTAACGGGCTGCAAATTCTGCCAGAAAACGCAGCCTGAACCTTTGATACGGAAAAATTCATAAAACGTTCATTTTTCGTCGAAAAAATGCAATTCCAGTTGGGTTTGAAAGGTTTTTCCTGGAAGTTCATCACACACTCAATAAACATCAGTTTCTTACAAGACTTGGCCCGGTTACAGACAATTAAATTCGGCTGTAACTTTCTGAACATATTTAGTTTCATCAAATCTTTTCAAATAACCTCACATTCTAACTTCACCTAAACATTTCATCAAACACTTGGAGTGCATACAACATAATTTTTTTTTTATTTTGAATATGAAAAAAAAAGGTAAAAGGAATAAATAAAAGATAAGTAGCATTCCATTGATAAAGATAACAAACTACATGGATAATTATAAGTTAGTGGGACCTTAACAATCACATAAGAGACCAAACAAAAGATAGACTTGTACATATCTTTATTTAGCTAGCAAAAGAGGGCGGGTTTCTAAAATTCCTTTTCCATGAGCCTGAATCGAAGTACAAAGTCCTCGAAATTCTTAAATGTGATGACATCAACAACCAGGTCGCTCTGACTCTTCATAACCTGGATCATATCCCAACCAGAGTAGTCGGCCTTTGCTTTCATGACCATATGAGCCTCTCCATATTCTCGGTGGATCAGGCTAGTGGAAGATAGCACAAACTCTTTTGCGTTTTGAATAGAGAGAGGGTGATAATAAATCACCCTATCAAAGACCCTCGGACGCTTCTTATCGTCACCTCTTATACGCTTGTCATCATGCATCTTTTCGGGCTTCACTTCGGCCAGTACTTGAACGTTCAGACTTTTGAGATTCTTCAGGTGAGTTATAATGTTGGTACTCTTAATGCTCTTGTCTCCTGCATTGCATGTAAGTTTAAGTTTTGATTAATGTACGTGTGTGTAATATAAATTATAATTATAAACAGCAACAAAAGATATATATGAATAATACCTATCTTTTCAGGCCTGCTGCAGATCATCATTCCCTCATCGGGCTTCAACACCTCGGCGAGCCCTTTAGAGAACTCAAAGTTAGAATCACCGACCACCAACACATTGTGCCAACTGGCGTATAGCCTCTCCACGACATTCCAAGGCATATGCATGGTTCTGAAAGACCTAACCAAGGTTTTCATTACTTTCGAATGCATGTTTGTTGTTATTGATTCTCAGATTCATTGGTGCTTCTTATATAGGCACAGGTCTTCCTTCTTCTTTCTTCTTGGTTAAAACAATTCGGTCAATTTTTTTTTCTCTTTTCTCCCTTAACTGACTTTCCTCTGCAGTTTTACTTAAACTGGAAAACCTTTGACTTGGACAATGGAAGAGTCAATAAAAAAATCAATATAAAGACAAGACCCAGGTGAGTATCACTTATACATAATGCTACCCATTACCTGATTATAATACCGTAATCATTACTTATCCAACCATTCCGATATAGCAATAAGACCTCATTTTGACCCGTTCGGTCTACTAGCGAAAATCATCGATTTCGCACAACCAAACCTTATTTGACTTCGATTATCATGCTTAAATTAAATAACCGATACATAACTTTACTTAAACAAATTAAGAATTGATTCCGGAAATCACTTACCTTACGCATCCGTGTTCGTATCTGCTTCCTTGCCTCCTCTTGACCCGTTAGTCTTTCGTGCTTGAGTCCATCTCGACATGATCCCTATACTTTCATGTCATCGAAATCACATTTTTGTCAGCATACACAATTGTACATGTTAATGATCATATCAAATTCATATTCCACATTTGACTTTCATTAGTCAATTCATTCACTAACATGAATAACTCAATTCACTAAAAATAGGTTGTTTTGGGACGTCCGCATACTGTACTTACGGGCTTGCAAAAATTACGATCTTTTTATGTGACGTACCCGTCAGAGGGATTATCCTTGTGTTATATTTCTATAGTCTAACTCTCTACGAAAAATTTATAAAAAAATCATTTACTAAGCAGCAATCAGATTCGTCATTTTCTGACTGCAGCCCACGGAAAAATTCATTTAAAAATCCTCGATTATCCGATTGACATAATTCCTGTTGGTGATTTTCATAACCTCCTGAAACTACATACAATAAAAATTTGAGATCCTGACTCAATCCCTAAATTGAGTTATGACATTCGTAATGGGCTGCAAATTCTGCCAGAAAATGCAGCCTGAACCTTCGATACGGAAAAATTCATAAAACATTCATTTTTCGTCGAAAAAATGCAATTCCAGTTGGGTTTGAAAGGTTTTTCCTGGAAGTTCATCACACACTCAATAAACATCAGTTTCTTACAAGACTTGGCCCGGTTACAGCCGATTAAATTCGGCTGTAACTTTCTCGACATATTTAGTTTCATCAAATCTTTTCAAATAATCTCACATTCTAACTTCACCTAGACGTTTCATCAAACACTTGGAGTGCATACAACATAATTTTTTTTGATTTTGAATATTTAAAAAAAGGTAAAAGGAATAAATAAAAGATAAGTAGCATTCCATTGATAAAGATAACGAACAACATGGATAATTATAAGTTAGTGGGACCTTAACAATCACATAAGAGACCAAGCAAAAGATAGACTTGTACATATCTTTATTTAGCTAGCAAAAGAGGGCGGGTTTCTAAAATTCCTGTAGATCCCAATATCAATCCGGATCACAGTGGTTGATTGTTTTAGTCCAAAACACCTATTGAACAAAGTGTTTGTACTATGAAAAAGTTAAGAAGAATCAAGAATGAAGATGAAGCTAATGGAATGATGAATACAACAAGTGTTGTATTGAATCCAAACAAGAATGTAAATCAATAAGGCACCTTGGAAATCTGATTAGAGCACAATATCAAAGATTGAATGTAAACAACACTTCTATTCACCAAAAGAGCCAAAAGCTTAGCTAGGGCAACATCACAAAGGTATTTATAGATCCTGACTTGCCAGCATAATTATAATTATGCTGGAATCTTAACTACACCAAGTCAGGTTTGCTACTTTCATCTAATTACAAAATATGCCCCTAGACTTTAAAACAAGCTACAAACTATAATAAAACTAATCCAGTACAAGTATGAACGATCTCATAAGTTCCAACAATATCCCCCCTAGATCGTTGCATACTTGTTTTTTCATTCTTCTGTAGTTTCCACTGGAGGGACTTCTTCATGCCCTGCTGCTTCTGGTGTTGCTTGAACTTCGATTGTCGTGGCGGGAGTTTCTTGTATTATAACAGCTTCACTTGTTGTTGGTGGATCCTCCATGATGGCCTCATATGTGGATGAGGCCGGAGGTGATGATGTTGCTTGAGAAGTTGTGGTGGTGGGCTCTTTTGTTGATGAGGAAGACTTTTCTTTCTTTCTTTCGTGCTTTTTCTTCTTTCTTTCTTCCTTCTTTTCAGCAACCTCCTTCCTTTTCTCGATTTTATCAACGATATCGAGCATCTCTCTATTTATCTTCCAAGCTCTCTCCACTTCTCTTGGAAATAACATGGCCTCTTCCAGATTAGCGTTTCCAGCTCCCACGTTTACACGACTCGCATTCAGCACTGTTAGGTCAGAGAGTCCAAACATAAACACATCCATTGGATCCAAGATTCGAATATCTTCATTTTCGGTTGATCGAATCACCACCTCACCAGTGTGGCTATCATAGAACCACTTTTTGAACTTGTTTAAACATACTGGAACTTCTTCTGGAAGCTTAATTCTTTTGACAACTTTAGCAAGGTTAATAACCCACGTCACCTTGCCTTTTCCAGTGATAGGATCTTTTGTTGTTTTGGACACTCTCCGTCTGGGACGTTGCGGCTTGTGATTTGGGAAACCTTTGTTGCATTCTTTAGCAATTAAGCGCTCAAAATCCCCATCAACGCTTCTATCTTCTGGATTTAGCATATCCAGTCGGCCGAGCTCACGTAGATCCCACCTTGGAAGTGAAAAGAGATCAAACCCTGTTCGGAAGTACTGAATTACGCCACCTCTACTTTTGACCACAAACATTCCCCTGAGATTGCTATACATCCAACTAATAATTTTATCAGTGGCTTCTGTCTTCTCAACAGTTACTACTTGATAAAAATCAGGGAGTTTTTCTCTTTCCTTCTTGAACCATTCGGGATGCTGTGGGGAGAAAGTATTTCCATCTTCCTGTTCATACACGACTTCCTCTTCTAATCCCCACTCAATGAATTTGGCAGGCATTTCATCCCTATCCATCTCTTCTTTATCGCTCTCGTCTCCTTCTGTTACTTTTTCGGTCGACTCTAGACGCTTTTTTTTTGCTTCGGCTTCTTTGACTTTTCTGTTTGTTTCTTCTTCCACGAATGCATCAAAGTCGAAAACCTCTGCGAATGAGAACATAGGCTCTATCTCTATCTTAGCACATATACTTTTCATCATTTTGTACAACTTTTCAATCCCGTGCTATTGAAATCTTATGAACTTTGATTGTTTGGCTACATAAGCATTCATTTCTTTGTTTTTATTCCGTTGATCCTTTAACTTTTCTCTCAAGATGTTCGTGCCATTCACTTGATTTTTTAGAAGGCAGATTTCTTTAGCTGAAGTTGGACCAGTGTCTTTGACAAGCTTATCATATAAATCTTGAAACGGACGAACCCTTTGAGGAGGCACATGAGGCTTTGATATCCTCATTGGTTTTACTTGAGGAAATCTGGAAGATCCTTCATCTGTTGACTTCTTCTTTGGGGGAGCTGTCTTGCTTGCAGAGGTTTCTTCTGGATCGACTAGTAATGCGTCAACAAAATCATCCAGTGTTTGCACTTCTTCTGTTACTACCCCTGGTCGTTGAGATTCTGACATTTCTCGTCTTTTAAGTCTCTTTTCTCTCTTTTCCTTTTCTTGCATTTTGTGAATTTGTTGCATGTCTTGAATGTGTCGACGATGTTCTTCTGAGTTGGCAGCTCTAAAGCTTGCACCCATAAGTCTTTCTGGGTTTTCAGAGGATTTCTTCTTCTTTGGAGGTTCATCGTCTGCTGCCTGCTTTCCTTTTCTTTTTCCTTTCAATTGTTCCTTTTCTTTTTCTGCAGCCTGTTGCTCGATTCTTTGTTGTTTAGCTAGAACTGCTTCTCTGTACTTTCTATAAGCTTCTTTGACCAACGGCAGTCTATCGACAGTATACGTCCAGTCATGTAACATCACCCATTCATTCGTTTTGATCTCTGTGAATTGTCGACTTGTGGGAACATGAAAGGTTTAGAGGTTTCCATCATGCGGCGGATTTTCATATTGATCGTTGATCAGCATCTGGATGAATCTGGGATACATTGCACAAGTCGGCCCACTTACATTCTCGAGCATGTAATTGAAAATTAGACCAGAGATGTTGAATTTTTGATTCAAACACAAATTTTACATTGCTGCCGACCACTCCAGATTTAGGCCGTCATATCCACCTTTACGATGAGCTAAGCACATAGCAATTACGTGTGCTATGAATCTCCAGTCCCTTGTTAGACCGTTTCTTTTGATCTCTTTCTTTTGACGAAAATCTCCCACATAACCCATGCCACGAAACCCGTCAAGAATGTCATCCTTGTTCAAAAAGATTGGATCCTTTGCATTATCTCCCAGCTTCAGAACCTTTCGAATCCTTTCTTCAGTTACAATTATATGTTTGTTGCGGACTGTTGAAGATATCCCTCTGGCTTTGTTAATAGTTTCAGGCTTCTCATTTTCCCAGAACTCTTGAATGTGGATGCGATAAATGGGAATTTCTGTTTGAACCGCGTATCCAATCCTGCTTGTTTGTATCCATCTTGCTGCATCTTGGAAATCCTGTGGTACTTTCTCAAGATTGATACTCTGATTGTGTTTCAAAGTCTTATCCCACTTGATGATTTTCACCATCTTGCTTCTGAAACAACAAACGAGCCAAGTTAGGAAATTCACGACATAAAGATATAATATTTACAATGAGATATTAATATAAAAAAAAATATTTACATGAAATATAGATTTTGAAAATATTTGATTTTGAAGATATTTACAAATATTTTATATTAAATAAAAGATAATTTGATTTTAGAAAATATTTACAAAACAAATTTTAAATTGAGAAAATAGAATAAATGACAAAATCGCTGAAAGACCTAAATGGTGTCTTCGCTGATGATCCTTGCCGAGGTCAAGCTATTTCGCCGGCGACAATAGCTGATCACGGGTGATTTCGCCGGCAACAACTAAGGAGACGGATCAAGTTTCGCCGATGATATCTTCGCCGGTGACAGGAGCTGGTATTGAATGATTTCGCCGGAATAAATATGTGATTTGAATTTAAATTAGCCAATGATTTTCGGCGAAGACAGGGTTTGGTCACGAAACACATTCATCAACGAAGACATTCGTCTAGGCCGATATACCGGCGAAATAAACTATTTCGCCGGTTGCTTGAACTCGCGTTCAAGACTTTTGATATTCCCTGATTTGTTTTAACTTCACCACATTCTTCACTGTCATCAAAATAACTTCGTTGGCATCACGTTTTTTCTTACAAAACCCTTTTTAAACCCTAACTAAAAGCACACTATGTTCATCTTCGATCACAAACAATCCAAAATATTCAAATATCTTGAAAAATCAGTCATGTCGGTTATGAACTTTCTCAAAACATCCTATACCTTCTGATTTACAATGTCTAATCTTGAATACTAAATTAACTTTGAGTAAACCAAATGTGCAAACAATCAAGATGATTTTGAAAGTGATGAACAATAGCTAACGTCTCGACCGAAAACAAAAGACACAATGTATTGTATGATCAGTGAGAGACTTGAACAATCTTGATGAAATAGACCGATAAAAAGAGTGAAGATGAAGAATGTTGTTTTGAAAAATTTGAAAATGGGGTCGGTTAAAGAGAATATATAGGCGATATAGGGATGTTGGCGAAATTGTTAATTTCGCCGGCATCTTTATTCCGCCGCCTCTGTTTAAAACCTCTTTTTCAAAACACCAAAGTTTAAATTCGCTCGTGAATTTCAAACTTTCTCGAAAAACGTGCCCATTTTTGTTTAAAATACCAGAAATTACGAAATATTTACAAACTAGAGAAAATTTGGGCCATTTTGACTCCGAACTTCGTTTTTCAAACTTGGGAGGTTCTATTTTAAGCTGATTTTCTTGATTCTTTTGACGCTCGTCGACTTACCTGCAGAAGATCATATTGCCAACACTTGTCAATTTCTTATATATTATTATTATTAGCGAATCAAGGCACAAGAAAAACTGCCAGTATGTTTGTCCGCTTAAATCCATGCATCCTTCTTTCAACATGCCTTTGGAGAGCGTGATTATCATGTTTTCAGTAATATTGACAAGACTTCTATGGCCCCCACACAAGCTATTGAGAATAGAATCATTACGCCCGTGAGTCCCACATCAGGACATACCCCCGCGATCAAGGTATGCACAAAGGTTCCTCTTAACAAGTGAGTATATTGGATTCATTCTTTTCAACGATAGAGTGGAGATCAGGTCAGTACTTTCGTACAGCAGAGATCCCTAAAACTACCGAGGGCGGAGACAGATAGTTTGGTGAACAGGTCAGTACTTTCGTACAGCAGAGAGACCAAACTAATCCATCTTAAAGTTTTGGCCAAATTTGGCACTTACTATGAAAGGGTTTGGCCTTTTTTTTTGGCACTTATTATGAAAAGATATCATAGCGTCTAGGTCAGCATGTATCTGGATGCAGCAGAAGAACAACTATGATATCCCCGAATGAAAAACCAATATAAAGACCCGAGATCTCAGACTTTGGCAATCTATCAACGCAAGATTTAAGACCATTAAGCCATATGCCGCAACGTGTTACCCACTATGATGCGTAATGCCTAAGAAAAGCCAGAATCCTTGTGTAGACGTTATGTTTTGCTCCCTAACAGCAGTTTACTCGTTGGTGTTGTTGAATCTACCGACACGTCGTTGCTTGGTACCCCGATTTATTTTGTTTTCTGTTTTTCAAGAAACGACAAAGTGTTAGCAATTTTCTATCATTTCTTCTGACAGGAGTCAGACACAAGCATCTAATTTTGATTTTCTGGAATATCCCCCCTAAAATCTTTATTTTCGAAAGTCCATTGCCCGAAAATGAAATTTTACAGTTCAGAAAATCTTTTTGGTGGGCAACGTTTTACGATACTTGTTTTACTATTAACAAACAGTTTTTTTTAATATGGACAAAAGATAGAATATTTACGAACGATTTTGGATAAAAAGATTCACTTCCACTCAAGGAAGTTGACCATTTCCAACCAGGTTACCAGCTGGTTGAATCGAGTTTTATCAAAGGCTTTCGTGAAAATGTCGGCTCGTTGCTGTGTTGTATCCACTGGCACCACTTGAATGTATACTTTCTCGTAGGCATCTTGAATTGCGTGAATACGAATTTCTATATGCTTTGTTCTGGAGTGGTGGATGGGATTCTTAACAATTCCCAGACATGCCTCATTGTCGATGAATATAGGAGTCTTCATGATGTTGATTCCAAAATCCAACAACTGATTTTGTATCCAGAGAACTTGTGAACAGCAACTGTAGGCCGCAGTGTACTCGGCTTGAGCGGTGGAGGTGGACACCGTTGTCTGCTTCTTGCTTTGCCAAGAGATCAGACGATTTCCCAAGAATTGACATCCTCCTGATACAGACCTGCGATCTACTTTACAACCTGCATGATCACTGTCAGAATAAGCAATGAGATCAAAATTACTATCTTTAGGATACCAAAGACCTAGTTTCGAAGTTCCTTTAAGATAGTGGAAGATGCGCTTCACAGCGGTTTCATGTGATTCTTTGGGATTAGTCTGAAAACGAGCACAGAGACAGACTGTCCACATAATGTCAGGCCTGCTTGCAGTTAAGTACATCAGAGAGCCTATCATTGAGTGGTAAAAGGACTTGTTCACTGGTTTTCCTTGAGGATCTAGAGTAAGCTCAGTCTGAGAGGCAAATGGAGTGCTTGCAACTTTGCAGTCGTTCATGTTGTACTTCGCGAGAATATCCCGAATGTACTTAGCCTGATGAATAAGAATGCTGTCCTCCTTTTGCTTCACTTCTAGCCCTAAGAAGAACGTGAGTTCTCCCATCATACTCATTTCAAACTTTGCCTTCATCATTGTCTCGAATTCTTTACATAACTCCTCATTTGTTGACCCGAAGATGATATCGTCCACATAAATCTGAACCAGCATTACGTCTTCTCCGATTCGTTTGGTGAAGAGAGTCATGTCGATCGTTCCTCTGGTGTATCCACACTTCAAAAGATAAGTTGACAAAGTCTCGTACCAAGCACGTGGAGCTTGGTGAAGACCATAGAGGGCTTTGTCCAACTTGTAGTAGCGACCTGGAAAATGAGGATCTTCGAAACCCGGAGGCTGACACACGTAGACTTCTTCCTTTACCTTCCCATACAGAAAAGCGCTCTTTACATCCATCTGAAAAACTTTGAAATTCCTGTATGATGCGTATGCCAGGAATATTCTGATTGCCTCCAATCTTGCAACTGGAGCAAAAACTTCTTCGTAATCAATTCCTTCCTCCTGACGAAAACCTTGCACCACCAATCTAGCCTTGTTCTTAATCACTACTCCACGGTCATCCATCTTGTTACGAAAGACCCATTATGTACCAATCGGAAACTTTCCTTCAGGTAAATCTACTAACTCCCAAACTTTGAGTTTGCGAAATTAAGATAGTTCTTCCTGCATGGCCTGAACCCAACTGGAGTCTTGAATGGATTCTTCAATGTCACGAGGCACGGATTGCAAGAGAAAAGCTGCATAGAGACCTTTGTTGATGCTTGATGACTGACCACGTGTACGTACTCCTTCTTCTACTGCACCTATGACATTTTCAAGAGGATGATTGTGATTTGTCTTGTATCCTGCATTTGTGTGAGACTTAATTTGCTGCGGAAGGTTGGTGAAGTGTTCGTCAACATAGATTACTGGAGGGTCGTCTTCTTGACTTGGTTCATCCACATTCGCCTGTGAAGAAGAAGCACCGTTTTCAGGGGTGTTCTTAGGCGAAGTGTCACCATTTACTTCATCCACAGAGAGAAGTGGATCAGCGGAAAATGGAGAGAAACGGGTAGTGAAAGGAGTTACACCAATATCTGAAGAATCAAACAGAGGTTCAACTTGAGCAACTTCAGCAGGTTCTGCCTCTGGAACATCTTCTGGAATTTCGAAGGTGTTAAAAATTACTCCCACATCATAAAACCAATCAGGGGTGCTTCCGGTGTTGGTGTAATTTCCTTCTTGAAAGTCCACGTAATATGATTCAATCACCATCTTTGTCCGTTTGTTGTAGACTCTATAGGCTTTCTGTGTGGACGAATATCCCATAAAGTAGCAAATGTCACCCACTGCTTCGAATTTGATGAGATTCTCTTGAGTATTCAGAAGAGTGCAAGAACATCCGAACGGTCTGAAGAAATCGATGAGCGGCTTCCTTTTGAAGAGAAGTTCTTATGCAGTTTTTCCGTGAGGTTTTACAATGAGAACTCTGTTCAGAACATAGCATGCTGTATTTACGGCTTCTGCCCAAAAAATGATTGGAAGCTTTGAGTCCACCAGCATGGTTCTTGCGGCTTCGATCAAGGTTCTGTTCTTTCGTTCAGCTACGCCATTTTGTTGAGGAGTTCTAGCCGCGCTGTACTAAAGGTGAATTCCCTTTTCAGCACAAAAGGACATGAAGCTTTGATTCTTGAATTCAGAACCATTGTCACTTCTGATCGACTTCACTTTCAATCTGGTCACGTTTTCAATCAAGGGAATGAATGACTTAAGGATATCAGCTGTCTCACTCTTGGCTTCAAGAAAGTAAACCCATGAAAAACGAGAGAAATCATCTGTAATCATCAAACATTAAGAACTTTTAGCAAGACTTTTAACACTTATTGGACCAAAAAGATCCATATGCATCAACTGAAGCGGCGCAGTAATCGTATTCACTGCTTTGGACTTGTGCGATTTCTTGTGTTGCTTTCCTTGGGCGCATGCTATACATTTTTCAGAAAAAGGAAATTCTTTTATCGGAAGACCTCTTACTAAGTTTAACTTAGAGAGTTTGTTCATATTTTTGAAATTTACATGCCCCAATCGCATGTGCCAAAGCAGTGACTCCGATTCTGAAGCCTTTGAGATTAAACAAGTCAAGTTATCATTTGTCTTGGCGTTTTTCATGTTGAGCACGTATGTGTTGTTTTGTCTTGGAGCTGTGAGCATGATCATCACTGCAGGAACCACATATTCAGGCTTGAGAAACAAACATTCCATGTCGTTGAAAAGCACCGATATTCCTTTATCACAGACTTGTGATACGCTCATAAGATTGTAGCACAGTTCTGGAACATAGTTGACATTTTCCAAAGTGAGTGCTTCAGACACGACATCTCCCATTCCAACGATCTTCCCTCCTTTCTCGTCTCCAGCGAATGACACGAAATTGCCATCAATAAAATGAAAATTTGTCAAGAGTTCCTTTAAGCCTGTCATGTGTCTTGAACATCCGCTGTCGACATGCCAGATATATTCCATGAGCATTCGAAGCCATTTCTGGAGTTTATTCTGAAATACAAGAATATACACAGATTAGTTTAAATTAGGAACCCAGATTTGCTTTACTTTGAATCTATCGTGGTTTTGACCCACGATGTCCTCTTTTGGCTTCCAAAAATAAGCTGTTGAATTAACCAACAGATTTCTTAAGATAATCAAGCTGATCTGTGAAATTTTTAACAAAATCATATTCTGGTTTAGAAAAATTATTGTTTTTACAATGTTTCGCTGTATGCCCTAAATGACCACAGCGAAAACATCATTTACGTCTGGGCTTTTTGGTGTTAGAAGATGATGTATGTGATGAGTGTCTTGAGCTTTTTGATGAGTCTTTTGATGCAGTGTATCTTGAGCTCTCGACTTTCTTCATTTTCTTGTCAACTCGGCTTTCATCTTCTGAACAGTCTTCATCATTGTCAGAATCTGGTCGTTCGTGTCGCAGTGGGTTCTCTCAAACACCCCCTCAATATCGCTTAACCATTGTTGGCATATTATTGGATCCACCTCTCCATTATAAAGTGGTGGTTTATATGCTATAAATTCCTTGTATGAGCAGCCCTTGCGCTCTCCCAACTTTTCTTTAGCTATGCTGGTACTATCCTCCAACTTCTTGATTCTCTCATCAACTACCGATAGTACCATGTTCTGGATTTTATCAATAAAGCCGGATAAGCTATTTTTGATTGCCTTTCCTACTTCCTCGGCAATCACTTCCTTTATTTGCTTGGTGACTATCGGCACCGCATTAACATTACCTTCGTCCGTCATCTTTAAAACTGAAATGTTTACACCAACCATTAAACATTTCATTTATAACATATGATTTATTTGCTTTGGTTTTGCCAAGTTCATAACTTGCTTTAACCGTTCTTATTTAGTGCACTTTCCGGGTTTGAGTATGTTAACACACTCTTTCCGTGCACGTCAATTCATACTTCCCTTATATATTTAATAAGTCTACTAAAACAATTAACTCTTACCGGATGTTTGATCAAGCTTGAACCGAACACACCTTGTTAATAACCTTAAGCTCTGATACCAACTTGTAACACTCGTCTTAATTATTATTTTATATGAAAAAGAATCACTTTTCAAAAACAAAATGCATTTCTACCAAAACCTTGGTTAATAGTTAAGTTGTACATCATCATAGAGTATTAAGATAACCAACTATCTAGTTTTTAAAACAAACATTCCACATTAGTAGTGTTTACAAAACATCATCGTCTAAACATGATTAGATAACGCGGAAGCTACAAAATTTGGTGTTCGGTTCTTGCATCCTTGCTTGATCGGCATCCGGGATGGAATGAGCATTACCTAAGGTTAAAACCGCATCAAATGTTAGTTTTGACAACGTTATATTAAGCATAAACAAGCCCCAAATGCATACGCATAACAAAAAATAAATAAATAAATAAAAATCTTGGTTTTTGGTCTGTCGCGCCACGCGCCAGACTCAAGAATGACCTTCGCGTGTCGCGGGCGGCCCCGCGTGTCACGCTAGAATTGAGTTGCCCCATCGCGAGGCGCGGGGGAGTGCGTTTTCCAGCAGGTCCAGTTTCTGGACCTGCATATTTGCCCAGCTCTGGATTTTGTTAAAAATCTAACTTTAAACTAGCATAACTTTTCACTCGCTTGTCCGTTTTGGTCGATTCTTTTTCCTATGCGTCTGTAATAAAATTACGGATCTAATCACACGAATTTCACATAACGAAACCCGGTTTACGAACAATGGTTCACAAAATCCTAGTTTCGGTTATTCGACCCATTAGCTATGTGTGCATAATACCATTATTCAATTCTAAGGCATACTAAACATAATTGCCCAAATCCCCGGGCTTGTAAGTCTTGGCGTATTCGCGCCATTCCATGGCTTTACGCTCACATTAGAATTTCATGCTTGTTTCTCAAAACTCAAGCATACCGCTTCAAGCAACACTTATAATGGATTTCTATCATTTGACCCGGTATCTCGGATTTGTAAAACTTAAATTAGCATAACCAATTCATTGGTGTATGACTATCCAACACTAGCACATTATGAGACTTTCAAGTCTCTACACACATGATCGTTTTAAAGGCATAATTTTAACCCGTTTGGTTGTCGAGTGAAAACCATCACTTTAATGACAAGCCAAACCATTTCCAACCATTATTTTGACCCGTTTGATTGTCGAGTGAGCTTCGCCACTTTAATGACACATCAAACGCGTATGCTACACTATGACACCATTAACACACTAATTCTTAACATTTATGCATAATATCACGGGACTAAAGTCACGTACCTTTAGAGCACCCATTTCAAGCGTGTATCACCACCGGCTTGTCCACTTGACGTTCCAGTTTCCTTTCCTATAGAGTTCAACCGCAAACTTTTTAGAACTCTTTTCTTACATATAACGCATAGTGTGACAACCCTCACCAAACAGGTATCCGTACGAATCAATTCATATTTAATTAATGCTTAATTACTGTGCTTGCTTACAATTGTGGTTAAACTGCTTCTTGATTTCTGATACATACATACTCATGCACCACATTTTATACTGTCACTCTATTATTTACACACAAACATCAGTGACAACCTTGATGCACAAAAGCACAGTTAGCACACTAAACGGATAACCCAGTAAACATGCTGACATTGCCAGCACTAGACCGACATTGTCTCTGAGGCCAGTACGAGCCGGGAATAGATTACTACACTAGTAGGGAGTGTAGGGAGGTAAGGATTGTAGAGCTGCGTCACTAGGTGATAGTTATAGTGACCGGATGTGCCTAAAACATGTGATAATTACAAAAATTCTGCACTTTATCACAAAATTCAGCATTTAACTTAACTAGCGAAGTGCAAAAATTGGGTAAAATAATGTTAGACACTTTCCAAAGTGTCGGGGATTTATTGTGTCACTAAAAACACTATTAAAGGCACTTAAAATCTTTACTTGACACTTTAACGGATCAGTATCCAACCGAACAACCGGACTTTACCCGGAACATAAAAATATTGCCAAAAACATTGTTTATACTCTTCTGAGCTAGTTAGGGTCTCCGAACACCCTAACACACCTTATATTAAATAACACACTAAATACTCTAACTAAATGCCATTAGAACTTAACTAAATGAAACAAGTTCCATTACATCCCAACCCCATACACCCCCCCCCCCCTTTCTACGGTTTTGGTGAAGTGGGGACACACCCCACAATTCTTTGATTATTTTATTAACTTTGTTTGATATCTAGTAGACATACTATCTAATGGGTAATGGTGGAGTTAGTTTATAAGTAAACTCTAAGGGTAATCACCTTCATTTCACAAATCACCATCAAGCTCTCATCTCTCTCTCCCTCCTCCCTCACTTACGGCCTCCACCACCCTCCACCATCTCGCCACCATCCAACCTCCATACAACCATTTCTTACATACTCAAAGGTGCAAGGGATCATACAAGAAGGCTCGGTGCTTTCGTAAGCTCAAGAACCTCTCTATATTTCTTTTAACCACCTTGTTTACGCCTTGATTCTTCCCTAGCCTCGAGCTAGTTGTAAGTGCTTCTAAACACCCTCTTGATCTTGTCTAAAGTGGTTAATAAGAGATTTAACGGATAAAACTCAAGAACACACAAGATCAAAATATAAAGTCTTGAAAGAAAGATGAACATGTTGGATAAAAAGAAACTAGTTGTGTAAATCTTGTAAATCTTGCTTTGTTGTGAATATTGTTGTTGTTAGTTGCTAGTAGTGGAACGGATCATCATCTAACCATGCTAGATCATGTTCATGGAACATGAACTAGTGATATGTTAAGTGTAAAAGTTGTAAGATGATGAACCCTTCCACACATGATCATGAACTTGTGTAAAAGTGATTTTTCTTGTAAAATATAGTTCTAAACTAGTAGATCTAAGGATCTACAAGTGGTTTTTCGGAAGAACCAAGTAAAATATACAAGCCTTGTTAAAAACCCGGATCTTACATAAACTACAAGCTTTTAGTGAAAAAGCAAGTATGTAAACACTTGTGTAACAAAAGATTTAACAAAGAAATATTTTCGTAAATATCGATTTGAAGTTGTAAGACTACATATTCTTCAAGAATAATGTTTTCAAGAAACAAATTTTATTTTTAAAGATGACGAGATCCACTAATATGCTAAAAGGTTGCTAAATATTTTTACACAACTTACAAGTTCATGAGTTTGCGATTTATATTTATTCTGAAAAGTTTGATATTGGAATATTGTGTATTGATGATTTGCAAATTGATTGATTGAATTTGAAAAGAAAATGATACGCTAGTAAGCGTGGCCACCTCCAGTTACAGAGAAAACTCTGGTGAAATTTTTCCAGGAATATAACACTTAGAAATATTTTGTGACAAGTGTTTATAAATATATTTTTAACTTGTTTTTCCAAATAAACTCCGCCAAGATTTTTATTACAAAATAACCAAGTGTCGGAGGTGGATTTTCGTAAATAAAACTTGTTAAATATATATTTAGAATATATATTTCATAGTAACACGCTTGTGTGACTTTATGATTATTTTGTGAACTATATATATTATTTTTAGAGTAAAAATAATATAACTTGAATACACTGAGAAGTATCGACTCCAAAATAATACCAACGCCCTTACAAATAAATATTTAAGTTACATCGGTACTGTTATTACCACACGAACTATAAAAATGTAACTTATGTATTTTCGTAAAATACTCTTGAATATGTATTTTGATAAAGTATTATTTTGGAAATGGTTTGGAGTAAAATATAATATTTTTGAGAAAAATATGTATATTTTGGGAGTTAGAATATTTTGGAAAAGTGAATTAAGATATATTTCCAAGCGAGACTTAAAAATATATTTTCGGAAATATAACGTATACATGTATTAAAACCCCCATCCTTGGGAAGGTATGCACTTGTAAAATAAATGAGAAGTGTGATTACGAAATAGTTACCTAACTATTTCTCCAACAAAACGTTAAACCTTAAGCAAAGGCACGGCCGTCCGTCTAATAGAAGTTAGCACATGTAGGTCGTCACGCAGCAGGTTGATTTGGGATTGACTATTTCGAGACGCACTTCAGTGAGTTCATGTCCCCCTTTTCTCTTAACTGTTTTCAGATTTTATACTTCGGGGGTGAAATACATGTTACAATGTTTACGGATACTTTTATACATGGTATGGTTAGCTTAAGGAGGGTTACTACTTAGATCATCTGAGTGGGTAGGCGGAAACTAGAGGCCATTAATCCTCATTGTAGGACCGAGGGTCATTAGCGGTAGATCTATCTGGGTGTAGCGAGCCCAACTCCAGGCCCAACAGTACGGACCTCGGGGTGACTTTGTACCCGACGCAAAAATCTGCTAGGTTTGAGTCTTCCTACAGCACTTCACACATATCATTGGCTTTGCAACCCAATGGTGATCTATTTTTCCTTAATTGCTACATACCAGGGACTTACATACATACTTACAACATTTTCAAAGGTTTATACATACTCACTTACACATGAACTCGCTCAACTTTATGTTGATTTTTCAAACTACATGTATTTCAGGTAATTAGTAAATGGATCTGGCGGGCGTTGGAGTTTTTAAGCTGCGTTGTGAATAAAGATGTCATCCAAGTCATTAGGGCTTAGGAGACGTATCTTAATCCTGGACGAGATACGTGGTCCTAAACTCGGGTTTGTTTTAAAATCTTTTGTTGAGTCTTTTGAACTCCTTAAAACATGTTATGGTTTCTAACTTGAATTTGGTAACGACATTTTAAACAATTAGGTTGTACTACTTTTAAACTTAAATCAATGGATGTACATCTACTGGTTTTATCATATAGTATTGTTATGATCGTATGCAATGGTATTAAGAAGTCACACCAATAATCACGCTTCCGCAAAAGTCAGGGTGTGACACATAGTTCGCCACAATTTTACAAATAGGCGTTTTAACTCAAATTTCCAGTTTTAAGCCTCCTTTTAGGCATTTTCACAAACACCTTAAAGGCATATTTTCTCACAATTTATAATTAAGTTCAATAATTGTCATTTACCCAAGATTAACATCAATTTAGGCAAATTCACATCAATTTTCACATTAACCAAATCTGAACTTATTTCATAGAACTCGAATTACACTAAGATAACATTATAATCCTAGTGTTCTACATGTTTCTACAAAACCCACTTATCACCTTCAATGGTGATTATGAATCTCACAAGAAATAGGCAAAATTTCAACAAGTAAATGGCTAGGGTTTATCCCTAGACACTATTTCATTCCAAGCAACTATCATGCAACATCAATTCTGAATTTCATGTATTCACTCAGAAATTTAGATGGAGATTTTCCATGGAAATTACATACCTTATGTTTCCTTTTCAGAGGAGATCACTAATTTATGCTCTGATTTTGATTTAGAGCCGAATTTGATCTTCAATTTATGAGTTTTGTGCAAGTTAGGGTTTTGATATGGAGCTCCTGGATCGCCCCTGTGTTTAGTCGACCAGAAGCACACACCTAAGTGTGTTTTTGGTGTAATTGTTTTGTTTTAATAACACAAGTTTCAATTTTATCAACTTTGGTCCCTCAACTATCATTCGGTTCTTATTTTAGGTGTTTTTAACACACTAACTTATTACCACAAGACTTCTTTTATTTAACTAGGTTATTTTATTCTTAGTTAATTTCCCTTTTTCTTTTATTCACTATCATCATAGGATTTTATAATAAAAGGTTTATATTTTAGGGGTGTTACACGTATTACCAATGAAAAATCGGGTTTTGTCCCACTTGTTTATTATAAATGTATTATCAGCAAAACTTGGGCTTTATCCCATTTATCTATTTTAAACGTTTTGGTGTTTAACTCTGATAAAAAAATATTTCCTAACTACGGTCCTGATGAAAATTTCCGCTGCCAAATTAATAAATACCGATACCATCTGAATGGTTCGCGGCTCCCGCTCCCAGGGTGGGGTCGGGGGCTGTGACACCTATCCCTTCGTTCTTCAAAATTTCATACTTTTCAAAACGTCTCAAACTTCAAAGTCTCAATTTTAAACAATACTCTTCTGTTTGCCGAAACCCTTTCAAGACTTCCTTCTGAATAAATTTCGGGACGAATTTTCCTAAAGGATGGGAGACTGTAACGCTTGGCTTTTTCGTAACTTTCCCAATTTAGAAGATGTGTCTTGTAAATCTATTTTTGGAAACTCATCTCTTTCAAAAAAATCGTATTTCGTTTCATCATCATAAATCCAAGACTTTAATCGCACAAAAATCTATCTTTTATTTCGAAACTTTGCTTTCACTTATCCATCATACTTGTACGTTTATAATCCCTTAATCGATGTTTCCGCCATCGGTTGGGGTGTAACGCTTCCTTCTTGAGCCCAACCTCTTCTTTAATCAACAAGCCCAAGATTCCTTTCAAGACCAATGCAGCTCCAAGTCCAGTTAAGTCCAGTTATATGTAACACAACACACAAAAATAATTAATATCATATTGAACTGAAATATAAATATATATATATGTAATTTTAACACCCGTTCAGTATAATATGCAAAAGGGATCAAACATATCGATACCTGCACATAATCATTATGTGCCTGAATCAGTAACCCTTTAGTTAGAATATCTGCCAATTGTTTTTCCGAATCTATTCCTAGAGATCTTATTACTCCTCTTGAAATTAGATCTCTTAAGAAAAACAAGTCGATTTCAAAATGTTTTGTCCTGTCATGAAAGATAGGATTTGCCGCAATTGACAATGCAACTGTACTATCACAGTACAAAGATATTGGCAGATTAACTTTTACTCCCAATTCTAACAGCATATTTTTAACCAAACCAATTCACAAGCAGCAGCACACATCGACCGATACTCAACTTTTGCTGAGTACCTGAAACCGTGGCTTGCGTTTTACTTTTCCAGGAAACCAAACAGTTTCCTAAAAAAACCAGTAATAGATTCTTAACTCTAAGCACTTTGCCCAATTTGAGTCTGCAAATGCACTCAATTCTAGACCAGCCCCTTTACTAAATATAACACCTTTTCCAGGTGCAAGTTTCAACTATCTTAGTAGTCTAAATGCAATCTTTAAGTGACCCTGAGTTAGAGAATGCATATATTGGCTTAAAAAATGAACAGTGTATGATATGTCAGGTTTGGTGTGAGCAAGACATATTAACTTGCCCACCAACTTCTAATATCATGTGATGTTATTAAGCACATCACAATTTGATTTACACAACGTTATTAATACATGGTTTTGCTCAATTGGATTACTAACTGGTTTGCATGCAGTCATGCCATACTCAGATAGTAGTTCTAAGCAATACTTCCTTTGTGTAAGACAAATTCTTTCTTTTACTTTTACAACTTCTATTCCTAGGAAGTATTTCAACTCTCCTAGGTCCTTTATTAAAAATTTAGACCTAAGATTACTTTTAACAACATTGATCTCAGTTAAGTCATTACCAGTAATCACAATATCATCAACATACACAAGTAAATAGACTATAACACCTTTATTCACCTTATAAAACAAAGAATAATCACATTTACTTTGACTAAATCCTAAGTCAAACAACACATTCACCAATTTAGCATTCCACATTCTCGGGGCCTATTTTAGACCATACAACGACTTTTTTTAATTTACAAACTCTTGTTTCAGTTTTAGGGAAATATCCATCAGGAAAGACATGTAAACATCTTCATTCAAATTACCATAAAGAAACGCATTATCACATCGAGTTGGTATAGATTCCAACCATACTCTATAGCAATAGCAATAATACATCTCACAGTAACTAACTTAACCACTGGTGAAAAAGTTTCATCATAATCCACACCATGTTTTTTACTGTAGACTTTGGTAACAAGCCTGGCCTTAAACCGTTTGATCTCACCAGTGGACTTGTACTTTATCTTATAGACCCACTTACAGCCTACAACACTTCTACCAGAGGAAACTCAACAAGATCCCAGGTATCATTTCTATGAAGAACTTCAATTTCCTCATTCATCGCTGATATCCAATTTGGATCATCACATGCCTCACTAAATTGTTTTGGTTCATAACTTTTATTTAACCTAGTAGTAAAGCAAATATGTTCCATAGATAGATTTGAATAATTCACTATTCTTTCTATTTCATACTTTACTTTTCCCTCAACTATAAAATCACTAAGATTCCTAGGCAGTGTAGAATTCCTAGATGATCTCCTGAGTTGGCTTTGTTCACCTATTTCCTCCCTTAAGTTTCCATCAGAATTTGGTTGGTCTTCATGATCAGGTATCGCATGTTCACTATTGTCAGTAATATTTTCACTAACGTTGGGCTGCTTATCACAATCCTTGCCTACAGAATTAGTGCAACTATCATCTGACATTTGTGACTCATGTGTCCCTGATCTTTCTTTTTCCTTTCCTTCATCATTGGGACCTTCAAACAGGTGTGGTTCAGTGTTTTCGTACATGTCAAAGAAATTTAAAGTAGTTACTTCACTAACTAAATTTCCATCAAACTGTTTTAAAATGTTTTTATCTTTTAAAAGAAACACAACCTCGAAAATTTTTACATCCCTTGAAAGAAACACAATTTCATTATCCAAATTGTACACCTTATAACCTTTTTTTCTCATTAGAATATCCAATGAAAATACATTCTCAGCTCTACTGTTAAATTTATCAGTTTTGTTTAACACTGTACAAAAACACAAACACCCAAACATTTTTAAGTGATCTAGGAAAGGTTCAAATCCATACACCAACTCATAAGGAGTCCTACCACCAAGCACCGAAGAGGGAATCCTATTAATCAAGTAACCAGCAGTTAGAACACACTCAGACCAGAATCTAACAGGTAAACAACTCTGAAACAACAAGGTCCTAGCAACATTCAACAAATGCCTATGCTTCCTTTCTACTATTCCATTTTTCTGGGGTGTATATGTACAAGAAGTTTGGTTAACTATACCTCTATCTTTACAAAACAAGTTCATTTGGTTATTAACAAACTCTGACCCATTATCACTTATAAACACTTTACTTGTTAAATTATGTGTTAATTATATTTACAAACTCAACAACATTTTCAAAAACTTCATGTTTAGTTTTCATTAAACACACCCAAACAGCCCTTGAGTAATCATCTACAATACTTAAGAAAAACTTATGTCCTTCTCTACTTGGTACCTTATAAGGACCCCATACATCTAAATGTACAAGTTCCCCTAAGTTAGGAGATTTATGATTACTCAAGGGAAAAGGTTCCCTATGTTGTTTTGCTCTTTGACAAACTTCACAAGGAACATTAGGATCAGAAAACCCTAAATTCAATTTATTCTTAAAAACTTTAATAGCATGATCAGATGGGTGACCTAGCCTAGCATGCCAAAGATTAGTCATACTACTTGAACTAAAACAAACCTTATCAATCATGCAAGCACTGCCACAAAAATACAACCCATCTACATGTCTACCAGTCACCAGGACTCTCCTGGTTGACAAGTCCTGAACATAACATTTACTCTCATCAAAACCAATAAACAAATTGTTATCTTTGGCTAACTTGTGAACAGAAATAAGGTTGATGTTGTAATCAGGAACTACAAAAACATCTTTAAGAATCACATTATTAACAAGCTTTACATTCCCAATCTTAGTTACCAATGCATTAGTTCCATTAGGATGTTTAACAGTTATTTTAAACTCAAAAACATCTAAAAACTCAGTTAAACAATTTTCATATTTTATCATATGTTGATTTGCTCCTGAATCAACAATCCACCCAATGTTCTGTTCACACTTAAAGTCACTATTAAAACAGAAAACAAGTTTACAGAAAACATTTGCACAAAACAAATCACTATCTGAAACATTACAACTCTGTAGACTTCCACTAGGTTTATCCCCAATAAGACTAAGCAACTTAGTTAATTGTTCACTAGTCAAAGAATTAACAGAAACATCAGATGACTCACTAGTAGAATTATTATTACTTGCAATTGTTTTCTTCCTTTGGTTATCTCTTGGTGGTTTCATCCAAATAGGATACCCAATTATTTCAAAATGTTTTTCAATTGAGTGTCCAGTTTTATTACAATGAGAACACTTCAAATTTTGATTAGAAACTTTATTACTTTTTTTAAACCCAACATATGGATTAACTTTTGAAACAAAAGCCATAGTTTGATTCTTCTTTGAATGAATGCTGGAGTTTCTTTGAGATTCTTCCCTAGAAACCACAGCAAAGGCTACCTTAACAGTTGGCAAAGTTTCTTTCATTAAAAGATTTGTCCTAACACCATGATAGATACCATCAAGACCCATTAAAAACTACTTAAGCTTAATCATATGATTAACGTTATTGAAGTCTTTAGCAGCCTTACAAGAACAGGAAGGCAGTTGCAAGATCTGGTCTAACTGTCTCCACACTACATTAAGCTTATGATAATATTCAGAGACAGTTAAACCACTTTGACTAAAATTGTTAATCTTCTGATACAAATCAAACACTACAGATCCATCTATTTTATTGTAAGTTTCCTTTAAGTCTGTCCAAACATCACAAGCAAGTTTAGAAAACACTTGTCCCATATATAATTCTTCACTAATAGAATTAAGAATCCAAGTAAGAACAATGGAATTACATCTATCCCATTGTCTGGACAACACAACATTACTTTCAAACTTAACACATGTTTTATCTATAAAACCCATTTATTTTTAACTTGTAAAGCCAATTGCATTGCATTAAACCAAACAGTGTAGGTCTCTACCCCTTTCAACTTAATAGAAACAATAGTCAGATGACTTGAATCAGAAGGATGCAAGTATAATGGATCACTTGCATCCAACTTACTCACAAGGGTCTCAGGGGGTGGATTACTAGGACCAGTATCACCACCACTTGTGACCATAAGACCATCTACCATATTAGAACAATCCTAAATCAAACACTAAGAATCACAAAAGGAAAGAAACAGAAACCACACAAGGCGAAGCCAAGACAGAGGGTCAGATCGGTGGTTCGTCACTCAAGGTGCCACCGCAAACCTTGTCAATGGAGCCAACCCTAGATTAACATATGAACAGAACAAACAAGACCTAACACAAATCAACAAACAAGGAATCACATAAACACAATAGTAGTAACCAGATCACACTTAATGCACAAATTCAACACAGAGAGTCGATCAAGATCGTCCCGACTAGTCCGGCAACAAGAATGCCTAGACTCAACAATGCAGTGTGACAAAAATAACAACAAGAAAGGAACAGTCTCACCTAGGCGTTTAACTCCTTCCAAACAGATCAGGTTTACAACCTTCACTTAGGGTTATAAACACAAATCAGAAGTTCAGCAACAATAATCAAGTCAGTTTGGCATGTAACCTTCACTTAGGGCTACAGAGACCAACTGATATTATTCTTCTTCCACCAAGACAACAAACCCTAGAAAGAGCCTTCCACAGATTTGACAGCACAAACTCCAAGAAGTACCAAACACTTAGACCCAATGATCGACAGCAACTATATTACCCAGATCTATCTGAATATACCAAGAACCAACAAATCTGATCACAAACTCGCAACGGATAACACCCTAGATCAGATCTATAACCCAAGAGCATCAATAGCTCTGATACCATGCGAACAACATGATACCAAGTTTATAATCAACAAGAACACTAAATCGAATATTATTATTAACAATGAACTAAATATTTCAAACTCACAACGATTCAGACAACACAAAATCACCAAACTCTCAACTCTCACAACCAACAGATTATCAACACGATAATCTATAACAGATTCACAAGATCTTACAACTAAATCACTGATTCAAGGTGAATCAATGAAGACACCTGGAAAACCCTGATGAACTTTTAGAGAAAGAAACAAGAGAACAAGCGAAGTAAAATATCTGAATAATGAGTCTAGTAGGTGGGAATTATGTATTTATACTAGATCCATACCCGGGTTGTTAAACGGTTATAACAACCCGGTCTTCTAGGCATCAACTAATAACAACTCAGTCTTGAGCCCAGCCTCTTCTTTAATCAACAAGCCCAAGATTCCTTTCAAGCTCAATGCAACTCCAAGTCCAATTATGTGTAACACAACACATAAAAAATAATTAATATCATATTGAACTAAAATATAAACATATATATGTAATTTTAACACTAGTGATCTCCTCTGAACATAAAATGTCACCGTATTTGTCATGACTAAATATGTTAATCAATTTTGATTAATTATTCATATGTTAAGGGGTGTTAAAACTTCCTTTTGGTTAAGATGTTAACTTAGAAAAAAATAAAACAATAATGTTATTTATTAATTATTATCAACGTATTTTTTAGCCAAGAAGTTAATGAAATGGTATTATTATTTGTTTTGTATTTAATATAAATATTTAATATCAAAATAATTAAAAGATGGTGGGTATGGTAGAGTTAACAAGGTTAAATAATTTTCGTAGAATGATGTGGAGTAAAAATAGAGAAAAAAAAATTGGTGATGTGTAGTTAAGCAATGTATACCACATTTCCTAAGTGGTAACTTTAGTATCATTAAATACTAATTAATGACTTCTATAAAGCAAAATAACTTTAGTAAAAATATAAACTTGGTTTATTAATACACAATATCAAAGAATATATCCCACTCCTCACACTTCTAATTCTATTTAAACCTCTTTCTCTCACTCTCACTCTCTCTCTCTCTCTCTCTCTCAAATAAACAAGCACGATGATTTATTGATTTGCTTCTGAGTTTTTCAAAGGTTTTATGGCAGAAATAAGTGGTGGTGAATGCCGTTCGGCTTTTCCGGCAGCCGTATCTCGGAAACAGGCTTACTTCTCCGGCATGCTTATGAAGAACCTCGGTGTACCAACATTCCTTTCTGTGTTTTTAGTCACCCTTTTCATCACTGCAGACTTATTCACTCGTTGGGTTGATGTTGTAAGTATTTATTTTATCATACTTTTGTTTTATAGATATTAATATATACACATAAGCCATTCTAACAAATATAGGTTTAAGTTTAGTGGTTGATAATTATGCATTAGTTTGACTAAATTTTACGGGATCGATATTTTTTCAATATGTTTTAGGTGATGATACATGTTAATTTTAGTGCAAAAATGTATTCATATAATCATGAGAAGTGATTTTGATTT
Organism: Helianthus tuberosus; assembly: GCA_030545235.1. Classification (NCBI taxonomy): domain Eukaryota; kingdom Viridiplantae; phylum Streptophyta; class Magnoliopsida; order Asterales; family Asteraceae; genus Helianthus; species Helianthus tuberosus. The sequence continues at coordinate 22,550,825 of CM060381.1, read as the reverse complement.
TTTTTAGTAACACCATGCTTGATACGTGCTTTAAATAAATAAATCAAATCAAATCAAATAGAATCATAATATAAGGAAAATTGCAAGAAAAAACCTTAATGATAATCAATTTCTATTAATTATAAGGAAAATTGCAAGAAAATACCTTAATGGTAATCTATTTCTATTAATAAAAACGAATGTGTCGTTGATTCCTTGGTTTGAAACTATAACGTAAGTATATAATTACTTTAATTTGTGCAGAGAAATCTTTTTATTTATGAACGGCTGAATTTTATTAAAAAACAACTAGCAAGGAGCTAGCAACTACAAAAGCAAGCACAAAACGAAACAACAATACATCAAAAGCAAGCACAAAACGAAACATCAGTACATCTAACAAAAAAGAAACGACTCCAATTATATTCGTCAAGATTAACCGTCGTTGCTCGGTGCTTGATCCATAGAAAGCCTAGCACTTTTATACGGAAAAAAGCTATATGACACTTCCATTTTTCACTAAAATTTCTTGGTTTATATATTTTCTAAGTAAAAACCATTGAATATTTTTATTTAATGTTTTTGGTACCTAGCACCTTACTAGTTTGAATATAAAAGTATTTATGTTGGCCGTTAAACAAAAACCATAAAATATTAATTAGATATTAAGAATCATATATATCATCTTTTAATGCTTAAATCATACTAGAGACTAGTAGGGAAGAGAACTTAAAATCCGTGTTTTGGATTTTATAAATGATAGGTGTAACGGTTCAATTGTTGGAAAGGGTGGTTTGGGTGCAATATATTAATTAATAATATTAACAATATTATTACTAAATTAATGAAAAGAATGTCACAACTCATGTTTTACACGAGGTTTAATAATAGAAACAATATAATTATATAGGGAAAGAATCAAATAGGAAGTTTATTTTGGCTATGAAGTATAGGAAGCAATAGGATTAGGACATGTTGCAAAATTTAAAATAAAGAGGAAGGGTATTTTAGTCGATCTTATCATTTTCTTCTTCCTTCTTCTTCCCAGTAACATCAAAACCCACCATTTTCAAAAGCCATCATCTTCAACCATTTCTTCACTTTCTATCTCAATAATCACTTCATTATAGTGTGATTTTCGTCACCAATCAATGATTCAAACACCCGATCAAACGTGTTCTTCAGCTTTTTTGAAGAAAACCCAGTTTAATTTCATACAAAATCTCGTTTTTTCCAGTGATTTTGAAGATAATCACTGGATTCGTTCGATTCGATCGCTGATAAGTGTTTCAATCATTCAAATTTCGTCAATCGTTGAAGAAACCGACTTCGATCCATGTAAGAAATTCTTTAATTTCATTTTTGTTATCTGGGTTTTTGATTTAGTCATTGCGTTTTACGATCTTGGCGGGGTTCCGGGGGCAGCGCCCCTGGTAGTAGGGTCCCAGGGGCGGCAGCCCCTGGCGGGGTCCAAGGGGTAGAGCCCCTGGCTGGGGTTGAGCTGGATAATTCAGACAGTAATAAAAATGCATCAGAAAAATTAATTTTCCAGAAATTTGCTCATTTCGAAGACAGTAATTCGTAGACAATTCAGACAGTTCACATACAATTCACAGACAGTTCACAGACAGTTTTATGTGTCCATTGCGTTTTAGAAATAAGAGAGTTTTATGTGTTTTCTGGCTATTGCGTTTTAGAAAAAAAAAAAAAAAAAAAAAACACATTTTTAAGTGTTTTTAGTCATTGCGTTTTAGGTAAAACACATTTTTGAAGTGTTTTTAGTCATTGCGTTTTAGGTAAAACACATTTTTAGGTGTTTTCAGTCCATTACGTTTTAGAGAGAACACTTTCTTTTGTTTTTTTAGGCCATTGCGTTTTAGAAATGAGACATTTTTAAGTGTTTTCTGGTCATTGCGTTTTATAAATAAGACATTTCTTTGTGTTTTTGGTGCATTGCATTTTAGGTAAAACACATTTTATGTGTTTTCAGTCCATTACGTTTTAGAAAAACAGGCATTTTAAGTGTTTTCTGGCCATTGCGTTTTAAAAATAAGACATTTGTTTGTGTTTTTGGTGCATTGCGTTTTAGGTAAAACACATTTTTATGTGTTTTCAGTCCATTGCGTTTTAGAAACTACACTTTCTTTTGAGTTTTTAGGCTATTGCGTTTTAGAAATAACACATTTCTTTGTGTTTTCTGGTCATTGCGTTTTATAAATAAGACATTTTTTTGTGTGTTTTGGTGCATTGCGTTTTAGAAAAATGTCATTTTTAGGTTTTTTTTTCCATTGCGTTTTACGCAATTGGGTTTTTTCCATTGCGTTTTACGCAACTGGGTTTTCAAAAAAAATTTCGAAAATATAGCAATAGTATACTCGTTTTAAAGATAAAAAACGCTCGTTTTTTTGTGCAATTTTTATAAAAAAATAATGTCGTATGAAAGAGTTATTAACGTTTAAAAAATGGGGGAATTGGAGGAGAGAGAAACTATTGTCTTGGATTGACTAGAATGCCACTAAACAAACTCACGCGCCTCTTTTCTTCCCTTCAATTTCCATCATTTAATCTTAGCCCTTGATTAACTAAATGGATGGTCAAGATCACTTCCTAGCCTTCTTAGTCAAATAAACTTCCTATTGTATCTCCACCCTAATTATATAATCTGTAAAAACTTCACATAATTAACGTATTTTTATTATCATGTGATAGTTAACACAACTAACTTAAATTTATCATAAAAGCCGAAGTAGGTAACACTGAAATATTATGATAGCCCGTGTATTACACATGTTTAGTACTGAAAAATAAGTAAATACGTAAATATATATATATATATATATATATATATGATTGAAATTACATATTACATATAATAGTATATCTAACTAATATTATTTTAAAATTGTGTATCTTTTAAATATACTTTTATTTAAAGTAAGTGAAAATAATCTTAGTGGTATGTCATAGATTAGATTTTTTTTATTAATTACTGCTATACAGATTTAATTAATGATTAGTTATTGTAAAATTATTATTAAGTTAACGATTTATATTTGACGAATAAAATATTTTATAATTAATGGTGAATTTATTAAGTCACCAATAGGTAAAAAATAACTTAATAATATTAAAATGTGAATTTTATAAAACATTTCTTTATTTAGGGTCATGGAGGGATTTGAGTAGAAAAAATAGGTAAGGTGAAATATGGTTGTAAAACGTACTCAACTTTGTATTCATTTATTAGGTAGAGTAGAAAGAAAAACAAAAGAATGGAGGTAGAGACGGACAAGAGATAGGGTTAGAAATAGAGATTATAAATGGATTTAACAAATCCTGACCCTTTATTTATTTTATTTTGTTTGAATGATGAATTTCTTTTAATCTGTGTTGTCGTGACTTGAACTCGAGACCTCTCCCTTCAAAACTCAGGTGTTTAAAGACTTTGCCTTTACCTAAATAAGTGATGTTACACATTTAGAAGATACATAACTAAACTAAAATAAAACTACAACAATACGAAAAACTTCGTATTATTATATTTGCATAAATATTTAAAGAAAGTAAAACTATATAACTAATATTTATAATGTTTAAATATATTATTATTTGCAATTGCAATAATATAACCAGAAAAGTGACACCTAAACTTAGATGCGAAATCTTAAAAACTACGTCATTTTGATCGAAAACACCTAAAATATTTAACTAAAACTATCATTATTTCTTCCTTTTTCCATGTGATTATGAAATAAATTAATAATAATAATAATAATAATGTGATAACGATTAATCTCAGTTTTATTATATGACGTTAGAAAAATGAGGATAAAGATTGGGCCTGTGACCCTGTCGGCCCAATTGTTCACATTTTAGGAAGTATCAATTGGGGGTTAATAAGTTAACCATTGCCTTTTCCCTTTTAAATTAAGAATAACATTATTTATTTACACCTAAATTTCACATTTTATAGATAGATTTTCACTTTTTGTCCTTTTAAATTAAGAATAACATTATTTGTTTACACCTAAATTTCACATTTTATAGATAGATTTTCACTTTTTGTATGTCAAATTTCACATGATTCTAATTCTTATACCTACAGGAATTTAAACTCATTATATTTCATTTAATCTTATTCTTATACTTTCAAGAAATTAAACTTATAGTATTTTTGTAAACATAAGCACCATACCACTAGATCACAAAGTCATAGTTTATAAGTTTTTATTTAAAATACAATTTGATATTTTACTTAAATTATTGTCAGGATGTGCCTTTATTTATCTTATTCGATGCAATATAAAAAAAACTTAGGCGTATGATTGATACTGAACATGACTGGTTTTTTGTCTAAAAACTTACATCAATATACAGATAAAATATACAAATTTTATAAAACAAAAAAATAAAAATAAAAAAAAGTAAAAATTTTAATAATCACATCAGAAATATAACTTTAAGGTTACCAATTATTTTGTGTTTATCATTGATTATAAATTTAAAAATAACGCTTTAGAAATTTACTAATACGTCCCTTATTGTTTCAAAGTCTTCAATGACCGCTCAATTTCGTCCTAAAGACGTTCTCCTATTCGGAGATGCTAAAGCCACCAACAACTCGACACCTCAATCATGTCCTGAATACTTCAGATGGATTCACGAAGATCTAAAGCCATGGAAACATACTGGAATCACTAACGAAATGATGGAAAAAGCTAGAGAAAAGGCACATTTCAGGTTAATCATCGTTGATGGAAGACTTTACATGGAGAAATACGAATATGTGTTCCAAACTCGAGATGTATTCACCATTTGGGGAATCTTGCAACTTCTCAAACTCTATCCCGGAAAAGTGCCAGATCTTGACTTGATGTTCATGTGTCACGATCCGCCGTTGGTTCAAAAATCTGATTATCCTGACAACACGAGTGTTATACCTCCGTTATTTCATTATTGTGGGGATGATTTGACTTACGATATCGTCTTCCCGGATTGGTCATTTTGGGGATGGTAACATACCACCTTTCTAACGTTATTAGAACTTGGAAGTTTGGAATATATTCAGGTTTTAAAAAATAGGTGCTAAATGTACACCTTTGTTATGAACATGGGGAGGCTCCATCATTAAAAAATAATTTCCACCTTAAAACAGAATTTTACTATATTAACATCCATACACTTTATTTAATGCATCTACTTAGAAATAAATATTTATTTAAAATAATGAGTCGTCACCTCTTAAACTGTCAAGATTTGATAAGATGACATTCAGTATTTTCAAAATAATAATAATAATAATAATAATAATAATAATAAATAAATAAATAACTTAATTTGACAAATTTGAGGGTTAACATCATATTCACTATTTTTTTTTTTTCAATAAATACATGCATTTTAGAAACGTGCGGAAACTTTAATATAGCAAACTTGCACATATGTGTTTTTTTGTTTGTTTTCTTGTCATGCATTATAGAAACGTGTGGAAACTTTAATAAAGCAAACTTGCACTGATGTGGTTTTTTTTTTTTTTTTTTTTTTTTTTTTTTTATGTGTGTGTTTTATTGTCATTTTCAAGGACTTTTAAATACCAAAATTATGTTGATTGACTTTTTTCGTGAAAAATAAAAAAATAATGTTGGTTTTTTATGGGATGGAATTTGATTTTGTAGGCCGGAAGTGAATGTATCGCCATGGGTGAAATTGAGCAAGGAACTAGAACAAGGGAATCAGAGACAAAAATGGATGGAAAGAGAACCCTTTGCATACTGGAAAGGGAATACATACACAGGGTGGGCCCGAAGAGACCTTGCAATGTGCAACTCTGATGACAAACATGAATGGAATGCTAGAATCCATCATCTGGTAAATATTAATTACCATTTTCTTTTGTTTCATATCTCATTGGTTTAAACTTTAAACTCTCATATAAAGCTTATGTAAACTATGTTGGTGAGTTATTTGAGAATGTACTTTTACAAGCTCAAATTGAGCCAAGTTTGAATAAATTTGTGCACGTCTAATTGTCTAAGTCAGATCTTATTCAATAAACAAAGCTCAAGCTTGAACCCGAGCTTCATACTTCAAGCTTAAGCTTGATTGCATATATAATAAATTATGGAAACTTAAAGTACGAAAAAAGTTTAAATAGTTATTTAATTTCATTTTATTTTGTCAAAAAAATACAGGATTGGAGAAAAGGGTTTAATGATACAGATTTAGCAAGCCAATGTACCTATAGGTCAGTCGACAACCAATTAGTTATCATTAAATTTTGTTTTTGCTACAAATTAAAAAATTAATCAATTTATTTTTTTGACTAGACATATTTAATTTTATGCATACAGGTACAAAATATACGTTGAAGGAAACGCATGGTCAGTTAGCGAGAAGTATATTTTGGCTTGTGACTCGATGAGTCTAGTCGTAACTCCACACTACTATGATTTTTTCTCCAGAGGTTTAATCCCCACCGTTCATTATTGGCCCATAAACGAGCATAATATGTGTAGTTCAATCAAGTTTGCTGTTGATTGGGGAAACAATAACACAAATAAGGTAATCATTTCCACAATTTGTTAGCTAATAACGTTCGTCAAAGTCATATTAGAGTATTAGCTAGACTTGTTGGGTTGAAGTCTTAATCCCGACACGTATACGAAAATTTAATTAAAACCCAGATAAAAGAAAATCATGTCAGACGTATGGATCCAAACACAATCACAACTTATCTAACTTGAGATTTTCAGCTTAAAATATATTTTCACAACTCATCAAACATGAGATTTTTAGTTTAATATATATTTTTGCGTATCAATACTCTAAAACTTAAATTTACAAATTTTGTTTTAACTATAAAACGTGATTTTCATTTTCTCTTTTAAATCTTTTAAGGTTTGACATAAAATACCCAATACAATCCAAACACGACCCATTTAGCTAAACGTGTTTAACCTAAAACTAACAAAAAACTATTTAGACCAACTCAAACCTGCTAATTTACCCCTTCTTAACTACATTATTAAAAAACAGATGTTATAAATTTGCTTTTCCATGACCTGAAAAACTACTAGAGCTATCACTAATAAAAAAAGTGTTTTATAATATTAAATTTTGATTTTGATCTGTACAGGCACAGGAAATTGGAAGAAGAGGAAGTGAATTTGTACAAAAGGAATTACAAATGAATTTGGTGTATGATTACATGCTCCATCTTTTAACAGAATACTCGAAGCTTTTCAAATACAGATCAGTCATCACAAAAAATGCAGTTGAAGTTTGTTCCTGTTTGGGGAAAGATATGGTCAAAGAGTATAAAGAGTTATCAAAGGTGAAGGGTCCATCAGAGGCGAGCCCGTGCATCATGGACCCGCCTTATGATGATCATCAACTTCAGGCTCTACAAAACAAGAAACGAAACTTGACCAAGCAAGTCGAATTTTGGGAAGCAGACGAACATCTTTCATAATGTACATGAAGATGTTTATAATGATTTTTGTTTATAGATTTGTTGTCACATGTTGTTTACTTGTTTGATTTGGTCGATGTCGTTATACTATGGGTTTGTCAAACAGGAGGCAAGAATTGAGTAACGGAAATGGTTCAAATCTCAGTCTAATAAATTTGACACTTTGTTATGTTTGATAGTAAAGTTATGACCTGGTTCAATCGACGGTTCGCAGTAACCAGGGTCAATACCTAACAGCACCAGGTTTCACCCAGCTACCTCTAACCATATTTGGTTGCCCCACTGCTGATATGATGATATCGGCTTGTCTAGTGATCTCCTCTGGATTCTTCGTTCTTGAGTGGACAATACTCACTGTAGCATCTTTTCTCTACACATAAAAATGGTATTATTGTAATATGTTTTTACAGTTTGAAAGGAATGTATGGTCTTACTTGAAGTAAGAGAGCAGCAGGCATTCCAACAATGTTGCTTCTGCCGATCACCACAACCGTTTTCCCTTTGATAGTGATGTCGTATCTATGTAACAGCTCTATGCATCCTTTTGGCGTGGAGGGAACAAACAACAGTTCTCTTCCTCGCATAGCTAAACGACCTATATTCAGAGGGTGGAACCCACCGACGTCTTTCTCAATGCAAACAGCGATTAAAATTTTCTGCTCATTCATATGCTTATCCATAATGTGTTGCAATAATTATGGTACAGTCCGAGTAATAGATTTTGAGAATATGCACTTTATTGTTCATTTAAATAATGTCACTTCATGTGATTCTAATAAAAATACACGTCTCAAGATTTTATTGGTCTAACTAATACAATCTTGATCCCTAACAGCTTCTTGTAATGATGGTTGTGACTCCACTTTCGTGTGCATTTGGTTCAGTTTGAGCCCACAAAGACGAATGTTTTATAAACAACATATCGTGGATCACGCTAGTGATTGTTGCTCGCGTGTTCACTTGCTCATCATCACATCATCCGTGTTACCACGATCGCATTTGTTATATACTCAGTCATCTGAGATAATAATAATCTTAGGCTTTAAAACCACCCTGCATTGGCATCGAAAAGAATTAAACACGCTAAGTATCTGCACTTATAATAGTTCTGCTTATAGTACTTCTGGAGGACTAGATGGTGGTTTGTCAATGGAGGTTTTGTGTTTTTTTAGTCATATGCAGAAAGGTGCAAAGGTTAAGGCTAATGAAGTTAGTTTTGTGGCATTGATTAATACTTGTGCTAATTTGGGTGCTTTTAGTCAAGGTATATGGGCACATGTTATGTTGTGAAGAATAATATGAAGCTTAACCGGTTTGTTGTCACGTCTTTGATTGATCTTTATGTGAATTGTGGATTCTTGGAGTTTGCACGCCAAGTGTTTGATGAATTGCCTAAGAAAGACGTGCTCTGTTATAACGCAATGATTAGAGGATGCGCGACGCATGGGTATGGACACAAAGCAGTTGATCTCTTTGAGAACATGGTGTCAGAGGGGTTGAGCCCTGATGATGTCACAATGGTGGTGCTTATGTGTGCTTGCTCGCATGTGGGACCAGTGAATAAAGGCCGTGAGTTCTTTTGTTCAATGAGGGTGAAATATGGGCTCGAACCAAAGGTTGAGCATTACAGGTGTTTGGTTGACCTTCTGGGTTGAGCTGGGCGGATCAGTGAGGCTATGGAAGTACTTCACACAATGCCCATGAAGCCTAACGCGGTTATATGGAGATCATTACTTGGCGTGACAAGAATCCATGGAAATTTGGATATTGCTGAGGTAGCACTTGACCATTTGGTCGAGTTAGAGCCCGAAACTAGTGACTAATGAAAAATCACTGCATTGATAAAGTACCAGGAACAAGCATTCTTGAGATCAATGGTGTGTTTCATGAGTTTTTAACATCAGATAAAACACACCCGCTATCTCAAGAAGTTCATCTCAAGATTGATGAGATGAAAAGAAAGTTACACAAGTATGGGCATAAGCCAAGGACTATGGAGGTGGTGTTTGATTTAGAAGATGAAGATGGAGAAGATGCTTTTGCTCTTATAGCATCAGAATTGGGCTCACCGATTCGTGTAATTAAGAACCTCAGGGTTTGTGTTGACTGTCATGATTATACAAAGCTTGTTTCAATTATATATAAAAGAGAGATAATTGTTAGATATCGGAATCGATTTCATTGTTTTCGAGATGGGAGTTGTTCTTGTTTGGATTATTGGTTGCAAATTGCAATGCTATTAGATGGTTAAAAAATGTTGATTGTGCAACACGGCGCATCTGCACAATCCGTTTTATACATGTGGTCCTCTTTTTTTCTATTTGGTTTTTTATGGTTATGGTTTATATCGCGAGTGTCCCTTCACTGATTTGGTTATCTTCAGACGAAGAATCTGAAGAAGATTTAGGTTTTGACATAATCCGTGAGAAGCCGTAACCAAGAGAACTCCCGCTTATTTCCGACAACTGCATTATGCATCATCAAAGACATATGGTCAATTTTTGCTAAAATTAAGAAACATTTGTGGTACGGGTGGTAATTTCAACCCATTTACTTATGAATGGGTTGATTAGGGCTATGTTTTCTCTCTTAAGGGGTCTACGGTTACAATATAAAATAGCTTAAAAGGATACATATATCAAATGTGGTGTTGAACCTGTCAAAATGTATTATTAACGCATAAAACCTATTGTATTAATTTATACGTAAATTACAAAAATCGTCCTTTATGTATGTCACTTATTGCAAACTGTGTCCTTTGTCTTCAATAATTACAGAAAACGTACTCGATGTTTGCAAACTCTTGCAAGTTATGTCCTTTAGCCTTAACTCAGTTAATTTGTGGTGGTTGAATCTGACCAAATAGACCTCACATGAGGGTATTTTGGTCATTTTACTCTCATGTGAGGTCCATTTGGTCAGATTTAACCACAAAAATACCCTCATGTGGAGTCCATTTGGTCAGATTTAACCACAAAAATTAACTGAGTTATGGCTAAAGGACATAACTTGCAAGGGTTTGCAAACATCAAGTACGTTTTCGGTAATTATTGAAGACAAAGAACACAGTTTGCAATAAGTAACATACATAAAGGACGATTTTTGTAATTTACTCTTAATTTATTTAAAAAGGATTAATAGTGGACACACAAATTACTTTTTTTTTTTAAGTTGAAAACTGTGAGAAAAAGCGTTTCTCGCCAACCCATGTACCCAATAAGTATTTATTCTGAACCGTTACCGCATCTCATCCACCCATTTTGCAAAATTAGAGGTACTAGATTCAAGACCTAACATAGTAAGATTCAATACCTCAGTAAGCTCTGACAGGTGGCGGGATCTGAACTCGTTGATAGCGGCTGCAATCTCTGACATCGGCAATTTAGCCTATAAACAAATAAAAAATCAAAATATTCATCAATCAACCTGTACAAGCCAATAACGAATCATACTTCAAAATAACAACATTATATGGCAAAAACCAACAATATTAAGAAACATGATCCAAATCTACTGTTAGATCCAACTAACTTTGCATGCAAACCGGTCATATTTAGCCGATCAACTAATAACTCACTTGTGCAAGAACGGCAGATGCTAACTGTAGACTTGGTTCTAAGGTCTCTGGCACAACCTGCAACGTTTTTTACTCAAAGTTAAGGCATTATATATAGTCGATGAAATATATACCATACACAGTGAAGATATCCTCATATACCAAAAGAGGTGATACAAACCTTGTGATTTTTAACATTTTTTTAAAATCTTATATATAAAGTTAAGGTGGTAAAAGTAAAAGTACCGCTGTAGCCCCAGCCTTCTCCAAGTTAAGTCCATGATCAACATCATGAGCGCGCACGAATGTCTTGACATTAGGGAAATACTTACTGAGAGCCCAAACGGTTCTATAATTTGCACCAGGTGAATCTAAAGTTATTGCTGCAGCACAGGCTCTATGAGCACCAATTTTATGCAACACCTATAAGTTCAGATGAACAGAGAAACAGTTCGAATTTGAGTTTTCAGGTTGAATGTTTTACTTAAAATTGAATATAACTTCACCTCTCGACTGCCAGCATCTCCAAAATACACAGGAAGGTCAAGCGCGCGTCCCATTGATACTCGATCACTTGCATCATTAGAATATTCACATGTCAGCAGGCTTTTATACACCTAACTCATGTTAAAAAGGTAAAAAAATAAAAAAATAACTTTATACCTCCTCACATCAAGAGCAACGAATGGAATCAGTCTTTCAGAAAGAAGCTGTGCGATGATCTGAAAGAACAAAAAAGTTGGAATAGAAACAAATTTAAATACCAAAGAACAAAGAAAAATTAGAAAAGTCTCGTTTGTGTTCATTTTCATAAGTTACTATGAAATGAAATTGATAACGGTGCTACACCTGTCCAACACGTCCGAACCCACATATAACGATATGACCTTGTAAATCATCTGTCTGAAAGAAGTTCAATGATATATGAAAATTAAGAAAATATTAAAGTTTCATTGTTATGAATTCCAAATAAATTACTGCATAAGTGAATAAGAGCAGAATTTAGTGGTGCAAGGACTTTTACCTCATTCTCATCAGGTAATAAACTACGAACATCTTGCAGCTCAAAACGAGATGCGATTAACTGGCCACCAGCAGCTAACCATGGTGTAAGGGCCATTGAAATCCCCACCACAAGAAACAACAAAGAAGATAACTGAGGAGTCATTATGCCCTAAACAAACAATTTAAAGTACCAATAAATGACAGTTACTATTAATGAATACATATGTTTACATGTATATATACAGCTTAGACTGATGAAGCTCACCTGATTGACCGCTTCACCAAATGCAACAAAGGCGAATTCTCCACCAGGTGCAAGTAAAAGACCAACTCTAATAGCAGATATTAACGAAACACCAAAAAGTCTACCAACTACAGCTACCATTACGGTTTTCCCAGCAATTAGAAGCCCTAATGATCCCATAACAACAGGAAAGTTCGAGACAAAAAGTTTTGGATCGATTGACATTCCAACCTGAGAAACAGAATGTTGATATTGCTAAAAGTTTCAACATTTACAGATTACTAAGGAAACAAAGATATGAGGAATACCGTCATGAAGAAGAGCCCTAATAGAAGGCCACGATACGGAGCGATATCTGATTCGACTTGCAAAGAGAATTCAGTTTCTGCAAGTAGCAAACCAGCAAGAAAAGCTCCAAGAGCCATTGAAAGGCCAGCCTGTAGCATTTATCATTAAATAAAGGAATATTAACTTTAACGTTGTAGAGAACAGAAATGTAATGATCAAAACTGTAAGTCCACTTACACGGGCAGTAAGTAGACTAGTACCCAGAATAACCAGAAGCGTATTTGCGGAAAATATTTCTGCATTTTGCATCTCGGCAATTTGCTTGTAAATTGGGCGAAGAAGCTGCAAACAGTACGGGAAAGAGCTGAGTGATTGACACCAATTGCACCGAAACCTCTATTCAAATACTTTATAAACCTTTCTAACATTAGTATCCTTATAGGGAACTTACCAACCGTCCCCCAGCAATAATGGCACTGATAGCAACAAGTGCCTTTACAGCAGCCAATCCAAGAGCTTCAGCAATTGCATAGAAACCAATCTGAACATGTAAAAAAAGGCATAATGGATGAATTTGGTGTGTATTAATGTACATATATACTTACCCCTCCTTTGGATGAATTTGGTGAAATAAGAGGTATGAGAATCAGCAAAACAACAACAGCTAAATCCTGACAGAAAACAATAACCGTGTTAAACGCAATGTTTTCTTGGAACGTTTTAAAAATTACATATATCCACACTAATGCCCATAAAGTTGTTACATACCTGGAAGAGTAAAACAGAAAATGTGGCTCGTCCATGACGTGATGTGCTCTCACCTCGCTCCTGCAATACCTGCAATACAGGTTCATCTTGTAAAGCTATATGATAAGATGGTAATATATAATATAAAATATAACAGCAGTACTCATTTTTGGATCGATGATTACCTGCAGGACAACTGCTGTAGAAGATAATGCCAAACCATTACCGATGACAATTGCAGCAGGTCCTGGCAGTCCGCATACAATATGAGCAACTAATCCCACCACAACAGCTGTCACCAACACCTGTATCAGTATATCACCAACAAAAATTAAAATAAACAGTAGCACAACAAAATGTATAGACCAGATTATTTGTAGTTACCTGAGCAGAACCCAATCCAAAAACGTATTTCTTCATGGAACTCAGCCTTTCAACAGAAAGCTGTGAACAATAAACAATACACAGTTTCATGTTTCAACTCATGTAATACAAAAGAAATAGGAAATTAGACTTATTTTCAAACCTCAAGGCCGATATTAAAAAGCAGGAAAACAACCCCGAATTCTGCTATTGCTTTTGTCGCATGAACGTTACGTATAATTGAGAGACCATAAGGCCCAATCAAGATGCCAGCTGTCAGATACCCAAGAACAGGGCTTCCTAAAAATGCAACCAAAAAGGAAGACAATCATTAGTGATATGATACAGACTATATAGTTTAATATTAATTGAAAACTCCAGTACCTCCAGGAAGTTTCTGAAATATCGGCACAAATATTACACTGCCAAGTAACAACCACAACACATCGAAAAGAGAAGCTTCTTCCTCATTAATCTGCAGAGATAAAATATTAAAATACACAATAAAACATAGTAGAAATATTAATCTAGAGACAAAAGCAGACAAATCATAGGGTTTTGGGGCTAGAAAACAATACCTCTTGGTGTGGAAGCATCTCAATTATCTTTTTAATTCTTTTAGGTAATTTTTTTATCTGTTTGACCAAAGGCCTAGCATTTGAAGAAACTTCATCGACATCGGTGGTGATAACATTTGGAGGTTGAAGTATTTTACCGATCCGTTCTTGTTTAGCATAGAAAGCAAAGCTGTAAATATACCACCAATATTCTACAAATTATAAGCCAATAATGTTTGATAAGTGAACCAGAAAAAGAATGTATACCTTGCACCAACAAGCAAAGACCCAACTAACAATTTGGGTAAATGCTGTCTTATAGATTCGCGAAGCTCCTGAAAAATTGCTGCTGGTGTAAACTCAGTACCGTCTCCCTCCAAGGAGAAAAACGATGCAGGAAAAAAGCGAGACGATTTTTTCAATAATGCTTTTGGTGGCGGTGAGCTGTCCTTTGTGAAATCCTTCTGTGTTTCTTGTTTTTTTGTTTGAACCACGTTCTTTGTCTTTTCGGCATCACTTTCAGCGTCTTTGGTTATTTGTTCATTCTCTTTGTCACTATCGTCAGAAAATCTATAATCTTCCGACATTTGGTCTACGAAAGTTAACTCCGTATCTTGTATGGGGACACTCGTAGCATCTTCAACTGTTTCATCACTGTCATTGCTAGCAACGATTTCAACTGAGTTCCCTGCAAGGGCGTTTTCGTCATCATGTGTCTCCGCATCTGAAATTGTACCTTCAGATGTATCCGCGAGAGAAACGGAAAGAACTTTTTCAGCTTTCTTTAATGCAACTTCAGCATCGTTAACACGTTTTGTAGCCTCAAGTTCCAGAGCAACGGCTTCTTCTGCTAAAAGCATTATATTCGCCACATCTTCTTCCGCTTTTAATGCATCTGTTTGTGCTTTCTCAGCAAGTTCATTCAGTATAACAACTTCTCGTTGTAACTCGTCTTTTCTCGTTTGTAACCGAATCAAAGCTTTCTCACAATTTTCCAAATTCTCCCTGCACTCCTTCATATCCTTCTGAGCAGCTAAAAGTGTTTCCTCTTCTTTCATCAAATTCAAATTTTCATTTTCATTTTCGTTTTTCTCTTTTGCAACTTCTAACGATTCAAGAGCCACCTGATGCGTAGCTTCAGCTAACGAAAGTGCCATTTTGGCTCTCTGAATAGCTTCTTTCGTGGGGTCTTCTTCTTTCACAATATCTTCAATAGCAATTAACGCCAAGTTGACATCATCCCATGCGTTCAACGCTTCGTCTTTTAGTGCTATTGCTGCTTCTGATATCTTCTGAGCTTTATCCTCAAACATTGTACTATTAAGTTGCGCTATCTCCAACTCTTTACGCGCTTTTCGTAACAACTCCTTTAATTCATCCAAAGTGGGACCCATCACTTCTGCTTCTTCTCCCTTATCTCTTGAATCACTCTTACTTTCTTCTTTTGAATCGTCGACATTTATACTCTCAATAGATTCTACATCCTTTCCGTTCTCGTTTATTAAAGTGATTGAATCATTTCCCTGACAATTTGTTTTAAGATTCCCCCTTGATGTCTTAAGTGTATAAATTCTAGTAAAAAATTTATGGGTTCTACTTGAATTATAACCATGATTACTAGAAGCAATTAGTTTCTTTTTCGAGCCAACGTTTGACACAAACCTTTGATTGCCCGCGAAATTATAACCAAAAGTTGACTGCAAGTTCTGCTGGTCAAATATTCCGCTACTAGTACCTGGAAAACCACGAGTCTGGAAACTACATGAAAACTTCATATTTCCTCTCGCTTTCTCAGTTTTGTTTGCTAGGTGATCGTAAAATTAAATCTCAATAGGCTGTAATATCAAACACCTGCAAGATAAGTCCAAAGCTAAATTTAAACCAAATTACATCAACTTAAACCTCCCTTGCACTACTGCTTTATGGCTCCAAATGAAAAAGTAAAACAAAGAGATGCATATGAACATATTATACCCTCAATGTCTCTGGTTCTTGTGAGTAATTCGTTTCTGAAACCTATGTAATCCTACATGCATATCATTAGAAATTACACACACATTATTCTGCCAGTATTGGTATTTCTTTTTGGGTGGCTGTAAATTACACTGTAAACAAACTTTTTAATTAGAAGATGCCAATCAGGGCCTAAGACATCTTAAACTAGCCGAAAGTCCTAATGGTAAAAGTTCAATCATCTAAAGTATGACTTCAGCATTGACTAAATCTAATCGCAACTTAAATTTAACACGCTAACTAAATCCTAAAAGTTGAGTATCCATCATACATGCTAATTCAAATTAGCCAGAAACACATGAATAGCTTTGATATTTGTTAGGTTCTACAATCAAATTCCAAACATCTAAAATCACTTTTCGGATCAATGGACTTAAGTGTTGATCCGCGTTCTCCCTCAGTCCCTCTAAAACATTACAACAGTCAATTACACTAACTTAAGTGTGCGGATGCCCTTATCATACTTTTAATCATCTAAAAGTTGGTACTAAATTTACAAATCAAATTCACTCAATTAAAGTTTACCATCTAACAACAATTACTAAAATGTAAAAAGTATCCAGCATCCATTATGCTGTTAAATTAAACACACATGAATCATGTTTCTGATCAGCGACTTTAATGTCGTGCCAAATGCATCGTAGATACATCATACTAAATGCAGCCCTGAATAAAATAGAGTTTACAATAAGAAACCAATTTTCAAAACCTGCAAAACAGCAATCACACATACTATTCCCGGAAGCCCATATAGTTTTCCAAGTTTCGCTCCAGCAATCTGAATTTCAATTTCTAATTAGTCTACTTCAATGTTGGTCAAAATACCTACAACATCACCACAATCAATTACTCAAGTTCAACCATACCTATACATATCCATATCCTAACAATAAAGCCCCTTGTGGGGCGTTATGCGACAAGTGGCGGATTGTGTAAGAGAGGGGCTTTATATAATTTGAGTGTGTAGTGGGGTTATATATGTATGGGTTTTATATATATATATATGTATGTATATGTGTGTGAGAGGGGAAAGTTTCATCACGCCGCTATGTGTAGGGGTGTGCACGGGTCGGTTTGGGTCGGTTTTGGCCTAAAACCATAACCATAACCGCGATGTCGATTAATGGAAAACCATAACCATAACCGATCGGTTATGGTGGTTATGGTTGATCGATTTTGATGTTATAGCGGGTCGGTTGTGGGTGGTTAACCGTGTATTTAGCCTAGCTAAAATAGCTTATTTTTTTAACATGTAATAAATTGTTATTGCCTATAGTATTAAAAAATACATATAATCTATAATATTAATACTAACTATTATCGAATATTCAAATAAAGTGATATAATATATTCCATAAATTCAAATAAACATTCAACCAAAACCACAAAACGATATGGAAAACTCATAAATACTAAAAATCTTCAGTAAAAAACATCAAATATTAAAAATATGGTGAAAAGTTCTAAATCCTACAAAGATTTATTACATGTCGGTTCGGTTCAGTTATGGTGGGTATGGACACATTGATAACCATAACCGACCCGCTACTTTCGGTTTTCGAAAAAACCATTAACCCACCCACTGGTTTTTTCGGTTCGGTTTTGTCGGTTAATTCGGTTATGGTTCGGTTAATTCGGTTTTTTGCACACCCCTAGCTATGTGTATAACGCTGCATCCATTTTTTTGCCCCATAGCGCCGCCCGTCGTGGTGTGGCGGGAGCTATGGCCCAAAAAACACCCCTCTTCGCGCCCCACTACACTGGACCTATGAATAATCTAACTTCACATCTACATAGTTAGACTCAGTTATCTACTATGTCAAATAATTTGACTGCTACACCTCAATCATGAAACATTTGCGATATCTGTTACTTGAATCAAACTTCAATAAGCTAAAGTTCAAATTCTAATCAATCGAGTTTCAATTATCCTTCAAAGTGTAACCTAGAAACATTACAGCAACAAAATACTCAAATTCAAACTAATTAGACATTCTACATAAATATAAACATCATGTATTGATATATACACACACATGTGAGTAGATGAGGTAACGAAGAGCAAAATTAACCTGATTAATCGTGACAGATGTGAGTGCAATTTAGAGCTTGAAACAGCAGTCAATGGCGGATAATTACATAAAAAGAATTAGGTTATAAATGGAAAAAGACGTACGGTTGATGACGTAAGAATTAGTTAGCAATAGTTTGTTATTTATTTGTCTGAACAAAGAGAAACGAAGGGTTCTTCGGTATGATATTTTGACCCGTGTTATGTACTGAAATGCCCTTTGGAAGAGAGTCGTTTAAGTTGTTTATAGGTGTATATACATAAACGAGTCCCGACTCTCGTCTATTTATGGATGAACAAACACCCGGTAAGAAAGTGAAAAATAACCAAGGCATGCGAACCGATATTCAGAAGGCACGTCCTTCCCTCCTGGTGAAAAAGGACGTACATCATGAGGTGCGTCCAGTCCGAATGATGTCATCTAAAAACAATCAGTGTAAATACCCTCTCCATAGTACACCTCAAGTACGATTTTCTAAACCCCCGTTCTTATCTTCTCTCTCTACTTTCTCTCTCTAAACAAATACTTATCCTCACGTCGGATGGTGGTCGCAAAGTGGCCCTCCCACCTCTGCGGCGAGCCTAACAGTTTATTTGCTTGTGCAGGTTGTCAAGCTTTCAAAATCTAATCGTGACTGAACCATAGTTCGGTTCACTTTTTGGATCTTCAATTGGCGTCATCTGTGGGAGCCGAACCCACGACCACGTACACCTCAAGAACAGTTTTCTGAACCCACTTTTTCGATCCAAGGCCCGGATCTCAGGATCACTATCTTCATCCACAATCAGTTCCGGTATCACCTGAGCAGCCAAAGAACCACAGGATCTGTCGGTACCGGTTGTAGATCCAGCAAGAGAATCAAGAGGTGTTTCTGGGTCACCAGGAGCCCGTATAGCAAAAGCAGCAGGAGTAATTTGTTGCAAGAACGTGTCTGCTTTGCCGGTTGTTTCTAAAAAGTTGAAATCTAAGTCAGCAAAACGCGGAACCTTCAAAGCATCCTGGAGTGACATGGTGACACCTGACAAACGAAAGTTAGAATGGAAAGAAAAACGGTGTCGTGGTTAGAAAAAGACCGGATCACTCACCATCATCTTTCTTGACAATCACCCGCCAATCTCTATCCCCACGACCCCATATTTGGCTAATACGCCCCAATAGTAATAAATGCTCCGGAAGAGACGAATGGGACTTCGGTTATCGACTAGGTTTTAGGCCAACACTTGGTAAAAAAACAAAGTTCTCTTTAAGTTCAACGTCCTTCGATTGATTTTTGAATCTCCATGGCAAATCGACCAGAAGGCATAAATCGTCCAACCAAGAGAAGTGATTTTTCCAATTTTTTAGGCTCGTTTTTTCCTCCGGAAAAGATTTCCGATGGGCAAAGGTGAACCAATCTCCGACAGTAATAAATTCGTAAAAATAACAAAAAAACATTTAAATCCGGCTTGTGGTTCAGGGCCTACAGAAGATCTCAAAGTGGTTTATCCTACTAAGTCCGAATGGGTTTACTAAAGAAAGGTGAACTCGGAAAAACCGGAGGACCATTATTAAAAATTTTGTAAACGGAACGCGATAGTTTGCAAAATTACACACTCGAGTGTAAAATGCAAACTTCTCCGCCAGAAGTGGGTATATTGCTCGGTCCTTCTCTGGAAGCTCAGGATTTAAAAACGTCGGAGTCTGATAAACACTAACAAACTTATCTAGTTAATTTTGTGTTAACACACTAAAACTTACGGACAAGTTCTCTTTGCCCGGAATCATGTTTAAGGAAGAGAAAGGTAAGGAACGTACCTCTCTGAATGTGGAAGAAATGAGAGAATGAATAATCGCCGGAATTAAAGGTTCTGTTCGCTAAAAGAGAAAAAGAAGCAGAGAGCAGAGAAGAAAAGGTAAAAAGTGAATACAGAATCTCCTTATATATAAACAAAGGGGGAATAGAAGACAGTTGGTCGCCATCTGTCCAATCGGAAGTCACATCAGGAGACGTTTGCGATTCCCAAGGTGGAATAATTACGGATACCTGTGGGTGACTGACAGACACGCGCCACCTCACCATCTGAACGACAGGATAAATCGTGCAAATTTTATCAAGTCGAGATTCGAACTTGATAAACTGGGGGACTTGTTGATTACATAACCGAGTCCGGACGAACAAACACCCAGTAAGAAAGTGCAAAATAATAAAGGCATGTGAACCGGTATTCAGAAGGTACGTTGTCACACCCCGATATTTCCACGTATTACCGATGGGCCCGGTGGGGAGTATCGTGACGTAGTTGATATCATCATAGTCAATAATCACAGTTTAAATGCACAGCGGAAGTCTAAAGTAATTTATACAAACCGACTCGAAAGTAACATAAAATTTTACATAACGGGTTGTAAGAGGATCCACAGGCGGATCAAAACAAAAGAAGTAATGT
The DNA here is from genome assembly GCA_030545235.1 of Helianthus tuberosus. Taxonomy (NCBI): domain Eukaryota; kingdom Viridiplantae; phylum Streptophyta; class Magnoliopsida; order Asterales; family Asteraceae; genus Helianthus; species Helianthus tuberosus. The sequence continues at coordinate 22,530,104 of CM060381.1, read as the reverse complement.
TCAACAGACTTAAAGTGATAAAAGCTTGCAAGACTCTTTATTTAATCACTCAGGAGTTCCTGCCCATTTCGCTTAGTACCTGCACTTAATTTTTTTTTAAAATACGTCAGTTTACACTGGTAAATAAAATTAACTGGCTCTTTTGAAAACATTTAAGAAAATTGATTTAAATGCACAAGGCACAACTATTCTTTTATAACTTGGGACAATTATTTAAAAATAATCTTGTATACAGTTTTACATGTTTGTCGTCCATTCGGGACCCGGTTAGAAGAGCCGAATTAGATTAATAGACACGCCACAAGTATAAGCCCACAAGAGAGTGAGATACCATTTATACATACGCAACTGTCAGGTGTATGCCTACACACCGTGCTTAAGCCGTGGCCATTTCTAATAAATGAGCCGATGATATCTAGGACATGGTCATTAACCCCCCAAAGGCATTGCATCAAACAAAATAGATTAAAACGGGTTATGTAAATGTATTAATCACAATCCGATTTAAATAACTACATACCCGACCAAGCGGTATTATTATAATACTGTATCCCAAGCCCGTATAACTCAAAATAAGTTAAAAGTATTTACCTGAGCAAAATATAATTTTAATCTCAGTCGTATAACAATCAGCAAGTGCAAATAGTTTTTACTGGGCTCCTAAATCTGGAACGAAGGTTTTAATAACCTATTAGATTCCTAACGGGTCTTACTTAAGTTAAAACTTAGACCGGTTAGTTTTAAATGAAAGGCTTACGGTTCAAAACGCAAGATTAAGTGAAGACCGGATTAGAATGTGATTTAGACCCGACAAGTATGAAGACTTGTATAATATGGGTAAACTAAACACATTCTGGATTTTGAAGTAAAAATGATAAGGTTTGACCCGTTTCGGTTAATTTATGCAAACTAGTTACATAAACCGTACCGAAGGCGAATATGCATAATGGGTAACCAAACGAGTCATGTACAGGTTCCAGAAGTTAATATGCTTAAAATATGTTATGATATCAGTAGGATATCTTCCATTATGCCCAAAACGAATGTAAAAGCAATTTAAGCCCCGTCAGGGTATTTTGGTCATTTTAAAGTTTATAAAAGAGGTTAAATAGCAATCTGAGGTTCTGGTCTAGAATAATCATTAAAAATATTTATTTTAATAAGTTATATTAGTAAGATATTATATATATGTGAAATTTATCATTTATGACCAAACTACGCACCGTAGGGGCATTTTGGTCATTTCACATATGCTATAAGGGTCAAATTTGGAAATCTGAGTTCAAAACTTTTACTTACTGCTTAAGTATAAAAATTTATTCATAACATCAGTAGGTAACAAGTCTTAGGTGCTAAATATGGTTTTAAACCATACTATGCGTCTAAATCGCATAAAAGTTGGTATTTGACGATATTCGGGTTAATTAAGGAAATCTGAGATTTTGATCAGTCTCTACTGTTTAAAATAATTTATTTGATGTATAAAATCAGTAGAAAAAGGTTTGATATGTAAAGGATGTTTAAAACTCATTTTATTAGCAAAAAGGGCATTATCGTCAATTACCGAGCCTATGCAAGAATCTTATGTTATGATCAGTTTAAAATTTAACAAAAATTTCCAAAAATCCCTAAATATTATATCTTAACAGTGGGTAGAAAGTTTGGTGTCAAAATTTGGGTTTAAATAGGTTTTATGCCAAAAATGCCGTTTAATTAATAAAAAGCTTTCATTTTACGATATCGCGCATAACTTCTATTTTAGACCACGAACTGATGTAAATTTTTTAGGACATGCTTGTCCGTTGAACGTGTCAGGGCCGAAAGACACGAGCACTAAAAAAAGCCCGGGCCAAACATAGTATATATAAAAAATTTCGATCGAAATGCGGAAAATTAGCACTACGGCCCGAAAAACTTGCCCGGGTCGTGGCCCTGCCAGAGCCCTATTAAGATCCGCCCATGTTTGGATCCTTTTAATTACATATTTACATTGTTTGACAATTTTAGTCCCCCCAGATCAAACCATCACACGTTTAAAGTCCATGACACGTGTCTTTATTATATTGGGCATGATTTTGCGAGGTGTTACATACGTCCTTCCCTCCTGGTGAAAAAGGACACACATCATAAGGTGCGTCTCATCCGAATGAGGTCATCTAAAAACAATCAGTATAAATGCCATCTCCAAAGTACACCTCAAGTACGATTTTCTGAACCCTTGTCCTTATCTTCTCTCTCTAAACAAATACTTATCCTCACGCCGTAGGGTGGTCGCAGAGTGGCTCTCCCACCTCTGCGGCGAGCCTAACGGTTTATTTGCTTGTGCAGGTTTCATTTGTCAAGGGTTCAAGATCTAATCGTGATTGAACCATAGTTGGATCCACTTTTTTGGATCTTCAATAGGAGAAATAGTTATGGATTTAATGTTTGATGTAAAAAAACATAGATTTGAAGAACGTTAATATGATTTTATGTAAAACACGCGTTATTTGAAATGAAGCATGTTGTTTAGAAAGCCAAACCATTAGAATTAGGTCAGTTTATCATCGTGCTATTTTACAATACCAAATAAATACTCAATTTTGAATACAACTTTGTTTTTAACAAAACTTATACCATAATGTCGAGTGAAAAAAATTAACGAACGAAAGTTTTTAAAGAGATATCAAATTAATTGATAAAGGAAATATAATTAAAAAACAAAAAAAGAATTATTAAAAAAACAAATAATAAAGAAAATATGTTAAAACTTAAAATAAATATAATAATAAACTATAATTATATTAAATAATAAAATATTAAAAACTATATATCATTATAATAAGAGTTAATAGCCAAAATGGTCCCTGAGGTTTGCTCACTTTTGCCACTTTAGTCCAAAACCCAAATTTGTTACATCTGGGTCCCCGATGTTTGCATTTTGTTGCCATTTTAGTCCAAATTTCAAATCAGGTCAGATTTCTAAAAAAAACCTGGTTTTTGTCCTTTTCTTCAGGGGCATTTTGGTCATTATACTTTTATAACTAATTATTAATTAAAAATAAATATATATACTCATAACCCATCTCTCTATCTATCTCTCTCTCTCTCAGTCTCTCTATCTCTCTCTCTCTCAGTTCCTCCAAAAAAAAAACCCAGTTCATCTTCTCCAAAAACACAGAACCACCACATCACAATAGCACCCCTCCTCTTCTTCTTCTTGAAACAGCCGGCCACCACCCACCGGTGGTGGCATACGGCGGCTAAATTTTAGAAATCTGACCCGAGACCTTAAAAAAAGGACTAGAAGATCAACCCTCTGAGCAAAATCACTCCACTCAACAATCAAAAGTCAGCAGTAATACCAGATCCATCTAATCTGAACTCAAAGCCACCTAGAACCACCGTTGTTTGACCCGACCGGAGATCCATCTAATCTGAAATCAAAAGTCAGCAGTAATACCGCCTTCCCTGTCAACATTATCATCATCAAAAACATCAGTCATCCTCACCAATCACCACCCGACGGTCGCCGGGAGTCGCTACCGTCGACCACTACTGTGCCGTCATCGTCTTCATCATAATCAATTCTTCTAAGAGATAAGGAAAATGGGGAAAATAGGTGGGTGTTTACTGGTGAAAATAAATCGGGATCAGTATCGCCGCCGGTGGGTGTCTCCGCTGTCTCCTCTACTCTGGTCTCTCTCTCTCTGTTCTTTCCTGCAGCTCCTCGTCTCAATCTTTCTCTATCCCTCTCGATCTCTGCGCCTTAGGAACCCTAACCCCAAACCTGCAACAACACGATTCAACCCACCACCCCTACTGAAAACCCTAATCCCAATGTCGGTTCTCATCACGGTGGTGGTGGTGTTTGACGGTGGTGCCGACGGCGGCGATGTTGATGATGATGATGATGATGATCTTGACGGTGGTGAGATTGAGAGAAGAGAGAGACGGTGGTGTTGGCGATGTTGATGATGATGATGGTCTTGACGGTGGCGGCGACGGTGGCGGTGGTGGTAGTTTAGAGAGAGAGAGAGAAAGAGCAGTGACATGTTGAGAGAGAGAGAGAGACATGTCTGTGTATTTGTGTGGGTATATATATATATATATATAGATATTATATATAATTGATTTTTTTAATATAAATTACTTTATAATAATTCAAAATGACAATTTTGCCCCTAGGAGAAATGAGGAAAAGGACAAAAATCAGTAAGAAATCCTGACAAAATTTGACTTTTTTGAAATTTGGACTAAAATGGCAACAAAATGCAAACCTCGGGGACCCAGATGTAACAAATTTGGGTTTTGGACTAAAGTGGCAAAAGTGAGCAAACCTCAGGGACCATTTTGGCTATTAACTCTTATAATAATAAAATCACTATTTATTGCCACTTTCTAATTCTAATTATATATATTAAATAAATAAATATGCTGATAGGTAATAATTTTTTTTGAGTAAAGAAGTTCAACCATTTAGATCCATGTTTCAGTACATCATTTGTGTTGGACTACATGACTCTCAAGATAGGTGTATCTACACAGTTCTGCTTCCTAAATCATAAGTCTGTTTGTGTATTAATTCCTTTTTGCATACAAATTCATGTGTCTATGTTCACTTTTTAACTTGACATGTTTCAATTTGTCATGTGTTTGAGGCTAAACGCGAGCGTTACACGGTGGTCGTCAATGCTAATGAAAGAAGGCGACGGGGATAAGACAATAAGCGAGAGGAGGACTTGCTTAAGAAGCGTCAAGTACGACCCACCCCACGTCATTGTCTTAGAACGTTTTACAAAGTCAAGCAATATGAACCAAACTTTAAGGAATAAATGTTTGTCGATAGGAGTTACCCGCTGCAACGCACGATGGGAAAACCACTAGTTAGGAAAATGACATACCACAATAACACGCTGACAATAGTGGAATGCTTGTCTGTAAGACCATCACATGTGATTCTTCTTGTCTCACTATTTTACGTATCTTTAAGATTGTATTACTTGTGGGTTTAAAAATTTAAAATGGATAAACAAGTTATACTTATACCCATTTTCATATAGGAGATATGTAGGGCTTTAATAAAATCATTTGAGGCGGCGTACATTAATGCTATTTGCGTCATAACATAATCCGGATTTTTTATTGTTTTTTTTTTAATAAAACAAAAATTGTTTGGCTTTATACAAAATTACTTAAACATCATGTATAATGCGTCTTGGTGTCATAAATTTACGATGTATTCACATATTAATAATTATAATTATAATTATAATTTGAAGTGTTTCGAATTTAGTTATTGGATCTAGGAATTTCATTTAATCAATTTACCAAGGACTAACATGTAACTTTTAAAAAATATGTTGCTCTTTTTAAACATACAAGTGCATTTAGCCCCAACTCTTCATGCATCCCAATTCCCAAACGACCCTAAACTCTCCCTTCAAGTGTTTAAATAGCCACAAATTCTGCAATAAAGTTAATTAAATGTTAACGATATTTTAATGTTTAAAATTCAATTAATATTCTTTATATTTATATTAAACTTTAGGATGAGACAGCTAACTTGTAACTTACAACTTGCTTGTATATTAGATTATTACCTTTTGTTAAAAGGTCAACTAAATTGAGCTCGAGTTGATATGATTTAAAGCTTGATAAACCTTACAAATTTTCAAGTTGAAGATCGTTTGTTATCTTAACATATGGTAACTTACTCATTGGAAATAATATTTCAATATAGAAGCAATGAAAGTATATGAATGTAATATAACTAACAAAACCAAGTGAATCAATCAATCCATGCAAATATGAAGCAAAAAACAAATTTTCTTTCCAAACCACATTCTGTCTTTTTAAATGGAAACTAAAAGAAAAACAAGTCAGTCGGGTGCCTCAAACTTGTTTGTCGAGAAATAGACGAGTACACTGGTCCAAAGTATCATCAGGGCTCGTAACTGAAAAACAAAAAACAACCCATCGACAAATTTAGGGAACCATGTTCTTTAGTGGTTCTTTGTGAGTCTCGGAGAATACGAATCATAACTGTGATTAACAAACTAACCTGTGTGACCAACAGTTCGTTCGGATTCATATATCTCATGATCATTTCCCCCCTGTGAAAAAAGTTAATGCATGTCGTTATAAAAAAATTCAGCTGACACAAATATTAGTAGTCTATCAGAAATGTAAACGAAGATGAAGAGCTACCTTGTAAGTCTTGTCTCCAAAGAAGTGAATCTCTTGAAATTCTTTCAAGTATTTCAAACAATAAGTTTTGTCCCATCCTTGTGGGAAGGCCTATTAAAAGCATATTTCAAAAAATATTACGCAAAATTAACCCATAAAAGAATTAATAATTAAGAAGTTACTCACATCAAAGCTAATTTGGCCACCAATGGAAAAGGTAAGGTTCAGATGAGCAAATTTCTGTCTAAGGACTTCCACCATTTTCGGGCGTATATTATGAACCTGAGTTGCAATTTATCATCAAATCAAATCGCTAATATAAACTTTTATTCCGAATGAACAAAAATATCGTACCTTGTCATATTTCTCAAACTCGTCTCTTTCTTCTTGACTACAGTTGCGCCCAATTGGCGAAACATTGATCATCCCACTTCGAAACTCAATGAAAGTTCCCCTGTAGTTTTAAGATTTAAGAGTCTATTAAGATGCTAAAATGTTGATTGATTGTTTCAAGATTTTAAGTTTTCACTCACCTTTTTATCGGGATATCCAAGTCCGCAATGTAATGAAGGGTAAAATTCACAAACTCCTGCATCATGTTGTGTATGTTTGATTATCACAAATTAAAAACATATTGTGGACCTCTAATAACAAAAAAAAAGAATAGAGTTAACTGCCATTTTCGTCCCTGTGGTTTGGTCACTTTGGCCATTTCAGTCCATTTTTCAAAAATGCGCCATTTTCGTCCCCCACGTTCTGGAAAGGTGCCATTTCAGTCCAAAAATGCGCCATTTTTTGGCCAAAGTGACCAAACCACAGGGACGAAAATGGCAGTTAACTCGCGCATTTTTGGACTGAAATGGCACCTTTCCAGAACGTGGGGGACGAAAATTGCGCATTTTTGAAAAATGGACTGAAATGGCCAAAGTGACCAAACCACAGGGACGAAAATGGCAGTTAATAATAACTATTTTACCTTGATCTTATCCTCCCCTAGAAACGTCTTCAGGCTCTGCACAGGGGATAATTGATCGATTAATATAAGAAAGATACATAAAGAAAATTAGTTTCAAAGATCTGTTCTGTAACGAGTGTAGTTAGTATAGTATGTAAGTTTTTGTCGAAAAGCTTGAAAATGATGTTTTAAATGTTTTAGACAGTACCTGCGTTCCAACTAGCTTCCCATCCCTGTAGGCCACAAGGCCGTTCTCAGCAAACACATAATCATAGTCGTTTATAACTGCATAGACATAAGAGCTATATTGTTAATTTATATATAATATAACTTGAAAGATGTTCCAAAAGACGATATTTTTTATGCATCAAAAAAAAAAAAAAGAAAGAAAGAAAGAAAGAGCACACAGTTGACCTGTTGACCCTAGCTGTTCTGATATCTTAACAAGGTCAGATCCTCCAACAACACCAACAGTAACAACCTGCACGCAAAAAAAAATGAGACACTGAAAAATGTGACATATCATAAATAAATTGGGAATATAACTCCCCCCCCCCCCCCCCCACACACACACACACGCGCGCGCGAAAATGCTCAATAGTACAGGACATAATGAATCACATACCTTCCGCAAATCCTGCATGAACTTTAACATCTTTGGAGTAACCCCCTGCAACAATGAAGTGCTTTAGAAGAAAGTTAAATTATTCAGACATTTACAGTATTACCAATCAAACAAACCACTTCTAGTTCTTACATATTTTTTTTTCAAAATCAGAAGTCGATTACATTAACAAGATGACATCTATAGTAAACCATGTTTGGTAAAAAGATCTTGATGTTCTAGTTCTACCATACCTTCATAAACAAAATCAAACTTGAAGAAAGTTTATTTGATGCTTCAAATGCACTTAAGAGCTAAGATAGCGATAAATATAAAGGTGTACCTTCCTTGGAGCAGTAAGAGTACCATCCACATCAAACAAAGCAATTAAACCAGGTTTTCTCAGAGCCATCCTCGATCTAAGTCTTACTGCCACCAAACATCACAAAAGCGCAACAAAAGGAATGAATAATTAAGTAATCACATTATCAAGATCTTCAAAATCAGTAAAATCAAAGAAAATGAAGAAAATTAGATTTGGGTCAAACCAACAAAATTCTGCCTATGTGCTATACTGCTATGCTCATCGCTTGAGGTACCATGTTTATAGATCCACAAAATTTCTCAATTCAAAATTAGATTTGGGTCAAACCAACAAAATTCTGCCTATGTGCTATACTGCTATGCTCATCGCTTGAGGTACCATGTTTATAGATCAACAAAATTTCTCAATTCAATAGGTACAAGCAACCGATACATAATGACACGACACAGTTGAATACAAACCCACCGCTACCCATACGTCAACATTAATGCTTATCTAAAAAAAGGTAACTTATCTAGATGTTCTATAATTAACATTAAATAAAAAAACCATCTAAATTTCCCATCATTTGTGTAATAAAAATTTGTAAATTTCTCCATGATTCCATCACTAACTCTATATGAGAATCAAATCTATGAGAGCGAAATCCCCACAATCAAACTTGCACTTCACTTCCAAGTTCACTACTAATGCTAGACATCTATTCAAAGCTACCATTTCAATCATCTAAGGTCGTGTTTGTTTTTCTAAAAAGGATCTGCGCAGGCTCTTCTGTCTGTGTCGCGCATCTGCAGACTGTTTGTTTTTCCGAAGTTGTTTCAATAAAAAACGTCTGCTCGAGCTCTTCTTGGTGCAGATTTGGCCCAACCACTTTTAAGATCTTCTAAGGTCTGCAGAGGGTTAAACACCACCACCCACCACCACCGTCCACCACCACGAAGTCTACATACGTTAAAAAACAAACAGTCTTCTTCTTGCAGAATGCAGCTCTTCTTCTACAGATGTCTGCAGATGTGGTCCGCAGACTGCAGACATTTTACCTCTTAAAAAACAAACTGCACCTACGTTTTCCAACAGCGCATAGGTGGCAATTCAAACTTACGACTTAATTTCTAATCATAATCCGAAACAGCAACCAGCTGTGGTCCACCGCTTTAGTATACTACATCAATCTATATCAAAACCGAATCGATTGCAAAGACAAATAAAAGCCCTAAATATCAAAATTTCAATTGAAATTACCAAATTCCTATCCTAATGCTAGAAATATCTCTCTCCTTTATTCAGATCAGCCAATTTTCCCTATGAAACATAGATATTATTCATATTAATTCAAATTTCCAGCCTCACATTACAATTCATAAGCTCAAATGACCGTTTACCTATCTAGTGTAGTTAAATCACAATCCAATTGAACTCAGATACTCAAAAAGCTACAAATTTGTTCCACTTTTCACAAACCTAAACATATACATCAATCAGGTTACAAATTTGTGGTTTAACTGATTACTTAAATTCAAAATCCATAAGCTACTGTATCATCAGATACTAGATCAATGAAACAAATTTAGAAAAAAACAGTTGAAAACGAAATGTTACCGCACAAATTGAAGACGAATGTGAAGGTTGTTGTGGTGAGATCTGTTTGTTAGTGAGAGATAGAAAGAGGAAAAGATTGGTGCAGTGAGTGAGTGAGAGAGACTCAAAGGTGTAGAGTGATTTAGTTTTGGGATCTCAACTCAACAGATATATTCGCGGAATCAAGTGTGGGGCCCACTGCTTATGTGTATGTATGTATGTATGTACCCAATTTTTCCAAATCAAAATCTATCTAGTCTTAACCAACACTTTTTTTCTACGTGGTTGTTTAGAAAGTTGAAACTTGAAATAATTCAGAAAAAGTAGCGTGTATTTAGGTAGCGTTTGGTATGGAGGAATAGAAGGTGGAATGGAATGAGTCATTCCGATGGAATGAAAAAGAACATGTTTGGTTATCATGTGGTAATGGAATGGAGCATTCCAAAGGAATGCAACTCCTTCCAAATATAATATTTTCCATTCCTTGGTATGTAGGTATTTTTTTTCCATTCCTTCAAGGAATGGAAAGAAATATGTTTTTATTATTATTATTATTATTATTATTATTATTATACTCATGGTTGCAAAAGTCGCTAGGCGCTCCCTAGTCGGTCGACCGGGGAGTTGAGAGTACTCGGTCTAGGCGGAGAGTACACGGGGAGTACTCGGACATGCCAAATTATAAAGAAATTAGTTTTCGAAAATTAAATATATGTCAAATAACATAAATTTACTAATATTTATAACAAAATACGTGAATTTGATATTCATTCTTTAATATTATAGGCATAGAAATTATGGTTTTATTTTATTTTAAGTCAAACTCGGCCCGAGTTGACCTACTAGATCCGATTTTGGCTGATGTTGACCGCATTTGATCGACTCCGAGCAATTAGTCGGAGTTGAAGAAAGTCGCCTCGGCAGCCTGCCTTGTAGCGAGTACTCGGGGAGTACTCGGCCTTGGAGACCTTGTTTTACAACCATGATTATACTTCAACTTTTACTTTTATTTATATTTATTAATATTCATACTAATATTAATATATGTAAAAAAATTATTATTAATTTTTACCATTATATTATTATTATTACTACTACTACTACTACTATTATTATTATTATTATTATTATTATTATTATTATTATTGAGGTAATTATATTTTTTTCGTTTTTAATACAGTTGTGTTTCGTTACTTCATATTTTTTTGATTATAAAATTGTACAAAGTAATGATTCATTCTTTTCACATATGAGTAACCAAACATCACAATGGAATGGAATGATCCATTTCATTCCGTTATCTATTCCATTACCTCGTCCATTCCATTCTCTCATCCATTCCATTACCCCATACCAAACAGACCCTTAGGGTTTTGAAATAAGGGTATATGGAGTGTTTCATCATTATCATACTCAGTAAAATCTCATCAATAGTAAAGTTAAGATAGGGTAAAATGTAGACAATTTCTACTCTGTAGGAATAGAGAGACTGCTTCCAATAAGACCCCTGACTCGATGTATATAGACTGATTGATTGCTAAATCAATAGATCATGTATAAACTTTTTAAACAATTTGTCACTCGTTTTGTTTTGTTATTCAAAACGAGGTTGGTTTATTTATGTCCGGTCTGTTAGCTTGGACTATTAGTACATTTTTCGCAAGACTAATTAATAATTAAATATTTATACTTGAGAATGGATTATTTTGATCTTTCATAATCAATTTATTGTAATCAATATCAAATTTAACTATTTGGGATTTAGATAATGTGATTATCAAAATCATGATTAATAAGATTTATGGTTGCAAATGATTCCAGTCCAACTGGTTGATGCACCTGGGTTTTACCCATGGTACCCGAGTTCGATCCCCTCTCGAGGCGGCTCTCAACTCGTCAAGCCCCATAGTTGGGGTGAGGTACATGTGGGGTTTTTTCTTGGACGCCGGCCACTCTCTGATGCCAAGGCACGGTTAAGAAACTCACGTCTGGCCGGAGTGGGGCAACGGGCCTCCCCAATGAGGGGGGTGTGGGGTGTCTCGCACCAAAAAAAATGTATGACACCTTGCCGTTCAAAAAAAAAAAAGATTTATGGTCGCTTGCTTGATCTAAAAGCCTAAAGAATGTTTAATTCAATATGTGGCTTTGTAAAAGTTTCTACAAGTCAACAAAATTTTGTAGAAGTGAAAGTAACAGTAACAGGGAAGCATGAAGAATATGTGGACGTTCGGGGGCAAAAGTGAAAGTACACTTATTTTAACTTTTTTTTTACTAATTTCGTGAAAATAACATTAAAAGAGGGGAATGGTTAATCACGCATCATGTGGTGACGTTGATACCCGAAAAACAAGGGGGTACATGCACTAATCGGCCTTTGTCTCAATTTCTGAGTGTTATGTGTCTTATGTCCAAGGTTTGATACAAAACTACTATCGAGCTGGGGTCTCAGAGGAAGCAGCCTTTCTATTCCTACGGGGTAGAGGTAAGGCTGTTTACATCTTCCCCTCCTTAGACCCTACCTTAGCTTTACTACTGGTGCGATTTACTGATTATGATGAACAAAATTTTGGTGGGATTTACTGAGTATGATGATGATAAACAAAATTTTGTAAAAACCTCAAAGAAATATATTGTTTTTTATTCAATGAATGGAATGGTTAATTTTTAACATTGTAATGCCTTTATATTTTGGCTCAAAAGCACGCTTAATTGTAAAGTTCTTCTCTCATCCACAACCAATGCGTCCAAAAGACAATGGTAATATTTAAGGTACCCAACATCTTTTCTGTCCACGACCGATGTGAGATTTGTCTAGGTGTCACAACAATACTACAAACTATATTATACAATACAAGTAGAACAAGTGGGTGTCATAGAAAGCTGGGAAATTGAATTGGATTTGAGAAAGTGGCCAATGAAAACACAACATTCACATGTTTTCAAAGCAGATTAAAGATGTGTAAATGACAAGCAACACACCCATTTCCATTCCTAGTAACCATAAAATCTTTTACACAAATGTAGTTCTCATAACTATTTCATACACAAAAAACCGAAACTAAAATAAAAATGCAACACTAATTCTACAGGGACGGCCACAAATGCTCGTAAAAAAATCAAAACTGCTTCCGGTTAATCTATAGAACCACAACAAACAAGTTGAGTTGTCCCTAGCCGCGTGTGTTAACTACTAGTGTGACCCTCTTATCATGTAATCGATTTTAACAATGTAATAACTTATTTCTCATGAACAAGGGGACTATAAACGGGATACCACATGTTGTGCGTTACATATTCCACAGTTTCTTCCTGCATCCAACGTTGGAATCAATCTTGATTAAGATGGTTATATTGAAAAAATAAAATTTATAGTTTTATAAGTGTGGAGATTTGATATGTACTTTTGACATGTGTGCGAGCTCTTTGGGTCCCACTTCACCTCGTCCTTCTGCTACTTGTTCAATTACTGCTGCCCGAAGCACAGCAGCTCCCACTTCAGCAGTAATACTTCGAATACTGCAACCATAAGAGAGTAGATGATACTATGATTTATGACCCGTTTCCTAATAAATGGGTTGATTTTGATTAGACAAAATGACAGTGCACGTCCTTTAGGTTTAACTAAAAGTACAGTGCACGTCCTTAACGTTTAAAAGTTGCACTGCAAATCCTTTAACTTTATTTTCGTTGCATTGCAAGTCCTTTATGGTAAACGGTGTTAATTTTAACCGTTAAATCCCTCATGTGCCTCCCACATGAGGGGTGGATCTGTCCTTTCCCTTCATTTTCCTCCTTTAAAACCCCAGTTACCAAAAAAATTCAACATTTCTCTTCATCCCTTTCCTCTCTAATAACCATAACCCCAATACGTATTTCCCATTCAACAAAAATTGGAACCCTAGCTCAGATAAATCTGACCCGCACTTAAGGGCATGTTTGGGTAAGCTTTTAGAAACAACTTATTGACTTATTGGCTTCTTGGAAAAGTGTTGATTTTGTGACTTATTGACTTATTGGCTTTTTCCCCTCACATACACCCTCTTTGCCAAACATCATTTTAGAGCTTATGACTTTTCAAAAAGCCAATAAGTCAATAAGTTGTTTCAAAAAGCTTACCCAAACATGCCCTAAATCTGACCGAGTTGCACCAAACCCGAACTCGAATCATGACCGAACCCGTAACGAACTCAATCTGTTGTTGACTAATTTTTAACCCGCACCGGAGACCCAAATAACCACCACCTCAGCTGCTGTCGCAGGCGTGGCTCCGGCCGTCGAAGCCACCGTCAACATCATCATCATCAATTATCATCATCAGTCATCGGAAAAGAAAGAAAAGAAAAGAATAAAAGCAAGAAATGCAATATTAAAGAGCTCACCGGAAAAAGCTAATCCGAACGACACCGGAGAAGTCTCTCTCCCTCATCTCGTTCTCTCTCTCTCTGCCTCTCTGATTTCGCCGCCGCGCCGCCACCAGTTTGTGGTGGCCGGCCGTTTTACTTGAAGGAGAAGGTGGTTGTGAGGTGAGGGGGTGAGAGGGTATACAAAGAGAAGAGGGGGTGTTTGTCGGACCAAAACGACGTCGGAGGTCACCGATCTGGTGGCCGGATCTGGAAGACAAGAGGGAGAGTCGAAGGGGGTGCGGCTGGGTGGTGTTTGGGTGCCGGAAAAACGAGGGAGGAGGAGTTAGGGGTGTTGTGGGTGTTCGTCGTCGGCAAAACGAGGCGCCGGTGGCCGGACACAGGAGAGATGACAGAGGGTGAGCGTGTGTGTATGCGGGTGTCTGTGTTTGTGAAAAGTGAAGGAGATTAGGGTTTGTTTCTCCTTTGATATTTGATAACTGGGGTAGGGAAAGGACAGATCTACCCCTCACGTAGGAGGCACATGGGGATGGGGGATTTAACGGTTAAAATTAACACTGTTTACCATAAAGGACTTGCAATGCAACGAAAATAAAGTTAAAGGATTTGCAGTGCAACTTTTAAACGTTAAGGACGTGCACTGTACTTTTAGTTAAACCTAAAGTACGTGCACTGTCATTTTGTCTTTTGATTATGGTTCACCCCTACTAGTAAAATGAGTCAATTCAAAAAATAGTTGAAAGTTACCCAAAGTATGTATACTGAAATCCTAAAACAATTTATTTATCAAAATGGTAGAGGATCCTGTAAAAAGTGCTCAAAGTGTGAGAAGTGTATTATAACACTATATATAATACCATATAACACCATATAAACACCGTATAACAATATGTAACACCATATAATACCATATAACACTATGTAACACTATATATCATTATATAACAAATATAACACTATAGGTTGTCTGATAGCATGTCTATGATAGATGTATAGTGTTATATTTGTTATATAATGTTATATAGTGTTACATAGTGTTATATGGTATTATATGGTGTTACATATTGTTATACGGTGTTTATATGGTGTTATATAGTATTATATACAGTGTTATAATACACTTCTCACACTTTAGGCCCTTTTTACACTATCCTTACCCTTATCAAAATAAACCTATATTTTTATCGTATAACATCGTTTTTAAATCATATGTCATGCATTTGCTATTTATAAAATTAACAAAATGTACATAAAATGTGTGCGGTTAATATGTACTAGTAATCATATTTAGTCTATAACTGTTCTTCTTTAATAGCCAGATGATTGACTTAATTTTGATTGTGACATCTTAAAAATCTTGAAATTTGAAGTGAGATTATGTGAATGGTACCTGCCAATAGATGGATAGAATTTACCCTTCTGGATCTCTTTAATTGTCATATATGAGGCAAGACTGAATAGATGAAAAATAATTAGTTAGCATGCATCTTAATTTTATTGGATATGATTTTGTTTAGTTCATACCATTCAGCTGCTGCTTGCAACATTCCAACGGATACTATACGCGCACCAGAAAGCAGAGCTCCCAGACCGATCCTGGTTAAGAAAATAATATTAAATAAAATATAACAAATTAATAACAAAAGGTAGCACAAAATAAATACATACCCGGGGAAAAGATACATGTTGTTTGCTTGATTTACATAACCAACTTTCCCATTTCCTGTCGATGTGTCAATACAATTGATAAAAAACAACAAACAAAAAAGCTGAACCGAGGCGACAAATGGATGGGTTGGTAATGGATAAATACAGGTTCGGGTGGTTGGGTTGACCCGAAACTCTTTTTTGTCCAAAATTTATATAAGTTTCTAAACGATTAGCTTGCCAAATATGATTACCAAAATTATTTGATAATAATCTAGTTGTTTAGTAAAATAATTTAGGAGGTTTTATACATTAAAAATAAATCTCGCGAGACTTAACTTTTGACCCATTCGACTTTTGTTTTACCTATTTCCTTTCTAACCAAACTTTTTATCTACCCGTTTAGTCCGCTAGAGATTAAAAAAACTCACCCGAATTAACCCATTCATAAGTAAACGAGTCGAAATTGTCACCTCTAGTGTCAGCTATAGCAAAACTACATACAGAAAAACTATATATATGAATTAGCTGAAAATTTATACCAAGATCAACATTCTTGAAAGGACTTCCACTTCCAAAAACAATGTTTTCTCCAGCGTGCATAAAAGCATCAGCAGCAGTGCACTCAGCTGTATCGAAAGTTATATATAAATCAATAATATTTAGTGGCTTCCATAACTGAAGATATACATGAGAATGATCATTTTACAAAAGCGAACCATTATCTGTGGGATTTGACATGGCAAAAATAGCAGGTTTAGGGGAATCAGAGTCTCGCATGGCTTTAAGCACCTGATATAATAAATAAATAAAGGTTAGGATACAAAAACCTCATCTACACAATAATTTGTACAAAGTGTGTTCATGATAGGTGGGTCGGGTTGGATAACTGGTAATATTCGCATGGGCCAGGTTGGGTTGACCAGAAAACTTTTTGTCCAAAAAACAGATTCGCGACATATTTAGTGTGTCAAATATGGTCACAAGAATTATGATTTCGATAATTATCTAAACTTTGTAAAACGATTTATGAGGTTTTAGGCATGTGCACCTTTCAACCCAATTGACCTGTTTCCGTTTTAGCTGCTTTCTATTTCACGCGTTTGACCCACTAGAGATTAAAATAATCTGAATCACCCATTTAATAATAGATGGGTCGAAATTGCAACCTCTAGTGAAAATATCGAGTAAAAAGGTGCACGAATACCATCAAGGAGGACAAGAATTATCAATAGGATCTAAGATTAAACTATATAATATTATACTTCTTTAAACTAAGACACTAGTTTTAGGACCAAATAACAGTGAAAATAATAAGCACCTGCTCATTGAAAATGCCTCCAACTCCGGATAAACCAACGAGGACATGAGGTTTGACCTTTTTTACCTGCAAAACATCAAAATTTGATGTTCATGACTAGGGTCAACATTTAGAGAACAAGATAAACCCTTTTGAAAACACGAAAACTTTGACTAATAAAAAACAAAGAAAGATCTACCACTTCAAGAAGATCGGATCCTTCCCGTAGTCCAATAATTTGAACCTCACTAACAGGTTTTGCAAATGGTGCAGCTGCCGGATCAACACGACTTCTCTCTTTTGTTATCAAACCCTACAACCAAATTTACAACTTCTCAGAGGTGAAACAATACCTTGTATAATGGTATTTTCATGTATTTACATTTTCACAGTTTTCTCCACAATCATCATTCCTGCAAACCAGTTTTATTTTTCGGATTTCCGAAAGAAGAATGATTTTTGAACCAAAAATCGATAGTGGCATTCCATATCGTTACTAAACCGTTATTTTTTTTAAATTTCACCCGTGTTTGTTTATTTTTGACGTAAATGTAGAGTAGCAAGAACAACATGATTGAACAGACTAGATACGGGTCAAAACAGTAAAAACAACAGCCCTACCTATCTAGTTTGTTTAATCCTGTTCTTGAAATACATGTTTGCATGCATTTACATCACAACTAAACAACCATTAATCACGCTACTAAAGGATCGATGACTCATGTACAAATTAAACGCTTTTAACTAAAATGTGGCTATTGTGATAGATATGGAGAACCGTACATCTTTATCAATTAAGTAAAACTGAGGGCTTGCTGTTGATCCCGTCATTCTTGAAACAGCCTGATAGGCCATGTTAAGAACACCAAGCCCTGCACTGGAAAAAATAATACAATGTATAAGAGATTATGCGACACCTATATATCATAAATACTCTATATTAACATAAAAAAATATAATTCAGAAATTCAGTTTTGCACTACCTTCCGGCTCCGACAACAACAATCTTCTGGTTCACGAAATCTGACAACGGTCGACCCTGTGCTCTAACGACTCCAAGGAGACCAGCTAATGCAACACCAGCAGTTCCCTAAAAAAACCATGTATATGGAATAACTTAAATAGAAATATAAGCATGGATATTAAATATTTATACGTTATTTCAGGAAGAGTAAAATGCCATTTTCGTCCCTGAGGTTTGGCCAGTTTTGCGACTTTCGTCCAAACGTTTGTTTTTCCGCATCTGGATCCAAAAGGTTTGAAATCTTGCCATTTTCACCCGGCTCATTAACTCCATCCATTTTTCACCCTTAAGTCAGGGTATTTCCGTCTTTTTTTTAACATAAAGGGCAATTCAGTCTTTTTCAAGTGTATTCGATCTTTTTACATCAAGTGAAAAAGACCGAATTGCCCTTTAAGTTAGCAAAAAGACGGAATTACCTCTGATTTAATGGCATTTTTGAATTGAAAATGGCAAGATTTCAAACCTTTTGGATCCAGATACGGAAAAACAAACCTTTAGACGAAAGTCGCAAAACTGGTCAAACCTCAAGGGACGAAATGGCATTTTATTATTTCAGGAATAAAAACAGAACATGATAGATAGGTGCTAAGTTAACCTGTATGTCATCATTGAACATGCAGTACTTCTTTCTATATCTTTGAAGAGTTTCAAAAGCCCACTTGAATTGAAAATCTTCAAACTGGATAATAGCTTTTGGCCAACGCGCATGAAGAGCTTCCATTAATTCGTCCACTATTGATATATATTCGTCTCCTTCCAACCTTCGTTCTCTTAGTCCCAAATCTGTTGAAGTAAATAACATGACATGTTGTTTAGTTGGCTTTGGTTACTTATAACTAATGTGTACATTGTGTGGAATCTTTTGATTTTGTATGTGTAGCGACTTACAGAGACGATCTTCTAGAAGTTTTTCGTTGTTGGTTCCAACATCAAGCATGATAGGAAGGACCTGTAGTGGCAAGAGTAGATAGTAACCATCATATATTATGTGTCAAGTAAGGTGGTTTAACATATAGGTGGCTTGGTGGGTGGGTCAAACGGTTAAACAAGCTCTCGGCAGGTCGGCTTTAGCTGACCCACAAAAAACTTATTTGTCAAATCTTTCATAAATAATTGATGTATCACTTGTGATTACTGGACACTTTCGATAAAAACAACTTGTTGAACGCATTATATATAACTTCGGGCGTTTTTCAACCCATCTAACATAGTCCCCTTTTAGCTATATTCCAGTTATTTGACCCATTTAATACAAAACACAATCCAAATCAACTCAATGAGTAGTAGTAAATGGGTCGAAACGGTTACCTCTAGCTTAAAAGCTATGTGCATTGATGTATGCAAGTAGTAAAGCACATAAGTTCAAGTTTTTATATAAAAAAAAACATACCCTTTGTGGATTGATACCAGCAGCAGCAACATACATATCGAGTTTCCCAATAGGAATGCCGATTCCTTGAACTCCAAGATCACCTAAGCCCAGAATGCGACTGCCATCCGTAAGCACTATCATGTCTACCTGAATAATTTGATCAAAATCGGCACCTTTAGTATAAATAGGGAGGAAAACATGATCAAAAAACTTTTCTCAACCTAAAAACAAACCACTAAAATTTCAATATTATAGAAAAGAGACCATATGATACATATAGTTACGCGTGGAACTCATGCTATACCTCAGGAGCTGGCCAGTTATAGATCATTGACTTCATCTCTCCTTTATCTTTCGCACTGAAGTACATTCCACGTGGGCGTCTAAACAATCCTGAATAGTTTTGACACACCAAACCTACTGTAGGAGTGTAGATTATTGGAGCAAAATCTTTAATGTTATCAATCAGTACCTAAAGAAGAAAATTTGCAACATTATACATCATTACATTTTGTTTAATCATTCATATAGACATATGGTATGGAGTTTCTCAATGAACATACCTTGTAGTATAATGTCTCATTCCTGTCATGTAGTCTATTCAAGATTCGCCACTTCGCCAGCGATACAATATTATCTGGTTGACCTGCTGTATTCTTTTCCAACGATCGATATGAATCCACTAATAATAAAGAAAAAATACTAGTGTTGCAGCCTTGATGATAATATGGCGAATAAACAAAATTGATAGAAAAACTCAAGAGGAAAAAATTAAGAAGTGCAAAAACAAAAACAGAATTCTTAGGAACATAGAACTCACTAAACCGCTCATATTGTTGTTCAAATGATATGACACGATGTGGAAGGAGACCACGAAGCCCAAGTCGGTCTCTTTCTGTCAAAGGAAACCCGGTATCCTGCTCTTGAACATTTCACAAACATTGATTAGTTAAAGGTTACATTAAGTACAGCAAATTTAACTTTAAGAAGCAGCATAGCAGGATATATATTGTAAAAAAAAACTATAATATAAACTCTCAATCAAATTCCTCAATTCAATAACATAAGTAGTGCATATATAGCAGACTAGTTATATAATCAATATCAACACTTTATTACAGTACTAGTTATATAATTATCATATCTACAATGTATTCAAACAATATACAATACAATTCAGCAAAATTTCTAAGCATCATTAACATGCAGATCGCTCGAAATGGTGCGCTACATTTACCACAAGTACGTCATGTTTAATATCAACAAACAAACCTTGTTAAACCAAGGATCATGAAGAATATCAGCTCCACGCTTGTGAACAATACAAGGCCTTGGAATCAAACACGTCGACGCAGCCATACAAAACCTTCTCACGTTTATCGCCACCGCTGAAGATCGCGCCACCGTCCTCCACATGTCTCCTTCAAATCAAAACAAAAAATAATCTCCAAAAAAAAAAACAAGAAAAACTTGTTGTGAATATGTCACTTTTCACAAATAGAGTGTATGATCGCGACTTTCTGTTCGTATATATGGATAATGAAACATACAATATACATACATCTGGCGTGTGTGTATATATATATACGTGATAATGTGCATGTATGGATAGGTTGATATATCTTATTACTCTTCCCAGTTGAAGGATAGACGACTGCCCATGATCTACGGGCAGGAGAATGGGGACAAATGTTCTAAGAATCACATTCCGGGCAGGGGAGTGTACGGTTGATTTGAGCTGCCCGGATATGGTACCATAACTGTTGTCAAGGGCTTTTTGGGAATTTCACACGTGGAAATGGTCGTTTGAAAGGAGGTTCACACATTTTGGACGAATGTTTTGGACAAACTTTCTTATCCATTTTTGACTGCCTATTATTAGATTCTTAACCTATTTTTAAGGGAAAAAAATGATAAGTAAGAGTGATTTTCATTTTTCATGTTAAATTATAATATTTACTTCAATAAAAAAAATTATACAATTATATATCAGTAAAGTTTCACTTACGTTTTAACGTCCTTGGAGTGAGATACTTTAATACATATTAAAGACGTAACTAAAACTTGTAAAATCTCAACAAATCATTTACGTGTTATCTTTATTATTTTTCATGAAAGTCTCACACTTTTTAACATGTTCACGCCACACATAGGGAGATTTGAGATATCTAGTTATACTAGTGGGGAACCCGCGCGTTGCGGCGGAATCGATAACTTACTACGTTGTACTCGTTTTCCGTTAGTTAATTAATCTGTAATATACGACTTACAATGATTCGCATCAAAAGGCACTTTAAGGCCATCAAAGAAACCACTTAGGTGACCTTAGTTAATACTTTGGTATACATTTTCCATAGTTCTTTCCAACCATATTAAAACCAATAAAATTAAATAAAAAAAAACACAAAAAAAAAGTGTTGGTATACCCATTCAGTCTTGTTACCCGATCCAGTTGTCTAACCCAGTTGCAGCATGACAAACCAATCGCCCATTTGATCAAACTTGTTGACCGTTGAGCGGATGCTAGCTCATGCATATACGCATCGAGTGTCCTCTCAAAAGTCATTGCCTTTTCTTCCCACAAAAGAAATAAAGCTAATTAATTTTAATAATCCACAAACTTTCAGCAACAACCACTCTATTTTCATGTTGTAAAACAAGTATTTTCTAGCTTCACCCAAACAATGCCTTCATTTTTTTACACAGCAGAATGCTTCACCCAAACAATGCCTTTATTTTTTTACACAGCAGAATAAGATGACTTTACACCTAGGGAACACATAGAAAACTATGGTCTATCCACATATTTACCATTTATAAATATAATTAATGAAGTCAATATAACTAAAAA
This sequence comes from Helianthus tuberosus, assembly GCA_030545235.1. Taxonomy (NCBI): domain Eukaryota; kingdom Viridiplantae; phylum Streptophyta; class Magnoliopsida; order Asterales; family Asteraceae; genus Helianthus; species Helianthus tuberosus. The sequence goes on along the minus strand of CM060381.1, from coordinate 22,507,919 downwards.
GCTCCAACAGTTTCGAAAATTCGAGCAAGTTGCAGAGCTTCTTCTTTTACCTACGATACAAATTAATGAAGTCAATATAACTAAAAAGCTCCAACAGTTTCGAAAATTCGAGCAAGTTGCAGAGCTTCTTCTTTTACCTACGGTACAAAACGGAATTAATGAAGTCAATATAAAAAATAAAAACATAACAGGACTCTTAATAAAAACTTGATCACCAATTCACCATCTACAAATTTTATGTTTATATTGTATTATTAATATTGTCTGTAATTGCAGTTGCTTTGACTTCTTTCTATGGTCAACTCTCAAATGAGAAGCGAGGTAATGAATCAAAGTAGGCCGTGAATACCTGGTTTTTTCAATCTTCATTTCCCTGGACAAAAACCAAAAATATCTCATGAGCGAGCATCAAACATAATTTCACAAAATATATATATATAATCAAACAGCGTAAACTTGTTAAAAATTTGGATTTTGAGCTCAAGTAGTTAATATCGATAAACCACATATAAGGAAAATCGCATTTAACTCTATCCGATCTAAACCTATTTTGAATTAGGAATAATTGATTTCATAATATTAAACAAATGCAGCATACTTTCTTATTGAGATTTTCACAAAAAGTTGGCAGTCTTCATACACAATGACAAATTCGGTCATAAAAGTCTACTAAAACTTGACCCAATTAATATTATTACTTGAGAAAAAAGGGGAGTAACAACAAAGAACCTAATTAACACCAACATCAAAACAATTTGCCTGAATATAATTGTCAAAACTGCACACATAAAACAAATTTTTATTGACAATCAAAACATATATTCCAAGGGAACTATGATAGTAATAGTATATTTTCCATTGCATAAAGTTTAAAATGATAAAGGAGGCGTAAACAAGAAGAAAAATTATTAAAATCGGACATCTTGATTCCTAGAAGTTGCATCTCAGAAATACTATGTTGTTAAATTCAGAATACTGTAACAGACCTAATGTTCCTTGTCCGGAGATTTCTTTTATGAAGCATTCACTTGTCAATAACTCCAATTCCCACTGACGCTTGTCGTTTTCCTGTTTAGCTGATAGCATTAAGACCGCTAACCACTTGTTTATAATTCAATGGCTGATTTCGAAACCTGGTTTTCATTTCTCGCGCAAGCACACAAAAACCGGTTCTAGACGAAAGTGAAAAGGTGCATCGAAATTGATAATCCTTTTTTTTTAACGGCCAACAAACTCAATCCCGAGCACTCTCGGGGCACCCACTGGACAAACGGAGTACTCCGAGAGTAACCCGAGTCCACCACCAATTCCGGGGAAAACCCGGTAACCCACCCGCCCGTAGGCACGACGGTGAAATTACCGGTAAAACCCGTTTGGCTCAAGGATCCAACCCAGGTTTCCCTGGGTCTCCTATCATTGCCCACAGTGCCTCACTCTGCACCAAGTGGGAGTCGAACTTGCATCTCTCAAGAGAAATGCAAGCCCTCCACCACTTGATCTAGAGATCATTGGCTGAAATTGATAATCCTATGTATCAGTAATGAAACAAAAAAAAGAACATGAACGGACACTCCCGGAGGCGATTAGGTCCCAAAAGTAAAGGTGACAAGTATTCCTCTATGTACAACCAAAAGTTGCATTTATCTCATCATTTTATAAAGATTTCTTTGACCCTAACTTTCAAGTTTAACCAATTTTGACCCCGACAAGCATGGAGCGCCGCCTCAAGGTCCTGATGTGGTTTCAGGATCCTATCCAATGTGCTTTTAGAAAGAAGCAATTCGGTATTAAAAAAAAAAAAAAACTTAAATTTCATGGTGATAATTTAAGGGAGAAAAAAAGAGTACCTTGATGGAGACAGTCATATGCTAATCTGGGTAGGTGGCAAATACTTGAGACTTTTTGGTTGTTTCTTTGGATCAATTTCGTCATCACTCCTTGCAATGCCAAGGGTAAGCGAAGGCACATCCAAAAGAATGATTCCTACTCGCGAACACATTAGCAGCATTAGCATTGCTTTGTCAAAAATATAATCTTGCATCAAACCAACCTGTTGGAGAACCATAAAATTTACACTTTGCGGTTGATATCATTGCAAGTGGTTGACTTTGTTCAGCCTATAAACAATATAACACAGAAAGCAATGAGTCAACAGATATATGGGGGCACAATAATTAATTCCAGTTGCTCATTAACACATAAATTTAATAAAGAAATACACTTTGTATTCATAACTTTACCAAACAGCTTCCCAAGTTCAATTAGTTCTACTTCACGAAGAACTGCCGACATGGTCTGTGTCTATCGAAACTGAACCGAATACAGATGCCATTTCCACTACAAAACTAAATCCTAGAAAGAAGAAAAAAATGACGTAATGATCAGTCCCATCCAATTCTAAAAATCTCATAGGAAATATTAAATGGCTGTCAAAATTAAATTAAATACCATTCATATAGGATTTTATAATATCTTCTGCTTATCAATGGAACTTATAACATTCTTTTAGAATGTTTAATATTGACGAAAAAGTTACTTCTCCATCTGGCTCTCCAATCATAACATAACCAAATAGTAAAAAAAAACCCATAGAATAACAATCATATATCACAGAATAAATGGTTACCTAATTTTGAAGCAATCATGATCATACAAAGGATGGTGACAAAAGAATAATATGTAACAAGAATCGCAAAAAGACACATAAGTATCAATAATCAACTAACTGATTGCTTCAGAAAAATTGTCTAATCTTTGAATTTAAAGACGAAGAACGATTCATGAGGATGAACGCTCATGACGAACATATCATTACATACCTGGTTGAAATCGAATAGATGTCGACGGATTAATTATCGAGCAGAGGTTGAACACATGAACAATTGAACAATGGGCTGGCAGCTGAAGAACACAGGAGGTGGGAATGATGAATGAATTCATATGTTACAAGAAATTGGAAACAAAACCAACAGAGACGGAAAGAAACCTGCAGATGTAGTGGTTGACGAATAAGATTAGGGTTTTGGTGAGATGAAGAGGGGTTGTTTCAGGCGAAGTAGTTGAGGAGCAGGGAACCTCGGGATTCAACCTCTTAAAATGGAACAACTTCTTCCTTAGGGCCATAAAGCACGACCTTTCAATTGCAGCATTAATCAGATGTTAATATTCACATTCAAATACCTGCAATTGATGAGGGCGATGTGGGGACGTGGAAGAGGCGAAGGTGGTCGGACCGTTTCATTTGCGTCTTCAATTTATACAGGTTGGGATGACATTGAATGGGGGCATATTTGGGATCCTAGACCAAAAATTAGGGAAACAAAGCATGAAAAACACCTAATTGCTTTCCTATCAATCGCCGGAGGCTCGACGTCAGGTAGTCTCCCGGGTTAGCGTGCGAGGTCGCCATCGTATCTGGCTTTGACCTTTCATTCTAGCTTGTGTTTCTGCCCTTCCATTCGCCGACGGGATTTGCTCAGTTGCTTTTTCTGTGTGTGGAGGCAAATCGCCGGTGGCTCGACGGAGCGAAGGAGGAAGGATAGCGACTGTGGTGTGACTTGATCAGCATATCGCTTGCCATTCTAACCCTACCACTGTTTCTATTTTTTTGTCTGGCTATTCCCATTCGCTATCCGGGTTTTGCTCTAGCCAAGTTAGAGAGCTTTGGAACGAGATCCTGGAAATCATGGGAGGTTGGGATGGATTATGGGTGGTGGCGGGGGATTTTAATGCGGTCAGGATGGAGTCGGAGAGAAAAAATTCAGCCTTTAAAGTGACTTATACTAATAATTTTAACGAGTTTATTGCTCTAGCCAACCTTCTCGAGTATGATTTGAAAGGATGTAGGTTCACGTGTTCGAGAAATAATGGAAAGAAATGGAGCAAACTTGATAGATTTTTGGTGTGCCCGGAGTTTTTTAACAAATGGCCGACGGCTTGTCAGAGAGCTCTTCCGTTCCTCCACTCGGATCATTGTCCTATTCTTTTGGAACTAGGGGATAAGAACTTTGGGCCAAAGCCTTTTCGGGTGTTTGATGCTTGGCTGGGGAAAGAGGGATATAAGGAAGCAGTCGAGTTAGCGGTTAATTCGGGCGTTTTTCAGGGTCCCCCGGACAGTCGGCTCACGGCTAAATTCGCTAGCATCAGGAATGAGTTAAAAAAATGGCGGGATTGTTATCGGAAAAAAGAAGGCGAGGTTTATGCTCGGGCATTGGAAGAACTCGAGGCTTTGGAATGTAGTGTGGAAACACGGGATCTTAATGAGGAAGAAGAATGGGTCTACGCGGAAAACAGGAAGGTTATTTTGGATCTGGAATTCAAAAAGTGCTCGGAAGCCAGACAAAGAGCTAGAATTAATTGGGCGAAGGACGGAGACGCTAACACAAAATTTTTCCATTCTCTGATTAATCAAAGGAAAACGTCGAATCTCATTCCGGGATTGAACGTTAATGGGAGGTGGGTTACTAAGCCAACCAGAATTAAAAAGGAAATCATGTCCTTTTTTAGAAATCGGTTTCATGAAGATTGGGAAGATAGGCCTCAGGTGGACGGTGTGTATCATAAAGTTTTGTGGGAGGATGAAAAACAAAGTCTGATTCAAATGTTTTCCTCGGAGGAGATAAAAGAGGCGGTCTCGGAATGCGGGAACGACAAGTCGCCTGGTCCGGACGGGCTTAACATGAGGTTCATCAAACATTTCTGGCATCTGTTCGAGGACGATTTTAAGGAGGTTTTGGATAATTTTTTTGTAAATGGCGATTTTAGCGTGGGCAGTGGCTCGTCTTTTATTGCCTTAATCCCGAAGATAAAAGACCCCGTGGAGCTCAGAAACTACAGGCCGATTAATCTTATTGGGATAATTAGCAAGGTGGTCTCGAAGGTTCTTGCAAACCGGTTAAAGAAGGTGATTGGTTCGGTCGTTTCGAAGTCTCAATCTGCTTTCTTAAAAGGTAATTTCATATTGGATGGGCCTCTCATTGTGAACGAGGTGTTTAGATGGGGCAAAAAGTTCAAGAAAAAAGGTTTCTTCCTCAAGATCGATTTTTTAAAAGCATATGATAATGTGAATTGGAATTTTCTGTTGGATACGATGTCCAAGAAGGGTTTTCCAGATTGTTGGTGTGTTTGGATTAAAGGTATTCTGAAGTTGGCTCGGTCGTCTGTCCTGGTTAACGATTCCCCAACCTTTGAATTTCAGTGCTTCAAAGGGTTGAGACAAGGCGACCCAATCTCTCCTTTTTTATTCATCTTGGTCATGGACGTGCTTTCTTGTTTGCTGGATAAAGCCAATTCGGAAGGTGTTATCAAAGGGTTAGAATTACCTAACGATGGGCCTAAACTATCTCATCTTTTTTACGCTGACGATGCCATTATCTTTGGGGAGTGGTCTAAAGAAAACATTTGTAATGTTGTGCGGATTCTTCGGATTTTTTATGCGTGTTTAGGTCTTAGAATCAACTTAGACAAATCGAATCTTTATGAGATGGGAGTCAATCAAGAGGAGTGTGCGGAGATGGCGATTTCTATCGGATGCAAATCGGGGGCATTTTCGTTTTGCTATCTTGGGTTAAAAGTGGGAGCGAATATGAACCGGGTTGTGAACTGGAGGCCGGTGTACGATATTTTGGAGGCTCGCTTGGCTAGATGGAATGGCTCTTTATTGTCAATAGGAGGGAGAGTGGTGCTTATAAAATCGGTGCTTGAAAGCCTTCCTAATTATTACTTTTCTTTGTACAAAGCTCCAAGTAAAGTGATTGCTGATTTGGAGGCCAAGATTAGGAGGTTTTTATGGGGAGGTGACGATGTTAACAAGAAACTTCATTGGGTGGCTTGGAATACGGTATCTCGTCCGAAGAACCAAGGAGGATTAGGTTTAAGTAAACTCAGTATCACGAACATTTCGCTTCTTTCTAAGTTGGGGTGGAGGTTCAAGGTGGAGAAAAACAAACTTTGGGTCAAAGTGGTGGAGGCTATTCATAACACAAGGCTTAATTGGGACTTTATTCCGTCAAGATCCTCGATGGGTGGGGTATGGTGTGGTATTGCTAAAGTTTTGTCTAAAACGGTCGTGGATGGGATCCCTCTTAGACATTTTTTCAAAAGTAAAGTAGGGAATGGAGAGGACACCTCGTTCTGGCTGGATCCTTGGTTGTATAATGAACCTTTGAAGACAAAGTTCCCCGACTTGTTCAAACTTGAGAAAGAGAAAAGATGCAAGGTGACCGATCGGGTGAAACCGAGTTCGGATGGTAGTGGCTTCGGTTCAGGTTTTGTTTGGAACTGGTCCAGACACATCGGGTCCGAGATGGAGGTTTTGTTTAGGGTTTAGCTTTTTAGTTTAGCTTTAGGTTTAGCCTTTAGAGTTTAGCTTTTAGGGTTTATAGTTTAGATTTTACGGTTTAGCTTAGGTTTTAGCCTTATTTTTTAGCTTTAGGGTTTAGAGTTTAGGAGTTAGGATTTAGGGTTTAGGGTTAAGAGATCTTAGTTAGGGTTCGACGAGCCGGTTCCAACGTCGCTGGAATGAGTCCAATCGGAGTTCGTTTGAGTCGGTTCCCCGCTGTTCCCCACTTTTTTAGTGTTCCCCAATGAACCTTCCCCTACTCATCTTAACAATATTTATTTGTATCATTCAACGTTATATCATCTACTATTCAAAATCGATTATAGATGAATGTAGAAACAACTTTATAAAACATGAGATGTCAAACTACAACAAAAAAACGATTTAGATATTCCAATGAAATGAAATATAATTTCTTGTTTGTCATATGGTCAATGATCGGACCTTTAATCTCTCTCTACTACACGTAATCAACTGCGTAGTTAATAACTTATCTCGGCTAAATAACCTATGTTATGCCCTATATGTTGTTGACAACGGATTTTTGATACATTTCAATTGTTACTGACAATATATTTTAATGTTTTAATTAGATTTGGGAAAAGTAGACATATAATTCGATATATAATGCAGTATCTATTTTATATCATCTAGAGGTTTATCAAGATCACGTGCTATTCAAAAATCAAGTGAAACCTAAAGAATAAACATCTTTAAAGCATAAAATCACCATCCAAGTCTTGTGACCAATGTTGCTTTTGATATTTTGATTTTCTGGCGTCAGAGGTTGTGGACCTACTTAGTCGAGTTCAAAGGGTTATGTAAGTAATGTTATGACCCCGAGATCTATGGACACAATTTTTAAAAGACTTAGTTTTGCTATTAAAAAGGGGGTAGCGGCGCAGCTTGTTGTTCGTTTACCATCTATCTCGATGTAAATTCATAACACGTTTCAAATAATAGCAAAATAAGTTTATCGATTATGTCGGAAGACTTTCCCTAGTCATTCGTGCTGACATTTTTAAATAGTCATCCATTATGTCGGAACTATTGTCGTTAGCCGATTGTCTTAGGGCGGTCGTGACCTTTTGCCACGTGGTAAATCCTAAATTACCATGCGCATTGGGTCTTTTTCGGAAAAAAAAAAAATCACAATTATCTTCTAAATCCTTTGATATTCTTAAAAATAATTTTTTACTTATACGAAAACGACACCTAAACATTATTTCATCATCCGTTGATCCGGGTGAGAAATAATCGCTTACCAGCAAATCGTTTGCGGTTTCGCGTTCACGAACAATATACTTCCTCCGCTTGGGTTGGGAAGTCCCTTCATTTGCATCGTCAACAATAGCTTTCACCACCATCGACACTACTGATAATAATAATTCCATCGTCCGATGAGGATGACAAAACAAATTTCTCATACGAATCGCTTGAAATTGAAGAAACCATTTTAATATTTTATATATATTGTTTTGGAGTTTGGTAGCGATTTTTCAATTTTTGAATGGTAAAAATGAGTAAGAAATGAAAGGTTTATATAGAAAAATTTGAAAGAATTTTTTTTTTTTTAAATAACCATTGGCTAACGGCTAGCCAAACGGTCATCAACACCCAACCAACCATTGCCAGCCACGTCACCCCAAACCAGCGCCCCACGCCAAACAATATTGTCAGCCAAGCGGGCAACGCAGACCAAAACACCAACCTGGGTGAGGCAGCCGGTGTTAAAGGGCCAAAAGCCCATATTGTCATCATCCAAACTTTCAAGCAGTCCATATCTTATGAGCCCAAAGCCCAATTTCACCATCAATTAGGGCATCGTTTACTATACGCTCTCTCTATAAATTATGTTACCAGCAGCTTTCAACATCTCACATCATTCAACGATTAGTGTTTACGAAACCTCAATCGCAGCGCATGTGACCCATCGAATCGTGGTATAATTCTTTTAAGTTTTTGTTTTATGTTATTGTAATAACTGGATCTTGTTTGTTCATCAAGTGATGAAAAAAAATAACTGCAACAAAATGATATTTGTTTGTGATTATTATTCGTATTTAAGTCTCTGATGATGAACAAATATTTTTTTTTAAGTTTACTTATATTGTTTTATTAATTTGGAGAAATGATGAATAATTAATTGGTCCGTGTTTCTGAATTAACCGTGACCGACAACCTTTAACCACTTCTGATCTCCATATTTGCTTTTTTTTTTTTAATTAATTTGATTATGTTTTGTATAAGTTTTTGTTTAATTTTGGAAGTGCTTGCCTTGATGAATTATGAATCTAATCACATGTCAGACTTCAGAGGTTCTTCGAATCAATGAGATTACAATTCATAAATCTGAGCATATTATTATAATTTTTTTAATAATTTTTTTAAAATTAAATATCATTAAAACTTAAAACATTAAATAAAAATAAACCGACATACTTAAAGCATTACATTACATATTATTAAAACTTAATGCATAAAACATTACATAACTTAAAATCTAAAAGCTTAAATGTTGGTTAAAATAATGTGTTACGCTGATGATATGTGGTTAAAGTCCTTGTTGTAGTCGTGTTTGTAGTCTATAAGTGCCAAAGCCATGTCTTTCTCTTCGGTCCATGGGAGTGACATATTTAAGATAGGGTTTTGTGAACGACAAAGATATAAAAAGTTTGGGTAAAAATTGAAAAAGTTTTGTGATTTGGTTAGATGGTATAGGTTGGTTAAATAGATAAAGGGAATAAAATATTTGAATTTGTTTTTTTTTTAATAATAAATGATCGACATGGTTTTGATTGTGGTGACCGTTTTATTAAAAAAATAAAATTTAAATATTTTATTCTTTTTCTGTTTAATCAACCCATACTATTTACCAAAACCACCAAACTCTCTTTATATCTACCCAAACTTTATTCTTCATTTCATAAAACTCTCATCTTCAAATACGTCTATCTCGTGGATCGAAGAGAAAGACATCGCGTTGACACTTATCAACTAAAAAAACAGTACGACTAGGGGTGCAAACGAGCCGAGCCCGAGCTCGACTAGGCTCGAGCTAGAGCTCGTTTAACGTATGAAAGCTTGAGCTCGAGCTCGGCTTGAAGGTAATTTTTCAAGCTCGAGCTCGGCTCGGGCTCGACTCATTTAGTATTTATTAACTAATTTATATTAATTATAATTATTATTATACATATAATTTAGTTATTTTTTTATATTTATATAAATGGTAATTATTATTATATAAATATATGTTTAATATATTAATAAAAAAATATATAAATAGAAAGCTTGATTAGGCTCGCGAGCCGGCTCGGGCTCGATAAGCGAAGCTCGGGCTCAGGCTCGTTTACTAAACGAGCTTGTTTTTAGGCTCGAGCTCGAGCTCGTTTAAGCTCGGCTTGTTCGAGCTTTTTTTTCGAGCCGAGCTCGAGTAGCTCGGCTCGTTTGCACCCTTACGTACGACGGCGTGGTGCATTATTTTGACCTAATTTTAAGTTCTTTAGATTTTAAGTTATGTAATGTTTTTAAGTATTTTGTTTTATTTAAGTTTTAATGATGTGTAATGTTTTAATTTTGTAGGTTTATTTTTATTTAATTAATCTCACATATATGAAATTAATCCATTAAACGAACGCCTCTAAAGAGTAGCCGTATGAAGGCTTTATAGCACCTTTCATATGCGCTTAGTTAGGAGGCTGAAACCAAACCTGTTTTTTTAACAATTAGAATGCGGATCTTCATCGGTCTGTGCTCTAATCTGGATTAAAACTACCGATGCATTTTGAGGAGATCAACCGTTGTTCCGTCAGTTTTTCTCTCAAGCAGTATCGGACATGTTTTTTTTTAATTATTTGCTCTCGAATAATTGAATGAGTTATTGATCTCTATTCGGTTCAGACAGGAGCATATAGTGATGGTATTGAACTTGTTGGTCGGATGGTTTTTTAATCTTCTGAATTAGTTTGCAGTTTTGGAACTTTTTGTTCCTTTACGGATTTACCTACATTATATTCTTATGTAATTGTTTTCAATGGGTTTTTTCAATTGTTTGGTTCAGTTATTGGCATTAACTATAACTGTAAATCTGTATATGATGTCATCGGCTAATCAGTTTGGTTAATTTCTCGGTTTTTGTTTTCTTGGTTAATAACCAAATTAAAGGGATAAAATTTTTGTTTAGAAATACATGAAATGGAGGTATCATATATGAAATGTATAAATAAGTAAAATGGAGGTTTAGATACATGAAACTAATATTTTAAATACTGAAATACATGTAATGAAGGTATACGATCTGAAAATATAAGAAAATATAAATGGTTCGGTTTGATTAAATTCAGTTAACTGATGGTAAATAAAATTAAAGCGTTGAAGCAGGCCATATTTTATAAGCCCAAGGCCCGATATCACCACCATCAATTAGGGCATCGTTTACGCTCTATATGTTCTGTCACCGACTTTAATCAGCTCACACCAACGATTGGAGGTTACGAAAACCTCCACTGCAGATCGAATTGAGGTACAAAGCCTTTGTTTTGTGTTATTGTATACTGGATTTTGCAATAACTGGGTCTTGTTTGTTCATCAAGTGATGAAAATAATAACTGCAACAAAATGATATTTGTTTGTGATTATTATTTGTATTTAAGTCTCTGATGATGAACAAATATTTGTTTAAACTTACTACTTTTATTGTTTTGTTAATTTGGAGAAATGATGAGGAATTAATTGGTCCGTGTTTCTGAATTAACCGTGACCGACAACCTTTAACCACTTCTGATCTCCATATTTGCTTTTTTTTTTATTAATTTGATTATGTTTGGTACAAGTTTTTTGTTTAGTTTTGGAAGTGCTTCCCTTTATGAATTATGAATCTATTCACATGTCAGACTTCAGAGTCTTTAAACTAAAGAGTCAATGAGATTACACTTCATAAATCTGACTAGGCTGGCAAATCGGTTTAACAAGTTTCTGACGGCGCGCACATTGTAATTTTAAAACAGTTTTATGTTTTATGTACAAAGATATAAATGATAGATCCTAACATTGTAATTTTAATTATTTTAAAAATTAAAAAAGTCAAAGAGTGTATTTTTCTAATCGTGTCTTAACAGGTACCCAATTGTTAGCCCTAATTATCTGAGCAAGTATTTGATAGGAAGTGCTATTAGGCTATGCAGTTAATGTGGTAAATATCGGATATTGGTGAAGAACTTATATTTTATATGTTATCTCCGTGAGATATCGTTGGGATATCGGTAATTTTAATATAATGCAAAATTTATACATGTAGCAATTTAACACTAAATAAGTCAGTGAGGGTGACCGGAGTGGGGAGGTAAACCCACTCGGTACCGAACCCCCATCCATCCCCAACCTTTTTACAGAGGGGACTTTACCGAAATGGGGGGCATTTTCGGTGAGTGGTCACCGAGTCGGTGAGAGGGAGGGGAGGGGGAGAGAGATGGGTGTGTGGTGGGGTCCATTCCTTCTCAACAAAGCATACATTTTTCTTTTTTTTTTAATAGTTTATCTAAACCCCTTTAGGTAAATCACCGTCAACATTTTTTATTGTTAGTTAAACAAATTAGGTGACTTGACATGATGCTTTGTGATTGGGTGAATTGAGAGTTTACCTATTTGGAATAGGTAACCGCTCTCCTCACCCTGATATATCGGTCAAATGTGGGTATCGATATTCTGACCGCAGATATTTTACTAGAGGATTGTATAACTATTAGGGGCAAATACTTTTATGCGTCTGAGGTCAATCAATCCATTCCATGATCTTGTTTGGTTACCATGTGAGAATGAAATAAATCATTACATTGTAGTGTTTGGTGGCGATGGGTGGCGGTAGTCAATGGCGGCGATGGTAGGTTGTGGCGGCAGTGATGCTGGTGTTTGGTGGCGAAGGGTGGCGATGGTCGGAAGTGGTGCCGATGTTGTGGCGAAGGGTGGCGGCGGCGGGTGGGCGGTGTTAGTGGCGGTGGCTCCGCCACCTAACAAACTTATCCGTTTCTTTGATGGCTAGAAAGTGTGCTGGTTGCGCAATAGACATTCAATGAGTATCCAGGTGATGTTTCCGTTTCGAGTTGTAAGTAGACTATCGACCAAATCCATGGCAGTATGTTTTTATTTCCATGTGAGTGTTGCTAGCTGCTGATGCTTCACCTTCACTTTCCACAAGTCGATCCATCATTCACATACTTAACTAGATGAGCCTTCATGTCCGATTACCAGTACAAGGTTTATAAATCCTAATGCCTCTCATCAAAACCCAGACGGCTAGAATGTCAAAACTGGTGTGCTTGTTCAACGCGAGTTTCTCTACAGTTGCCGTGTAATGAGACCCGCATTCGTTCCATGAAGTAACGAGTACCGTCCGACTGGTCAAATATTGCTTCTCCATGCCCCGCATCGGTTCAACTTGAAGATTCCTCGTCCTTCATTTCTCTAGTTTGAACAGAGCGAGTCCGATCCTGGTAAGTTGAAGTCGATAGCGAGCTGCAGAGCTCGTGTACGTTCAGGTTTTGTAGTCGTATTCATCCATAAATTCCATCCAGCGGTGTCATTGTATGCTTTAGCTCTTTCGAACGTCGGTGCATGGGAGGCCCTTGTGATCGGTCTAAATAACGCATCTGGTACCGTCCAAGTGATGTCTCCATCCAAAATCCCAAAGCCATGGTTTTCACCGTCCGTCGAGTGTGTCGCACAGTTCCTCTTTGTGACTCTTTCACGTATGTCATCACTCTCTCGTGTTGCGTCGTTGTGCAGCTGGGACTCTGATTCGGACCATGAGGATAAAACACTGAATCACCCGCATCCCCGGGTAAAACGATGCTCAGAGCATTGCAGAGTTGGGATTCGAAAGCTGAAAGACGTCCTCCTGTTCTGTCCTTCACGAACACAGCACCCTGCTGTGCTAGAGAGATTTAAGCTGCACGACCTTCGAAAATCCTGTGATTTATCGGTGATAACATCAAGTGAGACCAAGAAATTGTTGTGTCCACGAAGGACTCTTTGGTGTCGATCAGTTCCAACCAAGACGGATCTTAGCGAGATCCACGTGCATTTCCACTTCGCTGATTACATGATCAAAATGCTTTTCTCGTATCTAAGTGTTACATTTAACAAGACTTCTCACGTAATGACTCCTCCCCCAGGAGTTCTAAGATACAATATATGTGTCGTCCATGCTGTCCCTTCCTCCCGGAAATGACCAAAAATGTCACCAATAAATACGGTCGATTCATGTGATACCTGAAGCTGCTAGTGTGTTGATTCACTCAATGATCATGATGTACAAAGTTGAAATGGCTGCCATGCGTTCGACGTGCTGTTCTAAGAGCATTCTCCTCTTGGACTTCCTTCTGACAATAGTTCGTTCACTAGCCAATCCTCGAATGGAAGCTTGTTCTTTGCAGCTGGTCGACGGGTTGTCAATACGTGGTCGATGCGAACGGTTCCTAACTGTCACCTTGTTGAGTTCCCGATAATCAGTACACCTACGAAAAGGCTTCTCTTCCTGGGTATAGCGAGGGCTCCTTACAGCAAAAACTAGATCCGATGAAACTCAAGTCCAATAATCCCTGAAGTTGACTAGGCAGTTCCTGCAACCTTCCTGGTGTAAGACAATAAGGTATATTAGTAACAAGGGCTACATCTGACATGATACCGATATGATATTCCACCTGACGATGTGGGGGTAAACCTGACAGTTCTCCTGGTAGTACTTAGGGAGAATCACGAACAATTGGTGGATCCTCGATCCTCCTTTCCTTAGCCTTGACATCAGTAACGAGTGCTATCATTGCGGGGTAATCCTTCCGTAAACGCTCCTAGATTTTCTTGCTGAAATGACGCTAACCGTTGTACCGCTCTGGCGCGTTAGAACAGATAACAATCCTCCACGAGGGATACACAGAATTGTCCCCTCACAGGGTACATCTATCAAGAATAACAGAAGAAAGGTCGATGCCGAACACTTGTCCCACAAGGTCATGTTTGCATCCCAACGATCATATGAGGTTTCCATTGTCTAGCCATCGGCCGATTCCACAACTGGTTCAAACTCTTAAGAGCATCAGGGTCGAACGGAACAGAGACGAAGCGGGCTGCTACTCATACTTGCTACCATGTCGTTAAGTCCTGACGTCGCCCACGCCAATTCTGAATGCCCTTCCAAGAGCATTATTTCTGGTGTTGTTGTTTTCATTACTAGGATTCCAAGTACTGTCGTTGTTTCCTTTGACCGTTGACCTCTTAACTTAACTACGGCCAATCCATGTTGTAGGCACCTTTATTTCCTTACTGAAAGCTAGGGTTACGGGTATCTTGTTGTCGCTGTGACAGCTGCCCCCAATGTCGTTGCTCGAAACGAAGCCCTACGATTCTTCACCATCATAGTCCATCTTTTCACATCCTGAGCCACATCCTGAATCGCTACTCTCTGTGCTGGCAGTTACCATGCCACACTAGGTCAATTATCATCACTTATGCCTCGATTGATTCGTAAGAGTTGACTCCCATGGGTCGCTGACAAGGGTTAAGGATTCGATTGAAGCCAATTCGCTGGTGCTATTTGCCGGTAATCAGGGTCGTCAAAGTACTGAGGTCGGTAAATTGCTACGCTCATCCTCCTGTCCATCGATGTTGCAAGTGGTTCGAGTAATACTCAGTATGTTGCGGGAGTGTTGCAGAAGTGACAGCACTTCAGAATCTGAGGCGTCAATACGTTAAGTTCCAGCAAGCGAAGAAAGGTGAGAAAGATATCGATCAATCATTCGATGCTGCGACCGCCAACACATGGACGTTCGTATAAGCAACTAACATTCTACACGGTTCGCTGAGTTCAGATGGGTGTTCAGGTAACACTCGATAGCATCGAGTTTCGAAAGGATCCAAAGATAAATGAAAAGTTCACGTTGAGTTTGAGTAGGGGGCAATTACTGCTATGACCCCTATAGGTTTGTTATGTTTCATATTGATCAAATAACGGGACGTAACCCTTTTTCCACTTGTTAAGCCTCACTGGGACTCACATGCACCCCACATTATTATTATGTGTGCACCCACAATAATATTGTGATTTGCATGCTCATCTTAGCTCCCCTTAACTCATGTCAAATGGTTCCTCAAACTCGAGTAGCAAGCGTAAGTCATGAAGGTTTAGGGAAATACCACCCTATCAGTCACATAACACATGCGAGTGTACATGAATTCATACTGTTGTGCTAAACGTGCAATCACATGCAATATCATATGTAGGTGTTCACTAGTTATGCAGTACAATGAGTATACGAGAGACGAACCTTGCAATCTGGAGCTGAGTGTCATGGTCGTATTCACGTCTTTAGAACTGTTCGGTTATAGTCTGGTTTTACAAAAACATTTTCCCCTTTTTAAAACCAAGTTCACTATAACCAATGGCTCTGATACCAATCTGTCACACCCACAAAACACCACTCGCGTAAACACCGCAGGGCGTGTGACGTACCAGGATCTTAGCCATCAATCACATTGAACTCATAGGTATATGTAAATAAAACTTTCATTGATTAACTGTAAATGTTACAACGTTACAATAATTTACAGTTTACAGCGGAAGCATAAATCATTCGTTAAGTGTTTATTAACCACATGTAAAAAGCCATTAGTCTTGTATTGTGTTTCTATGTATCTCGACCCATGACCACTCCAGCTTCTCAGACAGCAAGTTCCATTGGTATGTACCTAAAGGCCTGCAAGGCATGTAACAACGAGTCAACAACAAAGTTGAGCGAGTTCGCAGTGGTGGGTTGTAGTGGCGGTGGTCGGTGGCGTTGGTGTCAATGTTCGATGGCGGAGGATGGCGGTGGTCAGCGGTGGCACGACGGGTGATGGCGCCGGTGGTCGACGACGTAAGGTGGCGGCGACGGGTGGTGGTGGCATTTGTGGGTGGCTAGTGGTGGAGGTGGTGGGAGGTGGTGGTGATGTAGGTGGGAGAGGGAATGGAATGGGAAAAAAAACAAGGGGTGTGGATGGAATGAATTTGAGGGAATAGAATGCCATATGTAATGGGTGATTCCATTACATTGACCAACCAAACACATTTTTTTCCATTCCCTCGTAATAGTCAATTCCATTCCTTCTCTCATTCCTGCATAACAAACACTACCTTAGTTTTTGTTTGAAAGATATGTATGCATCCCTAATTCTAGGGATTGTGTGTTGCTGTTTATCGTTCTAAAAAGAATATGTATTCATCAATGTTGCTCGAATATGTTGCATAGAAAATTACTCGGATTGTTTGTGTAGCATGTTGAAATTTTATATGGTTTTGCTATTAAAAAGGGCTAATAGCGCAGCTTGTTGCCCAGTTTTAATGCTTAATTGTATAATGACCTCACCGTTTAAGTTGTCAGTTTTTGCTGTTTCTGTTTCTATCGTTCTTTTTTTGCTTATATTTTGTTGTTAATCTCAATTTAAGATGAAAAGCACTCTCCATGTAGCCAACTAATCTAATTATTTAACAAATGTTACATCTTGTAGAACAAATGGTGTTTCAAGACATATAATCGACTTTGAAAACTTAAAAGGCTCAATTTGTGAGTAAAGTAAGGACGTCTTATCTTCAACTTAGAAAAAACACGTTCGTGCACACGAACAATAGACTGCAGAATATGATAAGTGGACACAAGTTCGATGTCTGTGTGAGACCTACGTTCACAGCTAACTGTCAAATCATTAAAAGTGAGCCCAATCTCAAAAACCCAACAATAATACATATAATTAACTGTCAAATCTTTTTTGGTTGGGTCCCGAAAAAGGTTGGGTTGTTAGCATGGCGAGCGGAGATGCGCTTTGGTCCGTAGAAACATTAATGCCGAGTCGCATCTTTGTCCGTTGTGTGGTGACGAACCGGCAGGGCCGGCCCAGAGGGGGTGCGGGGTGGGCGACGGCTGAGGTCCCAAACCCTTCGTAGGCCCGGAAAGTTATTTATTTTTTAATAAAGTTACGCTGTAGAACTTAGAATATGTAAGTAATGAATTGGAAAATGGCATGATGAGATGCATGGTCTAGTGGTTCCCATGTCACTTTATTAGCAAATAGACCTTTGGTTCTACTCTTGACAGCTCCAATTTTAGTTGCTTTTTTTTCTTAATGTTTGTTACATATGCATTAAATGCAAATGACATTAATCGACTAATTTTGTGTTACATTAAATCAAAATGGGAACCATAGTTAGTTTTTAAATCTAGTTTAAAATTGATTATTTATGTTAATTTCATAAAATATTATTCAATCTACAACTAATTGTGTGTTCCATTTTTTTATGAAAAAGTCTTATTTTGTTTTTTTAACTCTATGTATTTTCTAAATAAATTTGTGTATTTTCTAAAAGTTTATATTTTAGGGGCCCGTATTTTATTTTCGCACTGGGCCGACAAATTTTCGAAGATTTTTGGAGACGGCCCTGCGAAGCGGAGTCCACTGAACACCTTTTTCTTTCGTGTGGATTTGTGCAGTCCGTGTGGGCGGTTATTACGCAATGGTGTAAGCTGCCAAACGCCTTTGTTTTCAGCATAAGAGACATTCTGGACATGGACGTGCACACTCCGGGGTCCGCTAAGCTCAAGAAAGCGTTGCATGCGATATGCTTGATTTATTTATGGTGTGTGGAAAGTAAGAAACGAAACAATTTTTAACCAGGCAAGTCCATCGGTTCAGAAGACGGTCTCAGATATTAAAAGCCTAAGTTTCATGTGGGTCAAATCTAGATCCAAGGAAGTGTCTTTAGACTGGGATATATGGAATGGATTCAATCTACACAAGATGGGATGGTAGGATGTAACCTGGGTGTCAAATATGCTTAAACAAATTGTTGTTACAGTTTTGTTTTGGGCTAGTTACCAACTAGTCATTTGCGATCTTTTTTAATAAAGTTTCTTCGTTGGGGAAATTACGAAAGTGTCGGTTGACCAAAAGGGACTTTTCAAATTTGTCATCCTCAGGCGTCGGTGGAGAGGGCGCTCCCGAGTCTGATGCGTCCGCATATGGGATGTCGCCACGTGTCCAAATGAAAGGAGTGGTCAGCGGCTGACGCATCAAAAGTCTGATGCGTCGGCTTGTGGCTTGGCTGACTCTTTGGAGTGGTTCGGCTGACCACTCCAATTGGGTCGGCTGGCCACTCATGTTATTAATTTAAATTTTTTTAAGTTATCGTTTCAGCTTATAAATACGCAAGAGAAGGTAATTTCGTTAAAAAAAACGGTTTTTAACGATGGATTATTTTCGTATGAATGTAAGAAATTAGTTTTTTACATTAAAAAGTGGTCTTCGTTTTCAACGTTATAATTTCCCAAAAAACG
This sequence comes from Helianthus tuberosus, assembly GCA_030545235.1. Classification (NCBI taxonomy): domain Eukaryota; kingdom Viridiplantae; phylum Streptophyta; class Magnoliopsida; order Asterales; family Asteraceae; genus Helianthus; species Helianthus tuberosus. Next base: position 22,489,223 of record CM060381.1, on the reverse strand, counting down.
GTTGAAATACCGTGAGCAAAATTATAAAAAAAATATATTTTTTTACAATATCTCTTGGTCTTCGTTTTCAACGTTATCATTTCCTATCGTAACATGCAAAAATAATCCATCGTTAAAAACTTTTTTTTAACGAAATTACCTTCTCTTGCATATTTATAAGCTGAAACGATAACTTAAAAAAAATTAAAATTAATAACATGAGTGGTCAGCCGACCCACAAAAACCAGCCAAGACAGTTAATGGGGGAGGTCAGCCGAACCACTCCGAAGAGTCAGCCAAACCACTCTAAAGAGTCAGCCAAGCCACAAGCCGCTGACCACTCCTTTCATTTGGACACGTGGCGACATCCCATATGCGGACGTATCAGACTCTGGAGCGCCCTCTCCACCGACGCTTGAGGGTGACAAATTTGAAAAGTGGATTGGTCAACCCGGCATTTCCGTATCCCCTTCTTCGTTGGACGTTCAAAAAATACATATAATTAAATGTCTAATCAAATCAAAATCAGTATAAGGCTATTTGTTTAGCTTTCAATGGGGCTATTAAATGATTAAGCATTATACTTAATTGGTCAAACATTTGCCTTTGAGCGGTTAAATATTATTGGGTTTTTTTGCATATTTCTCCTTAAAAAACTTTGAAATTGCATATATACCCGAGCTAAAAATTAAATTGCATATTTCCCCTCTATTAACTAGTAAAATTGCAAATTTACCCATTTTGATTTACTTTATTAAAACTAAACTAGTAGTAAGACCCTTGTGAACACACGGGTAGGTTTAATAACGATCGAAATCAAATACTTTATAACAGATTATAATATATCATTTAAAAGAGAGGGCGTTTAGTTACAATGCATACCACATTTTATTAAACAACGAAAACAATAATTTTACATACCAAATTTTACATACCATATTATAAGAAGACGAAGTTGCTTCTTTCAATGAGTATCACTGGAAGAATACAAGAATGATTAACATGTAAAATATGAATATATGATAATTGATAATTTAGCAGTTGGATCACATGATTAAAAGATGTAAAAGATAAAAAAGAATACTCTGTAGACAAAAAGTTTTGAAACAGCTCTCTGATGAGATCTAGACCTTGCCTAACTCTGCGAAGTTTGCAATTCAGGCTTTTGGCTGCTTGCACGGTGTCGGTTTCCACATCGCAATCGATTACTTTACTCAAAGTGCCGTAAACACTTGCTGCATCCGCAAGATCATTGACCTGAAAGTGATAATCATAAATTTAAAATCCAAATACAGTCTCAATTTGATGTTAATCTTTGGGGTGTTCATTATTCTATTTTTAACCAAAAAAACCTAAAACCAAACCAAGCCCAATGAGTAAAACTCGATAACCGCTGCAAATATTTCAGGTTTTAGAAGATCCCAAGAAACATCTTCTGACTTTGTAACGGTTACAAAATTTGGTTCAGATTAAAAAATTTGCAGCGAATATTATATATATGCATAAACTAACCTTCAGTTAACACAACGGACTGTTCCAAGTCGTAAACCTTGAACAAAACAATTAAATCCTATTTTCCAAACCTAAAACCATGAATCCAACCATACCAAATCAAGTTGCTTCAAGAGACAACCAATTTTTCTTTAGGCAACTTGAGAAACCACTGCTTCTCCTGAGAAACCGGTCAATTTCACTCCTTCTTGGGAAACCACTGCTTCTCCTGTCGATTTCAGCACCCTACAAACAATTACAATAATTAACATACTACCAACAAATGAAGTACTTTAATCATCAAGTTGCAAAACATCATTTCAACTAAAACCAGATAATCACTTTCAATCTTCACAAAATATTGTTTTAACCCAACAGTGGTTTCATGTGACAACTGGCACAAAACCAGTAATTTCCGTACAATTTAATTAGTATTTAATAACTACAATTATGTGCTTAAATGTCAACATTGCCTGATTACATACTATACTTGTGAATTCATGCACGTTTTATACTACAAATATTGCTTTATGCATTAATGATAGCGTTGCGTCAGAAATACTAGTAAACTCACCGGTAAGACACATTGTGTCAACAATTCTGCAGAAAGCAGTCAGACAATAGAATTGGGGCCTAAGAGTAGGTCCAAAGTCTAAAAGGCATTAAAACCCAAGAGTATATACAAGGGTTAACATATAGACTTTCTGGAAGCTAAAATACGCACTGAAAAGCACCCGAAACACACTTTAAATGCTGAATTTCATACATTTCAGCAAAATTCAGCATTGTAACGAGTTAGTGACATGTAAAAATATGACTAATTGGTCCAGAATACCTTCCTAAGTGTCGGGAATTAAAAGTGTCACAAAAAGAGTACTTAAAGGACACTAAACGGTGCAATTTAGCACTTTAACGAACCGGTATCTAACCGAACAACCGAACATTACCCGAAACACCAAAATTATACTAGAAGTATTGTTTTAATGTTTCTGAGCTAGTTATGATCCCCGAACACCATAACACCCCTTATAACATAATAACACATTAAATCCCTAAACTTTACACTTGAAACCTAACTTGTTTATATAATTAGTGATTAAAATTTACACTTTACCCCCCCCCCCTTTGGTTGGGACGGTCACATGGTGGCCCCCATCAAAGATCTTACTTGATCTCATTAGATTGCATATGATCTTGCCAAGATATCCTATGATCTTATAAGATCTCAAAAGATATAGTGGAAGATCGTGAATGTACTATAAGATAGCATAAGCTAATTCATTCACACACACCACACTTCTTCTTCCCCTTGCTCCCCACCTTTGGCCGAGACCCACCCACAACATCACCACCATCTTCATCCATTGATCATCCATTCCAAGTTAGTCACAAGGTGCAAGAAGGTGTTTAAGGAGGTTTAGAGCTTGTGGATCTTGAAGGACCTTCTTCATTTGCTTTTATCCACCATCTTTGTCATCTTCATCTTCAAGAGTTCATCCCTAGCCATAGAGCTAGTTGTAAGACTCTCATAACCCTTTGTTACTTCATATTTTGATGGTTAAAAGATGATATCCATTGTTAATCTTGAAGAACACAAAAGAACATGATCATGATACTTTAACATAAGCTTAAATACATAAGAATACATGTAAATGATGATGATTTACTTCTTGATGAATGATGATTTGTGTTAGTGATGTTAGACATCATAAGAAACCGACTAGATTATGATTAAACACATGATCTAGTAAGTTAAAGTGGTGGTCTTGTGAAAGACCAAGATCATCATGCTTTATGTCTTCATGAACTTGAATGATGAAATTGGTTTTCATATGTAAAGATGATTTAAACAAAATACAAATCTTGTAAATAGATGATTACAAAAATAATTTTTCCAAGAAACCAAGTTTATTTATAAGATTTACAAAGTCATGGTTTACTAAGTAAACTAATCATATTTTTAGTGTTTAAACAAGACTAGAAACATGTTTGTAACAAGAAAAATACAAGAGAAATATTTTTAGAAAAATCATCTTACAAGTTGTAAATGACCAAATCTTTTAAGAATATGATTTACAAACAAACAAATATGTTTTAAAGGGTAACTAAACCTACTATATAACATGGTAAGTTACTACAAGTTTTTACAAAAACTTCAAGTTCATGATATAGTGTAATTTACTTGATTTTGACACTCGGTAAGTGTTGAATGAGTTGATGATTGTTTGTGATGATTTTAAAAGAAAATAAACACATGTTTTGAAAACATGGGAAACCTTCATTTTTAGGGGAAACTATGTCAAAATTTCTATAAAATTTTGACACTTAGAAAAATATAAGTTTTGGTGAAACTTATTCCCTAAAAATTTACCCAAAAATATTTACCAAGGTTTCCCTAATTTTTATGTAAACTTCAAGTTAAGAAATGATGATTTCTTCAAGATAAAAATTGATATTAAGTATGTATATTTTTGAGGAAAATATATATATTTATTGATCACCAAATTTTGTGCTAAGTGTGTGTAGTATGTATTATATGTAATAGTGTATTAGGGCTTGAAAATACACTAAATACTCCTAAGGAGTGAAAATACAAAAATACACATACAACATGCTTAGACAAATACAAGAGAATATATTTATAAAAATATATTACTTGATAGATTATGTAACTTAGATGAGTTACGAACTTAAAATGAAGTTTTGGACGAAAATACATAACTAGGGTGAAAAATACAAGATACTTATATTTATTTTTGAGAAAATAATATAAGTAAGATACATAGTTAAAAATATGAAATATTTTTAACAACAAAGAACACATACATAAAAGATGGTGACTTGTACTTGTGCGATACAAGTCTAGTGACTAACGTTAATAAAACACGTATAGGTCACGACGCTATATAAGAAAACCCGGTGAAGTTTACGGCGCAAGAAACGCAAAGTTGTGAGTTCATGTCCCCACTTTTAATCTTTTACATACTTTTTAAACTTGGGGAAAATACACGTGTTATGGTATGCTGGATACAAAAACTAAGGAATGATACTTTAAATCGTGTCACGAATAGGGTACTAGAAGCACCATTAATCGTGTACATACTAAGACCGCAGAACAAAATGTTAGATCTAATGGGTTTTCTGCCAGCCACACTCTTGGTGATAACTAGTACCAAGTAGTGCTTTTGTGTCTCAGTCGTGAATCGACAACTAGAAAAATGCCTATGGTTTGTGTAACATCCCACTTCGTAAAATAAATTAGAAATTACTTTATAAATAATAAAGAGTTGTATGTTGAAAGTTTATTTTTAATCTAATATGATTAAATGATTGATACAGAAGGTTTGGTAGTAACAAAATATGAGGGGGCTAATGTTGAAATTATTAAATTAGTGGTCATCAACACATTTTATTTAAACACCTGAAAGAGGTAGGGCGATTGGGACAGAAGAAAAAAAAATACACACCCAAACTTTAATTCTAGGGAGAGAGAGAGAGAGAGAACGTTACAGAATAGAGGGAAAAGGGGGAGTCTGGCCACTGGCGATAAACTTAACCGAGGGTGGACCGGTACCTGCATGTTCTGTCTCCAGCCAAATCTCATGGTTTTAAGTGGGGGAGATAGGGCGGCGGAAGCGGTGTACTCGTTTTTTTTGGCACCTGCGAGCGACGATGAAGATTAGGCATCGGGTATGGGTTCCAAGGGTGGATCGGTACCTGCATGTTCTGTCTCCAGCCAAATCTCATGGTTTTAAGTGTCGGTTGTGGCGAATTTTGGTAGCGAACCACAAAGTTCATACCAGATTGTTCGAGGATGGAGTGAATCCTAACTATGGTGATTATGGATGTTGTTTGTTGCTGGATGGAAGTGATTTGGAGCTGTGAACTGATCGGTGACCTATGGTGGCTTGGCTGATGCCTGATGGCTATGATAGGGTATTGTCGGGACCGCAGAAGCTTTCTGGCAACATAATCGGCTGAGATAACTAACGGTTTCGGTAGAATAAGGTTGGTGCTGGCGGTCCTCAATAGTGGTAAGCGGTGGCGGGGTGGATTTGAAACCCAAACTCAAACTAATAACATTGGCAGGTAAAATATTATAACCAGAGTGTCATAAGTTATTTTTTTTATGATAACCATAATAGTATTGATTATTGAGATTTAAGTGATTAAACAATACGGTTTTTGAATCACAAATATTTCCTTTGATGATTTGTCACTAAGATTTGATAGTTGAATTTATTATTGTAGTAAAAAAAATTGGGTTTTCGTTTATATTTTAGAGGATTTAAGGATTTTTTTTACTAAACTAGGCACCTGGGGTTTATATGTATATTAACTATAGAATTGATGATGGCTTTTAAGGGTTGTTATTCATTCTAAATTCTGTATGTCATTATATTTGGGAACTGAATGTTGCAACCTTGAAGGATATATCATGGTGAAATAATGCTTAACGGGTCAAGAGTCTATGAATAGATGAAATAAGGGAGAGTTTTAAAAAATAATGATAAATGAGCTGTATATGAAGTTACCTTTGTAGATGAGCTGGTTATTAATGCATACAAATGTGATGGATCAAAATGATTCACATGTTGATCAAAGGGTGTGCCATGTCTTGAATTTATGATAATTGACATGGGATACTTTGACTTAGCAGGTCGATGATCGGTTGAGGAGATCCAAGGTCCAAACCATCCCATGGTCAAAGGTCTGTATGTATGGTAGAACATTGGAACGACACGGCTGAGTTAAAAAGCTGAAATAAAATGGCAAGATAGACCTAAAGGGGCGGTATAACACACTGACTGGCGTATTATACGCTAACCTTCATAGTATATATGCCACCATCTACTCTATACGCCGGTGGCATACGCGGATTTTGAAAGAGGCTGGCATATCATCTGACGTGCGAAACTTTTAGCGCGAGTGGTTTGATCGCTGGTTCAATTTAGCTTGGTTTTATTGTGTCCATTTGCTTAGCATTGCTAATAATGGGTGTTTCTTATATTTCAGGTTAGGAAATGGAAATCGAAGGTAGTTTGTGATCGAGTATTGAAGGGTCAAGGATCGAACACAAATTTTGAGATGATGGGTCATTTGTATATGATATAAACCCTTAATAATATTGTTGGAAGCCTTATACACGAATTTGAGGCTTTAAAATAAAAAAAATAAATGGGACCACACTTTTCCGCTTCAGTAACGAGTATTAAATCCTGTCCCAAAAAAAAAAAAAGAAAAAAAAATTAGAGTGTTACAGTTTGGATGCTTCCTATGTCGTGTCACATGTTAATGGCCTTGCAACCCATTAACAATCTCGATACTTACAGAAATACTTGATTTATACAAATTACATACCATGTTTTCATACAAAGTATACAAACGTTCAATACAAAAGCTGCATGAATTCACACCAACATTATGTTGGCGATTTTCCAAAAACTCACATGTATTTCAGGTAACTAAAGTGGATGTGCGCGCGATCATAATCTTGCTCTGGATGTTGTTTATGTTTATCTTCGAATAATGTTGTAAACTTTTCAGACAATGTCTTATGCTGTCTTGTGATGTAAACACTCAACCTATGTTTTCAATTACGTAATGTTATTGGCATTTGGAGTTATTTTTACGAGCATGTAGTATGTTTACTAGTCGTATTCAATGAGAACCTTTCATGATCACACCCCGTGCTTCCGCCTTAGAAAGGGGTGTGACATTTCAAACCACCGTTTTAACCCTATAGTGGTTTCAACCACTGTTTTCTCCAAAAAAACACTGTTTTAACCCAACAGTGGTTTCAAACCGTCGTTTCAAACCACTGTTTAATACAAATTTCCGCATAAATAAAAAAAACATGTGGTCAAACCACCGTTTTAACTTAACAGTGGTTTTTTTCTTTTCTCCACAAAACACTGTTTTATCCTAACAGTGGTTTCAAACCACCGTTTTAACCCAATAGTGGTTTCAACCAAACAAACCACTAAAAAACAAAATCCATCTAAACTAAAAGCTAATCAAGAACTTACCAGTCAAAACTATGGCTTTTACATCACCTCTCCTCATAGCCATTGCAAATTTCTCCTTCAATAATTTGCAATGTACATCCCTACAAAACATTGTAGCTTATGGTCATTGTAGACTTGTAATAATAAAATTTTTATTTCTTCCTGAGTCTTTATTTGATGTCAAAATGAAATTATATAGTAAATTAGTAAGAAGCTTAAATGTTAAAGAAAGGTTCAGACTGTTTGTTCGTTTAATAATGCTGAAGGAAGCTTACTTTCTTTTCTTCATATATCTAAAAGTTCTTGAACAGGTAGGTCGTAGCAATATAAAGAAAGGTTCTGCAGAAAAAAGAGATATAATCACAATTTCCAAACCTAAAACCATGAATCTAACCATACCAAATCAAGTTGCTTCAAGAGACAACCAATTTTTCTTTAGGCAACTTGAGAAACCACTGCTTCTCCTGAGAAACCGGTCAATTTCATTGCTTCTTGGGAAACCACTGCTTCTCCTGTCGATTTCAACACCCTACAAACAATTACAATAATTAACATACTACCAACAAATGAAGTGCTTTAATCATCAAGTTGCAAAACATCATTTCAACTAAAACCAGATAATCACTTTCAATCTTCACAAAATACTGTTTTAACCCAACAGTGGTTTCAAACCACGTTTTAACCCTGTAGTGGTTTCAACCACTGTTTTCTCCAAAAAAAAAAACACTGTTTTAACCCAACAGTGGTTTCAAACCGTCGTTTCAAACCACTGTTTAATACAAATTTCCGCATAAATAAAAAAAACATGTGGTCAAACCACCGTTTTAACTTAACAGTGTTTTTTTTTCTTTTCTCCACAAAACACTGTTTTATCCTAACAGTGGTTTCAAACCACCGTTTTAACCCAACAGTGGTTTCAAACCACCGTTTTAACCCAACAGTGGTTTCAACCAAACAAACCACTAAAAAACAAAATCCATCTAAACTAAAAGCTAATCAAGAACTTACCAGTCAAAACTATGGCTTTTACATCATCTCTCCTCATAGCCTTTGCAAATTTCTCCTTTAATAATTTGCAATGTACATCCCTACAAAACACTGTAGCTTATGGTCATTGTAGACTTGTAATAATAAAATTTTTATTTCTTCCTAAGTCCTTATTTGATGTCAAAATGAAATTATATAGTAAATTAGTAAGAAGCTTAAATGTTAAAGAAAGGTTCAGACTGTTTGTTCGTTTAATAATGCTGAAGGATGCTTACTTTCTTTTCTTCATATATCTAAAAGTTCTTGAACAGGTAGGTCGTAGCAATATAAAGAAAGGTTCTACAGAAAAAAAGAGATATAATCACAATACTTAAGAAAGTCAAACTTAGTATCAAATTATACTATAGATCCACATCTCCCCTTTCAAACTTTTTACATTCCAAACATAAATAATTAAATAATAGCTGAAATCAGTTCAGTCAGCCAAACATAAACCCAAAATTCATCTGTAGGCCGGCCTACATTTCAAATGTAGAATAATCTTAGAGGGATTTCTACGTATATAACTAATTACATTGCAAACTGAGGTTAAATTAAAGACAATACAATACAATATGAATGAAGAATTGAAAAAACCGAGTTACCACTTCAGCAAATAGCAGAAGTTAACCGTACCTTCAACAAATGAAGCCCATTTTTCCCCAATTAAACTTCTTTGATTCACACGTTTCAAGTCAAAAATCTGGAGAAAACAGTTTTAAGAAATAAGACAGAGAGTGTAGCAGGAGGTACAGAGCATTTGAATCCATGAAATTAGGGCATATACTTACTGCAAATTGATAATATATGTTAAAGAAAGGTTCAGACTGTTAATTAACTAATAAACTGAAACTTATTTAGCAACAAAACAGAGATTCAAATCGATTTATAAAATCAAGACCTAGATGAATTTACAAAATCATGTTGAATTGAATTGAATTACCTGATGGTAACATCCAAGACAGCATCACCTGGAGCAATTAGGTTATAAGGGAGACACGAATCATCTGCTTCATCAGGAATCATCTGTTTCTGAAACGAAAGAGAATCAATAATCGAAGGATGAATGTTATCGGTGAAGGAGATAGGATTACCTTAACGCTTCCGGGGCCGTCGGTATTCATCAAATCATCAACCACAACACAGAAAAATAAAAAACAAAATCATAACCGTAAATCTCTAATAAACTAATCATAAGCTCACTAAGCTCAGCTAAACGAAATTAATCCTCCGAAATCTGAATTTCATCACATATTTTCAAACAAAAGTTACAAAATCTCAGCATATATATAAACATATACATATAAAACATCAAATTGTGTATACGATGTACAGAAATCTAAATTTCATAACATAATTTCAAACAAAAGCTACAAAATCTAAATTCCATCACAAAAGCTACAAAATCTCAGTTATAAAACTGAAATCGTGTATACCTGCTGTACATAAATCTAAATTCCATCACAAAAGCTACAAAATCTCAGTACACATACATATAAACTGAAATCGTGTATACCTGCAGTACATAAGTCTAAATTTCATCACATAATTTTAAACAAAAGTTAAATAATCTCAGTACATACATATACATAACTGAAATGGTGTATACCTGCTGTACATAAATCTAGATTTCATCACAAAATCTCAAACAAACCTACAAAATCTCCGTACACATACATATAAACTGAATTTGTGTATACCTGCAGTACGCAAATCTAAATTTCATCACAAAATCTTAGTATATACATACGTCTACACAAATCCACCATATATATATATCCACACAGATCTTATCTAAATTACACCGGCATATTATCAACAAATTGACACTAAATTAACCTAACAAAATCACACAGAACCTCATCATATCCTTTCATTTAACTTAATTAACCAGAAACACTTAAATTAACATGAATAATCGGTCTTCTACTAAATCTGTAACACCCAAATTCTGAAAATAACTCAGAAACTATACACCAAACCCTAAGAATCTATGAAAACATATTAAATCCATACATAACTCAATATAAACCTACAAAATCCACCAAATATACATATATCCATCTTATCTAAATTGCACGGCATATTTTCAACAAATCATTAACAAAATCACACAAAACCTCATCGTATGCTTTCATTTAACTTAATTAGCCAGAAACACTTACATTTACATGAATAAGGAAGATATGAAATACTAAAATTTACTCATATCGTCTGCTTATCAGCAACTATATACTCAAATTCTGATTATAACTCAGAAATTCTAGACCAAACCCTAACAATCTATAAAACATACGAAATCCATACGTAACTCTATATAAACCTGCACAAATCCACCAAACTTACATATATCTCCACACAGATCTTATCTAAACTACACTGGCATATTTTCAACAAATCCTCAAACAAATTAACACTAAATTAACCTAACAAAATCACACAAAACCTCATCATATGCATTCATTTAACTCAATTAACCAGAAACACTTACATTCACCGAATAACAGAGATATGAAATACTTAAATTCAGTCAAATCATCTGCTCATCCGCAAGAAATAACTCAGACACTTTAGACCAAATCCTAAAAATCTGAAATAACATATTAAATCCATACATAACTCAATATTAACCTACATAAATCCACGTAACATACATATCTCCACACATATCTTATCTAAATTACACCAGCATATATTCAACAGATCACTAAACAAATTAACATATTAACCTAACAAAATCACACAAAACCGCATCATATCCTTTCATTTAACTTAATTAGCCAGAAACACTTACATTTATGCGAATAATACGCAGATAACGGAGAACTGTCTGCTCAAGTTCCGAAAAATATAGCTGAAACACTCAAATTCTGTCAAATCATCTGCTAACAAACAACTGTAAACTCAAATCCTGAAAAATAATCAACAGAAATTAACAAAAAAAGTCACAAATTATCGTCAATTTAATCGTATTCAGATGAAGCACAAATCTAGGGTTCGTAAAAGGACGTTTTACAACACCATTTTTTACTCGCTGAAATTACATATACCTGCTGTAGGAAAACTTCTACGAACAGATCTGAGAAGACGATTAGGAAGATTCTAGAGGAAGAACTGAAGAGGAGATAAGGCGATTGTGAGGATGAAATGTTAGTTTTAGAGAGAGAAAGTTGGTTTTAGAGAGAGAATGATGGAAGAGAGTGGAGATCTTTAGCTGAGATGTGGTTTTAGGTGTATGTTTTAAGAGAGAGATGGGTATTGAAATTATGGTTTGAATTTTGAAGTTTTGAAACTGGAGCCATATTTTGAAATTTGAATCTGGAGACATATTTTGAAATTATATATTATATATTATATTATTTAGATTTATAGATTTATATATATATCGGATTTATGACATCAGCTGATCCAATGTGGCATAGCTAATAAGTTGACATGTAGGCAAATCTAGGTCATCATCTAATCTCCTTTAATAGATAGTATAGATTATAGAAAGACTATTTTACCCTTTATTTTACTAAACTATAGAAAATTACATATTTATCCTTTGTTAGGTTGTCTTTTTTTAGTACCTGTTGGTCACAAATTGCATATTTGGTCACAAGTGTTGCCCCAAACATAAAGGGTTGAGCAAGGAGTCTGAGCTAACAAGTCCGAACTCCGAAGGAACTGAAATTGCGGTTGGTTTCAGCCCAATTGAAATCGCGGTTGAGCAAAGAGTCTGAGCTACCTGAGAAAGTTACCACCTTCGGATCACCATGAATTTTTTCCTTTTCCTTGATCGTAGTTTCTGGGTTCTCCACCTCCATACTCTCCACATCGTTGACAGGAATAAAGCCGCCAGAAAAAGTAGGGGTTGGGGCAGATCGAGCCAATGCGGCTTCTTCCCTAGAAAATTTGCCACCAGTAAGGTGCTCATCCAACTCAACCATCACATCACCACTAGAGTAAGAAGAACCTTTCTTAACCTTCTTCGACCTCGGCATAGGAAGAGGGTCAGAGGAACGAATCTGTAAAGGTTCACCCTTCCTCTTACGAACAAGAGCTTTCTGGTCGGCTTCACGCATAACGCCTTTACTCTTCAAAGAAGCAGAAGAAGGGCGATACTGAAGAGCTTCATCCAAATTACGTATCTCCGGATCGTCATCGACATCATCTAAAATAGATTTCTTCCCAGATTGGGATCCGGAAGAACCAGCCGCATCTTTTGTGTGTGTCGGAATAGAAGAAGTAGCTTCGGCAGCAGACGGTTCGGATGCATTTTGGGTGACTAAAGGACGAACCTCTTGGGCGGCATAAGCCACCTGCTTCATAAGAGGAACTTCATCTTCACCTTGATCGTCCAAATCAAAGTCAATAACGTTGAAATTGGGAACCTTCAGAGCATCCCTAAGAGACATTATGGCACCTGCATTTTCAGAATAAAAAACAAGTTAGTAAAACAAGGTAAGAAAAGTGCCGAAGGGGAGGTAAAGGGCCGGAACTTACGATCACGCTTTCTGTGAATAACCGGCCAATCCCTATCCCCTTGGCTCCAAGAAAAACAGACTCGACCCAACAAAAGAAAATGCTCATGAAGGGGACGGATCGTGGACTTGTGCTCAATTAAAGCACGGGCCAGTTCTTGGTCAAAAACGAAGTCTTCACCCAGATCGAAGGACATCGATTGGTCCTTAAAGCGCCACCTCATATCCTCCGGAAGACAACGATCGTCCAACCAGAAGAAGTTATCATTCCATTTTTTCAAACTAGATCGTTCGTCTGAGGAGGGGGGAGGTATACCCTTCCGATGTGCAAAGGTATACCAGTCCCCGGCAGTAATAAATTCGTAGAAGTACCGGAAGACATCTAAGTCCGGTCTCCGATTCTGGGCCCTACAGGAAATTTCAAAATGACTCACACGGCTCAGACCGAACGGGTTAACTTGACAAATGTGGACCCTAAAAAATTGAAGAACCCTAATCAAAAATCGCGAGAATGGAACCCTATAATTCGCGAAATTACAGATGCGAGTATAAAAGGGAAACTTCCATGGACGAAAGGGATAGATGGTTTCGTCCTTTGAAGGGAGGACTGGGTGAAGATCCAGAGGGATCCTGTACTCCCGAATAAACTTATCCAACTGCCGTTGGGTAAGCACACTCACACTCTCTGATAGATTGTCCTTACCAGGAGCCATGTTACTAAGACAGAAAAAGGACGCACCTTTGAGAAGAAGAGGTCAAACAAAGAGGATAACAGTGGAGAAGAAGAAGATTAAAAAACAGAAAGGTAAAAATGAAAAAGTGAAAGAGGAATTTATAGGAAAAGTTATAAGGCGGTTCAGAGATAGTCAAATCGAACCGTCACTTCAAATAAACACGATTCCCAACTCAGGGTTTCGTAACCGTCACGCATGGGTGACTAACGGTCAAACCACTTATCTCACCCACGCCACGTTAGCACCATTCAGATTACGCCACGTCACTCGATCAGAACCACTCTAGTTACGACACGTCATTCGGGCGAAATAACTTATGCAAACATTTTGTTAAGTCCCTTACAAGCACTTAACAAACTGGGGGACTTGAAGATACATATCCGAGGCCGGATATGATCCTTTGGGATGGACCGGGCTATACCTGAACGGACATTCTTAAGGTATCCGTTCCCCATAACTCCGAGGACGAACCTCCACTCAAGTGCGTCTGGACGAATGATGTCATCTTAGTTGACCATTATAAATACCCCATCAAGTACAAAGCCAAGTACGATTTTCTGAACCTTCGTCCTTATTTTCTCTCTCTACTTTCTCTCTCTACCAATACTTATCCTCACGCCGGAGGGTGGTCGCAGAGGGGCCCTCCCATCTCTGCGGCGAGCCTAACGGTTTTCTGTTTTGCAGGACGATTCTCCAAGCTTTTGTATAAGATCCAAACCCTCGATTACAGGCTCCGGCCTAAACTCGATTCTTTGGCTCTTCAGTTCTCAAGCAGCCAAACTTTTCATGTGGAGGATGGTAGCCGGCAGTATACCTTTTTCTCGCCGGAAACTCATATCCGGCGATTATAGTGGTGGTTCTCACTTCTCAGTCTCCGATGTAATGAACTTTGTGTCGGTTAAAGGGCAGACATTTTCTGCGAAATTTTGGAATTCAATACTCGTCAAGATTCAAGTATGAAAACGTACAAAGTGATTGAACTGAAAGGAATGAAGAGAAATGCTTATTTGAATATGGCAGTGGTGAAGATCGTAGAAGGACAGAGTAATTAGATTTGCAGACGGTGGGCGATGAATTAAGAAAAAGCTTGGAAGGATAAAAGTTTGGTTTAAACGATGGAGAAACGGCACGTCGGTTAACTAAGAGTGAACCGATTTCGTTAATCGACGGAATCAGTGTACGGTTATTGATAGAATCAGTGCAACGGTTAGATCATGCATGTGCCTGTGGCGGTGTTGTTTTTTTAAGTAATAATTAAGGTAAGGGTATTAGTCAAGGGTGTAATGTAAAGAGACACAACTTTTGAGTTAACCTTAGTAATGTATTATTCAAGGGGTGTGTATATTGGGACATGTTGGTTTGGGAGGAAATATTCAAGGGGTGTATATTGGAACATGTTGGTTTGGGTTATGTGTTTATTAAGGCAATAGCATTAGTAAAGGGTGTGATGTAAAGAGACACAACTTTTGAGTTACCCTAAGGCACCCCAAGTTACTTTTTGTAGGGTTATGTAATAGGTAGATAAATTTCTGTTGTAATTTAAGTGTCTATGTTAACTATTAGGATTTACAGGAGAATTTATTTTCCTGTGTTCATATCGATCGAGTAATCAAACACCTTTTCTTATCTTATTATACTATGTTTTCTACTTACAAAAGAATTTATTTTCTAAGAATATTATTATCCACAACTCTAAAATCATTCAATATGGACTCATCATTATGAATCACCTAATTTGTGCAGAGATTTAGTTTATAAAACATATTTTTTTTTTTTTTTTTTTGAAAGGTGACTTTCTTGTACTGGACCGAATTGGTCACCGGGTTCATGTCAAAGACAATCCCCCGTCAGCCCCGCCATGATTTACGAAAAGAGGCAATTTTAACCAACAAACACAACTAGAATTCATTTTATCTAAAAGAGACACTTTGTATATTACACAGATTGAACTTTCTTTTATTTTTGTAACTCTGAATCGGTGGTACTAGTATCATTTTACAAAGATAATAATCTTTTATCTTCTATTAATATATGCCCATTTTTGTAATAAATTCGAGTTAGTTGTGTGAACTCTTATATTGTAACAAAAATATGTCGATTATATAAAGTGTATTAGATATTATATAATCATATGTTTCTACTATAAACATCGTGTAATACACGGGTTTATAAACTATTAATAATAACAATAAAATTAAATAATATAAATCGATTCATGTTAGCAAATAGTTTGCAAAAGTTGTTGTCTGGAGATAAGAGTTAAAGACCATACGAAGTGAAGTGCATGAAACGCATGTGGCAGCCATGTCAGTAGAGGAGCGTGGTAAAAAAAGCATGGAGTGAAAGGGGCTTGAAAGTGGTATTATTAAAAAAATTCAATCAATCAAAATCAACCTAAACTACATCCATCAATTAAGAGCCTCTACATCATCAAACAAAAGCCCTCCACACCGGTGGAAAACCCCCCGCCCTCTTCCTACGACGTTAACTGTTTTCCACACCCACGCCGTATATAATCTAAGATAGAGAGGACATATAGCATTTAGATATTCTTATTTATCAGGTAGTATAGAAGACCAGATATATGTTAAAATTTGAGATTTTTTATTTCATGGTATTATATAGTTATTTTTTTAGTAAAACTTACTATTAGAGGATGATATTTTATTTACTAGGAAATAAATATATTCGAGGTTAATCATTTTTTAAAAATGGTAAACTCATTTAAAACCTAAAACTCATTTAAAACCTAAAACTATCCCCCTCCTATAGCCCAGTGGGTGGGCGGCCGGTTGTTCTCCTAGAGGGCACCGGTTCGACTCCCTCTTGTGGCGAATAGGGGCGGGACGTCCCTATGATGGGTCGCTCCTACCGAGGCATGGTTCGATCCGGAGGGCAACCCGGTTTTCACCCAGCTGTTACCCCAGCGGTTTTACCCGTGTGGGGGCAGTATGGTTTCCGGGCGAAGGTCAGTTTCCGTACGCGGCCGGGGCCCGATAGAACATCGCGTCCGTTACACGGGACTGACGGGGATTGTCTTTGACAAGAACCCGGTGACCGATAGGTCCTGTACATAGAAAGTCACCCTTCAAAAAAAAAATTTAAACCTAAAACTAATAATTAGGAGAAAGAATATTCGCATCTTTGCTTTCACATCTCAGCTGCCTATCGTTGATTGTCTGTCACACTTTTCTTTTCTTCCAATCTTCTTCTTCACCAATTATTGTCTGCCTCTTTCCTCAACTTAATTCTTTCTTAATTAATTAATTAATTTCATCTGATCCCCTTTACGACGCTGCTGCTGTGTTTCATCTTCAAGTATCTGTTGTTCATCTTCCCCTGATTTAGATTTGCTTCATGTTGTGGGTTACTTATCGATTCCATCTAATATTATCATTATTAGTCATGAAAATAATTATTTATGTTGTTGCAAACTGTTTTTTTCTTTTTTTTTTCTTTTTCTGGCGTTATTATTAATTTTCTTTTTATTTCCTGTAGATTAATTAATTCGAGAGAAAAAAACATACAGATACTTTTGGAGTTTGATGTTTATTATTATGTGTGACTATTGCTGATGATTCTTAAGTTATATTGTTTGATGCTTCAAAAAAAAAAAAAAAAAAAGAGGGGTTTTCATAATGATGAAATTTGTTTGATTGTTATCTGTTTGTGATGCATTTACAGTTTTTGAGATTGTTTTATTGTGCAGTAATATGAATGAGGCTTCTTATAATTGCTTTTGTTTAATTTATTATCTTGTGATGCAGCAGCAGCTCAAATAAGCTATTTGTTGGATGATGGTTCAAGAATCCTGTATTTAGTTAGAAAGTCAATGAATAAGAAAGAACATATCGCGATATTTACGACCGCTAGTCTTCCATGGATGACCGGTACAGCCGTTAATCCTCTATTCCGTGCAGCTTATCTCGCCAAAGACGGATGCCGAAAGGTTACTTTGGTAATTCCGTGGCTATCTAAGAGCGATCAGGAACATGTATACCCTAACGATATAACGTTTAATTCACCCAAGGAACAAGAGAAATATGTCCGCGAATGGATTGAGCAAAGGACCGAGCTTTCGTGTAGTTTCAACATATGCTTTTACCCTGGGAAGGTATATTATTATGCTGCAAACGAAGCGAACGAACACGGACAAGACCTTCATGAACACTTACTGAATGAGATTTTATGTTCGTGTTCATTTGTTAAGGAAATGAACGTGTTCGTTTGTTAATTTTAGGCAACGAACGTTGATAAACACACAAATGAATACAAACACAAACAAGCGTTTCCGAACTGAATATATAATACACTGCCACTTATGAAATATTTTATTTGTCAGAATTTTGAAGTATTTAAATAAAATATAAAAAATAAAAACACTAATGAACGATCGAACACGTTACCGAATGTTCACTAACATAAATGAACGAACGTGGCCTCTGTTCATGTTCGTTCATTTAACTAAACGAACGGAATTTCTTGTTCGTGTTCGTTTGTTTAATAAACAAACGAACACAAATGAACTTCCCGCCGAACGATTCACGAACTATTCACTGAGCGTTTTGTTCGTTTGCAGCCCTAGCTACAAATTATCTTTTTGTTGTGAAAATTCGTTTGTTGATAAAAATCTTGAATTGTTTTTGTTTCATTCTGTTTAAAGTTTTCAAGAAGTAAAAGAAGTATTCTTGCTCTTGGGGATATAACAGAGAGCATTCCGGATGAAGAATCGGATATTGCGGTCCTTGAGGAACCTGAACATCTTACGTGGTACCATCATGGTAAAAGATGGAAGATCAAGTTCCGCTTTGTTATAGGAATTTTCACACCAACTATTTGGAGTATGTGAAAAGAGAGAAAAACGGACGCGCTTATGCGTTTTTGCTCAAGTACATTAATAATTGGGTGGCTGATATATATTGTCACAAGGTATGTTTCCATATATCCAATTTCTTTAATGGAAAGATCTGACCCTTACACGCAGGAGTTCCTTGATCCCGACCTCCGGTATTCTCGAAGAAGGAAATACACTTTGACTTTAGAAGTTAAAAATATACCATATAGTTAGTTAATATGTTATAAACAAACAAACGTACCCTGTAAAATCCCACTCATAGCAGATCTATTGATGTTTATATACGGTAGTTAATTTTACATCAATAATTGCGAAAGGATTCTTGTTGGAATTTAATTTTAAGCTATGCAGTTAATATCGGTGATATATCACCGATGTATCGGTTGTCGGTCTCCATGTAAAATATCCATGCCAAATATCGGTACCAATATTATTGGTGATATTGACCGATATTTTACTGATATACGACTTATTTTTCAGATATAAGTACCTTTCTTCTTAGTTCTACCATTCCTCTTTCTTCTTATGGCTGCTATTAGTGTTTTAAGTCTTAATTAGTTCCTACTTGCTACAAGTGTTAGTGTTTTGCAAGTTGCAAAAGGTTAATTTGTTAATGGTAGGAGAGTATACTGAATTGTTAGTGTTAAATTGCTATATATATACATAACTTCTGCATGATATTAAAATTACCGATATCCCACCGCAATAACCTGTATTTCAAATATCGGTCCTTGACGGATATTCGATATTTTACCGTATTAACTGCATAGATTTTAAGAAGTAAAAATATACCATATAGGTGTCAATTTGTAGCTTTGCATATGGCCAACTGCAAGTTCGGGAATATATTTCATTTTATAACTAACATGTCACAAACTTGTGTGTAAATACGTAGCTTTGCATACAACCAACTGCAGATTCGTGACATATCATAAACTTGTGGCAGGTGATACGGTTATCTGGTGCAACACAAGAACTTCCAAGATCTATTATTTGCAATGTTCATGGCGTTAACCCAAAGTTTCTTGAAATCGGGATGAAAAAGAAAGAACAGCAGAAACTTGAAAGTCAGGCATTTACGAAAGGTGCATATTATATCGGTAAAATGGTGTGGAGCAAAGGCTACAAAGAGCTTCTTAATCTTCTTCAGGATCACCAAAATGAACTTGACGGACTCGAAGTTGATTTATTCGGTACTGGTGAGGATTCTGATCAGATACAAGACGCTGCTAAAGAGTTGAGTTTGACCATCAGGGTCAACCCCGGGCGCGATCATGCGGACCCTATATTTCATGAGTAAGTTAAGCTAGAAGTTGACATTTTTTGCTTCTCGAACTCAACGCTATAGACTTGGATCAAATATTTTGTTTGGAGTAAAATGCCATTTTTGTCCCTGAGGTGTGGCCAGTTTTACGACCGTCATCCAAAGGTTTGTTTTTCCCCATCTGGATCCGAAAGGTTTGAAATCTTGCCATTTTCATTTGGCTCGTCAACTCCATCCATTTTTCTCCGATAAGTCAGGGTATTTTTGTCTTTTTTCTAAACTTAAAGGGCAATTTGGTCTTTTTCACCTTATGTATAATCATTTAGCATAATTTAACCCTTACTAAATAAAAAAGACGAAAATACCCCTGAATTAACGGAGAAAATGGATGGAGTTAACGAGCCGAATGAAAATAGCAAGATTTCAAACTTTTTGGATCTAGATGCGGAAAAACAAACCTTTGGACGAAAGTTGCAAAACTGGCCAAACCTCAGGGACGAAAATGGCATTTTATTCGATACTTTGTTTCTTAAGTTTTCCATTCTGATCTCTGTCACAGTTACAAAGTGTTCCTGAATCCAAGCACGACAGATGTCGTCTGCACAACAACCGCAGAAGCGTTAGCCATGGGCAAAATCGTCATTTGTGCAGACCATGTCTCGAACGAATTCTTCAAACAGTTTGCCAATTGCCGAACCTTCAAGGACGGAAAAAGTTTCGTCGAAGTCACACGCCAGGCGTTGACCGAACAGCCGGCCCCACTAACCGATTCAGAAATGCACGAGCTTTCATGGGATGCTGCAACTTCACGGTTTCTAGAAGCTGCAGAACTCAACAAGATCCCTGATCAGAAACCAACTAGATCAGATTCTAAAAGCTTTATGTCATCATCGTTGAGTTTTAACAAAATGTCTGAGGATGCATCTGCGTTTATGCATTTTGTTGGAACCGCGCTTGTGAGCCCAGTGCCGGACGAACAACAGATTAAAGAACTCGGGTTGAACATCACAAGTAAAAAACATGGATTTTTTACTCGAAAAGTTGCGTCTTGAAGTCGTATCTTTCGGTCTGCTTTAAAAACTAGGGCAAAATAGTCATTTGGTTGGAACCTGGTTCTTTTTAGTTATTTGTTTGTTTTTTGGTTTGGTTTGGTTTAATATTGTGTAATAGTTAGTGATATTGTAACTTTTAGTGCTTTGTGACCATGATAGCTTATGCTTATTTCACATATTTGCCCTTTTGATGCATCTTTTCTACAATATTTGATATGTTGCTAATTTTTTTTGTTTTAATAAAGAATAATCATACACACCACTATACAAGTCTTGTAACATGAACATGTTCAAGATAAATAAAATGTCTTATATATACAGCAAGTTTTTACAATTGAACTTTACATTTTTGATGATCGATGGCAGGCGCGATTAACTTGATAACTAATCACGGCCCGATTGCTTCCATCCACCAATGTTCCCATCCGTTGGATCAAAACCTCGACTTTTCTGAAACAATCAAACACCAAAAGAACAATTATTTCTGAAACAACCGAACCAAAACAACCTGTGTTTGGTTCTATTCTCGGTTTTAGAGTTTATATAACCCCTTCTCTTATTGGTCAAACTTTTTGGAGGTTTAAAGCGGATTCTAAAATCAGGTCCTTTTCGTAATTTTTTTCTTGCAATTCTAACACGTGTGAATTTGATCACACATAGGATTTCTAAAAGACACAAAATCAGACAATTTCAACAGTCGAGTGAGTTACCTGGTATATTTTCACACAAACCAGGTTTTCAAAATTAAAGATAATATTTTACTTTTTAAATCAAAGTGGTTTCAACACAAACCTGGGCAGTAAAATTGAGACCGATTCTGATCTCGCCACAATGCGCATTGTCCTTCATAACGCTATATGATTTTGCAGGAATATCTCCTTCGCGAAACAATGCATCCAACGAGATACTGAACAAGTTCATAATATCAAACACTCAATTCAATTTTTAACCATATAATCAGTGATGGACCCAAGATTTTTTTTTTTATGGAGGGCTATCGAGAAACTTGCCCAGGGGGTCGAGCGAGTTTTTTTACCTAAAATTTATACTAATATTATTTATTATTTTTATTTGTTTATTATTATTATTATTATTTTTTTTGGGGGGGGGGGGGGGGGGGGGGGATATAACTTTCTTTTATGTTAACAAAATCGACTTGAACCAGGTGTTTATTATTATTACTAGTCTTAAGCTACCCGCGTTGCGGGCCAATGGGCATAAAAACGTGCTACCAACGTTGAGGAGATGGGGACGTAAAACCATGCTAAGTAGCATCGAACGAAGACGAAAACCGGGTAAAGCGTAAAAAAACGAATTTCCAACACAAAGTGACTTACGTGACGTAAAACGTAGAAGGAGTCGAATTTATAACGATGCGTATTAGAAAGTGGAGGGGAAAAAACTTAAAAGACCAAATGTGACCACCAAATATGAATGAAAAAAAAAAACCTGAAGGGTCAAATGTGATTATCAAACTCTATGCTAAATAGCAACGAATGACGAACAAATCCGAGAAAAACGTAAAACAAAAACTAATAAAAAAACTAAAATTATTTAATCTTTGTGACACAAATTATAAAAACTAAAGTATTGTTACAAAATGAAAAATCATAATGCCAAAAAAAAGAAAAGAAAAAAAAGAAGACAAAAAATATATTATCCTTACGTATGTTATTAAAATTAAAATTGAGAGATTTTAATAATAATAATAATAATAATAATAATAATGATGATAAGGATAACAAAATATTTTTTGTATTGAAATTAAGAGATTTATAGATAATAATAATAATAATAATAATAATAAGGATAACAAAATATTTTTAAATAAAAATAAAAATATAATTGTGAAGTTGAAGAAGAAATTGCCACGTGGCATTAATGGTAGTCTTTTATTAATATTTAGATTAGATTATTATTATTATTATTATTATTATTATTATTATTATTATTCAAGACTCAAGAAAAGAAAAGTACCGTTGCAGTTAACCAGGTGTTTATCCTCACCAAAATAGGGTCACAAGTAGGCAATAGTTGTATTTTAGGAGGTGTGTGTTTGCTCTTAAAAAAATCACTTGCCTCGCATGGCCGACCAAGTCGTCGGCACTACCAGAATCGCTGTCCATTATTTTGATCTTTAAATCCGTCGAATCTTTACTTGATACGTCGAACAAGAACGTCTCATTCCATACCGGGTTAGACCCTTTACCTATACTAACATCATTTTACATACGACTGAAATTAACAACATTCTGTAAGAGTATTATATATAAATGATGGAGGATACGTGCCTGATGCAATGGTACTTTTCTTTTCTTGAGTCTTGAATGTTAGAATAACATATGGGTCCATATTAACTGCAAAAAACATACACTTTTAAGCACGTTTTAGTTCTATAGTTTTCGACACATAAGACACGTCGCTAGTTTTGCAACAACATTGTGACCAAAAACCCAGTCACAAATAGTTAGTTGGAAATACTTTGCAAAAACGTGTTTTTGCAAAATTGGTATGTTGCCAATCCGTTGAAAAGATTTGTGGTTGCAACACGGTCACAAGTTGTTAGCAAAAGTGGTTAATTTCTGTTGCAACTTCGTCGCAAACTTAGTGACAAAGCTATTCGATTTTTCTTGACAAAAATTGGTCGTAAAAACTATATTCGATAGATTTATGTTGGTTTTATCCGTCACAAAGAATGAGACTATGCATTGCAACAACATTGTAACATATACCCCCCACATATAGTTTGTTGGAAATACTTTGCAAACGTGTTCTTCGCAAAAGTTGCATGCTACCGATCCATAAAAATTGGTCGTTGCAATACCGTCACAAATTGTTCTGTAGCAAATCGTCTCATATTACGACCAAAATTTGGTTATATCATTTGACGATCCCTATTCTAATCAAATGAAATAGACCCTTTTCTTTTAGAAGAATATCCGTTTTTGATGTTTTCATCACAAATCCATTACAAATCCGTCGTAGCTATCTGATGCTTTCATCACAAATCCGTCGCAAAACCAATTTTTTCACTGGTTTAATCCGTTACAAATTGTTGTTTCAATGTGGTGACAACCGATAAATCCAATAAGAACGAGATGAAAGGACTTACAAATGATGTCGGTGTTTTCGAGGCCTTTGGCGCTCACAAGACTAACTTCAAGAATTCCTTCTGGCATATTTCACCACAAAAATATAGAATTTAAGATATAAAATTTTTGGTTTTCTTTAGAACACGAATATATATATATTTAGGTGGGATTTGTTTCAAAGGCTGTGAGACGTATTCGCTAGTTTTTGGAATTGAAAGAATGAGAGACTACAAATTTATTTTAATTTAGTTATTGTTTGCGTCATTAATTAAAAAATTTAGGGGTGTATGGGTATAGGTTCATTAGTGACTAAAAAATGTCACTAAAATGTTAAGGTTTTATACTTTTATACCCTGTTAGGGTACTAGGGGCGCAAGCGGGGAAGCCATCGGTGAAGTGGTTTACCGAACGGCATACCGCCGCCACTCCCCACCTTGTCTTCGGTAACTAGTCACCGATGAAACTAGCCGTTGTTTGTTACCGGTGCATGATGGAAACTAGTCGTTATTCATTTTTAAATTAAAAAAAATTACAATTTATCTTTATAAACTACATCATTTTTCACTTTTCTACTCAATCCAAATTTCTATCAACCAAATCCTTTCTTTCACATTCCAAAAATCTTAACCCTATTTTCTAAAAAATGGCGGATGACATACAGCTATTCATTCCGTTTGACATTAGTGAAGACGATGATTCTTCCTCAAGCGATATTAGTTTTTTTTTTTTTTCCAAAATCTCATCGAGCAAGCTGCCACACTAGAAGACACGGGCACATCTAGAAAAAAGAAAGTTGTCAGTATTGATCCAGAGAAAGGCCACGAAACCCTTATGGCAGATTATTTTGTCGAGGAGCCCAAATTCAACGAAGAAGTTTTTCACCATAGGTTTCGTATGTTGAAAATGTTGTTTTTAAAAATTGTGAGTGACGTGCAAGCGAATAACTCGTGGTTTCAAGAGGGCGTTGATGGGAGAATGAAGAAGAGTTTTACACAATTGCGAAAGGTTACATCGGCGATTAAACAACTTGCAACCGGTAACCCTCCAGACGAGAACGACGAGTATTTAAATATGGCCGAAAGGACTTCCCAGGAGGGTCTAGAATATTTTTGCGAAACGGTATGTAATTTATATGTTTCCGAGTTCTTACGTAGACCAACAAGCCACGACGTTACGCTTTCATGAGGAGAAACATCACCTTCCTGGGATGTTGGGTAGTCTTGATTGTACACATTTTGTTTGGAGAATGTGTCCAACAGAGTTGTGGGGCCAATATATGAGGGGGGATCACAGGTACCACGAAATTATGCTCGAAGAGGTGGCCTCTCAAGATTTGTGGATTTTGCATGCTTTTTGTGGTCCACTAGGTTTACAAAATGACATCAACATGCTCCAACAATCTCCGTTATTTCTTACTCAATGAAATAAAACTGCACCAAAATGCCCATTTTACGTGAACAACCACTTGTACCAGCGTGGATACTATCTTACCGATGGAATCTACCCTACTTGTTCCATGTTTGTGAAATCATTTCCATATCCTCACATTGTGAAAGAAAAGAAGTTCAAGAGGCAACACGAGGCGGCAAGAAAAGACGTGGAACCGACTTTTGGTGTTTTAAAGTCAAAATGAGGTATACTTAATCGACCAATGCGTGCTATGA
The DNA here is from genome assembly GCA_030545235.1 of Helianthus tuberosus. Lineage (NCBI taxonomy): Eukaryota > Viridiplantae > Streptophyta > Magnoliopsida > Asterales > Asteraceae > Helianthus > Helianthus tuberosus. Next base: position 22,463,592 of record CM060381.1, on the reverse strand, counting down.
GTGTAAAAAAGATTAGGTATGTCGTATATACGTGCATTATTATACATAACATGATTTTAAAAGACGATGGAAACGCGATTGCACTGGTACATATTCAGGATCCTCCAGTCGAGCCCGTTTTCGATGATACTGTTTTTAACGAGCTCATTGATGAAGATACGCATTGGAGACTAAAATATGATCTCGTGAAGCATCTTGGAGAACAAGATTTGCCCTACCTTTTGGCGGATTCCAACGACGAATAGTTAAATCAATTTTAGTTTTAAATGTCTTTTTATATTATAATGTCATTTTATTTATTATTTTAATGTGTTATCTTATTTTTATATTAATGTAATTTCATTTATTTTAATTTAATGTAATGTCTTTTTTTAATTAAATGTAATTTTATTTTGTTTAAAATATGTTTTATTTGCTAATGCATAATTTATAGAAATACAAAAAAAAGGACTCCACATGTGTTTGAGTGCAAAATGAAGAGTGGAAAATGAAGTTGACATGCCATGTGTTGATTGACTAAGGGTGAGAGGGGCACTCCCCTAAGGCCATGCGTAGTCATAACGCCCTTTTGGGGGCGTTATGCGACACGTGTCGTGCCACGTCACCCCGGGGCTTTATGGGGCGTTATATCACTAGAGCCCGTAGTCATAAAGCCCCTACCCATCATTACCTAATTATTAATTATTTATAAAAACCCATGCTTTTTTGTGATTGGTCCAAGTTTTGAAAACCATCCCATACCGCCGCGATAAATCTCGCGCCCCTCCCCCATTTCTCCTTGATAGCGCCCAAGGTAATGGTGTTGCCGGCGTTTTGGCGGCGCCATGAAGGGGGAAAGCGCCCCACTACGTATGCTCTAAGAGGGGAGTCCCCTCTCTTACGCATAACCAACCAGCATATGCCACGTCAACTCCCCTCTTAAACTCTCCTAACACCCCAATTTGATGGCGGCACTCCCCTCTTAACTCCCCTTGTTTTTTTATTCAAAAAAAATAAATAAATAAATAAAGAAAAATAAGTGATTGGTTGTTACAAGAGCTATGGGCCCACCATCTCCTCTCTTCTTGTGCGGTGACTACTCCCCCAACCCCCTCCCCGATTTGGGTCACCGCAGGGATGGCGGCGGTGTTCCCGCTCGGGGAATGGGGTCACCGATCCGCCTCCCCGCTGGTGCCCCGCTCACCCTAAGTAAAGAGTTTACCACTCTGTTTAAACACCCCTTCTACCCTTATAGAAGAAACAAGAATGTAAGTCAAAAAGAAAGTAAATCATCAGTCAATGACTCTCAAGTCTCAATTGCAATTTAATGGTGTACTTCACTCTTTAAAATCCCATAGTCTCCAAACAATGTCACTGTGAATATACAGAGGATACAGTGCATTAAGGACAACCAATAATGCAAAATGCTACGGCTGTCAACAAGTTACAATGCATAGAATACAACTGATATCGCATGTCGCAAACCGGAGTCATGTCTCCACGAATTAACCTACACTACAACACGCAAGTTTATGCAATAATACGCCGAAAAGGAGAGGTCTGTCCCTTCTCTCAGTCCTCGATCCCGAAAGCTGAGAAACTTTTAACAAGGGTATGGGTATAAATTTACATTATAATCACATAACAAAGATTGTGGCGCTTAACCGGTTATACTTCATCACTGCCACTTTGAATCCCGTTCTTTAAAATGTTGAACTTGCAAAGAGGACACGTGGCGTTGATGTACAACCATTTATCGATGCAAGTGGTGTGAAAATGGTGGCAGCATGGAAGCTCACGGAGTTCAGCTCCATCATCGTACATGCAAAGGCAAATGCAACATTCCTGTTAAGAAAAACCAGCAAGATGGTAAATTTACTCATATTCACAAAATCCTCCTGCTATCCAACTAATTATGGATATTTCTGAAAATTGTCCGGTAGCCCAAACACTTTTGCGATGTTAAGCTAAACACTAAATTTTAGGCCTGAAAACAAACCGAACGTTCATGAACTGTTCGTGAACTTGTTTGGCGGGAAGTTCGTTTATTAAATAAAAGAAACAAACATAAACAAAATTATTTGTTCATTTGATTAAACGAACGAACATGAACACATGTGTTGTTCGTTCATTTATGTTCGTTGATATTTTAATAAACACAAAAGAGGTTTTTTAACTATTTAGATACATATAACTCATAGTTGTTAAAAGTCATCGCCTCTTGCGCCTAGGCCCAATTTCCTAGCTAGGCGAGGCAATTGCGCCTTAAGTCAAGACAATTGCGCTTTAATTCTCCAGGTGATGGTTCATGCGCAAATTCTGGCGAAATTCCTAGATTCTTGAAAGTTTTCGGCCAAATTCTCTAAATTCTAGCAAGATTCTAGCTAGATTTCTACTTTTATCTAACGAAACTACTTTTCTACACTTATAAACTACCATTTTATAACTTTTGGTACTAAATAGACGATATTAAATGTTATATAATAGCTTTAGTTTATTTTATTTGAAGAATAGTATTAATTTTCTATTATACAAAAATATTTTAAGTTTTTTTGTGGTACGCTTTTTTTTCTCAGGCCCGAGCTTTTTTTGCGCCTTGCGCCTAGGCCCCAGGCGAAGGCCTAGCGCCTTGAGTGCGCCTAACGCCTTTAATAACTATGATATAACTAATTGATAATTGGGCTTTCCGGTAATTAATCAATAATTTATATAAAAAAGCTACTTTATGTCTGTTTATGTTTGGTCATTTATATTCATTTGTGTTGTTTTATGTTTGTTTGTTTATGTTCGTTTACGTTCATGAACTGTTCGTTTAGGTTTTAAACAAACGAACACAAACATGCCCATTTTTTCTTAATAAATGAACACGAACAAAAAATGTGTTTGATTATATGTCCGTCTTCGTGTTCGGTTAAACTTAAATGAACGAACATGAAAATGCTTGTGTTCGTGTTTGTTCGTTTACAGGCCGACTAAATTTATTTTTGAGGGGGATTTCACATAAGACACGTGAAGCGTTAAATAAAAAAAAAATAAAAAAACTTACAGCATCCTCCTCGGATAAAGCGCGTTCAACAGGTGCATCGGTATCACACTCTACCATTATTCCACCATAACTTTTTTTGATCTCCCCATTTTGTTTCTCGAAATTGTCTATTCTCTTGAAATTGTATTTAGGCAGTCGTTCAATGTCATCTTTGGTTGCACCCTCCTGTTTCAATAACGGTTATTACATGATAACTGTCGCATTCATGGAAGTAACAAACAATTACTGCATGAGAGTTTACCTGATCAGCTACCGCGTACAAAATTGCAATAATACAAGGTAGACAGCAGCAAACAGCAATACCGACAACACATGCCACAGCAACACAGATGACCACAAAAAACACATCAAATGCCAAGAATGTAATACAAAGCCTGAAAAAAGAAGAAATACACAAATTATACAGAGCAAAGTATAAATTATTATCAGATTAAACTTAATGGTTATTTAAAAAGAAGAAAAAAAGACGAACCAGTATAACTGAGGTGCATGCTGAATAAGATATTGACCACCAGAAGAGACCCAATAGAATCCAACAATCCACCAAATAAAGGAAAACATTGTATTAGCAGACTCCAGATGCTTAGCAACACTGCCATAGATAAATGTAAGCCATACATAACTAGAGAAGATTCCTGTTGGTTCTATTTATTTATTTATTACTTTTGTAGCTCCATTTCTACATTAATCCCGGAAACAATACATTGAAACTTTTGAACAAGAATAAAATTTTCATTTTCTAAAACAATTATTAAGAGAAAAATAACTGTAGCCAATATGAAAGTTTAGAAAACAAGCAAGACAGCTGATAACAAAGCACAAACAATAAATGATAAAACCGCCTAAACAAAGTTGCTGCTAGAAAAAAACTTAGAAATATCATGAAACATAGAAAATAACTAAATGAGGTAGTATGCAGATTGCTCCTGATAAAAAGCTTTGAGCTTATACTCTAGCATTTGTTAGAATTAATATTTGATTATTGTTAGAATGATATTTAGGATTATTTCCTAATTAATAATTGCTAGTATTTTTCATTACTAATTGTTCTTGTCATCTTTATTTATTAGGATAATTCTTACTAGAAAAATATATACCTTAAGGTTCTTGACCCCCTAGAAGGAGCATTACATCTTCACTTCTTCAGGTTCTCATGTATATAGCATACCGTAAGTATTTAAGACTAAAATAATCATTCTAAATGTTATTGTATTTGTGGCTTTGGGGATTATAGTCTATACTCTATAGATACATATAATGGAAGCTCATAAACCTCTAAATCACACAAACTATATTACAACTTTGAAACAACAAAAGCATATTCAAACAATCTCCTACACCATATTAGTAGATGTAATTATCTAACTTCAATTATTAACACAACCAAACACCCCCTTACTTGTAACTTACCATATGCAACATATAACTAACAAAGTCAACTCTCTGCTCACACAAAATCATCCCATACTTCTCAACATCATAACAACATTTAATTAATAATCAATCAATCATTCATACCTAGTATCATCATCACCATCATTCTGATTCCTATCAGTTGCCAAATCCGCATAATCCCTTCGCTCACTCCCCGAATTCGGCGAATTCACCACCAAACTTCCATTACTGACTTCCAAATTACGCTGCTGATACCTCTGATTATACTCAAGCTTCACACAAACCATATGAAGCAAACACTGACACGCATATCCAACAATCCAAAGCCTCAACGGCGTCTTCGGATCCTCATTTCTACTCATAATCAGTACAGAAACCGAAATAATAATAAACGCAAGGTTCCAAATTAGGTCTAGAATCACAACGGGCCGTGAGTAGGCCCAATCAGTCTGCTGTTCCTCGATCTGTTCAGCGGCCGATTCTCGGACGCGCATAGACGGCTCGCGGAGCATTCTCCGGCTGCTAGCGCGGCGGAGGAACCGGGCGGCGCCGCGGAGGGAGGGGGCGGTTCGGACGAATTGGCGGCTCCGGAAGATGCCGTCGGAAGTGGTGGTGAGCAGCGGCGTGGCGGTGGTGGTGTCGTCGGAGGAAGATGACGGAGATTGAGAGGACATGGTGGTTGTTGATTGAGAACCTAGGGTTTGATTGGATCGAAGAGGAAACCCTAAGGGTAGTTGAGGGATAATAAAATATTAATGAGGACAGTTGAATATGGATGATGAAAGAGATGCAATTTGGGTGTTGGTGAGATGGAGAAGGGTGGTTGATTGTTTGTTCCGGAGTGGGTAGATAGGGCTATCGATGAGCAAATGGTATCGGTATCGAATCAGTATCAGTATTGAATTTACTGAATTGAAATATTTTCGGTACTGACTTTTGACGTTTTTGGTACTGGGTTTCGATACGGTATAGGTTCGGTATCGGTTTTTCTCTTAAATATCGGTTTCATAGTATTGTACCGGGTATGTTCGGTACCAATACCAATACCTGTTTTAGAAATTTTTGATACTGGTATTTTTAGTAGCGGTTAGTAATGAACTCATCTTGGGAAGGTGGGTGCATTACATGGAATTGGAATACTTCTTTTTATTATTTATATATACTACATAATTCATGGAGGGGAATAGTGTAAGGCAGCTGTCTGACACTTTCTCATTGATTCGACCATTATGATTTTGCTCATTTAAATTTACAGTTTTATCATTGATTTTGTTTTTTCCCCTCTCAGTCAAATTATGATTTTACTCTTAGTTCAAATTTATAGTTTTGTCATCGCTTTTGTTTTTTTTCCTGGTAAATTACGATTTTGCCCCAGTGTAAAATTTTGGTCATGCCATCGTTTTAGTTTTTTTTAGCTGCTTGACACTTCCCAATTGGGTCCGGCCAAATTACGAATTTGTCCCGTTTAAATTTACAGTTTTGCCACGGGTTTTGTTTTTTTTCTCTCTCAGCCAAATTACGCTTTTGCCCTTAGTTAAAATTTACAGTTTTACCATTATTTTTGTTTTTTTTCCTTGTCAAATTACGATTTTGCCTCGGTGTAAAATTATAGTCATGTCATCGTTTTAGTTTTTTTTTTTACAAAACTATTGTAGTGTTTTGTTTTAATTAGTTAATTCGGTGTAATTTTCATTCGTGCCAGTCGGCTGTCTGGCACATTCTCATTTGTCTTGAAAATTAATAATTTTGCCCTCAGTTTAAAATTATAGTCTTTCTATCGTTTTCTTTTTAGCAAATGTGTGGTAGTGTTTTGTTTTAATTGGTTGTTTTGATGTTTTTTTTTTTTTGAGATCGTGTTATAAGTAGTATGTACAAGTAAGCGAAACACAGGCATAAATATTCGACACCTAGTTATTTAACAATTTAAAAGGTAAATAACAATTGTTTAGGAGTTGATTAATTCATTTGATCGTTGACTGACTTCACATGATGTGTTGGGATACTTTTGGGGATAACTTTCAAAGTCTTTGGATATCTTTTGTTTTAATATGATTTTGACTCTCGTGTTTTCTTTGATTAGAATATGGGGTATGGAGCGGGGTTGGGGTGTGGGTTGGAGAAAAACGCTCAAGTCATCATCCCTGGTTGGTTTGGGTTTGGGTGTGGCCCCTTGGACGGGCCAACCCACGCGGGCTAGCCACGCCCCGCCATACCACACGGACACGTCACTCATCAACTGGGGGACTCGAGCTCCACGTGTCAACCCATGCCCCAAACCCTCGCCCACCATACCCACGGTCTTAAAGGGTTGGTAGAATAATAGGAGTTGGTAGTTTCAAAGTTAATTATTCTTTTGCTAGGTTGTACTTTTATACACTAGTTCAGCTATAAAAAAGTATAGAGTAAAATACATTTATAATAAATAATTACATATTACACATCAATGTTAAATCTATAGTTTACAAATTTATTAATACAAATACAAATACAAATTAATACCTAAAACCTTTTTCAGCCTCCACAAGCAGACCCTTCCCTCCCTCCCTCCCTCACTCACTCAGTCACTTTCTTTAGCCCTTCAGGTTGGTTTAATTGTTTAAACCCTATAAGTTTTTTTTTTTAACTTTCAATTTGTTGATTTACATGTTTATTTCCCACAAGGGTTGCTACAATCGACATGTATGGCCACTATTTGCTCAAAATTTTCACAAAACTGCTTACTCACTCATACCCATAACCCCACCCATTTACTACAATAATCAGAAGTTAAACGAGCTATGTAAATCAGGTCGAATCAATGAAGCACACCACCTGTTCGATGAAATGCCTGAGAGAGATGACTTCACTTGGAACACCATGATTGCTGGGTATGCTAATTCAGGAAAGATAACAGATGCACATAAGTTGTTTGATGAAACTCCAAAGAAAAGTTCCATTACATGGTCATCATTAATTTCCGGATACTGTAAACTGGGAAACGAACACGAATCAATGAGACTGTTTTACGAAATGCGGTACCAAGGGTACAGCCCGAGCCAGTTTACGTTAGGTAGTGTTCTAAGAATGTGTTCAACGAACGGGTTGTTGTCGAGAGGGGAGCAGGTTCATGGGTACGCGATTAAAACGCAGTTTGATGCGAATGTTTTTGTGGTGACTGGACTCGTTGACATGTATGCACAATGTAGACGGGTGTTAGAAGCTAAGTATCTGTTTAAGATGATGTCGCATGGCAAGAATCATGTGACATGGACTGCGATGATCACTGGGTACTCGAGGAACCAAGATGCGCTTGGGGCCATTGAGTGTTTTCGTGATATGCGTGCAGAAGGAATCGAGGCTAACCAGTATACGTTTCCGAGTGTTTTGGCGGCGTGTGGGGAAATCTTGGCCTTTCGGTTTGCGGTGCAGGTGCACGGTTGCATAGTGAAGGGCGGTTTTGCTGCTAACGTGTTTGTAGAAAGTGCGTTAGTTGATATGTATGCAAGATGCGGGTGTTTGAATGATGCGAGGATTGTATTGGAGTCGATGGTAGTCGACGATGTTGTTTCTTGGAACTCGATGATAGTCGGGTGTGTGAGGCAGGGTTTTACATGTGACGCGCTTCGTTTATTCAAGAAAATGCACACCAAGAACATGAAAATTGATGATTACACATACCCATCTGTACTAAATTGCTTTGTTTCCTTAAACGGCGCTAACACTTCAAAATCTTCGAAATCGGTCCACTGTATGGCTGTGAAAACCGGGTTTGAAAGACATGTGTTAGTAAGTAACGCTCTTGTGGACATGTACGCAAAAAGGAGTGACTTATCGTGTGCTTTTGCAGTGTTCGGTAACATGAAAGAACCAGACGTCGTTTCATGGACTTCGTTAATCACCGGCTACACCCACAATGGGGCCCACGAACAAGCGCTTACATTGTTCTGTAAAATGAGAATTTCGGGAATCAAACCGGACCAGATAGTGACGGCCAGCATCTTGAGTTCGTGTGCAGAACTTACCGTTTTTGATTTCGGACAACAAGTTCATTCCGATTTTATAAAATCTGGTTTACGTTCATCTTTATCGGTTGATAACTCGCTTGTAACACTGTACACAAACTGTGGTTGCATAGAAGACGCCAACAAAGTTTTCGCATCAATGGATGTGAAGAATGTAATAACATGGACCGCACTAATCATGGGTTACGCTAAAAATGGTAAATCAAACGAATCGTTGATGTTTTACAATGAAATGATCGAAAGCGGCATAAAACCCGACTTCATAACTTTCATCGGATTGCTATTCGCTTGTAGTCATGCCGGGCTTGTGGATCAAGCCCGCGAATACTTTGACTCAATGGTCAACGTTTACCATATAAAGCCCGGCCAAGATCATTACTCGTGTATGATTGACCTTCTAGGGCGGTCAGGTAGGATAGACGAGGCGGTGGAGCTTCTAAATAACATGGTGGTCGAACCCGATGCAACCGTATGGAAAGCGTTGCTTTCGGCTTGTAGGGTTCATGGGAAAATCGAACTTGCAGAAAAGGCGGCAAACACCCTTTTTGAATTGGAACCTCAAGATGCGGTCCCGTACATTATGCTATCGAACTTGTACTCTTCGGCAGGTCAATGGGAAGATGCTGCGAGAATTCGACGGCTAATGAAATCACGAGGCGTAAGTAAGGAACCGGGTTACAGTTGGATGGAAATTAACGGTAAAGTTTACTCGTTTATGTCTGAAGATAGAAGCCATGAAAAGTCGGATTTGATTTATTTGAAGATTGATGAGGTTATGATGTTGATTAGAGAAGCGGGTTATGTCGCGGATATGAATTTCGCGTTGCATAATATCGATGAAGAAGGTAAAGAGCTTGGTCTTGCTTATCACAGTGAGAAGTTAGCAGTGGCTTTCGGGCTTTTGGAGTTGCCGAGTGGAATGCCGATAAGAATTTATAAAAATCTTCGGGTTTGTGGTGATTGTCATACTGCGATGAAGTTTATATCGAGTGTTTATGGGCGGGTTATAGCTTTAAGAGATGCGAATCGGTTTCATCACTTTAAACATGGAGTTTGTTCTTGTGGGGATTATTGGTAACCAAAGTTATGTGACTGTATTATTGGTCTTGTTTGTTGAAAGATACAATTTGAGTCAAATCATACAACTTTTTTTAGACACACTTGGTTAACACAATTGTTTTAAAGGAACTGAAACTTGTCAAAAGAGTTGAATTCATGGTACATTTAGGTTAGAAAGTATTACTCATGCTTGGTTTATAAATCTATACTATATTATAATACATGAGGGAAGGATTCCCAAAAGTTAAGAACTTCTTCCCCCATTATTTATAAATAAACCCTTAGAATGAGGGTAAAGTGGTCTTTTAAACCATAATTATTTTTTAGTCCCTCAATCTATTACATTTAAATCCTTGACATTTAACATAATTATGGGTAATTAGTTACACTTCCCCCCTCTTTAAATCTTTAATGTATTCCTGCGATATCTTACAACCCGTAATGTTTTAAAAAAATCCGAAGGTACCATGACGATCGGCACATTTTTTTAAACGTTTCGATAGTTGTCTTTTTTAGTTTCGCCGTGCTTTCATAAAGTACAAATAGTCGATGCGTAAATGTACAATTGATTAAAGCCAACATTTGTTTTTTACTCAAGCCAACTTTGACCATTACCTAGCTACCGTGCATTAACATTTGTTTTTTTACCCAAGTTTTTTGTTTTGAACGACATTAATAAACTAAAATATTCCCTAATTTTACTTGTACAGAGTCAGTTTGTTGTGACATGTTTAATATAGTATAGATAAAACTCACAACAAACTTCCTATTAAACATGCCACAACAAACTAAACAGGATATGTGCATCTTATTTTAAAAACTTAAAACTCACAACAAACTTCCTAAATAAATGGATGACCAATCTAAAATTAAACCCTAATGGACTACTATATATACATAGCAAACACTCACAATTCTACATTTCTACTGCTAAACAGATTTAAAATATGGAGCCAGTTCTGAATTCACTTGATGCGAAAAAACAAGCATGCGATATTGAAAAATCTAAGGTCGGTTCTATGATAAGTTTTGTTATATCGCAATAATGAATAATTGTTTTCTTTTATTTACTTTTATGTGAATACTAACTTATTTGATTTTTCAGATTCAACACACCAATTTAAACACCCCAGTTGTCGAACAAGCTTTTGTTAGTTTTTAAGTAATATTTTCGCTTATAATCTTTCATATTAACAAGTTCGTTATGTTAGATTTGGTGTTTTATTGTAGGATGATGGTGATAATAGTGTTGAAATTATTTCTTGTGGTGCAATGTTCAGTCCATACAAGTCTAATCTTCAACGTCAATTTAGTAAAGAGGTAATTTTAAAATTTATTTAATGTTTTTTAATTTTTTTTATTCAATATTTGTTTTTTTATAAAATTTATTTAATCATTTTTTAACTTTTTTATTAATTTTTTTGTTTTTTAAGGATCGGAAGTATGAGAATCAAAAGAAAAGATCTAATTGACTCTCTGAATGGAAATGTGTCGAGGTTATAAATTTAGATGATTCTGAGGACGATGAGAAAGAAGATGAATTAGATGATACTGCTGATTCGAGCACAAACAAGAAAAACGGATCAAAAAAGAAGAGAAATTAGATGAAATATATCAAGTGTTTTTATGTTTTTTTTTTCATTTTCAGTTGTTTTTGTTTGATCTAGACTATCCCATTAATAATAAAGTTTATTTTATATTTGAAGTTTATGTTTTGTGTTATTTTATTGCACTTATAATTTACATCTCGATTGAACTAATATACTTTTGTCATTTGTTTAGTATTTTTTATTAACAACCGAATCTTTACATGTTTAAAACAGTTTTTCTATACTTTATTTATTATTAATTTTTATAACAAAACAAAACTTTGATATTTAGTAGATAGAAGATAAACTATGTTCCAAAATTTTAGGAATTATTTAATACTAATTTACGATATTAGTAGATAGATAGTAAACTATATCCCAAAATTTTAGGAATTATTTAATACTAATTTACGATATTTATTTAATACTAATTTACGATATTAGTAGATAGATAGTAAACTACATCCCAAAATTTTAGGAATTATTTAATACTAATTTACGATATTTTGTAGATAAATAGTAAACTATGTCCCAAAATTTTAGGAATTATAAGTCAACTAATTAGGTCCTCCAAGTTAATTATATGGGATGAGGCATCGATGGCGAAACGTCAGGCGATAGAGGCAGTTGATCGAACATTGCAAGACATTATAGGTGTTAGGCTCCCATGTGTAACACTTATGACATACATCCACCACAATAATGTTATCATATACAAATAAGAAAACTATCAGCAACGAGTGCCGCAATCCAAAGTGTCGCCCCCGCCGCATCGCGCGGGCACCCTACTAGTCTATTAAAGAAGTTAGAATGTTATGGTTGCCGGGTAGCAATGATAACTAGGGGTGACAATTTTTGACACGACACAAAAAAATGTTTTAAGTCGGCTAACACGACCTGTTTTATTAAACAAGTCAACCCAAACATGACCTGTTTAATAAATGGGTTAACCTGAATACGGATCGTTTAATAAGTGGGCTAACCTGTTTAATAGTTTTTAAAAAGTTTATATAGATTTTATTGATGAAAAATGTAAATATTTACGGTTAAGTGCTTCGATTTTTTAAATTTTTTGTCCAACTATTATCAAATTATTTTTTCCATTTAAACCCATTATTTTTTTTTCCATTTAAACCCTTTTATCAACTCCTCACTTTCAACATATTTTGTAAATTGGGTTTCTCTCACAAATTCATACAGTTACCTGAAGAAATTTAAGCAATTACATTTCTCAGAGATGACAATAAGTCCTTGATCAATTGATCTGCGATGAGGCACCCATTTCCTACAATATCTAAAACTATAAAAACAGTTATCGTGAATTACCTTAAGTTTCCACCGCAAAGCACGGGTAGTATGACACTAGTTTATTTTATTGGTTAAATGTCCATTTTTCAATTATTTCCTTTCACTTTTTCTAATAACAAGCTAAATATATAAACCCAAGTTTGTAGTTGGTAATGTTAAAAAAAACCAATTAATTAAACCACTCGAAAAAAAAAAAAAGAAAGAAAGAATAACATTTGAGTTGATGTAAGTTTTTTTTAAAAGGTAAACTTCATTAAAACAGCCGGCCTGACCAAAAAGCACAGGACCGCACCAAAGAACAATTACAACATGTAGAAGGGGTAACTACATCAATCTCTCCAAACTAAGTTACAAATTTTGGACCTACTATTCAACCAAAAAAACCCCAACGACTTCACCTCCCCAAAAATCTCGACACTATTGCCTTTACCATTAGAGAAAATGTTCGAGTTCCTAGCATTCCATATACACCAACAAGTCACTATAACAAACCCTTGGACAATCTCCTTCGCTTTCTTATCCCCGGGAACACTTTTGTGAAGACCAAGCAGATCATTAAAGGAGAAAGCAAAAAAAGGCGGGAGTTTGGCCCAGTCACTTAACCGACTCCAAACCTGTTGATACGTAAAACAAGCCGTAAATAAGTGATCAACTGATTCGATAGCTTCCCCACAAAAAAACGCAGGCATCCGATTCCAACATAATGTTTCTTCCACCCAACGCTTGTTTAGTCGGAATCCGGTCCATCGCCGCTCTCCACATAAAGATGTTGATTTGGAAGGAACCCATCTGCAGCCCTTAACCGAAAAGAGACAGCCTGAATTATCAAGCCCCGACGCCATCTCTTTGAGCAAACTCGTCGAGAACAGACCCGACACAGCCGGCGTCCACCGCCACCTGTCTCTAGCAGCCGATCTTTGAGTCCCTGCCAACACATTTAAACAGTTGTCCAGCTCAGCCACTTCGGTCGGGGTTTCTGGAGGTCTAACCCAATCCCACGCCGCAAAAACACCATCTTCAGCTGCCAAAATACGGTCACCCACCCTGCAGTTTTATGTTTTTCTAAAGAGAAAAGCCTAGGCCATTTGGTCATTAACGGGGAGTCGCCAAACCAATGATCGATCCAGAAGCGTATGCTACGGCCGTTCCCCAACTCCCCTTTAATAAAGCTATGGATCATTTTACCTTTAAACAGCACTTTAGCTTCCATTCTAACAATGTTTTTCCAAACTCCCGTGATTGCCGAATAGGAGGGTAAAGCTATAACAACCCTCCTGAATTTTTCTGACGCCCTATTATATTTTAAAATACCCATATATGTCCTAAAATACACCCCGTATGTGAAAACCGAATCCAAAATATGATATAGTATTAAAAATAAAATAAAAACAAAAATTTTATATCGCTCGCGGGCCGCGTAAGACCACATAAGGGTCTACGCGGGGCGCGACAGCCCAACAACGCGGCGAACCCTTGAGCTGACACGTGTCATCAACGTGTTGAACCTACTAAGTGACCCAGATCAGCTACGCCATAGACCCCCTACTACGCGGGCCGCGTAAGACTTAAGCTTACCTTACGCGTGTCGCGAGAGAACCAGATTTCAGCCCTATATAAGAGGGCATCGGGCCTTTAGTCGAAATTCGCTCACAAACGTTTTCTTTCTCTAAATTCTGAAGTATAGGCATAATTCTCGGGTATAATATCCCCCTAAATAACGAGATTCTGCTCCGTTGTAAGTATCATAACCCCTGGATACGTATTAGATACGCTGCCCGATTGATCTAGGGTTCCGTAACGGCTGTCGTGGTTCTGCCCGACGTAGTCGTTGGAATGTCGTCTCGGGGAGGGTATTACTAGTGTTAAAATAGGTTATTATACTAACACGTGTGCATTTGTGTAAATTATAGATTGTCACCAGGAAACCCTAAAGGATAATCTAACACAGCAATGTGAGTAATCACCTTTTTGTAAATTGTTTTTACAAAACCTCACACGATTAATTATATATTAAGCAGTTATTGAGTATTTGTAAGGATACAATTATCGTCGATATGTTGGGGTTTTGTATACAAAATTTGTTACTGCCTTGCGAGGGGTAACATTTCCACAAGTCGGGTTGACAGTACCTGTAATACCCTAACACGTATTTGACAAAAAGGTCGCAGCGGAAATTTGAGCCATAAAATTTCTTTCATTATAACTGTCTTAACTTACTTGAATTTCATTTTTAAAACAACTCTTGTATATTGAATACATAAATTTAACTCTTTTACAGAATAAAACATAACTTGTTTGTATCGAATTACTCTCTCATACAATCTCGTACAATCCTTCACGTGACTCGGTACTCGATCTCTATTCCTTGACGATCCTCGTGTTTCGTACTACCTGCGCTCACCATATAAAAGCTCGTAACATTAGTACGCAATATAAACATACATTATTTATTCACGTTTACTTTTCATTACGTTAACTCTTTACAACCCGACTTTCCATCTGATCATACAATTCGCGGTGAGACTTCTTTGCTATTCCTGCGTTATACTTGATTAACCAGGCACGCTATTAATATCGTTAGTACTCAATTTCATTGGACACATGCGTACCTACTTTTATACATACTTATACATATTCATACGTTCACACATAATCAATTACATACATACGTACATACCCACATATAAACACATCTAAGTTAATACATGCATATCTACATACACCCATACCTACATCATTACGCACGCTCATGATGTTATACATATATACATACATACGTCCCTATTTGCAACATACCCAACTCATACACGCCTACTCATATACACCTTCATATATCCGCGTGTACTTGCTCACACACTTGTAATCTTACATACGTACGCGCATACACGCTTACATACACTTCTACATACGTGTATAGATACATACAAAGTTACAAACATACATACATACCTATCTACATGTGTGCATACACGTATGCTCATAAAACGTTGTAACACCTCGAAAAATTCACGTCCTATAATGTGTTGACACGTGTCATATGTTTGAACGTGTGAAAGAATGTTCTGAAGGGACTAAAAGTTGACAAACTTGAAAAGTATATGAAAATACGAGTTCTAAATGTCAACAGTGAATAAATATATTGTACATTAACCCTACATGATGTTTATAGCGTCAAACGAATAAATCATGGATCATGCGAAGCTAAAAGTGAGAGATTACAAACTACAGGGGTTAAATGTGTCAACATGTTTAAGTTATACCTCTGAGTGACCTTTTGACAAACCCGAAGCTTTGTAACGATTAATTATGCTCACTAGAATGCACGATATAAATTTCATAAAGTTTCGTTATCGTATGAGAAAGTTATGATCAAATTCGTATGCGAGGGGTTAAAGCGTTAACGTTGAAAGTTATGACTTTTCGGGTTAACCAGACATGTCCAGGGACTTGGCAAAGCGGGTACAAGTCCTAAAGCCCTTGTAGGTAAATATGGAGGGCTCAAAGTGCAAGATTTAAGCTTAAATGACCTTTCGAAAGGCCAAAGGACAAGATGCAACAACTTGAAAACGTTTTTGCCTGATCAGAAGGCCCAAGCGGGCCGCGTAGACCCTAACAACACCTTACGCGGGCCGCCTGGCCCGCCCAGATACAGAAAGTGCGAACAGCAGCCTGTAAACGCGCAGAACCGACCTTTAATCGATATTTTTGCATTGTGGGCGACCCCTAAACAGTCCTAGGCACTTAGGGACACATGTTGATGAGTTGTGGTCAGTGATAGACTTGCTTGTCAACAAATTGTGGTGAAAAATTCACTATAAAAGGGCCATAAGTTGCAACCATTGTTCTTCACACCTTCTCTTGCATTCCTGATCACTTCTGGAGCTCAAGTCTTCTCTCAAGTGATCACAAATCGTTCATATGACTCTTGTAAGTTTGCTTAACCTTCTTTAATTGAGTTTAGCTTAGTTATTTAGCTAAAAGTCAAACCGTCGTAATTAACGGTTGACTTTAAGATTAATCACTAATGGTCCAGTGATTAGTCGAATCAAGAGTAGTTATAAGTTGGTAATTGTGTGGGTAATAAACCCTTGAAAGGGTTCCCCCTGATTCCCACTCTAACTAGGTCAAAAGTCGGGTCAAACTTATTATTAAAAAGTCAACAGATACTTAATTTACAATTTATGCATAATTAGCAATGTAGAACACTTATAACCTGTTTGATCATTGATATAACTTGGTAATGAATGTAAGAACATGTCTAAACATGTTCAACCCGACAATTTTCAGTAGAGACCCGGTTCGGGACCGAAAGTCGCATAGTTTGACTTTCGCTTTGACTTTCAGTTCTGACCCGTTATGGTATGTTTTAGAAGTGCCTTAGAGCTGTATTTGGACCAGGTTACATGCTAGTATAACCCTCTGTGATTATACACCTCGGATCATTAGTTATCCAATTAATATGCATGATTCCGTTAATTGCTCATATGTTGACCATTATGCCCTTTTCACTTTAAAACGTGATTTTTGGAAATGTAAAAGAGTAGAAACCTTACTTACTGATATTTAAACTTGCATACAAAATTTTAAATCAGTTTGAGGTGTAGGTTAAGAGTTATGCTCGTTAGCGTAAAATGAAAGCTTTATGTTAATAAAACGACGTAATTAGCATATAGCCTAGTTAAGCCTACTTTTTGGTATCAAACTTAATACCCACTGATGTAATATATTATTCTGGGATTTTTGAAGATTTTTAATTAATTTTAGGCTGAGCATAACTCATAGTCGTAGGCTTAATCCGGTAATTGTCGGTTTTGCCCTTACGGGCCATAAAATGAGTTTTACATATCTAAACGACTCCAAACCTTTTGCTACTGATTCTAAATGATAAATAAATTATTTTAAACCCTCTGGAATAATAAAAATATCAGATTTCTATATAGAACCCGGAAACGGCTTCTAATCGCCTTTTTAAGCGTTTTTAACGCGTAGTATGTACAAAAACTATTTTAAACATACAAAGGGTGATACCTACTGATATTTGAGGCAAAATATAATATTTTAACAGTAAGCAAAAGTCCTTAAACTTAGACTTCAGTATTGAGCTTTTCGGCTTATGTGAAATTACCAAAATGCCCCTACGGTGCATAGTTTGGTTATAATTGATAAATTTCACATATATACAATACCCTACTGATATAACTTAGCAAATTGATTATCTTTGCTGATTACATCAGACCTGTAACTCAAGATATTACTTAAACTCTTTTATCACCTAATAAATGACCAAACTACCCCTACGGGGCATAGTTTGTGTTTAAAATCATTTCGGGCATAATAAATGATATCTTACTGATGTCACAACATATTTGGAGCATATTAACTTAGGAAACCTGTAAATGGCTCATATGAATACCCGTTACGCTTATTACGCGTTCGGTTCGGTTTATGTAACTAGTTTACATAAATTAGCCTAAACGGGTCAAACCTTATCGGTTTTATCTCAAAATCCAGAATGTGTATGAAATACCCATATTAAGCAAGTCTCCGAACTTGTCGGGTCTAAATCACATTCTATCCGGTCATCGCTTAATCGTGCGTACGAACCGTATCTTTGCTACTAACCGGTCTAAGCTTAAGCTTAACTAAAGACCCGTTAGGATTCTAATAGGTTATTATAAACCTTCGTTCCAGATTAGGAGGACCAGTAAAAGCTACTTGCGTTTGCTTATTGTGAATTATACTTTGCTCAGGTAAATACTTTTAACTTATTTTCCCTATACGGGCTTGGGTTACGGTATATAGAATACCGCTTGATCGGGCATCAAATCTTCCATCGTTGGGTGGTTAATTGAATAATTTGATCGGCTCGTTTAAACAGTCTTGTTTACTTAAAGCCTTTGGGGGGTTAATGACCATGTCCCGGATATCCTTGGCATCATTTTACGAAATGGCCACGACTTAAGCGCGGGGTGTAGGCGTACACCCGTCAGTGCACAAAAGAATAATGTGGTGTGTCTATTGATCTTTAACCCGGACAAGATCCGGGCTACTGAACGCACAAGGAACATGTAATTCGTTCACAAGATTATATAATTAAATAATTCTCCCAAGTTAAATAAAATGTTTATGCCACGTGCATCCAAATCAATTTTCAATCATTTTCCAAAATGAGTCAGTTGATTGTATTTACCAGTGTAAACTGACGTATTTTCCCAAAAAGATTAAATGCAGGTACTAAGCGTAATTGGCTGGGATTTCTCCTTAGCATCAATAGAAGTCTCGCAAGCTTAAGATGCCTAAAGTCTGTTGAACTATTATTTATTTTTGGATCCTTCTGTGGACATACCTTCAACTGTTGTGATACACGATATTACAATATTAATAAAGTTGAATTATATTTCTCATTTGCTTCCGCTGTGCATATTTATATATTGTGTTGTTTGACTACTATGTTGCCAACCACGTCACGATACTCCCCTACCGGGCCCACCGGTGACACGTGGAAATCGGGGTGTGACAGGTTGGTATCAGAGCCAACATTGAGTGAATTAAACACTAGCCTTTTGTGTTTAATCTCAATAACACAATTGCACATATCTAAACTTTCGAGTCTAGACATATAACATAGGACAAATTCCACCTTGTTTGTGTTGTCCTTTATTTTGCATATATTTTTGTTTTGTTATCTCATGCTATATTGACAGGATTAACAAAATGCCGCCAAGATTCTTTAGAAGAAGAGGACGTGGAAAGGGGCCAATCACCGCCCCCAATGACAACGAGGCAGGACCCTCGAATGTGCGAGCTCCTTCGACCACAGAGAGTGACGATCCCCGGCAAAACCGGAGGAACCTATTCGAGCCGGCTAGACGGTCGGTTTCGCACAGTTCAACACCTCCTGTCCATAACCCTTACGGGCCACTACCGGAGTATGAGCCCAACAACCCTCAACCCTCCTACATACCGTTACAGCGATCCTTATCGCACCACTCTTTCGGAGACCCTACACCTGTCTTCAGGGGCCGGTTTAACCCGGCCGATTTCGTACCAGAACCAGCAGGTTTTAACACACTGGGGCCAGATGACCATTTCTCAGGTGATCACGCGGACGATATGGACGAGGACACAGACCCCGTCGAACCAGCCAGTGGTACACCAAACCACCCAATAGAGATCTCTGACGGATCTTCTTTCCACGGATCACCCTATGTTGGCTTTCAAGCTATGTTTACCAGGCACGAATGGTATTATACACCTCCTCACCATTCGTCGCCTCAACAGCAGCAGCAGCAGCAGGATCCCTCTGTGGATTCACGGTTTGTGGCAGTCACGCCACCACCTCCACCGCCACCAGTTCAACCGGCACCTCCGCAACCGCCAAGGCGTAGGAGAACCGGAGCGCGTATGTCTGCGCGAGCGGGAGACTTTCATTTTAGTTCTCCACGACAATCAAGTGGCAGCCATTATCCGCCACATCAAGAAGATCCACAAATGGGTGGACCCTCACACCCAGTTGCACCGCAACCACCGCCTATGGGTTTCGATAACCCAATTCCGGCATACACGGGTTCCATGGCGTATAACCCGTTTGAGCAGCCAGTGCACACCAACTACAACTACGCCGAAGCCGACCCATACTTGGTAGCGGCTAACTATAACCCCCAAGGACCGTATGGAGAACCATGGGGAGTAGGGTACCCAACTCATGGGTACCAGATACCGGCTAGACCTATCATCCGGACGCAATCGCAGCCGCCACGATTTTCTCCCCCAGAACGGGAGGAAATTCTTCATAGACTGGATCAGGTTGAGCATGACTTTCGCCGCGACCGCCAGGAGAGACAAAGATTCTTCCAAGGATTGACAAGCTTGATCAAAGGGAAGAGCAAGAAGGACCGCTAAATCCTTCCAATTGTTGTTGAGCCCCTGCGTGGGCCAGTCTTGCTGTATAAACCCCTGCGTGGGTATGCTTGTTTGTTTTGACCCCTGCGTGGGTCTATCTTTCGGTTACCCCTACGAGGGTATGTTATTGTTTAAGTCCCTGCGTGGACTATTAGGTTTGTTATTAAGCCCCTGCGTGGGTATGTGTGTTGTTAAGCCCCTGCGTGGGTAAATCCTTGTTTAAACCCCTGCGTGGGTAAGTTTGTTTATTTAAAAAAAAAGGTCCCGTTTAGGGCGGCGTGTAACCTTTATATAAATTAATGGAATGTTATGTTTATAAATTTCATTTTGCTATTATATGCATAAATGTATTACATGAAATAAATAAATCAAAATCATTCATTTTTAATAATAATCTGCCTATTTAAATATTGAATAAGAATCTTAAGAGTGAAACCTAGCCTTCGGGTCATTATAAGGTCGGGCCAAGATGGTAAGACCTGTTCAAAAGATTCAAATCCCTGTTAACATCTGTAAATATGTTAACACTCCTGGCAGACGTGATTCATTAAAATCACACACGTCATTCTTATTTTTGGATTCTTCAAAAGATTCCTAACCCAATTTTTATGATCTCTGAATCATGGGTTTAGGTCATCAATTAAGATGATCATATTTTGACCATACGTGGTAATATAACGCCTACGGGCCCTGCTCATTTCGATATGAGCCAAAAGACAGTGGTAGCGATGACTCCCTGTCAGATAAAGGTAATGAACTAGGTTCAAACCTTCATGCTTTGATTCTCTGAAATCCTAGCTTATAATTTATAAATGTCCTTGTGACTAGGCCTATGGTGCCAGTAAACCTTCATGCTTTGATTCTCTGAAATCATAGCTTATAATTTATAAACGTCCTTGTGACTAGGCCTATTGTGCCAATATACCTTCATGTTTTGATTATCTTAAATCATAGCTTATAAATTAAAATGTCCTTGTGACTAGGCCTTTTGTGCCACAAATAAAACTGTTATTGTTTTATAATTAGGATAAATTATGATAGAAATCCTAAATAAATATGATTAATAAATTAACCAAATATGGTCTCTGTTTACCATGGTTAATGAATTACCCTAAGGGGCAATTCCATAATAAACTCCCAAATAAACTATTGTCCTTGTTTTCTGTAACAGTTCAATTAAAATGGCTAACTCAGACGAAATTAATAGCCATCCAGTGGAGAACATTGATAACGCCCGGATTAATTTAACGGGTGCTGAATTGAAAGCGTTGGTCGACGACGCAGTTACTAAGGCATTGGAACGACAGTACGAAGAGTATAGTGGGACTCGTAGTAGGACCCTATCTACACAGCCTTCAAAGCCACCGTCCAAGAAGGACGAACCGAAGAAAGATGATGATCGACACTCCTCGAACCACCACAGTGCTCCATCTCAGCAGGTTGTACTAAACCAGGGACCCCGTGACAAGGGTTGCTCTTATAAATATTTTGTTTCCTGCAAACCCCGGGATTTCACTGGGGAGAAAGGAGCCATTGACTGTATGACGTGGCTGGATGAGATGGACACAGTTGTGGATATTAGCGGATGCGCGGAGATGGATATAGTCAAGTTTGTGTCGTAGTCTTTTAAGGGTGAAGCTTTAGCATGGTGGAGATCACTGATTCAAGCCACTGGGAAAATCCCATTGTACAACATGTCGTGGGATCAATTTGTTGCCCTTATCAGGGAAAATTACTGCCCTCAGCATGAGGTGGAGAAGATAGAGTCTGATTTTCTATCATTGGTGATGACAAACCTTGACTGTCAAGCTTACCTAACGAGCTTCAACACAATGTCCCGGTTGGTTCCCTATCTGGTAACCCCGAAACCAAAAAGAATAGCTCGTTTTATCGGTGGTTTAGCCCCGGAAATCAAGGCAAGCGTGAAGGCTTCTCGGCCAGCTACTTTTAGATCTGTAGCTGACATATCCTTGTCCCTCACTTTGGATGCGGTCAGGCAAAGATCGCTGAGGAATAAGGAGGCTGAGAAGAGAAAACGTGAAGATGAAAGTTCACGGAGATCGAACAAGAAGCACCGTGGGAACGGTGACAACAAGAAAGTATCTGAGTCAAGGAAAGATGGGCATCATTCCGGTGAGAAGCCCAAGTGCAAGATTTGCAAGAAACAGCACTTTGGAAAGTGCAGACTCGAGTCGAACTCTCAGACTCAGTCAAAAACCTTTGCTTGTGGTATATGCAAGTCCACGGATCACAAAACCTTGGATTGCAAGAAGATGAAAGACGCAACATGCTACCGTTGCAATGAAAAGGGGCACATTAAAAACGAAGTCAATTTTCAGCTATAAATAGGATGGGTTACGAGCAGTTCTGTGGTGTCCAAATCTCAATTCAAAAACGAAGTTCTACTGTTATAATTCAAAATTTTCAATTATTATAGCAAGGCACTGCTCCAATACCGGGTATTAACTTGATCGCTGCTACGATTCAATGTCCGATCGATTGAAACTATCCAATGGATGTTTAAGTGCTGCCCACATTAGGGTTATGCTTTGTCATTCGTCGTGAATTCGATGGATGTTTAAGTATCGCACTTTGTAATTCGTTGTGAGGGTTTAATCTCGTGAGTTATCATAAATGATGTATTAGTTACTAACCTAGTTCGTGTGCATGTTGTTTAAATTTAGGTTAAAAGGCTAATCAGTAGGCTAAGCTCTGTCCACTTAAATCTGCAATGTGAGTCATTCTCTTTTTATCAAATTTGATTTCAAAATCATGTTGTTTTCAAAGTTATAATTACAGGGATTAAGTCTTTGTAATCTCCAATTTACAGCCGGTATATGGGGTTTTGTATACATTACTTGATAACCGTCACCATTGGACAACGGGTTAGCCAAGGGGTGATATGACCACAATCACAGACACCATTGGACAACCAATAGGTGGTCGAGTGATAAATACCATGGGTAGATGGTTGATATAGAAACATTGTAATCGCTCTTAATACTGTAAATTATAACAAACGTGTTGTTTTAATTAAAAAGAATAATTCACCAGTATTTCCCCGCTGATAAAATATTTTTCAAACATGTTTCAGTTGACCTGTTGTGATTCAGGAAAAGTGCCGTGAAGCACTACAAGCTTTAGGAAGTGGCTCAATATAAATAAAGAAACATGTTTTGTAAAATAAAGATTTCCCAGTGAAATCACCTTATTGTAAACTACCGGGGTTTTATCCGAATTATAAAATTAAATAATCGGGCATTTTCAGTTTTAAAAGATCCTGATAAAAATATTCCGCTGTCGCATAAATTAAATACCACGGGTTCCTGTCCCGCGGCTCCTGACCGGGTCAACCCGGGGTTGGGGCCGTGACAGGAAAAGGTGGTATCAGAGGCACTGATTTAAGTCAATTAAGTATTTAGAAAATACTTAATAATTTTCTGATTGTTATTTTGTGATTACGTGTTTTATTATTTGAATAATTGTTTACAGTATGGGTAAGCAAAGACTTTCGGATATCTACCATAAATTAGATACTTCACCAAAAGAAAAGGGAAGTTCATCCCAATCAAATTTCTCAAGATACTCAGTAGATACTGAAAAGGGAATATTTGTTCGAAAGGCACAATATGAGGAACCACTTTCTCCTAATAAAAGAAGTATGATTATTAGGAAAAGTCAGGAGAAAATAAAGAAATCACAACCAAAAGAAAGGAGAGTTAATCAGGAAATTCAGGAACTAGGCAGTAAAACACCATGGGAAGACAAGTTAGATGAAAAATGGGCAGATCTATATATGCTAGCCACTGTAGCAGTAAATACAAATCTTTAAATATATCCTGATTCAGTTCTAGCACCCGTATCACTTACAAGCCAGAAACTTTACCCAGTAAATAAATAAATTTACAATAAACCCTAGTATGTTTTAATTTTCAATCGTCCTTTGTATTAAATTAGTCACACGGTATGCAATAATACTTAAAGGTTATCTGTGAAATTTTGTTATAAAATTTTAACTTAGTATTTTGCATATATGCTAAACAGCATGAATGAGTTATCTGAAGCTCTTCAAAATCTCAATCTTTATCCGGTGAAAGTAGAAGTTTCCAAAGATTTTACTGGTTACATACCCGATGTGGAAGAACCTCTGTAATTCAACGCTCCACCTCTGGAAAAACCAAAGCCTAAGAAAAAGAGAAGATTCGTAGGCTGGAGACGTGTACGCAGGAGGAAACCAGCAACTAGAAAGGTTCCTAAAATAGAAAATCCCATAGATAAAGGAAAAGGAATTGTGATCGGAGAAGGTTCAAGACAAGTAGAAATGGAAATTGGGGAAAGCTCTAAGCAAGTTGAGGAGTTGCCATTACAGGAGGAACTAGATCGCATCTTGGCAAGCTGTGATATCATTAGACCTATCAATAACAACCTTTACCCTTATCCTGCTGAAACTCAACTTCCAATAAATTTGGAACCAGCCATTCCAGATCCTCTAATCCACACCCAACCTTTAGGAGAAATGGACGAATGGTGGACCAATGATTGGCAGTTTCAAAACCTCCTCAATAACCCTTATACCTTTTTCCCTCAGTTCGACCCAGAACCTATACCAAACCCACCAATGAGCAATGAAAATTTAGCTGAACTCCGCCATTTTGGCGAGGAGCTGATAGGTGCAGGGAATAGGATTCGGGAGGTAGGAGAGCAAATCTCCTGGAAGTACGACGAGAGGGAACGTCGCTACTAAATTACCCAGGGATAGGATGATGGTGAAGCTAGGAATGTGTAATAGTAATAATAATAATAATAAAATAAGTCTGTAAAATAACCTACAAATAAAACCTTTGTAATATAACGGTGTGTAATGATGCATAACATATATATATAAAATGGGAATCGAGAAATCGATAATTTTGACTATATGTGTGTTGTGAAATTTGCATAATTGTTGTGTATAATTGTTATTTACTCTATACTAATAAATTATATATATTAATTATCAGATGGAAAACGCTAATAATGAACCAATTAACGAGGTTAACCAATCTGAGCAACACCAGGAAGATCAATTTCTGAATAGGCAAGATATAGAGAATATCGTTGCTCAAGGAATAGCCAATGCTATTCCAGCAATCCTTGCTGCTGCCCAGAAACCTGTTGAACCTCAACAAATAATTCCTAGCAAACGTACCTCTGAAGATAACTTCAGTAATAGTGTAAACGGAGGCAGAAATCATACTAATCATGATAATGATCCACGGAAGGCCCCACTCCCTAAGAAAATGAAAGCTGCAACGCCTGGTTGCACTTACAAAGAATTCCTTGCTTGTAAACCAGCTGAATTTGCAGGCAATGAAGGGGCAACTGCAGCACTGCGTTGGTTAGAGAAAACTGAGGCAGTAATTACCATAAGTAAATGTGCTGAAGAAGACCAAGTCATGTATGCGTCAAATCTTTTTAAAGAAGGGGCGTTAGAATGGTGGAATACAGTTCTACAAGCTAAAAGAAGAACTGTGGCGTATGCCATGCACTGGGAAGAATTTAAGAATCTTGTAGAAAGAAAATTATGTCCCGAGTATGAAAAGGAACAAATGGCAAATAAGTTCCTGACCCACCGGATGGTGGATGTAGACTGTCAAGGGTATACTTCGACATTCTTCGAATATGCTAGAGTGGTACCAACACTGGCTTCGCCAGAACCGGTACTTATTTCTCGCTATATTTGGGGATTGATTAGCGAAATCCGTAATATCGTTAAAGCTGCGAGACCTCGCACTATTGACGATGCGGTAGAATTAGCTAACACCCTAACTGACGAGCTGGTACACACAAGAGATGAAATTAGGAAAAAGGAACTAGCTCAGAAAATTACCCAAGGATTTCGTGTGGGTAATAATAACAATTTCAAGAAAAGAGGAACGGGACAATCCTCAACTCCGCCGTTCTGAAGAAATTGCAGAAAGAAACATTTTGGAAAATGCAATGTAACCTGCAACTTTTGCAAGGTTGTAGGACATCGTGAAGAAGACTGCAGAAAGAAAACAAGGATCTGCTACAACTGTGGAGAAATGGGACATTTCAAACCAGAATGCCCTAAATTGGTCAAACCAGCAGACAATAAAGCCAAACCGGCCGACGGAGCTACCAAGAAGAATGTTCGAGCATTCCAATTAACTACTCAGGAGGCAGAACTCATTCCAGATGTGATAGCTGGTACGTTCCTAGTTCACAACGTTTACGCAAAAGTATTATTTGACTCTGGTGGAAACCAAAGTTTTATAAATACTTCATTCTGCCAAGCTCTTAACTTACCTTTGACCAACCTTAGGCAGATTTTTACAGTCGAAACGGCAAATGGGAATTCTGTTAAAATAGATAAGGTTTTGCAAGAAGGAAATATAGCACTTTCAGGTCATAAATTTCATGCAAAACTATTACCAATGAATTTAGTTGGATTCGAAGTTGTGTTAGGAATGGATTGGTTAGTAGCCAACCATGCTCGAATTCTCTGTGATAAGAATTCTATAGAAATTTATACACCCACAGGAGAATTAGTGGTGATTACAGGAGATAAGCCACGAAAGCCATTAAAATTCATTTCAGTAATGAAATTGGCCAGTTATTCAAGAAAACAAGAAATGGTGTATATGATTTCAGTAATCATTAACACTAAGAATAAAGAACTTAAGGACATTCCAGTAGTATCAGAATACTCGGATGTATTCCCAGAAGAACTACCTGGATTACCACCCAATAGGGAAGTTGAATTTAGAATTCATTTAATTCCTGGAATTACACCTATAGCCAAAGCACCTTATCGGTTAGCACCTACCGAAATGCTAGAATTGAAAAAGCAGTTAGATGAATTACTAAACAAAGGATTCATACAACCTAGTTCATCCCCATGGGGAGCTCCAGTGTTGTTTGTAAAGAAGAAGGATGGTTCAATGCGAATGTGTATCGATTATAGAGAATTGAATAAGGTTACAATTAAGAATCGATACCCATTACCAAGGATTGATGATCTTTTCGATCAACTTCAGGGAGCTAGATATTTTTCTAAGATCGACTTACGCTCCGGATATCATCAATTAAAGGTACAAGAAGAAGACATACCTAAAACTGCTTTCAGAACTAGGTATGGTCATTACGAGTTTACAGTCATGCCCTTTGGGTTAACAAATGCACCTGCAACATTTATGGACATGATGAATAGAATCTGTAAACCGTATTTGGATAAATTTGTAATTGTCTTCATCGACGATATACTTATTTATTCCAAAAGTCAGGAGGAGCATTGTCAGCACTTGCATGCACTCTTAACTTTGTTAAGAAAAGAAAAGCTTTACGCCAAATTCTCGAAGTGTGAATTTTGGCTACAGGAAGTGCAATTTTTAGGACACATGGTAAATCATGAAGGTATTCATGTAGATCCTGCTAAGATAGAAGCAATCACCAAATGGAAGGTTCCTCAAACATCTATGGAAATTAGAAGCTTTTTAGGATTAGCTGGTTACTATAGACAGTTTATTAAGGATTTTTCCAAAATAGCTGTACCATTAACTAAGCTAACTTGTAAAGCGGTTAAGTTTGAATGGGGATCTAGGCAAGAAGAGGCTTTCAGAATTTTGAAGCATAAGTTAACAAATGCCCCAATTCTAGCCTTACCAGAAGGAACAGAAGATTTTGAAGTTTACTGTGATGCTTCTAAGCTAGGATTAGGATGTGTACTAATGCAACGCAAGAAGGTAATCGCGTATGCATCAAGGCAATTGAAAAAGCACGAAGAAAACTATACGACTCATGACTTAGAGTTAGGAGCCATAATTTTTGCCCTTAAAATTTGGAGACATTATCTGTATGGAAGTAAGTTTACTGTCTATATGGATCATAAAAGTTTAAGGTACATATTTGGGCAAAAAGAATTAAACATGAGACAAAGGAGATGGATGGAAATACTAAGCGACTACGACTGTGATATTCAGTATCACGAAGGAAAGGCAAATGTAGTTGCAGATTCCTTAAGTCGTAAGTATCATGATAAACAACGATGGGTTCGTGCTCTTAGATTAAATCTACAATTAGATTTAATGGAACAACTAAAGAATGTTCAAGAAACAGCAATCAAGGATGATGCTGAAGAAATGAAAGGACGAACAAAAGAATTAGAGCAAGGAAATGATGGAATTTGGAGATTCCATAAGAAACAGATTTGGGTACCTAAGCAGGGAGAGTTAAGAAATAAAATCTTAGAGGAAGCTCATAAATCTAGATATACCATGCATCCATGTAACAACAAGATGTATCAAGATTTAAGAAATAATTTCTGGTGGATAGGTATGAAAAAGGACATAGCTAGATATGTTTCTAAGTGTCTTACTTGTTCGAAAGTTAAAGCAGAGCACCAGAAACCTTCGGGTCTACTACAACAACTAGAAATTCATGTATGGAAATGGGAACTTATAACTATGGATTTTGTTACTAAGTTACCCAAAACCAGAAAAGGTAATGATTTAATTTGGGTAATTGTGGATCGATTAATCAAGTCAGCTCATTTTCTACCCATGAAAGAAACCTTTAGCATGGAACGGTTAGCAAAGTTGTATGTAGATGAAGTAGTATCTTTACATGGAGTTCCACTCTCCATTGTATCGGATAGAGATAGTCGTTTCACTTCCCACTTCTGGACAAGTTTCCAGAAAGCAATGGGAACCCGACTAAATTTGAGTACTGCATATCATCCTCAAACAGATGTGACGTTTTGATCCTCTGTCAGAAAAGTGATGGACTAGGTCCAAAATCTTTAATGCCATTAATGGTCTTTTGCGACCTAGGCTAAGTAATATTAAAATATTTTAAATAATGTTCATTAAGAATGTTAGTGCTTTAATAGCCTGTATAGGTTATTGACACCATGGCTAGTATATATTAAGGCCATCAGAATAAAATATAGTAGTTGTTGGATTTCAACTAAGAAATTGTTTTTATTGGTGTTAGGAACCAATAGAAAGTAATGGCAAACTCGGATAAGACAACAGTCGATCGCGCCATTGATGACGCGACGCATGCTAATGATGCTGAAATTGTAAACCTTAGAATTTCCAAAGATGTTCTTCAAACTATGATAGACGCAGCCGTTGGAAAAGCTGTGAAGAGAACTGTGAAAAAGTTAAAGGAGCCCCATGCTGCTCGGTCCAAATTTTATCTAGGACCACATTTCCTCACTCGTAAGAAGGATCTCGTTCATGCCTCTGATGCAAAGGATGAACTAAAAAGGAAAAGGGAGGTAGATAACTCCCAGAGTTCTAAGAAAAAGAACAAACAAAAGTCCGACCAGAAACCAGTATGTGAGACCTGCAAGAAGCGCCATTATGGGAAATGCAGGTTCGAACCAAAATCCAAATCGCAGCCCAGAGCTTGCGGAATTTGCAAATCTAGGGAACATAAAACCATGGATTGCAAGAAGTTGAAAGATGCAACCTGTTATGGTTGCAACGAGAAGGGGCATATCAAGACCAACTGCCCTAGGAAACAGAAGAAGCCCGAGTAGGCCAAGATAACAAACGCACGAGTTGTCAGGATGAACGCCCAAGAGATGGGGCAGAATAATAATAGTATAATATGTACCTTTCATTATCAAGCAGTTTATGTAGAAACTTATTTAATACTGGCACGTATAAATATATTATGAATGATAAAGGTTGAGAACTGTTGTCTCCACCTGATTAAGACTCCGGTCATTTAATGCCCGGTAGAAAGTGACGATGTTACGTCGAAAAGACTCCAACAAATCCTATATTGATATTAATATCTATTAGAAATCATTTTTCTAATATCCTTATAGCAAACTTTTGGTTGCATACTTAAGGACTCAATATAGTGATAAAAATCGATTGGTTGCCTTAAAAATCAAGTCCATATTGTGAGTGATAAGAAGCAATTAATTATCAAAACTCCTTATGAGACAACCCTCGTAATTACACGTGTCCGTACGATTAATTAATATTAAAAAAAAATGGTGGAACTGACCGTCCCCGGAATCGAACCCGGGTCTAGGCCGGCCGCACCCTTTCGCGCGCCTAGCCAACTGAGCTAGGTGCCTAGTTTGTGAAAATCTCCATTCTAATTTAATATAAGCACTTGTACAATAAACTTCCTTATCATTTATCAATAATAATTTCTGCTAAGTGTCCTGTTTTTTTTTACAGGCAATAATAAATCTTCATGAACCATAAACTTAGCAAAATTTTATTATCATCCACAAGGTATAACTACCAAGGAGACCATAGTAACCGATTCGTATAAATCGGCAAGGAATCGTTCCGAAAATCTAAGAGCACTCTTTCTTTGCATAGAGTACGACAACGTATATTATTTTAATTATTTTCTCATTGTTTTCTATCGCCTGCGAATGCCAAACTATGTTTGATAAAAGTGTCATATGAGGATTGGCGTATCCTAGTGTGTCCCATAGATTGTTTCCATGTCTGATCAACATGGAGGTTTAATACATGGAACCCCTAAGATATCCCAATGATCCTATTGTACTTCCGTCGACTAGTAGTATTCAAAGGAGATATCCGGAATAGAACTATCCAAATAAATATTCCTCGGTAAAGGAATATGGGGAATCATAACATGAACGTGTCACTTATTAGACACAAGCGTTGATGAGCGAACTGGAGCCTGAGATATGGAAATCTCTGTAACCTCCTTGTACTTTGATTATCTTCTCCTAAGTTTACCCTGTTTACCTCCCTAGAGGCAAGTAGAGTTATGATTAACATCCCGCTTTGGGTTAGAATGTTGTAAGAACTCCATATTAATTATGGAATAACCAAAAACCTGATTAAGTAAATTTTAAAATAGGAGATTCATATAGCCTAACTCGATATTCCGAGAGTTTGATATTGTTAGATAAGAAAGACGGTTCATTTTGCTTATACATACATTACCGCAATCCTAATTAGGCAACGATTAAGAATTTGCCATCAGCTAACCAGGATAGTCGAATTGTTCGACTAACGACAAGGATTAGCTATTCCTTAATATTAGTTAAGTGATGGTTGGAATAACCATCTCACCATAAGATAAGCTTCTCTATAATATTTGATATATAAGTATCAAGGCTACTCCCTTGAAGACCTTGTATAGATGGAATATTAAACGCCCATTGATAGGACAATAGTTTGGTAAGTCCAAACATTAAGATCTGAAAGTTGCATTATAGACAATCAATAAGATCACGCAAATTCATAATCATCAGTGAGATGCCAGTATTCGGCAGAAAATTAAGGATTATGAAAATAGCAAACCTCCTAAATTCTTGTTAAGAAATAAGGTTCAACAATAGATATCACCCTGGAAGGGTGTGCTAAATTGTTAAATTATCAGGCTAGTTAAGCTCTAAATATATAGAATCATTCGAAGGAAATCGAATGTATCAAGATCAAGCAGCTCATAAGCTAAAACCTATTTAAGGAGCTTAGCGGAGCTCGCAATACATTATACACAAGTGACTGAGGGGTGCATCGCCAATGAGTCAAGAAGCATTATCACATAATGATATGCAGAATTATAAAATGATGAGCAACCTGTGTCGATTGAGGATCGACAGGATTAGAAGCTCCAAAAAGATACATATGCCTATTGTAAAGGTCAAATGGGATGCCCGTAGAGGTCCCGATTTCACGTGGGAAGTTGAATCCACGATGAAAGAAAAGTACCCTTACTTAATTCAGTAAATCTCGGGTCGAGATTTATTTTAAGGGGGTGAGGATGTAACACCTCGAAAATTCACGTCCTATAAAGTGTTGACACGTGTCATAATGATTGAACATGTGAAAGAAAATTTTGAAAGGGCTAAAAGTTGACAAACATGGAAAGTATGTGTGTATACGTATTCTAAATGTCAACAGTGAATAAATATACTTCATAATGACCCTACATGATGTTTATAACATCAAACGAATAAATCACGGATCATACGAAGCTAAAAGTGAGAGATTACCAACTACAGGGGTTAAATGTGTCAACATGTTTAAAATATACCTCTGAGTGACCTTTTGACAAACCCGAAGCTTTGTAACGATAAATTATGCTCACTAGAATGCACGATATAAATTTCATAAAGTTTCGTTATCGTATGAGCAAGTTGTGATCAAATTCGTTTACAAGGGTTAAAAGCGTTAACGTTGGAAGTTTGGACTTTTCGGGTGACAATGAAGTTAACCGGGGACTTAACGAAGTGGGTATATGTCTTGAAGCCCCTATATGTCAATTATAAGGGTTCATACAGCAATAAACGAGTGTCTTTACAAGATTTGAAGAGCCAAGGATCAAACAGCAATTAACAAGAAATGTTTGGCTGAACTGGACATGCTCGCGTAGCGCGAGCATGAGGCATGGAGGCGTCGCGCTACGCGACTGCTTGATCTGGACAGAACTTTAACTTCCTTGATCTTTTGTCTGCCATATCACTTGCAACCCACAATGATCGATCTTGCCCCTTCACTTGGCCCCTAAAACACCCCTAGAACACTAGGGCATGTGTCAAACAATTGTGGAAGGGTGCTAGGCTTAGTTGTCAACACCTTATGGTGTCTAAACCACTATATAAAGGGCCTTCAAGTCACAACCTTTCCTCACACCATTTTCAAGCAATCTGGTCATTGGAGGAGCTTACAAGCAGATCAAGGGCCTTCCTAAGCAACCATTAATCACTTGGTAAGTTGCCTAACCTTTCTAAATTAATTATAGCTTAGTAATTAGCTTAAAAGTCAAACCGACGTAGCTACGGTTTGACTTCGTGATTAGTTGATGATAGCTCAGTCGTATCACGAATTAAAAGTGCCGTTAGATAGGTAATTATATGGGTATTAAACCCTTATAATGGCAAGTTCTGATTCCAGACCTATCTGGGTCGTTTGTCGAGTCAAAAGTTGACCGAAAAAGTCAACAGAAATATCAAATATGATTTAAAGCACAATTAGCAATCCGAGCGGCGTGTAACCTGTTTTAACATTAATGTAACTTGGTAATAAGTATACAAACTTGTCTATGCTTGTCCGACTCGACAAATTTCTGTTTAAACCCGGTTCGGAACCGAAAGTCGCAAAACTTTGACTTTTGCTTTGACTTCAGTTCTGACCCGTCTTAATTTGATTCGGTATTGCCTTAGTGCTTCATTAGGATTGGGTTGCATGATAGTATAAGTCTCTGTACTTGTTTCGTTGATTATCCGATGCATGCACACGTTTCCGTTAATCGCTTAAATTGGACCATAATGCCCTTATGACCATACAACGAGAATTTTGAAAATGTGGAAGTACAATAATCTTAGTTACTGATTATTAAACATGTACGTAAATTTTCACGTCAATCGGAAGTCTAGATTAGGAGATATGCGCATTAGCGTAAATAATAAACTATTATTAATTAATCGGCGCGATTAGCGCATAGCCTATCTAAACCCGATTTTCGGAACCAAAACTTTTACCCACTAATGTTAAATAATATTTTGGGATTTTTGAAGATTTTTAATTATTTTTAAACTGCTCTTAAACTAGGCTTATCGCCTTAATTCGGTTAATACCGAATTTACCCTTTTCGGTCATAAAATGATTTCTACAAGGAATTTTGACGCGAATCCAATTGCTACTGATTTTAAATAATAAATGTAATTTTTTGAGCCTGTTTAACTAATCAGAAAACCCAGAATCGTATTTTTAATCGTACGTCGCTTAAAACGGGTTTATACGCGTATTATACGCGTATTATACGCGTAGTTTAGGCTTAAAACCATTTTGACACATAAGGATTATTACCAACTAATATAATCTGTTAAAAATAAGTTGTTTACTGATTACTTCAGTCCCGAACATCGGGGTTACGTTAAATCCCTTTTATAATCTCTAAAATGACCAAAATACCCCTACGGGGCATAATTAATGATTAAACTCGTTTTGGGCATTATGGAAGATATCATAATGATATCACAACATATTTAAAGCATATTAACTTAGGAAACCTGTTCGCAACCCTTATGGTTACCCGTTACGCCTCTGGCGCGTTCGGTTCGGTTTATGTAACTAGTTTGCATAAATTAGCCGAAACGGGTCAAACCTTATCCTTTTTATCTCAAAATCCAGAATGTGTTTAGTTTACCCATATTATACAAGTCTTCGAACTTGTCGGGTCTAAATCACATTCTATTCCGGTCTTCGCTTAATCATGCGTTTGAACCATAAACCTTCCTTAAAACTAACCGGTCTAAGTTACGACTTAAATAAGACCCGTTAGGAATTTAATAGGTTAATAAAACCTTCGTTCCAGATTAAGAGCCCCAGTAGAAGTACTTGTGCTTGCTGATTAAGATATACGGCTGAGTATAAATTGCATTGCTAGCTCAGGTAAATACTTTTAACTTATTTTCCCTTATACGGGCTTGGGATACGGTATTATAAAAATACCGCTTGGTCGGGTGTAGAAACCTTTTAATCGGAGATGATTAAATTGCATAATCCCGTTTTAATCTGTATTGATTGATAACAAATAACATTGGGGGTTAATGACCGTGTCCTGGATATCCTTGGCTCATTTTAAAAAGTGAATGGCCACGACGTAAGCACAAGGTGTAGGCAAAACACCTCCTGTTGCATATGTATAACGTATACTCACTCGTAAGGGTATCTTCTTGTGAGATTATATTTGTGGTGTGTCGATTAATCTTGTCCGGCTTGTATTGTATAATCACCGGCCCTAAATGTTGGACAACCATGTAAATCGGATACAAGATTTTTATTAATAAAATTGTCCCAAGAATAAAAGATTAATTTTGTCTCTGTGCATTTTAATCAATGTGTCAAGATATTTTGTGCCGTTTGCACTCGAATCACTTTTCAAACTCTTTTTCCAAAATGAGTCAGTTAATTGTATTTACCAGTGTAAACTGACGTATTTTCCAAAAGGTTAAGTGACAGGTACTATGCGTAATTGGCTGGGAGCTCAGGGCGTCACTAGGGAATCTTGCAAGTTCTAGATGCCTAAAGTCTGTTGAACAGTTTTCTTTTATTGATCCACCTGTGGATCCTTTACCTTCCGTTGTAATACTTTGACATTACTTATATTCGGAATGTAATATATTTATCTTTTGCTTCCGCTGTGCATTATTATATTGTGTTGTTTGACCATGATGTTGCCAACCACGTCACGATACTCCCCCACCGGGCCCACCGGTGACACGTGGAAATTTGGGGTGTGACACCTAATCTACGAAATAGGTGTCCACGCGGGCCGCGTAGGGTTTGGCTGATGGTTTACGCGGGCCGCGACAAAGCCAATTTTCAGCTATAAATAGGATGGGTTACGAGCAGTTCTGTGGTGTCGAAATCTCAATTCAAAAACGAAGTTCTACTGTTATAATTCGAAAATTTCAATTATTATAGCAAGGCGCTGCTCCGATACCGGGTATTAACTTGATCGCTGCTACGATTCAATGTCCGATCGATTGAAACTATCCAATGGATGTTTAAGTGCTGCCCACATTAGGGTTATGCTTTGTCATTCGTCGTGAATTCGATGGATGTTTAAGTATCGCACTTTGTCATTCGTTGTGAGGGTTTAATCTCGTGAGTTATCGTAAATGCTGTATTAGTTACTAACCTAGTTCGTGTGCATGTTGTTTAAATTTAGGTTAAAAGGCTAATTAGTAGGCTAAGCTCTGTCCACTTAAATCTGCAATGTGAGTCATTCTCTTTTTATCAAATTTGATTTCAAAATCATGTTGTTTTCAAAGTTATAATTACAGGGATTAAGTCTTTGTAATCTCCAATTTACAGGGGGTTTTGTATACATTACTTGATAACCGTCACCATTGGACAACGGGTTAGCCAAGGGGTGATATGACCATAATCACAGACACCATTGGACAGCCAATAGGTGGTCGAGTGATAAATACCGTGGGTAGATGGTTGATATAGAAACATTGTAATCGCTCTTAATACTGTAAATTATAACAAACGTGTTGTTTTAATTAAAAAGAATAATTCACCAGTATTTCCCCGCTGATAAAATATTTTTCAAACATGTTTCAGTTGACCTGTTGTGATTCAGGAAAAGTGCCGTGAAGCACTACAAGCTTAAGGAAGTGGCTCAATATAAATAAAGAAACATGTTTTGTAAAATAAAGATTTCCCAGTGAAATCACCTTATTGTAAACTACCGGGGTTTTATCCCGAATTAAAAAATAAAATAATCGGGCATTTTCAGTTTTAAAAGATCCTGATAAAAATCTTCCGCTGTCGCATAAATTAAATACCACGGGTTCCTGTCCCGCGGCTCCTGACCGGGTCAAACCGGCGTTGGGGCCGTGATAATTACGCACGCTCATGACGTTATACATATATACATACACACGTCCCTATTTGCAACATACCCAACTCATACACGCCTACTCATATACACCTTCATATATCCGCGTGTACTTGCTCACACACTTATAATCTTCATATATCCGGATTTACAAAATTTTAGACTTTTAAGCTTTCGACTCGTTACCCTTTTTACAAGTTTTGACCCGTTCATGCTTTTATCAAAGTAACTTGTTTATTTGACTTCAATTTCTTATAAACCTCATAATTTTTAACATTTGTCTATTATATAAGGTTCCAATCACGGGTTTCTTACAACATCCCAACTCATTTCCACTTAAATGTTATTTTGACCCGTTAAGGGTATTTACGCATTTTTAAGGACTTTGACTCGCAAAGATCATACTTTTCGCTTTCATACGTGTCCAAAGTAATCATTTAATCTAATGGCTTGTTTCTAAACACCCTTTTAAAGTCGTTTGCCCGATATACCTATCAAGGGCATTTTTGTCAACTTCGCTCCATCCTTTACAACAAAGGACTTCATTGCACATTCAACCAACCCTATCACTTGACTACAACTCTAAACACACATACCTTGCTCGGATCAAAGCTAAGATCCGTTTAATACTTCATCCACCCAAATTGTTAGATGATAACAACGAGATCCTTTCGCTATTCAATCTGTGAATTCATTATACTTGACAAAACCATTCATTAGTCGATAATGCCAAATGGTGACATCTCCACCATTTGACCTGTTAGTTCCAAATGTCCAATTTACCCTTTTTAAAGATCAACTCTAATTTCTTATCATACCCACATATTCCGACCCGTATCAAATACTTGTCGGAACGTCATACTTCACATATTTACTTACCATGTTCGCAATCAATACAACGAATAGATATTCTACAAAAGGGGTGTAAGCTTACTTATCTCTCATCCAAGTATGCTTCCCGTGCACATAAGTCCCGTTTGACCCGCTTCTTTGCCAAGCTTCTATGTCGCTTATCAAGCATCAACTATCATATATCATTCTTAAGATAGTTAGCTTGTTCATCATTCATCACACGAATCTTGTTTCAGAAATTATCATTCAAACTCAAAACATACTAATCTATCAAATCCTAACCGAAATCCTTTAAACATATACACATGTATGTGATTTCAAACATCATTAACAATAACATATCATCATATTATACAAAACCCACTTCATAACTACATTGGTAATCACTTACTAATGATCTAAGCTCAACTATCTCTAATTTCATCATACCCTTGGTGTGTGTACAAACTTCTAAACATAAGGTACAACTAATTCATGCACAATCTCCTAATTTCATACATAATTCATCAAATCCTCCTACTAATTAACATATGTCATTCACACATAAACATTCAAACATTTCATCGTCATATTTCTTTCAATTCTTCTAACAACAATTCATCATACCCACAAAATACATCAATCTTTCAACAAGAATTGGACATAGGTGGTGATTCAAGGCATCATCATCACCATAACTAATGGGTTTCACCTCTAAACATCAAATTAACACAAACCATACATAACCTATGTTCTATATGATGATTCTAGCACCTACTCATGCTCAATTTCACTTAATTTCATGGATTAGAACATAACTCACTTTACACATGATCACCAATCCTAGATTTAAGACATACCTTACGATCCCCTTGTGAAGGTGATCATTAATCTATGTTTCTTCTTGAATTTGAGCTACAATTAACCCTTCAATTTGGTGATTTTCATGGTTAGGGTTTGTGAGCTTCCATGGAGCTCCTGGCTCTTCTCGAACACACCATCGTGTGTGTGTATGAGTGTATTTTTTTTTTATAAATTCAACTTCCATTTATCCCATTTTAGTCCCTCAAGTTTGACACTCATTATAATTGCCACAACTCTCATCCTTTAGTTGTTTCTACCATACTCATAACTAGGTTAAATAACCTAGTCATTTATTTCTTGATGTACCATATCATAACATTTAACGAATATAAGTATTCGGGTTTTGGGGTGTTACAGTACCGTGGGTGGTAATTGATATGACTTGGAAACAAATATAATTGCGAGACCGCTCTCAATACTGTACAATGGTTTTTATTAAACTTGATTAAACTGGGATTCACTCACCAGTATTTCCCACTGACAAATTGTTTTTAAACGCGTTTCAGGTAACAAAATGTGAAAGCCAAATAGAAGCCAGCTGAACAGCACTGAAGGCTTGGAAAAGTGGCAATAAAGTTATCTAAACAAAATAGATGTTTTTATTAAATAAAATAGGGTTTATCCCTATGAAAATGTGTGTACTTGAAACTTGGGATTTTTCCCATATGTTTAATATATTAAAAGCGTGGTATTTTACTCTGATAAAATATTTCCTAACTATGGTCCTGATGTAAATTCCGCTGCCAAAATTGAATAAACACACGATACCACCAAAACTGGCTCGCGGCCGCCCGTTCCCGGGAGATAGGGATCGGGGGTTGCGACAAAAGCTGACCATTTTCTCGATTTAACGTGGCAAGCCCGGACAACTTTTCTCCAAAGACTGTCTTCTTCCACCCGAAATCTCCAGATCCATTTCGCAAGGAGAGCGTCATTAACCAAGTTAAGCTTACGGATTCCAAGACCCCCTAATTTTTTTGGGCGAGTGACTTTGTCCCAAGCAACCCAATGTAATTTCCTCACGTCCTCTGAGCCACCCCAAAGGAAATTCCTCATAAGAGACTCCAATTTTTCAATCACTTTAGATGGCGCTTTAAAGATTGAAAGATAAAAGATTGGAATACTCTCCAAAACCGCTTTGACAAGAACCAACCGACCACCGGTAGATAGAGATTGAGCCTTCCAAGAAGCAAGACGATTTTTAAAGATCATAACAATGGGGTCCCAATTATTCACCCGGTTCATATTCGCACCTAAAGGGATACCCAGGTACTTAAAAGGTAAAACCCCTTTTCTACACCCCACAACCGACGCCATATTGACAATATCAAACTCTTCAACTCCCACACCAAAGAGGTTAGATTTATGAATGTTGATTTTCAAGCCAGAGCAAGCATAGAACACCCTCAGGATCCTAGCCACCGTGAAGATATTATCCTCCTCCCACTCTCCCACAATTACCGCATCATCAGCATATAAAAGGTGCGATACCATTGGGACCCCATTAGGTAGATTAAGCCCTTAAAGTCTCCCCAAAAGGCACGCTTTATGAACAATACACGAGAAAGCTTCCATAACTATAAGGAAGAGAAAAGGAGAAAGCGGGTCACCTTGGCGTAAACCTTTATGACACTGAAACTCAAACGTAGGCGAACCGTTGACCAAGACAAAAGACCTAGCAGAGCCAAGCACCCCTTTCACCCATTTGCACCATAGAGGAGTGAAGCCCATCTGATTCATCATCCCAAGCAAGAATTCCCAGTTGACATTGTCATACGCTTTTTCGAAATCGATCTTAAAGATGAAAGCTTTTTTACCCGTTTTTTTATGCCAAGACCTGATCTCACTTAGGAATGAGGATTAAAGGGCTGCCCAAAATAAATCTGTCTTTCACAAAAGTCGATTGTGACACAGACACCACACCACCAATAACCTTTTTCAAACGGTTCGTAAGGATCTTGGAAATAACTTTACTTATCACCCCAATAAGGTTAATAGGACGATAATCTTTTAAACTGATCGGGTCTTTGATTTTCGGCACTAGCGTAATAAACGACGTACTACATCCCCTCTCTATAGAGCCCGAGTCGTAAAAGTGATCCATAAGCGCTTTATCCGCCCCACATTCGAAGACAACTTCCTTAATCTCCTTTTCCGAAAACCGTTCTGATAACGAGTTGGCATCCGCCACCGAGAGCCTATTGGCAACAGGGCAACACAGACTCGGTCTCGAACTAATTTTCTCCATAAAATGGTTCTTAAAAAAGCCAAAAATCTCATTTTATCAACTTTGGCTTATCCACCCAGACACCATCAATCAACAGCCCCGGAATACCATTCTTTCTTTTCCTGTTATTAATCAGCCTGTGGAAAAAAGCAGTATTATCGTCCCCCTCAATCGCCCAACGACACCGGGATTTTTGTTTCATATACAAGGCAAGAAGACGATCACGCTCACAAATATTATTAAGGCATTCACTCTTGATCCATCTCTTCCTCCGAAGGGTCCCTTTCTTCTGCCAAACCATCCAAATTAATATGAATTCACTAGTTATTACTCATATTCAAAATAAACATTAAATGGGTCAAACCAAACACAACACGACTTTGAGTTCAACACAAAATAAATATATCGGCTAGATTAGGGTTAAAGAATTTTAATCCGTTAACCAGACATGAGTGACACCCCTAACGATAACGATTGGTCATGGTGGCGAGAATGAAAATTCATTAGTTGAATTTGTTCACATCTGAACTTTTAATAAAAATCATTCCAATTCTATTCGTCTCTTCGATCCAAAAGCAAATTTGTTATCACTTAAATTCAGATCAAACTTCTTGTAAGTTCCACAAACCAAACCAATAAATATAGAATTCAAAATTTCATCAAACTCCAACAAACCAAAGGCCTCATAATTTTTTGGTATGTTTTTAGGATATACAAAAAATTCTACACTTCATAAAATATACCATCATAATTTTTTTTCCACAAAACTGTATCACCTTTGCTAAAGAGAAACATCAAATAATATGAGAAAACAATGAATCAAATTCAATAGAAGTAAACTTTCCATGTTGTAAACAATATGTTGATCGCGAATCGAACTTAGTTACACCATATCTATACGCGAGGAGTTACATGTAATAATTCCTGTTCCGTTACAGTTAGATATAAA
Source organism: Helianthus tuberosus (assembly GCA_030545235.1). NCBI lineage: Eukaryota > Viridiplantae > Streptophyta > Magnoliopsida > Asterales > Asteraceae > Helianthus > Helianthus tuberosus. Next base: position 22,422,074 of record CM060381.1, on the reverse strand, counting down.
CCAATCTCCATCGTTACAATGTAGCTCACCACATGACAGAAAGAGTAAGCATTATGGGCAAGGCTCAAAAACCCAACGCCTATCGCATTACGTTGTTTGATGCCTGGCATGTTCAGGTATCAGCCGTTGAAGTAGTTCAGGAGATGCGTGAGCAATTTCTGTAAAAGAATTATATTATTTTTAATAACTTAATTAATAGAAATCAAAGATTTCGAGATACCGAAAGATGGTCGTACCTTGTGGTGTGAAGTTAAACAGGGGAGGGAGGGGTTTGCCATTTGGCAAAGTTGTCGTTGGGTCTCTTAAGTCATCAAAGAATGGATGGGTGCACGCCTCCAACTGCAGATAAAATGTCCAAAACTAAGCACATTTGTTTATTGTGGAAATAGAACTCTGTTTTCAGAACCGGACCGGCCCGGCAGGTCGCACTGGGAACCGTCTATATAACCGATCTCGTTGACGGTTCGCTTTTACGGCTTTGGGCTTCATATTATGTTTATTTAAAGCTTCATATTTTGTCAACATTACAAAAAACCACACCAAAATATAAACTAGTATAGTAGTATGATGTTCTTTTTTAGTAAAATGCCATTTTCGTCCGTGAGGTTTGGCCAGTTTTGCAACTTTCGTCCAAAAGTTTGTTTTTCCGCATCTAGATCCAAAAGGTTTGAAATCTTGCCATTTTCATTTGGCTCTGTTAACTCCGTCCATTTTTCTCCGTTAAGTTAGGAGTGTTTCCGTCTTTTTGGCTAACTTTAAGGGCAATTTGGTCTTTTTCACTTTATATATAAAGACCGAATACCCCTGAAAAAGACCGAATTGCCCTTTAAGTTAACAAAAAGACGGAAATACCCCTTACTTAAGGAAAAAAAATGGATGGAGTTAACAAACTGGATGAAAATGGCAAGATTTTAAGCTTTTGGATGCAAAAAAAAAAAAAAAACAAACCTATGGACGGATAAGGTCTGTTATGAAAACATCGAGTAAAAAGTTATATTCACTTACAGCAGTGCAGCGCAGCTTTGGAGAGTACTGTAGCAGGCGCGATACAAGATCGGTTGCTTCAGGTGGCATGTTCTTTTTAAATATCTGGAAACATGATCCAATAGCAAATTTATTGATTCATTTTAAAAACATTTTTAAGTACAAAACCCCAAATATTATTAAAAGCATGCATGACTACAAACAAACCTTATGCCATGGATGAGCCTTGATCTGTGGGAACTTGAACTCTGTGTAATGAGGATTCATGCACTTGATTTCTTCCCGTGTTGGTGTTCCCAAAATCTAAAAGAGAAAAAAGATGACCGTTAGAATGAGTTTCAGATTCATAACTCTGTGAAAAGTGGCGACAACAAGATAATCAACTAATCTTGTGTACCTTAATTATCTCTACAAGTTGATCTACACCACTTTCACCAGGGAAAAGAGGCTGTGCACATAATGAACATGGAAATTTAATCATAGTTATCATAGCACGAATCATACAAAAACAAAAATGTTGATCAGTACATACTTGTCCAAGAAGTAGTTCAGCCAAAACACAACCGGCAGACCACATGTCAATTGCATTGGTGTATTCTGTTGCTCCAAAGATCAATTCAGGAGCCCGGTAATATCTAGAACAAATATATGAAATATTTGGCTCCCCAGGCACCTGCAGTTGCAGAATAAGATGTCAATACCTTGACATCATCATAGATGCAATCAGAAATCCAAGAGTAAATTAACTTACCAGCATCTTTGCACTCCCAAAATCACATAGTTTTAGCTGATGAGTTTGTGGATTAACCTGCATGCAACAAGGTGGTTTACATATTCAATAAATCACCTTCAAGATCAAAGCAATTAAGTGAGTTTTCCTTTTCCACATGCTATAAATCATACCAATAGATTCTGTGGCTTGATATCACGATGGCATACACCAATGACGTTGTGAATGTAATTAAGCCCACGGCATATCTGAACAAAAAAGGAATATGACAATATATGATAAATGATATATCAACATGCGATTGTATAATCAAGAAAGTATTAAAAAAGTAGCAAGAACATTACCTGATATGCATACAACTGTACATATAGGGTAGGCATGTTTTGGTTCATCTTAACATGGTGCCTTGACATCCTATAGACAGTTTCGGGTACATATTCCAATACAACGTTTAGGTACACTTCATTTTTGTCGGTTGTTGAATAGAAACAGTTTTTCAACGGAACAACGTTTGGATGGTCCAGTAAACGCAGTATCTGAAGTTCTCTGTTCTTGTATCTTTTGTCTTGTAAAACCTTCTTTATAGCAACAGATTCACCTGTTTCAAGGCATTTGGCCTGAAAAAATAAACCAAAATAGTAACTCCATATGCCCACTTGTCCACATCATCAAGCAGAAAGAAGCTATATGTTTAAACCGATGACAATGACATTGCAACTACCTGAAAGACGACACCAAATGAACCGGTACCAGCAACACGCTCTGCCATGTATGAGAAAGTCTGCCACAATGTATCTTACATGTCAGCGTTTTAATTATTTGAAAAATTTAGTAGTTAAGCTAGAATAAACATTCATGGTACAAACAACAAAAGAAGGTTACCTGTTTTGGTTTTCCATTTTGACCACCGATTGAAGTCACGATAATTTGACCTGCTTCCGTACCGCTACCATTTACAAGAGTTGCCTCAAAATCCTGCTTACAAATAACCACACATAAGTAGCCAAACATTTATGGTATGTGTAACGAAGTTAACAATCAGTATATCATGACTAAAATCTCGTGATATCAAATGAAACTATTACCTTGTCATCAGATTTTTCTTTTATTTTCAACCCGTACAATTCTTTGGGTAGATTGTCAAAGTCAGATTTTCCAAGTTTAGCAGAAGCATTGGATCTGCTTGCTGTCAACTTTGGCGCTCTAGCGCTCCCAGGCTGACTACCAGATTCTTTTTTTCCCCTCTTATTGAATGAATCTCCACCCTACAAAGCCAACAAGTTCAACTACATGTTATACATATTTCCTAATTTTAATCTTTCACATTTAATTATTGTAAATTGTAAAAGTTCAGCTCGAACCATGGGTTCTTGTGAATAGGATTATAAATAATTATGTATGAACTCCATAAAAGAAAACATGTGAATCACGCAATCATATGTTCAATGATTTTGATATGCTCATAAACAAATGATATTGATGTTGATGCTTATTAAAGTACGATTTATTATTATTGTCACATTGATAGCCAGAGAGATCAAACTACAGCTCAAACAAACTAGATAAAACACAATAAACAAATAAGATATTCCACGAGAATTATTTGAATAAGAATTATCACTAATGGATCACAAAACAACAGAAGCAAATATATCTAAAAAATATCTAGCTTCCACCAAACAAAGAAGAACCATCATGACACAAACCGCGTCATCTTTAAACAATTAGCATCAGATCAACCAAATATATTCATCACCTTATCAAATACTTTCACAAAAACTGTTTGAATATAACCAAATGAACAGATCATAAAACGCAACGCGCATAATGATTTTGAAAAAATATATAGCTTCCATCAATAAAAAAACAGAGAATATATAAATATGACACACATCATCAATTAAAAACCACAGGAACGAGCATAATTCTAGTTTCCAGTGAATAAAAACCAACACATACACACAAAATTCCGAAGAAAACAAAAGCGTTTACAGAACGAACAACTATAAGGAACATAACATGCAATTGAAATCAAATCATCACAAAACTTCCTATATCGGAAATGGATGTACGGCCGTATGAATGTGAATATATCATTACGAATATAAAATAAACGTTTACAAACTGAACAATTAAAACAAACACAACATGCAATTGAAATCAAATCATCACAAAACTTACGGTATCGGAAACGTATTATGTACGTATGGCCGGATGAATGTGATTAAAAAACAACACATTACACATACACACAAAATCATCAAATCATAAGCGTTTACAAATTGAACATTTAAAACGAGCACATCATGCAATTGAAATCAAATCATCATAAAATTTACAGTATCGGAAACGTATTATGTACGTACGGCCGGATGAATGTGATTAAAAAACAACACATACACACAAAATCATCAAATCATAAGCGTTTACAGATTGAGCATTTAAAACGGGCACATCATGCAATTGAAATCAAATCATCACAAAATTTACGGTATCGGAAACGTATTATGTACGTACGGCCGGATGAATGTGATTATAAAACAACACATACACACACAAAATTACGAAGAACACATAAGCGTTTACAGATTGAACGATTAAAACGAACACAACATGCAATTGACATCAGATTATGAGAAAACTTACAGTATCGGAAACGGATGTACGGCCAGAGGCGATACTCTTCAACCGACGCATAACATTCATCGTGTATGATCAAATCGTAACCCTAACTCCTCGTCTCTGTAGATCTCACAACACTTTTCAACAATTCTTCAACAAAACAAACTAAAAATCAACAAATGGAGGAGAAACTGCGAGCACAACACGCAATCCTCCTCCACCGTTCTCTTCTTCTTGTCTCTAAAACGATTGCTCGATCTTCTCTCTCTAAAAACAACCTGTTTCTCTCTCTATATCTCTCTTTAAAACTCCCTCTTTCTCTCTCTAAAGCTGAATTTCTGGTCAAAGGTCAAGCCTGAAAAAGCACAATCATTCATTATTTGCCTCATTTTTAATACCAGTCAAACTTTTGTTCTCAGCCGTTAGATCTGTTCTTGGTTGTTTAATCTACAGCTGTAAATGCACGCAGCTCGAACGCTACACTACAAGCTTTCTAGCTGGAATTACCAAAATACCCTTACTAAAGTACTCTTTGAAAATAGAAATTTTGTTAAGTTAAAACTCTGTACAGATTTTAATGCGTGTTGTACAAATAGGTGTTTGATGTTTGTTTGGATTTAAAGAAATGTTTTCTGGAAACTGGATGCTACAATTCTGTCCACACAATCTTTTTTCGTTGGCAGTTAGAAAAGTTGTTAAAGAACCCTGTATAAAGTCATTATTGTAATAAGAACCTTATACTATGGGTTTATTTCATTTATAGACTCTTAGAATTTTTAACACTCTCTTAAAGCTGGGTGGGCTAACATGCTAGATCAAGTAGGAGTAAATTGTCAAAATCGTCCATGTGATTTGGGTATCTTTGTCAGTTTCATTTAAAATAATTTTTTATGTCATATTACCCTTCACTTTTGAGACTTTTTGTCATTTTCATCCAAACGTCTAGCTTTTTTTATTTTTTGCCAAAATCGTCATTGAGTTTTGGGACTTTTGTCATTTTAATTCAAATGTCTGATAGAAAAAACAAAGCAGATTAGATGTTTGGATGAAAATGACAAAAAGTCTCAAAAATGAATGACAATATGGTACAGAAAAAAGTTGTTTTGTATGAAACTGACAAACATGCCTAAACCTCATGGACGATTTTGGCAATTTATTCTTAGGTGCTATTTGTTTTTGTAGACATAAATTGTCTGCAAGCTGATTTAATCTGTTTTTATGTCTGCAACTGAAGATGTGGTCTGAAGATCTGCAAGCTGAAAATATAAGACTGTTTGTTTTTATAAGTTGATACCGGTCTGAAGCGCATCAAACAATGACGAAACATTCACATTCCGCTTCGATCCAGCGGAGGAGAAGAGGGAGGTCGGAGAAGGAGCTGGTCACCGGAGGAGGAGGGGGGAGGTCGCCGGAGAAGGAGGTAGGTCGCCAGATGAGGAGGGAGGTCGGAGGACGTAGGTTGCCGGAGGAGGTAGGTCGCCGGAAGAGAAGAGGGAGGTCGCCGGAGGAGGAGGTAGGTCGCCGGAGGAGAAGAGGGAGGTCGGAGAAGGAGGAGGAGCGGCGGATGGAGGGGCTGATGTTTGAGGGAGGAGAAAAGGGAGATGTGAAGATGTTTTAAGAAGGGGGTCCATAGCTTATTTTTTAAGATGAAAAAAACTGAGTTCAGATCTGTTTAAACAAAAAAAACAAACAGTCTTCAGGGGTAACGTCTGCGCGCCTGCAGACATCAGCCCCCTTGAAGATGTTTGAAGAAAAAACAAACACCCCCTTAAATTAGAGTTTATCCTTTGATTTTTTTTTTTTTTTTTTTTTTTTTTTTTGGGCTTCTTTTTCGTTTTGGAATTAGTGGGGACCGGAATATAACTATTACTTTAGCATTAAAGTTCGTCTTTGATTTCTTAATACCTCGTATACTCGTATTCCTACAACTTACATGCACCAACTAATAGTTAGTTTCATAGCGCCTTGCTATGTGTCGTTGTTCTTGATTGATGAATAAAGGTTTCATTGTTGTTGTTAAAAAAAATTATTAGTTAGTTTTACACTCGTTTGGTAACCGAATCCTTTGATGTCACAATGACATGAGTGGTTTTATACCAGTAGATATTCAAAATCAACAAACATGTTCACCCAAATTGATAACATTCAAGCAATCCCACCTTCACAAATCACACAACCCCACGACCAACCATAACTTCATGCGATTGGGCCTTATTTTCATGTGATTGGGCCTTTAATTTCGGCTGTTGGGTATTTAATATTTGATTGGGCTTTAGCATCAACATATAAACTAATTTTCAGGGCCTTTTATCAATATATGCAATATGTCGATAAAACACTTTCGGGGCCCTTTCAATTTTGGGCCTCGGTAGATGGCCCGGCTTGGCCGGCCCAATATGCGGCCCTGCTCGTCCATATGGATTTTCAGATGTTGCTATCACTGTTCTTCATGATAACTATTGCTATCAAACATTATGGACAAGATGATATCTTGTGTCCTTTCATTGCATGTAGCTTTTTTCTTTGTCAATTAAATGATCAATTTTTTGACTTTTGCAGCCTTGCATTCAAGTTTGCCTATAGAACGCGGTAAACTTCAATGTTGATAGTGTGAGAGTTGCAAAACTCTTAGGCGGAGGTCTCTTATGCACACAAAAAGCTTTAGTCCGCATTAGACATGTTTTTATACTTAAAAACTATTTGTGATCCATCTAATATTCTAATGCATTTTTTATTTACCATATACTATAATTGGATTTTAGGCTATAATCAAGTTCTTCGGCTTCTGCAGAACTAGAACTCACTAACCGGTATGTTATCTTTACTTTTAATGTTCTTAAAGACTAGACTATGCTTACTTTGTTTAAATGTATCTGAATTAAAGATTTTGATACGCAAAGAAAACCCATTAGGTGTGTATTAGACTTGATAACACATCTACCCATATTAAATACTTAATTTTTGACCCATAATAAAATATATAAAACATAAATTTGTAGCCCAACATATTAAAATGACAAAGATTATTAAACCAATATCTTTGCTATAATCTCATATTAAAACATAAATTGGTTTCACTTGTGTGCTCAAAACGTACGACCTAGGAAACATTTGATGCCATTCTCAACATCATTCCTTTCTATCTATTGGAAGAGTTTTTTTTTTTTTTTTTTTTGCAAATTTTATGAAGTAAAACACAATACTTGATCTGAAGATTTATTTTTTTCGTTTCTTTATGCTTTAGAGTTTAGACATTATTTTATACCACTATATTAATTAAAATCAAACCAAAACAACAAGTGGGTATATTTACATAACTAACATATTTAAATATCTAGTTTGAAAATATATGCACTTAATTGGTGGTTCAAATGCACCATCAACTTTGCACATTTACAACTAAACAAACTTAAGTGGTATTTGAATAATTATTGGATAGGCATAAATGCCATTTGTGGCCTATAGTGCTTTTTGATGACTCACCTCCACATTGGCAAGAACATATTCTTGCACTTTTGCACAGATGGCAACTTCTCATTGGCCCTCATTTGTTTAATTAAGATAAAACCTAAACTACAATTAATTATTTTCATTGAACATCATCTGAATATATCTATTATATATAATAAATGAAAGTTATTTGGGCCACGTGTCAACACCAGAGAGCCCCTAAATGCCCTTTTTCCCGCCCAACAGTGCCACTGCTCTTTTCCTTATATAATCTCTCTTCTCATTTCTAATCTTTGTTTACAAACCTTGGGTTCTTTCTCTCTCTATATTCAGGCGATTCAAATTCAAATTTCACAAACCCTGCAAATTATTGAGATAATTCTTTCCATCCAAACCTTAATCTTCTTCAGACGCCACCATAAAATCTTCTTTTGTTCATCGATTACTTCATCAAAAGGTTTGTTCTTTTTTTTAGTTGAAATACTTTCATGATTTCCTCTTATTTACACTAATCCTAATTTCTACTCGTAATCTTATCATATGGTTCCAGGGTTGTTGTCATCAGAGTTGAAATCCGCTTAGCTGCGGATAAGAGAACTGCCATAAGCTGGTATGTTTGAATATGTTTTGAAATTAGCGTTTTTTTCTAGATGGTGATGATATGAGTATAACATCTGTTGATTATTGATGTTTGAGTATGTTCAGCCATTATTCTTTCTGAAATTAGAGTTTCATTGGTATTATCTGTTTGTAACAGCAGTGGTTCAGCATCTACAGTGGATTCAACATCAGGTGTTTGCTATTATTGTTTGATGTTGTTTGCTATTATTGACTGATGTTGTTTGCTATTGTTGTTTGATGTTGTTTGCTATTGTTGTTTGCAGTTGAAGATATCTTAATTAAGGTAATAATTGTATTACATCCTGTTGAAAATTAGAATTGATAAATTTAGGGAAAGTGAGGTTGAAAGTTAATAACCCAACAGTGGAGCATTTCATTCTACAGGTTCCATAAATTAAGGGTATTCTCATATAATGATGATGATTGTTCCACGGTTGTTTCCAGTATTATTGTTCCAACATCGTTTAAAGTATGTGTTTTTTGCTACTCTGATTTTCAATTTTGAGTTTTTTTTATTTTGAAGTGATATACTCTAATTCTCGGTTTATATTTCAGTCTAATCACAGTTGTTTGAAATTCATACAATCTGCTGCGGGTTATTATAGGTTTGTATTCGAAGAAGCATAAAGTTTAATTAAACACAAAGAAAGATTATTAAATTTATAGTTTACTTGCTTATGTCTAAATGATGATGATGATTATAATTCACTTGTGCAGAAGATGATGATGGAGAACCCACAGTAGTTCCTACTAAACGCAAGAAAGGATCTGCTATTGTTGTAAGATAAGATTTTATGTTACTAGAGAGTCTAGAGTAATGGTGTTTCCTACCTTTTTTGTATTAAAAGAAGCATAAAGTTTGTTTTAAAGGAGCTCTTTATGAACAAAGACTGATGAGGCCTATCCGCTGTTGAAGACAAGGTCCTGTTAAAGACAACCACTTTATGTACCTAGAGTTTGATTAATCAAAGGAAAACGACTGTTTAGTATCAGCAGTGGTTCAGCATCTACAACGGATTCAAATTTAGTATTTAATTATCAGTGGTTCTTGTGTAACTTTAGTATTTCATTATGAGTTTGTTTCATGTTGTAAGAATCAGTGAATTCTCAGATAATAAATTGCTTTGCCGGATTAGATTATGTGTTAAATTATAGTTCTTTAAGTGATTGTTTCGTTTTCTTGAATTCTATGTAATTTTGTAAAGAAGTACAATAACAAACAGTGGCTTTAACATCTGTTTGCAATTTGGTCAATAGTTAATGGAAACCCCTGTTAGGTTGAACAGTAGATGTTATTAACTTAAACATCTGTTCAGGAAAACGACTGTTTGCACTTTATGTACCTAGAGTTTGATTAATCAAAGGAAAACGACTGTTTAGTATCAGCAGTGGTTCAGCATCTACAACGGATTCAAATTTAGTATTTAATTATCAGTGGTTCTTGTGTAACTTTAGTATTTCATTATGAGTTTGTTTCATGTTGTAAGAATCAGTGAATTCTCAGATAATAGATTGCTTTGCCGGATTAGATTATGTGTTAAATTATAGTTCTTTAAGTGATTGTTTCGTTTTCTTGAATTCTATGTAATTTTGTAAAGAAGTACAATAACAAACAGTGGCTTTAACATCTGTTTGCAATTTGGTCAATAGTTAATGGAAACCCCTGTTAGGTTGAACAGTAGATGTTATTAACTTAAACATCTGTTCAGGAAAACCACTGTTTGCACTTTATGTACCTAGAGTTTGATTAATCAAAGGAAAACGACTGTTTAGTATCAGCAGTGGTTCAGCATCTACAACGGATTCAAATTTAGTATTTAATTATCAGTGGTTCTTATGTAACTTTAGTATTTCATTATGAGTTTGTTTCATGTTGTAAGAATCAGTGAATTCTCAGATAATAGATTGCTTTGCCGGATTAGATTATGTGTTAAATTATAGTTCTTTAAGTGATTGTTTCGTTTTCTTGAATTCTATGTAATTTTGTAAAGAAGTACAATAACAAACAGTGGTTTTAACATCATGACAATGACAATTGCTTTCAAATCATCATCAGTAATTACTGATAATATCAGTAATTACATGCAAAATGTGAATTTCAAACTCACGGTTTAAAAATTAGAAAAGTCATCATGACAATGACAGTTGCTTTCAAATCATCATCAGTAATTACTGATAATATCAGTAATTACAGAAAAGTCATAATGACAATTGACGTTCTTTATCTACTGATAGGAAAAAATAGCCACTGGTCACTTTTTTATTCTTGACATCCATTGATATTTACCATCGATGGTGTTAATTAGTGATATATTGAAATTATCAAATAAAAACTAGAATTAAAATGAAATTACCATTTTACCTAATCGTTACATTGCAATGAGATAAGAGTTCCTCCAATATTGTTTTCCTGATGAAATTTAATGTTAAATTAAAAAAAATAAAAAAATACTTGATGGGTATTTGTTGCAAATCAAATCACTAATTAATGGTAATTTCTTCAGCTTTGGACTTTTAAAATATGCAAAATATGAATTTCAAATTAAATTTATGCAAGATGGTAATTTAGAATTGACGTTCTCTCTTTTTTTTTCCCTACTGGGCATATGATTAGTAATATTTATTTACTTTAATAAGGAGGGATATAAAGATATACTCTGCTTACCTTTCAGTTCCCAATAAACATCATCACAATTGCGGTCAAATCACATCAGTAATTACTAATAATATCAGTAATTTTGAAATTCAAAATTCAAACAATATATATTTTTATCCTTAATGTTAAATTAAAAAATAAAAAAAATACTTTTTGACTATTTGTTGCAAATCTAATCAATAATAATTAATTGTAATTTCTTGAGCTTTGGACTTTTAAAATATGCAAAACTAGAATTTCAAACTGACGGTTATTATCTCTCAGTAATTTTGAAATTTTGAAATAAAAAATATGTAAAAGGTAATTTAAAATTGACGTTCTCTTTTTTTTTTCCTACTTTGCATATTTCAGTTCCCAAAAAACATCATTACAATTGCTTTCAAATCAAATCAGTAATTACTAATTAATATTAGTAATTTTGAAATTCAAATTTCAAACCATATATATTTTTATTATATTCTATAAATAAGATACAATTATCTGGTTTCACTCTCAAATTTTTATTATATCGCTCGCTCATATATGTGACCGTATCTTTCTCTCTCAAATGCATCTTTCTTGTGATTTAGCAGCTAATTTCCCATTACACTTCTTTGTTCGAATGTTTGTTGATAATGTTTACATGTTATCGTTCCTGTATCATTGTTCCAACATCGTTGTTTCAATGTAAATTCGCATCCCACATCAACCTTTCAACATCGATGCTGCAATATAATTGTTGCAACATCGTGAAAAGTTGCATGTGTTACCTTTTTTGATGGCAGAGATGCAACTTTAAAGTTACATGTGCCATTTTTTTTTTATTTCCGTTAATTCCAAAGTCACGTTTTCTTGCTCCAGGAAGTTTTTCTTCATTTAAAGAAAGTATACATTCGTCCAAAGACACGTTTGAGTTTTAGATTTGTTTCTTATTCTTATTTGTGTTGTCAGTAATATGGAGTGTGGTGATAGAGACGTGCAGTTTATGGCGATGCTGAAGGACATACATCAAGAGGTTCAGTAATAGATGTAGTGGAAACTAAAGTTTATTAGTTCTTGCTGTTATTCTTAGATTTGAACTTGAATATTGTTCAGTATGTCATGTAATTGTTGGACTTTTAGTTTTAAGGTCCTCTGAATAAATGGTTAAATATAATTTTATGAATCTTTGTTGTGTTTTATTTTTACTTATTATTTTTTGTTTCAGTAATATTTAGATTATGTTGATGTTGAATTGTGTCTTAAGATCTGTTTGGTAAGTCAACAGAGGATTAATAGTGTCAAGGATTTGTTTAATGGTCCAACTTTGAAAGGGTGGTGTGGTTATAACAGCTGATCATGCTAAGGACTGTTATAATTAATTCCTGCTCCATATAAAGACTGATGGGCTTATTGTCTCATGAGGGCTATGCACTGTTGAAGGCAAAGTCCTGTTAAAGACTAGCACTTATGGTGTAGTTATAACAGCTTCTACAGCGGATTCAACTTTAGTATTTATGTATCAGTTTTTCTTATGTAACAGTGTTTAGGACAAACATTGGTTCTCTATACTTTATCTCTCGAGACAAACCTATACAAACTCAAAGATTAACCATTGCCCAACAACAAAAGTGGTTCATCATCAACAGTAGATATTCTATCTTTGTTTTTGTTAACAGTATTTATATGTCCAAACTATTAATATTATATCTCTGTTTATGTTAACAGTATTTATTTAATTTCAAACATCTGTTTATGTTCAAACAGATGTTTCAGGTCGAATATTTATTTAATTTCAAAATTTTGTTTATGTCCAGATTAGATGTTTAACAGTATTTAATTTAAAACATTGTTTTAATGAAAAAATGGCAAGTTAAATTACAAAATAAAAAATATTCTTGATGACTATTTGTTGCAAATTAAATCAATATCTATCCACTGTTAGATAAAAAACAACTACTGCTCACATTTTGGAGGTTGACATCCACTGAATAAAAGTGAAGTACACTTGGATGATTATTAAGCTCCCCATTTTGATTGTTTGGGTATAGTATTCTTCAAATTGGTCTTTTCTTGCAAACAGTTTTTAATGTCAAACATTTGTTTAAGCTCAAACATGTGATTGTTAAATGTTATCCACTGCTGAAGGTCATCCTCTGTTTCTTCATAAACAACTGTTGATCACTGACTGACCAAACATCTGTGTTACATTTTGTTGGGTATCCACTGATAGTTAAAAAATAGTCACTGCTCCCCTTTTATTGTTGACATGCACTGAAATTTACAATCATTGGTTTTTTTAAAAATCATCCACTGCTCACGTTTTTATTCTTGATGTGGTTAATTAATTATAGAATGATATTATTAACTGAATACTAGAATTACAATGATAGGTTAACTATATTATCTAATCGTTACATTCCAAAGAGATAAGAGTTCCTCGAATATTGTTTTGGTGATAAAAATTAAAGTTAAAATAAAAAATAAAATAAACTGTTGTATAAAATCAGTGTTTTAACACACTGATGGCTATCCACTGCTAGCAAAAACTTACTCACTGTTCTCATTTGTGACTGTTGCAAACCACTGTTATTGTTCCATCAGTGGTTTTCTACCAACTGTCCTCCATTATCATCAGAGGTTGGCACGTGGACAGTACATAGCGGTAAGATCTATTAGTAACCGATGCCACGTCAGTATTCACTATTTCACCAAAAAAATAAATAAAAAAACCCTGATCAAAACCCCCAAACAGTGTTTTTACTGTCGAATCGAATTCTAAATTCTTTTCTAAAAGCAGTTATCATCCATTTCTCTCAAAATCACTCATCCTCTTCATCGTCTTCTTCCTTTCGCAATCATAATCAAATCACGATGTCTCTCCCACGCAAATCCACACATAACTACTTAGGTCTACTTGATAAACCCAGTCACACCAAAACCTTCAATTCCATCATTGATGTTCTGTCTTCTTCAAAGTACAGAACTTTGTTGACTTGTGATGCTCCGATCTACATGGATACCCAGCAAGAATTCTGGAAAAATGCTAAGTTGGAAACTAAGGATAAAAAGCCCTTAGCCATCAATTCTTCTATAAAGGACGTTCCAGTCACAATAACACCTCAAACCATTTCGGAAGTTTTTGAACTCGATGATCTTAAAGGTAAAACATATTTCCCTAAAGAAGAGTATCAAACGTTTTTCATTGGTTATGAAGAGGAAATCAAAAAAGACACTTTAGAAAAAGGCAGTTTTCCTCCTGCCACAAGGTTTTTGTTTCATACCCTACTGATGTGTGTCTCAAACAAGACCACTGCTTTCAATGAAATCCCATTGAAGATTCAATATCTAGGTTATGCTATATTACATGGTGAAAATTTTAACTATTCCCAGGTAATCTTCAATTATCTTGTTAGAAATGTTAATAAAAAGGCGTTTTTGCTCTTTCCAACGTTTTTAAGTTACTATTTTAAAAAGAAATTTTCAGAAGATAATGCCCATGTGCTTATCCAGGGTAATCCTTTTTCAATTAAGAGCCTCACTACTGAAACCTTTACAAGGATGTCAAAACTTTCCAAAACACAAGCAGAGGTTCTTGAGCAGACTTCAGCAGCTACCACTGCTCCTCAGGCACCTGCTGTTGTGCCCACTGCTCAAGGTGATGATAGCAATAAAACAACTGCTGTTAAACCCCCAACTAAAACCACCAAAAGACCAAAACAGAAAAAATCACAAAAGCCCCCCAAACCCAAAACAAATGTAACTCTGGAAGATGTAATCCCATAGCAACTACCAGTGACAGCACAAAAGTCACCAATAACCACTGCTGCTACTACGTCACAGCAGTTGGAAGAAAGATCTCAACCTGAGCCTCAAACTCCTCCTGCTTCTTCTAAAAAAGAGCAGGTTGTAATAACAGGGACACCAAATTATGATGCTCTGGAATCACTTGATTCCATCATCCACAGCCCACTGCCCGGGGCAAATTCGCTTTCTACATCTATCCTCACTTCTCAAATCCCCCCAGAAACAAAACTATTGTTGGATGCAGTTGATTTAGCCCGGACACAAACCAGTTCTTCTCAAACACCTGTTAATGAGGATATACCTCAACAAGTGATTGGGTCTGGTGTCTCAATCATTGCTAACCCACCAACAACTGAGGAGGTTACACTGCAGGAAATACAAGTACTTCCTGTCAGTAGTTCAATTGGAGCAGCAACTACAGGTGTTGGATCCACTTATCTACACCTGGCCAGTTGTTTCATCAATAAGACTCCTCTGAAGGCAATTTCCTCTCCAGCAACTGTGATATCCGCTGCTGTCTTTGTTCCAACCCCTGGTTCTATTAAAAGGATCCCAATTGCTGAGGAAAGAAGTCCCCAGTACCAAGAAAAAGGGGCATCTGTGGATGACTTTTGGGAAACTTTCCCTAAGTCAACTGCTGATACAACCACTGCCAGTGGGAAATCAGATGATCCCATTAACTTGGGTGATGGTTTAATGTACAACGAATTGAGGGAGAGGGTTAAGAAATTGGAAACTTCTGTTGCAGATATTAAGTCAATGCTCCAACAGTTGTTACAAGCCCAAAAGGCAACACCCACTGCAGCACCAGATACAACATCTGCTCCTACTCCCATTGAGCTTTGGAGTTTATTTTAACCTGTGCTTCACCAACAAAGGGCATATTCTGATCATCAACATGAAATACAGATTTAAAAGATCAGAAATATGATGGAAGCTAGGTTTATGGATACACAAGCAGACATAAAGGCATTGAAGGCCCACTCACTGAAAACCACTGGTTCTGCTCCTCCTACTATCATCTTTGTGGACAACCCACCACCAGCTGATGCCAAAAAGTGGGAGAAAATGAAGCAGCTAAAGAAAAAGGGATATGAAGATGGTTTGTACATTGCACCAGACAAATCCACTATGCTTGCAGAGATACCTAAGCCAGATGGTACTAAAAAGGTTGATGTAACCACAAATGCCATTTCTGATGCAAAAGGAACGGTAAAAAGGGATATGGAGGCAAAGGATAAAGCAAGGTGGGAACAAGAGAAAAGAGTTTGTATGGAGAAGGATGAGCAGGGTGTTTCTGAGGCCAAGAATGAAGAAAATCCCGAGCCTAAAAGAAAACAGCCCACTAGAAAAGTGAAGGAACCCAAATCCACACCTCCCAAAAGCTCCACACATCAAACCTCAAAACGAGCAGATGTTAAAACATCTGTTGTATCGACAGCTGTAGATACTTCAGTTGTTTCAACATATGTTACACCAACAATTTGCACCACTTCAACACAAATTCAATCCACTGCCTTACCACAAATCCCATTACCATAAAAAAAACATCCTCATTACTACCAACACCACCTGCCAAAAAGGAAAATACTTCAGGTGACACATCATCTGTTGTAATGGTAACAGTGGTTGAAGCACCAGTTGTTTCAACAACTGTTAGTCAACCATCTACCACTCAAATCACTACCACTCAACGCACCAAAACACCACCAACCTCTCCAAAACATAAAAGGAGAAGGATAATTCTGAATGTTGATCCTTCAACACCGCAAACATCCACCCAACCATTGTCCCTTGTTACCATTCCCAATGCTGTCCCATTCTCTTCAGCACAAGTTTCAAATTCAAACACTGCCATTCTTCCTGCAGGAGTCCTGTATCCATTAGAACTGGAAGCAATTAGAGAGGAGATCATATCCTTCTACTCTGAAGATGACCCTGCTAAAAGGAACTTGCCATCTGTTCAAGGATATCCAAGGCCTAATAACATTAATGAATACTTGAAGTTAAAGGCTGAACAAGCAGAGGATATCTCCAAAGGAAATACACAAGCAAAATCTGACAGAGAGATTCAAACATTTTACCAACATTTGCTAACCCAAGTGAAAATTTTGGAGCAGTTTTCAAAAGATCTCTGTCAAAATTTATCAGAAAGAGCTGATGAAACTTTGAGGAAAGATTATATTGACTATATCATGACTTACAAAACATACAAGGGAGAAAAGTACAAGTACAAAGAATGGACCATCAGTGAGCTAGAAAGTGAAACAGCCAGAATTCAAGATATGATAAAAAAGAAGGTGATGCAGACTCCTCCTATCTGGGCAAAGTTTAAGAAAAATGTACCAGATAGGTCTCTGCAGCTGAAGAGAATGAAAGAAGAGTTAATAACAGCTAATTTTGGGTCAAAGAACCAAGTGTCAAGGTGGAAAGAGGATAAAGTGTTTTTCTCTTACAAAAAGCTGGAAGAATTAAGAAAGAAAGATCCTAATGTTCCCCAAAAGCCTGTTTACCCTGAAGTAGTGGTTCCAGCTATGCCAAAAAAGCTACAAATCAGGAGATCCTAATACAGATTCGTTGGAATTTGAATTACAATTCAAAGGGCAAGTCAGGGAATTTTTAATGAGGCAATAAAGATTCACAATGGAAATGTGATATTTGGGTTTGTGTTTTACAGTTTATAGCAGAGTTAAGATTACTAGGTGTGGTAATGTTTGCGGTTATATAAGAAATTTTATGTATTTGTGAATTTGGTAAGTAACTGAATTGACTTTGAAAGTCAAAGGTGAAAGAAACATGGTTGACTTCACTATTGGCATTGTTTGTTAATCCTGTTTTGTAGTAAAAATACCCTTTGAGCTTTTTTTTGAGCTGTTTAATTTGTTATCCTTTTAGTGAATTTTCTTTTTCAGTTGACCCGTCTAATATAAAACACATGATTAAATCATATGGTCAAATTGTTAAGGGTCTTGATGATTTAAGTTGCTAATTGTGTGCCGTCTATTAGCTAATTATTTGTAATTTATGTTAACAGTGTTTATATTTTAACAGATGTTGACCAAAAGTCGAACAGATGTTGGCGAATAGTGAAACAGATGTTGACCTCAAGCAGATGTTTGGTTTGTGGCCAAATATCTCTTTATGAGCAAACATCTGTTTAACTTCAAACATTTGTTTAAGGCCAAACATATCTTTATTGGCAAATTTTGTTTATGGCCAAACATCTGTTTAAATCCAAACATCTGTTTAAGTCCAAACAACTGATATAGAACGCCAAACATTTGTTTAAGCCCCAACATCTGTTTAGGTCTAAACAGATGTTTAAATATCTGTTCAAAACACTGTTCAATCTAACATGGGTTTCCATGCATCTGTTGACTAAAAGTCAAACAGATTTTCAAACCACTGATTGACTTATCCAAATTTCTGTTGAATACTAAATGAGATGTTGACCAAAACTCAAACAGCGGTTGACCAAAAGTCAAACAGATGTTGACGAAAAAATGGGATTATCCGACCCGGTTACATGGGATATTTAACATTTTAAAGATCCTCAGAAAATCTCGGTTCATTTCTCTCTCCACGTTTCTTTCTACACTTTCTCCAACAAAATCTGTCATCTTCTTCGATTTCTTCCGATCTTCATCAATATCATCTTGTATAATAATAAAGGTATTGTTAAATAATCTGATTTGTTTTGTATTTTTTTATGTTTATTCTTTTAGTTATGAATTCTTTGGACGATTATGGTTCTTGCTATTTAAATGAAGAAGTTGTAGTCGACGGTAGTGTATTCGTGTATGTCCCTGTTTTTTTTTTCAATCCATTGTTGGTTATGATTGCGTTTATTGTTGCAGCTTATACTTGAACAATTTTTGATAGTCCTAATTTTTTTGAATATCCGATTAATATGTAGTTATTATGCATGTTATGATAGACATATATGTTTTTAAAAAAAATGATCTGCATTTCCTGTATCTACCATTTGTGTTATCTATTGTTGATTTTATTGGATTTCACTTTGCTCATGTATTTATCTTATTCTGATTTATGATATACCATCTGATGTATTCTCATGTGTATTTAAAAAAGTTGAATTTATTTTTATTAGTACTTGGTATACTGTTTTTAAGTTTTTCTTTTGAATAGACACAAGTCACTATCCTGTTTTTCTATACAATTTATACAGCTGTTGATCGTTCTTGTATATTTGTGATACTTAATCGGAAAAGTAGGTTTTAAGTTTTAATTATATGATTTGATGTAAAAATATATATATATATATCGATATGATAAGAAATTACATGTATTCTCACCTTTTTGATGTTGTCCATTGTTATTTTGATATATATTAGTTTTATCATATTTTATTTAGATGTATTGCATACCTTAATGCATTGTATTCATTTGTTTCTTAATGTTATTGATTTTGATTATATATGATTGTTACTGTTACAGTTTTATGTGAGAATGATTTATGGATTTCCGTGTTACCTTCAAAGCAGTAAAAGGAAATGTTTGGTTAGTAGTTTTATCCGATCTTAGTTTAACACTTAATTTTAATTTTTTGGTATGATAATTAGCAATAAAAGTGTTTCTTTTATTTATGCTTAGATTTTGCCAAAGCAGTATCAAAATTGGATTCAACAGTTTAATTATCCAATTGGAAATACAAATATCCGAACCACAGCTGGAAATGTTTTTAAAGTCAAGATCTATCCCCTAAGCAATGGCAGATATTATTTTTATAATGGTTGGTGTCAATTGGTAGACAGTTTAAAAATACATTCAGATTCATGGTTGATATTTCATTATGAAGAAGCTTTACAAAGTTTCAGAATATTGTATTTTTATCAAGACATTGCTCTTTCTCCTTGTGAAGAGTTTTACTACAAACCATCTGGTAACGAAGATTTTGTGGTATGTAACTTCGAATATTATTCATCATGTAATTTTATTGGAGATACAATTGTTTATTTGTTGTGTTTTATTTTTTTACTTATTTTTCTGATATATTTTTACTAATGTACTATATAATGTGTTTTATTCTGATTGTAGAGTATTAATCGTTCTTTTGTTCATCACAAGATGTTAAACACTATTCCTTCATATCCGGTCGTTATTAAAGGATCTGAAAACAAGAACTGGTCTGTAGGGGTGGAAGATATCAACAATGAACTTTACATAATTACCGGATGGAAGGAGATAAAGAATGACTTGTCATTAACTGCTGATCATCTCATTGTCTTTGAGATGATAGATCTTCAGACTTTTCATATCACGGTTTTCAATTGTGCTACCTGTGATTTAGTGCTTCCACCTGAGGTTTGTGCTGTTGTTAAACAAAAGGTGATAGAAGAGATTGTGTTGAGTTCAGATAGTGAAGCTGTACAGGACGTCGTTGATGTCAATAATAGTGGTATGGTTGTTGGGAATGAAGATGATCAGATCGTACCTCTTTCTTTCCGTGTGGGCGGTCATTTTGTAAGTTTGTGATGATGAGTTTACTAATATATAATACTTTAGTCAGATTTTAAAGATGTGTTAATTCTTTGTTTATTGAATTGTTCGTTGTTTGTTATAGCACCTTTTTAAAAAACAGGCTGAAGATCTTGGACTGAATCGTAAGATGGGTTTGAAGATTGTGGACGTGGCAGGTGATGTTTGGAATATTCAAGCTGCTATAGGTTCATCTCGAGGTCAACCAAGATATTATCTGCAAGGAATGAGAAAGTTTGTGAGAGATAAAGGCATGGTTTCAGGTCAAGCATTTACACTTAACTTTGTGAAAGGTAAAAAGTTTTTTATGTTCGGATGAATGTTTGTGGTTTGAAGAAGGCAAATGCAGAAGCATACATTGAACTAAATTTTCGGGTTGTAGTTGTTTGCTTTTCGAAATTGATACTAGACTTGTTTGTTTAGTTTTGAAGTTGTGATTCTAAAACTATATATGTACATGTAAATTATTAGCTCCATGTCTAACGGAAACAATGTGGAGTTGTGAACTAAAAACAATATACTCCGTTTTACTTTTGGTCAACATCTAATTGACTTTTGGTCGTATTAATAACAGTATAAGATGGTTGATGTAATGCGGTCGTATTAATAACCAATGGTAATTAATTAATCTAAATAACTTTCCCGAGCCCGGGAAGCAATCCCGGGTAAAAACCTAGTATATATATAAAAAAGAGATTAAACCGGCCCAAATAAATAACAAAATATGTCAACACAAATTTCGTACTGAAAATCTGTAAACATTCTTAGAGAGGTGTTTAGAGATCAGTTATTAATGTTTTAATAAGTTAAATCATGATTTAAGCCATACATATAACTTCTTTAGTATAGGGTGTGGTCATGACACTCATGACTAGGGGTGCAAACGAGCCGAGCCCGAGTCTTACCTTAATCGAGCTAGGCTCGTTACAACTTTCTAAAGCTCGAGCTCGGCTCGATTCGAGCCTTGGATTTTGGGCTCGAGCTCGGCTCGATAGTAAAACTTAAAACTCGAGCTCGGCTCGAAAGCTCGATCTAAACATCTATGGCGGGAGTTAAAACAAGCTAAAGCTCGACTAGAGCTCGTTTTTGGCTGTTAATGAGCCAAGGCTCGGCTCGAGCTCGACTCGATAATTTGAGAACTCAATTAAAAAAGAACATTTAGATCATTTAGAAAGTAATACATAGTTTAAACCCAAAAGTATACTAAGCTCGATAAGGTTCGTCGAGCCTAAACGAGCTACACATACATAGCTCGAGCTCGGGCTCGATATCTAATCGATCCTAATTTTAAGCTCGGGCTCAGGATCGAGCTCAGGATCGAGCTCGATAAGGCTCGGCTCGTTCAAGCTTATTATCAAGCCGATCGCAAGTAGCTCGCGAGCTGCTCGGCGCGTTTGCACCCTTACTCATGACTACCATGACCCTCCACATCAGTGCCATGTCACCCACCCTAATCCACAAACCAAAACTGCTATCCTAAGGGTGTAGTCATGACCCAAACCATTATCCCCTTATTTATTTTAATTTATCTTTGTCTAAAGAAAAAGAAAATGATTACTTGAAAAATGGAAAGGAGGACCATGGTTGTCATGGTTTAATCCATGCAAACCATGGTGGATTAGGAAAGGGAGTGGTATAGCCTTTCAATAATGTGTTCCTATGTGAAGAATCATATTCCAACCATAACCCCCACACCCTTTAGCCTTAAATTAAAAATATACTACTTTGGAAATAAAACCAAACTAAATCAAACAACTATTACAATTTAATTTCACGAGTTGAGCTTATCGACTATTTAAAACATGCAACTTTTAATAGAAGTTAGTTTGATCCGGAACTTTTAAGACTGTGAAGTACTATAACATATTAAGTGATATAGTACTACTGATTTTTATAGGGAAAAAACAACCTCATGTAAAAAAAATACATAAATAAGGGGAAAACTACTAGGAATACCAAATACGTAACACTTCAACATATTATGGATTTTGTTCTCTTACTAGTGAACAACCAGGTCTCAAGTACAAAAAATAAAATACACAAATAAGGAGAAAACTACTAGGAATACCGAATATGTGGGTGTTTGGGATTCCTTTTGAAAAGTCCTTTTAGCTCCAAAAGTTCTTTTGAGAATGAGAAGAATCCCAAACACCATGATAAGTGATTTTGAAAACAAAAGGAATCCCAAACATCACGAAAGAAGCTCTTTTGAAGCTTAATTATGTCTTCAAAAAGGAGAAGTAATAATTTCTTACTTATTGCTTTTGAAAAAGAACTTTTGAGAAGAAGTTGAAAAAGAATCCCAAACATACCGTATGTAACACTTTTGTTCTCTTACTAGTGAACAACCAGGTCATATTTCATAGCTAACAGTAACCAATCATAAATTAAGCAGTTCTACCAGTTTAGAGAAAAGCCTTCAATTTAAAAAAAAGTAAAAAAAAAAAAACAAGTAAAACCGAACTTATGATCGGTCCTTCCACCCGTTAACCTTTTATACAGTATTTTACAACGATTTCGCAAATTAGTTAATCCAACCATATATTTTTATAGCTAGTTTAGAAAACAAATCTATATCAAACGTTATTATTATAAATGGCTCTCACTATACTCACATCTCTACATCTTATTCTCACATTCTTTTTCACTATATCTCTCTCTCTATATATGTATGTACAAAGAGAGATAGATGAGAGGGATGTGTGAATTAGGGCTGTTCACGAGCCGAGCCAAACCGAGCGGACCTTTGCTCGTGCTTGGCTCGTTTACAAACCGAACCGAGCGGAGCGACTCGTTTAAAACCGAGCCACAAATCAAGCAAGCATTTTCCGAGCAGTAAATATTTCGAGTGAGCGGCGAGTGAAGTTTGAGCGATTTGGACAACCGTGTCGCCCGATTTAAATTTGCTGAGAGAGATAATGACAATGTAGGGTCTCAAGTTTTTATGCCTTAATAAACACGCACATTTCATGGCATAATATTTTTCTTATGAATAACAATGATGTGGCAGACGAGGCGATGATCATATTGCACGAACAATGACGCTGAGAGCAAGAGACGGTTGACTTAGGGTAACGGCATGAAACATTGAGGCGATGAGCAAACTGTCGTTTATCTGTTTAGGGTTTAACATTTAGATTTGATATTAATTTTTTTATTGGCGTGATCGGGTTAGTATATATAGATATAGTTCTAAATTTGTATATAGTTGACCAAAATTCAACATAGTATGTATAAAACTATAAATTTAATTTATATTTGAGTATATATGTATGTGTGTATAAATATAGGTGTGTGTAGATATGTATAATTTATATTTGTGTATATACATGATTATATATGTATGTGTATATGTGTATATATATACTAACTAAAAACAATAAATGAGAGGGATGTGTGAAACTGTGAAATACTAAAAAGAGTAAACTGCAATTTTACCCCCTAAGGTTAGGGCTCATTGGCACCCTTACCCCCCCTAAGGAAATAATTGCAATTTTACCCCCCATTGTTCACTGTTATGTTGCAATTCTACCCCCGGCTTCAATTTTGTTGACTGGTCTGTTGACTTGGGGGTGAAATGACTATTTTACCCTTTTATTTTACCCCCCAATGTTTGCTGTTATGTCGCATGTTTACCCCCTGGAATCAAATATGTTGGCTGATCTGTTAACTTGGGGTAAATTACTAAAATACCCTTTCTTATAACCCCCTATAATTTGTGTTTAGAAGCAAAATTACCCTCTGGAACTTCCAAAACCTTTCGCATCACCATCCATATTCAATTCAACCACCCATATAAACCCCCTGGCATCAAATATGTTGACTGATTCATTTCAAATTCATTTAAAGGTTGTAACAGAATTCTTACTTTGAACCAACCAAAGCATTTGGAATGCAAAGATTGAATTCATGGTTGGAATGCAAGGTTGTAACAATTTAAAACTGGCATGTTATATCACAGCTTAAAAGCATTTTGGAATGCAAATGCATCAAAACTATTGCTAAATCAGTTGATGTGTTCTATGACCAACATTAACAGCAGAGCAACTTAACAGCAATGCTTCTAAGTTAACAGCAACAACTTAACATTAACAGCAGAGCAACCAAATATACAGTCAATGCTTCTGATATGCAACATTAACCCACATTAACAGTCAATGTGTTCTATGATCAAACATAACTTGTTCTATGATCAAACATAACCTGTTCTTTAACAGTCAATCTGTTCTGTTCTATGATCAAACCAAATAGCAGCAACTTAACAGTCAATCTGTTCTGTTCTATGATCAATAACCAAACAACAGCAACTTAACAGTCAAATATAACCCACATAACCTGTTCTATGATCAAGCATACTAAAATATAACCTGTACAATCAAGCATACCAAAAGATCCTAATATATAACCCACATTAACGGTCAACTACACTACATATTAACCCAAAACATCCTAATATATTAGAGTTTTACACAACCATTTCCTACTGCGGAGGAAACTGGAAGTGCAGGAAAGGGCGGCCCCGCATTTTCACCACCACTGAGACCACAATCGACCGGACTGACCACCGAATCCTCATGTCCACTGCAAACACATAAAGATGGATGTTTCAATAACCCCCTGTTTTTAACTTGTTCACACAGATCGGTTTATACCTGACAGCAGAGACCAAAAGGAGGATCGGTTGTTGTCGCCGGAAACCATGTGCATCGGCGGAGGTGTGGCCGCCATTGTGGTCGCCGGAGGTGGAGGTGGAAGGATGGGGTTCTCTCCACTCATTGTTAGTTGGAAGCCGGTGGTGGAGGTGGAAGCCGGTGGTGGAGTTGGAAACAGGTGGTGGAGGTGGAAGCCGGTGGTGTCGCAATAAGCCGGTGGTGGATGTGGAAGGATGGATGGTGGTGGATGGATCGCCGGTGGTGGATGGATCGCCGGAGGTGGATGGATGGAAGAAGGAGTGGATGGAAGAAGCTTAGGGGGTAAGATTGTGAGATTATGTTTAGTTTAAGGGTTATTATAATATATAAGGTACTTATTAACGTGAAATTACCTATTTGCCCTTTGACTCTCCCATGCTTTTATTGACCAGTCAACCAAATTGAAGCCGGGGGGTAGAATTGCAACATAACAGTGAACAGTGGGGGTAAAATTGCAATTATTTCCTTAGGGGGGTAAGGATGCCAATAAGCCCTAACCTCAGGGGGTAAAATTACAGTTTACTCTACTAAAAATTATTATTTTCGTCATGCTTTAGCTTTTTATTTCCCTGTCAACTCATCTTTATAGGTTTGGTCCGAAATTAATGGGAGTTTTTTCCCATATTAGTGTTGGTGGAAAAAATATTTACCAAAATAGTGTTGTTAAAAAAGTATTTACCAAAATGGTGTTTTTAAAGATTT
Source organism: Helianthus tuberosus (assembly GCA_030545235.1). Classification (NCBI taxonomy): domain Eukaryota; kingdom Viridiplantae; phylum Streptophyta; class Magnoliopsida; order Asterales; family Asteraceae; genus Helianthus; species Helianthus tuberosus. The sequence continues at coordinate 22,396,354 of CM060381.1, read as the reverse complement.
ATTTGTTTCTCACTCCTAACCTTATTAGATAATGCAATTCATTAGTAATTATTAGTTTAATCCTAGCATTAGGTCTCTCACATAACTTATTTTTAATTTAAGAATCTTACTAAAAATGATTTTTTTTTATTTTTTTTTTAAACTTACTTAAAACATATTTTAAAGATCTAAAAATCTATATTTAATACAAAAACTACTACGTGTGATTCTAAAAACTCTAGTTATACCCTTATAATTATGTATTTAATTAAAAAATGAAAATTACTCGAATCTAGATATATTCATCATTAAAATTCCTTTCGTTTATGATTTTTATATATATAACACAGAGGTGGTTTTTATTCTCTAATACAAAAGCTTTTCTTTATTGTTATTTTTTTCTATACATAACAGAGGTGGTTTTTATTCCCACATACAAAAGCTTTTCTTTATTATTATTTTTTGTATGTGAATTTATCTACATCTACAACCGGTAATATTTAAAAATTTGAATGGTGTTTTGAGTAAAATCTTTCGTAAGAATAACCGACATTAAATTATGTATTTCGTGTGTGAACAAATGAATGAGTTGGTAGGTTCGAATCTAATCCTTACCTCACTAGTTAATACATGTTATAAAGAAAAAATAATTCTTAAAAAACAAATTTAAGAAGGCATAAGTGAGATTGTTTACATGTTTTTTATTACATTATGTTTTAGATCAATATAACATGATATCAAATAATTATAAGGTCCACTGTGAAAGTGACGAACATATTTTTAACTAATGCATTTAGTTATAAAAAAAAAACATAAGCTAAAGGAATTCTATTGGTCGTATATAGATTTGAGTGAATTTTAAGTTTTTAGATTTAGTATATTTTCATTTTTTATTAACTGGTTAACTATGAGGGTGTAGATAAATTTAATCAATTCACACGATGTGGTTTTTTTATTTACTACAGAGATTTAGAATTTTAAAACAAGTTTTTCTGTAGGTTTTAATTAATAAATAGTTTTTTAAGATTCTTGCAAAAAAAATAAGTTATGTGAGAGACCCAATAATAGGATTAAATTAATAATTATTTAATGAATTGGATTAACAAATGAGGTTAGGAGTGAGAAACAAATAAATCTTTAAAAACACTATTTTGGTAAATATTTTTCCAACAACACTATGTTGGTAAATATTTTTTCCACCAACACTAATATGGGAAAAAACTCAATTAATGGATAACAAAGAAATTAGGTGAAACAATTCCTGTTATACATTGAGTAAAAGACTAAAAGCGTCAAAAAGCACAGAAAGTAAAGTGAGTTCTATAATTAGACAACTTTAAAAATAAAGTAAACTATTAAAAACTAATTATGTTGGATTATGTTTCATACACTGATAACAATTTGGATAAAATGCCCACTCATAATTAAGTCTACTTTTTTCCAGAACAAAATCTAAATTTTGGATTGATTGAACTGTTTTAAATGTATCTTCTTTTAATCCACCAATACGTTTTTGAATTAAAATATTGCATAAATCATATGGTTTGTTTGTTTTCTAAATAATCAATCAATACAGCTGTAAAATAATATAATCATACCAAAATTGGTCCAATTTAGATATTTTGGGTATTGAAATACACAGCCTTGTCAAAAGAGCGCGTGGAAAACTTTTTCTTCACTTCATTAAATTGCAATAGCAACCTTCAACTATTTAAGTAGAATTTTGAACCGTAGCGGCGTTGTGGTGGTGTCGAAACTTAAAATAACTCGAATTTGTACCATTAAATGTTGGACCTGACTCGTTTTCGAACAAAGTTTACGCCAAAACGTAGACGGACATATTTGACCTGACTAATTATTGAGAAAAAATATGTCAAAACGTAAACCAACTTGGACTTATACCGAAACGTAGTTAAAAAAGCACGTAAGAAAACAATATTATTTTAAGTTAAAAAATGGTACCGCGCGTTGCGTCGACGTTGAAACGTGAAGTAACTCGAACTTTTACTTGTTTGTGAAATTGTATTATATTTAACCCGACTCGTTTTCAAACAAAATTTATAACAAAACATAGATGAAGATAAAACATAAATAAAGTGACAATGTTTAAAGTTAAGGGCTAAGGGATTAAGATACGCAAAAGAACAAAAAAACCAAAAAAAAAGGAAAAGACATGGAAGGAAAAAAAACTGAAACCGTACCATCTCAACTCTAAGATTATTACCAAAACGAATTAGTTTAGTCAGATCGACGACCATGAATATTCTTACGTCAAGAATTTTATCACTAATTTATTATTAAACCATATAACTAATCGTACCTAACTACCGATATTTGCACTTATTTGAATGTTACAAGTTACAACACTAATTTAAAATTATAAAATCAGTTTCCTCGTAAGCGAATGACCTATAGCTCAAATGGTAGGAGGGCTTGAGTTATTCTTTGAAGACTCAAGTTTAATTCTCATTTGGTGCAAAAAAGGAGTGACCGAGTGAGACACTGGTGGACACTGTCACTGATAGGAGATTTATGGAAATCTGAGTTCGATTCTTGAGCCAAACGGGTTTTACCGGTAATTAACCGTCGTGTCTACGGACAGGTGGATTACCGGGTTTTCCCCAGAATTGGTAGTGGACCACTCGGGTTACTTTCGGAGTACTCCGTTTGTTTAGTGAGTGTTCCGATAGTGCTCGAGATTGATTTATTGTAAGGTTAAAAAAAAGTTTCCTCGCAAGAAACATACTTAAATTAAAAAATACCCTCATTTTTGAATAACGAACAAACTGTCAAAACCCGAAATTGAATAACGAACAAACTCAAGGACTCAAAAGTTGAAAAAGTCAAGATTAGCGCGTGCACCTCATTCACTCTCCCTCCTCCTTGAAACCGCGTGTACCATCATAATACATTAACATTCTAAATAATATCCACGTCAGCATTTTCATATAACCAGATAAATCATCATCTTCCCTCATCCTCACATATGATACCAATTCCACATTTTCTCAAAATCTCCACCTAACAACTACCATCAACCACCGTAACAACCACCATATAACCACCACTATGGGTGCGAATTCATCACTACTGAGTCAAGACAGTTCAGACGGGTCAACTCATCCAGCAAAGCTAAAACTCGGTGACATACCGGAATCATGTGTTGCACTCGTCTTATTGTACTTAGATCCACCGGATATTTGCAAATTAGCGAGATTAAATCGAGCGTTTAGAGCTGCTTCATCTGCTGATTTCATCTGGGACTCTAAATTACCCCCAAATTACCATCATTTAATCGATGAACACTTAACAAACACTAGTACCAATTTGGGGAAACACGAAATCTACGCCCGGTTGACCCGACCCGTTAGATTTGACTCCGGAAACAAGGTTTGATTTGACCCTTTTCGGTTTGTTTAGATCAAGTTTGACAAACGTGTTTTGTTTTGTTTTGTCCACCAAGTGTTTGATGAAATGTCTGAATTGGGTTGCCAACCAAGTGTTCGATGAAATGTCAAGGTGAAGGTTATGACTAATTTGGGGGATTTGTTTTGCAGGAATTTTGGTTGGATAAGAGGACTGGAGGGTTATGTTTGTCAATTTCTTCTAAGGCGTTTAACATCACCGGAATCGATGATCGGAGATACTGGAATTTTATTCCAACCGATGAATCAAGGTGAATTTCGCTATTCGAAAAGGCTAGCGGCACAGCTTGTTGCTTCATTTATTAGTTTGCATTTGAGAAATGAATATTATTATTGTTTCTAAGTTCTAACTCTTGTTTTGACTATTGACCAGATTTCATACAATTGCATACCTTCAACAAATTTGGTGGCTGGAGGTGGAAGGAGACGTCGATTTTCGGTTTCCACCGGGGACGTATTCCTTGTTGTTCAAGCTCCGGCTGGGAAAGTATACAAAGAGACCCGGCCGGTGGGTTTCGAACAACGAGGGTGTTCATGGTTGGGACATAAAACCGGTTCAGTTTCAGCTCACTGCATCGGATGGTCAACACGCTGTTTCGAAGTGTTTCTTGGAGAACATGGGGTGCTGGGAGTACCACCATGTGGGTGATTTTGTTGTTGATGACGAGAACGCGTCCACGAAGATTAAGTTTTCTTTGACGCAAATCGATTGCACGCACACAAAAGGTGGCCTTTCGGTTGATTCGGTTCTTATATGTCCTAGTAACTTGGTTAAAGACTTTAGAGCTTTATTATAGAGACCATGATGTAAATAATCAATGATGTATGTTTCATGTTGTAAAACATAGACCATGATGTAAATAATCAATGATGTATGTTTCATGTTGTAAAACATTACAACAACAACAACAACCATACCCAGTATATCCCACAAATAGCAGACTATTGGTAGGGTCTGGGGGAGGTGGGATGTAGGCAAACCTTTCCTCTATTCAAGAATAGAGAGGCTGCTTCCTGAGAGACCCCCGGCTCCAAAACAACCAACAGACAGATAGACGAGAAACGGGTAAATAAATCACGTAGCAATAGGCAGATAAGTCATCAGTAAGCAACATATATGCAAATATACAAGAAAATCACGTAGCAATAGGCAGATAAGTCATCAGTAAGCAACATATATGCAAATATACAAGAAAATCATCATATGTTGGTCTACCTAAATCGTAAACGAAATCTAAACCCCCCCCCCCTCCGCACAGATAGGACACGTCTATACCCTCACATACTAGTCCTTAACCTTAATCCTACGTCTCCACGAACTCCTATCATGAACCATGTCCTCAGAGAGGTGCAATTCTAACAAATCTTGTCTAAGTCTTTCATCCCAAGTCAACTTGGGCCTGCCTCTACTCCTCTTTCCTTCCACTGTCATGGTTTCCACTGCTCTAACTGGTTCTGTCAACTGCCTCCTCTTCACATGCCCAAACCATCTCAACCTCCCCTCTTTTATCTTGTCCGATATACTAGCTACTCCTAACCAATCCCTAAAAACCACACTTCCAATTCGGTCTAACATCGTGTGGCCACACATCCACCTAAACATCCTCATCTCCGCTACCTCCATCTTGCGCACTTGTGTTTTCTTGATGGCCCAACAATCTGTCCCGTATAACATAGCCGGTCTAACTGCTACCCTATAAAATTTTCCCTTTAATTTTGTTGGGAACCTCCTGTCACACAAAATCCCAGTGGCTGCTCTCCACCTACACCAGCCAACTTGGATGCGGTGAGATACGTCACTATCTATCTCCCCGTCCCCTTGCACAAACGATCCTAAGTACTTGAACTTAGTCGTTTGTGGGACCTCTTGACCCTCAATGGTAACCTGAGTGTCCTCGTTGCCACCTGCACCGCTGAAATTACAATAAAGGTATTCAGTCTTAGACCGACTAATCCTTAAACCATTGCCTTCTAAGGCTGCTCTCCATTCCTCTAACCTGGCATTTAGGGCTTGTCTAGTTTCAGCCACTAACACTATATCATCCGCAAAAAGCATGCACCACGGAACTGTCCCTTGAATGGACTTGGACAGCTCATCCAAGATAACCGCAAAAAGAAACGGACTCAACGCGGACCCCTGGTGGAGTCCTACTTCCACGGGGAAGGACTCCGTATCTCCTACAGGCGCACGAACCCTAGTCACAGTCCTATCATACATATCCCTAATTAAGTCTATATATTTCCCAGGAACTCCCCTACCCTCCAAGCTTTCCCAAATCAGTCTACGTGGCACACTGTCATATGCCTTTTCAAGGTCAATGAAAACCATATAAATTTTTGACAATTAAGTTTTTGAGCGAACGATGTACAAGAACATTAATAGTATAATCTAAGTGCACAATTTTAACTACCAGCATGATTTATAAGGAAGTGAGTTGTACACAGGATGTTGAAACGTTAAAAGCGGACACGACATATATTATTGCAACTGTTGGCACATAAAAAATCATACACAAACAACGTATGTGAAGGAAATATATCTTAATAATCATATTAACGCTATCGAAATCTAGGTTGTGCGGCAACCACCATCCCACCATCATCTGCTTCAAGGTGTTTTCAACTTGGGTGCCGATGGAAGCAACTGCAAAACCCAAATCAATGTCATTGTAACTAATCCATAACTTGCAGTAGATAATCGTTGACGTTATTAATATGTGAACAGGGTTATGAATGTACCTGATAACATGATATGAGCGAGGTGGTGAATCCGAAGGCTCCTGTAACGCGTGGAGTGATCTTTTTAGGTGCCAGTTGAAGCAGCCCAACAGCAACCACTACATCCATCGCTGCTTTGATCAAGGCCAATGTCCTCTCGTTTGATGTTGCAAGTTTAGCACGATATTGTTCATTCTGCAATCAAAGGAGGTAAGTAACCAAATTATTATTATGAAACAAAGTGCAAACCTATTTAAAAAAGGTTGATGATCTACACAAACCTTGTGTTTATCGGCACCCTTGAGTTCCTTACTCAATTTCTTCATCGATTTTGAAAGCCTCCCAAGCTCTCCTAGCTGAATAAAACAAATAACGCGATTAATCATAAGAAAACGTGTAAATGTTGAACACACGAATCATCAGCTATGTACCTCAACTAAAGTAGAACAGATTGACGAACCCATCCAGCAGTAGAGAGATATCCTGCCAATTATTTCCGCCTTCTCTTTGTTCTAACGAAACCAACAATTTCAAGATGAACTATTAGTTGTTTTATATCATTTTGCACTTTGGATGTTAGATTATCATGAACTAATAATATCGAGATAGAAAGATCGCTCACGCACCTTGTAAATGCCTGATCTGTGGAGCCAAACAATTTGGTCAAGGAACAAGAAAGTAGACAGTAGTGCATTTTTTGACTGCAACAAAACTTTGTGATCAGAAACATTTCTAAAGAATCAAACTTATTAACTGATAAAAAACATACCTTCCCGAGTAAAACGATCGGAAGGGGTGTTCCAGGAGCGGTTGGACTGATAAGAGCATGCAAATCATTGACAAACTGCAAACACGATTCAAAAACAAAAACAGATTAAATATTTCTAATTTTCTATGTTTACTTACACAAAAATCATACCTTAAAAAGACGGAAAACTTTCCTAGCCAGGGCAGTCGACTTCTCAACGTTTTGGGCCGTGCCCGCCTCACCTTTACTCACAAACTTGGACCCGTATTGTATCGTCCTGCATATCTTGTCCCTGGCTTCAGCTTTGTTCAAATACAAAACAACTAGACCGAGTTCTCTTCTTGCAACGTCTAGTGTACTCATTTTTATTTTGTACTGTTCCTAGAAAGCAAATCATCAATGAAACAATCATTCAAACCATAGTTGTTAGCGACAAATAGCGATAAGGTACCTATATGCTACTTAGCGAATAACGATAAATAGCGATACACTAGAAAAAAATTATATTTATATTTTATCAAAATACCTTGGTATATATGCTATTTTACATGTATATGTAATAAAAACCTAAAATCCAAGCTATTTTATAGTTATATTTAATTGCTATTTATATTAAAAAAATTGTCGCTATCTATTGCTACAATCCTAATAGCTAGCCTAGACCTATACGCTACGTAACTCGCTATTAAGATCATCCGTAATGGGGCGCGATGGAGGGGTTTTTGTGAGTGATGGCGCCCCATAGCGCCAGCCACACCATAACAGGCGGTGCTATGGGGGAAGGTTTGGTTGTTCCCGTTATGCTCATAGCGGCGTGAAGATGGAGGTTTTTGAATTTTTGACCGTTTGCAACGGTCATAAAGTAAAAAAAAAAAATTCAATTAATTTTTCATCTCTCCTATAAATAACTCCATCTCTCATTTTTTTATAAAATCGAATACAACCAACATACTTTCAAACCCTCTTTCTCTCTACAAAAGGAGCGAATCGAAAAAAAATATAACCTTTGATTGTGTAATGTTTTTTTTTATATTTTATTTTACTGTAACGTTTTTTTTTTAATTATTGTAATGTTTTTTTATTTAATGAAATGGTTTTTAATTTTATAAAGTTAGAAATTAATTAAAAAAATGAAAAATAATTAATTGAGTAATGATTGTTAGGGGGCTTTATGACTATAGACTCTAGTGATATAACGCCCCATAAAGCCCCTATATGACGTGGCGCGACACGTGTCGCATAACGCCCCCAAAGAGGCTTTATGACTACACATGGCCTAACAACTATGATTCAAACAGGTCCATATCTTTAACAACTTCATAACTCTATATAATTAATAGTTTCTACACATATTATCAGATAATAATACATTAAACAAGCAATAAAAGATAAACATAACATAATTAGTAAAGAAAGCTAACAGTAATTGAAATAAACTTTAGCATAACAAGAGAACAATAATCGGATATAAATATATATGACAATGAAATTGAAAGTTGAAGAGAGTTTGTACCTGATGAAGATGGATTGCAGAAATTTTAGATATTAAAGTTTTGGGTGTTAAAAAGGAGGAACATACATGAGTGTGGGAGAGAAAAACTGAGTAGATTACGTAGAGGCGAGCTGTCTCTTACATGTAAAGCACAAAAAAAAAAAAGGAAAATTATAAATGATAATGATATTTTTTTTATTTTGTTTGAAAATGAAGAGATATGATAAGGGAATGTTTGGTCCTCTATTTTTTAAAGTGAAAATAGATTAAAATCTACTATTTTATTTTGTTTAACATGTCCTGGTAAATAGTCGACGTCTACTCATCTTTGTTTTCTACTGGTTAACACTCCGTTCGTGTTGTAAGGCGGTAAGCGGAATATTTCTTGTTGGATCAGTTCTGTTTAATCATAATAGAAACATAATAACATACCTGTTACAGCAGACAATGCAGTGGAGAATCCAGTCAGAGAAGATGACATCGAGTTCGACATAGTTGTCAGTGTGATCTGGTTCCTCCTTAGGGTGCTGACTGATGATGGTGATTATTAGAACCGAATAGGGGATTCGGTTATGGAGAAGAGGCCGATTGATGTTATGCTTATTAGGTTATGTCTAAGTGTGTAACCTTTTTAACCTCTACATAAATCTCCTTATATAAGCACTCAGGAGGAAACCTAATTAGTTAATAAGGGTAATATGGTTCATCAACAATTACCAACTAATTATTTAATAGGTTATTATATATTTTGATCTATATTATGTAAATGATTATAATGGCTACTAGATTAAATATTAAACATAATATATTTAATCTTACATTCTCCTACTTAGCCGAGTAATCATTTACTATGAGTATTAGATAAGCCTGATCAGGAGTTAACACTCATTTTAGCCTTAAACAAGTACTATAGCAGAGAAATACAACCGTTGAATCATTATGCGATTCAGGACCCCCATTAGTCATACTATAGCCTTAATTTAAAACATAATCGTTATGATCAAAATACGCATAAGCCATTTGTTTGATTTGTAACTTTATTTGTCTATATGTCATTATACCGATTGAACATATTCTAAGAGACATACAAAATCAAACTGAGGAAATTTCATTAATCATAAACATAAGCTAGTACAATATGCTTAAATAAGGTTTTTACTAAATCCCATATTCCGAACATGTTCTTCGTAAACCTTAGGAGGGAGACCTTTAGTCATCGGATCCGCAAGCATATCTTTAGTACTAATATACTCGATACAAAGATTATTTTCCTCAACTCGTTCATGTACGAACAGATATTTTGTATCAAGATATAAACCAGCTCCAGTCGAACTGTTACTGTTCGAGAAACTAACGGCAGCTGAATTATCACAATAAAGCTTCAATGGTCTAGAAATGGAATTAACGATTTTGAGTCCAGTGATCAGATTTCTAAGCAACATTCCATGACAAGTTGCGTTATAAACAGCAATGTACTCTGCCATCATTGTGGAAGTTGTGGTCAACTGTTGTTTATGACTCTTCCAAGAGATAGGGCCGCCTGCTAACATAAAGATATAGCCCGAAGTGGATTTCTTGTCATCTTTGCATTTGGCAAAGTCAGAATCAGAATAGCCCACCACTTCTAAATGATCACTTCTTCTATAAGTCAGTTTATAGTCTTTCGTCCCTTGCAGATATCGTAGTACTTTCTTAGCTGCTTTCAAGTGATCTAGGTCAGGATTAGTCTGATAACGGCCTAGCATTCCAGCAATATAAGCGATATCTCGGCGAGTATAGACTTGAGCATACATCAAGCTCCTGACCACTGACGCGTAAGGTATCTGGCTCATTTGCTCCTTCTCAACCTCTGTTGTCGGACACTGGAATGAACCAAAAACATTTCCCTTAACTACTGGAGCGACGGAGGGTTTGCACTGTTGCATGTTGTAACGTGTAAGGAAACGATCTATGTAAGCCTTTTGAGACAATCCTAAGATCCCTTTGTGTCTATCTCGGTGAATTTCGATGCCAATGACGTAAGATGCATCTCCGAGATCCTTCATGTCGAAGTTATGCGAGAGTAACCGCTTCGACTCATGCAACATGTCTAAACTATTACTTGCCAATAGAATATCATCTACGTAAAGGACAAGTATAGTAAAGTTGCTCCCACTCATCTTGAGGTAGGTGCATTGATCCACTTGATTCTTCATAAAACCTTGTTTCTTCATGACTTCATCAAACTTGAGGTACCACTGACGTGATGCTTGTTTTAACCCATAAATGGATTTCTTCAACTTACAGACTAGATGCTCCTCACCTTCAGGTTTAAAGCCTTCAGGTTGCTTCATGTAAACATCTTCGTCCAAGTCTCCGTTAAGGAAAGCGGTTTTAACGTCCATCTGATGCAACTCTAAATCAAAATGAGCTACTAGGGCCATGACGATCCTTAATGAATCTTTACGAGAGACAAGTGAAAACGTCTCTTGATAATCAATTCCCTCTTTCTGAGTGTAGCCCTTTGCAACCAATCTCGCTTTGTAGCGTTCAACGTTACCATTCGGATCCAGTTTTGTTTTGAACACCCATTTACATCCTACTGGTTTGACACCGTTGGGTAATTCTACTAAATCCCAAACATCATTTTTCTTCATGGATTAAAGCTCATCAATCATTGCTTTATTCCATTCAGAAGACTGATAACTGCTAATGGCTTCATTGTAAGAGATAGGATCATTATGCTTTCCAGGATCCATTTTAGTCAGGTAGGTTACATAATCATCCCAATTAGTAGGCCTTCTTTGCCTAGATGACCTCCTGAGTGGATTATCGGGTTCAACGTTGTCTTGGTTTTGAGCGTTTGATGTGCCTTCGTCATGAGGTATAATGGGTTCTGATTGTAGAGGTGAATTTGGAGTTGGTGCAGTAGCTTCAGGTGCAGTAGTTGCATTGGGTACAAGAGGAGTAATCGGAGTAATGGTAAGCGACGAGTCTCTCCCCCCGCATCTTGTACTTCTTGCAATTCTTCGTAAGGGTTGGTACTGCTCCCACTGACCTTGAAATCCTCTAGGAATGCAGCACGCTTGGTTTCAACAATACGGGTGACATGAGAAGGACAATAGAAATGATAACCCTTTGAGTTTTCAGGATACCCGATAAAGAAACAGGTACCTGTTTTAGGGTCAAGTTTCCTTAGGAAAGGATTGTAAAGTTTTGCTTCAGCAATGCAGCCCCATACTTTCATATATTTAAGACTCGGTTTCCTTCCTGTCCAAAGTTCATAAGGAGTTTTAGGGACAGACTTAGAAGGAACTCTATTGAGTATATGAACAGCTGCTTTTAACGCTTCAGTCCAGAGGAATAATGGTAAATTAGTGTTGGCTAACATACTGCGCACCATGTTCATAAGGGTACGATTTCTTCGTTCAGCGACACCGTTCTGCTGAGGTGTACCAGGCATGGTGTATTGGTTCACAATCCCCTGGCCCTTACAAAACTCATAAAATGGACCAGGAGCTTGACCCACATCAGTATGTCTTCCATAATATTCACCGCCTCTATCTGATCTCACAACTTTAATCTGACGATCTAATTGCTTTTCAACTTCAGCCTTATAATCTTTAAAAGTTGTAAGAGATTCAGACTTTTCCTTAATTAGATACAAGTACATGTAACGAGAATAATCATCAATAAAAGTGATAAATGAAGTATGTCCTGTTATGCCAGCGATTTGGTAGGGACCACTAATGTCAGTGTGAATGAGTTCTAATAAATTAGAGCTCCTAGTGGCACCTTTCTTATTCGCTAATGTCATCTTACCTTTAAGACATTTGACACATGTTCCAAAATCAGAGAAATCGAGAGGAGGTAAGACTTCATCCTTTACAAGACGATTTAATCATTCTCTTGAGATGTGACCTAAACGTTGATGCCACAACATGGACGAAGTCTCCAAGTCTCGTTTCTCTTTCATCTTTGTGAGTGATTCATTAATGTTATATGACAACAAAGATTTGGAAAAATTATCATCTAGTTCTAATCTATAGAGACCACCATCCAGAATACCAGTACCATAAAGAACAGAATCATAGAGGATAGAGAGTTTGCGATGACCATGGGAAACAATAAAACCGTCCATGTTTAACTTTGGTCCTGATACAAGGTTCCGAGTTACCTCAGGAACATATAAGGTATCATAAAGTTTAATACATAAACCAGTTTTCATAAATAATTGTAATGTTCCAATGGCCTTCACTTCTAATTCTCGATCATCCCCAACCTTAAGCGTTCTTTGGTTTCTTTCCAGCTTCCGGATTGTAAGGAATCCCTGAGTTGAATTGGTAACATGAACCATAGAACCAGAATCAAACCACCAAGAATTAGCAGGAACACTTAAATTATAGGACTCAAGTATCATAAAATAATCGTTACCTTTCTTAGCTAGCCACTCCTTAAAGTCAGGGCATTCCTTCTGCATATGTCCTGTCTTTTTTAATAAACTTGCAGTAGATTCTGCCTAAGGAGTTCTTAGAGCTGGAGGGTGCACTTGTATTAGGATTGGGCCTTTGGACTTTAGAAGCATCCTTCCTCTGATGAGTGTTCTTCCTTTTCTTTGAGTTGGAGGTGGTGAAGTTAGCAACATCAGTAGTGCGATCCATCATCATACGCTCTTCCTCCTGTACGCACACAGCGACCAGCTCACTCATCGTCCATTTGTCCTTCTGAGTGTTGTAATTGATCTTGAATGCTTCAAAGGACGAAGGAAGCGAAGTAATGATGAAATGAACGAGGAAACCATCACTGATTTCCATTTCCAGCCCCTTCAGCTTATTGGCCATGTCATTCATCATCATGATGTGCTCGCGAATGCCGCTCCTCCCATCATACTTAGTTGTCACCAGCTTGAGAATAAGAGTACTAGCGTGTGCTTTAGACGTCCCCTTGAACTGCGCCTCCACAGAAGCCAAGTAGGTTTTAGCATTTTCAGAATCAGGAATAGCTCCCCTGATTGCATTGCTTATGGACTGCTTCATGAACATGAGAGACATGCGGTTACACCTAGTCCACTTTTCATGAGTTAACTGCTGAGCAGCAGTACTTTGTGGAGTAAGGTCCGCTGGCTTATCCTCTCTTAGAGCATAGTCAAAGTCCAGCAATCCAAGTGTAAGCATGAGAGCATCCTTCCATGCAGCAAAGTTATCACCAGTCAAAGGTGGAATCCCGCAATTGGGCGCTGATAGTGGAAATAAGATGAGCAAGTTATGATACTAAGAAAGAAGTTCTAATGTGATCTAAGGGCACGTAATACTAAGGCAGGCATACATAATGACCATTTTACATTATGAAGCTGTGATATTGTCTATTACTAACATCAAAATAATAGACTTAGTAAAATTCTACTTAAACGAAGACAAATCAGCTTTGGCCAGAAGTGTAATCATTTAAGCATGTGTGCAAAATGATTGTAACAAATCAGCTTTGGCCAGAAATTGAGAAAGTCACTTTAGTTATGCACTTGTTAAGTATGCCATTTATGAAGGAATTAAATCAGCTTTGGCCAGATATTAAGACATTCATGTTTATGATGCACACTTAACATAACTTTCGTAATACTTGAATATTAAGTAGATGTATCAAATCAGCTTTGGCCAGAAATGATACATCAAAAGCTCATTCAAGTTAAGCCATTTTGGTTTTGTAAAACATTTTCCGATTCTGATTAATCAACTAAGTAATTACAAAACCAATTATTTAATAGCAAACCACCTGTTAGCGGGGTTCGGGGCGGAGCCCCGAGCTAAATCTTAGTTCACATTAAACAGCCTAAAATAATGAGGTTTCGAGTGAGATCTCAACTCAGTTATGAGATCTCGAGTGAGATCTCGAGTCAAGTCTCGACTCATCATTATAAGGTCTCGACTCATTAAGGTCTCGATGTCACACCCCGACCACGTAGAACATACAAAACGTGGCGGAAACATCGGGGAGTGTTGTAACAGAATTAATTGTTTCAAATCCATGGCAATTGAAGTTTCGTTTTATTGATTAAAAGTGTTAAAATGTCTTAACAAACAAAGGAATACAACATAGTTAACTAGTCTTGCATCTTTTATTGTCACTAAAGCCCAAGTCTGCCTATGTGTATCTTGATCATCTTATGCAACAGCTCCTGAAAACACATGTGAAAATAGGTACGTCAGCATAAAAATGCCTGTGAGATACATAGGTTTTGTGAAAATAGGTTTCATGACTTATGTTTGAGAAAATGTTTAGTCATGAACCTTGTAATTTGCTTTGTTTTGTAAATCATTTGAAAAACGATAAGATCAGATGATATGTATAAATAAGAGAATAATGTATGGTTAAATGAATAACCATTGTAAAATGAGTTTGTATAAGATAAGTTGCTTGTAAAAACAATGTATTGTGAAAAGTATGTTATTTGTATAAAATGTTATATGTCTCAAACTGAAATGATTCAAATAACGCTACGATATGTAATACCATACAAGTACTTATATATAGGAAGTACCAGCAACGTATCCACCATACTTGTATCATATTACACACGCCTCGTTACTTAATCACTTACTCAAACCAAACCAACAATGTAAGATGTCTATGTTTAAACCAATTGCCAAATGTGTTGAATAATATGTCAAAATGTTTATGTCAAGATGTAAATCATGTAATGTGTATATAAATGTCAAAATGTAAGCATGTGATGAATAACAAATGTACTAAGTATGCAACAAAGGACATACATAGCATATAGTGTAATGTATAACAATGTACTAAGTACGCACACAATGGGCATACATAGCATAAAATGTAACGTAGAACAATGTACTAAGTACGCACACAATAGGCATACATAGCATGTAATGTAAGGTAAGGCAATGTACTAAGTACGCACACAATGGGCATACATAGCATAGAATGTAATGTAAGACAATGTACTAAGTACGCACACAATGGGCATACATAGCATGAAATGTAATGAAATCATGTACTATAAATGTACTAATGAACATAGCAGGTATATGATGTGAAAGCATGAAAGTAACAAGTAGGCACATGTGTTCCACCCCAAAACAGTTTGGAAAACAGTAAAAGAGGGGTCTATGTACTCACTTGAGATTGCTTAGTAGTCCTTGAGTAACAACCAAACAATGCTAGAGATCGCGGATATCAAACGGCACCTAATATAGGTAACTATGTTAATAACCGGACCTAAATCGGATGATTGGATAGAATGAGGGTTCGTAAACCAAACGAGTACAGAGACTCGTGTCATATGGTTTAACAAAGCCTTCATGCTAAATGAAACCTAACCTAAGCGTTTTCGACCCATTACGACCCGTTTAGGTAGCTTATGCTACTTTAACGCGTCGTTCGCGTGAAACGCGTTCGGACCGTCTAACTAGTCCTATGACAAGTGTTATATGCCCAAACATGTTACATAATCAGTTATGCGAAAAAAGTTTAGGTTACATATGCTTAATTACCAATTATACATGAAAAGGGTATTCTGGTAATTTACCTAAGGCATATAAACTACCTATCATACAACTACTCAAACGATGTGACCATAGGGTATAACCTCGGAAGGTTATTCCCTATCTACTATGGTCACCTAAAGTATTTGATCGGATCCTAATGATCGACCAAATGGGTCGGGTTCGAAGGTATAAGCGATTTATTAGATCGCTTACCCTACGACCCTAGACAACGTGGTAATCAGTAGGCATAGTCCCAAGGGACTATAACCAACGTGATTACACTCACGTTGCGAAGTTCAAACGAACTTCGCATTGACCATAAACTGGTCAACGCAGAAAGTCAAACAAAGTTTGACTTTCAGACTCGAAAAGACTCGAAAAGCAATAAAAGAACGAAGGAACACTTACGAAGGGTCCCCGAATGCTAATCTAGATCAAAATAGCTCAGGTATGAAACAAAGGTTTCAACTTAGAGCACATAAGATCAGATTCTTGTGAGAAATGTGAAGGGTGGAGGTGGGTATTTATAGTTTTCGGTCCACCGTTAAGATCGTTTCTTGGAAAAGAGGGAATGATCTCGCCCGTACACTTGTCGGAAGGTTGTGGTAACTGATATTGACCCACCACAAGAGTTGGACACATGGCATTGGCCTTTGGAAGGGGTTAAGGGCAGGAAACAACAGCTGAAAAACGAGTTGCTGCATCTGACCTATGCTTGCGCATCGTAGGGGAAAAACCCCTGCGCATCGTAAGCATGTAAAATGGCAGATTTACCATTTCAGTCCCTGTTATGCAATAAGGTCATTTCCGACGCGTTTAAGGCCCGTTAACCCCATTTCAAAGCACTAAAATGAAGTTAAAGTATAGGGAACTTAAAATGTGCTCAAAAATATCTCGGATGTCGGTTCGTTTGGCCGTACGAACGCGATGTTCGCTTAATTACGACGGAATGCTCATAAGCGCGAAAAACGATCCAAATTGCGCGACGAATGGATTTTGCTCATGCCAAACACTAAAATAAAATATTTTAGTGCTTACATAAATTTTTGGATGTCCGGATGTATTCAGAACGTAAGTTATGCGCGAAAATGCAAACTTGTGCACTTTTTGACGCTTTTGGTCCCTGAATGACCCAAAAGTTTATTTTAGCATACCGAACCCCTCAAAGCCTATTTCTAAGCTATGTAAAGGATATTTAGGGTATGTTAAACTTATGGTCAAGTTCCGGAATGTCTGTTACAGTTCAAATTGGCATACTTTCGCAGTTTGTCGAATTTAGTCCCTGTACGCGATTAAACTTGATTTTGCCATACCAAAGCCTTCAAAAACTTATTTCTAGGTTATGTAAAGGTTATTTAAGGTATGTTACGCCTATTTCACTATTCCAGAGTGTTCGTTGAATTAAACTGGTTATGTCTACGCATCAGTGCGCGTATAACCTTCCAGAAAGCGATTTAGAGCTTGAAATCGAACAAGAGTTGACATGTGCAAACGATACACATATTTTTTTTTTACAAATCCCAAGTATGAAATACAATATTTCATTGGTTTGGCATTTGTTTGATGGTTGAAGTGACACAGGTGTCACAGTCTCCCCTACTTTAGGAAATTTTGTCCCGAAATTTATTTGTAGGAGCATGTCTGTGACTTTGTGTTAAATAACCATCAAGGATAAGGCATATCCTGATATTCCTCTTTAACGAATATTTTCAGAAATGGAAAAGAAGGAAGAATCAGGAATATTCATTTTCCTTCGATGGAAAATTTTCAGAAACGAAAAATACACGGGATGAGTTATTTTCCTTAATGGGTATCCTTCAGAAACGAAAATGAACGGAACGAGTCATTTTCCACAATTCCTCCAGAAACAAAAATGAACGGATTGAGTCATTTTCCACAATTTCTTCAGGAACGAAAATGAACTGAATGAGTCATTTTCCATGATTTCTTCAGGAATGAAAATAAACGGAATGAGTCATTTTCCATGATTTCTTCAGGAATGAAAATGAACGGAATGAGTCATTTTCCACCATTTCTTCAGGAACGAAAATGAACGGAATGAGTCATTTTCCACGATTTCTTCAGGAATGAAAATGAACGGAATGAGTCATTTTCCACCATTTCTTCAGAAACGAAAATGAACGGAATGAGTCATTTTCCATGATTTCTTCAGGAACGAAAATGAACGAAATGAGTCATTTTCCATGATTTCTTCAGGAACGAAAATGAACGGAATGAGTCATTTTCCATGGTTTCTTCAGGAACGAAAATGAACGGAATGAGTCATTTTCCACCATTTCTTCAGAAACGAAAATGAACGGAATGAGTCATTTTCCATGATTTCTTCAGGAACGAAAATGAACGGAATGAGTCATTTTCCATGATTTCTTCAGGAACGAAAATGAACGGAATGAGTCATTTTCCACGATTTCTTCAGGAACGAAAATGAACGGAATGAGTCATTTTCCACCATTTCTTCAGAAACGAAAATGAACGGAATGAGTCATTTTCCATGATTTCCTCAGAAACAAAAATGAACGGAATGAGTCATTTTTCATAATTTCTTCAGAAACAAAAATGAACGAATCAACTCTAGACACATGACAAAACTCGCTGTGGTTTCTGTGCACTGAATTCCATAATTATGTATGCATCCATAATTACGTAATTCCTTGCATAGTCCGCACAGTTTGTCTTGTAATGTTTAAGGGAGGAAAATCAAACCTGTGATGAGTGTGACTAGACTACCATAGGGTCCTTTTAATTAGATCGACAAATGATCCTTTTAATTAGGCCACCAAGGAGTCCTTTCAGCTATATCATCGCATGATGTTCCTAACCAGATTTTTGGATCGATCTGTTTAACTAGACCACTCATGGGGTCTAAGTATTGAGTAGTACTTTATAATCCAAGGGACTTAACTACAACGTAGAAGTCCATTTAAGGATTTTAGGTAGTACCTTTGGGTATCCTACTACGAATCCCTCATATGAAGATACGAAAGGTTCTACGAGGATTTGGATAACAAAACTTGGATTACACCAAAAACATAAAAGGGAACACATAAGCACATAATCACATAGTTGTTTAACTTGGTTATTAATTTGTTATTGATTAAATATGGATATGGAAACCAGTCGATGGACTTCAATGTCCTCTGGGATCTATCTGAAAAGATAGGAAGATCTCCCAAAAATTCGATTTTGTTTTCAAAGAAACGTAATATTCGAATTAAGGAACATAAAAATTTTAGGATTTACGGAAATACCCTTAGGTACCCTATTAAGGATTTATAGTGGTACTTTGGGTATTTGTCCAGTGTTGTAACTTGCGCCTTGTACTTCGTTTTCCTTAGAAGAAACGAGTACTTAGGAACTTCATGGAAACGCAAGATATCATCAAATGGAAAAAAAAAATGGGTGGTAGTTTGCTTTTCAAGGAATACGATTCCTTAATTGTCGGTATTGTAAGGGATATGTTCTTTATACATACAACCTCATAAATACATTGCAATGTAAATAAAAGATTTATTTATAAACAATGATAACAACTGTTTCATGGACCTTGACAACAAAAGAAAATAATACATAAGACGTAATTATTTCTAAAGGGTGTTGTCTTCTAGTCGGTCAGATGCTCATCCCTGTGCTGGATTAGTATTAGCAAGCTTTGGGCAATTTCTTCGGAAATGACCCATCTCGCCACAATTGTAGCAAGAACCTGGTGGAAAGCGAGCTTGAGCAGGATTGTTGTCAGCTTGATTTGGTGCAACTGCTGCTACGCAAACCTTTGCTGTATGACCTTTAAGTCCACAAATTTGGCGTTCGCGGCACTTCACCCTAGCATGATGATGAAGGTTACATTGGTTGCACAAGGGTGAAGTTCCATTGTATGGCTTCCTAGCAGGGGGTTGAGCCGGTTGGTTGGGGACGGCTTGATCATTGTGAGTAACCATGGAGAAGTTCTGAGAAGCTTTTCGCCTCTTTGACCGCTCAGGGGATCCAGTCTGTTCATCCATGGTCTTTGATTCCTCGATTGGCTTCTTGTCACCCTTTCGAAAAAGTTTACGTTTCCTGATCTGAGATTCAGTCAAGGTTGCAGATAGCTCAATGGCCTGCCTAACCGTAGTGGGGTTACTACCAGTAACAATGTCTTGAACTGAGTCAGGGAGACCATCAATGTATTTTTCGATCGCCTTATCCAAAGGCGTAACCATGGTAGGACACAACAGGCTCAGCTCCTCATATCGATCAGTGTATGCTCGATGTTCACCGCTGTCTTGCTTAAGATCGTCGAATTCCCTTTCCAAGGCCCTGATCTCGTGACGAGGACAGAATTCCTTCATCATGAGTGCTCTAAGTTCTTCCCACGTTTGAGCCAGTGCCACTTCGGCACCCCTATCTCTCACCACACCGTTCCACCACGTCAAAGCTCGTTTCTCAAAGACACTAGATGCGAAATCTACCTTTCGCTCGTTTGGACATTGAACATGCCTGAAGGTGCTCTCTAGATCTTGGTCTCGGCTTGTTGAAAAGGACCTCGAAACTTCCTGTTAACAGCTGTTAATGCAAAACATAACTGAAAATTCGAAATTTAAGGGATTGTGTGATAGTGTTTCCTGTTTTATAGTTGATCTAAACTTATCAAGGATTTCGAAAATTTATAACTGTATATCTTTTAACAATTTTCGAATAAACTTAAAAGATAAAATTGGATCAAACAGGAAAAACCACTCATCAATCCTAATTACATTAAAAAACATAAAGGAATTTTCGAAATTTTCCTAAGAACATGATGAACCCTAAAAATAAAACATAAATTCTGGAACCCGAAACCTGAATTTTAAGACTTTTCTACAACAGATTTCGGTTATAAGATTACCCATATTGGTTTTGAGTGAACATATAATTAATCCTTTTCCGAAAACAGGGATTTCGAGTGGTCATATTCGACTCGAAACCAGCTGTGAATGTTCATTAAGTTATCAAAATTCCGTTTTCCAGATTTCTATCCCAGAATTGATGGATACGAAAACAGAACTAACTAATCAACATATGCTCTGATACCACATGTTGGATCAGTTCTGTTTAATCATAATGGAAAACATAATAACATACCTGTTACAGCAGACAATGCAGTGGAGAATCCAGTCAGAGAATATGACATCGAGTTCGACATAGTTGTTAGTGTGATCTGGTTCCTCCTTAGGGTGCTGACTGATGATGGTGATTATTAGAACCGAATAGGGGATTCGGTTATGGAGAAGAGGCCGATTGATGTTATGCTTATTAGGTTATGTCTAAGTGTGTAACCTTTTTAACATCTACATAATTCTCCTTATATAAGCACCCAGGAGGAAACCTAATTAGTTAATAAGGGTAATATGGTCCATCAACAATTACCAACTAATTATTTAATAGGTTATTATATATTTTGATCTATATTATGTAAATGATTATAATGGCACTAGATTAAATATTAAACATAATATATTTAATCTTACATTTCTCAGTTTAATAATATCTACACATGTGTTTCGGTTACTTGTATAAACTACCCATAACACAACAGGGGCGGACCTAGCATATAAGAAGGGGCAACCTCCGCTACGGCTTGGTGTTCCGGCGGTAGTGTAAAATTAGTGTAAATTTTGGAAAATTTTGACGTTTTTACGATTTCGTTACGGCTTTTTTATAAAACGTTACGGCTTGGCGGATTTTCTAGATCCGCCACTGTAATACAATATCAATAAAAACTAGACATAAATAAAAATATGCGTGTCAAAGCATTTTTGTTTTAATAAAGTTTAGGAATAATAAAGTAACTTTATTAAAGTTCAAGAGTAGTAGCGGTTGTCCACCAATAGCTAACGGTCACTATTCCCCCGGGTTGATTCGTTATCATAGCAAATGAAAAGACTAAAAGATGAAATACTAAAAGGAATAAAAGTAGAAGTAAACATGTACACTACCAAAAGTTAAAGCCGGGGACTAAACACGCATATAAACAAAGTTAACCAATAAAAAGAAAGTTTATTTTTTCTAAAAACAGGGGGTCTAAACACGTATCTTAGCGACGTTGAAGTTTTAAAAGTAAAATACAAAAAGTGACAATCGAATGGTCGATTACTTAAAAGAATAAAAGTACAGGGACTTAACATGTACACTACCAAAGTTGAAGCAGAAGGACTAAACACGCATATCAACAAAGTTAACCAATAAAAAAACTTTTTAAAAACGGAGGGGCTAAACTCGTGTATCAGCGGAGTTGAAGGTTTAAAAGTTAAATACAAAAAGAAAACGACCAATGAGGGGGTGCTAGACAGTTGACTAACATTATTCCCCCTCGTGGTTTTTGTAGCTATAGGTTTACACATTCAAATAAACGAGACAAAACAGTTAAAAGTGTGATTTTTGTCCATGAGATTTGGTCATTTTTTATTTAAAAAAAACTTTTTTTTTGGTATTTGGTTTTTTAGGTAGTGTATATTTCGTGGAATCTGATGAAACTGGAATTTAATTTTTTTTTTTTTTTTGAAATCCTATAATGAGTTTGCTGATAAAATTATTAGACCATGTGTAGTGGAAGACACAAATAATACCCTCATCCTTGGGTGTTTTGTGTCATGTGGCAATCCGGTCAGCAATGAAGCATTATGGGGCGTTTTTCTAAAATGTGTGTAGTGGGGATGTGTGCATTATGTTAAAAGGGGTATAATAGAATTTAAATTAAAAAAAAAACGTTCAAAAATTGTTATTGGCCAAACAAAAAGGGATGCACAGTCATTGGCCAACACAAAATGAACATGGCGTGGAAAAAACAAGGCCAAAACAATATTTTTTTGAGAAAAAGCCCATGGGGGCGGTTCGAAGGCGTTGTGGGGCGTTTTTTTGGGAAAAAACACCCCAAAACCCCCCACTACGGGTGGTCCTAGTGGACTTAGGAATTGAATTTTAAAGAAATCCTCTGAAATCCCACAATGTGTTTGTTGATATAATTTTCAATGAAATTGGAATATAAAATAACATAACTAACTTGTATCCAGAAAAAAGAAGGTGAACCGACCTTTAAGATTCAATCTTGATTCCTTTTTTTATTGTTGAAACGAACAACATAAAGAATGGAATTTACATTCCAATTCCATTCATAATCCATTCCATTATGTGAAAATGAACACTACTACAAGGTTTTTGCAAATCTTGTTATTGCCATCCAACTGATTAACTCCATTTGCATTTTAATGTTAAACCAGGGTATTTTAGACCTTTTACTAATTTTTTTTACCAAATTCCAAACATAGTCCTCCCTTTATCTCTATCTCTCACTCATGACTCACCTGCACTACCAACACCACCATGACGTCGACACCACCACCACCACTGCCTAGACTATAACTACTGTCAGCAACACCACCACAACCGCCCCACCTCCTCTTCCGTCTTTATTCTACTTACCTTGTTGATCTTATACATACTTAGTTTCTCTGTGTTCACCTGGATCTTATTCGAAAACAAAAAGGTAGAGAAGATGAACAGTTTTCGACATCTAAAATACTCCCGACTTAACGTTAAATTTGGACATGGTTAAAAAAAATGAGTGTTAATGACAATATAGGGTATAGATAGAAAAAAGGGTTAATTACACTTTTCGTCCTTTATGTTTGTAGCGGGTTGCAATGGATAGCCTTTAACTTTAATAATTACAGTTACAATCCTTTATAAATAAAACTAAGTACATCTTTCGTCCTTTAACACTAACCAGGTTAAAAAATTAAGTTAACTCTATTCACTTAAGGGTATTTTGGTCATTTCACGCTTTTATTTAAAATCCTTAACAACAAGTGAAGGTAATAGCAAAGATCCAAACATACTTCCAGTTCCATTCCTGAAGGCTTAAACCATCCACACACCCTATCTGCCTATTTAGACACCCTTTGCCTCGTATAGGCCTATACGAGGCGTATAGGGTTACATCAAACTCAGTGTCTGACTCATGTCAGTTCTAGTTTGACTGCTCCTATAGGCCTCGTATAGACCTATACGGGGCGTATAGGACCCCTCGTATAGGTCTCATATATGACCCATGCCCCATATATGCCACGTATAGGCCTATATGGGGCGTATATAAGGTGTTTTTTTTACAAACATTTTATACAATATTAATCGTTTTAGTAAACTTTTATACAAAAAACAAGTTTTCTATTTTAAATAAATAAAAATAACAAGTACATGATATGATACAACACCTGTATAGGCCTATACGAGACATAAACCACACCTATAGTCATATGCGAGACCTATACTACACCTACATGACTATACGAGTTGTTATAATAAATATGAGTTTTTTTATAATTAATATTAGAGTTATTATAATTAATATGAGTTTTTTTATAATTAATATTCGAGTTATTATAATTAATATGAGTTTTTATAATTAATATTAGTGTTATTGATATTAATATGAGTTTTTTATAATTAATATTAGTGTTATTATAATTAATATGAGTTTTTCATAATTAATATTAATGTTATATATATTAATATGAGTTTTTTTTATAATTAATATTAGTGTTATTATAATTAATATGAGTTTTTCATAATTAATATTAGTGTTATGGATATTAGAAAGAGAAAACAAAAAAAAATTAAAAATATATGCCCCATATAGGGCTAGAATGGGCGTATAGTGGGGTCCAAAAGACCATTATAGCCCTGTTTTGCCCCCAGTCTACGCCTAATTCAGGGGTAAAATGATAATTTGCATTATATACATACGCCTAATTGTAACACCCCGAAAATATAAAACTTATATTAGAATTATAAAGTATAAAATAAACGAGAATAAACTAACTAGGAAATAAATAACCTAGTTAGTTGGTTGTCTTGTTTTAAAGCATAAATGAAGTTAAATTGCCAAAGATATAAACTAAATAAAGGTGGAGGGACCTATGTTGTTAAAATTGAAACTTAATTTCAATAAACAAAATTAAAAATAAACCAAACACACCCAAAAGGGTGTCTGGTCGAACAAGAACCCAGGGGGCGACACAGGCTCCCCACCAAACTCTAGTGCATGTCAAACTTGATCAAATTGAGAGTTCAAATCAGCTCCAAATCGATTTTCAAGCACGAATTAGTGATCACCTTGTTGAGGGGATCATAAGGTATGCAAAAATTTCATGTTTTGATTCATCTTAAATTATAGGTTAATTGTGAAAAACTGAAATTGAGCTTGATTATATCTTGCATGGATGAAATATGAAGTAATATGGCATCTAGGGATAAACCCTAGATGATTTCTTGTTAAAATCTAGCATTATACTTGTGGGGTTTATAATCACCATTGTAGGTGATTAGTGAGTTTGTAGAAACTAAATAAACCCTAGAATTATGGTTCTTATTCTAGTGTAATCTGAGTTTTATGAGGTACTTTCTGAAATTTGGAAGTTAAAACATGTGTAAATGTGACTAATTGAAGTTGATTTAGATGATTATTACAAGTCATGAACTTGGTTTTGATGATGTAAAAATCTGACCCGCTAGGTGTTTGTTAAAATGCCTAAGTGGGGATTAAAATGTTAAAAATCAGATGAAAACGCAGATTTGATTATTTTAGAGAATTATGCGTTAATAATTATGAAAAGAGTTCTAAGTTAATTGTGAATTGAACTCTTTAGGCAAAGAATCCGGATCGTCAAGCGGACAAGCCGGAGCGGATACGCGTTTGAAGGGTGTGCTCTAAAGGTACGCGACTTGTCGTCTCGTTACATTTACGTAGATAAGCCTAGTCGTAAATATGTCTAATGTTGTTATAGCGAAAATAGTTGCGTTTGGTAAGTCTAAGAAGTGATGGATTTCACTCGACTAACCAAACGGGTCAAAAGAAATAGTTGAAATAGGCATGATGTCGAAATAGTGAAATTGAAACCCTTTGGTAAGTCTAAGAAGTGATGGAATTCTCTCGACAAACCAAGCGGGTCAAAATAAATAGTTGGTTAAATATGTTATTTGATAATACCGCTTAATTAGTCATAATGGGATGTAAGTAAGTGATGTAATTCACTAGATGAAGATTGTGTTAAAATAATGGTCGAAATGGTAGTGTTTGGAGTGACTCGAACGTCACTCGTTAAATTGAATTATAAAAGCAGAAACCTAAGATTAGAAGGGATACGCTAAGGTCGACAAGCCCGGGAATGGGTAATTATGATTAGAAAGCAATGTCGACGAATTATAAAGGTATGCAACTTGATTCGTTACATTTGGGTAAATTTTGATATTTAGCATATATGTAGTTGGATTGTGTATTAAAAGTTGAGTTGGATTAAAGCGATGATATTCGCTATATCGAATAATAGGCCAAGAATCTGGTTAGACCTCGTTGGTAGTCATCAAAATGGAGAATTTCTTAGATGAGCCAAACGGGTCGAATAACCAAATAAGGCATGGTAATACATTGTAGTATGATTACTCGGTCTTGTTATTATAGACAAATGACATATTAGGATACGAGGATTTAACATGTCGGGTTGTGGGAATGAAATCTGAGAAATTGTTCCAAGTAAATAAACAAATCAAACAAAAGCATAACATATCAGAGTCTACCGTAAATTACGGTATATACCGTAATTTACGGTAGACTACAAATGGTTACGGTGAGTTTCCCCTGTGTTACGGTGGAACCAAAAATTCCCAGAAGCTACCGTAACTTACGGTATCTACCGTAAGTTACGGTAGAGCTTTAGAAATTATGATGAATTTTGTATTCTTTGTTAAATCGAATCCGTTTTAGACGTAGTTTCGAATATGTATTATTTCTAAGTTTTCTAACACTAATGTTTAATGAAAACATTTTAGTTTTTAGGTATCCAAGGACTACGGATGACGGTCAAGCTAGCTTTTGAAGAACCGAACACAAACTTTTGAAGCTTCCGCGTAAATTAACTCTGTTTAGACAATGTTATGATGTAATTCGTTTGTTAAACAACTTATGGATGTTTTAATTAGTTGGTAGATAACTAATGTTTGTTACCTTAGTACTTAGTTCTTGAAACTAAGGTTTTAATTTAGATATCTTTTGTAAAAAAAAATGGCATGAACTATTATTAAACTCAAGTAAAATTAGACGGGTGTTACACTAATACAGGCCTATACTAGGCATATAAGAAAGGCAAAAAAGACCAATTTACCCCCAGTCTAGGCCTAACTCAGGGGGTAAAATGGTCTTTTTCGTTTATACGCCTCATATAGGCCTATACGAGGCATATAAGACAAAATATGACATAATCAGAGATTCTCTTGGGAATTGAAAAAGGTTATACGCTACGTATAGACCTATACGATGCGTATACGAGGGTGTGTAAATAGGGACCAGGGTGTGTGAATATGTAGACCCTTCCTGAAATCCCACAACCCACCACCAACACTTTCTTCCCCTTATGAACACTTCCACTTTTATACTCCGATTATGCTTCACCTCACCACTAAACTCCTCTATCCCTTCAATCTCCGGCACCACCGCCTCCGCATTCTCTCTGGTAGCCACCACTAACCACCCGCAAACTAGAAACATACTCCACCTCCTCCCCTTTTATCCCAACACTCTTCACTCTCCACATCCCTATACTCTCATCATACTCAGCTATTTCCAAACTAGAATAAAAAACCAGATCGATCCCAAATCGCTTCGCATAGGCTTCTAGATAATCAACAAACTGTTGTTTATCCGGGTACATCGCAAAATCCTTTGGGAAGGGCATAAGTGGCAATTCACAGAATCTTTATGAAGGTACCTGAGGCGATCATAGGTTTTGAGCTACCAAAAAAAATACTATACAATTCGATCGTTCGATAACGACACTTGGGACTCCTTGCTCAACCGTCAGATCTGCAATGTCAAAGAAATCAAAATTTTAATTGGATTTGAAATTTAAATAATTTTAAGAGAAAGTGGGGCAGTTGCTTATTAGATCTGCAACGGTGAATCGAAAACACGACCAGTGGCGGTGGTAAGCTTCAGGTGACTGGTGTCGACCGACAACCACTCTCAAATCACTACCACCGGCGACCAGTGGCAGGAGGTGACGGTGGCTGGTTGTTGGTGGCAGACTACAGATCTAGTGATGGTGGGTGGTGGTGGTTTGATGGTGGTGGCTGCTGTTTGTTTAGAGAGAGACTGTGTTAAAAGTGTGTGAGAGAGAGAGAGTCAAAGAGAAGAAGTGTATTAATATTTGATTTTATTTTTTTTCTTTTATTTATATTATAAATAATTAAGTAGAAAGACTAAACTGCCCTTAAGTGAATAAATTTAACTGAAACTTTTAACCTTGTTAGTGCTAAAGGATGAAAAATGTACTGAGTTTTCCAAATAAAAGATTATAACTATAATTATTGAAGTTAAAGGCTATCCAATGCAATCTGATACAAGCATAAAGGACGAAAAGTGTAATTTATCCAAAAAAAACTTTTAGATGAAACTGACAAAACAATACCAAAAGGGACGAAAATGTCAGCTTACTTCTAATAAAATAAAGAAATTATTCTAACAAAATCTCTCGAGGGTGACCATATAAACTGTAAGGTTGGAGGGTGTGGTATAAAGCCCCTAGGGGCTTTATCAGGCCACCTCAGCGCCACGTCACACAGGGGGCTTTAAAGCCCCCTCCTTTAACTTGCAGGGTGTGATTTAAAGCCCCCTTTACACTATAGCGCCCCCTTTAAAGACCATCAACTTCGAAAATGCCAAATTTACTCGTTAACGTGCTGGCGGAAGGACAATGGCACCCCCCTTTACTCGTGGCGGTGTCGTCGATGGCGCCCCAGGACGCTATGGTGGCTGAGGTGACGGGGTGGCGTTAAACCACACCCCCTGGCAAGAGTACTCACAATGGAGAATCTATCCCTTTCCCATACGCGAATTATAATGGAAAAATATGAACTTTTGTTTATTTTGAATCACATATTGGATTTGCTAACCCCATACCATATATGAAAACTAAACTAAACCCTCATATTTAAGGGTTAACTATTTATCATCTATCCCATATTTTTAGTGGTTGTAAAAATGTATTATTGTTATAAATAAGCTATATTATGGTGACTATCCATATCCTAACTCTCATCTCTTCATTTTCTTTGTATTAATGTAAGAACCATATATATATAGGTTTCTTTGTATTGCATGATGATACCTTAATGAATAAGAACTCATGTTCTCTTATTCTCCATATTCTTGTTCTCTACATGATCTTTATAGTCTTGTTCTCTCATATTTATTATAGTTATATATTGGTTGCTAATAGACCGTTGATTTACAACACGTTATCAGCACGAGTTCGCTCGTTGTTCTCTTATTCATTTCACTTTGAATCCATCATCATGAGGCGTTTTTGCATGAGGTTTTGGAGTCTCGAGAAGTTGCCACTATGGGAATCTTAATCGTTAAACAAGGTAAACAAATGAGACTTTACCAGGTGATTTTGAAAATCCTTTTGATAGTTTTAGTATGTCTTTGACTGTTATGATTCGCATGATGATGGATTTTCTTTTGTGGCCGATTATGGATTTTCTTATCCCACTATTTTATTGATTAGTGTTAAACAAATAGTTATATTATGTGTAGTTTTATTTGAAGAAGTTAAATTTAATGTTATAAACGTATAATATAAAGTTTTAAAAGCTGAAAGCTATTCCATACTAGTCTTTTGGCAAATTGATTTGTTCCTATGGAGTTAGCCTATTACTAAGCTTGGCTACAAATTATGTGAACCACTGACTATGAGATGTTTTTAAAATATCTATATAAAAAGGATTTGACTCATCTTATAAATGAGATTTAAATTGGGGGTTACACTGTTTTGAAATATGGGTAATTAAATTTTTAGGTACATGAAGCAAAACCTATTAATAACAATAGAATATAAAAAAAAATTAGAGGAAGTTAGGAGTTTTCGCATTAATTAAAGCCTCTCTTAAATGTTATGTATAAAATTTTACTATGGCTTATATTGTTTGCATAATGTTATAAAAGTTTTAAGAAAAATATATATAAAATAATAATAATAGTCAAATATTTATGGCTAAAAGTTTATATGTACTATTTGAAAGCATTTTGTTTATAGTATAACCATCTTCTGTTCTTATAGTGTAGTAATAAACTACAAAATTAATTGTTTCGATTTGATATTTTGATTATAAAATATTTTGTTGTGGCATTAAAATGAGAACATTCTTGATTGGAAATTTTTTGCCTTTACTTGGTTGAATATAACAATTAAAATCTTTTGGTTCTAAGTTAAGAGCTTTTGGTTTAAGTAAAAAAAAAATCATGTATCCTTTTTGTTAAATGAAAAGTCGAAAATTTATGTCATTTGATTACATTTGCATTAATATGATTAGTACATATATAACTATAATTTATGTATAATCTCATGGTGTCTTATATGTGGAACTTGATCCTCATATTAATTATTATAAAAAATGACTTATTTGAAACTAATAAATAATCATGTATTTGAGAACTTGATAAAGAAAATTATTTATGTTTAAAGTGGAGTGAGATATATTTGTATTAAGATAAACCAATGATTGTTTATATATTATACACAAAATATATATTTGTTTGTAGTGGATGGGCAAAACATTTTATATGTAAAGTTCTATTAAATGGTGATATGTTGTATAGTTTGATTTTATAGTATGCTCTTATATTTGGTTTGATATTATTTATTTACAAAGATGATACGGAGAGAACAACTAAACCAAAGTTATGATATATTATTACTATCATGAAAGAATACAACTATTCTTCGATACGACACGAAGTGTCATACTCACGTATCTTATTATCAAGTTATGAAAGACCGTAAGATGTCAGACCGATAATATTATATAATCAGAAATACGATTACTTCTCGATTGATATTATGTGAAGAGAAATTTATTTATAAGAGAAATCAGATAAAACAAATTTTGTTTGTCCCTCAAATATGTTTCTGAGGTATAAATATGCTTGAATATGACATCAGAAGTTTCATACTCTCTGAATCTGATTATTAATTTATAAAAGGTCATAAGATTTATAGACCGGTAATACTACATGACTCGGTCATTGATGTGTGTAAAATGCAACATATAAATTACATCAAATGAGGCATAAAACTAACCCTTTTTAAGTACTAATATTGGAAAAAGAGTGTTTTTGTCTTCCTTTTGTATTTTCAGGATTAAATGAGCTCAAAAACGCAAAAGAAGCAAAAAGGCAGCTAAATCCAACATAAATACAAGGAAAGGAACATTAGTGGACTGCCCGACCCCTCAACGGCACCTTCCAAAGCAAAAAGGAGAAGACAGAAGGCTGAACACGCCCCGTGCTCAGCCAGCACGGGGCCGTGCCCAAGAAGCAGCAGAAAAGACAAATCCATAGAAGCTTCTATTGCCCATCACGGGGCCGTGCTCAGCGGACACGGGGCCGTATCGAAAGTACAGCAGGCGCATTTATTGTAATTTCGAATTACAATTAATGAGGAGAGAGAGTGTCAGACGGACACGGGGTCGTGCCCAGCGGACACGGGGCCGTGTCCAGCTCTCTGTTCAGCCTATAAATAGGAGTGCTTGGATTCATTTCATCTTATTCCTTGGCACTCCACCTCTCTCACACTTCATCCACCACCCACCACCATCACAACACCATCATCCGCCACCATCATCCATTGTCCATCATAGAGTGTGTGTGAGTCGTCTCGGGATCCAAGATTGATCGTAAGAGTTCTTGACAATCAAGGCCATGTTTGCCTAAGTCTCTTACATCACTTGGTGAAGACAAAGTGTCTAGTATAATACTTTTTATTTCTAATCTTTTGCACTTTTTATTTGGTTTTGTATTAATGACTTTAATAACTAGTTGCTTATGTTGAAGGTGATCTTTCCTTATCGTTTGTCCGTGGTGTCTTGGCATTATTTTACTGTCTATATAAAATAAAGGATTTTCACCATTCATATCTCCACGGTCTATATGGAGATATGTTGGCTACCTGGTAGGGGGTTAAGGGAACGGTTTGGTAAAGGTCTTGCCATTGTTCAGCGTTTAGAGGTCCTGCAATGGACCTGGGTCAAATTTAGTAGGACCTCCTTCAATACTTCACGGTATTGGATGGCGGGGGTCCAAACTCTTTGATCCCCTCATAAGTTAACTACTATTAATACTATAACCCGGCTATTTAGGACTGTATCCCTGCTGACTCAGACTACTTAGCCGAGGGTAACGTCACCGCCAAAAGCGGGGCCTACCACAATACTGCATTAATAACTTAATTCATTATCTTCCAATAATCCACCCTTTTAGGATTGTATCCCTGCTGACTCAAACTACTGGGGTGAGGGTAACGTCGCCTTCAAAAGAGGGGCCTACTACAATAACTAAGATAATCTCTTAATTATGTGCAAAAGTGCGGAAATAATCAAAGGTTATACTAGATACGAGTCGGAACCAAGTGATTCATCTTGTCTATCTGTTTTTATTTTATTTTTATTTTCAGCATTTTAGTTAGTTTTTATTTTTCTTAGTTTAAAACATTTTTTCTAAACTTTTTATTTTGGTTAGACGTTGAGGATAAACCGGTATTAAAAGCTCTTGTGTCCTTGGACGACCTCGGTATCTTACCAACGCTATACTACACTCAACGATGGGTGCACTTGCCCATATGTGTGTTTAGTGTTAGTGAAATATCGTGTTTTATAAATTTAAAACTTGGCTAAAATAAGTGTTAAAAAGGGCTTAAAATATACACCTAAAATATACGACACTTCGCACGCATCAGTCATGTAACGATTTCTCAATTTATAATATATGAAAAGAAGATTGTCTTTAATGAAAATCTAGAAAAAAGATGTTCATTTGTCACACCTGAGATATGCTCATGAAGTAGTGATACGATTAACAAAGTATGAGTTTAAAATGATTTCATACCCATGTGACTGAACAAAGAATGAGAATCCATGAATGTTTTCGGATTCTATCTCATTGCATAAAGTGAATATGATGATGATTAGTGTAAAGGTCACGATCATGACCAAAGGAAATTATAATGATGCAACCATGAAAGTTTGTTATTATGCTCATGTTAATAATGAGATAAACTATGTTAATTATGTGGTGATTATACAATGATCGTTATAAAGGTCGTGATCATGGTAAATGAGAAAACTATAATGATCCTATATTGATAGTGAGATCAACCATGTTAATATTGAAATCGACCACAAGAAGTGACTCACTAAGGAAATGATTATACGAGAATATAATATATGAAACATATATAACATGTATGATCCATAAAACTTCCGGTGAAGAATGAAAAGCTATAAGACTTGTTCTGGTTCTACTTCATTCCCTGAATCAAATGTGATTATATAAGGATCATTGAAAATATCGTGATCATGGACATAATTGAGAAATTTGTAATGACGATCATAATAATAATGAGATCGGTCATCAGTAGTGATATGATAGCCAAGTTCAGAATTGTAATAATGGTCATAATGAGATTGACCACTATAAGTGGCAAATTATGGTAGTGATTATACAAGAACAAAATGTGAAAAAAAAAAAGATAAAAGTCATATAACAAAATAGTTTGCAATGATAACACGTTGTTCTCTCGCGTAATGCAACTACTACACATACGATCGTAAACTAGAAGTTTATGTATCATGATTAGATACTTAATTGGCATGACTGGTTAGACCACACCAAGTCAATGATGATCTGAAACATAATGAAGAAGTAGAATATTCTTCAAGCTGATAATTTGTATGTAATGTATGCTCTCAACGGAAATTTATATTTGCCAAATAAAGGAGGGTGTGTATCCCTAAATATTCTGGAAGTGACTGAAGGATACACATATCCAAACATGATACCATTTAGTGTTTTAAATCGATGCATCGTCTAAATGGTTATCAAATTCACAACTTGAAGTTTGTGTGATATGTGGCTTAGCTAATGAGATAACAAGCACAATATTCCAGATTACCTATTTATTTTGGTAATAATGGTAAATTTAATTCCTAAGTTCTTAAAAAAAACATTCGTATAAGTGCTTTTGTTAAGACGATCACTGAACGTCTACGATTGACAACAAAGCAAATAATCATGAGAGCAAATTCATGTTTATATATGAGTACATGTAATTTTACATGCAATAACATTAATTCACATCAGGCCAACATGTTGTAATAGTTTCTCCTCATTATAGTTGGTTTTAGTCAGGAACCAAACATGTCCCTTCTAAGATTTTGGTTGTGCAGTATATATTGAAATTGATCCACCACTACGTACAAAGATGGGACCTTAAAAGGTGGTTGGGAATATATGATAACGAGAGTCTTTCACGAGATATTTATTTATGGCTCAATTAATAGATGTCCATCTAAATGTATTAACATTCCCAACATCAGGGGAGATAAAAAGCAGTTGGAAAAGAAATGAGTTGGTATGAATTATCTTGATCCTTAAAACTAAAAGTGTGAACCAGAAGTTCAAAGAATAACTCATTTACAAAGATTAGCGAATCTATTACCAGACGCATTCACTGACCTTAAAAATGTGACTATGTCACATATACCAACTGCTAATGCTCCAATTAAGATGAGTGTCCGAGAAGGACAATCACCACATGTTTGTAATGAGTCTATTGCACGTCTGAAGCGTGGTAGACAAGTCGATTCCAACAATAAAATTCCTCGAAAGTTGGAGAAACTAATTAAGATGGTCAAGTCGAGGTTATATTAAAATGGTCTATTGAATAGACAATAGACATGATGGTTCAAGAAGAACCTCAGGTACCTGAAAATAAAGAGATCTCGATAAGTTGTATCATGTCTAAGATATGTATGGAATCAAAAATAAAATCGACGTCGTTATACTTTTGTATATAATATAGCGCTTGAAATGAAGAAGCGACGAGGATCAAGATTTAAGATCTGCCTATGAATGAAAACATATAAATGATTGGCCAAAATGGAAAGACACAAATAAGGCAGAGTTGAATTCTCTAATAACATGGAAAGTTTCTGGACCAACAGTCCATACAACTGAGATTATAAAATATGTTGGATACAAATGGGTCTTTTATGTGAATTATGTGAAAATTAAATAAAGTGATATAAGGCAAAATTGGTGGCACAAGTATTTTCGCAAAGACCTATGACTGATTATGAGGAGACGCATTCTCCGGTGGTGGATGTATTGGCTTTCCAATATTTAATTAGTCTGGTAATATAAAGAGAGAATTGATATGTGTCTTATGAAAGTTATGAATCACTGGATACTAAAAGTTTACATGAAAGTCCCTCAAGGATTTAATTTATTAAAATCATGTAAAAATAAGTTCTCGAGAACGATATGACCGTTGTATACAGATTCATATTTGAATACATTGAATATAACTGGAACTCCTGATGAGTATCCTAAAGCATCTAAGTGCTTATAAGGTTAAGTGGAAACATCTTATGGATGTAATTCTTGTGCACCAATAAACATACATAGAATACCCGTGCTTGGTGATTATGGTATCTCAATGTACAGTGTATAAGCATGGTACAATATGTATTATACAAATGAAGCAAGTGTTCAAGACATCCTTGCATATGATATAGAAATCAATAAGGAGGTTTATGTAACAGAACTCCTAAAGAGTGTATGCACATACATTGTTTTTCAAAGTGGAAAGAAGTAAGTGAATGATTAGGGCTGGCAATTTTACACGAATACACGACACGAACCTACACGACCTTAACAGGTATCGTGTATGACCTTAACATGTATCGTGTACTAAACAGGTAGACACGAAACAACCTGTTAATTTTCGTGTCTAAACAGGTCAGATACCTGTTTACCTGTTATGTACCTGTTAAGACATGATAAGGTTTTAATTTTAATTAAATAAAAATATATGATGTACAAGGTATATGGATGGATGGAACGTGATTCACTGATTCCTTATTTCTTCTTTAGTTCAAAAAAAAAAAAAAAAAAAAACCCTAAGACCTAATATCTCTCAACTCTCTCAACTACCTGCAGCCGACATCATCAAGATCCACCGCCCTCCACGGAAATCCGGCATCCACCGCTCCACCACACCGATATCAAGATCCTCCCCTGTCCGCCTGCATCCACCGCCGGCCATCCACCACGCACAGCACTCCGGCAGTTCAAAGTAAGCATAAGTACTTTCAGTTTAAAACTAGTTAGATTCGCACATTGTTTAGTTAGATCCGCACATTGTTAAACCCAGATTTGCTGTAAATCGGATTACATGAATTAAGAAAAAATGAAATTATATCTCATAGATATGCATTTAGGTCGACTTGAGGATTTTGACCAGACAACATTATTGTTTGAAAATCATAGATCACAAAATTAAGATGTGTTTGTAATCTGTATATGATAAACTCATGACTATTGTAGGATGATCATCTAACTCATTGTTGATGATGGACAACCAAGATTGTGGTTGTTGAGGGGATTTACAATATACCTGGCATTCTTGACCCGAAGCTTTAAAACTAGGTGGAAATATGGGTAGCTTTTTTAATGTTTATGGATTGATATCGGTGGTTGATTTTTGTGTAACGGATCAGGCTAGGCTGATGTGGTATCCTCTTTCTAATGAAACGGGTTAGACTAGGCTGTTATTATTTTTTGAATGTATCAGACTGGGCTTTTGTTCTGTTCGTATATTTTTTTAAGATTTGAGATATTTCTTATATACACCTCGATCAGCTGTACAAAAAACTTAATTCTAATTTTTTTTTATTATAACGATACCTAGGTAATGAAAATTCAAATCAGTTTCCAAATTGCATAAGATCAGATGTGTGAGTTTGTTTCCAAATCAGTTTTATAGTTCATTGTTCTGCATATTTTTAAAATCACAGTTTGATTTTTTTTTTTTTGAATCACAGTTTGATTTTTTTTTGTAGAATCACAGGTTATCATCAATATGAGTGAATCTCAAAAGAAGGTGGGAAAGAAGAAGGATAAGAAGTCGGTGGAAAAGTTCTAAGC
The DNA here is from genome assembly GCA_030545235.1 of Helianthus tuberosus. Lineage (NCBI taxonomy): Eukaryota > Viridiplantae > Streptophyta > Magnoliopsida > Asterales > Asteraceae > Helianthus > Helianthus tuberosus. The sequence continues at coordinate 22,359,438 of CM060381.1, read as the reverse complement.
AAGTGCAACAAATGTAATCATGTTATCATGTATGATAGCAAGCAAGGTACGGGGAATCATTCGAAACACATAAAATCTTGCTCACTGAAGATATAATGTCACTTAATATTAGTGGAGAATCAAATGCTTCAAACTCAATGAACAATTCTAAGGTAACCACTCCAAATGCTTCGAGTAGTGTTGCTAAAAAACAATGAACAATCAAAGGTACTTACTCCAAATGTTTCAAGTAATGTTTGATAAATTAAAATTACTCAATTTATGTCCAATTGTCAATGCTAAATATGAGTACAATTATGTGTAGGTTTGAATTGTTGGAGTTAAAGATCTGAGAAGAGAACCATGGGAACTTGGAAACTTTGAATTATTTAAGTCTTTTGTGATTTACCGTTTATGGATTTTTGTTTTAAACTTGTTAAGTATTCGGTATTTATGGATTATTTAAGCTGTTTGTGAACTTTTGGCGAGTTTTGTTTCACTAAACAGGTTCTAAATATGTGATTATTTTAGTGTTCGTTAACAGGTAATTTTCGTGTATATCGTGTCGTGTTCGTGTTTGAAAAAAAGGACACGAAATCTTATCGTGTCGTGTTCGTGTATGGCCTTTCGTGTATCGTGTCTTATCGTGTTGTGTCTTATCGGGTACGGGTATACACGATATGCCAGCCCTATGAATGATTGTAAATGCATGAAGCATTGATTTCAAAACCTCATGAATGTATCTTTATAAACTTAAAAAGATAGTATGGATAAAATAGTTGGATTGAGCGTTGTACAACTCATGAGATATTATGATAAAAAGCAATACGAGTTTGATAATAGTATCCATCTTTATCAAAAGTCCTCTCCTAAAAGTTCACTATAATCGCAGTTTACAGTGATGATGTCTAGGCACCATCGAGAGAAACTGTAGAGCTTTCAGAGGGAGAATTTTTAAATGACCTTGACACATTGTAATTATCGCTCGACCTGTAGTTCGAGTATATGTGTAATCAACCAAACTATATCTATTAGAGGTTGACGCGTTTTACCATGGACAAAGTTTATCCTTTAACTACGTTAAAGGTTGTTCAATTACTTGATATATAAAATGGCTGTTATAGCTTCATATGAAAGAAATTGAAATTTTTGGTCTAGATGTACCATCTTTAAGTGCAATTGTGCATTAGTATTTCTTGCTATCTATTCATGATTTTATATATCTTTATTGAATTTATCGATTTAATATAGCATGTGTTAAACGACGAAATATTGAAATAGGAAAACATCTATTTCAATACATCTAAGGTATGTAAGATATGAATTTATATTTTACTAACCTGTCAAAACAAGTTTGGTTAGTTTTGTAAATGCAGGGAATGTAACAAATCACAGTTGTAGATCTTATGATATTTATGTAAAAGAAGAGGCACTAGAAAACTCATATGAAGATATACAACATTGCGAACATAAATAATTGCACATTAAGGGATCAAGCGGCAAATCATTGACTACAAAAACTTTGAGCAACTTTCAATAAAAATGGACCCTCTTTTTCCCTTCACTAAGTTTTATCCCATTGGGTTTTCTTAGTAAGGTTTTTAATGAGGCAACATATCTGATCCAAAAGTATCAGGAGGAGAAAATACGCGCTGCACTCTTTTTCCCTTAGCTGAGGTTTTGTCCCACTGGGTTTTCCTAGCAAGGTTTTTAACGAGGCAGCATCACCAAGCGTATAATACATTGTTTTCTTTTATCACATGGATACTCAAGGGGGAGTGTTATAAATAAGCTATATTATGGTGACTATCCATATCCTAACTCTCATCTCTTCGTTTTCTTTGTATTAATGTAAGAACCCTATATATATAGGTTTCTTTGTATTGCATGATGATACCTTAATGAATAAGAACTCATGTTCTCTTATTCTCCATATTCTTGTTCTCTACATGATCTTTATAGTCTTGTTCTCTCATATTTATTAGAGTTATATATTGGTTGCTAATAGACCGTTGATTTACAACAATTATTTTATTGATTATTAATATACGAGGGGTATTTTTAATAAACAAATTTAAGGGATAAATATGTATTTTAGTTGAATTATACGGATGAGGATGATGATTCCATTGTGATTTATTACTCTAATAAAAGGATAACATGTATCAAACCAACAAACTCCGTTAACGAGTAGCGTTAATGGAACGTCCAATATTGCATATTATTGGTAGCAAATGAACATAGGGTTGAAATAACATTAATTCACCTTTTAAACAAGTTAGGGAAGATTCATAGCGGTCTAATAGTAAGTTAACCTTGATCGGAACCCATGGGATCCAGTTGAACCTAAGTGGAAGGGATCCTGAATTAAGATGGCAACTTTGAATAAGAAGGGGTAGTTGCTTTACATCTAACCAAACTTAATAATCATGACTCTATGACCATTATATCATAAAGACCGACACCAATATAAACATGATTAACGAGATAAAATATATAATTTTTTTATGATATATCTATTTTGGATAAAGTATTAAAAAATCAATACCCAAAACCAGGTGTGATTTGGATGTTTGACTCTCACAAGAGTGATCTTCGAGCACCAGGAAAATGTGATTAGCTATGTACTTTGCAAAAAAACATAATGTTGTTAGCCTCGCCACAGAAATGAAATTCTCCCTCTAAGGCTGGAGGGTGTGGGGGCGCCACCCTCGCCAGCTGGACACCTATAGCGCCCCCCCCTCCGCCATCGACCACACCCCCGACGCTATGCCGGGGCGCCATGGTGGTGTCGCCAACATGTTAACGAGAGAAGAGGGGCGATTTCAGGTGGGGACCATGTTCTAAACCAATGATTTTTTTTTAAAATTTTGGTTAATAGGGGGCTCCATCCACACCCTGCAATTTAAAGGGGGCTCCATAGCTGAGTTGGATCCTAGGTGGCGCTGATGTGGAGCTTAGGTGGACTTGATAAAGCCCATGGGGCTCCATTCACACCTCATAGCCTAACCATCCTTTGCGTGATAATAAGTACTTGTTTATTACCAAAAGAGGAAGTATGTGAGACTATCCACATTCATAACCCAACCTAACCCAACTTTTAATAAAATATTAATTTCTCTCACTTCCACATACACAACCCAACCCACCTCAACCTTTCCACACCCATTAGCAACTCAATTTAAATAAAAATAATTGCTAAGAATCAAAAAGAAAAAAATAATTAAAATATGACAAAAGCCACTTACAAATGGACATGTGGCAGCAACCCATGTCAACCCCAAGTCGTCCTGGAGACCAGGTCGTGAGTTTTGCAATAAAAAAAATAATTTTCTTATTATTTTTTTTTGACACCTGGCAACCAACCTTTTGTTTAGGTTGCTGATGGGAGTAGTCTAAGAGAGGGAGTTTAGACAGATTGAATAACCGAACTTAGCCAATGATCCCCAGCCCAAGTGGTTGGGAGGAGGTTAGGAGTTTTCCCCTTTGTGGGTTTCTTCTGGAGGGGTGCAGGTTCGAGTCCACTCTGGTACCAATATTGGGTAATTCCAGTGCGGCTGGACCTTAGGGGGGGCCTGGGATTCGAACCCGCAGTGCGGGCGAATTTCTTAAGGGGAGTGAACCGTTAACCGTTCAAAAAAAAAAAAAAAATAACCGAACTTATATGAGGTCACCACTCACCAATTGAGTGCATAACCGATTTTTATGTTGACATGTGGCCACATAATCATGCATTTTTGTGAAGCCTTCCACGTCATTGGGTTTCACCATGCTTTTCTCACAATCAGAATATCCTGATTCGAATCTAGTTAGTAATATTTGACCCGAAGTGACGTGATGATAAGTTGTTGCGTATATCTATACTATCTATAAAAGGAGCTTAAAGCATGACCTCACTTTGCTTATGTGTCATCATATTAGGTATGCCACATTGGATGCCACATAAGCTCCGCTGATGTCATTCCGCTGATGTCATAAATCACAATTTAAAATGTTAATTAATATATCTATATCTATTAATATATTAAATTCGGATTTATTTATAGCTAAATAAATATGGCTCCATTTTCAAATTTTGGCTCCACTTTCAAATTTCAAAAGATGGCTCCACTTTCTCTCAAATATAGCTCCATTTTCAAATTTCAATCTCTCTCTCTCAAATCCATTCTGCCATTCAATTTTCAAAAACATAATTTCAAAAAACCCATTCTGCCATTCAATTTAAAATGTTAATTAATGATCTGTTTCAAAAACATAATTTCAAAAACCCATTTTTTCATTCAATTTTCCACATGTAACATGCTTCGACTATCGCCATGTGTTTGTTTGATTTTGTTTTCTATTTATCATCCATTTCTTCACAATAATAATATTCTGAAATGGGATCGGAAAGTCAGATTCCGGAATGGGCTTCAACACCCTGCATAATGGGCATCGATGAAGCCGGTCACGGCCCTGTTTTAGGTTTTCTTCTTTTCTTATCTATTTCACTAATCACACAATACGATATTTGATTGCTAATATCAGTTTTATTCTACTGATTTTCATTTCAGGTCCCATGGTTTATCGATGCTTGTATTGTCCGGTTTCCTACAAGAAAACTCTCTCAACTTTGGAATTTGCTGGTTAGTGTTTTCTGCTTTACATTATGAACCCTAAATCTGGTTGTTATATCTATTTGTATGACCTAGAAATTATTAAAGTTTGAAGTTTGATATTGTTACAGAACTTGTATTGTTGTGAAATTTCATGACCTAGAAATTATTAAAGTTTGAAATTTGACATTGTTAAATGGTATTTTTTTTCTGGCCATTTGATGAGATTGTTTGGTATTTTCAGGCCTTTATGCATAAGCTCTACAAAAGGAACTAATTTTTTCATTTCATATTCTGAAAGGAGACAGAGACTAGGAAATTTATGTTAAATTTGGATCCATGGTAGGTCTTATAGGTCTTATTTTCTGAAGTATTTGAATTTGAATATGTGAAAGTGTTACTGTTAGTTTAAATTGAATGAATATGAAGTAGATATACATAGCTTTATGCCTTTACACAGTTTCACTCTCTCACCTAATAATTATTTAGTTGAACTAGGATCCGTTATGCTCTTTTGTCCTAAGTATGAACTTAATGTGATGACATATTGACAGGTTTACTTGAATCTCCAAGCCCATGCACAAACAACCCATATAAAGGTCATCTTTTGTAATGCTTCTAATCCAGGTAAGGTTTTCTTGGATTATATCGCATTGTTCTTTATGTTGATCAGTTCGTTGTCAAATAATTACGCACAAACAATATTTCTTAAAAATTCTTACTTTCGGAGAATTAAAATGAGCTTTAATTCAGATGTTTAAAGAATTTTTCATCATTTGTGAAGTGGATAAAATGTTAGTTACAAAAGCAAGGTTGGTTTTTTTATATTTCTTTTGATATAGATTACTTAGATTTTGTTTGTTCTTAGGCTACTGTAGCTTCAAAAACATTAAGGATGATTTGAGTGGGCTTGACAAAGCTATTGGTGTTGTAACTCCCTTAATCGGCTTATAAGGCTTGAGGTAAGAGTCATAAATATGTGAAAGCTTATTTGCATTTGAGTTTGATGAATTAGTAGAAATCAAAATGCACATGCCACATATGTATTCAGAATCAAAATGCACATGCCATATATGTAATTACATTTGGTGAAGCGTTCTCAATGTCTTCCTATTCGAAGCTTTATGAAAATCTGTTGTAGCATGCTAACTATTTTGTGTAAATATTATTGAAAATCCTCATTAGTAACTCTGCAGTTTTATAAGATACATCTTTTTTTTCGAAAAAAATTAAGGTTTTGTTTATGATGAAGATTACTGAAATATTTGTTTATAATAAAGGGGTATGGCTGCTAAAGTTGTCAACAAGAAAAAGAGTTTGCCTAAAGTATTATTTTCACTACATACCATGAAGATTTTTATTTAAAAATATATACTGTATATTTTGTAAAAATTGATTCTTTATTTGTCGAAATCAGGTGATTTTGAAACTGAAGCAATCAACGAAGAGTATTTAGATCTTTGAAAATGAGGAGGAGGATCAATCCATTCCCATGGCACTTATCTTTCTTTCAAGATTATGTGCAGAATTCATACTTAATTAATATTATATTATTTAATGATGTAATAATGGTCAACTTGCATCACATTTTATCAACCCTGATTATAGAATTTCAATATCATCAAACCACTTTTAATCTAAAATACATCCTGATATAGAATGTTCTATTGGTCTGTTTTTAGGGCTTGCTATGGTGTTCTAAGGTTTGTTATGGAGAATGAGGCAAAAGGATGCGAGGTATGTAAACATATTTTAACCTAAGAATATTGTTATCCGTAGTTTTCGTTTCGAGGTTTTTTTTGAACTTTTAAATGTAGCTCATTTTTAGGAAGCCAATTCATATGATATAATATTTCTTTCGTATTACCCAACAGGTGCTCGTGAGCTTTGAAAGTCAAATCATGGCTGGACAATGTGCGAAGCCATCTAGGTATTTCAAAAATAAAATAAGCTTTCGCAGCTTAGAAGCAATGGATTATATTCAGTTATAAGTTAGTGGATTATAGTTTGAAAATGTCAGAATTATGTGTCCATGTGAACCTAATTTATGCTTTAGTGTGTCGGATTACCATTGTCTGCAGCTATAAAAGAAACTGATGTTTAATGTTATATAGATTAATGCACAAGTTTTGGTTTATACTAATAGGAAACCTCTGCTGGAAACCTCATTTATGTTAGGAAACCTCTGTTTTTAAACCACTGTTTTTAAAACCTCTGCTATCCACTATTGAAAGGTATCCTCTGTTCTCATAACTTCTGTTTATCCTAAAACAGTGTTTGTTGTAAACAGATGTTAGAAAATAAAATAGATGTTTGAAACCATTGTTGGGTTAAAACAAAGTTTTGTGGAGAAAACAATGGTTGAAACCACTGTTGGGTTAAAACGATGGTTTGAAACCACTGTTGGGTTAAAACAGTGGTTGAAACCACTGTTGGGTTAAAACGGTGGTCTGAAACCACTGTTGGTTTCGAACATGTATAGAGGTCGCGTTGGTTTGTTTATGTTGGTAAACGTTTAGTAATCTGTTCGTATATGTTAGTTTGGGTTCGGTAGTTAATTGGGGTTTTAATTTTTTATATTTTATATTAAAATTTAACAGAAAGGTCAATTGATTAAAACATCTATTCAGATAGTTATTTTCAGAAATTAAGAGGTCTTTTTTATTAATTAATATTAAACTGTTTTAACAGATACTCGAAGCTCCAACATTGCCAGCAATGAAGAGAAGCACACCTCAGATGCCGGAATTTCAAGAGTTTCATTTGGAAACAATGGAAAGAGCTAATCAAAATGCAGAAACTTCAACGGTTGCATCAACCGAAGCAGCTCCTCGGGTAAATTTTTTACCAAATCGCGATATCATAGACTTAAATTTTATGTAAAAAAATGAAATTTTATATGTTTTTGTTCTTATTTTTTAACAGGTTCATCAATGGCGGCCTCATCTTACAACACCAAAAACACCACCTCTACAGACGTTACTAAGAGCAAGACCTCCAAATAGCTTTGACCAAAGAACTTGAAAGAGAAGAGTTAGAAAAAGCTCCCAAGTTCAAAGCCAGACCTTTGAACAAGAAGGTAATAATAATATAAACGAATAAAACCCATCATTGTTTTATACATATAAAATAGTGTTTAATACTTAATGCTTATTGGCATTTTGAAGCTATACCATAGTGATTTTACATTGTAAATAAGTATGCCTATACGGCTTTCTACTATAAGTGTAAGAATTTCTTATTATGTATTATATGAAATAAGCATATAATTGTTTAGGTGTATCTGATGTAGTGAAGAGGTGTATGATGTGCTTTATTCAGATACTTTATTTCATTGTACTCTTGCATTTTACTAAATTCATGATACTCAATTAATGCATAGGATTGGAATAAAGTTTCTTTTTTTTTTTGTTGGTCTTAATCCCTGTCCTAAAATTTTACTAACCAGACTAACCGAATTATAACTTTAAGCTAAATGCGATTCGAAAGTTTCATTGGCTGTTTCAAGTACCTGAGATGAAATATTTATGTTATTCTAGACAAACTAACATCTTTACTATCTATAAAAGGAGCTTAGAAGTTGTCCTCACTTTGATTACGTGTCATGATATTAGGTATGCCACATAGGATTCGATGACATCATAAATCCGACCTTTCTCCATGACATCATAATTCAGATTTCATCTTAAAGGTATGAACCATCACATTAAAAACATTAAATATTATTAATCTTGTCTTTGTTGATTTTGACCATATTTGCCCTTTGAATCTAGCGATGGAGGTAGAAGACAGCTGTGTCATTACTCATGTTCAAGATAAGCTCTTTCGTGTTCATGTGAGCAACAAGAGAGGAAGACACAAAGGAGGTGTGAAACATAGTTCAGATGATACAGGTTCAGGTGTCAAATCCGTATCATGTGAACTGTGTTTGACACATCCTTTGTGTCTTTCTCTCTTCTTGCTCACATGAACACGAAAGAGGTTATCTTGAACATGATGTTATCTATTAAGGGAGCTTAGATAATGACATAGAATTGGCTACGTGTCAACTTCTCAGGTATGCTATGTAGTCCTCGCTGATGTCATAATTACGAAACGGTATCCTTTAGTGTTTTTTTTCGCTAAAGTTTGAAACGGTATTGTTTAGTGTTACTCTACCTTCAAGGAAAGTCCAAGGAGCAGGTATAATTTTAAATTTTGCCTTCAAATTCTTTCTAACAAAACAATAGAAACGTTGTTGATTATTTGATTTTTTTTTTCAATTTTTGTAGCTATGACAAGGTTTAAAGGTATTGAATGGCTTGAAAGTGTAGTTAGGCCATTGGAGATACCAAAACAACCATCAAACTTTGAGATAGGTCAAAGCTTCATGTTTCCAACAACTAATGGTTGTTCTATCGTAAAGACTTCTGGTATGTATCTTAAACATAAACTTTATATTGTCATTCATGGTGTAAAACAATGTGATTAGAGTAGAAGTTCAACATTGCTATGTTGTAACTTAGTTTCAGTTTGAATCTGTTTGTGTGTTTCCGAGGGCTTTTTTAAGCAAGGCGCATAGTATAAACTCTAACTTTTGGGTGTTGTAGACTGTTTTAGGTTGATTTCTAGGATTATTTAGGTTGAAGGTAGCCTTCATTAGGGTTTTTATTGTCATCTTTTTGCTGTAAATTAGGACGAAAATCATCTTAAATGACTACACGGTTGTTTTCCTCATTTTACCTCAACATGGTTTCATAAAATTACTTTCTTGCCTGTTATACGTCTTTTTCTAATCTCAGGGCTATAAAATTATTTTCGTGTTCACCTTCGTTTGTTATCAAAATATGTTGTTAAATAACCGAACATATATTAAAAGATATAAACTTGAGTTTATAAGACTAGCATATTGAGTGCTGCTGCCACCAATGGACCTTTCGACTTTAGCCCTAGAATATATACAACATAGCAAACAATCTTGTATAAATTAACTGTCATGTAAGTACTTAATCTTGTATAATGTGCACATCATGGTCAGATACAGGACAAGGCAGAATTGTTCTTTGAATTGTGTTCATCAAGTTTTTGATTAAATGCCTAATTAAGTTTTGATTCTGCAGGAGAGCTGGGAACGACCGGAAGTTGTGGTGGCTGTGTGACCGAGATATAATCGAATTGAAGTTTGTAGAAGTAATTTTATACATCAGCTTGAAAAGGTACTTAACTTTCGTTGAATTGAAGTTTGTCATAGATCTTAACTATTGATATGATCACCATCAAATGTAACTAACAAAGAATCAATAAAATGCTAATAAAACATTAGAATCAATTGATCAAACAACTACACTTGAGTCTGTAAGAGTACCATATTGAGTGCTGTTGTCCCTAATGTAGCTTTTGACTTTAGCCCTCGAATATCTACAAGTACCAAATAATCTTAGTTTAATTAAAATTAAGGAAAAAGTTACCCGTGTTTGTTGAAACTGTTTCGCTTTCCAAAATTGTTAAAGTCAGCACATAAATGAACATTAAACAGATCATCCATGGTACCAAACAACAATGTTAAGAAAAAAAAATTAGATGAAATATTTTCTAATTTATCGAAAATGGAACACCGTCTCTTTATCTTCAAACTCATGAAAAGATGTAAAATTAAACTGTGATAAAAAAATAATACTTATAAAATATGAAGTATTAAGAAAGTAGCAATTACATATAAAAAAGAAAACTAATCAGAGACATCTAACTCTAATTGCAAGAATCAAGGAACTTTAACTTCAACTCCATGGAGCACTGAACCTCTCGGTGTATCTCATTGATCTTTCTCATGAACTCCAGATCTCTTTCTCCACATTCTATATTACTCGCAACACACAGGTCACGAACGGAAGTAGTCGGCATTGCCCTCAAGTCCCTCGAAACTTGGTCTCTTGTCAGCAGACCAAGTTCCAGTCCGTTAAAACACCTCTTCAACTCTTGAAGAGTAGATCTATCAGCCAAAACTTGGTCTTCGATTTGTTTAATAAAGCGTTGCTTGAAATCGTCAGATTTTGCAGAAGTATATGACTCCATTTTAATATATTTATAAGAACAAAGGCAAAACAATAATAGTTGCACTTTTGTTTCACTGAATGAATCTGTTTTGTTGAAAAAAAAATTATTGGCAATTCTATTATATACTATATGTAACAGGCCAAAGGTCAGCTTTAAAGGCAAGCATTAAATTAACATTTATACTTAAAAACCATGTACATTTAATGATTTAAGAGTAAAAAACGTGTATATGGGAATTGCCTGTTCAGTTATCATATTAAGCATTTTAATGCAAAACCTTTGAAAAATGAGTTTTCATAGGAAAACAAGTAAAATTAAATATGTAGAAAACCAAGGAACAAAATTGAAACCTTCAAAAAAAGGTTATCATAATTAGGAGATGTCTCTTCATTTTCTCTATCAAAGATTTTAAACACTATAAAGCATCATTATTATTTTACTTGAAAACATCAACACTTCAGTTTAAAAAAAAACATTCATCCTAAAACAAATTGTCCAAAAACACTTACATTCTTCCTAAATGGCAAGGAAAACCTTCTACCACTGGTCCGATACCACTGATCTTAAAATCGAATTTTCAACCTGGTCACTCCAAGAACAAAGAAACGCTGAAGAACTCAACCAAAAAGTTGCTATTGTTAGTGATAAATATTATAAGCAAACCTGGAGTAGCATTGCACTGCTAGATGAAGTTGCCTCTTCTACTCCAACAGAGTTTAAACAAAAAGCAGAAGAGTTTATTACAAATTTGCTGAAACAAGATCAGAAGACCTGTGATATGCTAGCTGATCTACAAATTAAAACAAAAAACAAAATTGCATGGAAGAAGGCGAGAGAACGAGATATTCTATTAAGTGTTAATTGTAATGTTTAATTTTTATTATTTTTCTAAATCATAATTTTGTAATACTATGGTTTATTATTGAATATTCAAAGTTTCACTGCTTTCATATTTTTGTTAATCTGATTGTTGAAGGGGAACCGATGGTCCGACCATTAGGTCGCTTTAGTTTTATTTGTGGGTGATTTTGTAAATGAATTTTGAAATAAGTAACCCTATAATCTGAAAACAAGATTTGTAATGTGTACAGAATGTGCAAGGCGTTACTGCCAGTAAATGAAGAACATTTGACTGATGAAGCCATATGGGAGTCACTTCCTGTAAGTCACACTGCTTTTGTTATCACATTCAATTATGTGCTAAAGAAGAAAATAGTAAAAAATAAAATAAAACAATTGTGTAGTTTTCTTGTGTTGGAAACTTAGTTTAAAAAAACGCGCTTTAAGCTCGCTTAAAGCGTTAACCGTTTGGCAAAACGCTTTATTTGCTCTGAAGCGTCAAAACACGTGAAGCGTTTTGAGGCGACGCCTCGGCCCAATCAGGTGCAAAAAACAACGCTTCAGCATAGGGTTTTAGGTTTTAGCGTTGTTTCAACATTAAAAAAAACGAACAGGGCGTGCAAAAAACGAACAAGGTCTTTATTAAAGGGTATAAGTGACATTTGATCAAGTTGAAAAACCTTGAGCTTAACTTGGTGCATTTGTTCTCAGGTAAAGCATGATCACACAGTCATGACTAATGACCTTTCAGCAACGAAAAACATCAAATCCAAAAATCTAATGTTTTCTTTGCTTTTTAAGGGGAACATAGGTGCTTCTCTCCTAGGGCATACAAAACACAAGTTATTGGCAGCAGCCCGCCATATTTAACATATAAAAAAACTTTATATGTTAAATGTGGCGGGCTTCCGCCAACAATCTGTGCTTTGTATGCCCTATGGAGAGAAACACCCATCTTCCCCCTAAAAAGCAAAGAAAACATTAGGAAAAAGCATTATGAATGAGGATGGCCTGAATCTACGTAAGTGGCAGGTTTATTATATTTACCAATTTCAAATTTTATTTCCAACCTTTCTGATTTAGGTTTTTTGCAGACAATGCAACAAAGGCTGCACCAAAGCCAGAAACACTGTTTGGGTTTTCCTACGATATTGTACGAAAGGTTGCTGCTAAGTATCCCAAAAATCCCTGGATCTTGGCATGAAAGTCATTAGGTTCAAGTTAATCGTTAGATTTTAAAACTGTTATTAATCATGAGTTAATTATAATTGTGATAAAGTTAAACCTTTTAGTTATGTTCATTCTAAAATGAAATTCATCCCAATTGGTCGCTAAGAGTTTGTAGAATATAAACTGATAAGTTATAGAGATAATGAATCTCTATCATAGGGTACATGCTGAGATTATTGGATTTTGACTGACATACCCCACATATAGCTTTAACATAGTTTATTATTATTATAAACATAGTTTAACATTAAGAATTGATTGGAGTATTAAGTGTATTATTTTGAACTTTTTGAACGAAATTTTATTCATTCATGTGCTAAAAACTTAGACTTTATTTGATGATGTTGATGTTGTTGCAGATGTGTTTTTACATTCAACTGGACTTAAAAATCAAGTGCATAAAAATGGTCATTGTGGAATGGATTTGATATTGCTTGGTGCTTATTTGGACAAAAAAAATCAACGTATTTAAACAGGTAAATTTACACAAGGCTTATTTATGATAGTCTCTGGTAACTTGAGTTCGTATTAACGATTAGATATACTTCCTATTGAGTTTACTCTATAGATAATGGTGTAGTAAAAGGAGATTTAAGTGTTTGTATAAAATTTAATTCTGATTTAGTTCATCTTATTAAACAATTCTCAAATGACCAATATAAACACATTCAAATGACCAATATGAGGAACACATATCATCGAATCAAACCAAAAATCAATATGACGAACACATCAATCCGAAACTGATCCGATCAGTTCATTTGTATAAAATTAACATCAGATTTAGTTCATCTTTTTAAACAATTCTCAAATAACCAAAAATCAATTTTCACATTTCAAGTATCAATATTGATGTGTTCAAATAACTACACACTGATGCGCTTTATCAATTTCCATCATTTGTTTCTTCGCATTTGATTCAGAAATTAAAACCCACAAGTATCATAGCTTCAATAAACAACCTAGATCTGTGCTCTAATTGTTTTTAGAGAAAAACACACAAGAATCAGCCAAATGATCACATGAGATCTGAAACTATAGAAATCAATGATACATTTTGAACAATATACTCAGTTGATACCCGAGACAAAAACCCACAAGAATCAAAACCAAAACACAGTTGATCTCATATGAGGAACCGAAAACACATTCAAACACTCTGTTTTGCTACCCGAGACAAAAACCCACAAGAATCAAACAATATTTTCATATAAAACCTGAAACAAACCTTCATAATAAACAAAACCCAAACCTACAAACAGGAAGCGTTTTAGGTATGTGATATTACCTTCGATTGTTATAGAAGATGAAGATGATGAAGATGAAGCTGATGATCGGTGGAGATTACAGAAGAGGAAGATGATTCCGATGAAGATGATTTCGGTGAAGATGAAGATGATCCGATGCGAAGATGAAGATGAAGTTCTGTTTTTGGGACTTGAGAGAAGATGAAAATGGTTTTATTGAGAAGTGTGAATGTTCTAATCATATATGTTTATCATTAAGATTTGAGGGTATAAAAAAGACATTTTATAAAGATATGTATTCATTTTAAATAACATATTAGTTCATGTTTTCATTTTAGACAACATATTACCAAGTACTTAGCTTATTTGTATATCAACCATGTACACTAACACATAATTTCATTAACATTGTTTTATAAAGATATGTAACTAAATGCAAAGAATTTAAATCATATATTATAATCTGTTTTTAGTATTATTGAATTATACAATAACAATGGACCTTTACTGAATTTTACACTAACAATGTGTCAACAAAAATTAACATCATATATAAAAAGTTATTAGACAACATAAAATTAGGTTATGCTTTCATTTTCGACAAAATATTATCAATTATTTACCTTATTTCTATATCAAACATGTACACTAAAACAAATTGTCTTTAACATTGTTTTATAAAGATATGTAACTAAACATAAAGAATTTAAATAATATATTATAATATGTTTTTTAGTATTTGCTTCCGATCGTTATTAAAACAAACCCGTGTGTTCACACGGGTGTACACCTAGTGTTTGTAATATAATTAAAGAAGTTGTTACGTAATCATCAATGTTCTCATAACCAGCTAGTCATTCTAGGAATCACCTACACAATAGTTCCGATATAGTGTTTTCGAACCATCGAATCAGACTAATGGTTGAAATGGATTTTTAGACTTTATGTATCTCTCTTTAATTACGATAAAACTACTTTTAAATAATATTAAACTTATAAAATAAGTAAATAAAATGCTTGTCAATATGGTATAGCTCAATTGGTCAGGAAGTTTTCTACCAAGTGATTTTCTCCTGAGGAGGTCTATATATGCTGGCCCTTTGGAGTAAGCTGGAAATCAAATTGATCTGCCGTTATAAATAAAATGATTAGCTCAAATTTTTAAACTTCCTTAGAGCATGCGTAGTGGGGCGTTTTTTTTTTTTTTAAAATTGCCCAATCACGCCCAATAACGCCCATTCACCACTACACCTGGGCGTGATTGGGCGTTATCTTGCAAAAAATGCTCCTTGGCGTGGGTTGAAAAACGCCGAACGGGGAAAAGGTTGGCCAATCACATTAGAGATTCCATTTGCTTGGCCAATAAGATTTTTAGGTGTTTTTTCTTATTTTATTTTCCTACAAAATATATTGCCCAATAATGCCCATCCACACTACACCCATTTTATAAAATGCCCAATAATGCCCCATTGCTGACTGAGCTGCCACATAATGCAAAACGCCCAAAGGTGAATATTACCCCACTACACATGGTCTTAGAGTTTTTATGAGAACAAACCCTTATTTTCGTTCACTTGAAAATTGCTCAACATATCCAAATTAAATGAGATGCCATTTATAACCCCCTGAACTTTTAGAAATTGTCAATAAACTTATTTAAATAATTGTAGAGAGCTCTCAGGGTTCAAGTACCAACATGTTTTTGTTAGTGATGTTGTTTTTGATATATTCAGGTGCGCTAGGATTTCTGTTAAGAAAGAGTCACCAGTGAATTTCTTAACTGACCAATTGGATGGAAAATCTACCCTTAGACCAGACGACATTTTGGTCTTCGGATGGATAGGAGGAAAACACGCATGTGTGGATCTAGTAGGGTTTCCCCTCTTGTGGGCTTAAGGGGTAGTGTTTTCACGGTGGGTCAGACTGCTTTAAAGGCTGTTTCGGGCAAAGTGACCAAAAACGAGAAAGTGTGCCTTGATAACCAGCACATATTTATTCCATTTGCTTTTGATACCTTTGGATTCCTTGCGCCAGAGGCTGTGGACCTACTTAGTCGAGTTCAAAGGGTCGTGCATAGTGATGTTATGACCCCGAGATCTATGGATGTTGTTTTTAAAAGACTTAGTTTTGCTATTCAAAAAAGGGTAACGACGCAGCTTGTTGCCCGTTTACCTTCTATCTCGATATAATTTCCGGTTGGAAATGGTTTTTTAACTATGTTAATGTAGAAATACAATCAGTTGAAATTCACATTTAAACGCAGGGGTGTTAAACGAGTCGTGTTCGCGGGTTGACGAGTTCAACCCGACCTGAACGCGAAAAATTAAGACAAACCTGAACCCGAATTTCAACCCGCCAACCCGACCGGGTTCACCCAAACCCGACTCGTTTAGCTAAACGAATTCAAGGGTTCAACCTAACTGACCCGAACCCGTTTAAACTAAATCCAAAACCCACGAATTTCGTGTTACTTGTTGTGTTTTCAAGTCGTGTCTAAAATTCACAACCCTATTTAAATCTCAGTAGGTAGGTAGTGAACAGTGTAAGTGGGTAATTGAACATCATAGGTCAAAAAGGACTACCGGGGAAAATATACTTAACTAGAAGGATGCCTATGCCTTTTTCTTATAAAGTAATTACTTTGTTCCCATCTATAACTACAAATGCCAGAAAGGCTATGCATCTAAAACTTGTACAATATGTATCACAAGTTGTACAATTTTTATTCATTATATAATTTTTCAAATCTGATATTTTGCACCGTTGGTCCATAAAATGAATCTTCAAGTTTTCGAAATTTGAATTGTGGAATTAGATTCTTCCTTGCTTCTTCACTTCAAGCTTCATCATCTTTAATCTTCACTGCTGGTAAATCCCAAATTTTTTAACCTAAATTTAGCTTCTATTAAACTCAAAATGTATAATGTTTTCATTTATGTTGTATTGCCTTTGATTTTGAAATCTTAAATGCTAAAGCTTGTGATTTTAGGATCAAATGTTGGCTTTTTCTTCTTAAATTTATCTGAGATTGATTCTTTATTCATGTGCTTTGAATCACTTAATTGCTGTTTTAAAGATCAAATCTTTAGTGGGTGTTTCAAAGATCAAATCTTTGAACACAAGGTTGGTTATAAAGATTGAATCTTGATGGGTATTTTCAAATCTTTAAGAAATTTGGTGTTTAATCTTTAGTTGTACTTTATGAAGTAGAAAACATTGGTTGTGATTTGTGATTGTGAAGCTTAATCTTGATTAATACTTTTGAACCTAGCAACAAGTTTCAAATTCAAGGTTATGATTTCCTAAATGGGAAAGGTGTGTTTTGTATAAAGTTCAAATCTTTGTGTTTGTTGTTACAGAAGCAACAGCTTTATAAGGATTTGAGCATATCGAATGATTGCAAGAAACCGATTACCTTTGAGTTTGAGGTATGCATATTTTATGTTCACATATTTGTGAAGATATATTCAAATTCTATATCTAACACTATAATTGGACTTGTTCCATTCTTGTGCTCGTTGAATGGTTAATTTCGTTCGAATTTGAATTGACCGCCAACTGTTTGATAATTGTTCTCAGAGAAAATGGACTCCTTACCGGATGCCGTTGTCCAATACATTTTGTCAAGCTTAACCAATGCCAAAGATGTGGCATCTTGTAATTGTGTCTCCAAGAAATTTAAAGACTCGATGCCATACATTACGAGCCTTTACTTCCCTCGTAGCATCTTTGACCACCTTTCGCATGGTCAAACTCCCGATGGTATCGTGATGAAGATGATCTCATCGATTTCTCGACTAGAAGAGCTTGTAGTTTACTGTCGGTTTACCACCATAGGGCTGGCTTCATGGCTATTACTCGTAAGCCCTTCGTTAAAACATCTTGAACTCCGTATGGATGATCTTGTAGACCAAAATACCCCTATCGACTGCCCTTCTAAACTCGAATGCGTTCAAGTTGCAAGAAACTTGGAGTCTTTGAAACTTTGGGGTGTGTTAATGGTTCGTGCTCCAAAATGGGACGTGTTTCATAAACTAACGATTCTTGAGATTGTTGGAGCAAAGTTGAAGGATGCGGTGTTGACCGAGGCTCTTCGGTCAACTCCTAATGTTACTAATCTTGTACTTCTTAAGTGTGAGGGTTTGAGGAATGTTTGGATTGAGCTTCTTGAGCTTAAACACTCTAAACTTGATTTTTACGGTTTGGGTAGTTGCTCGCTCACACTACGGGCTCCGAAGATTGAATCTCTTGAGGTTCAAGGGTGCAGTTGGATCAGGGTTCGAGAGACCAACTGCTTGAAGAATCTTTCCATCGCTAATAACGACGGTAAAAATTCAAGATTAGTCTTATTTTCCAAATTTGATGCTTAGCTTGTATTTTGAATTAAATCGAGTTTATTCGAATTCGATTTTCAAATACGAAACGGATCGAATTTCGAATCGGGCATAAAATTCAAATACGAATTCGAATTGAATAATTCAAATTTTATGCGAATTCGAATCGAATATGAATTCAGGTAAAAAAAAATCGATTAACTTAATTCGAAAATTCGTTATTCGATTCGTTGAACGCCCCTAGTACTGTCTTGGGGCGCTTCTACGTGTGTTTAAGCAGAAGTCACATTTAAACATTATTATTTCGATTTTTCAAGTTGCAATAAGGCTTTTAGAAGAACACATTGAAACACCTTCATTTAAATTTATTTATGGAAAGATATTATATATATGAATACAGATCATATTTTTTTTTGCAGGGAGAGTTTACATGGTGGACTTTGGTAAGCTCACGATGCTTGAATCGTTATCCATTAGAGGCGTTCAATGGTGTTGGGATGCAATAAGCAAAATGCTTCAATTTGCAACCGAAGTTAAGCATCTTTATATGAAAATCGAATTCACCGGAGACTTTGAAGCTCTTCTTCCTTTCCCGGAAATCAATTTTGTCGACTTTTTCAGAAGTCATCCGAAACTATCATCTTTCGACATTCATGGTGCAATGTTTGCAGCTCTATGCCATAAAAACAGTCTAAAGAATGTAAGTTTTATTCAGCTGATTATCGGTAGTTTAATATCACAAAATAAAAATAATAAAGAATATTATTTTGTTCAGGTGGATTCGAGTTTTGTGATTCCGAGCCTTGAAGAGGTTGTGATCACTGTGAGATCACCGTTAAACGCTGAGCAGAAAATGAGTACGCTTGAGGCGTTGGTGAAGTTTGCTAAGAAGTTAAAGAAGATGAAGATCAAGATTCTTCAAATGAGAAGTGGACATTGCAGTGCAGATGATTTTTTTGAAGAGATTTGCAAGTTTAGATTCATGAATCACAAGTTAATCTCAATAGAATAAGATAAAAATCCATGTTTTTTTTTTAATTCAATTCATTGCATAATTTGAACTTATAATTTTTGACTGTAGAACTTTAAGTACCCTTGATGTTTTGATAAATTCATGTTCATCTATTATGAAGTAGGTGTTAGGGGTGTAGACGGTTCAGTTTAACCTATAACCGAAAGTTTTGAATTTTTATGAATGGTGTCAGGGGTGTAGACGGTTCAGTTTAACCTACAACATTCACATAGACGGTTCAGTCCACCTCGTAACCATTTCAGTCCCTGTACTTAACAGAATAAATGGATTGAAATGGTTACGAAATTGTAACCACAGGGACTGAAATGGTTACGAAAGTGAAACCACAGGGACTGAAATCACAATTTTTAAACTAATGGACTGAAATAGTGATTTTTGACAAACCACAGGGACGACAACAATAATTAACTCTTTTATGAAAATGTAAAAAATTCATAAAAAGTGGCCAGGAAACAAAAAATAACATAATCATCTCTACTTTCTTACAAAGCTCATTTAAAAAATCTTTCTTAAAATCGACAGTTACTTAAAAATAATAATGAAAGTCTAGATTCAATGGACATCATATTAAAAAAATCAACATTTAATAAAATCAACCACTATATATAATATAACTAATAACATAAACCAATCAAAAGTCATTGCATAGTCAACCAATAAAAACCTTTATAAACCATAAACATGATTCAAGTAGCTCCCCAATAATACATATATATTTTATTAAAACAACAACATTCAGATAGAGCCATCCATCAACCATGACAAGTTCCTTAAAGGTTGCTGTTATAGGTACTGGTGTTGCCGGACTAACCGCTGCCCGTGAGCTTCAACGAGAATCCCACCAAGTGATCGTGTTCGAAAAGTCACACCGGCTAGGCGGAACATGGGTTTATGATCCAAAGGTTGAGTCCGATCCACTTGGATCGGACCCAAATAGAGATGTTGTTCATGGATCACTTTACAAGTCCTTGAGAACAAATTTTCCACGTCAGCTGATGAGCTTCAGTGACTTCAAATTTGAGGAAAAGGTATACGATGATCCGCGGATAAACCCCGGGCATCAAGAAGTTTTAAAGTTCTTGGAAGATTTTGCTACATATTTTAAACTCACTGAATTGATTCGGTTTAATACTGTGGTGACTCGAGTGGAGGTTGGTGACTCGGTCATCAACTCGTTCGTGGTTGAGTCGGAAACTAACGGGGTGAGTTTGGTAGAGGTGTTCGATGCGGTTGTTGTTTGCAATGGTCATAACACACAACCTCGACTCGCGCAACGGATATTCCAGGTTAATCATTTGAACATGATCATAGCGGAATTATAGGCTGTTGATAAAGCTCGCGGCTCGTAGCTCGGCTCGATTAAAGCTCAAAAAAATATAGCTAAAAAAATTCAATTTGAAACGATCTGAGCCGCGCTCAGCCCGGCCCATGGATCGGCTCGTTGGCTCGTTCTTAGGCTCGTTTAACTGTATCTCGAGCTCAAGCTGCCTTGATGAATTTTGAGCATGAGCTCGAGACCATCCTGGCTCGACTCAAGATTGACTAAAAAGTACAAATGTCATAAATTTTTAATATAATGTCACCAAATTTTTTTCTCATAGGGTGTCATTGTGTGACACCATGCCTAAAAATTTAAGACACGTGTTGATTTCTTTTTACAGATAAAATCTTATTTTCAGCGGAAGCCAAACTATAACTTATATTACGGCTTATCTTGTTAACACAATATTTTTTTAAATTCTAATAACGACTGAGGCAGGTATGGAGACGTGGTCTAAAAAGCAAATGCATAGTCACAACTATCGTGATTCTGAACCATTTCGAGATCAGGTTAGTCATAGATCTGATTAGATATCGAAAAGATGACTAGAGAAGTATGTTTAAAAGCACTTTTAGTCGGAATTCTATGTATGATACTTTTTCGAATTATTATTATCTACGTCTTGAATCTTGATACATACAATGTTTAAACGTGAGCAGGTTGTAGTGGTGATCGGAAATGGACCAAGTGGGATAGACATATCACGAGAAATAGCAATGGTAGCCAAAGAAGTTCACATGTCGTCAAGATCTACACATTTTAACGTCGGAAAATCAGACAAATTCGACAATATGTGGCAACACTCCACGGTAATTAATATATTGTAAATTTGTAATATTATGTCTTTACCCTGTTAATGATTTTGTTAAAATTCTCTAATAACCACAGCTATTTGAAAATTATTATTATTCTTTGTAATATATGTTATGATCAGTGGCGGAGCTAGACTTTAACACCAGGGGTATCCCAAAAAAAAAATTACGGTGTATTCATATAAAATCCTTTATAGGGGTATCCTCGTATTTTTTTAGGGGTATCCTTTATATAAAATCGAAAAAAAAAAACAAAAAATTAACACTGCGAAACACCGAACACGACTTTGAGCCGTAGCCCGTGCTACGGCTGGTTCTATGCTGTCTCCGCCCCTGGTTATGATTATTATGTATTAATTTGTAAAATATAAAATGACAATTGATTTGGTGATGGTTTTAGATACTAAAGATAGAAAGTGATGGCACGGTGATATTTCAAGATGGACTCTCTGTTGAGGCAGATATCATATTCCATTGCACAGGGTAAGTCCAGGATTATATTATTTCCAATACCCAAAAACATGTTTTTTTTTTGAAAATAAAACTTCATTAAAACAAACCTCCGACCCAAACGGCAAAAGGCAAATACAAAACACAGTTGCTTATCCTTATATACATAGGCGTGTAACACAATTGCCATTTTAACTAAAATACTTATAACATTTGTACATTTTACATTTCAAATATAGCGGGAGAGAGATAGACACAGTTATAACTTAATTACCACCCTATTTATCATAGTTAAAACAATACATACATAAAATTGTTTTTGTATTGAATGACCCTATATTATATATATTTTTATCTTAAACATATGTGTGTTACATTTTAGGTACAAATTACATTACCCGTTTCTTAAAACAAATGGTATTGTAAGCATCCAAGACAAACGTATCGGACCCCTCTACAAACATGTTTTCCCTCCGCAACTTGCTCCAAACCTCTCCTTCGTCGGAATCCCAGAAATGGTAACTTTTTTTTAACATCGTCGTCTTCGTTGAAATTCATATAACTAACTTTAACACGACCGATTCTTCTGGTTTAGAGCTTTACCTTCACTATAATTGAGTGCCAGTCAAGATGGATAGCCCAGGCATTATCACAAAAGGTTTCATTGCCATCAGAAGATGAAATGTCGTTTGATGTCCAACAATATTATCAAGAATTGAAAGAAAAAGGAGTTCCTGAGCATCACACTCATTATATCGGATTTCAGGTTCTTCCTAAATCTAACTTTGAAGCGTTTTTAATATCGCTGCTGATTATAACATGTTATTTTTCTTCTAATGGCAGACTAGTTATATAGATTGGATGCTTGACCAAACTGGAATGGCCCTGGAGAAGCATGTGAAAGAAATGTTTGAATACTTTAACCATTGTTTAATGAGTGCTGGTATAGATGGCTACATGGATGCATTCTCCCATAAATACAGGATATGATTATTAGATTTTCTGCATCAAATGTTTCTAATAACGAATTTTCGTTTTTTATTTGTTTACTAGTTTTATTTGGGTCGAACAATTATGTCTTTTATGTTTTATTTGGTATAACGCCCCGCTTGCGGTATGCACATATAATGTATATATGTGTGGGCGCTCGGGGGGCAAAAGCAAAAGTGCACTAATTTTTAACGTTATTTTACTAATTCGTGAAAATAACGTTAAAAGAGGGGATGGTTAATCATGCATCATGTGGTGGCGTTGATAGCCGAAAGACAAGGGGGTACATGCACCAATTGGCGCGTGTCTCAATTGCTGAGTGTTATGTGCCTTATGTCCAAGGCTTGATGCAAAACCACAATCGAGCCGGGGGTCTCATTGGAAGCAGCCTCTCTATTCCTACGGGGTAGAGGTAAGGCTGTCTACATCCCACCCTCCTCAGACCCTACCTTAGCTTTTGCTATTGGTGGGATATACTGAGTACGATGATGATGATGATGATGTTTTATTTGGTATGTTTCGACTTGGGCCAAATGCTTGTTAGTGTCGAATGCAGTCGTCTTTAAATGTGGTGCACGTAGCAGTACGTACGCTTTGGTTTGATTCAGTTTGGTTTTTACTCAACTGAACCATATACAAAACTCAGATTTTAAAAAATGGTTAACGGTTATTTGCTCGGTTAGGTTGTCTAGATTCTGCAAGTATTCAGTTATAGATATGCACTCTGTTTCAAGTAGAAATAAGCAATGGATTACAGTCCAAAATCAAAGATAAATCTGTTTCACCTGACAATCATATATTAAGAGAAACCAGTTCAAACTTAATATTTAAGACTGTACTCGAACAATTTTTACACTTACAACAAGACTAAATAAACACGGTCGTTACAGAAAACGCACCAGAATTTGCCTTGAAATGAATGGAAAGTCCACGTATCTGCAGTTGATGCTGCTTCTACGTCCGCTTGATAAGGTACCCGACCACAAAACTTATTATACCAATCAGCACCAGAAATAACATCGAATAACCACCAGAACGTGCTTTCACTGCTTCTTTTCTCATTAGTTCCTATTCAATTGAAAAGAATATAACACATTGTTTATTGCTGAACAGATACTTCATAACATAAAACATTATTTGTTTGATGTACTTTTAATTATCAGGAAAAACCTAAATGAGGATGATATCTACGTTGGTGTAGACTAGACCAGATAAGAACATATAACAATCACATCAGGAAATGATATAATAATATTAATCATAATTAGAGACTTGAGATAAAATTCTATGCTTCGTTATTTAAGGAGATCTAACATTGGGATTAGGGTTGCAAACGAACCGAGCGAACATAAACAAATGCTAGGGAAATAAATGTGTTCATGAACGCTTACCGAACAGGATTTTATGTCCGTGCTCGTTCATTTAGGTAACGAACACAAACACACGCAAACGAACACAAACAAGGACAACCGAACATATATTAAATATGAATAAAATCAACATCTTTAATCGGAAACATTACGTAGATCCACCCATAATATATTAACTTAATTATCCAAACATACTTGACATAATGTTGATAAATGAAACTGACATAAAATAGTCTCTCAAAAAAGGTTAACACATAAGATATTTAATATTACACTACCTAATATTTATTAAATATTTTATTAGTGGGAATTTTGAAGAATATAAATAACGTATAAAAATACAAAACCCTAATGAACTATCGAACATAAACAAACATGTTACCAAACATTTACGAACATAAATGAACGAACGTGGCCGCTGTTCATGTTCGTTTATTTAACTAAACAAAAGAAAGTTCTTGTTCGTGTCGGTTTATTTATTAAATGAACTAACACAAACTTCCCGCTGAACGGTTCATGAACTTCTTCGCTTAGCATTTGGTTCTTTTGCAAATTGGGATAGATCAAGTACGCTTTAAAAACTTATGGCTCATAAAAATAAGACGCAAAAGAAATACCAGTTCCTGTTGGAGCTTCTGATTTTGTTTAATAGCTGCAACCTTCTCATCTGTCAACTTTGATATAAGAGACAACGACTGCAACAAAGTAAGACCTATGTTACCATATAACTCTCATAGAATTGTTTTTATATATAAATAACGAGAGACACTTTCACTTCAGGACCAATTTCAGGTACAGAACCGCAACAACCGCAATATGCACTGCTATGTAGTGCTAATTAGATATAGTGTGTGAGAGTATGATGGGCTGTTAGGCGGTTACATAACCCCCTTATGTATCACATTTAAAGCAATACAATAAAATAAATATATTATTTTATTACACATGCAATAAACATTTTGGAAAACAGAAACTAATTAGCCTTTATTTACTTTACTTGTTCATATCATACCATACTATGTAAGGAGAGCTCGTGCATTGTTTCTCTTTCGTAGTGTAATAAAATACCCACTTATTCTGGTGAGTTTGGTTTTTGATAAAGATTTACCCTTCATATAAAAAATTGATAAATGGTGTTGTATTTACAAAGAACAAAATAACTGCATGATGTAATCAATTTTTCCATAACTTTGTTGAATAGACGTTTGATAATAAGTTAATAACCCGAATAGATGAAAGAAAAAAAAACTTTATTCACCTCTTTAGAGAGTTTCTCCTTGGGCTCCACAGATCTCGTTGCCTAACATTCATACACTCAAATAATCGCTCAAGCTAATAGAACCACAAATAATTCACAAAAAAATAAAATTAAAAAGAAGCCACAACATAAACTTACAACATCAGCCCCTGAAGAATTCTGACTTCCGTGTTCAGCCCTCGGAGAAGAACCTTCTTCAGATTCTTCCGGAACTGGTGAAGGAGGATTAGCAGGTATGTATACAACTCTCAACTTGAACTCCTCGACCACCTTGTTCTCCTCCTTGTTGAACTACATAAAAAAAAGAAAAAAGAAAAAAAGAATTGCTTAATTGCAGATTGTTTTGAACTAAAGTTAAAAACTTTGATGAAAAAATGAGTCACCATATCAGCAGTTATGTCCTTAATAGTTGCGCTGTCGGGTGCAGCAACAGCTTGCAAAAGAAACTTGTCTTTGCACTGCATGTCAGGGGGTGCCTCTTTTTGTGCCTGCATTGTAACTAAAAATGCGTAGTTTTCAATATCCTTTAAAAATGTAATTTTGGATAAGAAAACAGTAACACAGAAAAGGATACGACATTAGGAAAAAGATTATGAAGAGTTCTTACCTGTGACATTGCAAACGGATCTTGGTAACACAATTCCATTGTTTGGACGGACACAATATTTCTTGGGGTTTGTCGTTTTAACCTTTAAGCACATCAACAAAAGCTTGTGAAACTTTACGAAAATTCGAAAAAACAAATACCGATAAAGAAAGTGAAATAACAATAAGATACCTTGAATGCAATATACTGATCAGTCTTGTTGGTCAACTGAAAGGAACATGAGCTCTGCTTCTTCAGCTCAACTACACAAATAAATATGAGTCCCAATTATTTTTAGCTTATTTCAACGCACTAAATTAGACTTCTATGACATCCCCTCCTTCCTCATGTAAAAGATAGCATTCAACTATTACCGAAATGTATAATCTTAACACAATAACGGGTTCTCATCGACCCAAAATCCCAAATCAATGCTTTCAATATTTTGCAACAGTTATCTATGAGCAAAAAGAATCTGTTGCATTCGTATTTAAAAGATGGGACTCCGAGAGTATCTATAAACAAACTAGCCAGCTCCTACTTGTTGGAAGATTATTAATCAAGAAATTATGGATTTTAGAAGTCAATTATAAAAAGTCAAGCCTGTTCATAAAAAGTCAACAGTGCAGATTTAAAACGTGGTGAACAAGTTACGACAGTTAGTTATTTTATGTTAGTTATATGCCTTGTTCCCCAAGGCATCATGTACCTATAGATAAGATAGAATCTTTCATTTGTAATTGACGATACGTATATATTATTGTGTGTATCGTCCCTGTGATTGTGGTTCCGAGTCCCTGCACAGAATCTGTGCATACTCACAATGTTCATCCAGTGTTCGTAAACACGTATCGATCCCCGATCTGACACTACTTCTTCACAAATAAATCTCCGCATCATAACTCGAACTTTACAACCGAAACACAAAGGACTCAAAATCCCAACCCTAACAAACTCCACAAGGGCAGTTCAAGTTGGTCAAAACATCTTCACAAGTGACATCAAACAACTACATAATGTCATAAAGTACAAAATCTAACAGATTTATAACAAATTATCCAAATTTCACACCTTTTTCATTTATTAATCTTATTACAAATTCTTATCTCATTTTCTAACAATAAAAACCAACCTACCAACAGACGCTCGATTAAAAACCCTAAATTTGATCATTAAACAAATCTCAAATCCCCTAAACAGATCCAACTAAAACCATAAAAAAACAAAAGCATATCACAATTAACAACATGAATTAAAGCTATATCAAACAAATCGAAACTTCACAGTACAAAATTAATTAAAAAAAAAACAGTAATAACAGTCAAATGAAAGGTAACTAATAAGTTACATGGAAATTTGAGTTCAGAAGGATGAAGGTTAAGGTAATCTCCGGTGCTCATGACTCCAAATTCAGCAAATTGCAACCCAAAAAGCCCCTAATTTTGACCGATTTTGAGTAGAATGAGTTAGGGTTCTTAATTTTGACGTATTAATTTGAAGAGGTGGTGGACTGGTACGGCTGATTGACGAAATTGACCCTGACAATGTGGTCTTTTTATACGGAGGTAGTAGTAGTTTATGGCAAAAAGAAGGGTAATATGGGAAAGTTGCTGGAAACTTTAGTGCCTACGTGTCGTTGTTTTATTGGTTGGCTGATTATATTTTAGCAAAACAGACGTGTCAGTTTTGATTAGCAATATTTTTTATTTACGACCCTCCAACATTTAATATATTTACAACATCTTATTTATTTCACGTTAATTTTAATTTTAAATTACCTTAATAGTAATACGTTCTAGAATTTTAATTTTAAATTACCTTAATAGTAATAGGGTGTACCTATTGGCACACCAAACCCTAGTTGAATCAAGGTTTACCTACGCTGCGTATAGGCCTATACGTAGCGTATAGGGTTACACCTATACGCTGCGTATAGACATATACCCAGCGTAGGTAAATCATGATTCTCAGTGCCTGATCAGCAATCATTGCACAGAAAACAATGGTTTATATACGTTGCGTATAGCTCAATACGCAGCGTATATTAACCATCTGAATTTTTGGGGTCATTTTGGTGGGTTTGAAGCATCAGTTTTTCACAAGGTTTATATACGTTGCGTATAGAGCTATACGCAGCGTATATAAAGGTCAGAAAATGTCCTTTATACCCTTGTGTTGAGGCTATAAGAAGCCAAATACAAGGGTAGTTGTGTCATTTTTGTTTCACACGCTGCGTAGGGATCTATACGCAGCAGCGTATATAAAGCTCCATTTTTGTATTTTTTTTTTGTGTATTCCTTTGTTATATGTATAAAAAAAATTAATTGTGTATATTTTGGGGTATTTCCATGTTTATTTATAAAAAAATATTATTGGTGAATAATACAAATATAAATTATAAAAATTAAAAATAATACAAATATTATGAATTATAAAAATTAAAAATAATACAAATATTATGAATTACAAGACCTACAGGGAACCTATACGAGACTTATACTATACTATACGATACGATATAACACCCATACAGGCATATAGGTGTGGTTTAGGTCTCATATTGACCTCGTATAAGCCTATAAGTGTGATATCGTATCGTATAGGTGTGGTTTAGGTCCCGTATTGACCTCGTTTAAGCCTATAAGTGTGATATCGTATCGTATCGTATCGTATAGCGTAGTATATGTCACGTGTTGACCTCTTATAAGCCTATAAGTGTGATATCATATCGTATAGCGTAGTATATGTCCCGTATAGGCCTATATGCATATACAAGACCTATAGGAAACCTATACGAGACTTATACTACACTATACGATACGATACGATACTATATGATACGATATAACACCCGTATAGGCCTATAGGTGTAGTTTAGGTCCCGTATAGGCCTATATGCATATACAAGACCTATAGGAAACCTATACGAGACTTATACTAGACTATACGATACGATACTATACGATATAACACCCTTATAGGCCTATAGGTGTGGTTTAGGTCCCGTATAGGCCTATATGCATATACATGACCTATAGGAAATCTATACGAGACTTATACTACACTATACGATATGATATAACACCCGTATAGGCCTATAGGTGTGGTTTAGGTCCCGTATAGGCCTATATGCATATACAAAGACCTATAGGAAACCTATACGAAACTTATACAACACTGTACGATACGATACGATACGATACTATACAATACGATATAACATCCGTATAGGCCTATAGGTGTGGTTTAGGTCTTGTATCTACCTATAGGCCTATGCGGGACCTATACTATAGTATCGTATCGTATTGCATCGTATCGTATATCGTATAGTGTATAGTATAAGTCTCGTATAAGCCAATAGGCCTACATTTATAGGCTTATACGAGGACATATACGATGCCTATACATGACCTATACTACACCTATAGGCCTATACGGGACATATACTACGCTATACGATACGATATCACACTTATAGGCTTATACGAGGTCAATACGTCACATATACTATGGTATACAATACGATATCACACTTATAGGCTTATACGAGGTCAATACGTGACATATACTACGCTATACGATATGATGTCACACTTATACGATTCAATATAACTTTTTTTTATAAAATTTACTAAAACCAATAATGTATAAATGTTTATAAAAAAACCTTTATATACGCTACGTATAGGTCTATACGCAGCGTATATAAAGGGTTAAAAAGACCATTTACCCCTTCATTTGGGGCTATAAGAAGCCAAATGCAAGGGTAAACTTGTCTTTTTGACCTTTATATACGCTGCGTATGGGTCTATACGCAGCGTATAGTGGGAAAGAC
Organism: Helianthus tuberosus; assembly: GCA_030545235.1. Taxonomy (NCBI): domain Eukaryota; kingdom Viridiplantae; phylum Streptophyta; class Magnoliopsida; order Asterales; family Asteraceae; genus Helianthus; species Helianthus tuberosus. Next base: position 22,329,525 of record CM060381.1, on the reverse strand, counting down.
CATTTTACCCCTGCATTTGGGGCTATACGCAGCCATATGCAAGGGCAAAATTGTCTTTTTGACCCTTTATATACGCTGCGTATAGACCTATACGCAGCGTATATAAAGGGAAATTTTTATTTTTAACCCCAAACCTCTGGTAAAAATATATTTTTTGACTCTTTATATACGCTGCGTATAGGCCTATACGCAGCGTATATAAAGGGTGAATTTAAAAAAAATATTTTTAAGTATCGTATCGTATAGTATAAGTCTCGTATAAACCTAGTATAAGTCTCATATAGGTCTTGTATTTGCCTATAGGCCTATACGGGACCTATACTAGTGTGCCGTATCGTATTGCATCGTATCGTATAGTGCCTACACGGGACCTAAACCACACCAATAGGCCTATACGGGACCTAAATCACACCTATAGGCCTATACGGGTGTTATATCGTATCATATAGTATAGTATCGTGTTGCATCGTATCGTATAGTGTATAGTATAAGTCTCGTATAGATTCCATGTAGGCCTTGTATATGCCTATAGGCCTACACGGGACCTAAACCACACCTATAGGCCTATAAGGGACCTATACTACATCTATAGGCTTATACCAGTGTTGTATGGTATCCTATAGTATCGTATCGTGTTGCATTGTATCGTATAGTATAGTGTACAGTATAAGTCTCGCATCGTATCGTATCGTGTTGCATCGTATCGTATCGTGTTGCATCGTATCATATAGGCCTATACGGGACATATACTACACCTATAGGCCTATAAGGGCGTTATATCGTATCGTATCGTAGAGTGTAGTATATTCGAACCGTATATACGTTTTCCAAAACAATTTAACGTTATATAATATTATTTGTATAACATTAACGATTATATATTTTAAGCGATTTAACGTTGGAACCGGGTGAGAATTTATACCACAAACACATCAAAATATCAAAAAAAAAAAAAAAACTAATGGGTTATATACGCTGAGTATAGCTCTATACGCAGCGTATATAAACCTTGTTTTCTGTGCAATGATTACTGATAAGGCTCTGAAATCCATGGTTTATATACGCTGAGTATAACTCTATACGCAGCGTAGGTAAACCCTAAGTGTGTAGATAGCCAACCAAGGTGTGCAGATAGTTTGGCCCTAGTAATAATGGTCATAAATTAATTTGGGTTGTGTATTTTATGCATAGTTATAATTTAAAAGGACATAATCACCACATAATACTCTGTTTTACTTGAATTTTCAACTAAGTTATTAATTATTCGATGTTAATTCAGGAGGCGGCATAACATCTATCTATCTTTTCTATAAAAGGAGAAACTTCAGTGACATAAGAAAAGCTGATGTGTCAGCAGGAGAGCATGTCTAACAAGGCTTTTCTTATGTCATTATTACATCATAAAGGCTAATATATAAAGACTTTAAAATTCAAAGTTGGCAAACTTTCACCTTTTCAAAGGCCTGCCCATCAAACCATTGCCATCAAACCACTGCCCATCTCCAAACCTTTTCAAACCTCTGCATTCCAACCCACCTTTTCAAACCTCTGCATTCCAAACCTCAAACGATTCAAAATTCAAATCACTTTCAAACCACTGATGATTCAAAATTATGGCTCCAGATTCAAAATTCAAAATTATGGCTCCAAATATATAAGATACCATCTTCTTCAATCAATTACTCTCTCTAATCCATTTCTCTCTCAACTCTCTCTTTCTAAATGCAGGTTTCGATCACTCTCTCTCATAATCTCTTACATTTTTTTTTGTGATTTCATATGCTTCTCTTATCTTCAAATTACAGATCTGAGCCTTGGTCGTCGGAGTAGAAACCGATCTTCATATCTGCTGACGAGTGGCTTTGGTAATCCCTTTTTTTCTTTCTCTGCTTTTCATTCTTTCTTCATTATCATCTTAGATAGGTCTATCTGTGCACTGCATCTTCTTTTCTGATTCTTGGAAGTTGATAATATCTTCAGATTCATATTCCCTTTAGTTCGATTTTAGGTTTGTATATTTACTCAACCCAGATTGTTGATTCAAATAATATACCTAATAATTTTAACCTAATCGCGACTGTGAAGAGTACAGAGGATGGTAGACATCACTCTTTACAAATGGCTTTTCAATTCCACCGATTGCACTGTTTCAGATCTTCGACGGTAAGATCTACTCATAAAATCGAATAGCATTATCAGATATGTTTGTTTAGGCATTTCATCAAACAGTTCGAGTGCATGTTAAATTATGCTTGATGTGTTTAATCTGTGTGTAGGAGAAAGCTCCTTATTTTGCAAAGGCAGCTAGAAAGAAAGCAGAGTATGAAATTGCTATTAAACAGCACATTGATAATCTGGTAATCATTTAAAGTTTATTTTGTCACATTATTAATTTGTTATACATTTATGAAATAATTTTGTTGTGTGTGAGCAATTAGAACGAAACTGTGATGGAGATATCTACATCATCATCTATGAACACTCATGAGGATGTTGAGCTGGAAGTTAACTCTCAGGTAATCTGCTAAACAAACAGACAGATCTGCATCCGAGTTATTCGTAATCATTTTTTCAGAATTAAACTCGATCTTGTATATTATTTTCTGCAGACTGTGAAGGTCCTGTGATAAGTGAAGTGTAGGATTTGGGTTTTTCTTATTTTTAAAGGGTTAAATTAATACTTCCATTGTCAACCCTTGAAACATATAAGTTTGCAACTTTGCGTCTATTTCATCAACTCTGCAAATTTAGTCTCTGCGTCTATTTAGTTTTGGCCTTTGCAACCTGCAATTTTAGTCCTTGCAACTGATGAATGGGCTGCTTGTGTTTTATATCAGGCGGGTCAAATGAACAAAACGCTTTTTTACAGGTGTCATCTTGGACTAAAATGATGCAATTTTTTAATGTTTCCAAAGCAGGGATTTAGGTATGATGTATATAACTTCTAATGTTTGTTTTCACTTGTAGTTGCTATGCGTGCCAAAAAATGGAGCGTAGATGGAGAGGATAGCAGCTTTTAGAGACAATGGTAGAAAATTGTGGTGAGCATCTTAATTTTCAAATTTCTGAGATGATCAAGATTGTAAAGAAAAAGGTAAATTGCTGAGATGCGTACCAAAAAATGGAGCGTAGATGGAGAGGATAGCAACTTTGTTTTCACTTATTCGACTGCATGATATGATCAAGGTAGTTTATATGTTGTTATATACTTATATTTGGTGATTTTGATATAAACATTTAAGAGGATTCAATCACTGAATTCATGTATATTATCACCAGAACGGAATTTGGATAGCAGCTATAATAGATCAAATTCATTCATAAGTCCAGGTAACTAAAAGTAAATACAACATACACAACTCGTAAGAGAGTCGTATAAAAAAGTCACCTGTGAATGGAAACGACGGGATATAGTCCGGTTCCTAATGGTATAAGCTCACTGGAGTATTATACCTTGAAAAAACTAATATGAACGGAATGGTTAAATAGTGAAAAAACTAGCTTTATAACGTTATTCCTTGAAAAAATTTTCTGCAATCTCTTTAATATTTAGGTATGATGTATATAACTGCTAATGTTTGTTTTCACTTGTAGTTGCTATACGTGCCAAAAAATGGAGCATAGATGGAGAGGATAGCAGCTTTTAGAGACAATGGTAGAAAATTGTGGTGAGCATCTTCATTTTCAAATTGCTGAGATGATCAAGATTGTAAAGAAAAAGGTAAATTGCTGAGATGCGTGCCAAAAAATGGAGCGTAGATGGAGAGGATAACAACTTTGTTTTCACTTATTCGACTGCATGATATGATCAAGGTAGTTTATATGTTGTTACATTTGGTGATTTTGATATAAACATTTAAGAGGATTCAATCACTGAATTCATGTATATTATCACCAGAACGGAATTTGGATAACAGCTATAATAGATCAAATTCATTCATAAGTCCAGGTAACTAAAAGTAAATACAACATACACAACTCGTAAGAGAGTCGTATCAAAAAGTCACCTGTGATTTATAATGGAAACGACGGGATACAGTCCGGTTCCTAATGGTATAAGCTCACTGGAGTATTATACCTTGAAAAAACTAATATGAACTGAATGGTTAAATAGTGAAAAAACTAGCTTTATAACGTTATACCTTGAAAAAAAATTCTGCAATCTCTTTAAATATATATATAGATCAGGCCACTGGAGTATTATATTGACAAGACTTGCCATTTGTGCATATAACACCAACTGGTTCTCTCCAACCTCTAAGATATCTTTATACAAATTAGTTAAATATAACAAACAAAGCATAAACTGAGGAATATATATATAACTTTTGTTCTAGAGTGTAGTTATATGCCAAACAAAGTAGCAATTTTACTGGTACATGCATAACTTTTGGTGTGCAATATATGTAGTAATAGCCTAAGTAAGCAAGATACAAAAACTAAGTTTATTAAACAAATTTTTCACAGCTACACACCACAGATACAAGGATACGGGATACTAAATTCTTCACCAGGTTGTAGTTGTCCATCATAGTAGTAGGGATCACCTGGCATTAATGCCCATGTTAAATTATAGTCACTGAAACAATCACACCGAGCGAAGACTGTAGTCTCTCACGGTGCTATTCACACCGAGCAAAGGCTGCACCAGATGATGCTCGAGGATCGTGACTACGAACGAAACAACTACGATTCTGGTTTAAGCAAACCCGAACCGCAAAGGCCCGATGTGAATGTGGTCAATTGGTATGATAAAGATTGTTCAGTGGTTACTATTAGATGCAAAGATAGACCTAAACTTTTGTTTGACACCATTTGCACATTAACCGATTTGGAATACGTCGTTTTTCACGGGCATGTAGACACCGAAGGACCGAAAGCCTACCAGGTTTGTTAACATTTTGTGGGTATTTTTGTTTTACCTTTTCGGTTATTTAACGAATTAACGTGTATTATTCGTGTTTACAGGAATATTGTATTAGACATATAGACGGGTCGCCTGTGAAATCGGAGGCCGAGCGGCAAAGAGTGATCCAATGTATCGAAGCTGCCATAGAAAGAAAAGTATCGGAGGTACGACGATAAAAAAATAAAAAATATTTGTACTGGTAGAACTATGAACAACGGTTAATATCCTGGATCTGCCACTACTGACTAACTAAATTGTTTTTTTTTGTGTAGGGTTTGAAGTTAGAACTGTGCACAACAGACAGAGTCGGGCTTTTATCTGACGTGACTCGTATTTTCTGTGAAAATAGTCTCCAGGTCATGAGAGCCGAGGTGACAACACGGGGTGGCAAAGCTGTAAATACGTTCTATGTCCGTGATGCCTCGGGGTATCCGGTTGACTCAAAGATAAGTTGAAAAAAAGGTTGATCATTGTTCAACATATCTGTTTTGCAGGTCGAGAATGAATCAGGCCTGTCGAATTTTATTCCAATTCTCATTGCGGACAAAGAAATATGTTCTGAGATGAAAATAATACAGACAAAATATTATTCAACTCTCTATGAATCAGAATCTATTTCTTGTGAGGCTGCTGTTAACAAGTTCTCTGAAGTGCTTGTAGGTATGGCACGGTTACTCAAACAACCAATCGTACAAGATATGGAATGTGTTGCCATGTTGTCATGGCCCCCGACCCACCCTAGGAGCGAGAGCCGTGAACCAGCCAGATGGTATCGGTGTTTATTAATTACGCAGTGGAAAGTTTTTCATCAGGATCGTAGTTAGGAAATAATTTCAGAGTTTGTAAAACACCGAACTTTTAATATTAAATAAATGGGCTAAAACCAATATTCCATTCAATTGTTTTCATAGGGATAAACCCAAATAAATAATGCATGAATTTCTTCTCTTATTCGGGTATTTATAGCCACTTTATTTAAGCCTTCAGTGCTCCATAGCTGGCTTCTACTATCCTTACATCAAGTTACCTGAAACGTGTTTTGAAAACATTTTATCAGTAATAAATACTGGCGAGTTCATTCCATTTTTATAAAATATATTGTTATACTTTACAGCATCAAGGTTTTTATATTTATTTATATTTACCCAACCCAATCGGTATTTGTCACATGGTGACAGTTTCGATGTGACAGTGGTCATATCACTCATTGGCTCACTTTCGTCCAATAGTGAATTTATCAAGTAATAGATATATAGTATATCTTACTATTATATTGGTCACTAGGCGATTCCTGTGACGGTGGTCAAATCACTGTTGATCATTCTCTCAACTAGTGACTCAGGTCATATTACTGTTGATCATTCTCTCAACTAGTAATTGTGGTCATATCACGGTTGATCATTCTTTCAACTAATGACTCGGGTCATAACACTGTTGATCATTCTCTCAACTAGTGCATTTGGTCATGTCACTGTTGATCATTCTCTCAACTAGTGACTCTTATCAAATAATATATACCAAACTTCACATATATTGGTAGTAACTGCGGAATACATAACCCAACTATACATGTATAGTAATAGATTAAATAGGGGTTATGGCTATTGAAGTTTTAGTCCCCATGCTTATTGTATGTAATATTTACTTTATATATTATATATATATATATTCACTTTATATGCACCTATATAAAGAAAATATATGTAATATTCCCTGTATCAAGACTGGCTACAAAAGCATATACAATTTAAACGCAAATATATATATATAAGTTGGTAATTTATATATAATTTGGGTTGTTAAATAGTTCAAATGAACCTATTATAAGATTGTAAACCTAATTTAATGAATATAACATATATATTGTCTATACCAACTATTATATATATATAAAATGGGTTGAAATGCCAAATCCGTTATATATGTGTTATATAACAGCATGATGTTTGGTAATTATATATATATACTTATATATAGCAACTATTAAACATTGGTTTAATAGATATAGATAACGCAGCCTAATTAGTTAAAAGAAAATTTGAAAGCACTTATATAATTCTTAAACCTTTTATAGTTTAATACAATGACATAATTATATATATTTAAGATACAATTTGAATGTTATATGTATTTATAACAAATATAGTTCATATGTTTGAACTTAATTGCTACAACTATAATAAATAAATACATATAAATATAGTAACATAATAAACTGTAGCAAATAGATTCATGTTTGCGGACAGAATCATAATGTTTGATTTATATTAAAGTATTTCATTTGATTTCAAAAACCTGAAATGCTTTGATATATATACCCTTTTGATTCATATGTATTAATATAACTAATTGAGCCATATATCCCCAAAAGTATTATCAACGGGGAGTGTTGTTTTGGGGTTTGATTGTGTTACCAATATTTAATTAATATATATATAGACAAGGTTACAAACGGAACCTATAATACTATTTAATATTAGTGGTTAATTATATATAAATATATTTTCTTTAATATAACTAATATATTTTAATAATGATTAATAAAGCTCTATTTTATATACAAACCATTTAGATTTATTTTAATCTCTATACTTATAAATCAAAATGATTTACACTTGGCTTGATTTTAACCCTCCCTTTTTAAGTTTATCCTAATTGATTAAATTATAACCTGCCACGTAAGATTATTGTACACGTGTCATAATTTTCCTGTTCTACGTGTTTTTTATTCTCCTCCAATTCTTCTCCTCCCAAATCGTCTCAAGGTCTTACAGAAACCTCCCTACCTCCCTACCCTTCACAAACCATCATCCGCTGACATAAAGAAAATCCTCCCACCCACCGTTATTCGATCTTATTTTATCAATATCAACGCATCCTCCCACCGTATTCTATCTTCATTTATAAAATATCAACGCCGTAAGATGAACTCTGTCGCCCCTGTGTGTCTTCTATCTTGAAGATTCGGATTGATAAACAAAAATTGAAGATTAGGATTGTATTTTTTCGTGATGCTGATGAATCGAAGATTCGGATTAAACCCTTAGTTTTTCGTGATGATGATGAATCAACGATTCTGATTAAACCCTTATTTTTTCATGGTGATGATGAATCAGAGATTCGGATTGTACAGGTGAGTTCATCTTGCCTATATTCTTGTACTATATTCTTATATGCTTAACTTTTTTTGTCTATAATATTAGGGGTTTAATCGATGAATGTTTACGATAAGGATCTCTTACAAGTTAAATCTTTTTTTGTCCAGAAAATTAGGAGTTTAATTGATGAATATTAGGAGTTTAATTGAAGAATATTAGTCTTGTATACTTTCATATCTGTTAGTGGCAACAGGTGGTGGCGAGCATTTGTCCTTGGTCACTTTGTTTTTCCTTATAAGAGCATTAATTTGAATAAAATTATGTCCAGGAACTTGATGGTAGAAACATCTGAGTTAGTGTTGTTAAAGCCCCCACAGAGACGAATGTTTTAAATAGGCAGAATTTGAGGTATGATGCGACTAATGAACTTGTATGTTTTTAAAGTCTATTTTATTTGTTGTGTATATTGATTCTGCGAACACTTCTGTTTTTCTTGTATGTTAGGTCCTTATTCAAGATTTCAATTGTGCATTGCAAGAGAACTTCATCCTTCAGGTTGTCTGGTCCTTTTTATGTTTAATGTTGAGTTTCTGAACATTATTCTTATCTTGATCATCATTCTGTAGTTTATTGCTTGTATTGAGTTCCCCTATTTACTTTTTGTAATTGAGCGTGCACAATTTTTTGGTTTCTGATTATTCTTGCTCGAAATGTGTAGGGTCATATGTACCTGTTTGTTCATCACATATGCTTTTACTCAAACCTATTTGGATTTGAGACAAAGGTTCTTTCATGAACCCAAAGTCATTGTTTTGTTAAGTTAGTTGCTTGATATGTATGGTTAAAAGGAATCAAAATGTATTTATAGAACTTTCTAAAGATATTTCTTCATTTTTGAGTTCTGGTGTAAGCCCTTTAATAACACAATCTGTATGTCACCTTTAGACCTTTATTTTCCTTATAAGGAACAATTAGCATAAACAAGTTTAAATAAACATGATGCTAAGAATTACTTTTGCTGTTGTTTTTCCATTTGATAGTTTTTAGGGGATGGTTTTGAATAACCTGTGGCACCACAAACAAAAGCTTAAAATTCAATCTATGGTGATGGCGAAATATGATTTCACACCTCTAATTACTTTGAATCATGACAGGCGATTGGTGTTTTCATTGTTGGATTTCACTCAAGAGCGTCAACTCTATCCAAACAATCAAGCTCCCAAACAATACTAACCTGGTTGATTACGCCATGGATTTAGACAAATCTCTTTATCGTACCAAGGATGTTCCTCAAGGTTATTTCTCTATTTTCATATGATTTTGTTAGTTATTTACTCTACTTTTTATATGTATTATCTCTACACATTATAAAATTAAAAATAATTATTATTGTATTTTTTTATTTTATTTTATGTGGTATGTAAAACAACGAATGTTGTATACAAGGAAGTATTTTGGGAGGAACTGAGGAAATTGGAAGACTTGACTGCGGCTCTTATGGGACGTATATGTTACTGATGTAGAAGACCGGTGGATGTGGGCCCTGGATCCGGAGGAAGGTTTTACGTGCATAGCTTAAAGTCCAGACTGGAGGAGTCACGCTTCCCGGATTTGGGTCTTAACTTCATATGGAACAAGTGGATACAAATTAATGTAAACTTTCTGGCGTGACATTTGAAACAGAACCGGGTATCGACCATGGTGGCATTACAGCAAAGAAACATAAGCCTGGACTCTCTCACATTTGCAAGCTATGTGGCGAGCATGAGGAATCAGTTGAACACCTATTTGCGGAATGTTGTTTTGTTGCTGCAGTTTGGGATTATGTCGCTTCATGGAGCAGGTGCCAAAGACATTTTTTAACTGCCTTTAATGGTCTCTTTTGAGGCACATTTACTGTCCAGGGGATCAAAAAGACAGAAGCAGCTTCTTTATTCAATAATACAAGTTGCAATATGGGTAATATGGAGGTGTCGAAACAATCTTGTATTTAACCAAAAAGGAACCTATATTGGACGGGGTAAAAGAGCCGATCAGGTACTTGGCTTTACATGCGTCAAAAATCGAGCGAATGGGATTAATGTGTCATGGTCCCAATAATGTAGTATGGATGTTTTAAGTATGGGTCTGTAATATTTTTAGTGTATTGTATGTGATGTACTCTACTTGGTGTGGCCTAATATTGTTAGCCCAAGATTAATAGTCTGTTGGCTTTAAATTTTTTTTTAGTTTTGTGAGTTTTAATTCTAATTACAATTTTGTATTTATTAACTAATGTTCCATGTATTTTTATTTAAAACATCCATCTATTTACATAATATATTAGTTTAGTCTGTATCACACGGGTAACTAACCTAGTCATACATTAAATTTATTAGTAATGTAAAAATAATATTAGTTATTGGCTATGGCTACTAGGGCACAATTCCCCTGTGCTTGTGGTCATGCTACTATTGGCTAACTTTTTGCCAAAAGTAACGAGGGCCAAGTAATGTATAAAACCTCTCATACCGGCAGTTATTACAGACTATAAAAACTTAATCACTGTAAGTATAACTAGTAAACATTTAGGATTTTGTACAACATTTTTAAATATAATTGTATCACAAAAATGTGATAAAACTGTGAGAAAAGATAATGGACTCACTTTGTAACTTTAGGGTTCAACTAGAAAGCCTCCTGGTAGAATCTTGGGTATAACTTCTGAGCTATTTTAATATATATATATATATATATATATATATATATATATATATATATATATATCTGTACTCGTGTTAAGTATAGTACCCCTAATTCAACCTTATCCCTATGTCACGAGACCGAACCCAAACGAACTCAGTCGGGCAGAGCCTTGACATGCGTTATGGGGCTCCAGATCAATCGGAAAAGGGTAGTGGTGATCGGGAGTTAAAACACTTAAAACGGGGCAGAGCTTTATTATTATTATGGGATGAAAAAATATATATATGTACGTAAAGAAGAGAGGGGTGATAGAAAGGAACTTTGAAGCAATGAAAATGGTCGACTGATGCTTCCTATTTATACTGAAATGGTTAGTTGGATATGAATAAAGGAAAAGATCCCTTCTATCCTACACGTATCCACTTCAACAATATATATACACACTATCAAAATGAACGACACGTATCTCTACACATTTAATGTAAAATTTGATTATTATTATGATTATTTTATTTTTTTCAAAAAGTATACACGTAAATTATGAAATTAATTATTATTTTGTTATATATATATATATATATATATATTATAATTAATTTAACTGTTTTATTTATTTGGCGTTTATAACTTCTAAAATATAACGTTTTATAAAACAATGAATATGTCTTTAGAACGAGAATAATCTTATCTACATTTTGAATCAAGTTTCATTAAAAACAGAGTAAGTCCAAATACAATGTATTTTATAATTTAATTATTAAACGGTTCCTAGGCTCGTCCAGGTACTTCATATTTTTAACATTCAACTTACCCGTAATCTACCCATCTAATATTATAAGTTTTTATACACTTTTATTTTAATAGAAATGTCACCCACATACAGACCAATTAATTGGTATAATATTACAACCAAATATATATAAAATAGTTTTTAAAACTATTTGGGTCGAATAATTATATTAAAAATAAAACTAGTTACTAGTGGTTAATAAATTTAAACAATCTATAATTCTTATATGATAGAAATGGGAATGTTACATCCTCCCCACCTTGATTTAAATATCGTCCTCGAGATTTGGGCTACGATGTCTCTTTTAGAGTTATGTTACGTCTTAGTCAATAAGAACAATATTAAGGTAAATGATACAAAATCAAATTTTGGGAATACGAGTTGTACAATAAATAGGACTCAATGGTTCAACTGAATTAGTTCAAGAAATCGATGTCAAATGAATGAGACGAAATGATATAATTTCCAAGGTGACTAGGTTAAAGCCAAAAGAGATATATGATCAATAGATGTCTAAGTTGAATGTTTACAAGTTGTGAATGACTTTTAGAATCAATAAAATTCATTGTCAAATGAAAACTTACTTTGATTGTCAACTGTGGAAGATTTAGAATCAACAAGCTCAAAATGAAATAGAAACACGAAAATAATTTGTCAACTATCGAACTATAAGAGAAAAATCAGGGTGTTGACAGTGAGTTGCAAGGATACACCGAAATATAACAGAGTTTAGTGTATCAATGTCTTAATACATAATTGTATTAAGAATATTTTCAATGATGAATCAAACGAAAGACATACGTGGTTTTGAATAATTCGTACGATTATGATTAGCCCAAGCTACAAGTTTATATCGACGCCGCAAGGTGTCGAAATGATTGAAATAGCTCAATAATTATGGTGACTGATTAAATTCACCGTTTTCGTAATTAACTGAAAGTTTTAATGAAGAAAATTTCAAATAAATATTATAGGATTTTCAACTGATGATAAAAAGACCAAATGAATATTATAGAATTTTCGGTTAATGATGAAAGAAACGTTAGAGGTACACCAGAATATAATACGAATTTGTGTACTCTTATCTTAACACATAATTGTATTAAGACTGTTTAAGATAATGAATCAACATAAATTAAAATCCGTACATCAGGTGTGAAAAATGAGATTAGCGCAAGCTTCAGACTAAAGAAAACGCCACCACAAGGTGTCGTAACCAATTTAAATCATTTAATGTAAGTGAAGACCAAACAAGTCTGTTATGGTTTTGAAGTACTTGACAGAATGCCTTTATTTATAAACTTTTATATATACTAGAGTCAAATAATAACTTAACTTAGATATTAAATATCAGCGATTACGTCTGGAATCATTTCTGCTTCTTGCGTAGTAAGTACGAATGCTTGCGCGTTCTTCTTAGCTCCGTCTGTTGTTTTTGCCTGGTTGTCAGGTGCTTTAGTCAGTTTCGGGCAATATGGTTTGATGTGTCCTGTTTCTCCGCAATTGTAACAAATGTTAGTTTTCCTTCTACACTCTTCCTCTATATGCCCGGTCATCTTGCAGAAGTTACAGTAGGGTGTTCTCCTAAAACGACATTTTCCTGAATGCTTTTTGTTACAGCTTCTGTAGGTAGGTTGCTCCAATGACGATTCAGTTCCTTTCTTCTTGTAGAATTATTGGGAAATTTTCTGGGCTAACTCTTTCTTCTTGTTTTCTTCTCTTGTGCGGATTAGTCCATCTGTCAGAATGTTAGCTAGTTCGACTGTTTCTTCGATAGTCTGTGGTCTAGCGGCCTTAATTATGTCTCGGATTTGCATAACTAATCCCCAAATATAACGAGAAATTAGTACGGGTTCTGGCGAAGCCAAAGTTGGTACCATTCTTGCGTATTCGAAGAACGTCGTCGTATACTCCCGACAATTCACATCTATCATTTTATGATTTAGGAACTCGTTCGCCATTCGTTTCTTTTCATAAGGGGGACAAAATTTCCTTTCTGTCATTTCCTTGAATTTTTCCCAGTTCATGGCATAAGCCATGTCACTTCCTTTTGCCTGAAGAATTGTATTCCACCAAATTAAGGCTTCTTCTTTGAAGAGGTTGGAAGCATACATCACCTTATCTTCTTCGGCACATTTGCTGATTTTAAGAACAGCTTCCGTCTTTTCCAACCATCGTAGAGCAGCCGTGGCTCCTTCACTTCCCGCGAACTCAGTTGGTTTACAAGCTAGAAATTCTTTGTAGGTACACCCGAGTGTCATCACCTTCATTTTCTTGGGAAATGGGGTTTTGATAACGTCATCATTGCCTCCATTGACACTATGGCTAAAACTGTCATCGCGAGTATGCTTGCTACTCATAACTTTGGTGGGTTCTACGGGGTTTTTAACAGCTTTAATTATTAAAGGTATAACATTAGCTATTCCTTCGGCTATTAGATTTTCTATAGCATTTTTATCCAAAGGATTTTCATTATTAGCATGAACTCCTGGATTATGTGATACTTCATTCGACATCTGAATTATAAACATTTTCAATTATTAATATCCCAGAATAATTAAAACAAAATAATACTTCCAGGAATTATATGTGCATATCTATATATATATATATATATATATATATATTCATACATTTAATTCTACAAAAATAACACATATGTTACTTTATATTAATTTCCTAACTTTATTGTTTCAGATTAGGTATTAAAAGAACACCTAAATAGCTTAAACAAGTGGCTCTGATACCACCTTCTGTCACGGCCCCCGACCCACCCTGGGAGCGAGAGCCGTGAACCAGCCAGATGGTATCGGTGTTTATTAATTACGCGGCGGAAAGTTTTTCATCAGGATCGTAGTTAGGAAATAATTTCAGAGTTTGTAAACACCGAACTTTTAATATTAAATAAATGGGCTAAAACCAATATTCCATTCAATTGTTTTCATAGGGATAAACCCAAATAAATAAAACATGAATTTCTTCTTTTATTCGGGTATTTATAGCCACTTTATTTAAGCCTTCAGTGCTCCATAGCTGGCTTCTACTATCCTTACATCAAGTTACCTGAAACGTGTTTTGAAAACATTTTATCAGTAATAAATACTGGCGAGTTCATTCCATTTTTATAAAATATATTGTTATACTTTACAGCATCAAGGTTTTTATATTTATTTATATTTACCCAACCCAATCGGTATTTGTCACATGGTGACAGTTTCGATGTGACAGTGGTCATATCACTCATTGGCTCACTTTCGTCCAATAGTGAATTTATCAAGTAATAGATATATAGTATATCTTACTATTATATTGGTCACTAGGCGATTCCTGTGACGGTGGTCAAATCACTGTTGATCATTCTCTCAACTAGTGACTCGGGTTATATTACTGTTGATCATTCTCTCAACTAGTAATTGTGGTCATATCACTGTTGATCATTCTTTCAACTAGTGACTCGGGTCATAACACTGTTGATCATTCTCTCAACTAGTGCATTTGGTCATGTCACTGTTGATCATTCTCTCAACTAGTGACTCTTATCAAATAATATATACCAAACTTCACATATATTGGTAGTAACTGCGGAATACATAACCCAACTATACATGTATAGTAATAGATTAAATAGGGGTTATGGCTATTGAAGTTTTAGTCCCCATGCTTATTGTATGTAATATTTACTTTATATATTATATATATATATTCACTTTATATGCACCTATATAAAGAAAATATATGTAATATTCCCTGTATCAAGACTGGCTACAAAAGCATATACAATTTAAACGCAAATATATATATATAAGTTGGTAATTTATATATAATTTGGGTTGTTAAATAGTTCAAATGAACCTATTATAAGATTGTAAACCTAATTTAATGAATATAACATATATATTGTCTATACCAACTATTATATATATATAAAATGGGTTGAAATGCCAAATCCGTTATATATGTGTTATATAACAGCATGATGTTTGGTAATTATATATATATACTTATATATAGCAACTATTAAACATTGGTTTAATAGATATAGATAACGCAGCCTAATTAGTTAAAAGAAAATTTGAAAGCACTTATATAATTCTTAAACCTTTTATAGTTTAATACAATGACATAATTATATATATTTAAGATACAATTTGAATGTTATATGTATTTATAACAAATATAGTTCATATGTTTGAACTTAATTGCTACAACTATAATAAATAAATACATATAAATATAGTAACATAATAAATTGTAGCAAACAGATTCATGTTTGCGGACAGAATCATAATGTTTGATTTATATTAAAGTATTTCATTTGATTTCAAAAACCTGAAATGCTTTGATATATATACCCTTTTGATTCATATGTATTAATATAACCAATTGAGCCGTATATCCCCAAAAGTATTATCAACGGGGAGTGTTGTTTTGGGGTTTGATTGTGTTACCAATATTTAATTAATATATATATATAGACAAGGTTACAAACAGAACCTATAATACTATTTAATATTAGTGGTTAATTATATATAAATATATTTTCTTTAATATAACTAATATATTTTAATAAGAGTGAGTTGCAAGTTTTGTTCTTTATCTTTATACATAATTTCAAGCATTGTCCTTTGTCTTTAAAATTAACGAGTTTTGTACTTAATGTTTCAAAATCTTGCACGTTATGTCCTTTAGCCCTAACCCAGTTAAAATTTTCTGTTAAATCTGGTCATGTGACTTCCACATGAGGGTATATATGTCTTTTCACTATTACAGGGACTATTGTACAAATATTTATAATCTAAGGACTATTGTGTAAAATAATTAAAAAGACATATAAAATTAATCTATATTTTCTCTCTCTAAAATAACTTTACTGTCCTCTCTCTCTCTCTTAACATTCCCCTCTCTCTCTACCTGAATGTTGAAAAAAACCATTTGAAACATTAAAACAAACATGACAGTTTAAAATGAACAAAAAGGCTCCAGCAGCGGAGGACTTGGAACGACAGCGGAGGACATGATTCAAACACAATGGCGGAGGACCTGATTCGAACACGACGGCGGTGTACGCCAGGAGCTCGACGAGGCGGGGCAATCGGCGGCGATTGACTGAGTGGCGGTTCTGAATCAGGTGGTTTTGACGAATATGGATAGGGTTTTGGGTGTTAAACTTAAAGGAAAGATTCATAAGTGATGTTTTGGATTTATGTGGTTGAAATGTAGATCTGAAATGTTGTGAAGTTGGTATGTTTGGATTTGGTATGTTTGGATTTGGTGGGGGATGATGTGGTGGTTGGTGGATGGGTGGTGATGATGCGGTTGCAATGATGGTGGTTATTGTGGAAATAGGTTACAGTGGTGAAAGGAATTTGTGGTGGTGGAAGAAGGTTTTGATGGCCGTGGTAGTTATGTTGGGAACGAATGGTAGTGGTGGTATGTACAAGTTACATAATCAGATTTAACAGAAAAAATTAACTGGGTTAGAGGTAAAGGACATAACATGCAGGATTTTGAAACATTAAGTACAAAACTCATTAATTTTAAAGATAAAGGACACCGCTTGAAATTGGGTATAAAGATAAAAGACAAAACTTGCAATTCACTCTTTTAATAATGATTAATAAAGCTCTATTTTATATACAAACCATTTAGATTTATTTTAATCATACATTAAATTTATTAGTAATGTAAAAATAATATTAGTTATAGGCTATGGCTACTAGGGCACAATTCCCCTGTGCTTGTGGTCATGCTACTATTGGCTAACTTTTTGGCCAAAAGTAACGAGGACCAAGTAATGTATAAAACCTCCCATACCGGCAGTTATTACAGACTATAAAACTTAATCACTGTAAGTATAACTAGTAAACATTTAGGATTTTGTAAAACATTTTTAAATATAATTGTATCACAAAAAGGTGAACCCAAACGAACTTAGTCGGGCAGAGCCTTGACATGCGTTATGGGGCTCCAGATTAATCGGAAAGGGTAGCGGTGATCGGGAGTTAAAACACTTAAAATGGGGCAGGGCTTTATTATTATTATGGGATGAAAATATATATATATGTATGTAAAGAAGAGAGGGGTGATAGAAAGGAACTTTGAAGCAATGAAAATGGTCGACTGATGCTTCCTATTTATACTGAAATGGTTAGTTGGATATGAATAAAGGAAAAGATCCCTTCTATCCTACACGTATCCACTAAAACAATTTTCAACATATACATTTTCAACATGATCACGTCACTGGGTAACAGTTTTGGTAAATGGTTGGCCACTTTTGGAGGCAATTTTGGACTTTTGTTTTTTTTTCTTTTTTCATATAATAGTTATTTATAGGTGATGCCAAATTACAATTTTATCCCAGGTGTAAAATTACGATTTCGCCCTCGATTCAAAATAAAGTTTTGCTTTTGCCCCTTGCATAAATTTACGATTTTCCCTCAGTTAAAAAAAATACAAATTTGCCCCCAGTTCAAAATACAAATATGGTTTTGCCCTCAGCTAGAGTCCTGCCAAATTACAATTTGGTTCCCAGTTTAAAATTACGATTTTACCCCAGCTAAAAATTACAAATTTGCCCGCAGCTAAAATATTACGATTTCGCCCCCATTTCAAAATAAAAAAAAATTGGTTTTGCCCTCAGTTCAAAATATTATTTTACCTCCATTTTAAAATTACAATTTTTCCTCCGCTAAAATTTGCAATATTGCCATCGTTTTTTTTCCTTTGGCAAAA
Source organism: Helianthus tuberosus (assembly GCA_030545235.1). Lineage (NCBI taxonomy): Eukaryota > Viridiplantae > Streptophyta > Magnoliopsida > Asterales > Asteraceae > Helianthus > Helianthus tuberosus. The sequence goes on along the minus strand of CM060381.1, from coordinate 22,311,308 downwards.
CCATGGTAGTGTTTTATTTTACTTTGTTGACTTAATTTTGTTTTTATTCATGCCAAACAGTTGCCTAGCACTCGCTAATTGGTCCTGACAAATTATTGTTTTGCCCCAAACTCTAAGTTACACGTTTGTCATCGTTTTAGTTAAATTTTTTTTATCATAACTATGGTACTGTTTTTCTTTAATTGGTTAACTTGATGTGTCTTTTTTGATATCGTGTTATAGGTAGCATGTATAACTAACCGACATAAAGGCGTACATGTTATTAACCTAAGAAATACTCGGTTTAGCGCCCCGCAACGCGGGCGGCGCATAACTCTAGCTGCCTAACACTGACGCATTAGTCCTGAAAAATTACAGTTTTGCACTGAGCCCAAAATTACGGTCTTATCATCGTTTTTTTTCATAGCAATATTATAATAGTCTTTTTTTAATTGATTGAGAATTATTCGGCCATTGCCCCGCAACGCGGGCGGGGCATCTACTAGTATATATACATACACTATCAAAATGAACGACACATATCTCTACACATTTAATGTAAAATTTGATTATTATTATGATTATTTTATTTTTTTTCAAAAAGTGTACACGTAAATTATGAAATTAATTATTATTTTGTTATATATATATATTATAATTAATTTAACTGCTTTATTTATTTGGCGTTTATAACTTCTAAAATATAACGTTTTTTAAAACAATGAATATGTCTTTAGAACGAGAATAATCTTATCTACATTTTGAACCAAGTTTCATTAAAAACGGAGTAAGTCCAAATACAATGTGTTTTATAATTTAATTATTAAACGATTCCTAGGCCCGTCCAGGTACTTTATATTTTTAACATTCAACTTACCCGTAATCTACCCGTCTAATATTATAAGTTTTTATACACTTTTATTTTAATAGAAATGTCACCCATATACAGACCAATTAATTGGTATCATATTACAACCAACTATATATAAAATAGTTTTTAAAACTATTTCGGTCGAATAATTATATTAAAAATAAAACTAGTTACTAGTGGTTAATAAATTCAAACAATCTATAATTCTTATATGATAGAAATGAGAATGTTACACATGTCATCACAACTCCAAAGATTCAGTTTTTTTACTTAATTTTCTTATTGAATACGTGTCCACCACAGTTTTGAAGAGAGTATTAGACTCGGTGAAGATGAGAATCATAGAAAATGGTGATGTTATAGAAACGGATAGATTATTGCTTCAGGGGACTGTAAATCATGCTACTGAATTCCTGAATAAGTGATTGGAGAAAACCGTAAACCTTGAGTTTCATCCAAGAGATATAGGTGATGATGAAAGTTGTGGAGATCAGGTGGATTTCTTCATCTCGACCTCTTATCAGGTACTGAAACTGTTTTCTAATTCATTTAGCACAAATAATATAAAGGGGATGTTTGTGTTCGTGATGTTATTGATTAAGTTTAAATTATTTATGACGTCATAGGGTTTCTGATCCGAGCGGCAGATAATGTGGGATAACCGGTTCGATTAACTGATCAGTTATGAAAACCAACTGTGTTTACATTGAAGTTTGAATTTTCTATATGCCTTTTCAAGAGCACTAGAAATGGAAATTGATTTGTAGTTGGATGGTCAAAGTCAAACATGGTCAAAGACACTGCAAATATTTGGAAGTTTCTTTATGATTAGACCAACGTTTGATTTATTGACAGGTGCATTAACATTCTTCGATTATCTGACTTCAGGAATACGTCATGGTCAGTTGGTTTGTGAGAAGACTCATAGTTTAACTTTGTGATTATGATTTATGAATCTTTTGAGTGTGATATGATGTAGTTTATGTATTTGTAATAACAGCTATGTATATGGCAACTCACACGGACTGATCAGAAAGTACGGAGTCCATATCATCAGATGATCCCGATATGCTAAAGTAAGTGCATTTCTTCAATATGAGTTTGTATTATTTTTTCATAACCAATGCTCATCAATTTAAAACCACTGTTGTTGATACATCTGTTGATACAATGGTTGATACATCTGTTGACTTTGGTCGACAGATGGATAAAAACAGATGTTTGAAACCACTGTTGGGTTAAAACAGTGTTTTGTGGAGAAAACAATGGTTGTAGTGTTTTGTGGAGAAAACACTGGTTGCTTTTTTTTTTTTTTCCAAACAGTGGTTTGACTTTGGTCAAACAGTAGTTTGACTTTGGTCAAACAGACTTTTGAACCACTAAGAATCATAGTTTTGCAAACAGTGGTTTGACTTCGGTCAAAGAGACTTTGGTTACACAAACTTTTTTTGCAAATAGTGGTTTGACTTTGGTCAAACAGTGGTTGCTCTTGTGACTGAGAACAGTGCACAAGAGACTGGAGACAATCCTGTTCAGATGGAGGGTGAAACCACTGTTTGGTTAAACCACTGTTTGGTTAAAACAGTGTTTGGTTAAAACAGTGTTTAGTGTTTGGTTAAAACAGTGTTTTCTATAAAAATGTTTGGTGAAAACACTGTTTGGTTTAAATAGTGTTTTCTATAAAAATGTTCTCACTTCGATCCAGGATGTAAGAGTGAAAACAATAGTAATTCTGTAGTATATTTTTATTAGGTTGTTTACATTTTTGGAGCAGACTATATGCATAAACTGAGGTGTCGAGCCTGACTATTATTCTGTTTAAACACTTACAGCGAGCAACTATTTTGGACCAGACTATATGCATAACAAAATGGGGATAAGATTATGATGAGTCCGATTATTGGAACTGAGTTTTTTCATGGATTCCAGAAGACGGAAATACTTCATATGTACTAAAAACTGATTCCCCTTTTTGTAGTTAAAGAATGTATAATCGTTTAATAAAATGTGTTATGCATGGTTTTCTAAGAAACGACCCGTGTTTGCACACGGGTCTTACAGCTAGTACTCTATAATAAAAGAAACCAACTTTGGGACACTTGTCATTATTCTAGACCATCCTTAATTAAATAATTATTATTTAATTTAAATTATTAAATACCAATTAAATTCATATAAATCTTATAAACCCTAAATTATTGGCATAAACTTAACTTCAAATCGTAAACCTTATCCTTCACATTGAGTATAAAATATTCAATTCAATATATTAAAGTCGCCTATATACTTTTTTTCAACAAAATCTCTAACGTTTCTTTTTTTTTTTGAATATAAAATATTAAATTTAAGAGTAAACTTCCGTTTTGCTCCATGTGGTTTGGTCATTTTAACGGTTTTGCTCAAATAGTTTAAAAATAGCCATTTTCCTCCCTGATTTTTCTAACTTATCTTCATTTTGCTCCCGGCCTCTAATGTCACACCCCTTTCTGCGGCGGAAGCACGAGGTGTGATCATGAAAGGTTCTCATTGCATACGAAAGGTAAACATACTATATGCTCAAAATAACTTCAAACATTACATTACCAAAACATAAGTCAAGTGTTTACAACACGTGATAGCATATTGTCTTAAGAGTTACAACTTTATTTAGCGAAATTAAAACATAGCGACATCCACGAGCATTAGTAAGACCGCGCGCACATCCACCTTTAATTACCTGAAATACATGTGAGTTTTGGAAAAACATCAACATAATGTTGGTGTGAATTCATGCAGTTTTTGTATTGAACGTTTGTATACCTTGTATGAAAAACATGGTATGTATTTTGTTTCAAAACGCGTATTCATGAATGAGTCAAGTATCTCTATATGTATCAAGTGTTAATGGGTTGCAAAGCCATTAACATGTGACACGACATAGGAAGTCACCAAACCATAGGCATTTTTCTATAGTCAATTCACGACTGAGACACAAAAACACTACTTGGTTCTAGTTGTCACCAAGAGTGGGGCTGCCCTGAAACCCATTAGATCTAACCTTTTGTTCTGCGGTCTTAGTATGTACACGATTAATGGTGCTTATGGTACCCTATTCGTGACACGATTTCTCGTATCAATTCTTGGCACTAGTTTTCGCCAAGAGTACTTCTCGTTTCAGTACACAACATACCAATTTGTAAATATTAAAGTATTTGTAACATGTATTTCACCCCCGAGTTATAAAACTAAAAACAGTTAAAAGAAAAGGGGGAGCATGAACTCACAACTTTGCGTTCCTGTGCGTCGTAAACTTCACCGGATTTGCTTAATTAACGTCGTAACCTATACGCGTTTTCTTAACGTTAGTCACTAGACTTGCGTCGCACAAGTACAGTCACTCTCTTTTGTGTATATTTTCTTGTGTTAAAAATATTTTATATTTTTAACTAAATGTCTTACTTATATTATTTTCTCAAAAATAAATATAAGCTTTTTGTATTTTGCACTTTGCACCCGAATTATGTATCTTGTATGTTGTATGTGTATGTTTGTATTTTTACTCGTTACGAGTATCTCCAAGTCATATTATTTTTACTCTAAAAATAATATATACCTAGTTCACAAAATAATCACATAATCACACAAGCGATAAATATATATTCTGAATATATATTTAACAAGTTTTATTTATGAAAATCCACCTCCGATGTTTGGAAATTTTGTAATAAAAATCATGGCGAAGTTTGTTTGGAAAACAAGTCAAAAATATATTCATAACACTTGTCACCAAAAATATTGTAAGTGTTATTTTCTGGAAAAATTTCGCCAGAGTTTCCTCTGTAACTGGAGGTGGCCACGCTTACTAGCGTATCATTTTCTTTTAAAATTCAACCAATCAATTTTTCCATCATCAAAATACCATCTTCAAATATCAAACTAGCAAAATAAACACAAATCGCATACACATGAACTTGCAAGTTGTGTAAAATTATGTAGTAACTCTTCAACACATTTAGTAGGTTTTTCCATTTCTAAAAATAAAGTCGGTTTCTTGGAAATCTTATTTTTAAAGAATATGAAGTTTTACAACTTCTAGTCGGTTTTTGCGAAAATTATTTCTTTTGTTACACTAGTGTCCACACACTTGTTTGTTCACAAAAACACCTCTATTTCATGAAAGATCCGGTTTTAAAACATGGTTTCGTCTTACAGTTGGTTTTTCGAAAATACCACTTGTAGATCTTTAGATCTACTAGTTTAGAACTTCATTTTACAAGAAAAATTCCTTTTACGCAAGTTCATGTTATTATGTAGTAGTGTTCATCATCTTGCCCTTTTTATACTTTAACATACACTAGTCCATGCTCTATGAACATAACCTAGCCGGGTTAGATGACGATCCGAACTACTACTAGCATTAAACAACACAAAATAATCATCACAAAACAAGTTTAACAAGTTTTACACCATTACTTTCCTTTTATCCATTAAGTTCATCATTTTACAAGACTTTTAGTTGGTGATCTTTAGTGTTTATGATTTTTAGCCATTAAATCATTTATTAACCATCATAAACGAGAACAAGAAGATGCTTAGAAGCACTTACTACTAGCACAAGGCTAGGGGAGTTCAAGAGGACAAAAGAGGTGGATAAAAGCAAATGGAGAAGGTCCTTCAAGATCCGCTTGCACCGAGCTTCGTTAGTGGCCTTCTTACTCCTCAATATCACCTTGGAATGGATGGATGAGTTGGAAAATGAGGGTGGCGGTGGTGCTTGGTTGGGCCGAGAGCAAGGGAGGGAGAGAGGGAAGTGAAGATGGAGTGATGAAATGGTGGTATTTATAGACCTTCCATATAGCATATTCCTAGCATATTCCTAGCATATTCCTGGCATATTCCTGGCATATTCCTGGCATATTCCTGGCATATTCCTGGCATATTCCTGGCATATTCCTGGCATATTCCTGGCATATTCCTGGTATATTCCTGGTATATTCCTGGGTTTGCTGCGTTGTCTGCGTTTTGCAGTGTAAGCATTGTGTCGCGTAGGAACACACGGTACGCGCTTAAACCTGAAAAATAACGTTTTTAAGCGTTTTAGTTTATTTTTCAACACGAACCTGATTAAAATAAAATTTTAATCATAACAGAATATTTGTGGGATTAAATATTATCCGGACGGCCGCCAACGTTCGTTTCGCAGTTTTGTCGTAATTAGTTCTTTAGTTCAAATAAACATGTTTTCGCCATACCGAATCCTTCGAAACTTATTTCTAAGTTATGTAAGAGATATTTAGGGTATATTTGGCTTACGTCACAGTTCTGGAGTGTACGTCGCGTTAAACTGATTGCGTTTAAGCACCAGTTTGCGTATAACCTTCCAGAAAGTGATTTAAAGCTTGAAATCGGTATCGAATCAAATTGTTCGGTTGTTCGGTTAGATACCGATTCGTTAAAGTGCTTAATAAGCATTTAAAGTGTCGTTAGTGTTATTTTTAGTGACACAAAGAATTCCCATCACTTAGGGAAATATTCTGGATGATAAAACGACATCTCTGCACAATATTTATGTTGTTAAAAGCTGAATTGTGCTGAATTTAATATAGTTCTGCACTTAAAGTGTGTTTCGGGTGCCTTTTAGTGCGTGCTTTAGCTTTCGTAGCGACCATAAATTAAACCCTTATATGTACTCTTGGGTTTTAATGTACCTTTGTCGTAGGACCTACACCTTGGCCTCAATTCTAATGTCTGACTGCTTTCTGCAGTTCCGTTGACACAGTGTGTCTTACCGGTGAGTTTACTAATATTTCTGACGCAACGCTCTCGTTTATGCATAAAGCAATATTTTATAGTATACAACGTGCATGAATTCACTTGTTTAGTGTGTTTTCAGACATTGCTGACAATTAAGCACATAATTGCAATCATTAAATAATAATTAAAGTGTACGGAAATTACCGGTTTGTGCCAGTTGTCACATCTAACTCCATCATGGAGGAAACTGGCGACAAACTCGAAAGATTAGGGAGCAAACTGGCGACAAACTCGAAACATCAGGGAGGAAAATGGCTATTTTTAAACTATTGGAGCAAAACCATTAAAATGATCAAACCACAGGTTGCAAAACAGAAGTTTACTCTAAATTTTAATTAATATTAAAAGATTTCATAAGACACATGACATAATTAATTTTAGATTTTTATTTATTGTTTGTTAGTTTAATTTAAGAAACTGTATACATAATTAGGTTCTTAGTTTTTTTTCCATTTTCTTAAATAATAGGCTATAATCTTGTGTATTATACGGACGAAATCAGTAATAAAAAACTGTTTATTTACGTTTTTTTAAAACAACAGATAATCATGTTTAAATTGTAAAGTAATTTAAAGATATAATCATCATTATAAATCTAATATAACACTTTCGTAAAATCTATCTTTGGTAAGGTTTAAATAAAAAAATATCATTATAACTTATAAATTAAAGTGTTTAAGGTAAAAGTTGATTTTGTAGGAAGGTTTAGGATACCTAATCTAACAAAAAAATATTGGTTAGTTTAACATATATATTTAGAGGTCGAAAATTAAGGTAACTATTCTAAAATAAGAAATGTTGATAGTAACTAAATAAAATTTTATACCTTATTCTATTTTATTTTATTTCGGGTAGCTAAGACTTGAAGTTTAGTTATCGGAAGAAGTTATGTCTCAAGTGAAGTCATCTGGTGGCAATCCTCGCCTCATAACAAGTAATGTCGACAGTATCCATAGAAGGATAGAGATGTTCCAGAAGCAGTCTTAAGGAAAGTTAGGGGTTATTTGGCAACTTCAGAATGATTAAGTGCTGAATCAGTAAGAGGTCTGAACCATTAAGAGTCAGTATAATGTTTAACCGTTCAGAGGCAAATATCAGACCAATTCAAATTAGTGGTCTTAACCATTCAGACTACGTATAATGCTTAATTCAGACATCTGTTCACAAAACAAACAGTCTGAACCATTAAGTTATGAACCAGTAAGAGGTAAGAGGTCTGAACCATTAAGAGCCCATTAAGAGCTAAACAAACAACCCTTTAGCCTGTTTATGCCAATGCAGGGGAGTAACTGGTTGGCAATGAGTAAGAGTACGAATTCCCCGCCGAGTCAGTTGACGAGAAATTTTCTTAACTATTTATTATTTTTCTTTATAATATTTTAATTTATGAATATTTCTTTTCTTTAGTATTTCCTTTTCAATGTTTTTATTATTTTTTTTCTTATTTAATAATTTAATATTTTATTGACTTAATCCCGTGTAATACATGGGGTTCTAACCTAGTAAGTTTTCTATATGAGACTACACGAACGTGGCGTTAAACCAATTGGCGCCAAAGCCATCTAAGCAACTTTAGGTGTTAAACGTCATTATACTAGCTTAATAAAGGGGGGCAACAGGAGGGGGTAATTTTCTTACCAAGTGTGAAGAGTAATGGGAGAGGGGGTCCACCACCTTCCACCAATCACATGCACACAAACATAAATTTTTATTTTTTTAGTTACTACTTAAATTACTATACCTTTGTGACTGTAATTTAATTAAAGGTTCACTTTCTACGTGACAATGATGCAACAATATTTTTTATTTTTTAGTTAAACTTCTATACATTCTTTGAAAAGAAATGGGGTTTCCAATGTTGGAGGAGTAGTTAAGAGGCTTCTAGCTGGGAATTATTTGCATGTTTAATTGAAATCAATTTATTTTTGGTACTTTTTAGTATCTATCATGTTGTTGTTTTATAAAGTTCAAGGGTACTAGAAGCCTTTAACCTCTAACGAGTGGTGACAACGTTTGCTGCCTGTTTCAGAATGAATTCTTCTTGAAAACTGATTTGGTTATTTGTTTTGTATAACGAATAGCTAATTTCATATATCTAAGTTTTGATGACTCTTAACTTTGTTTGATAGTTTCGTCTAATAGTTTTGATGACTCTTAATTTCATATATCTAAGTTTTGATGACTCTTAACTGATTTGGTTATTTGTTTTCTATAACTAATAGCTAATATCATATATCTAAGTTTTGATGACTCTTAACTTTGTTTGATAGTTTCGTCTAATTGGGTGATCATGAAATTGAGTTGATATTAGAGTTTCGTTTTCTAATACTTATGCTGTATATGATTATCTAAAGTGATTGTTTTTATCATTTCTTTAGGTGTTCCCGTTAATCATCATTGGTAGATGTATCATCCGTGTTTCATTATAGCTATTTCTAGGTTGAAAATTTTGGTTTGCAATCTAGGGCTTTTTAATACATATAGGGACCGATGAAATGATGATAAAAGGTGTTAATCATACGCACTGGCGACGCTTTACTGGGACGGGGGGGGGGGGGGGGTGCCCGCCCCCATTGAATTTTTCGCTCGTAGTGTTAGTTTTATTGAAAATTTACCAAAAAAATTTGTAGTGTAAAATATTGGATTTTTAAGAGTCCGGTCCCACGGATTTGGATTTTGAGAGTCTGGCCCTACTGAGTTTTCGTTCAAGCTCCGCCACGGATCATATGAGCTACCCCATGATTAAGTCTGAATAAAAGGGTTTAAGATTTTGTTTGAGTTTCCTATGTATTGTTAGGTTGATTGTAAAGATTTATCTAGCGAGTGATACATCTCCTTTACATGTACAGGAGATTCTAGTCATAAGTAGTTATTTTCAGAACTTGGTTTATGATTTGTTAGGTTGTAGTGTGTCTCCATAGTATCTAGCTACCTTTCTATTATAGGATTTTAAGTCTGTGGGGTAGTTATTCGTTCTAGCACTTCAACCTACGGGTACTTGGTTCAATATTGTAGCTAGTATTAGGGGATGTCTGTTTACCTCTTAATGGTTCAGACATCTTAGTAGTTCAGCACTTAATGATTCAGACTGTTTGTTTCACGAGCAGATGAGCAGATGTCTGAATGGTTCAGACATTTGCATCTGAATGGTTAAGCATTATACAAAGTCTGAATGGTTAAGACCTATAATCTGAATTGGTCAGACATTTGCCTCTGAACGGTTAAGCATTATACATGCTCTTAATGGTTCAGACATCTTACTGGTTCAGCACTTAATGGTTCAGACATCTTACTGTTTCAGCACTTAACCATTCAGAAGTTTCCAAACAGCCCCTTAGGGAGTTAGGGTAACCGGCTTTGATATCTAAGCCTTAAGTGTTGACATGCCTAAGTTGATCTAGCGAGAGCCTAGCCTTTTAAGAGGAATCATTAGTATCTAAATCTTTCAGACCAGTAATAATTCGTAAGTCAAAAGGATAACCTAGATTATATTCTGTCTATCAATTTTCTTAGCTTTTGACTTTGCCCTTTCAACTAATTATTTTATGCAATTCTTTATAGTTGCTAAGTGCGTAATTCTCATCTCCTTAGTGTTCGATTAAATATTTATAAAGGTCTAGTAACGGGAGCTGTGTATTGTGTCCATCTATTGATACTTGGTTCTTAACATTGGTATATTATATGCTAATAAGCGCACTTGGTTATATATGTAGTTTAATTGTCACAAACTAACTATTGACATCCGGTTGTTCATCTTTAACATCTTAAGAGTGTACTTGATTCTCATTGCACATAATACAAGGGGCATTCGTTTCAACATTCATCAAATAAGTTTTTTCACTCCATATCATAGAAGTATAAATGATTATTAAAACTAGTTATATATCACTTTGACATATTGATATATTATCTAAGTATAAGAAAGTTTTCACAAAATATTGAGAAATTCTAATTTATATTTGGTTGCTTTTAGTCCAATTTTAAATTAGTGGAATAAGATATTGAAAAAAAATATCCCAAAATCAACATATAGCAAAAATTTGAGGTCACCTATACGCGCGCGCGGGGCGTGGCATCTTTTTAACGTCGTGATACCATGCATGCCTTACTTTTGTGAAGTGTTGTCGTGGAGTGTGGGTGTGAAACTCTACTGCTACAATGCTTTGGGTGGAAAATTTCAATTTTTTTGTTCAATAATTAAGTTAGCATCTCATTCGATTTTTTCCGTAGTAACTTGTCCCGCTAATTTAATAAAAAAGAATTCTAGATACACGGTTTTGATATGAATTTCATTGAAAACCAAGTTGGTTTCAAAATAAAGTAGTTTGTGGTCTCTTACACGGATTTGGCACGTACCGAATTTAACATTTCGGTAGAAATTATAAAGTACTTCGATTACCTCATTGCGATGAGGAGCAAATATTTACCTTTTTTTATATATTTTACGTTCGTGTTTTTTTACATGACTCGGGTGTGCAATTGTTTAACTCATTTTTCGTAGTTCTTATTTAATATTTTAGTATCTTTTTTCTATTATTATTATTATTATGTAAAATTTTAATTATTAATGTAATCATTTATTTACGTTACATTTATTTTTTATTATTTCTACAAATCGTTAATTATATTCAACATGATGACATGAGCTGGCTAGTAAAAAAATCTAGTGTTGCATATGGGATGACATGCTTGTCTATTTTTTTGTCATTTCTCCGCACAAATTATCCTTATATGATGACATAGGTTTGCTACCAAAGTTTCCTGTTTCATTTGAGGATTTATAACATACTAATTCAATTATAGTTTTATAATTAAAAAGACATGCAAATGTAGAGCTCGTTGTATTGCATATATCACTTTCGATGGTGTTCATGTGATTTCTTGGGGTTTCATTGGCTCATTACATATGTCACACATGCAAATGTAGAGCTCATCTTACATCCAACATGATGACACATGTAATAGAAAGCTAGCATTACAAAACACATGTTTGTCTAATTTTCTTTTTATTTTTGTTTCTCCCAATGCTTTTAGAACCGGACCGGACGTTGAATCTTACCTGTTCAGTGGTTTGACCGATCAGACCGGACGTAACAACCGGAAGGTGTCGTAAATATTATAAAATTTAATAGGGTAAAATCTGAAAAAATATATAAAAAACCGGACCAACCCTTCTAAAAACTTGTTCGACCGGCCGTTTTCCGGTCCAACCGCTGGGTCGCCGGTTCAACCTCCGGTTATTGGTCCGACCGGTCGGTCCGAGTCTGAAAACACTGGTTTCTCCACACAAATTACCAAGTGTCTCTTGTTTCTTGTTTCAATTTTGGCTTCATCTTCGATGGTATGGTCGTTAGTTTCTATGTAAGCACATGATACGTGGTTGATTGTGAAGATGATTATTACATGTGGCATCGATCATGGTACATGTGTTCATCCATTTGATCATAATATGTAGCACCACCTTCCTGCTTCTGTACACATGCATGTTAGTTTATCTTATCAACTTGTGTTAGAGCGTTTGAATATGAAGTACGTTCAATCGTTTGCCGAATCGCCTAATCTTCGTTATGTTCCTTCCATCTACGCTTACGCTGCAAACTCAACCGAGCCACCTACTTTAGATCTTCAAGATGCAATCCCCACCATTGATTTTTCCTTACTCACTTCTACTGGTCCGGATCTGCAGTCCAAGATGATCCAGGAGCTCGATATGGCATGTAAAGATTGGGGATTTTCCGGGTGGGTACTCGCTATCTATCTATCTTGAATCAGTCACTAAAACCATATAAGTATGCAACTTGTTTTAAAGGTTTTTAAAATGTTAGGTGGTTAATCATGGTGTCCCCGAGAGTTTGATGAACATGGTGCTTGAAAAATCGAAAGAGTTTTTTGATTTGACGGAGGAAGAGAAGAAAGAGTTTGAAGAAAAGGGTGTTCTTGATCCAATTAGATATGGAACAAGCTTTAATTCTAAGAAGGATGAAATCTTTTATTGGAGGGATTTTCTCAAGGTTATTGTACACCCGGAATTTAATTGCCCAAGCAAGTCATTAAGGTCTTAGGTATAACTCTTTTCATTTTTGATATCAAGTCTTTTCATAACTGCATTAGACGACAATGCAACGGGCTTGCTTGAGTCCATTTCGAGCAGCCGGTTCGTACCAAGTGGTTAGACACTTGGACCAGACTATAAGTTTTTTTTTTGTTACAAAAATTCTAATGAATAAGCCTATTTTCTACTTTTGCAGGGAAGTTTTATTGGAGTACTCGAAGAGAACTAGAGAGGTAACAAAAGGGGTTGCTTAGTGGCATTTCAGCTGGCCTAGGACTCGACCACTCTTATGTAGAAAAGAGAAAAAAATTGACCTAATTGTTTTGACCAAGAAGAAAGAAGAAGGAAGACCTGTGCCTATATAAGAAGCACCAATGAATCTGAGAATCGATAACAACAAACATGAATTCCAAAGTAATGAAAACCTTGGTTAGGTCTTTCGGAACCATGCCTCGGAACGCCATGGAGAGGCTATACGCCAGTTGGCACAAGGTGTTGGTGGTCGGTGATTCTAACCTTGAGTTCTCTAATGGGCTCGCCGAGGTGTTGAAGCCCGACGAAGGAATGATGATCTCCAGCAGGCCTGAAAAAATAGGTATCTTTATTATTCATATATATCTTTTGTTGTTGTTTATAATTATAATTTATATTACACACACGTACATTAATCAAAACTTAAACTTACATGCAATGCATGAGACAAGAGCATTAAGAGTACCAACATTATAACTCACCTGAAGAATCTCAAAAGTCCGAACGTTCAAGTACCGGCCGACTACTCGGTTTGAAACTCTACTGCTACAATGCTTTGGGTGGAAAATTTCATTTTTTTTTTGTTCAATAATTAAGTTAGAATCTCATTCGATTTTTTCGGTAGTAACTTGTCCTGCTAATTTAATAAAAAAGAATTCTAGATACACGGTTTCGATATGAATTTCATTGAAAACCAAGTTGGTTTCAATATAAAGTAGTTTGTGGTCTCTTACACGGATTTGGCATGTACTGAATTTAACATTTCGGTAGAAATTATAAAGTACTTCGATTACCTCATGGCGATGAGGAGCATATTTTACCTTTTTTTTATATATTTTACGTTCGTGTTTTTTTAGACAACTCGGGTGTGCAATTTTTTAACTCATTTTTCTTAGTTCTTATTTAATATTTTAGTATGTTTTTTCTATTATTATTATGTAAAAATTTAATTATTAATGTAATCATTTATTTAAGTTACATTTATTTTTTTTAATTTTTACAAATCGTCAATTATATTCAACATGATGACATAAGCTAGCTAGTAAAAAAAATCTAGTGTTGCATATCGGATGGCATGCTTGTCTATTTTTTTGTCGTTTCTCTGCACAAATCATCTTACATGATAACATAGGTTTGCTACCAATGTTTCCTTTTCTTATTTTTTTTAACGGCTAACTGCTTTTCACGTGTAAAGCCACCCTTTCAGTGTTCAAAGGCCGACTACTCGACCACCGCTAGAAAGCGTAGCACACCCCTGATGCGCGAAAACCCCGTGGAATGGGTAAACACTCGCCCCCCGTTGGACTTGAACCCCGGTTGAATCTCGAGTCAAGCCTTCACTCAGATGTCGCAATCACTGTGCTGCAGATGGAAGGAAAAAGTTTCCTGTTTCATTTGAGGATTTATAACATACTAATTCAATTATAGTTTTATAATTAAAAAGACATGCAAATGTAGAGCTCATTGTATTGCATATATCACTTTCGATAGGGTTCATGTGATTTCTTGAGGTTTCATTGGCTCATTACATATGTCACACATGCAAATGTAGAGCTCGTCTTACATCCAACATGATAACACGTGTAACAAAAAGCTAGCTTTACAAAACATATGCTTGTATAATTTTCTTTTTATTTTTGTTTCTCCCAATGCTTTTAGAACCAGACCGGACGTTGAACTGTTCTTCTTACCGGTTCAATAGTTTGACCGGTCAGACCGGACGTAACAACCAGAAGGTGTCGTAAATATTATAAAATTTAATAGGGTTAAATCTGAAAAAAATATATAAAAAACCGGTCCAACCGCTGGGTCTCCAGTTCAACCTCCGGTTCCTGGTCCGACCGGCCGGTCCGCGTCTGAAAACACTAGTTTCTCCACACAAATTACCAAGTGTCAGGGCCAGGGCCGGCCCTGAGGGTGGGCGGGGAGGACCACCGGCCAGGACACGTTTTACCCCGGGGCACATTTGTGAAAAAAAATCCTACATATATTTGTATATAAAAAATTATCAAACCCAAAATATATCAAAATGTTGATGTGGCTCAGCTGGTTTCAGCGTTTAGTGTCTATGTTTGGAGCATAGGTTAGACTTCATTAGTCCTTTTTTCTTCTTTCTATTATAATACCGACTTACCATATATGCTTGTTTTGGATATATAAAATAAAAGGAAATGGATCTTTGCTAATATGATCTGACATTAAAAATTGACAGGCATACTCACTTAACTTTTTAAGATAAACCAAAATACTCTATGGCAAGACTTTAGTAGACAAAAGGCAAAAAGTTATTTTTCATAGTTTATCATTTTATTGTGTAACTAATAAAAATGTGTATTGCTTAATGTTCCAGATCACTAGTTATGTGAAGTAAATTAATTTTTTTAAAGAGTGCTTTTAGACTATCCACTGTCATAACCCAATTCAACCCAACCTCTTATTAAAAAACTAATTTCTCTATCTTCTATCTTCACAACCCAACCCAATATAACTTTTCACTCACATCCACAACCCAACCTAAATCAATATTTTATAAATAAATATGAGTTATAAAGTAAAAGAAAAATATTATAATAATAAAAAGACAAACAAAAAATATTATAATAATCAATTCAAGGTTGCAACCTTTGGTTGCAAGGATGAACGGGTTGTGGCACTGTTTAATATTTTAATATTTTAAAAGTAAAAAAGTTGTTTGTCTTATTTGAAGGTGACAACCGGTTGTGAGAAGGGTTTGTGATAGTGGGTAGTCTTATCGGTTAGCTTAGTTGTTAGCCTATTATGGCATATTATTTACTTATTCGAATATTATGATTTTTATTATTTTGGTAATTGAAATGTTTATTGCTATAACTTTAATAGTTGTTTAAAGAAAACACTTTACATTATATATTTCGTAAAGGTCTTACAGGCACGTTTTCCTAGCTTGAACAAGGCTCCTAAATTCTCAGTTCGTTAAGGCCTTACAAACACGTTTTTCCTAGCTTGAACAGGGCACCTAAATTCTTAGGGCCGGCCCTGCCAAGTGTCTCTTGTTTCTTGTTTCAATTTTGGCTTCATCTTCGATGGTATGGTCGTTAGTTTCTATAAGCAAATGATACGTGGTTGATTGTGAAGATGATTATTACATGTGGCATCGATCATGGTACATGTGTTCATCCATTTGATCATAATATGTAGCACCACCTTCCTGCTTCTGTACACATGCTTGTTAGTTTATCTTATCAACTTGTGTTAGAGCGTTTGAATATGAAGTATGTTCAATCGTTAGCCGAATCGCCTAATCTCCATTATGTTCCTTCCATCTACGCCTACGCTGCAAACTCAACCGAGCCACCTGCTTCAGATCTTCAAGATGCAATCCCCACCATTGATTTTTCCTTACTCACTTCTGCTGATCCGGATCTGCGGTCCAAGATGATCCAGGAGCTCGATATGGCATGTAAAGATTGGGGATTTTTCCGGGTGGGTGCTAATTTAGGGGTGCAAACGAGCCGAGCCGAGCCCGAGCTCGACCAAGCTCGAGCTCGAGCTCGGCTCGATTCGAGCTTTATTTCTAAAGCTCGAGCTCGGCTCGGTTCGAGCTTTATTTCTAAAGCTCGAGCTCGGCTCGGGCTTGACTCGTTTAGTATTTATTAATTAATTTATATTAACTATAATTATTATTATACATATAATTTAGTTATTTTTTTATATTTATATAAATGGTAATTATTATTATATAAATATATGTTTAATATATTAATAAAAAAATATATAAACAGAAAGCTCGATCAGGCTCACGAGCCGGCTCGAGCTTGATAAGCGAAGCTCGGGCTCGTTTACTAAACGAGCTTGTTTTTAGGCTCGAGCTCGTTTAAGCTCGGCTCGTTCGAGCTTTTTTTCGAGCCGAGCTCGAGTAGCTCGCGAGTAGCTCGGCTCGTTTGCACCCCAACTCGCTATCTATCTTGAATGAGTCACTAAAACCATATAATTAGTATGCAACTTGTTTTAAAGGTTTTTAAAATGTTAGGTGGTTAATCATGGTGTCCCTGAGAGTTTGATGAACATGGTGCTTGAAAAATCGAAAGAATTTTTCGATTTGACGGAGGAAGAGAAGAAAGAGTTTGAAGAAAAGGGTGTCCTTGATCCAATTAGATATGGAACAAGCTTTAATTCTAAGAAGGATGAAATCTTTTACTGGAGGGATTTTCTCAAGGTTATTGTACACCCGATATTTAATTGCCCAAGCAAGCCATTAGGTCTTAGGTGATAACTCTTTTCATTTTTGATATCATGTCTTTTCATAACTGCATTAGACGACAATGCAACGGGCTTGCTTGAGTCCATTTCGAGCAGCCGGTTCGTACCAAGTGGTTAGACACTTGGACCAGACTATGAGTTTTTTTTGTTACAAAAAATCTAATGAATAAGCTTATTTTCTACTTTTGCAGGGAAGTTTTATTGGAGTACTCTAAGAGAACTAGAGAGGTAACAAAAGGGTTGCTTAGTGGCATTTCAGCTGGCCTAGGACTCGACCACTCTTATGTAGAAAGAGCTTTGAAATTGGATTCTGGTTTTCAAATATTTGCGGCCAATCTTTACCCCCCTTGCCCACAACCTGAACTTGCAATCGGCTTGCCACCTCATTCGGACCATGGCCTCCTCACACTCTTGATCAACAACGGTGTAAGTGGACTTCAAATCAAGCACAAGGGAAAATGGTTCAATGTCAACAACGATATTCCAAACTCCTTTCTTGTTAATACCGCAGACCAACTTCAGGTTCGTATGCCTTTGTTCGTTTAATATAGGGTGTTTACAACCCATTTTAGCAATTGTTTCGACACAAAACTTTAAGTTGATATGCTACGGTTTTGGAAAATTAGAACATTTTCACACAAAAGGCCGGTAGCTTATCGTTAACGCGTTAATGATGTTTTTTTTTTCTTTTCATCATAGATTTTTAGTAATGGAAAGTATAAGAGTGTGGAGCATCGTGCGATCGTGAATAATGCGGTCACAAGATTATCTGTTGTTGTGGCAAATGGACCATCATTGGATGCGGTGGTAGAGCCGGCTTATAAGTTGGTGACCGAGGAAAAATGTCCGCCCACATATATTCCAATGAAGTACATGGAGTATCTTGAAATGCAACAAGGCAACCAAATAGGTGGGACAACTTGTTTGGACAAGATTCGGGCATGAAGAAGAACAAACTTGCATGAAATTACTCACGCAGGTTATTAAGATAAGTTTGTCAAAACTAAAGTGAGTGTGTATTGAGTTTGAATGTTTTGCTGAAACCATCAAATGAAGAATTGTTAACGTCATTACATGTCATGTTGAATTAATGTTGTTTTTTGTTTTCTTTCTTTTTGTTCTTTTAATTATGTTGGTCTTGAAAAGGAAGTTTTGCACATGATTGGTACTACTTTTGATTTTAAGTATGGGAAAATATCATAAAAACACTATATTTTCTGTTTTTTACAATAGTCACTCCATATTTTTTTATATAAAAACACTATACTTTGTATATATTTAAGTTAATTTTGTAAGGAAAAAAATAGAAACTATAGTGTTGTTTATGACACTTGCCCTTTAATTATTTGTTTTTGCCTATCCGTCCCGAACAATTGGTGGTTAAACTCACGATAGTGTAAGGGAGATTATGTAGAAAAATAGCTTGGCACCAGGGTAACAAGACCTTCATGCCTTTCGTTCTTCGCACCTTTTCAATATATATTCGAAACCCCAATTATGACATTCTTCTTTTCCACTTCACACTTTAGAGCACGCCGATCTTATTGAGATAAAGTAGAGATTAACATGTGATTTGAGAACACTCCGCTATCGACTCTTTATTAATAAAATAGAATGAAAATGAGGGGAAAGATCCACTAAAAAGTGGATTTTGCCTAAGTAGCCTAAGAATCCTAATAAGTAGGAATAAAGGGCATTTTGGTCCTTATAAATAGGAGTGAAAATGACATGTGACACCCCCTTTTTTTTAAATACAACAAAAAAATCTAGTATAAAAAAATCTAGCACCAAAAAACTAGTAAAAAAAAATCTAGCACAAAAAAATGTAGTACAAAAAAATCCAGTACAAAAAAAATATAGCACGAAAAAATTCAGAAAAAAATGTAGTACAAAAAAATGCAGCACAAAAAATTGAGAAAAAAAAATTTAAGACAAAAAATTGAGCACAAAAAATTGAGCACAAAAATATAGTACAAAAATTCAGCACAAAAAAATGTTTACAACATAGAAATACAACACATTTAAGTGGGTTTTTTTAGTATTCATATTATATATAGCAATATGGTACTCAAATTAAAGATAAAAAGACGCTCGATTTTACGGTGAAATTTTCATGAAAAAATAATATCGTATAAAAAACTTATGAACGTTTAAAAAATGTGGGTGGAATATGCATGTGCCTTGCATGTGGAGAGAAAAAGTCCATAAATAGGATTTTCCCAATATACCCTTGCACTCCTCCTTTCTCCTACCCTTTCATCTTAACCATTGATTTGAAAAATGAATGGTTAAGATTCATTCTCATCATACTTAGGGAAAAGTAACTTTTTATTTGATCTTACCCCTGAAAATGAACTTACAAATACATATAATCATCCTAATCATCTATTTTTTTTTTTGAAAGGCATCCTAATCATCTATTTATATGTATACAAATAGATAAATCATAACCTAACAAGAAAACAGTTAAACAAAACTGATAAACATTAATCCGAAACTTAAATCTTCAACCTTATCTCCAACTTTATATTTTGCATTATCTTCTTTTTGATATCCTGTTAGAATTAAGCCAACACTCATGTAGACTAAGAGCACCTTAGGTTCCATAGCCTTCTATCATTTTTCATGAATGGGTATAATTAAGAATATCAATAGAGAATGCCATTATTGGAAGGGTGGGGTGTGCGAGATGGTGCTAGAAGGCATTTTGTTTCTTGAGAGTTCCATACTTCGATTTGTCCAAAGGACAAAACATTGCATATCATGTTATAATTTTATTACATTATTGTGATAAAATGACATCTGTAAAGAGATGTTGGCGGAAACCGTCATCATAATCGACATCGTATCCGTGTTCGTGTGTGTGATTCTGTACGAGTGTGTGTTTGTACAGAGAACAACAGAAACATGAATGGATATTATTGAATCTTGGTAATCATAAATGTTAGAGAATACATCATATATATAGGGTGGTGGTGACGGTTTGTCAACCGACATACCTTTTACCAACCGCTAAGTAATATCTAATTTAATTACTAACCTATGATCTAGTTATCCTAACTAAATAATAATAATAAACAATATATGCTAAGTTTATATTCTAACACCATCCCCTAAACTTAGCATCGGTAATGGCTCGTCACGTCGGCTTTGATGATAAACACATTTTTCTTTAAACTTGTCATGATGTGTCCATAGATCCACCTTGATTTGTTTCGTGATGCCGAGTATAATAATATTGTTGTTCATTTCCCATTTTGTCGCTGAAAGTCTTTGAACTGTCGTTAATGCCAGTTCAGTGTCGCTAAATTGTTCTGTCGCTAATCTGTCTTCTGTCGCTATCTTTCTTCTTTTGTCACTAACTGTCGTCGCTAAAACTAGAAATCCATTCTTTCCTTTTTGTTCCCGCCATTCCTGCGTCTTTTTTTCTTTCATTTTAACATCTGAAGATTCATTGTTAATCATGTGTTTCTGTCTTCTCATATCATTCTTGAAGAATAATATGTCATGATTTCTGTCGACTATTTCCTTCACCGATTCCGGTGATGGGTTCCGGTTGTATCCTCTGCTCTCTTCTTCATTAACTTTTAATTTCATTAACTTCTGCATTCTTTTCTTAATATTCTTGTCTTCATGAACGGTTCCGGTCACCGGAACATCATCTTGCATATCGCCTTCAGTTAGGAAGACATACGAGTCTTCATCTTCTTCATCGCTGCGGTCACCACCGGAATCGTAGTATTCCGTTTCTTCAATTGAATCATTTTGATCCTTCTGATCACTGATTGGTTCTTCCTGATCTTCCCGATCGTAACCAACCATATAGATATTCGGGGTGAAGCATGCCCCATCGTGAACATCTTTACAAGCCAAATCATCTCTTTCAGAATCGTCTTCTTCTTTCCGTGTCATAACTTCGCCTGTATCTCCGTTATCTTCGTGACGTCCCGATTCGTATTCCAGTAATGCAATTTCATATTGCAATTCCATTATTGCAATCTCTTGTTTCAAGATTGCAATCGCGCGTAACCGGGGACTCATATAATATAATCTGAATCGCTATTTGTTTCTCGCCTCTTCCCGTGTTTGTTTTTCATCTTCTTCATCCGTATCTTCCCAGGATCATGTAATTTTGATCCTAATTCTTCATTTTCTAACCATGCGCTCTGATACCACATGTTGGCGGAAGCCGTCATCATAATCGACATCGTATCCGTGTTCGTGTGTGTGATTCTGTACGAGTGTGTGTTTGTACAGAGAACAACAGAAACATGAATGGATATTATTGAATCTTGGTAATCATAAATGTTAGAGAATACATCATATATATAGGGTGGTGGTGACGGTTTGTCAACCGACATACCTTTTTACCAACCGCTAAGTAATATCTAATTTAATTACTAACCTATGATCTAGTTATCCTAACTAAATAATAATAATAAACAATATATGCTAAGTTTATATTCTAACAAGAGATACTTACACTATGATCACCGCACACTGTAAGGGGACCCGGGGTGGTAACCATTTACCCCGTGATGATAAATTATAACGAGTTATTATTTCCCAAACACCACCGCCACTCAAATGTACAACGTGTCAATTTTAGAACGCGTGGTATTTTTGACGCGTGATGGGGTATTGGGTGGTGAGGGAAATTGTTGGTTTTGAGGGAAATTGTTGGGTGTGGTAGTGAGTGATAGACATTTTCACTAAAATCCATCCCTAGTGATGGAATAATGTTTGTTGACATGACGGAACTTGATTGAAAGTTGTGAGTGAGTGGTGAGTGATGACCACCCCTACCCCTAATTTGTTAATTGGTATCATCCTGCAAAGACTGGATACCATTCAGATGATTTAAACACAATAAATAATTTTAGCTGCAAAATTACAAATGGAACACCATATGATCTATGCATTTAGCACTTCACATTCTATACTGGTTTCTAATACTTTTAACTAAACTATGGAAACTGGATTTCAATGAAACTCGAACCTAGCAAGTACATTTTCTCTCTTTTAACTAAACTTAAGTTCTATTTTGTTATGGTTTAATTGGGGTGTTAATGGGATTAAAACCCCCATTACCCTTAGGGAGTTAAAGGACATGACCATTACGTGACCATTAGGCTACAAACCCTTTGGAAATGGAGATTTAGCTGATAGCAAGGTTTTGGAAACACATATTTGCCCTCTAGAATAGGGTTTTAATGTGTAGGGACCATAAGATTTGAATGATGTTATGTCAAGACAACATATGGTAGAGATGAATGGCTTGTTGGTAGTGTAGCTAGGCCCTATAAAGGCTGTTCAATTAAAGTAGAAATGGACAACAATGATGGCGGTGGACGTTGGTAGGTTGATGATCCCCACCCCACCATTATCCTCTTTATATATGAAGGGTGGCGCATCAAGCAAAGCCTTTTAAACAGATCACAAGAAAGGTGCAAATCCAAGCTTATTGGTACACTCATAGATGGTAGGTATTCAATGACACACCAGAAGATAACTTAGCACATGTCCCTCCATTCTTTGTTAATTCAAGCACCTAAAAGAGAACACAAGCCTTAACCTGCTAATGCTATAAGAAAATGAAAACATGCAATTTCAAAACTAAGGAGATCAATTACTACTATGATATAAACTCCATGAGCTGAGTCATCAAGAAAGGGCATTCAAGAATGACTTAACTACTAGACTTTACATCCGATCTCCCTATCGATACTAGAACGTAAGACTTTGATTCGACGTCGATAAGATAAAAACAAGAACCCCTAATTATTTGGTCTTAATCAAACATTTAAGCAACAACAAGACAAGCAAAGTACACGATCGATAAACGTAGAACCCCTAGCTTGATTAATAAGGCGAAACACCGACATTGGCCGTGGTAAAAAATCCATCTTTCATGAGCAGATCATCCCCTTCCTGCATAAATCAAACACAAAGATACACGTAGTGAAACACAAGATCAACTTGTTAATAAAGATGAACACAGAAACAAAAGCACATGATGGATAAGAAAAAGAGTCAACGTAGGACCAATTTGATGAATGTGTTTGACCAAGATAAAGAAACTTCCAATTTTAGGGTAAAAACTAAAAAAGGATTACCTGTTGGAACACATTGGGTTTCTTCACGGGTTGATCAGGCATGAGTCCGAAGTGGATGTGAGGAAAATGGGCCCACTTGAAAACAGTTTATAAAATATAAAAGAATCAGATAAAAAGGAAACCCTAGTTCAAAAGAAACCCTAGGTAGATGTTTCTTGGCATTTTGGCTAGAAATTTAAGATTATTTCTTACATTTTTTGCAGCTGCACTGAATGCCTCTCTGTGACTGATATCAGGGTTTCCTGCTTTGATACGTTGGATCTCTTCCCTACAATTCAGAATGTTATACTAAAAAATAATAAAAATTTGCTTTGATCAATTCATGCTAAATATTTTATTTATAAATTAGTCTTGAAAAGTTTTGTGCTCCAAAATTAAAGCTTTATCTGTATAATCTGTTTGAATATGCTCTGCAGCCTTTATGGCTTTATTACAATCCTTTTGAAGAAAACAGTTAAAATAGATTACAGAAACAATCTTTAATGTTCTTCAGAAAATCTTAAATTTGCTTCCGCTTCAAAGGTACCCAAAGCTTTAGTTTATAACTTTCCAAAAAGAAACTATTTTCTATGATATTCTGTAATGGTTCACACTTCTTTGTAGTGAATATTGGTTAAAACATAATACATTTCTGTCGCATTAAACTAATGTGCATCGCTTAACTTGTCACCCACAATTCATGTAAATTGTTTGATTATTTGTCATAGAAGTATTATTATGTTTAACATAGAAAAAGATAAGTAAATCTTCTGAACACAAATTAAGTGCTTGAAATATTCATCAACACACATTAGAAATTTATTTATTAACTATAGTGTTAAAATAAGCCCATTTGAAAATCAAATTTCATTGTATCCACAATATATGAAGAGTACTATTAGGTAGAAGCTCACAATATGTAACATTAATTTCATAGTACAAGAAATACATTCAATAAATTGTACCATGCTGTCTAAAACAGTACATTTTTTACTTAAAACTTCTAATCACCGGTACTTCGAAATTTCAGATTTGACGTTTGATTTTGTTTTCACTTTAATTATTATTAAAGTATGTCCATCTCATCATATGTTCTTTCATAACAAATGTTTATATGATGTTCTTTTAAAATATTTTTTTCATATACAAACCGAAATGAAAATTGTTTCTTTTTGTTACATATATATGTGTGAAATTGTTTAGGTTGGAGTCGGTACCCACATATACCTTTATTTGTTGTACACTTGTATATTTCCATGTGTAAACACATTTTATCACAAGTGTATTTTTTATTATTTATTTGTTAAAAGTTAAAAGTACTTACTTGATAAATCTGTTGTAAGCAGAAGGCACTCTTTGGCGTTTCTCTGGAGCTGCAAAAAGAAGACAAACAAACCGACAAAGTAAACAGACATTACATTAAAATCGTTTCACTGCTGACTATTTTGTGAACCATCTTTTCTCTCTCTCTCTCTCTCTCTTATCATAACATCATCATTATTTTTATATATCAAACAATTTTAACCATTATATTTTCTGGGGTAGATAGATACATACACTTTCTGATTTTGATATACATGCAAAAGAAAAGAAAAGAAAAGCAAAGATAAGCACAGAAACATTAAGTCAAGGAACAAAATTTGAAGTGTGAGAAGATAAAAAACAAAGGAAAAAAATATTGTAAAATATAAAGAAAAGGAAATATCATGATGAGGTCATGTATTGATGTGTGAGGGATAAAATGTGTGAGCTTTTATTAACACTAGCTGTTGTTTGGAGTAATATTAGGGTTTCTTGGATGAGCAGTAATGTAACTCAGAGCAAAGTTGCTGAAGTAAAGTTGCCTTTTTGGTTGTACAACTTCAAATTTCCAGAAAATCAAAGAAGATGGAAAGGCATGAAATAAAATCTAAAGAAAGAGAGTCTTTCTTCATACCAAAACTTTTAAAAGTACAAACCTTGCTTCATCTTCTCAAAACCACTGATCAAGATTAGTATATAGTATATATGAAAATTAATATAAAGAACAAACATTAATTGTTCTATCTTCTTGATAAGACTTCATGTGTAGTTAGTGAAACAAACAAACAAACAAACAAACAAACCACTTAATACTAAAAACAAAAATAAAACAAAAGGACTTGTATGTCTTACGTCTGTTTGCCACAGGAGGTTTAGGAAGCTCGTCAACTCGAACCGGTGCGAAGGGCTCGTTTGGATTCGGTTGATTGATGAACAAGTTAGATGGGGTATTTCTCATCTCCTCCTGAAATGTTTCCAAATTTTAAGTAAATTCATGTATACATTCTACAAAATTAGGTTTAG
Source organism: Helianthus tuberosus (assembly GCA_030545235.1). NCBI lineage: Eukaryota > Viridiplantae > Streptophyta > Magnoliopsida > Asterales > Asteraceae > Helianthus > Helianthus tuberosus. The sequence goes on along the minus strand of CM060381.1, from coordinate 22,285,702 downwards.
ATGATCATAGTTTACGGTTTTAAGAAAATAAAATCCTTGAGAATTGAACCCATAAATGCAAAGGGGGAAATTGTAATCAAGCAACAATATCTTACCAGATAAAACAGTTGATAAAGGCAAAAACCACAAAACAAAAGATAAAACAAATGTGAAACCCTAACCCTAAATAACCCTTTTTAAGAAAAGAAGATCTTGGGCAGAAATCAAAGGGTAGATGTTCATCATATCTGATTTTGTAATGAAATCCATAAACTAGCTAGCTAGCCGTGAACTAATACCATCTGGGTATTCTCTATTTTGTAATCTAAAGTCCATAATATTGGTTTAGCAACTATATAAATATAAGTTAAAACTATACCATAATGTTTTGAGGAGAGAAGAAATTATGGCCAAGATGGAACTGATTAGCAGCAGTGTTGGCAGCCATGGAAGCCGGAAAGTGAAAAGATCGCATGTTGACAGACAAGAGATTAGCGCAGTGCCCACATCTAACAGTAACAGTAGATAACATACTGCTGCAAGGAACACTCACCTGGAACACCATCAAAGAAACCATAAACAAGATTCTTCTGTTATTTCAGGTATATATTGATGATCTAATCATAAAGATCAATTGTTGTAAAAAGTATGTAAGAGTTTTGATGTCATAATTCATGAGATCAGGTAAAGTAAACAAAGATTGTGATGACTCAGAATTAAAGGGTTGATATGTAGATATATGTGTTAATAATGATGTTATGATGATGATGATGGTGAGTTGTTGTACCGCAAGGACAGTTTCACAGAAGTTGCATTGGACATAACATAGCTCGGAGGGAGGAGAGAGGTGGTGGTGGTGGTGGTGGTCCGCTGGAAAAGCAGCTGAAGATGACATGTTTTTCCTCACTTTAGCTCTTTCTAGTTTCTACTCTCTCTCTCCTGAGTGATTCTCTCTCTCACAGATTGATTTGATTGATAGATAAGATTGACTGAACAATGTGTAGAGATTGATTGATGGACAGGTTAACCACCTTTGGGATCTGACTTCCTTGTGTTTGTGTGTGCGTTCTCAAAGACAAGTGAGAAGGAAGTTACAAATGAGAATGTGAGAGAAAAGAGAATTAGAGAGACCCACTATATAGGATAGTTATCCCTTGTTCAAACCCCACACTTCTTTCTCCTTGTTTTTGTTGGTGCACTTGTGTCTGTACTTTGTCTGTATTTGTCATGATGTAAAACGATGTCTTTGTTAGTCCTGTAAGTTTGACCAAGTCACCCATCCTCCGGTTTGACTTGGCCAAACAGTTTGAACATTGTTTGAAAGCTGTTTGCGTCGAAGGATAGATCATCGAAGGATTGCTTATATCCTTCGATGTGCTCGAAAGATAACCTTCGATGGATGGACCTCGAAAGATGTCATCCTTCGAGGTACATGTTGATCATTCGAGCTGTTTCTGGTCGATAGATGATCCTTCGATCATCTATCTGATCCTTCGACCAAGACCTGCTGTGTTCGGGTATATATACCCATGCATTGTGTTCACTTCTCAGTTAGACACTCAGACAGAAAGATAGACAGAATAGAGAAGTGAGAGCATTCTGTTCGGAACACACACAGACACGTTAGAGAGTTTGCAAAACTGATTTGTAAACATTGAGCTTGTAACCGGAACCTTTCATTCGTATTAATACAAGTAGTGTTAATCGGTGAACTTTGTGTCTTGTGTTTGTGCTTGTTCTTTCTCGGTTTGCATGCTAGCTTGGATTCCGCACTCGCTAGTGTGTTAGACATAACAAGGAATAGGTTTAACCTCAACCTCCGAGGGACCTACAAGTGGTATCAGAGCCGTGGCTCTTTTCCTTGTTAAAACCGAGGTGTTCTTGCTGTTTTTCGGGCCTTAAAAGTTCATATTTTCTGGAAACACTTGTTAAAATCGGATTTAATCTTGTTGTTTTGCCTTGTGTTTGACTAAAAACCTTGTTATTTTTCATGTTTACATGTTAGTCATGGGTTTTTGTTAAACATTTTAGCAAATATTGTGTTCGGAGAGTTTCGGTTCACCGGAATTCTTATTTTTCTGGGTGGTGTTCTTGAAATCTTCATTGTGCTCTTCAAAAGTTACACTTTTTGATCCTTCAAAAATTGTTTGACACTTGTTTGTTGTTGGAAGTTGTAAACTGATTAAAATATTCGAACCTTACCTGTTTTGGTGAAACCTGCATGTCATGAGTTGAAAGATATGGTCTGAACATACTTTCTGCCGAAAGTTTCTACCAACCCATCACCTTTTTCACCAACCTGTCATCCTTAGTCAACTGTGTCAGACCGGATCGAAGGATATCCTTCGAAGTCGAAAGTTCATCTTTCGATCATAGAAGGTTCGATAGATAATCATCTTTCGACCCATCCTTCGAAGTCAGAGGCTTATCCTTCGATCAAGGGAATCTATTCGAAGGATAGTTATTCGAAAGATAAGGATATATACTCGAAAGATAAGGATCTTTCAAATTGTGAATCTTTCGAGTTTGTGAATCTTTCGAAATCATTGTTCGAGATTCAACAGTGATCTTTCGAACACTGTTGATCCTTCGAACAAGTCTTGATCCTTCGATCCCAGGTTGTTTAAGTTTAACAAGTGTGTGTTTTTCAGTGTCTTTCGATCTCAGATCCTTCGGCTGGTTAGTGTAACAATTTTTCTTGATAAAAAATGAATTCGATGTGGGGTATTCCCTTACCTCCATCTCCTGCATGGGCCGAATCTCCCGTACCTGTATCTTCGCAAGCTAATGCTATATCTACCGGTCAATGGGCATTCGTATCAAATCAAACTCCAAGTGTTCAAAGCATTTTGTTGAGCGAGAGTGAAACGGGAAGTTTGAATAGGCCTCCAAAGTTGATGCACTTAAGTGAATATCCGGGATGGTTTGATAGATTTCATACATACGTCCTTGGTCAAAATACAGAATTGTGGTTGCGGTTCATCACAGATTTTGATCAAACAATAGAGCTTGCCGCATCATCTGCTGCTACGTTTGCAGATCTTACGGAAGATCAGAAGAAGGTCTATGATTTGGAAAAGAAGGCATATGCCATTCTTACTCAGGCGTTAAGTAAAGATATTTATCATCAATTTGTCAGTTACAAGACAACGAAGACGTTGTGGGACGCATTGAAGATAAGGGGCGTGGGAAATGAAGCGACACGTCAATTGAGAAAAGACCTGCTAAAGAAAGAGTTTGATGGTTTTACTTGTATGGAGAATGAATCTTTAGGAGATTTAACAAGTCGATTCAATCATTTGCTGACTGAATTGGGAAATATTGGGGTTGTAACAACTTCAGCAGAGATAGTGAAGAAGTTTGCAGATGCACTGCCACCTCAATGGAATAATTTCTTAGAAATCATGAAGTACAATGGCACTTTGGATACAACAAACTTCAATGACTTTGCTCAACTCCTGGAAAACAAGAATCAGGAAGAAACTCTCAAGGCAAAAAGAGTTCCAGTGCCACAAAATCCTGAAATGTATTATGGAGCTTCTAGCACTTCTACAAAACCTTCTTCACACGCTCCAATTCAAACAGCATTTGTGTCTAGCACTAGTTTGTATGGCATTCCTCCTCCAACAACAGACATGTATGGAAATCCGCTTAAACCAGTCCCTCAACCACTTCCTCCTCAACAGCAAGCATGTTATGGAAGCACATCATCTGCTAGTCAGCAATCAAAGCCAGATTCAGTACGGCTCGACACCTCAAGTTTCTCTAAAGTCAGTGTTGAAGTAGCAAAAGAACATATGGAGCTTCTAAACACTTTGGTGAGCGCATACTGTGGATTAGTGGAAGGTCAGATTGGCAACATTAATCTGACTCAAGAAGACTATCAGCAGATCGATAAAGAGGAGATGGAGATGATGGACATCAAGTGGGCCTTTGCCAGTGCTGTTAGGCGAGCAAAGGATTTCATGGAAAGAACTGGCAGAACCAGCTTGGAAAGTAAGAAAGACACCAAGTATGGGTTTGATAAGCAGGCTGTTAAATGCTTCAATTGTGGTGAACGTGGTCATTTCAAACGGGAATGCACAAGACCAGCTCAACATGGAAACCAAAATCCTTTCAGAGGTCAAGGCAACAGGGCAAATCAGAACCAAGCTAGGAACAATGAGCGAACCTTGGTGCCTGTCGACAACCAGAACCAAGCAGGACCATCAAATGCCAATCAGGCACTTGTGGTTCAAGTAGATGAAGGATGTGATTGGTCAATCCAGTTGGGAAATGATGCTCCAGATGGAACAGCTTGTTTTGCTGAAATTGTCAAGGATTTAAATCACGCCAGTGGTGGAGAATCTTCCGCCAATGGTGGTGACTCTTCTGAGGATGAAGACTCTTCTGGTTATAGTAGAAGTTCAGATGAAGAATCCTCGAGTTCAGGCGATGATCATGTGGATGAGACATCAAGTGCGTCAGTCGATGCTAATATTGATGAGCTATTGGGAGAAGCTGCAGCAGAAACTCAAAGAAGATCTATTTTGGTGGATCAAGCTGCTTATTCTTCGTCTTCTCTCCATTCAGCCTTTATGGCTAATGTCGACAGTTCATCAAGTCAGGTATGTGTCGATGAACCCACTTCTGTTAGCTGTGATAATTGTGATTGTTTGCGTGTTAAATATGCTGATTTAGAGGCAAACATGTCTGAGTTGCAAGGCAAACATGATGCTTTACAAGCTAGTTTGTTTGACTTGCAAGACAAACATGTTTCGTTGAATGATAAGTGGTGTGAATTGCAAAGCAAACACGAGGCTTTGCAAGAGAAATATGATGTGACATTCATTCACAACCAGAAGTTGACCGTTGATCTTTCCAAGTGCACAGAAGCCAACATGTTTTATGAAAACCATGAAAAGGAGTTTAAATCGATGATTGAAAAATTAAAGAAAGATAAAACCGAGCTAACAAAAATGGTTTCCAGAAAACAAACTGACATTAATTTGTATATAACTCGCCTTGAGGTAATGCAAAAGGAAATGGCTTGTGTGAAAACTGAAAGTGAGGCGATCCAGCTTAAGCTAGACAGTTATTTGAGCTCTAGTTATGTGTTGGATCACATCATTGATGTACAGAAAGAGAAACGGGATGTCACATGCATAGGTTATAAGAAATGTCCACCACCCGTGAGAAACAATTATGATGCCATGCCTGATGAGGAATATAGAACTCACTTTGAACCATCTGTTCCTCTAGATGTTAATGAATTTGCCACAGGGCTTGGATACAAGAAAGAAGTATCATCAGATTCGGATGTGTCAGCAGATACTTTTGTAACTGCTGAACAGAATCAGGATCCTCCAGTTGTGATTGAGGATGCTGATTCTTCTGATGATGAGTCTGATGATACTGATTCAGCAAAGTCTGATGCGGTGATAAACGAAGAGGACATACCTCTTGAGAATCATATTCTGTGTGATCCTCCTGCAAAACCCGCTAAGAATGTTGCAATCGAGTCCTCGTCTGAAAAAGAGTCAGAGAGTGTGGATTTGCTGTACACTCTTGTTGGTGATAATAAAATTTATTCAGACAAAGATTTTCCTATTAAGAATGTTAATCAATCATTAATCAGTAAAGTCTTTGAAAATTCAACAAGTAAGTTTTTGGGAAAGACAGGATCACGTGTTACTGTAACACAGTGCCCTCCTATTCCAAAGGCTGAAGTTAGAAAACAATTTGGCAATCAGAAATTACCAACAGTGCAAAAACAGCAAAACCATACCAAGCCAAAAGGAAAATTACCGGCTCAAGGTCAAAAGAAGCCGAATCAGAAGAAGAAAAAGAATGTGAATTTTGTGAAATCCAAGGGAACGGACAAAATTGCAACATTTGAAAATCAATCTAACCTAGATTTTGTCAAAAAGGCAACAGTGATGAAAAGGAATGAACCAAGTAGTTCAAAACCTAGTACCTCGGGATCACAAAGTTCATCATCGGTAAGACGATCACATGATACTTCGGGGTTTGTTGAACGAAGATCATGTTTTGAATGTGGTACAATTGGGCACATTGTCAGAAATTGCCCGTATCTTCATAAATTAAAAGCCAAAGAAGATGATCCCCGTGACCAAACTGACCGCAAACGATCTGTTTCTGTAAAACAAGATCCCCGCCTTGTTAAAGAAAGGGAAAAGAAACAGACACGCCAACAGGTCAAGAAAATTGAAAAGGCAATTAAAACCGATGTGGTTAACAAATCATCTGTTTCTGTCAAACCAGAAAATTCAGAAACTTCTGATAAACATGAAGTTAAAATTTTAAAGAATGACACTGGTAAACCAAAACAGACCTGGAAACCAAAAACGGTTAAAAATTCAGGGGGACCATCACAATTTTCAAATCATCAAAGAATAGAAGTTATTGTTATTGATGAAAATGGAAGACCCAAGACCACAATGGCTTGGGTCCCCATCTCCAACTAATTGTGTGAGTTCATGTGCAGGGTGTTCCAGGAGGAACTATCAGCAGTCATTGGATTGTTGATAGTGGGGCATCCAGGCACATGACAGGCGACATGAAGCTTCTCTACGACGTCAAATCTATTAGAGGAGGTTATGTTGCTTTTGCTGGAGATAAGGGCGGATATATTACGGGTGAAGGAATGATTTCCAACGGGGTTGTTAGCTTTGATAAGATCAACTTTGTACAACAACTTGATCACAATCTTCTTAGTGTTTCTCAAATTTGTGATAAGCAGTTCTCAGTACACTTTGATGCAAATGGATGTTATGTGCTGAAACCCGGCTTCAAAATTCCAAAAGAATGGATTCTATTGTCGGCTCCAAGGATAAATGATCTGTATGTCCTTGATATGAGCCAAGCTATCACAACGTCTGCACAAGCAACTTGTTTCGTTTCCAAAGCCACAGAAAAAGACTCAATCTCTTGGCACAGACGAATGGGTCACATTCACTTACGCAAAATGAATCATTTGGTGTCAAATGAATTAGTGAATGGTGTTCCTCTTAAAAACTTCCATCTTCAAGACGTCTGTGTCTCATGCCAGAAAGGAAAACAAACGAAGAAGCGACACCCTACAAAGAAAGTCAACACGGTGGCAGTTCCTCTTGAACGTTTGCACATGGATTTGTTCGGTCCTGTCAAGCACAAAAGCATCAGGAATCATCAATATTGCCTCGTGATAACTGATGATTATTCAAGATTTTCTTGGGTGGCGTTCATGGCACATAAGAGTGAAACCTTCGGTATTATTAAAAACTTGATCATTCAGATTGAGAATTTGTATAACTTGAAAGTTAGGCGGTTACGTAGCGACAATGGTACCGAATTCAAAAATCATGCCATGGCGGAGTTTTGCACTTCAAAAGGTATTCTTCACGAATTTAGTGCAGCTTATACTCCTCAACAGAATGGCGTCGCTGAACGTAAGAACCGCACATTGATCGAGACTGCTAGGACTATGTTAGTAGAGTCACAATTGCCGATTCCATTCTGGACTGAAGCTGTGGCCTCTGCATGTTATACGTTGAACCGAGTCCTTACAGTCAAAAGGCACAACAAGACCTGTTTTGAGCTTATTAACAAACGGAAACCAGATTTGTCATATCTTGAACCATTTGGAGCTCCGTGCACAATAATCGATCCTAATGGAAAGTTTGGGACAAGAGCCATTGAGGGATACTTTCTTGGGTATTCCACCCCAAACTTAAGAGTCTGGAATCTAGAGACTAAAAGGGTCGAGGAATGGTCTGAAGTCAGAGTACAAAGGCACACTTTACCAGTCAAATGTCCTGGTCAGCCTTGGATGTTTGAGTACGATGACTTTTTCAATTCGATCAATGTTGAAGCAGTTGAAGAAAATGCTGCGGCTAGGATGTTTTTCGAGAGTGATAATGCAACAGATTCACCGTTGGTTCGTCCCATTATTGTCTATCAAGAACCATCTTCGGTGAACAATAATGCTCTCGACAATGAGGATTTTCATGATGCTTCCGAATTGAACGAATCTTCAGAGGATGATGAATTTCTAGATGCAGATCAAGAAGCTCCAACAGCAGTTCATGGTATTTCAGAGGGTACTCCTCCAGTGGACGTCCCTGGAACAGCTGAAGCAACTGCATCATCCTCTTCGTCAATTCCGGGCATTGAATTAGTTGTTGATCTCAATCTCAACAACCTGGGTACAAATATTCCAGTTCAAGATAATCCAGAAACAAGGATTCATAATACCCATCCTCAACAAAACATCATCGGGAATGTACAAAGTGGCGTTCAAACAAGAAACATGTTGCGGAACAACAACAATGCAGGCTTGTATGCAACTATCCGAGAATCTGGTCAACAAAATGATTGGTCTTTCGCGTGTTATGTCTCACAGGAAGAGCCAAGAACTTGGAAAGATGCTTTGAAAGATAGCTCTTGGGTTGAAGCAATGCAGGAAGAACTGCAACAATTCCAGAAGCTTGGTGTCTGGAAACTCGTAGAGAAACCTGCTGGTTACAAGAAGATTGGTACCCGTTGGGTGTTTAAATGCAAAAAGGATGACCGTGGAATTGTTATTCGAAACAAAGCAAGGCTAGTCGTTCAAGGTTTTCGTCAGATAGAAGGGATCGACTACAACGAAGTGTATGCACCTGTTGCACGTCTAGAAGCAATTCGGATTTTTCTGGCCTATGCCTCATTCAAAGGTTTCAAGGTATACCAGATGGACGTGAAGAGTGCATTCTTACATGGTGTGGTAGAAGAAGAGGTGTATGTCGAACAGCCTCCAGGTTTTGAAGATCCTATCCATCCCGATCGGGTTTGGTTGCTCAACAAAGCTCTCTATGGTCTACATCAAGCACCGCGAGCTTGGTACGCAACCTTATCTAATTATCTGCTGGAGAATGGATTTCGCAGAGGTCTTATCGACTGTACTCTTTTCATCAAAGAACAAGATGGAGATCTTCTACTGGTACAGGTATACATTGATGATATTATTTTTGGTTCTACTAATGATGTTTTGTGTAGGGATTTCGAGCGTGTAATGCAGGATAAATTCGAGATGAGTGCTATGGGGGAAATGACTTTCTTTTTGGGCCTACAAGTACAACAAACAGAGTCTGGGATATTCATCCATCAGACTAAATATGTTGGTGACATCTTGAGCCGGTTCCAGATGTCTGATGCAACGCCCATCGGTACCCCATTGCCACAAAATCACGGAATTACTCCAGACTTGAAGGGTGAAGCTACTAGCCCCTCACACTACCGCGCGATGATCGGATCTCTTATGTACCTCACAGCATCAAGACCAGATATAATGTACCCAACGTGCCTGCTTGCCAGATATCAAGTCAACCCGAAGGCCTCACATCTTGCAGCTGTAAAAAGGATTTTTCGTTATTTGAAGGGTTACCCTGACACCGGTCTATGGTACCCTAGGGATAATAACTTTGACTTGATCGCATTCACTGATTCTGATTTTGGCGGATGCAAAATCGACGGCAAATCCACAACGGCTGGATGTCAGTTTTTGGGAAATCGCCTAGTCACATGGCAGTGCAAGAAACAGACCTGTGTCACTACATCAACATGCGAAGCTGAATACATTGCTGCCTCAAGTTGTTGCTCCCAAGTCCTATGGATCCAACAACAAATGCGCGACTACGGTTTTGAATTCCTAACTACTCCTATTTACGTTGATAATTCTGCTGCCTTACAGATCACTAAAAATCCTGTGCAGCATTCAAAGACTAAGCACATCGACATTAAGTATCACTTCATACGTGATTGCTTTGAGAAAAGGCTAATCGAAGTTGCTTACGTCCACACCGATGACCAACGTGCCGACCTTTTTACCAAAGCATTTGACAAATCAAGATTTGACTATTTATTATTGGTAAACGGCATTAAGGTCAAGCTAGAGTAAAACCAACATCGGAAAATCATTTTTGTAAATACCTTTGTGTTTTAAATTTGTCTTAGTTTATTGATTTTAGGGGGAGTAAATCCAAATTTGAAAATCCAAAAACATTAAAAATTTCAAAAACACAAAAACAATAGAAAAACAAAAATGAGTTTCCTGGCGAGCAAAAGAGAAAATGATAGTACATCAGTGGTCTGTCTAAACCTCTTTAAACCTTAAATGAAAAACGATAAGCAGCTCTATATAAGATGTATCGGTAGGCTCACAATCATTTTAAAGTGTGCAGGGTGATATAAACTTAAATCGACTGAAGACAGGGTGGGAACCATTCATTGGCATATGGTCTTGGTACCGAAATTTCGTTTGAGAGATTGCCGAGGTTCTGAGATATTCGGTCTTTATGCTGCTTATCATCTGAGTATCATGGTTGTATCTTTTACCGAAAAATAACGGGGACGCAAGTCTAGATCTTCCATGATACTATACATACGTGTACATACTGCATACGACCTCAATAAGTGATCAACAATCACATGTCCAAACTCACATGTCCAAACAAATAAGTGATAATAAATCACAAATTCTTTCTGGGAGTCAAGTTCGTCTCTCTGCTGTACGAAAGTACTGACCTGTTCACGGACTTGCTCCTGTGCCCTCATGCATCGAAAATCAAGTTCCTCATCAATAAGTGATTATATCACATAGGACTTGTTTTCAAATCAAATAAGTGAGAATCTCACATCATATACGGTCAAACAGATGATAATCGGTATACTCACCGGTAAGATGAACCCTCGTGCATACCTTGATACGGGAATGTGTCGTGATGTGGATGAACACCGGTCGGTAAGTATAAATCATACCTTAACGTATCCCCTCGCCATGATTACAAATGATAAGTTGAGCTTATGTGGACAACAATACCGATAATTGTTATAGGATGCTTATCTTAATGTTAACTAAAAGAACAACAAGAGCGTTTTGACATGACCGTACACTGATATGATTCTCTTACCCTCGAAACTCGCAAAAAGAATGTCTGTAAATATTTATTTACTGCTTTAATTTTCTGCATCTTTGTATATATTTATTTACTGCTTTCAGTCTTTACATTTCAAATATTAAAACACACCTAAAATGTGTTTTAATATAAACTTTATAAAAGCCAAAAAGATTTTATTTCTATTTTATTTTCGATCGTACGATGTTGGAGCTCGAGTCTTCGTTACCTGAAACCTGAACGAAAACCAAAAACGACTAAATCTTCATAAACGGTCGAAATTTGCAAGTTTTGAAAGTTAAAAACCTAAAATTGATAAAAATTGTTAAAACTTTCAAACTGTCGGACGGTGTTTGATTATGCAATGGTCACATGTGTGTCGTTTACTTATGATGTTCCAAGCAGTTGTTCTCATTACGCGTTTAGATTTCTTGCATGTGCAGATTCTAAAGGCAAGGAGAACATGGTCGATGACAAGCTTCGGAATGAAGACACGACGTGAAGGCGCTCAAGTGATGAAGATGATCGAGTTGCCGCTGGCCATCATCAACACCACAAGGATCTCAATTCATAAAGAACAAGTATTTCACGAGCATAACTCAAGGGGGAGCTTATGTTAAGGGGGAGTTTGTCAACACCCTTCCTACATGAAACGGGGAGTTTGTTGGTACACTTTCTGCTTTCAAGACGTGAAGACTTTAAAGATCCTCCGACATTGAAGACTTGAAAGGACATCAAAGACTTGAAGACACAAAGTTCGAGACAAAGATCAAGTTATAAAATTCAAGACAAAGCTACAGCCAAGGGGGAGTTTGTTGGTGCACTTGTGTCTGTACTTTGTCTGTATTTTGTCATGATGTAAAACGATGTCTTTGTTAGTCCTGTAAGTTTGACCAAGTCACCCATCCTCCGGTTTGACTTGGCCAAACAGTTTGAACATTGTTTGAAAGCTGTTTGCGTCGAAGGATAGATCATCGAAGGATTGCTTATATCCTTCGATGTGCTCGAAAGATAACCTTCGATGGATGGACCTCGAAAGATGTCATCCTTCGAGGTACATGTTGATCATTCGAGCTGTTTCTGGTCGATAGATGATCCTTCGATCATCTATCTGATCCTTCGACCAAGACCTGCTGTGTTCGGGTATATATACCCATGCATTGTGTTCACTTCTCAGTTAGACACTCAGACAGAAAGATAGACAGAATAGAGAAGTGAGAGCATTCTGTTCGGAACACACACAGACACGTTAGAGAGTTTGCAAAACTGATTTGTAAACATTGAGCTTGTAACCGGAACCTTTCATTCGTATTAATACAAGTAGTGTTAATCGGTGAACTTTGTGTCTTGTGTTTGTGCTTGTTCTTTCTCGGTTTGCATGCTAGCTTGGATTCCGCACTCGCTAGTGTGTTAGACATAACAAGGAATAGGTTTAACCTCAACCTCCGAGGGACCTACAGTTTTTTTCCTTAATATATTATTATTGTTTTTTTGTTGTTTATGATCCTCATAAATCATTGTATTGTGATATTATGTTTCATTAGAGTTTTATTTTTTATTTTTGGCCCTTCGTACGTTCTTTACTCATCTTTATTACCAATATCCATAAACATGAAGTATATGATATTTGTTAAACCATATACAAGTAAGATGAATAATTCATTCAACATCATCAAACATGTCAAACTAGATGGTCAATCACGTGTTCCAAATCAGCTCTTGGTGTAAGATGCCTCCTCGATCTGGTAGCTCAGTTGCGAACATAATATCCATCCCTAAATTAGTGTCAAAACCTTCATCACACAAAAAGGCTTTGCAATCTATTTTTTGGGTCATTTACAGGATTATTTGGTGAGTTCGAAAGGATAAATTCTTAAAGGTGAAATGAATCGTTACTACGAATAAAGAACAAGGTAAAACTATATATACTTATTAGATTAACGATCTAGTGTAATTTTAACTTTTCAAATCTCTCTGTCTTGATATGTACTTTGGATTGTATGTTTTCTACTTCTTGTATTATTTTCACACATTTTTAAAAAATTGTTCTTCATCTTTTTAAAAAATGTAACATCCACACGAGTTAAGCTATCAAACATCTATATTAGTGGCACCTAAACTTATTTCTTTGTTGTAAAATTTTCAAAGTCTTGTATATAAAGCATCATATCTGTTTTCTATGCCCTTCTAAACATATGAGGTGATTACTTATTTGGTTTGTTGATCCAAACTAATATGTATATTTCCACATCTTTTCATTATGTTTTTAGATCCTAGTATGTTCGCGTTGAGCTTGCTTCTTTTCGAAGCAGTCATAGACAAGTTAATGTTAGCCACATAGAGTAAAAGAAGTATGAATAGGAGACTAAATAGGTGGAGCAAATTTAGAGTTCAAGGGTTTACAAATAAGTCATTCTATAAGTACCTTCATTGAGACTTCAATGGTGTAAACTACGATAAGGACATCCATATCACCATTGAAGGCCAAGTGGTTCAGCAGGCAACCAAGTTTGGTTACTTGCTTAGGATCATTTGTAAAGAGCGATGGAGACATAGATGGTGATGTGGTCCACCCCGTTCAGGTGGGTTGGTGTAGGTGGCGAGCATTCTTAGGAATATTATGCGATAGGAGATTCCAACTATGTTATACTAATTTGAAGATAAAATGTTGTGGGATTATAGTTAGACCAGCTATGTTATACAAAACCATTGTTAGGCCATAAGGAAGACATAATCACGTAAGCTGAATGTCGTAGAAATAGGACGTTGAGTTGGATGTGTGGACATACAAGGTTGGACCAAATAAATATTGAGGTTTTCTTTGATAGATTAGAGGTGGCAGTGTATTAGATAGGATAAGGGATGAGAGATTGAGCTGCTTTTGGACATATGAAGAGGAAACAGATAACTGTAGGTCCACCCGGAGGATCGAGTCAACCTCTATTCCTGTTTTCCGACGAACCCGAGAGTGCGGAATCCAAACGGGTAAGTTAAACCAAGTTACGAACACGCAAGACACAAAGATTCAATGATTAACACGCAATGTATTAATACTCTGAAACATTTACAATGCAATGTTTACAAGATAACCTTATAAACTCTCTGTTGTGTGTGTGTGTGTTCTCTCTCAAAGTCTATGCAGACTCGTCACCGTGTTCTGTCTGTTTGCTGTGTTTATATAGTAACTTGATTGACAGAATCCCCTTTAGCGAACACCCCTCGGCGAACACCCATTATTACGACGAAATCCATGTGATTTCGTCACTTGTGTGTTTTCGTCATATGAGATTGGGCCGAGGCTTGGGCTTGGGCTTTGGATTTCGTCACTTGGCTTGGGCTTCGACAATGTTGGGCCAAACACCAAACAAACAGAAAACACATTAAACACAAACTAACATGTATACTGCACACACGCAGTTACATGTACATCATACAATACAAAGTAAATAGCATACCGAGTCAAGATAGGAGGATATCTTGACTACGACCTTCACTTCGTAGCCGAGTCGAACCGAGCCGAGCCGTATCCACATAATATGTATCAACAAACTCCCCCTTGGATGCTGCTCGCAAGGTTCGTAATCTCGTTCTCCATCTCTTGATGGTTCATTCATTCTCGGAAAGGATCTTCAAAGTCTTCGCGTGTCACACATAGAAAGTGTATCAACAAACTTCCCTTTTCAACAAACAGGAAGTGCATTAACAAACTCCCCCTTAAGTTATGATCGTGAATCTTTTGATCTTCAATACTTGAGATCCTTGTGGTGTTGATGATTGGTCAGCGGAAACTCGATCATCTTTATCATTTGAGTGCCTTCACGTCGTGTCTTCATTCCAAAGCTTATCATCGAACATGTTCTCCTTGCCTTTAGCATCTGCACATGCAAGAAAGCTAAACGCGTAATGAGAACAACTGCTTGGAATATAGTTAACATAAACAACTGACACATATGAGACCAATTCTCATTCAACTACCGTCCGACAATTTGTTTGAAAAGTTAACAGATTTTTCTAATTTTGATTATTAACTTTCAAAACTTGCAAACTCTGACCGTTTATGAAGATCCAGTCGTTTTGGTTTTCAATCAGATTTCAGGCAACGAAGACTTGAGTTCCAACATCGGTTAATCAAAACTAAAGCAGAAATAAAATCTTTTTGACTTTTATAAAGTTTAAATTAAAACACACCTAAAATCTTTTTGGCATTTTGAATATTTCAAACTTAAAGACTGAAAGCAGTAAATAAATATATACAGAGTTGCAGAAACTAAGAAAAGTTAATATATATAAACATTCTTTTTGCGAGTTTCGAGGGTAAGAGAATCATATCAGTGTACGGTCATGCCAAAACACTCTTGTTGTTCTTTTTGTTAACATATAGATAAACATCCTATAACGATTATCGGTATTGTTATCCACATAAGCTCAACTTATCAGATGTAATCATGGCGAGGGGATACGTTAAGGTATGATTTATACTTACCGACCGGTGTTCATCCACATTACGACACATTCCCGTATCAAGGTATGCACGAGAGTTCATCTTACTGGTGAGTATACCATTTATCATCCGTTTGACCGTATATGAAAATGTGAGAAACTCACTTATTTTGAATTGAAAACAAGCCCTATGTGATAGAATCACTTATTGAGAGGAACTTGATTTTCATATGCATGAGGGCACAGGAGCAAGTCCGTGAACAGGTCAGTACAAACGTACAACAAAGAGATGAACTTGACTCCCGCAAAGAATCTGTGATATATTATCACTTATTTTTGTGGACATGTGATTGTTGATCACTTATTGAGGTCGTATGCAGTATGTACACGTATGTATGGTATCATGGAAGATCTAGACTTCGTCTCCATTGTTTTTCGGTAAAAGAAACAACCATGATACACAGATGATTAACAGCATAAAGACCACGTATCTCAGAACATCGGCAATCTCTCAAACGAAATTTCGGTACTAAGACCATATGCCAATAAGTGGTTCCCACCTGGTCTTCAGTCGATTTAAGGTTTATATCACCCTGCACACTTTAAGATGATTGTGAGCCTACCGATACATCTTATATAGAGCTGCTTAACATTTTTCATTTTGCATTTCAGTTTAAAAAGGTTTCAACAGACCACTGATGTACTATCATTTTCTCTTTTTCTCGCCAGGAAACTCATTTTTGTTTTTCTATTGTTTTTGAGTTTTGAAATTTTTTGATGTTTTTGAATTTTCAAATTTGGATTTACTCCCCCTAAAATCAACAAACTTACAATAATTTTAAAAACACAAAGATATTTACAAAAACGATTTTCCGATGCGGATTACTCTTGCTTGACCTTAATGCCGTTTACCAATAATAAAAAGTCAAATCTTGATTTATCAAATGCTTTGGTAAAAAGTTCGGCACGTTGGTCATCGGTATGGACTTTAACAACATCGATTAGCCTTTTATCAAAGCAATCACGTATGAAGTGATCCTTAATTTTGATGTGTCTGGTCTTTGAATGCTGCACAAGATTTCTAGTGATAATAATTAATAAAGCAGCTTAAATATCGACAAGTATAGGAGCGATTAGAAATTCAAAACCGAATCCTGCAACTGCTTCGTGCATTGCCAGGAATCTGAGTGCTCTCCCAAACTGGATATCCACCTGGTGTGGACTTCAAAGTCGATTTTGTAGCTACTTCAATTAACCGAGAAATCTCTTCACGGCAACAAGATCATAAAGTCGATTTTGTAGGTACTTCAATTAACCAAAGAAATCTTTTCACAGCAACAAGATCATAAAGTCGATTTTGTAGCAACTTCAATTAACCGAAGAAAAATCCTTGAATCTTCGAAAAGCTTCAGATGTGCTGAAGGCGCGTACATTTCATTGAAATCTTTCCTGTGGACCCGATCAAAAACTATAACAACCAAATTTTGGCACATTTTTCATCTTGTCGAATTTTTCAACTTCATTCAACCACATTCTTTCACCAGACATTTTTGTCTTCTTTTCTCCTCTCTCCATCAAAAGCAACAATATTCTCCTTGGATACAACAATGTTTCAGAGCCTTATGTCGCCGATCTTGTGCATGGACGCTCCACTATCAACAATCCTAAGACTATCAATAGTTCCTCCTGGAACATCCTGCACAGTCATTCAAAGATTAGTTGGAGAGGGGGACCCAAGCCTTCACAGACTTGGGTCGTCCGTCATCATCGAGAATTGTAACATTCATTTCTCGATGATTCGGAATTGATGTAGCTCCCCCTGAAACACTTATTGGTTTTGGTTTCCAAATCTGTTTTTGTTTTTCATTTTTAACCTCTAACTTAACAGACTGTGTTTGGATAACCTCTGGTTTTAAAAACCTTTTCAATTTCTTTTCTTTGTTTCTTTTTCTGTTTCATTTCCCGTTGTTTAACAAGACGAGGGTCCTGTCTTGGTGAAACAGATCTTTGATGGTAACTGTTACCACAGGGGGGGCATCAACTTTTGCCTTTCCTTTCGTGAGATATGGATAGTTTCTGACAATATGCCCGTACTCACCGCATTCAAAACATGATCTTCGCTCAACAAACCTCGGAGTATCATAACTGTAAGAACTTGACGATGAACTTCGTGATCTTGAGGTACTTGGTCCTACATCACAACCATTTGTGTGTTGTGTGTAGTTGTTTTGACTGTTTCTTTTCAAAATTTTACTTTGTTTAACAAAATCCGTGTTGGATTTGTTTTCGAAAGTTTCAATTTTATCCGTCCCTTTGGATTTCACGAAGTTCACCTTCTGAATCGTCTTCTTGTTTTGGCTTTGTTTGCCTTTTCCCTTTCCTTGGTGAACGTGACCTTGCTTTTGTTGATTGTGTTGTGGTTGCAATTTTTGATTCCCATATTTCTTTCTAACTTTGGATTTTGGGATAGGAGCACACTGAGTTACTACAACTCCTGGGCTCGACTTTCCCAAAAACTTACTGGTAGAATCTTCGAAAACTTTATCAATCAAAGATTGATTGACATTCTTGATTGAAAAATCATTGTCTGAATATATTTTATCAGATCCAATCAACGTGTAAAGCAAGTTTACGCTTTCACAGCTTCCAGATGAGGATTCAACAGACTTGGCTGTAGTAGTCACAAATGGTTTAGCGGTGGATCACAAAGAATGTAATTTTCGAGAGGTATGTTTTCCTCTTTTGTTACCGTTTCTGACTGTTCAGAGTTAGTATCCTCGGATTCATCATCTGACGAATCAGCATCCTCAACAATGACTGGAGGATCCTGATTTCGTTCAGCTGTTGACACTTTCGCATCTGCTGATTCATCCGAATCTGAGGATACTTCCTTTTTGTAACCTAGCCTAAATGTGAATTCCTCAAGGCTCAATGAGACTGAGGGCTCAAAATGAGGTTTATTTTCCTCATCAGGCATCGAAGAATAATCGTGTTTAACAGGTGGTGGACACTTCTTATAACCTATGCATGTGACATCAGTTTTCTTTTTCTGAACATCAATGATGTGATCCAGCACATAGCTAGAGCTTAAATAGCTGTCTAACTTGAGTCGGATCGCCTCACTTTCAGATTTAACACAAGCCATTTCTTTTTGCATTAACTCGAGCCTATTGATGTAAAGGTTTATTTCAGTTTGTTTTCTTGAAACCATTTTCGTTAGCTCGGTCTTATCTTCTTTTAATGTTTCAATTACCCTTTTAAATTCCTTTTCATAATTTTCACGAAACATGTTGGCCTCTGTGCATTTTGAAAGATCCACGATCAAATGTTGATTGTGGATAAATGTCACATCATATTTGCTTTGCAAATCATCATATTTGCTTTGTAAATCAGACAATTTAACATTTAATCCAACACACATATTACACCTATCACAACTATCAGATTTTGATTCATCGATACGTGCCTGACTGGAATCACTCTTAGATGTTGACTCATTTGCCTCAGAATCAACAACCTCCCTTGTTGATTCATATTCTGATCCATTCTCGCTTGAACTTGAAGTTGTAACATCTTCAACTGAACTACTGTCATGTTCAGAACTGTCATCATTTCCCGAGGATTCACCATTGCTGGCATCTTTGACAATTCTGGCATAAAACGCCGTTTTTGTCTGACTACAGTTCCTTGGATCAAGAGATGATGGTGCTACAGTAGACCTATAGCTTTGCTGTGAGGCTACTGGTGGTAGTGGATTTCCATACAAATAGGTGTTTGAGACACAGGTTACCGGTAGGTGAGCAACTGGTACTAGATCACCATACATATTTCTAGCCATTTTCGGTTCACTTTGATTTTGGTTAGTAACCGATGCCCACTGCTCTGCTGTAATAGAACACACTCGTGATGAGGACGAGGGAGTGGGAGATTCGGCCCCTGATGGCGACAAACCCGTGCCTCTATACTTGCTCGAAGATGCGGGTGCGGGAGATTCGGCCCATGATGGAGATAAACCCGTGCTTCTATATTTGCTCTCCGCATTTGACAGACTACCCCACCAATCCGGATTCATTTTGGATGTATATTGATGAAAACCTGCTTAAATCACTCAAATCAAACAGTTAAATATGATTTAAAAAGCTTCTGTTAAAAATATCACAAATATGTTTGACGAAATCAGGAGTGTTCGTCAAACAACTGTGACGAAGATACGGGGTTTTCGTCGAGGACCACTGTTGACGAAAATGAGAGTGTTCATCGAACAACAAGGTGACAAAGTTTGGATGATTTCGTCGCGCACAAGGTGACAAATGTTGGGGTTTTCGTCAAGGACAAATGTGACGAAGACTGAAGAGTTTTCGTCAAACAACAAGGTGACGAAGATGGTAGTGTTCGTCGAAGCCGATTTCGTCCAGAACCAAATTCGTCGAGAGCCGATTTCGTTGACAAATGAGACCTGATACAGAAGATATTTATCAAATCAAATCTTATCCCTGCAAGTTGGTAAGCATAAAAGTCGATCAACACCTTACCGTAACAGTATTCTTACCAACTATACATCATGGTTTGTGTTCACAATATTCAACTTAATATATTTTAATCAGCTAACGCTAGTAGAATAACACAATCCAAGATCAAACACTGAACTTTATGAAGAACAAACAAGAACAATTTGAAGATCTTGATGAACTCCGATGAAAAAATGACTTTTCCGGGAACCGATAAACTTTCCGAACAACAATTTTGCAATAAAGTTCAATAAAAACCCAATCCTAACATATATGCAAGAGTTTTAACAAGGTTTTATATGAACTAGAAGCAAAACAACAAGATTTTCAAGGATTTTGTTGGTACACTTTATGTGGACGCGACTCGACTCGGTTCGATTTGGGTCGACTCGGTTAGGTCCGGCTCAAGCCCGACGTCACGACATTCCTCCGTCGTGCGCCCCAGAGTTCGACCCGCGAGGCACGGAGCGCCGCAAGCCATTCCCGTTTACACATCACCATGACATCATCATTGTGATGTCATGGTGATGTCACATATTTGTCTTATGTTGAAATTGTGCAAATATTGTAAACTGGTTGAATACTTGGGCCGTAATTCACCACATGGGCCGAAGACTTATGTTGGCCTTTGATTTAATTTGGGCTCCTCATACTAAAATAATGAAACAGAGACAGTAACGAAATCCCTTGTGATTTCGTGAGACATGAATGGCAAAATCACTAGTGATTTCGTTCATAGTGATTTCGTTCAAGGTTCTGTATAAATAGCGAAGCATATTTCACAGTTTAGTCATGAGAGCATAGTGAAACTAGAGAGCTTATCGTCAAACATTGTGTGTATATGTTTGTGAATGTTCTCGTCCTTTTAATCCAAGTGAATCTTTGATTATCTGTTTGTGTTATCCATTTTACATTGTTTGGTTTGCACCTTCACGGGGATTCCGCACCCGCGATAGTGTTCGTGATAAACAAGGATAGGTTACGTATCGGATCCACCGAGAAAAACGGGACCTACAAGTGGTATCAGAGCAATGGCTCTAATCCTTGTTTAAAACCAAACAGTGTTGTTTTTTTATCAAGCTTGTGTTAAGTGATTTTTTTTAGAAACTTGTCTGTTGAAAAGTTCAAATATTTTCTGGAAAAAAGGTTCAAAAATCATTGTTAATATTGTTATTTTGCTAAAAGTTTGTTCAAAAACCTTCTTTGTTTGAATGTTTACATGTTACTAGTGGGTTTTTGTTAAAAGTTTATGCAAGATTAGTGTTCGAAAAATTCGCCAGTGACCGGAAACCTCATATCTTCAATGTGTTCTTGAATGTGTTCTTGAAACATTGCTGAAAAATCTGTGATTACAAGTGTTATTTTGCTATAATTTTATTGAAAACCTGTTATATTGCATCTATCATGTTGACATTTGGGTTTTTGTTGAAAATATAGGCAAAATCATTTTCGGAAATTTCATAATCTTCAAAGTGTTCTTGACGTTGTTCTTGAAATCTTCAAGCTGATTTGTTGCATATCTTTGTGTTTGATCTGTTTGATGAGTTTAAGTGATTGTGTTTATTAATATAATATTACAAGTGTGTTTGAAAATTGTGTATCTGTGATCATTAGTTGGTAAGAAAAAGAAGTATCGAAAACAGAGAACCATGCTTTGTTGAATTTGTTGTCACTTGTCAGAGGATAAGCTTTGCAAAATATCTAATAGCTGGTATCCACAAAATCATCTCAGCCGAAAACACATCTTAGCCGAAAACACTTCTTCAT
Organism: Helianthus tuberosus; assembly: GCA_030545235.1. Lineage (NCBI taxonomy): Eukaryota > Viridiplantae > Streptophyta > Magnoliopsida > Asterales > Asteraceae > Helianthus > Helianthus tuberosus. Next base: position 22,264,095 of record CM060381.1, on the reverse strand, counting down.
CAAACATCAGCCGAAAACACCTTGTCACTTTGTAGCCGAAATCCCTTGTTCAATAGTCAACGAAAACACCTAAGTCAAATATATCAAGCTCAGCCGAAATCACCCTTGCTGAAATCAATTCCAGCCGAAAACACATTTGACATTTATTTTGGCCGAAATCCAAGTTTGGGCCGAAATCCAAGTTTGGGCCAATTCTTTGTCTGGGCCGATTGTCACCTTTGTTTTCTCTGGACGAAATCACCAACAACCTTTGGCATCTGGTCGAAATCACCTCTTGGTTTTCATCAAATATCAATCAACGAAATCACCAACATCAGCTCAACGAAAACACTTTCTGATTTCGCCAAACTTGTCCACATTCTGATTTTGTCAAACATCCTGATCTGTTGTAACTTTTATACAGAGAGCTTGCAAAACTGTTCTAACTTTGTGTTTTAAATTGTTTGATCAGGTATTCCACTTCATACATCAAATATGAGCTGCACAAATCCGTGGGATTGGAGTATGGACTCGAGACCAAGTCAAGATCAGACCTCTGCAGAAGCATGGGTGAAAAATGTCTTTGGTCAACCTTCTGTAAGTGCAGGACAATGGGCACTTGTATCAAATCAAAATCAAAATATTCAAAATCTTTTGCTCAGCGAGAGCGAAACGGGCAGCAACAATCGCCCACCAAAGTTGAACCATATGAACGATTTTCCATCATGGAAAGGTCGTTTCCATACATACGTTCAAGGGCAAAGCACCGATCTTTGGAGGTGTTTCATTACTCCACGCAACAATGCCCTCGAAGTAGCAGCATCAACGGCAGAGGGTTTTACTAATATGCAAGAACAAGACAAGAAAGCCTATGAATTCGAGAAAAAGTCATTTTCTATTCTTACACAAGCGCTTCACAAAGAAATCTATCATCAATTCTCTTATTGTAAGGACACGAAAACATTATGGGATGCTTTGGTAACAAGAGGAGAAGGAAATGCAGCTTCTAGAAAGACACGTCATGATCTATTGAAGAAAGAGTTTGAATCATTTCAGTTCTTGGAAAATGAAACTCTAAATGATATGACTACACGCTTTTATCACTTGATTAGTGAAATGTTTGCTTATGGTGTTACTGGAACTCAACAGGAAATCGTTGCACGGTTTGCTGACTCTCTACCTCCGAAGTGGAGCCCATACATTGAGCTTTTAAAGCATACCGGTGTTCTAGATGCTGAAAATGTCAATATCTATGAATTCATACAGAAGCTGGAACACAAGAATGATGAAGAAATTCGGAAAGCTAAACGAATCCCTGCTCCTCAAAATACCGAAATGTATTATGGAGGAGGTTTTATCCCGTCAGCTAGTTCCAGTTCAGCTCAGCAACCAAAGTTACAAACGGCGTTTGTATCAAATACAAACTCTTTTCCGTTTCCACAATCAGCTCCACCTCCGGTTTTCGATCCACGTGCCTATCTTCCGCCAGCGCATTTGAGTGCTCAAGCTCAGGCTTATTCTGGAGGAGGTTTTATTCCTTATACACCTCCAGTTGCCACTACTCAACCTCAGTTCAATCCGAGTGCTTATATTCCAGCCCAACCACAACCACAAGTCCAACCACAACAACAACAAGCTCATTATACCAGCAATCCTCCACCCACAAACCCTAACACAGTCAAAGTTGATACATCAAACCTCTCAAATGTTAGCATTGAAGTAGCAAAGGAACATATGGAACTCGTTAATACAATGGTCAGTGCTTACTGCGGTTTGGTCTCAGGTCAAATTGGAAACATCAGTTTGACCAACGAAGATTATCTACAAATCAACCGTGATGAAATGGAGTTGATGGATATAAAGTGGGCGTTCGCAAGTGCTGTGAGAAGGGCGAAGGACTTTATGGTTCGAACAGGGAGAAGTTCTTTGGAAAGTAAGCAGGATACAAAGTACGGATTCGATAAAGAAGCAGTTACATGCTTCAATTGTGGCGAAAAGGGGCACTTCAAACGTGAGTGCACCAGACCAAGTAAACAAGGCAACCAGAATCCATTCAGAAATCAGACAAGTACTTCCAATGCCAATCAAGATAACCGTGAAAAAGGGGTAGTAGCGGTGAATAACAACCAGAACCAGTCTGGTCCTTCAAACACAAATCGAGCATTGACCGTTCAAGCTGATGAAGGGTTTAATTGGTCTTTACAACTTGGGGGAGGTGATCAAGATAAAGGAGGAACAGCGTGTTATGCAAAGATCATCAATCACATCAAGCACGTTCATAAGGAAGATTTTTCTGAAAGTGACGACAGTTCGGGTTATACCGGGAGTTCTGATGAAGAGAGTTCTACTTCGAGCGATTATCATTCTGAATCTGATGTGAGGGAAGTAGCAAGTTCTGATCTTAATGACTTGTTGAATGAAGCGGAGGAGTTGAAATGTCAGAAATCAATTCTGATTAAGAAGGCTGCTGTAGCATCTCAAGGAATAGAGAAGTTCTTCACTGAAGACGGATCTTTTTCTTTTCAAACTGCCTTTATGGCAAATGTCTCAGCCTCTATGAGTCAGGTAAATTCTGAAACTCCTGCTCCTAGTGTTTGTAATGATTGTGCTGATTTGAAGCTTGAATCTGAAAAGCTTCATAGTCACAATCAAAGTTTGGTTGTTGAAATGTCCAAGTGCAAAGAAGCAAATATGGCTCTGGTTAGAAACGAAAAGGAGTTTAAATCTGTAATTGAAACTCTAAAGAAAAATGTTTCCGAAGTAACAAAAACTGTTTATCATAAACAAGTTAGTATAAATGATTACATTAACATTGTTGAGGAAACTAAAAAGGAATTAGCCATTGCCACATGCGAACATGATGCAATCAAGCAAAAGTTGGAGAGTTATTCTAACTCCCGATTTGTGCTCGATCACATTATTGACGTTCAACAACTGAAGGGAAACAAGAAAGGTGTTGGGTATAAGAAGTGTCCGCCTCCTTTAAGACATAATTATACCTATATGCCTGATGAAGAGGATATGCCTCGATTTTGAACCCAGTGTGCCTCTTGATTATGAGGAAGTTACCACTGGCCTAGGGTTCAAATCGGACAATTCTTCAAGAACATCATCTGAGCAAACAGAAACTTCACCATCTACGAAACAAAGTCCTCCAATCATTGAGGACTATGAGTCGTCGGATGATGAACCAGAATTAGATGTGAGTAATCAGGATAAATCACTTGACAAAATGAAAGGAGTAGAAGTTCCAATTGAGAATCATATTCTGTGTGATCCTCCTACTCCTGCTGTTCAACCTGTTGTCCAACAAGTGATAGATTCTGTCAAGAATGACAAGAAATCTGTGTCTACCGTTAAGAGTAATAACGTGTTGTACACTTTGGTTGGTGATTCTAAAATCTATTCAGATCACGATTTTCCAATTAAGGATGTCAATCCATCTTCGATTGATCAAGTTTTTGAAAATAATACAAACAAGTTTTTGGGAAAGACAATTCCAGGTATCATTGTAACTCAATGTGACCAAATTCCAAAAGCTACAATCAAGAAACAATTTGGAAATTAAAAATCACTAACAAAGCAACAACCTATTGCTCCTAAGGGTAAACAACCAGTTCAACGAGCTCAAAGGCCAAATGTTTCTAAATCAAAATTTGAAACAAAAGGAGCTCGTTATCAGAAGAAAAGCAATGATGTCAGATTCGTGGCATCTGAGGGTACTGATAAAATTGAGACTTTTGAAAATAAACCAAACACTGATTTTGTCCAACAAGTCAAGATTTTAAAACGTGACAATCAAAACAATTACACTCAACATACAAACGGGTGTGATGAAAAGACAAGTACCTCAGGTTCTACGGGTTCGACATCTGTTGGTCGATCGGATTCTCCTAAGTTTGTGGAAAGGAGAACATGCTTTAAATGTGGGGAGTTTGGACACATCATTAAAAATTGTCCAAACACTCCAAAAGATAAATTTGTTGAGAAATCACCACCTGAAAAGGTTCACCCTCAACGTCGTCCCGTTTCACCAAAACATGATAAAAGGACTATTAAGGAACAAGAAACGAAACAACGACGTCAAAACGTCAAAGCTGTTGAAAAGGCTTTGAAATCTGAAATCAAAACTGTAAAAAGGGAACCAAGTTCTTCACAATTTTCAAAACCAGAAGTTTTAGAATCTGTTCATAAAAATGTATCTGGTAAAATAAATCAAACTTGGAAACCTAAGACGGGTGAAAATTCAGGGGGAGATGTTGTGTTACAAAATCATCAAGAAATCGAGATCATCTTTTGTGATGCTCAGGGACGACCCAAGACCACTAAGGCTTGGGTCCCCATCCTCAACTGATCATTGATGATATGTGCAGGGTGTTCCAGGAGGAACTATTAATAGTCATTGGATTGTTGATAGTGGAGCATCTAGGCACATGACAGGCGACTTACGGCTTCTATATGATGTGAGAAATATTAGAGGAGGCTATGTCGCTTTCGCTGGAGATAAAGGCGGGTACATCACTGGAGAGGGAATGATCTCCAATGGTGTTATATGTTTTGATAAGATCAATTATGTTCGTCAAATTGATCACAATCTTCTCAATGTTTCGCAGATCTGCGATATGAAGTTCACCGTGCATTTTGATGATGCCGGTTGTTATGTGCTGAAACCTGGCTTCAAGATTCCAGAAGAATGGATTCTCTTATCGGCTCCAAGAGTTAATGATCTTTATATTCTTGATATGAGTCAAGCGATTACGACTTCTGCACAAGTCACATGTTTTGTCTCAAAAGCCACGGAGAAGGAGTCTATATCTTGGCACAGAAGAATGGGACACATTCACTTAAGAAAAATGAACCATTTGGTGAAAAACAATCTTGTGAATGGCGTGCCTGTGAGAAGTTTTCATCTACAAGATATCTCTGTTTCATGCCAGAAAGGGAAACAAACTAAGAAGTCTCACCCTCTGAAGAAAATCAACACTGTTAGCATGCCTCTCGAACGTGTTCATATGGACCTCTTTGGACCTATGAGACACAAGACAACATTCGGGGATGCTTATTGTAACACCTCGAAAATTCACGTCCTATAATGTGTTGACACGTGTCAACTGTTTAAACGTGTGAAAGAATATTATAGAAGGGCTAAAGTTGACAATCATGGAAAGTATGTGGATATACGTATTCTAAATGTCAACAGTGAATAAATATAGTATATATTAACCCTACAAGAGGCTCATACCTCCAAACGAATAAATCATGGATCATACGGAACTAAAAATGAGAGATTACAAACTACAGGGACTAAATGTGTCAACATGTTTAAGTTATACCTCTGAGTGACCTTTTGACAAACCCGAAGCTTTGTAACAGTTAATTATGCTCACTAGAATGCATGATTAAAATTTCATAAAGTTTCGTTATCGTATGAGAAAGTTATGATCAAATTCGTGTACGAGGGGTTAAAGTGTAAACGTTGAGAGTTAGGACTTTTCGGGTAACAATTAAGTTAACCGGGGACTTAACAAAGTGGGTATATGTTTTAAAGCCCTTATAGATTAATTGTGAGGGTTCATAATGCAATAAACAAGTGCCTAATCGAGTCTTGAAGGGGCAAGGATCAAATCGCAAAAATCTAAAATATGGATTTGGTGCAGAAGGGGCCTAGCGCGACGCGAGGGGGGCCTAGCGTCACGCTAGGGGTGCCCAGCTTCGATTTCTTTGAGTTTTTGGCCTGCTGAGTGTGATCTGCTCGATTCTAACTCGATTCTCCATGTCCCTTGACCCCTAAAACACCCCCTAAACACTAGAAACAAGTGTTGATCAGTTGTGGTGAGTGCTAGACTTTGTTGTCAATCAATTGTGGTGCTTAAATCCACTATATAAGGCCATGAACTTGCAACTCTTTCTTCACACCTTCATCTGCATTTGTGGATCACTTCTGGAGCTCAAACTTCCTCCCAAGTGTTCTCTAATCAAGCTTAGGACTTCAGCAAGTGTTCTAATCTTTCTTTAATTGAGTTTAGCTTAGTTTATTAGCTAAAAGTCAAACCGTCGTAATCACGGTTTGACTTCGAGATTAGTCAACAATGGCTCAGTCATATCTCGAATTAAAAGTAGTTATAAGTTGGTATTTATGTGGGTAATAAACCCTTAAAAGGGTTCCCCCTGATCACCACTCTAACTAGGTCAAAAGTCGGGTCAAACGTGTAATTAAAAAGTCAACAGAAAGTTTAAAATGCGATTTATGCATGATTAGCAATGTAGAACACATACAACCCGTTTGATCATTAATATAACTTGGTAATTAGGGTAAGGACACGTCTAAACATGTTCAACCCGACAATTTACTATAAAGACCCGGTTCGGAACCGAAAGTCACATAGTTTGACTTTCACTTTCACTTTGACTTTCAGTTCTGACCCGTTATGGTATGTTTTAAAAATACCTTAGAGCCTTATTTGGACCAGGTTACATGCTAGTATAACCCTCTGTGATTATACACCTCGGATCATTAGTTATCCAATTAATATGCATGATTCCGTTAATTGCCCATATGTTGACCATTATGCCCTTATTGCCTTAAAAACGTGATTTTTGGAAATGTAAAAGAGTAGAAACTTAAATTACTGATATATAAAATTGCATACAAAGTTTGACATCAGTTTGAATTGTAGATTGAGAGTTATGCTTATTATCGCAAAATTAAAGCTTTATGTTAATAAAACGGCGTAATTAGCGTATAGCCTAGTTAAGCCTACTTTTTGATATCCAAATCTTTACCCACTGATGTGATATATTATTTTGAGATTTTTAAAGATTTTTAATTAATTTTAGGCCGAGCATAACTCATAGTCATAGGCTTAATTCGGTAAATGTCGGTTTTGCCCTTACGGGCCATAAAATGAGTTTTACATATCAAAACGACTCCAAACCTTTTGCTACTGATTAGTTATGATAAATAAAATATTTTAGACCTTCTGGAATAATAAAAATATCAGCTTTAGGTATTGAACCCGTAAACGGCTCCTAATCGCCTTATTTAGCGTTTTTAGCGCATAGTATGTACTAATACTATTTTTAAACATACAAGGGTGATACCTACTGATGTTTTAGTCAAATTATAACATTTTAACAGTAAGCAAAAGTTGGTTATCCCAGACTTCAGTTTGAGCTTTTCGGCTTATGTGAAATTACCAAAATACCCCTACGGGGCATAGTTTGGTTATAGTTGATAAATTTCACATATCTAAAATACCTTACTGTTATAAATCAGTAAACTAAGTATTTTTGCTGATTATATCAGACCTGTAACTCAGTTAAACATTTGAACTCTTTTATAAACATTTAAATGACCAAACTACCCCTACGGGGCCTAGTTTGTGTTTAAACACGTTTCGGGCATAATGAAAGGCATCTTACTAATGTCACAACATATTTGAGGCATAATTAACTTAGGAAACCTGTCTATAGCTCTCATGAACACCCGTCACGCTTATTACGCGTACGGTTTGGTTTATGTAACAAGTTTACATAAATTAGCCGAAACGGGTCAAACCTTAACGGTTTTATCTCAAAATCCAGAATGTGAATAGTAAACCCATATTAAACAAGTCTCTGAACTTGTCGGGTCTAAATCACACTCTATCCGGTCTTCGCTTAATCTTGCGTACGAACCGTATCTTTGAAACTAGCCGGTCTAAGCTTAAGCTTAATTAAAGACCCGTTAGGATTCTAATAGGTTATTATAAAACCTTCGTTCCAGATTAGGAGGACCAGTAAAAGCTACGTGCATTTTGCTTATTGTGATTTATACATTGCTCAGGTAAATACTTTTAACTTATTTTCCCTATACGGGCTTGAGTTACGGTATATAGCATACCGCTTGATCGAGCATCAAATCTCCACAGTTGAGTGGGTAGTTGAATAATTTGATCGGCTCGTTTAAACAGTCTTGTTTACTTAAAGCCTTTGGGGGTTAATGACCATGTCCCGGATATCCATGGCATCATCTTACGAGATGGCCACGACCTGAGCACGGGGTGTAGGCGTACACCTGTCAGTGTATAACTCTATGATGTGGTGTATCTATTGATCTTTAACCCGGACAAGATCCGGGCGACTGAACGCACAAGTAACATGTAATTCGTTCACAAGATTATAATATTAAATAATTCTCCCAAGTTAAAAAGATTAATTTTGCCTCTGTGCATTTTAATCAAGTTATAAAATGTTTATGCCATGTGCATCCAAACCAATTTTAAACCATTTTCCAAATGAGTCAGTTGATTGTATTTACCAGTGTAAACTGACGTATTTTCCTAAAAAGACTAAATGCAGGTACTAAACGTAATTGGCTGGATTGTCTCCTTAGCATTAATAGAAGTCTCGATGCCTAAAGTCTGTTGAACTATTGTTTCCATTTTATGTTCGATCCTTCTGTGGATAAACTTCCGAATATTGTGACATTTGTTATTACAATAATAAATTCGGTTGTATTATATTTTCAATTGCTTCCGCTGTGCATTTATATATTGTGTTGTTTGACTATTATGTTGCCAACCATGACGTCACGATACTCCCCACCGGGCCCATCGGTGACACGTGGAAATCGGGGTGTGACACTTATTGTTTAGTGGTTACTGATGATTATTCTAGATTTTCTTGGGTTGCTTTCATGGCACACAAGAGTGATACTCCTGGCATCCTCAAGAATCTTCTTACTATGTTGGAAAATCTCTATACGTTGAAAGTGAAGAGGATCCGAAGCGACAATGGAACTGAATTCAAGAACCGTGTGATGGATGAGTTCTGTACTTCTAAGGGCATTCTTCATGAATACAGTTCTCGATACACTCCACAACAAAACGGTGTCGCGGAGAGGAAGAATCGGACGATAATTGAAACTGCAAGAACAATGTTGGTAGAGTCGGAGCTTCCTGTTCAGTTCTGGGCAGAGGCTGTGTCGACTGCTTGTTACACATTAAACCGAGTTCTTACAGTTAAGAGACATGGCAAGACTTGTTTCGAACTTCTACAGAAAAGGAAACCGGATCTTTCATTTCTAGAACCTTTTGGCGGTCCATGCACTATGATTGAGCCGGATGGAAAGTTTGGCGCGAAAGCTATCGAAGGCTTCTTCCTTGGATATGCTACTCCAAATTTTCGTGTTTGGAATCTGGCTACCAAAAAGATTGAGCTATGGAGTGAAGTAAGGGTTCAAAGGTATACAAGTCCTGTTAGGGCTCCGGGTGATCCTTGGATGTTCGACTACGATGGGCTTTTCAACTCCTTTGATCTGCCAACCTTTGACGAAGATTCTGCAGTTGCTAGAATGTTATTTGATAGTGACAACGCTGCTGACTCGCCATTGGTTAGACCTGTTATTGTTAACCCACAAGGTTCTAATTCGGTTAATAACACAGTTCAAAATGAGGTATTAGAAGAAGCTACTGAGTACAATGAGTCATCGGAAGATGATGAAAATCTTGATGCGACTGAAGGCACTTCAGCTCCAGTTGCTCCTGTTCAGGGCACCTCTGTTGAAACTCCTCATGTGCAGGTTGATGATACTGCTGAAGGGAATGCATCCACTTCTACGCATATTCCAGGTGTGGAATTGGTTGTTGATCTTAATATTAACAATTTGGGTGTTAATGCTCGTGTTCCTGAAAATCCTGAAATGAGGATACATGATACCCATCCACAGCAGAATATCATAGGAGATGTCCAACAAGGAGTGCAGACGCGTAATCAGCTGAGAAACAACCAAAGTGCTGGTTTGTATTCAGCCATTAGAGAATCTGGTCTTCAAAATGATTGGTCCTTCGCTTGTTATGTTTCTCAAGAAGAACCGAAATCTTGGAAAGAAGCGTTAAAGGATAATTCTTGGGTTGAAGCAATGCAAGAGGAACTACAACAGTTCCAGAAGCTGGGTGTTTGGAGACTTGTTGAAAAACCCGACAACTACAAGAAAATTGGCACCCGTTGGGTTTACAAGTGCAAAAAGGATGATCGTGGAGTGGTCATTCGCAACAAGGCGAGATTGGTTGTTCAGGGCTTTCGTCAAATTGAAGGCATTGATTACAACAAGGTTTATGCACCAGTTGCTCGTCTGGAGGCTATTCGGATCTTTCTAGCTTATGCTTCTTTTAAAGGATTCAAAGTCTATCAGATGGACGTCAAAAGCGCATTCTTGCATGGTATTGTTGAAGAAGAGGTGTATGTCGAACAACCTCCAGGTTTTGAAGATCCTATCCATCCCGATCGGGTTTGGTTGCTCAACAAAGCTCTCTACGGATTACATCAAGCACCGAGGGCTTGGTATGCAACCTTATCTACTTATCTGCTGGAGAACGGTTTTCGCCGGGGTCTTATCGACTGTACTCTTTTCATCAAGGAACAGGATGGAGATCTTTTGTTGGTGCAGGTATACGTTGATGATATAATATTTGGTTCTACTAACGATACTTTGTGCAGGCAATTTGAACGTGTTATGCAGGAGAAGTTTGAAATGAGCGCAATGGGAGAGATGAATTTCTTTTTGGGCCTACAAGTTCAACAAACTGAGTCTGGGATATTCATCCATCAGACTAAATATGTTGGAGACATCTTGAGCCGATTCCAGATGTCTGATGCAACGCCCATTGGTACCCCACTTCCGACTAATCACGGGATTACTCCGGACTTGAAGGGTGAAAGTGTCAACTCTTCTTATTATCGCGCTATGATCGGATCTCTCATGTATCTCACAGCATCGAGGCCTGACATCATGTATCCAACGTGCCTGCTTGCAAGATATCAAGCCAACCCAAAAGCATCTCATCTTGGAGATGTTAAAAGGATTTTTCGCTATCTGAAGGTTTGCCCGGACAACGGTCTTTGGTACCCTAGGGATGATGGTTTTGACTTGATTGCTTTTAGTGATTCAGATTTTGGCGGATGCAAAATAGATGGGAAATCCACAACGGCTGGATGTCAATTCTTAGGAAGTCGCTTAGTCACGTGGCAGTGCAAGAAGCAAACTTGTGTTGCTACATCAACTTGTGATGCTGAATACATTGCTGCCTCAAGTTGTTGCTCTCAAGTTCTGTGGATTCAGCAACAAATGCGCGACTACGGTTTTGAATTCCTATCTACCTCTATTTTTGTTGATAATAATGTTGCTTTATCTATCACTAGGAATCCTGTCCAACACTCCAAGACCAAGCACATCGATATTAAGTATCACTTCATACGTGATTGTTTTGACAAAAGATTAATCGATGTTGTTAAAATCCACACTGATGAACAGCATGCTGACCTGTTTACAAAAGCTTTTGACAAATCTCGTTTTGACTATCTTTTGTTGGTCAATGGTGTTAAGGTGAAACAAGAGTAAACTTCTGTCGGCTGATCGTTTTTGTAAATATTTTCTTAAGCGTCAAAAATCCAAAAAGATTTTCAGTTTACTTATCTTTTCGCATTTTGGGGGGAGAAATTTCAGAAAATACAAAAACATGTGAAAAAATCAAAAATCCAAAAATATGTCGTTTACTTTCTGTCTTTAAGTTTGAAAAAGTTTGAAAAATCAAAAATTCAAAAACAATAGAAAACCAAAAATGAGTTTCTTGGAGAAAAGAAGGGAAAGTGATGATATACACTGGTGTGGTCTGTCAATTTGGTCAAAAGAAAAAGAAAAATTGAAAAATGATAAGTAGCTTTACTAACGATGTATCGGTAGGCTCACAATCAGACTAAAATGTGCAGGATGATATAAACCTAACAGACTTCAAGTCAGGTGGGAACCATTCATTGGCATATGGTCTTAGTACCGAAATTTCGTTTGAGAGATTGCTGAGGTTCTGAGATATTCGGTCTTTATGCTGTCTTATCATCTGGGTATCATGGTTGTATCAAACCGTAAAAATAACGGAGACGAAGTCTAAGATCTTCCATGATACTATACATACGTGTACATATTGCATTCGACCTCAATAAGTGATCAACAATCACATGTCCAAACAAAATAAGTGATAATATATCACAGATTCTTTGCGGGAGTCAAGTTCGTCTCTCTGCTGTACGAAAGTACTGACCTGTTCACGGACTTGCTCTTGTGCCCTTCATGCATCGAAAATCAAGTTCCTCATCAATAAGTGATTTTATCACATAGGGCTTGTTTTCAATCAAATAAGTGAGTTTCTCACATTTTTTATACGGTCAAACGGATGATAAGCAGTATACTCACCGGTAAGATGAACTCTCGTGCATACCTTGATACGGGAATGTGTCGTGAGTGGATGAACACCGACAAGTAAGTATAATTCTTATCGTAAATCATATCTCCTAATTATGATTACATCTGATAAGTTGAGCTTAGGTGGACAACAATACCGATAATTGTGGTAGAATACTTATCTAAAGCTTTAAACAGAAATCAGAAACCGTTTTGACAAAGACCGTAAGCTGGTAATGATTCTCTTACCTTGAAACTCGCAAAAAGTTGTTTCTTGTACAAATTTCTTTATCTTATTGTCTTTCGTAGTTAACCGCTTTTTAATTTATGTTGTAGTGTAATTTGTAAAACTTGTTTTGATTAGCCGATGTTGGAACTCGAGTCTACCATACCCAAAATCCTGATTCTAAGCCGGAAAACATTTAAACCTTCATAAATAGTCGAAGTTAACAAGTTTTGAAAGTTAAAGGATTAAAACTGATCATTTTCTAAACTTTCAAACCATTGTCGGTCGGTGATTGATTGAGATTTGATCTCATATGTGTCATTTGTTTAAATTGTCTAAATTCTAAACGGTTGTTCTCATTACGTTGTTTAGCTTTCTTGTATGTGCAGATAAGACATCAGAATCAGCTAAAGGCGAAGAGAACGTGTCAGATGACAAGCCGTAAAGTGAAGACACGACGTTGATGCAATCAGAAGATCAAGATGATCGGATTGCAGTTGATCACTCATCAACACCACAAGGATCTGAAAAATTGACAAATCAAAAGATTCACGAGCATCATTCAAGGGGGAGTTTGTTGATACACTCCCTATTTGCGACATGTGAAGACCTTTGAAGATCCTCCGACATGAAAGACATGAAAGACACGGAAGACGAACCATCACGAGTAGCGTCCAAAGGGGAGTTTGTTGGTACACTTTATGTGGACGCGACTCGACTCGGTTCGATTCGATTCGGGTTGACTCGGTTAGGTCCGGCTCAAGCCCGACGTCACGACATTCCTCCGTCGTGCGCCCCAGAGTTCGACCCGCGAGGCACGGAGCGCCGCAAGCCATTCCCGTTTACACATCACCATGACATCATCATTGTGATGTCATGGTGATGTCACATATTTGTCTTATGTTGAAATTGTGCAAATATTGTAAACTGGTTGAATACTTGGGCCGTAATTCACCACATGGGCCGAAGACTTATGTTGGCCTTTGATTTAATTTGGGCTCCTCATACTAAAACAATGAAACAGAGACAGTAACGAAATCCCTTGTGATTTCGTGAGACATGTATGGCGAAATCACTAGTGATTTCGTTCATAGTGATTTCGTTCAAGGTTCTGTATAAATAGCGAAGCATATTTCACAGTTTAGTCATGAGAGCATAGTGAAACTAGAGAGCTTATCGTCAAACATTGTGTGTATATGTTTGTGAATGTTCTCGTCCTTTTAATCCAAGTGAATCTTTGATTATCTGTTTGTGTTATCCATTTTACATTGTTTGGTTTGCACCTTCACGGGGATTCCGCACCCGCGATAGTGTTCGTGATAAACAAGGATAGGTTACGTATCGGATCCACCGAGAAAAACGGGACCTACAGATTTCAAACTATTTTCCAGAAAATATATGATTTTTATACTCAGAAATCATGAGAAACACTTTAAAATCGATGAAAAATCAAGAAAACAACTTGGTTTAAACAAGGAATCAAGCCAAACGCTCTGATACTAATTGTAGGTCCACCCGGAGGATCGAGTCAACCTCTATTCCTGTTTTCCGACGAACCCGAGAGTGCGGAATCCAAACGGGTAAGTTAAACCAAGTTACGAACACGCAAGACACAAAGATTCAATGATTAACACGCAATGTATTAATACTCTGAAACGTTTACAATGCAATGTTTACAAGATAACCTTATAAACTCTCTGTTGTGTGTGTGTGTTCTCTCTCAAAGTCTATGCAGACTCGTCATTGTGTTCTGTCTGTTTGCTGTGTTTATATAGTAACTTGATCGACGGAATCCCTTTTGGCGAACACCCCTCGGCGAACACCCATTATTACGACGAAATCCATGTGATTTCGTCACCTGTGTGTTTTCGTCATATGAGATTGGGTCGAGGCTTAGGCTTGGGCTTGGGCTTTGGATTTCGTCACTTGGCTTGGGCTTCGACAATGTTGGGCCAAACACCAAACAAACAGACAACACATTAAACACAAACTAACATGTATACTGCACACACACAGTTACATGTACATCATACAATACAAAGTAAATAGCATACCGAGTCAAGATAGGAGGATATCTTGACTACGGCCTTCACTTCGTAGCCGAGCCGTATCCACATAATATGTATCAACAATAACGATGCCAGTTAGATCAGTGAAAACCCTCACTGTTGAAGGGGGAGGGTAGAGGTAGACCCAAATTGACTTGGGATGTGCAGATCAGGCTGGATTTGCTAGACGTGCACCTTTCTACAGACATTGTCGAGAATAGGGCCTCGTGAAGACATAAGATTAAGGATAAGAACTTTTAAGGAGATAGATCACATGCTTTCTCTTAGCATCGTATTAGGGCCATAGATTTACCTATACTTTTGGTGGCATTTGAGTGTTACACCCGTCTTGCCTTTGTGTTTGTATGCTTACTGATACTATATTTCTAGTTATGTTTAGTTCCTTGTGTTATTCTATTGTTAAGATTCTATGAGTAGAACCCTTCTCTAATATATTTTTCATGTCTAGATAGAGTTTTGAAGTTGGGATATGTTTAGAAGCATCATTTCTATTCTATGGGAAAAATATGTATAGTTTGTCTACATCCTACCCTCCTGACCCATGCACACCCCTACTATTGGCACACCCAAAGTGCCTGTTTGTTAAATAGCATTTGCTATATAGCCACATATAATTAAAGGTTTTTTAACTCCATGAAGCAAACTTGTTGACGAAAAAATCGCATTGATAAAAGTAATGATAATTGTTAAATTCCTTAGGATCACCTAGCTAACACACCACTGACATGATTGTTAATTTGTTACTTCTAAAGGTACTCTAGCTCACAACTTCAAAATTCCATAGAGCTAAATTTACTTAGCACGCTTTGGTTTAAGCTACACCAGGACTGTTCTTAAGAACTTGGGGACGCTTGTGTGCCCTATATGAGTACCTTTAAGTATAAACTTAGATATAAAAATAGGGCCAAAACTAAAATAAGCTTATGTTTTTCTCTTATTTAGTTTGGTTTTAAATTTAATTATGGGCTTTTACTTTTAATAAATTATATATAGTGCCCTACTCATTACACATGGGACCAATGTTTTGAAAATCGGATAGGACTGGCCGATCCGACCGGGAATCGGAGGCCTGGCCGGTCCGGTTCACCTTATTGGACCGGATTTAATTGAGTCGGACAGGGAGGTCGAACCGGATTTGTTAGGGGTTGAACCGGATTTTGTTGAAAAGTTTCTTATTTTATCCTATTTATTTTTCTTATATTTACGTAATAACTCGGTTCTTATATCCGTTCCAACTGGTTTGACTAGTCCAACCAGTTGGCCGGTAAGAAGACCGGTAGGATGTCCGGTCCGATTCTATAAACATACACTATGGAAGAGAATATTAATGATTAACAACGATCTTGTGGCTGTATTGTGAAAGTTGTAGACACCATAAGAACATATCATTTTATTTCTACATTCATCCATCATTACCATCCCTAAGCTACATATTAGAGACAACACACTAAAGTGTTTCATTATTTAATCGGAGCTTCTTGGTTACTCCTTAATTCATTATCCAGTCTCAGAAATTGGAGCTTCTTAAACTTAAGAACCTTAAACTTATTGTTTAACTTGCATCTTACAAGAATACTATGAATGAACTCGAAGCAACTTCCTAGAAAAAAAAAGACACAATGGTAAATTATAGCCTTTAATCAGAAGATCGAGAGGGTATAACAAAAGATGAGAAATCTTGTGTTATAATAACCATTTTTGTTATGATCAAGTGACAACTCATCAAAAGGATTTTATCATATATAAAATTATTATTTTATAAAAAAACTGATCGGTCATTGATCGTAATGGGTGACCCACAGACGTAAACTAACACATTGCATATCTTTACATGTTTGCGATTTTAATGGCTTTGCAATTAATGAGACATCATCCGATTTCAACTACGACCATAGCAACTTCTTTTAATGGTAAGCCAGAACAAATTCGACAGACTTGGTTTATGGTCAAGCTAGCATACTTTCATCTTGTATCAGTGGCGGAACTAGCCCATTAAATCAGAGGTATTCAAAAAAAAAAAAAAAAATAACCGTGCAATCATACAATATTAAAAAAACGACAATAAATAAAAAAGGTAAAACAAATTCTTAATAGATCTGTCATCTATTTTTTCATAGCTTGAATCGTTCCATCACTTCGTCGACTTTTACTTTATAAAAAAAACCTTTTCGAACGCACAAACATTTAAAGAACTTCACATAAACATAAACCTATTGATTTTCATTAACAAACAACTTACAAATAATAAGTGAAACGCAGGTGCACGTACAAACAATAACAAAAAACTTAACATAAACTTATTGATTTCAAGTGATTTCACTAGCAATAGCATCAAGGAAATGCAACGAGTTCAGGGCTCCAAGGACGAATCGAAACACAGGTGAGGTGCGATCGTGCGAGTTCAGAGCTACAGGAGGTGAGATCGTTGGCTGCCTGGCTCCTGTTCTTTCTTTGTTCGAACTTCGAGCTTTGGTTTTCCTGCGTCATTACTGTTCCATTGCCGCCCCCATAATCAACATATAAATGGGCCTGTTTTATTATTATTTTGGGTCTTGGGCTAATGGGCTAGCTTAATAGGCTATTAACAATTATGTTTGAGTTGTAAAAAGAATTTGAATTACACTTTATACTATCCTATTTTTATGGTTAGACGTATATTTTAGGGGTATCCTTTATAAAAACAAAAAAAAATATCACTACGAATACGGAATTGAGCTCCTGTCCTGTACCCAAATATATAACATATTTGTTAAGAACTTGAGATCATCAATCATGTCTACTAAAGTATAATGTTTCTAAGTTTCTTAAAAATAATATTATTTGTTTGGGCTATTTCCTATGTTAAGAAACATGTCTAAAGAATTATTAAAGTTATATTTGAAATTTTTGTGATGGTAAACAGATTCAACCAAATCTTAAGTATTTGTCTCTTGTGGTTGCATTGAAAGGATAGATGGTGAATGTACCCACCACCACCACCACCACCATGCATGAGAGAGAAAGAATTGAAATGAATGTATGGTTGGCATTCCCGATGAATGACTGAGAAAGAGGGGCTGCAGAGGCGGCAGAGGTGGGGGGAAGAAGTGAGAAAGGGACATTTGCATGGTCTCACATTCACCTGTTGTTTTCAACACTCTTTTCTAGCCCTTTTTTTTCATTTCTTTTACTTTTCTCATTAGGAACCCTAATTAGGGTTAAAGACCAAACTACCCTTGTCTTCTAAAATATCAAGCTGGGATAGTACTAGATTATAAGTGGTTATTTCATGTTCCTTTATGGTTGTAACTTCTTAAAAATGAATTTAATATTCATTAACTTTTTCTAAAATTGCATTCAATACTCATTAACCTTTTCTAAAATAAACGGTTGAAATGGTTGTAATGTTGTCATATTCAAATATATATTGGCCGAACATATTTTATGGTTCTTAATGTAAATAAGAAAATGTCACATATTTCAAGTCAACACATTACTGTCTATGCCAACGTTAAACATTTTGGGGTTCAAATTAAACACCTTGAAAATAAATTATTTTATTGTCTTATTGTTAACGCATGATCAATTTTTAGTTATTAATTAAAATTTGCAACAACAAAACATTTTGGGGTTAAAATTAAACACCGGAAAAAGAAATTATTTTTCTTGCCCTAATGTTGATGCATGATCAAAGTTATTAATTAAAACTTAGCAACAAATTCATTATGTTAATATCCAAGTGGTCCATGCTTTTTGTAATAACTTATTATAAATACAATTCATGTACATCAATGGTATGTCACGTATGTTAAAAGAAGCGTATGAATAAAGAAAATATACATGTTTAATCCATTAAACACCTTTTTACAAGTTTAAGATCATGCGGATCGAGTGGGGTTGGGGGGGGGGGGGGGGGGGGGGGGGGAGGAAAAACATCCTCGACAGGGAACATTGTTCCCTCGGTCCCAGGGGAAAAAACTATTCACCAATCGGTGAATATGCACCGATTGTCAACGAGCTTAAACAGAACACGCACATACACATATATATAGGGAAAAATAAGGAAAAGGAAAGAACGATGAGCTGACATGATATGTGGGAAAAAGAGATAATCCCTATGCTCTAAATACACAGAAGTCCATTTCTCGCTCTTTCTTTTCGGCATGTTTATTGAGAAATAAACCGAGGGAAAAAATAGTCAAACTTAAGTGCAAAAATAGTCCAAATTTAGGTGCTACTACGTACCGATAATGAACACGGGCAATTAACTTTATCATTTAAGCACTTGTAAGTAACGCATAGATGATAATTACATGTAGCTTTTAGATAAAAAAATAGCTATGTTCTTATACAATAATTTATTTAAAACTGGTTTATATATTTAGAGTAAACTGTCATTTTGGTCCCTGTGGTTTGGTCACTTTTGCCACTTTAGTCCAAAACTCAAACTTTTTGCATCTGAGTCCCTGTGGTTTCAGTTTTATTGCCATTTTGGTCCAAAAATTAAATCAGGTCATATTTTTCTTATAAAATCCTGCTATTTTGTCCTTTTTCGCAGGGGCAAAATGGTCATTTCTTTTTTATAAATAAATACCAGATTTTATAAGCCAAATATGACCTGATTTGCCTCTGAGGAAAAGGACAAAATTGCAGAATTTTATAAGACAAATATGACCTAATTTCATTTTTGGACCAAAATGGCAATAAAACTGAAACCACAGGGACCCAGATGCAAAAGATTTGAGTTTTGGACTAAAGTGGCAAAAGTCACCAAACCTCAGGGACCAAAATGGCAGTTTACTCATATATTTAACATCTCCCGTATATACACATATACATCTAATCAACAAAGAGCAAAGGGCATGTATCTCACTGGTACCAATGTGTCAAACATTGAAATGACGTCTCTCCCAAATAATAAAGATTTAAGTCTTGTTATAGATAAATCGTGTAAATTTAGATTGTTACACGATTTGTAATATATTATAATGTATATAAATATAAAATATATTATTAGTAAAATAATCCGAGCTATAAGCCGAGTCGAGCTACCAAGCGAGCCAATCCGGCTCGTTACGAACCGAGCCAAGCTAGGCTCACTTTCTAACCGATCCGAGCAGACTCGGCTCACTGTCAAACCAAGTCATATCGAGCAAGCTTTTTTCGAGCTAAATCCGAGCGAGCTACGAGCCGCGAGCTTTTTAGAAAACCCTACCCGTGTTCATATTTCCACTCTATAATTTATCAAAATTATACGTGAGAAGGTTTTACTATTCAATTTTGTGTGTTTTCATTGGTTGTTGGAGTTTGTAGGCCAATGGGGGGTGGATGTCACTTGGCATCCACTATTTCATTTTTTTATTTTTATGTATACATACAAGTTTTAAAGCTACGTGTACAAGTCTCTATTGCATATAAACATTTATGTTTCTTCTCTTAAACTATTTCTAAAATTAAAAATATTCACTTAGAGTATTAGTATAAGTACCATATAGCCCTTGTGGTTTACTTTTAGTTTTAATAAATATAACACCCCTAAAAATACTTAATATTTAATATTAATATTTACCTACTTAGGGTTTACTTTTAGTTTAATAAATGTAACACCTCTAAAAATACTTAATATTTACCTAAATGGTAAATATTATACACATAAGTGTTAATAAAGATTTAAATTGGTTAGATGCTTGTTGATGTTTAATAAATACATGAAAGTATCTCTTTTGCCTAATTAATAAACATGAGGGGCTGAAATGGGTAACTCGGAAACCTTTAATAATAAAAGAAATATTAAGACACAAAACACACACTGATGTGTGTCTCTTGGTCGACCTAAAACACAGAGCAACAAAAGGGAAGGAGTTCTTCAAGCCCTAAATCAACAATCCATCAAATCAGAAAGGAAATTGGGCTTAAAATTGATGTATGAACTGAAAATAATGATAATCTAATCAAGAGGATCATAAGATATGTTGGAAATTTTGAAAATAGTGAAGTAAAGGTTTTTAATAAACCCTAACAATTTCAATTCATGTATGAATTGTGAGTGTTAGAGTGAAACCTGAAGCTTATTCATGATTGGGAACAAACCTTGACTGAAAATCTTGAAAACAAATGTTATAAATCAAGTGTTTGAGAAATTAATCATGAATATGTAAGTGGGTTTTAAGAAATTATAAAATACTTAGATAATGGAAGCAAAATTATATGTTTAATAGAAATTTCCATGTAATCCTAGTTACTTATGAGTATTTAATCATGTTAGAGTCATGAGATGTAGATTAGTGGCCTAATGTTGATTAGTAAAACTAAGGGAAGAAATATGTAAATTTATGTCCACAAGCTGTTCAAAGAAACTCCTAAAAGAATTATCAATTGTGAATAAAGAATGAGAATTCGTGATAAAAACCTATGATTGAAAGATGGGTTAATTATTTGCCACAAAAGAGAATAACGAGGTTCTAATTATAATTGGGTTACACTCTCTAGGTAACTCGGGTGAAGCTTCGGGAAGTCAAGCCGGAGCAAACGCACGTTTAAAGGAGAAGCTTTAAGGTACGTAGCTTTATGCTTCATAGAATTTCTTTATTTGACTTGTATTAACATATGTTGATTTGTGAGGCAATACTTGTAAAAGTTGGTTTGTTCATATGCGATGTATTTGTATGAATGAACCGGGAGGTTAAATAATGAATTAACGATGAGTTTGAATGTTTGAAAGTAATGGATTTCACTAAAACATTCAAAAGGGTCAAAATAAGGAATTGATATTAAGTATGAATGTTTGAAAGTGATGGATTTCACTGAAACATTCAAACGGGTCAAAACAAGGAATTGGTATTGAATTTGTTTGATTGAAAGTGATGGATTTCACTAAAACATTCAAACGGGTCAAATTAATGAAGTGATAAATGTTTGGTTGTATAAAAGCTGTTGATGCATTTTTAGTGTCTGTAACTAGTCTTGTTTTAACGATGTAATTTGTATGGTCTTTTATTAATTATCGAGTCTGTATGTTATGTTGACCAAGTCAGATATCCTCCTATCTACTTGTGTACAACTTATTTGTCTCTTTTGGTATGTAATGTATTATGAACAATGCATGTTGCATTTTGGCAGAGTTTTGTTACTATGGTCTGTTTTCTTATCTCTTTATGAAGTGCTTGAGTAAGAACAGCAAACGACTTTTTCTCAAATTCATATGCTTTCTTGTCATTCTCCTGCATGTTAGTAAAACCTTCTGCCGTTGAAGCTGCTACTTCAAGAGCATCATTGCGTGGAGTAATGAAACACCTCCACATATCAGTGCTTTGACCTTGAACATATGTAATGAAACGACCTTTCCATGATGGAAACTCGTTCATATGATTCAACTTTGGCGGGCGATTGTTGCTACCCGTTTCGCTCTCGCTAATCAGAAGATTTTGAATATTTTGGTTCTGATTGGATGCCAAAGCCCATTGTCCGGCACTTATAGTTGGTTGACCATAAACACTCTTCACCCACGCTGCTGCGGACGTCGGATCTTCACGTGGTCTAGAATCCATACTCCAATCCCATGGACTAGTACAACTCATATTTGATGTATGTATGATAGTACCTGCACAAATTTCTTGAAAACAAACAGTAAGCAAACTGATATAAGTCTTCTGTTTAAAACAGATCTGTTTTCGACGAAACAGAGTTCACGAAACAGGTTTGTTTCGTCTGAATGAATGACGACGAAACAGACTTGTGATAATTGTGATTCGTGGCGAAACAGAATTTTGATTCGTCAAAGGTGTTGCGACGAAACAGATGTGATTCGTCGGATGTGTGTTTCGTCAAAACTGGGTAAAAGTCAGTGGATTTAGATATTTATCTATTGACCAGTCAAAGGATAAGAAGAGACACAAAGATATTTAAAACTGACACAAGTATGTTGTAACTCTTATTTTCAACGAAACAGAGATTTTACTGAAACCAATTATCACTTTTACGCACAAAGTCAAGATATTGTTTAATAAGTTATAACACTTGATTTTATTAATTATAACAGATCAAATTCTCAGCTTTTACAAGAACACTTATGAAGATATGAAGAACACCACCAAGAACATGAGTTTTCCGATGAGTTTTCCGATCACCGATAAATTTCCGAAACACGAAAATACACTAGATTTTCACTAAAAACCCGGTTTAAAGCATAAACAAACAATCTAACTTAGGTTTTTGAAAAAAATCTGTAGCAAACAACACTAAAACAGCAGATTTATGAATATTTTTCCAGAAAATATTAATTTTTCAAGAACTCATTTTCAGAAAAAAACACACAAAACACTTGATAAAAACCGAACAAGTTTGATTTTAAACAAGGATAAGAGCCAAAGCTCTGATACCAATTGTAGGTCCCGTTTTTCTCAGGTGAGGATCGATAACGAGAAACCTATCCCTGTTTATCACGAATACGGTAACGGGTGCGGAATCCCCGTGACGGTGCAAACCAAACACAGTTGATAAAGAACACGGATTAACCAATGAAACACACTCTATTGATTAACGGGATGAGAACCGATTACAAACTGATACAAACACAGTTTTGACGGAATTTTGACAGAGTTTCTTTACAAGTATTTTCTGATCTCTCTGCACTCATCTCTGGTTCAAAGTGAAACTGAGATGGTATTTATACTAAAACAGACACACATACTGACGAAATGGAAATGACTACGGCGAAACAAATCAAAGTCGACGAAACACACCTGTTTCGTCGATATACATATATTCTAATTCTGTTTCGTCATTTGTAGTAAAGCCCAATGAAAGTCAAAGTCCAAATGTAATCTTCGGCCCATGTTGCAAGAAACGGCCCAAGTTGTAGTTCTGTTTACAACCTTTGCACACTTTTCCCATATGAGACAAATTGATGACATCATCATGACATCACAGAGATGATGTCATGGTGATGTGTCTTGCGGGACTTGTTCGCGGCGCTCCGTGCTTCACGTGTCGAACTCTGGGGCGCACGACGGAGGAATGTCGTGTCGTCTGGCTTGAGTCGGACCTAACCGAGTCGAAACCAAGTCGAACTGAGCCGAGTCGAACCGAGCCGAGTCGCGTCCACATAAAGTGTACCAACAATCTCCCCCTTGGACGCTACTCGTGATGGTTCGTCTTCTGTGATAGTTCGTCTTCTGTGATAGTTCATCTTCTGTGTCTTTCATGTCGGAGGATCTTCAAAGTCTTCACGCGTCGTAAGAAGAAAGTGTATCAACAAACTCCCTTTTCATTCAGGTAGTGTGTTAACAAACTCCCCCTTAAAATGAACTCTCCATTGAGTTATGCTCGTGAATCTTTTGACTTGTCAATTCTTCAGATCCTTGTGGTGTTGATGAAGGGTTTAATTGGTCTTTACAACTTGGGGAAAGTGATCAAGGTAAAGGAGGAACGGCGTGTTATGCTAAGATTATCAATCACATCAAGCACGTTCATAAGGAAGAATTTTCTGATAGTGACGACAGTTCTGGTCATACCGGGAGTTCTGATGAAGAAAGTTCTACTTCGAGTTCTGAATCTGATGTGAGCAAAGAAGCAAGTTCTAATCTTGATGACTTATTGAATGAAGCAGAAGAGTTGAAATGTCAGAAATCAGTTCTGATCAAGAAGGCTGAGGTAGTATCTAAAGAAATGGAGAAATTCTTTTCTGAAGACGGATCTTTCTCTTATCAGACTGCCTTTATGGCAAATGTCTCAGATTCTACAAGCCAGGTAAAATCTGAAATTCTTATCAACTGTAGAGATTGTGAGTATATGAAAAGTGAATTTGATAGAATAAAGCTTCACTGTGATTCGATTCATATTCACAATCAGAATTTAGTTGTTGAAATGGCTAAATGCAAAGAATCGAATATGGCTTTGATTCGAAACGAAAAAGAATTTAAATCTATGATTGAAATTCAAAAGAAAAATGTTTCCGAAGTGACAAAAACTGTTTATCATAAACAAGTTAGTATAAATGAATACATTAACATTGTTGAGGAAACTAAAAAGGAACTAGCCATTGCCAAATGTGAGCATGATGCAATCAAGCAAAAATTGGAGAGTTACTCTAATTCCCGATTTGTGCTCGATCACATTATAGATGTTCAACAACTAAAGGGAAACAAGAAAGGTGTTGGGTATAAGAAGTGTCCGCCCCCTTTGAGACATGATTATACTTATATGCCTGATGAAGAAGAAATGCCACGGTTTGAATCCAGTGTGCCTCTTAATTATGAGGAAGTTACTACTGGACTAGGGTTCAAATCGGACAATTCTCCAAGTACAAATTCTGAGCAAAAAGAGTCAACATCCACGAAACAAGGTCCTCCAACCATTGAGGACTATGAGTCGTCGGATGATGAATCTGAATCAGAAGTGAGTAATCAGGATAAATCACTTGACAAACTTAAAGGAGTAGATGTTCCAATTGAGAATCATATTCTGTGTGATCCTCCTACTCCTGCTGTTCAACCAGTTGTCCAACAAGTGATAGATCCTGTCAAGAATGACAAGAAATCTGTGTCTACCGTTAAGAGTAATAACGTGTTGTACACTTTGGTTGGTGATCCTAAAATCTATTCAGATCACGATTTCCCAATTAAGAATGTCAATCCATCTTCGATTGATCAAGTTTTTGAAAATAATACAAACAAGTTTTTGGGACAGACAATTCCAAAAGCTGAAATCAAGAAACAATTTGGAAATCAAAAATCACCTTCAAAGCAACAACCTATTGCTTCTAATGGTAAACAATCAGATCAACGAGCTAAAGTGTCAAATGTTTCTAAATCAAAATTTGAAACAAAAGGAGCTCGTTATCAGAAGAAAAACAACAATGTCAAATTTGTGGAATCGAGGGGTACTGATAAAATTGAGACTTTTGCTAACAAGTCAAACACTGATTTTGTACAAGTCAAAATTTTAAAACGTGATAGTCAAAACAATTACACTCAACATTCAAACGGGTGTGATGAAAAAGCTAGTACCTCGGGTTATACAAATTCGACATCTGATCGTCGATCCAGTTCTCCTAAGTTTGTTGAAAGGAGAACGTGTTTTAAATGTGGAGAGTTTGGGCACATAATCAAAGATTGTGCTAACACTCCGAAAGCGAAATTTGTTGAAAGAGCATCACCTGAATCGATTCACCCTAAATGTCGTCCTGTTTCACCTAAACATGATAAAAGAACTATTAAAGAACAGGAATCGAAACAACGACATCAAAATGTGAAGAAAATAGAAAAGGCTTTAAAACCTAAGGTCAATTCTGTTCCAAGGGAACCAAGTTTACCTGTAAAATCAGAAATTTCAAAATTTGTTTACAAAACTCAATCTGGTAAACAAAAACAAACTTGGAAACCTAGGAAGAGTGGAGGTTCAGGGGGAGCTGTTTGTTTGGAAAACCATCAACAAATCGAGATCACTATTCGTGATGCTCAGGGACGACCCAAGACCACTTTGGCTTGGGTCCCCATCCTTAACTAATCATTGGATGATATGTGCAGGATGTTCCAGGAGGAATTATCAATAGTCATTGGATTGTTGATAGTGGGGCATCCAGGCACATGACGGGCGATTTACGGCTTCTATATGATGTGAGAAACATTAAAGGAGGCTATGTCGCTTTCGCTGGAGACAAAGGCGGTTACATCACTGGAGAGGGAATGATTTCCAATGGTGTGGTATGTTTCGATAAGATCAATTATGTTCGTCAAATTGATCATAATCTTCTCAGTGTGTCGCAAATCTGCGATAAAAAGTTCACCGTGCATTTTGATGATGCCGGTTGTTATGTGCTTAAACCTGGTTTCAAAATTCCTGATGAATGGATTCTCTTATCGGCTCCAAGAATCAATGATCTTTATGTTCTTGATATGAGTCAAGCGATTACGACTTCTGCACAAGTCACATGTTTTATCTCGAAAGCCACGGAGAAGGAGTCTATATCTTGGCACAGAAGAATGGGACACATTCACTTGAGAAAAATGAACCATTTGGTAAACAAAAATCTTGTGAATGGCGTACCCGTGAGAAGTTTTCATCTACAAGATATTTGTGTTTCGTGCCAGAAAGGGAAACAAACAAAGAAGTCTCACCCTTTGAAGAAAATCAACACTGTTGGCATGCCTCTCGAACGTCTTCATATGGACCTTTTTGGACCTATGAGACACAAAACAACGTTCGGAGATGTGTATTGTTTAGTAGTTACTGATGACTACTCTAGATTTTCTTGGGTAGCTTTTATGGCACACAAGAGTGATACTCCTGGCATCCTCAAGGATCTTCTTACAATGTTGGAAAATCTCTATTCGTTGAAAGTTAAGAGGATCAGAAGCGACAATGGAACTGAATTCAAAAACCGGATTATGGACGAGTTCTGTACATCTAAAGGCATTCTTCATGAATACAGTTCTCCTTACACTCCACAACAAAATGGTGTCGCGGAGAGGAAGAATCGGACGATAATTGAAACTGCAAGAACAATGCTGGTAGAGTCGGCGTTTCCTGTTCAGTTCTGGGCAGAGGCTGTGTCGACTGCTTGCTACACATTAAACCGAGTTCTTACGGTTAAGAGACATGGCAAGACTTGTTTCGAACTTCTACAGAAAAGGAAACCAGATCTTTCAATTCTAGAACCTTTTGGTGGTCCATGCACTATGATTGATCCGGATGGAAAGTTTGGCGCGAAAGCTATTGAGGGTTTCTTCCTTGGATATGCTACTCCAAATTTTCGTGTTTGGAATCTGACTACCAAAAAGATTGAACTATGGAGTGAAGTACGGGTTCAGAGATATACAGATCCTGTTAAAGCTCCAGGTGATCCTTGGATGTTCGATTATGATGGGCTATTCGACTCCTTTGACCTGCCAATTTTTGATGAAGATTCCGCAGCTGCTAGAATGATATTTGATAGTGACAATGCTGCTGAGTCGTCATTAGTTAGACCTGTTGTTGTTAACTCACAAAGTTCTAATTCGTCTAACAACACGGTTCAAAATGAGGAAGTTGAAAATGCTGTTGTATACGATGAGTCATCAGAAGAAGATGAAGAAAATCTGGATGCGACTGAAGGCACTAAATCTCCAGTTGTTCCAGTTCAGGGTATTTCTGTTGATACTCCTCATGTGCAAGTCGATGATACTGCTGAAGGAAATGCATCCACTTCTACGCATATTCCAGGTGTAGACTTGGTTGTTGATCTTAATATTAACAATTTGGGTGTTAATGCTCGTGTTCCTGAAAATCCTGAAATGAGGATACACGATACCCATCCACAGCAGAATATCATAGGAGATGTCCAACAAGGTGTGCAGACACGTAATCAGCTGAGAAACAACCAGAGTGCTGGTTTGTATTCAGCTATTAGAGAAACTGGTCTTCAAAATGATTGGTCTTTCGCGTGTTACGTTTCACAAGAAGAACCAAAATCTTGGAGGGAAGCTTTAAAAGATAATTCATGGGTTGAAGCCATGCAGGACGAACTGCAGCAATTTCAAAAGCTTGGTGTTTGGAAGCTTGTTGAAAAACCGGAGAATTACAAGAAAATTGGAACACGATGGGTTTATAAATGCAAGAAAGATGATCGTGGAGTTGTTATTCGCAACAAAGCGAGACTGGTTGTTCAGGGCTTTCGTCAGATTGAAGGCATTGACTACAATGAAGTTTATGCACCTGTTGCACGTCTGGAAGCTATTCGAATCTTCTTAGCTTATGCTTCTTTCAAAGGATTCAAAGTTTACCAGATGGACGTTAAAAGTGCTTTTCTTCATGGTATTGTTCAAGAAGAGGTGCATGTCGAACAACCTCCAGGTTTTGAAGATCCTATTCACCCCGATCGGGTTTGGTTGCTCAACAAAGCTCTTTATGGTCTACATCAAGCACCTAGGGCTTGGTACGCAACCTTATCAAACTATCTTCTGGAGAATGGATTTAGACGAGGTCTTATTGATTGCACACTCTTTATCAAAGAACAAGATGAAGATCTTCTGCTGGTGCAGGTATATGTTGATGATATAATATTTGGGTCTACTAATGACTCTTTGTGCAGGCAATTCGAACGTGTTATGCAAGAAAAATTCGAAATGAGCGCTATGGGAGAGATGGATTTCTTTTTGGGCCTTCAAGTTCAACAAACAGAGTCTGGGATATTCATCCACCAGACTAAATATGTTGGTGACATTTTGAGCCGATTCCAAATGTCAGATGCAACGCCCATTGGTACCCCACTTCCGCAGAATCACGGGATTACTCCGGATTTGAAGGGAGAAAGCATCAACTCTTCGTACTATCGTGCCATAATCGGATCTCTCATGTATCTTACCGCTTCGAGGCCTGATATCATGTACCCAACATGCTTACTAGCAAGATATCAAGCAAACCCGAAGGCCTCTCATCTGTCAGCTGTCAAAAGGATTCTACGCTATTTGAAGGGATGCCCAGACTTAGGTCTTTGGTACCCTAGGGATGATAGTTTTGAATTAATTGCATACAGTGATTCTGATTTCGGTGGTTGCAAAATCGATGGCAAATCAACAACAGCAGGATGTCAGTTCCTAGGAAATCGACTCGTTACGTGGCAGTGCAAGAAGCAAACGTGAGTTGCTACATCAACATGTGAAGCAGAATATATTGCTGCCTCGAGTTGTTGCTCCCAAGTTCTTTGGATACAACAACAAATGCGCGACTACGGTTTAGAATTCCTATCTACTCGTATTTTTGTTGATAATAATGCTGCCTTGCAAATCACTAGAAATCCTGTGCAACATTCTAAGACTAAACACATCGACATTAAATATCACTTTATCCGTGACTGTTTTGATAAGAGGTTAATCGATGTCGTTCATGTCCCCACTGATCACCAACGTGCCGACTTGTTTACAAAAGCTTTTGATAAATCACGTTTTGATTATCTACTTTTGGTCAATGGCATTAAGGTGATACCCGAGTAAACTTCTTTGGCTGATCGTTTTTGTAAATATTTTCTTTATAAACTTTGAAAATTCAAAAAGATTTTAGTTTTCGTAAACTTTGCGAATTTTAGGGGGAGATATTTCAAGAAAATACAAAAACATTGAAAAAGTTCAAAATCCAAAAAGATGTCTTTACTTTCTGTCGTTTCGTTTGAAAAATTAAAAATTCAAAAACAATAGAAAAACCAAAAATGAGTTTCTTGGATAAAGGAAAATGATGAAATTACAAACTGGTGTGGTCGGTCAATGTGCTCAAAATGCAAAATAAAAAGAAAAATGATAAGTATCTCTACTAACGATGTATCGGTAGGCTCACAATCAGACTAAAATGTGCAGGATGATACAAACCTAACAGACTTCAAGTCAGGTGGGAACTGCTCATTGGCATATGGTCTTAGTACCGAAATCTCGTTTGAGAGATTGCCGAGATCTGAAATATTCGGTCTTTATGCTGCTTATCATCTGGGTATCATGGTTGTATCAAACCGTAAAAATAACGGAGACGAAGTCTAAGATCTTCCATGATACTATACATACGTGTACATACTGCTTTCGACCTCAATAAGTGATCAACAATCACATGTCCAAACAAAATAAGTGATAAATTATCACAGATTCTTTGCGGGAGTCAAGTTCGTCTCTCTGCTGTACGAAAGTACTGACCTGTTCACGGATTTGCTCCTGTGCCCTCATGCATTTGAAAATCAAGTTCCTCATCAATAAGTGATTCTATCACATAGGGCTTGTTTTCAATCAAAATAAGTGAGTCTCTCACATTTTTATACGGTCAAACAGATGATAAACGGTATACTCACCGGTAAGATGAATTCTCGTGCATGCCTTGATATGGGAATGTGTCGTGAGTGGATTTACATCGACTTGTAAGTATAATCCTTACCGTTAATCGTATCTCTTAAATTATGATTATGTCTGATCAGTTTGAGCTTATGTGGACCACAATACCGATAATCGAGGTAGTATACTTATCCAGAGCTTTAAACAGAAATCAAAATCATGTTGACTAAGACCGTAAGCTGGTATGATTCCTTGTCCTCGAGATTCGCAAAAAGATTGCACTTGTACAGTTGTTTAGTGTTTTTAACAGTTTTCCGCATTTTCATTTAGTTTACCGTACTTTAAATTTGTTTTTAGTATATTTGTGTAAAGTTCGTTTTTGATTAAGCCGAAGTTGTTGCTTGGTGTTTTCTACCGGAAGCCGGAAACCTTCGTCATAAAAACGTTCTTGCATTTGAAAATTCAAACTGAATGGAATTGTGTTCATAATCTGTTTTGACTGCAAAATATTTCCAGCCTGTGTTACTGTTTTGACTGCAAAATATTTCCAGCCTGTGTGTTGCTGTTTTGAAAAATCTGTTGGTGAAACAGACCTGTCAACGAATCACAAGTGTTGACGAATCAACATAGTCGACGAATCAGACCAGTCGGCGAATCAAATCTGATTCGTCATAACAGACGACGAATCACAGAAGCCCAATTCTGTTTCGTCATGGGCTAAAGTTTAGGCCCAAGTTCAAGCCCAAAGTTCTGATTCGCCAGGCCCATTTCTGTTTCGTCGAATCCTCTGATTCGTCGAGACAAGGCGGTGTATAAATAGATCCCACTTGTTCACTTTTTCAAAACAACAGTTATCTTCTTCTTCACACAACAAAAACACCAAACCTACCTTTGTTGAATCATCTCAAGGAACATCTACTGGAAAAGTACAACAGATAGAAGGTACTTCTTCTATATTTAGCAGTGCTGATATTGCTCTACAAGCTGTTCATCCATTTACAGGAGAATTACTTGAAGAAGGGGAGTTGATAGAAGATCTTTCTCCGGAGCAATTAAGTATTTTACAATCTATGAGAGAAGTAGATGATGCTGAAATAGACAAAATGTCTACTGAGACTGATACAACGAATGTTGAAGAGATTGATGAAATTGTGATTGAAGGTGACGCACCAAAATCAACCTATGTCAGAGAAGATGGTACTGAATTTGCATCATTTGATGAAAATTGGATGAAAGAAAACATTGATGACATAGACGAGCACTTGAAGAATCGGAATTCATCTGAAAAAGACACAAATGCTTTTGCTGAATGGAGAAAACAGTTTTTATCCAAAGTGTCCAAGCCGTTACCTGAAAAAGCTCAAGTAGACTATCTGCAATTTGAAAAGAAGCCAAGTGGAAGGATTCTTTGCTGGATGTATGTTCAAGATATTCACTGCGTTGCTATTAAACGTGAATATGGAATTCTGTATTTCAATTCATTACTGAGCATTCTTTCCTTACCATTTTATGATGTCTCTGCGTTGACAAGGCTTAAGCTTCTCAATCGTGAAAAATATGATTGCGCTACTTTATTTGAGCGTCTGGTGAAAGTAAACAAGAAATCAGGGTGGAAGGATGAATCCTATAAGCCACAGTTTCCTGTTTATAAACCGATCAAGTTTACTCTTGATCCGGACACCAACACTTGCAGATATAAACTTGTTTATCAGCCACCGAGGGTTGTAGATAAAATCCCACTGATGCCAATGAAGCAGGATTTTCTGGAAGACATGGCATTGTGGTGCTACGACTCGGATACTCATGAAGCTGTTATCGTGTTTAGAGATGGTCGTGCTAATTACAGAATGTTGGATCCGATGTGTATCGTCAACATGTCTGAAGCTGATATTGGAAGATTATATCGTCATGATATTTTCTATGAAGATCAAGGACAAGCGTTAAAGTTTCAGCGAGTAGCTTGTTTTTGCTACTACAGGGGTATTCATTCGGGCAGTTCGTGGTCCGAACAACACTGATGGAAGATTAGAAGACCAAAGACGAGTAACAGACAAGGGGGAGTTTGTTGATGCATTTTTAGTGTCTGTAACTAGTCTTGTTTTAACGATGTAATTTGTATGGTCTTTTATTAATTATCGAGTCTGTATGTTATGTTGACCAAGTCAGATATCCTCCTATCTACTTGTGTACAACTTATTTGTCTCTTTTGGTATGTAATGTATTATGAACAATGCATGTTGCATTTAAGGGTAGTTTTGTCATTACTATGTTTATATGTTGCTGATTGTTACTGTCTGATAACAGGAACAAACACAACAGTTGCAGTCCTCGACGAATCAGACTTCTGTTTCGTCGTAACACTTCATGGCGAAACAGACCATTGTTCATACTTCTGTTTCGTTGAAGGTCATGATGAATCAGACCTTGATTCGTCATATCCTGACGAATCAGACCCTGATTCGTCATGTATTGGGCTGTTCTAGGCCCAATGTCTGGCCCATGTTCAGATTCGTCAAACACCATTGTGTTTCGTCGATATCTGTGGCCCAGGGACTATATAAGCAACACTTTGTGTTCATTTGAACTCAGAGATAAGAAAACAGACCATAGTAACAAAACTCTGCCAAAATTTAGTCTGAACTGTGTTTGTATCAGTTGTAAAGGTTCTTATCCCATTAATCAATCGAGTGTGTATCATTGATTAATCCGCGTTGTGAACTGTGTTTGTATCAGTTGTAAAGGTTCTTATCCCATTAATCAATCGAGTGTGTATCATTGATTAATCCGCGTTGTTATTATTGCTATATATGTTTGATTTGGCATAGTTACGTGGATTCCGCACACGTAACCGTGTTTACTATAAACAAGAGATTCAGTTCGTAATCGATCCTCAGATTTCGGGACCTACAAAAGCGATGGATTTCGCTAAGTCAACCAAACGAGTCAAAAAGGAAGTCTTGATGCATACTGAAATGGGTGCATTAATGATGACTTCGGTTAATGCCCGGTTGATGGGTAGGATTTCAATTATATGCGTAAACCGAGAAACGGGAACGTGAATTTAAAAGTCAAAAGGCTCGGATTATGAGTTATGACTAAAAGATAAACAATTTTGCAAATGGAAATTTTGATAATTATGTTCAACCATTTTTGTGGTTGAATGGGTTGAATAATTTCGTATGCTTACCGGTAACAGATGCATAAAACTCGAGTATAGTACCCCTAGTAATAAGAATTATTCATAGTTATGATGCTCATGTGAATTAATTATAATCAAATGAGTTTGTTTGTTAAAAACATAAACGGGTCAAATAATTCGTAATTAAATATTAAGCCGAAGGCTTATAAGATGAGAATTTTGTTAATCCGAATAATGGATTTTGAGTCCAAATGGTAAAGAATCAAATTACGATCACATAGAAAGAAACGGGAGGACAAACAGATTAAAAGTTATGGCCGTTTTCGTGTTAAGGGCAAAACAGGAAATTTCAGTTCGGTAGAGCTGAACCGTAGCCTACGGCTGAAGGCCGTAGGTTATGGTGGTGAGAAATAAGTTCAGCAGATCAAGCCTTAACCTACGGCTAGTTTTTCTGATCTCCCTTGCTAACAATGGCCGTAAGCTACGGTCTCCTAACCATAGCTTACGACGGGTATTTAAAAAGTTTGTTTTCTTGTTTCCTTGAGTTAGTTATATTATCAAACTTCATTTAAACCCCTTATATTTAACATTTAAGTTTATTAAATGTTTTTTAGGTCTATATTAAGATGCAAATAGATGGGATCAAGCTTGTACAAGAACCGAACAAAAATGAAGTCGAAGCTTCCGCACATGTTTAGTCGTTTTTGTTAATCTAAACATTGCTATGTAGTAGGAATGTTCTTTTGAATACTTACGAAGTCTTAAATAACTTCGAATTGTGCTTGGCATTTTTAACTAGCATTTTATTTATGTAAAATGCAGACTTTTATAAAATATTATATATAAGTTTCAGTATGGGTCTTACAAGTTGGTAATCAAAGCTTAAGGTTAAAGACGAAATTTGTTTGGTTGAAGGCTTGATCAAGACATCCGGTAAGAACTAGTTATAAATAAGTTTAACTTGAAAGCATTAGAGAAGATAATGATTCAAAGTGTATGGGAGGGGTGTATTAACATACTCGAACCCGGTAAATACACTAAGTGTAAAAGGTAAGGCAAGTTATATACTTGACCAAACCGAAAAAGAATGATACATCACATGTAATGTAGTGTGATGAGTATAAATTTCCATATAATAATATGGAAATGATCAAAAAAGTTACTTACCAAATTATTGTGGACATTTCAGTTAAAAGAGATGTCTGCCAGAACTGGTGATAATACGGTATCTCTCATGACGGAAGAGATGCAAGAAAAGATTTCCGAGGAAGTCGGAAAGACGTTAGAGGCTAGTTTACCACCGTTCATGGATAGACTACAAACCACAATCTTATCGATGGTGGATGAAAAAGATAAACGAACTAAAAGAAAGCCTCACACAAGAAAAAGACAAGATTAAAGGGAAGGCACGCCCTTATAACAAGTTCATTGCGTGTAAACCCCCGATTTGCAATGGTGAAGTGGATCCAATCGTTTGTCAACGATGGATAAGTGATATAGAAGGAGTCTTTGAAAGAACTCACTGTGATGCAACCGATTTCTTAGCTTACGGGACCGGTCAACTAAGAGGTCAAGCGAAAGATTGGTGGGACAATCTTAAGAAGGAACAAGAAATTAAGACCACAAGAACCATGACTTGGGAGGAGTTTAAGGTACATTTCCTTAAACACCATAGCCCAAAGGTCGTGATCAACAAAATCAAAGAAGAATTTATTCAGCTAAGGCAAAAAGGAGAATCGATTGAAAAAATCACGAGGGTCTTCCTCGACAAGCTGAAGTTCTGTGATGAGTTGGTGCAGACGGAAGAACAAAAGATTTATTATTAATATAACATTTTGAGTGCGGAATACCAGGAGTTTATAACTCCCTCAAAATACAAACATCTCACGGAGATTGTAAATGCCGCACGGGAAAGAGAGATTGAATTAAAGAAGCAGATTGAAAGGGGTGAAAGAAGGGCGTTGGATGCAAATCCAAGCCCCACAAAGAAACAAAAGGAGAATGAGTTTCCAAAGAAGGGGAATGCAAAAGGTGGGTCACCTCAATGCAAAAATATGGAAAAGCTCATGAATGTTACTTCAAGAACAAACCATGTACTACATGAGGGAAAGTGGGACACAGGGCTTGCCCCGGTAAGGTGTCGGAATGCTACAAGTGTTACAAACCAGGACACAAGAGATTTGATTGCCCGGAGTTGCTTGGAAAGAAGGAAACACCTGACACAAAGGCAGAAGTCCCAAAATCAAAGGTAAGATCCTTCCACATAACCACGACTGAGGCCAAGGTTGAACCCGATGTGGTTTCAGGTACATTTACGATAAATTCCATTCCAGCACGCATTTTATTTGATACGGGTGCAAATAGATCTTTTGTTTCACATAGATTTATTCAAAACCCTACATTTACATTAACAAAATTTCCTATGCCTTTGGAAGTAGAAATGGGTAATAATAAAAGTTTTATTGTTTGTGATATGTGTCGGGATTGCAAATTGAATGTGGACGGAGAGGATTACTTAGTTGATTTGATACCCATGTCGATGGGGGAATTTCAAGTAGTGATCGGGATGGATTGGTTATCTTGACACCACGCTAAAGTGATATGCTTCCGTAAGGAGATACAACTAACATCTCAGTGCGGAAGGCATGTTATTATTTATCGGGAAAAGAATTGAAACCCCATTGTGCGCTCGATGATAGAAGCCCGTGAGCTCCTTCAACACGGATGTAAGGCATACCTGACTTACATACGTGATTCGAATAAAGAGTCACCAGAAATTAAAGACGTACTGGTTGTGCGGGAGTTTGAAGATGTATTTACCGGGGATACCACCCGAACGTGAAGTGGAATTTGGGATCGAGTTAGTCTCGGGTGCAAAGCCGGTAGCTAAGGCACCGTATAGGCTAGCACAATCAGAGCTATAAGAATTACTATCACAATTGCAAGACTTGCTCGACAAAGGGTTTATTCGACCTAGTGTCTCTCCTTGGGGAGCGCCAGTGTTATTTGTTAAAAAGAAAAAAGGGAGCATGCAAATTGTCACACCCCAAACGATGGCGGAATCATCGGGATGCGGCACTAGGCGAATCAGATTGCTCCAGAGAATCCATAACAACTATATTGCGATAATATTTAATACATTCATCATCCCATACTAACAAATAATACAATCACATAAGTTATCACAGATTTCTTGTCCTCTCGAACAATACAAACCCGACAACCTAGATTTTAGTTGAGTTTCTAGACCTCCTAGCTTGATTTGATATAGTCTGCGATCTAACCTGCAACATACGTTAAAATATTTGTCAATACAAAAGTATTGGCGAGTATACAGGTTTGATAAGTATAGCATAATAGATTAAAAGTGCTGCGAATTTCCACATGCATAAACGTAATACACGACATATATACTCACAAAACTGATACTACCAACTAAGTCCTCGATGCTCGAATGTACGATGGCATAACTAGACCCCGGCGGGCGCAATAGTACTATACTAGTCGTGGTGGGACGTCGTGAGTATAAGCCCTAGCACATATGCAACTAGCATCACGTATATCTATGCATAACAGTTATTCGCAAGTGATAATTCGATTGATTGAATATTTCGTTTGATAAGTTCGATTTGTTAGAAACGTATGTTACACCCAAAATACGATTAAAAAGGGTTCAAGTATACTCACAGTGCGTATATAGTGGGAATACAACTTGTTTGGGTCGGTTGCGAGTGCGTCTGCGTTAATCATTGATGGATATAGTAAATGATGTACGGTTAAGCGAGATTAGTCTTGAAGAGTCACTCACTTGGTCGAATGGTGCTCATCCGTGCGGATTGACATGTTATCCGTCCGGATAACAGGTGATCCGTGCGGATGATGTGTGATCCGTGCGGATCATGTGTGATCCGTGCGGGTAAGTGGTGACTCGTCCGAACTGCCATCCGTACGAAGTAAGTGGTGGTTCGTGCGGATTGTCATCCGTTCGAACAAGTGTAACTCGTGCGGATTGTAAGTGTTATCCGTGCGGACAACAGGTTATCCGTGCGGATTGTCATGTATCCCGTCCGGATGCCATGTATCCGTCCGGATGGCATGTTATCCGTGCGGATTACATGCTATCCGTGCGGAGTACATGCTATCCGTGCGGACTACATGCTATCCGTGCGGACTACATGTGATCCGTGCGGACTACATGTGATCCGTGCGGACTACATGTGATCCGTGCGGACTACATGTTATCCGTGCGGACTACGTGTTATCCGTGCGGATTACATGTGATCCGTGCGGACATCTGTTTCGCATTCTAAATTCTGTTTCTGAGTGTTTATCGGAAGGAACATGCGTAGAGTTACCGGGACAGTGAAATCTCGCACCAACACTTGAAGTTCCACCAATTCCGACCCGCTCTAACGGCCGGGAATCAGCCCTTTCCATTAGATCCGGCCGTTCGTGAT
The DNA here is from genome assembly GCA_030545235.1 of Helianthus tuberosus. Taxonomy (NCBI): domain Eukaryota; kingdom Viridiplantae; phylum Streptophyta; class Magnoliopsida; order Asterales; family Asteraceae; genus Helianthus; species Helianthus tuberosus. The sequence goes on along the minus strand of CM060381.1, from coordinate 22,226,244 downwards.
GGTTCTTCATGGTTAACTCGAAATCGCACAGTTCCTTGGGTAAATACTTAGATTTAGGCGAGATTTGTTACCAAAACATGTGGAAATCACCCAGATCTGAGTCGTTTATGGTGGGATGAGGTCACAACTGGGATTTCCTAAGAACTCTTGGTGACATCACCTCAAAACGCATCAAATCCGCAGATTTCACGGTTAGAAATTGAGTTTTGAAAGATAGAACGATGTAGAATTCAGTGTAGATCGTAGAAGTACAAGTTTCTAGGTTGAAATCTTACCGGAATCGCGAGGAGTCGAGAGAAAAGGGTCTTGGAGCGTGTTTGGTCGAGTAGGAGCTGTCACATCACTGTTCAAGTGATGTGACATGGTATTTATAGGCCACAGAGGAGAAGAAGGGAGTTCTGGCCCAGATTGCCCATCCGTGCGGATGGCCCATCCGTGCGGATGGCCCATCCGTCCGGATGGCCCATCCGTCCGGATGGCTATCCTGACGCGTTGGACTTCTCCGTTTTGATCGTTTTGATAGTTTTCAAAGTGCGTACCTTACATAATTAATTTATATTATCATTATATTGTTATTATTATATATATATATCACTAGTGGTCGTATCTACGTATCCATAATCCAAAGTTTCGATAATTAACAATCGGTTTCCGATTCGAGTATGTGATTATTAGCGACGTTTCGCGGCCATCAATGAGGGTAGTATAGGTCCTTTCTTGATGTCATCTTGAACGTTATTTCGTGTAGTGCCACAAAGACCGACGGGGTACCGTTTACTCGTATTGTCATCATCGTCATGACGACTGGAGCTACAGCACTCACCTGGGAGTCCTTGTTAGCGTTAATTGTCTGCGTTCGACACATCACGGCCACTGAGGAGGGTAGAATAGGTCCTCACTCAATGCCTCCGCGAGTGTTAGTGTGATAGTAGTGTATAGTATAGCAATATTGTATTTCAAAAATATGCGATTATCCTTCGAATAGAGATATATGCGATATAGTTTCATTATGATCCGAATCTCTATTGCTAGGCGTAACGAGTATATCGAGTGGTAACAACGCACAAAAGTGCGGGTTGTTACAGTCTCCCCTACTTTAGGAAATTTCGTCCCGAAATTAATCCAATAGGTAGACTTCTAAGAGTTGATCTTGTATGGATGGCGATACAGCGAGTGATTTGATCATAAGTTGACAGCGAGAACGTTTTTTAATAAGAGAGATCGACTGCGATATCGAGGAGGCGACGTGCGACAGAAGTATTGATCCCACGAGTTGGCATTCCAAAGTACCTTGTCTTGTGTAGAGTTCGATGCGATTGTAAATTTAAAGGACCTGAAAAGGTGTCTCATGACGTAGAATTTAACTGAGTCGATCGTTAACCAACATTACGAGAAACATTCGTTTTAGATATTAAAAAGGAATTTAGGATGAAAATCTTTGAAAATTTTCCTTTTAACGTGCGGTCAACAGAGTCGATGTTAACCGATGTTGCAAGGAAGTTTAAGTTTCTATCATTTTTAGGAATTCGAAGATGAGAAAAAGGGTTACGAAAACTCTCCTATGACATGGGTTCAAGCTGAATTCGATGTCGAACCAATGTCTAAAGAAGGATTTTTTTTTTTGATCTTGAAAAAGGTTTTAAGGAAAAATTGGATTCATGAAGCTCCCTTTGAACATGTAGTTAAGCTGATTCGATGTTACCTCCACATTGTGAGGATTTTCACTTGTTCCATGGTTTTAATAAAAGTTTTATAAAAATCAGTTTTAACCTTTTGAAAATGATGATTTAGCATCAAGCCCCACTTGGCACCTTCCCACGGAAGTTTGTTAATATGTTTAAAACACTTATATATAGGAAGTACCAGCGGCGTATCCACCATGCTTTGCCCATATTACTTCCGTTTCGTGAGGCAGTGTCAGGTGTGCCGATATGACTCGGATAGAATTGCGTTTACTCGGCCCAATCGATAGAAAGTCGGACCGAGCATAAGATAGGATCGAATAGATTAATCCAGCGAGTTGATAAGCGAGAAGTGAATAGCGCGTTTCCGATTAGATTCCACATTACACCCACATGGCACGTTTCCACGGGAGTTTGCTAACATGGCGAAACACCATGCTTAACCAGGTTAGCTTTGCCTCATGAAGCGGTGTCATGTGTACTTAATACCATACAGACTGCAATGAACACCAAGCGAGCGATAAGCGGTACGCGAATAAGCGGTAGACTATACACGATATGCGATAAGCGATTAGGTGATTAAGCAGATAACATAACACAACACTAGTAATGACGGCGATGATAAACGAATCACGATAAGCGGCAGTTGTTGCGTTGCAAGCAATAGAGACATGCATGATTCACACGGTTCGATTTGATTGATTTTCACCACAGAGTTTAACTAACATTAGACCCCACATGGCCTGTTTCCACGAAAAGCCGTTGATATAACCAAAACACCCTGTTTTAACCATATGAGCTTCCTCTCGTGAAGCGAGGTCATGCGTGCTAACTTAACATAAATATCCCAGATAACGGTAGGCGATAGCGATAGATTGATACACAGTAAATGATATAGGCTCACGTGATAAGCGATAGAGGTTGCGAGATACATATGATAAGCGATTGCGATTTGTCGAGTTTTGTTTCGAGTAAGCTTAACGTTATGTTGCGACGCATCACGGTTATCGAGGAGGGTAGAATAGGTCCTCACCTGATAATATCGTGAGCGTTAATGTGCTTGATGAGATTGGTCGCTATAGACTTACGACTAGTCTTGCGTTGATGCAATTGTCCTGCGAGGTAGACTCTCCAGAGTCCATCGATGAGGCGTTTGCATTGCGTTTGCAGATTTACGACAAGTCTCGCGATGATATGGTTTGTTACGCCTTGCGATTGAGTGTAGTGTGTTGAAAATAATCATAATAGTATAATAGGTCTAATAAGGTCCAACTCCACGTGGCACTTTCTTCACGGAACTTCGGTAGTATGATAAAGCACACCTTGCCCGACCCATACTACTTTCGTCCCATGTTTTGGTGTCACCTTTTGTCAAAACGTTATGGCACCTTTAGAATTCACCACGATCACCGTGCACTGACCCAAATAATCCCGTGTGCACCCGTGATTATTCGTTCCTTGCACGTTTATCGTACCTCGTTCTAAGAGTGTAGTGAGGGTAAAACACATTATTTCGTGATATAGTATATAGTATGTGTGTGAATTTAGTCTAAATGTGGCGACTAAAGTGGGATGAAGGAAACGAAAACGAGAGTTGTTGTTACACATAGTGGTAACTTCGAATAAGAGAGTAGGTTCAAAACTTAGAAATTAACGTCGAGAATCGTATCATTACAACTTTATCCTACGCTTGCTAGATGTCTGATGCTGAAGACTTTTGCTGGAGCTGTTGTTGTTGTACTCAAGTTCACGGTTCGATGCGGCAGTTGCGGGTGTAGTGACCGTAACGGTTGCAGTTATTGCAATAGCGACAGTCAGCCCCAACTGGATGATGATAGGTACACGAGTAACACTGAGGATGAGCTCCAATGTAGGCTCGTTTTGGAAACATCAGAACTGTTCGAAGAGGTTCCGGTTGCAGCAGTTCGGTTGTTGATGAGCTCGGGCTTGAAGTCTTTCGCTTGCGGCTGGGTCTGTCGGTGTCTTGCGAAGAAGTGTCGTCGTTGGAGGATTCGTCTGAAGACTCACTTGCAGAGTCTTTGGCTGATTTGTCGGAAGATCCGTCGGCAGATTTGTCAGAAGAATCGGCAGCAGATCCGTCCGAAGAATCGTTAGCAGATTCGTCAGGAGAATCGTTAGCTGATCCATTAGAAGAATCGCCAGCAGATTTATCAGAAGATTCGTCAGTAGATTCATCAGAAGATTCGTCAACATGTTCGCCTGAAGGATTACTGGTGATTACTTGGTGAGCTTGCTTGACAGGATTCTGGGAGAAAAACCCTTCCACGAGTCGTTTGTTGTTGATTTCTGCGGCTAAGCGATAGGCTTCTTCGATGGTAGCAGGTCTTGCAACTTCGAAAAAATCACCCACACACTCAGGCAAGCCACGAATGTACTTCGCGATGGCCTTTTCCGAAGTGTTGACCTGGCCTGGGCAGATTATGCTAAGCTGCTTAAACCTTGCGGTGTAGCCAGCATTGTCACCTTTTGCTTGCTTGATTTCCCAAAACTCGTTTTTTAGCTTCTGGATTTCGTGAGGGGGACAGTACTCTTTCTTCATGAGCTCTTTCAGCTCATCCCAAGAGAGAGCGTAAGCTGCGGAGATCCCACGTTTGTTACGTTCGGTGGTCCACCAGTCGAGTGCTTGCGATTGAAATTCTCCGGTGGCACAAGTAGTACGGAAACTATCGGGACACCCACTTTGACGAAGGGTAACTTCGATAGAATCGAACCACTGGAGTAGTTGAGTCACACCTCCTTCACCCGCGAATTCCATCGGGTTACAGGCTTTGAAGTGTTTGTAAAGAAAAGCAGATTGCGGCTCTCCTGTCTTAACGTCTTCCGAAGCTCGAGAGTGGCTGAGAGAGTGCACTCGAGCGGCAATTTGAGGAATAAGCTTACCCACTTCCTTAGTCACAAGTGATGCAATCCTCTTATCGGCGCTTCGTTTGGCTCTTCTCCTGGCTACTCGTCTCGAGGTAGAGTTGTTGGAAGGCATCTAGACAGGAAGAGGCTTGGAATGAGATTCGATCATAATGACTTTTGAGTTTTGCGATGCGATTGAGCGCGTTCAAAACTTGTTGCGATAGTATATTGGTAATGCGAATCACATAGGAGCCACATAGGAGACACGAAATCCCTAAGTTCTCACACATTGTCTTGCTTGTTTGTACATATTTATATACCTATATAATTATAGTTTGTAATTATACACATACAGGTCGATTTAGAATAAGCGAGGACGCATTGAGGTGAGAAAACGATAGCAAAGGCGATGGATTGTGCATTAGTTTTGTTGCGAACATTCAGGTTACATTTTAGATTGCGATGGCTGTGCGAATTGTGCGTTTATAAAGCAGGGAGTGAAAATCGTAAATCGAGGAATCGATAACACATAATGCGTAATTACGTTCATTAAAGCGTAAGACCAGCGAATCGTAGGTTTAATAAAACATTCGGAATGCCTCGGGTGTTTAGGCGTCGACTACCCAAGGTAACCTAACTATTTTCAACAAGTTCGAGCATGCGCGTGACCTAGGAGACTTCATGCTTCCACTGGGATGCAGCTCATGGCATTCGTCTTCCTAGCCGTCACGTGGCTCGAGTTATCATGATAGTCGAGTCCTTGGTGAGAGCTTTTGAAAACCAATTTAGAGAGTGGAACGTCTTATTAAGGTACGGGTTTCACCCCTGACTTAACAGTTTCGTTCCTAATTGTGGTTATGCTCTTCGAATAAATTCGTGAGTTCCACCAGATTCGGAAATGGAGACTTTCATCGAGATGTGGACGTCACTCCTAACTCGATGAAAGGTTCTCGTGCTAGAAAAATTGCGCTGAGGGAGCGATCTTATCGAGAGTTCTCGGTTTTCACACCTGGTCTCGACAGGATCACACGGTTTCGTTATGCGAGTATTTTCGAAAATACGTGTATTGTGTCAGCCTTAGGAAAGGCTAAGTAGCATTTCAGCCTTAGGAAAGGCTCCTTCGCGTGATGCTGTAGTATGCGGTGTTCACGCAAGGTTGTATCTTTTAGCAATTTCGATCGAGAGTATCAAGTAGGCCCGATACAAACCCTACTAGGTTCGTACGAGTCAGCCTGTTGGTACTTAGACAATAGACTAGGTCAATTTCTAAGACGTCGACCCAGACTAGGTCGAGTCTGACCTAATTCCCTATAGTTATGGCTCTGATACCAATCTGTCACACCCCAACCGATGGCGGAATCATTGGGATGCGGCACTAGGAGAATCAGATTGCTCAAGAGAATCCATAACAACTATATTGCGATAATATTTAATACATTCGTCATCCCATACTAACAAATAATACAATCACATAAGTTATCATAGATTTCTTGTCCTCTCGAACAATACAAACCCGACAACCTAGATTTTAGTTGAGTTTCTAGACCTCCTAGCTTGATTTGATATAGTCTGCGATCTAACCTGCAACATACGTTAAAATATTTGTCAATACAAAAGTATTGGCGAGTATACAGGTTTGATAAGTATAGCATAATAGATTAAAAGTGCTGCGAATTTCCACATGCATAAACGTAATACACAACATATATACTCACAAAACTGATACTACCAACTAAGTCCTCGATGCTCGAATGTACGATGGCATAACTAGACCCCGTCTGGCGCAATAGTACTATACTAGTCGTGGTGGGACGTCGTGAGTATAAGCCCTAGCACATATGCAACTAGCATCACGTATATCTATGCATAACAGTTATTCGCAAGTGATAATTCGATTGATTGAATATTTCGTTTGATAAGTTCGATTTGTTAGAAACCTATGTTACACCCAAAATACGATTAAAAAGGGTTCAAGTATACTCACAGTACGTATATAGCGGGAATACAACTTGTTTGGGTCGGTTGCGAGTGCGTCTGCGTTAATCATTGAAGGATATAGTAAACGATGTACGGTTAAGCGAGATTAGTCTTGAAGAGTCACTCACTTGGTCGAATGGTGCTCATCCGTGCGGATCATGTGTGATCCGTGCGGGTAAGTGGTGACTCGTCCGAACTGCCATCCGTACGAAGTAAGTGGTGGTTCGTGCGGATTGTCATCCGTTCGAACAAGTGTAACTCGTGCGGATTGTAAGTGTTATCCGTGCGGACAACAGGTTATCCGTGCGGATTGTCATGTATCCCGTCCGGATGCCATGTATCCGTCCGGATGGCATGCTATCCGTGCGGATGGCATGCTATCCGTGCGGACTACATGTGATCCGTGCGGACTACATGTGATCCGTGCGGACTACATGTTATCCATGCGGACTACGTGTTATCCATGCGGATTACATGTGATCCGTGCGGACGTCTGTTTCGCATTCTAAATTCTGTTTTTGAGTGTTTATCGGAAGGAACACGCGTAGAGTTACCGGGACAGTGAAATCTCGCACCAACACTTGAAGTTCCACCAATTCCGACCCGCTCTAACGGCCGGGAATCACCCCGTTCCATCAGATCTGTCCGTTCGTGATGGTTCTTCATGGTTAACTCGAAATCGCATAGTTCCTTGGGTAAATACTTAGATTTAGGCGAGATTTGTTACCAAAACATGTGGAAATCACCCAGATCTGAGTCGTTTATGGTGGGATGAGGTCACAACTGGGAGTTCCTAAGAACTCTAGGTGACATCACCTCAAAACGCATCAAATCCGCAGATTTCACGGTTAGAAATTGAGTTTTGAAAGATAGAACGATGTAGAATTCAGTGTAGATCGTAGAAGTACAAGTTTCTAGGTTGAAATCTTACCGGAATCGCGAGGAATCGAGAGAAAAGGGTCTTGGAGCGTGTTTGGTCGAGTAGGAGCTGTCACATCACTGTTTAAGTGATGTTACATGGTATTTATAGGCCACAGAGGAGAAGAAGGGAGTTCTGGCCCGGATTGCCCATTCGTCCGGATTGCCCATCCGTGCGGATGGACCATCTGTCCGGATGGCCCATCTGTCCGGATGGCCCATCCGTTCGGATGGCCTATCCGTCCGGATGGCTATCCTGACGCGTTGGACTTCTCCGTTTTGATAGTTTTCGAAGTGCGTACCTTACATAATTAATTTATATTATCATTATATTGTTATTATATATATATATATATATATATATATCACTAGTGGTCGTATCTACGTATCCATAATCCAAAGTTTCGATAATTAACAATCGGTTTCCGATTCGAGTATGCGATTATTAGCGACGTTTCGCGGCTATCAATGAGGGTAGTATAGGTCCTTTCTTGATGTCATCGTGAACATTATTTCGTGTAGTGCCACAAAGACCGACGGGGTACCGTTTACTCGTATTGTCATCATCGTCATGACGACTGGAGCTACAGCACTCACCCGGGAGTCCTTGTTAGCGTTAATTGTCTGCGTTCGACACATCACGGCCACTGAGGAGGGTAGAATAGGTCCTCACTCAATGCCTCCGCGAGTGTTAGTGTGATAGTAGTGTATAGTATAGCAATATTGTATTTCGAAAATATGCGATTATCCTTCGAATAGTGATATATGCGATATAGTTTCATTATGATCCGAATCTCTATTGCTAGGCGTAACGAGTATATCGAGTGGTAACAACGCACAAAAGTGCGGGTTGTTACACAAATGTGTATCGATTACCGGGAGTTAAACAAACTTACGGTAAAGAATCGATACCCACTTCCGAGAATCGATGATTTATTCGATTAGTTGCAAGGCATAAGCTGGTTTTCGAAGATCGACTTAAGGCCAGGCTATTACCAGTTGAAGGTGAAAGAGGAAGACATACCGAAAACGGCGTTCCGTACGCGTTACGGGCATTAGGAATTTCTTGTAATGTCTTTCGGGCTAACAAATGCACCCGCAACCTTCATGGATCTTATGAATTGGGTTTGCAAGCCAATGTCAGACAAGTCGATGATAGTGTTCATCAACGATATTCTTGTGTACTCAAAAAGCGAGACGGATCGCGAAGTATTAGAAACGCTTAGGCGGGAAAAACTTTACGCAAAGTTCTCGAAATGTGCCTTTTGGCTACGCAATGTACAATTACTTGGGTATGTCATAAGTGCTGAAGGGGTGTTAGTAGACCCATCCAAAATAGAAGCGGTTTCGAAATGGAAACCTCCGAAGAATCCATCAGAGATTAGAAGTTTCTTAGGACTTGCGGGTTACTATAAGAGATTTATCCAATATTTCTCCAAAATCGTGTCACCGTTGACTAAGTTGACCCGTAAGGATGAGAAATTTATTTGGGGAAGTGATCAAGAGAATGCCTTTCAAATACTCAAGGAAAAGTTAACTAGTGCACCGGTATTAACTTTACCAGATGGAACCGACGACATGGGCGTATACTCCGACGCATCCCAGTTTGGTCTCGGATCCGTGTTCATGCAAAGAGGAATGGTAGTTACTTATTCCTCGAGGCAATTAAAAACACATGACAAGAAATACCCGACTCATGATCTTGAGTTGGCGGCTGTGGTATTTGCCCTAAAAATTTGGAGGCATTATTTATATGGAGTGAAATGTACTATTTTCACCGAACATAAAAGCCTTAAATACTTCTTTGATCAAAAGAAGTTGAACTTGAGGCAAAGGCGTTGGTTAGAAACGGTAAAGGATTATGATTGTGAAATACATTATCATCCGGGAAAAGCCAACGTAGTAGCAGATGCGCTAAGCCGAAAATAAGAATATATTCCCATTCAAGTGCAATCGATGCAACATGTAGTAACCTTGGGTTTACTGGAAAGAATCCGAGAGGCGCAAATTGAAGCGGTAAAAGAAAAGAACTGGAAAAAGGAACGAGTAATAGGCCAATTAAAAATTTAATAGATGATGATAACGAGTTGAAGACCCGATTCGGTAGAATATGGGTTCCAAACACGTATGGTGTTAAGGATCTCCTACTTGATGAAGCACACAAATCGCGATATTCGATTAACCCGGGGGCGACCAAGATGTATCGAGACTTGAAACAAAATTATTGGTGGATCGGGATGAAAAAAGATGTAACAAAGTATGTCAAAAAATGTCTAACTTGTCTACAAGTAAAAGCGGAGCATCAAAAGCCTTATGGCAAGCTACAACTGCTAGATATACCGGTTTGGAAATAGGAACATGTTACTATGGACCTATTAACCAAACTACCAAAGACGGCTCGTGAATTCAACACCATTTGGGTAGTCGTGGATAGACTGATAAAGAGCGCTCATTTTATTCCTATTCGTGAGACGTATACCTCTGAAAAGATGTCGAAGGTGTATACGAATGAGATCATCGCGCGCCACGGGGTGCCGGTATCCATCGTGTCCGATAGAGATACTCTTTTCACTTCAAATTTCTGGCGTGACTTCCAAGAACAACTGGGTACCAAGCTATTTATTAGCACCGCATATCACCCACAAACTAAAGGACAAAATGAGCGAACAATTCAAACACTAGAAGATATGATTCGGGTATGTATTATCGACTTTGGTGGTAGTTTGGATGTTTACCTACCGTTGGTCAAATTTTCTTACAACAACAGCTACCGTTCAAGCATTGGTATGGCCTCATATAAAATGCTCTATGGTAGGAAATGCTGAACCCCAGTGTGTTGGGGTGAAGTAGGTCCTCGCGAATTCGCCCACAAGGATGTAATTAGAGTCACTAATGAGAAAATCAATTTGGTCCGGGCTCATTTAAAAGCGGCCCAAGATAGACAAAAGTCATATGCGGATCGAAGGCGGAGGCCTATTGAGTTTCAAATCGGAGATAAAGTAATGCTTAAAATATCTCCGTGTAAGTGGATCATCCGATTTAGAAAGAGAGGAAAGTTGAGTCCAAGGTTTATTGGACCTTTCAAAATAATTGACAAGGTTGTCAAAGTTGCATACCGTTTGGAATTACCTGAATAATTAAATGGTACACAAAACACATTCCATGTTTCACATCTCCGAAAGTGTTTGGCCGATGAAACGACATACGTTCATTACGACGACATTGAAGTAGACGATAAACTAAATTATGTAGTAAAGCCTAGCGCAATTCTTGACCGATAGGTCAAAGGCTTAAGAAATAAGGAAATTGACCAAGTGAAGGTCAAATGGGAGTATCGGAAGGTATCAGACACCACTTGGGAGTCCGAAAAAGAAATGAGACGAATCTATCCTTCCTTATTCGGTACGTATTCTAGTTTCAAGGACGAAACCTCTATAAGGGGGTGGACTTGTAACACCCCTAAAATTACTTAATATTTAATATTAATATTTACCTAAATGGTAAATGTTACAGACATAAGTATTAAGAAAGATTTAAATTGGTTAGATGCTTGTTAATGTTTAATATAATACATGAAAGTATCTCTTTTGCCTAATTAATAAACATGAGGGGCTGAAATGGGTAACTTGGAAACATTTAATAATAAAAGAAATATTAAGACACAAACCCTGTGGTTATATCACTTTTACGCTTTTAGCCAAAAAAAGAATTTTTTAACCTCTGAGCCCTAACGTCTTTTTTTCTAACCTTTTTGGCCCCTAACGTCTTTTTCTCTAACCCTTTTGGCCCCTAACATTTAATAGATAAGGTTAGACTTAGGGGCCAAAAGGGTTAGAAAAAAAGACGTTGGGGGCTCAGATGTTAAAAAATTCTTTTTTGGGCTAAAGAGGTAAAAGTGATATAACCAAAGGGGTCAAAATCGTAATTTACTCTAAAGAATGAGAATTCATGATAAGAACCTATGATTGAAAGTTGGGTAAATTATTTTCCACAAAAAAGAATAATGAGGTTCTAATTATAAATGGGTTACACTCTCTAGGTAACTCGGGTGAAGCTTCGGGAAGTCAAGCCAGAGCAAACACACGTTTAAAGGAGAAGCTTTAAGGTATGTAGCTTTATGCTTCAAAGAATTTCTTAATTTGACTTGTATTAACATATGTTGATTTGTGAGGAAATACTTGTAAAATTTGGTTTGTTCATATGCGATGTATTCGTACGAATGAACCAGGAGGTTAAATAATGAATTAACGATGAGTTTGAATGTTTGAAAGTGATGGATTTCACTAAAACATTCAAAATGGTCAAAATAAGGAATAAATATTAAGTTTGAATGTTCGAAAGTGATGGATTTCACTAAAACATTCTAATGGGTCAAAACAAGGAATTGGTATTGAATTTGTTTGATTGAAAGTGATGGATTTCACTAAAACATTCAAACGGGTCAAATTAATGAAGTGATAAATGTTTGGTTGTATAAAAGTGATGGATTTCGCTAAGTCAACCAAACGGGTCAAAAAGGAAGTCATTAATGTCTAAAGGGTTCTACGCGCGCGCGCAAAATAGGCTGGTGCGCGCGCAGGTCTGCACGCTCATGCGTGCGTGCGTGCGCCATTTTGGCTCTATTTCATGCGCCTTGCATGCACGCACGCTAGTTTAGCTCAGTTTCATGCACCTGCACCACTCATGCGGTGTGCGTCACGTCACCAATGAACCTATACGAGCACGCAACACAGTCGCGTCGTATTGGCTCACTTTGGTGTGCCACGCGCGCGTCACATCAATATCCGTGCACCAGTGCGCGCAAACCAACCTGGTTATGCAACGTGTACCCGCGCGCCTGCCTGCTACGTCACCCTCCATGGTTTACCTGCCACCTGGTCTTTGTAAGTGGATCGCGGTGTTGCGAGCGTGCGAAGTGCAAAGTGCGCCATTAAAGCGTCACATTGCGCCCACCGCCCATCGCCCATGCCACGCGCGCGCGCACGTGTGCGAGTTAGGGTGCTCCACACCCTTCGCGAGTACACTAGTGTGTGCTTCCATGTAACAATAAGGAAGGAGTGTTCCCACTTAAATACCCTTTTAAGTTTGATCTCTCCTCCTATGTGGGATAAGGTGCCACTTTCCCAATTTTTCAGCATTCAATGTTTCAAAACACCAAACTTTGAGCATCGATATCTCATTCATCTTAGCTCCGTTTGGACGAGGTTTAGTTCGTTGTGAATCTCTTCCAACATAGAACACAAAACCACAAATAAATATATAAAAACACCTTAGTTTCTTATATTTATTTCTAGTCCAAAATTAGGAAAAATACATTTCCTATATTTGTGAAAATTGCTATTTTCACAAATTTCCAACAATTCCACACATGAATAGAAATCGATCTATCAAGTTTCAACGATACATATTCAGTGGTTGAGTATTGTAAGATAGGTAGGTGTAACCTTTAAACCTTCTTTTGTGAAGCATACTTAGCCTCCTAGGGTCTTGTAGACGCGGTGTCTTTGAACAATCCCCCATTTATGTAGGCGACAATATACATTCACACAATACTCTCCCTGGTTTAGTCAAGTTCTCATAATTTTGTGTCCGTTTATGGTCATGGAACACTTTCCTGGTTATGTGAAAGCTCTAGGATTTGCGCCTCCCCACAAATCCATTCGAAGCGACCCCACTTCTCTCTAACATAGTTGATTCCTTTGAATCATTAAAAGCATCGTGGTTAATTTGGATTTTATCAAAATCCTTAACTTCAACATGCTTAACCTTCCTTCATGTCACTGATTGGAATGGACTAGGAAGTATATATCTCCCTTTATTAATTTTGGGGCACCCCCCACAGTGACTCCCTTTGGGTTTATGATTAAGTTGTCCTATTGAACCTAGATCTTGGAATCTCCAGTCAACTATGTTAGGTTTCCCTCATATTCCCTTCTTCTATTGGCTTTAGTCCCATTCCTCTTGACGACTTATAAACTAAATCTCTGCTTAAGCCTTTTGTTAACGAGTCTGCAATGTTCTCCTTTGCCTAACATAGTCAACTGAGATAACACCCGTTGAGATTAGTTGTCATAGTGTGTTGTGTCTACATTGAATGTGCCTTGATCTGCCATTGTACATTGAGATTTGAGCTCAAACAATCGTCGATTGATTGTCACAATGTATGCAAATCGTCAACAAAGGCTTTGGCCCTCTTGGATTATCTTCCACAAATTGACGTAGCCACTCTGCCTCTTCCCCGCTTTTATCCAAAGCGACGAACTCAGATTTCATCGTGGATCTATCTATAATAGTTTGTTTGGGTGACTTCCAAGCTATAGCCATTCCCGCAAGTGTAAACACATATCCACTTGTCGACCTGTGATCTTTTATATCCGATATCCAGTTCGCATCAGTGTATCCTTCGATCACTGCTGGATCACGGGTATAGTGTAATCCGTAATCTATTGTGTATCTTATTTATCTAAGCCACCTTGTGATAGCTTTCCAATGATCCGAACTTGGATTACTGGTGTATCTACTTAGCCTGCTCACAGCATATGCTAAGTCAGGTCTAGTACATGTCATTAGATACATGAGACTACCAATGATCCTTGAGTACTTTAACTGAACAACACTATCGCCTCTATTTTTCCTTAGACGTTGGGTGTTATCAATTGGAGTTCAAGCTATAGTCGTATCGTCCTAATTGAATTTCCCAAGGATCTTTTCTGCGTAGTGAGATTGACTCAATACAAGACCATTTTGGGTTCTGATGATTTTTACTCCAAGAATCACATCTGTTTTGGTCATAAATTACTGAAGCAATTAAGTGATCAAATTAGTTTTGTGAGGTAGTGTGCTAGCAATGTGTATTCAAAAATGTTCTGGTTTAATTTTTTCGCAAAAAAACAGTTCCAGGATATAGCTCAGGATACCGAGCTAGATCAACAATCAAACAATGAGCAGAAAAGTAAGGGTTGACACGAGACGTACGAGGAAAGCCCTTGATCAATCTAGACCACCGACACAAAACCTCGGGAGCTGACAATCACAGCCGCCTTGTTCTTCTTATTACTTCAAAGTTCAGGATACAGTTCAGGATATCGTACGGATCAACTAAGTGTTACAATGAATTTCGAGTGTGAGTGTTGGTGAAATGTGATTGCGAGTGATTGCAGCTTGTAGAGAGCAAAAGTGTGTGTGAAAAATTGTGTGTGTCTATCGATCCGTACATTCCTTTTTATAGTGAAATAGAAAAAACAAACTATCCTATAAAACCGGGATGCTTCGAATATTCCTTCCTAGACGTTGAAGACCCCTTCTTCTGTCACACCCCCAAAATCCACCCTGCGGAGTATCACCGCTTGGAGGCGTGACGTGACCAGGATCGAGCCACCAATCATATTGAACAACGTTATTAAGTAAATAAAACCAACCACAATACAATTGGTGACCAAAAGCTAGTTAACCAAGTTCAACAGGACGAGGAACTCACATTCCTGAACACGTCCCGACAGGACGAGGAATCCCTGTTCCTTATCACATTCCTGAACTCACCTTGGTTTGCTCAGTTAGATTAGTTACTCTAATAATCAGAAATCAAGCACGTCCTAATAAGGTACAGATAACAATCAGTTTCCCATGCATGCATAACACGTATCCTACGTACGGTTTATCTACTCAATACTTCTATCACATACCACATAATTCAAATGTCACACTCTGACTTTTGTGGAAAGATCATAGTTAAAAATACACTTGTAACACTTGTTAGAAAATATTTTCTATGTGTTGGAGTTTTTAGAAAATTTCGCTAGAGTTTCCTTTATAAATGGAAGTGTCCATGCTAATAAGCATATCGTTTTCTTTTAAAAAATTCATCCAAACAATCAACAATCATTCACTAACAATATTACATTCACCAAGTGTAAAAACAATGCACTCTACGTAGTAACATGAACTTGAGTTTTTTTAAAAACGCGTAGTAACTTGGTATGGCGTTTAGTGGGTTTGGTTACCCTCCAAAGTGTGTTTACTTTTGTTAAAGTCTCATTCTCGGGATTTTTGGATGTTCACAACTTGTGATCATATTTTACAAAAATATTTATTTACAATATTTTCATGTGTCATTAGTATCCATATACTTACTTTATTTCCAAAATAGTGTAAGGATCATGATCTTTCAAAACCGTCTTTTAGACTTGTTTTATTTAGGAAAATCATTCACAAGTTTTAGATCTACAAGATCACTAGATCACTTTGTTTGTTATTTTACAAGAAATCATTTTGTCACCAAGTTCATGTCTAAATATGGAGGTGATTCTTTTATGTAAACCCCTAATCACCTCCTACTTGTTAAATCATGTTTTTAATCATAAGTTAACAAGTTTCATATAATGATCAACAACATATTTCTAGTAATCAACAAGCAAGCATCAACATATACCAAACAACATTATACTAGCATTATTTCATCATGTTTCATCTTTATGTAAAGCTTTAAGTTCATGATTTATGTTTGTGTTCTTTTAGTGTTCATATGATTTCACCATAATCTAACTTTTAACCACTAAAAACATGAAGTATCAAGAGTGTTCAAGAAGCTTACAACTAGCTTAAAGCTAGGGAAGAAACACTAGAGAAATTGAGTGGATAAAAGCTTGTAAAGGAGGTCCTTGATGATCCGTGAGTTCCACACTTCGTTATTCACCTTTGTGCACTTTGTAGTAACCTTGGAATGGATGGACAAGAATCGAAAGTGGTGGTGGTGATAAGGGGGTGTTTCGGCCGAGCTATGGAGAGGGAGAGAGGAGTTGTTTTGTTGGTGATGAAGATGATCAAGGTCCTTATAACCTCATGTTTCTATTAACCAATGGGTATGATGTTCCCTCTAGTACACTAAATCACATCATGATCTTTCTAATTCCAAGTAAAGAGATTTTAGGAAGATTTTATGAAGATTATGTAAATCTTGTGGTGTGGGGCCATGATGAACCGAAAATCAGCTGGGGGGGGGGGGGGTTAAGTGTAATATTTGATGGTAAAATGTAATAAGTGGAAGGTTATAGGTAAAAGTCTAGTGTTTAGTGTGTACCGTGTATTATGTAATGCGTTTAAGTGTTCGGGAACCATGTCTAGCTCAGAAAAAGTGAAACAATATTTTTAACAATATTTTGGTGTCCCGGGTAATGTCCGGTTGTTCAGTTAGATACCGTTCCGTTAAAGTGCTAAGTTATTCCGTATAGTGTCTTTTATGTATCTTTTTGTAACACGTTTAATTCCCAACACTTAGGAAAGCATACAGGACCATTCAGTCAATTTTCCGCACAAGACTAGTATGTTAAAAAGCACATGTACGTATGACACAGTAATCAGAAAGCAGTTAAGTAATTCAGCACAGTCATCAAGCAATTTAATTAACATTAATAAATCGTACGGATACATGTAATTATGAGGGTTGTCACATTCTCCCCCTGTTAAGAGAATTTCATCCCAAAATTTAGCACGTGGTTACTGAGGAAGCTAGTTATGTTGCGTGGTTTCCTGGTTTTCCTGGGGTGTCACATCATCCCCCCGTTGGTTTGGAATTTCGTCCTGAAATTCTGCAGTAGCTTCAGCCTCAGTAGTGGTTGCACTTTTCTTAAACAACTGGGGATACTTGAGTTTCATTTGGTCTTCTCGTTCCCAGGTATACTCTGGGCCACGACGGGAATTCCAACGAACTCGAATAAGAGGTATTCTGGTACGCTTAAGAACCTTAACGTCTCGGTCTGTGATTTCAACTGGTTCCTCGACGAATCGCAACTGGTTGTCGATTGTGAGCTCCTTTAAGGGAACTATGAGGGTCTCATCTGACAGACACTTTTTCAGATTTGACACGTGGAATACGTTGTGAACTCCGCTGAGTTCTTCAGGTAGATTCAACTTGTAAGCGACTTTTCCAATTTTCTCAATGATTTCGAATGGTCCGACATAACGCGGATTGAGTTTTCCTCATTTGCCAAAACGAACTACACCTTTCTAAGGTGAGACTTTGAGTAGCACTCGATCCCCAACCTGGAACTCGAGTGGTTTCCTTCGCTTATCAGCATAGCTTTTCTGACGGTCACGAGCTGCCGCCATTCATTGTCGTATCTGAGCAATCTTCTCAGTCGTGTCTACCACAAGTTCTGGGCCAGTGATTTGACTGTCACCAACCTCTGCCCAACAAAGAGGTGATCGGCACTTCCGTTCCTTACAATACCTCGAACAGAGCGGCCTGGATACTGGTGTGGTAACTGTTGTTATGCAAAAACTCCACTAACGGGTGGTGTTTTTCCCAGCCGTTACCAAAGTCGATTACACACGCCCGAAGCATGTCTTCAAGGGTTTGGATGGTGCGTTCAGATTGCCCATCCGTCTATGGGTGATATGCCGTGCTCATGTCTAATCGAGAGCCAAAGGACTTGTGCATAGCTTGCCACAGTTCAGATGTAAAACGTGAGTCACGATCAGAAATGATGGAGGTTGGCACTCCGTACCTTGATACTACTTCCTTTAGGTAGATGTCTGCTAGGGTAGAAAACTTGTCGGTTTCCTTGATAGCCTAGAAGTGTGCAGACTTAGTCAATCGATCCACTATCATCTAAATGGTATCATTTCCGCGTTGAGATCTAGGCAGGCCAGTAACGAAATCCATGGAAATTTGCTCCCATTTCCATGTCGGGATCTCTGGTTGTTGGAGTAGGCCTGATGGTTTCTGATATTCAATCTTGAGTCTCGTACAAGTCAAACATTTACTGACGTGGGTTGCTATTTTGGCTTTCATGCTAGGCCACCAATACGTAGTCTTGAGATAGTGGTACATCTTATCCGAACCAGGATGTACTGAATAACGAGACTTGTGTGCCTTATCCATCACAAGCTCACGTAGATTACCATAGAGTGGAACCCAGATACGCCCTGTTACGTAATAAGCACCGTCTTTCTTTTGTTCTAGCCGTTTCCTTGATCTTCGTAAGGACTCAACCCTGATGTTCTCTGCTTTCAATGCTTCAACCTGAGCATCTCGTATCTGAGTAGGAAGACTAGATTGGATGGTAAGTTGTAACGCACACACACGCTTAGGTGTAGTATCTTTTCGACTAAGGGCGTCGGCCACAACGTTGGCCTTGCCCGGATGGTATTTGATAGCTCATTCATAATCATTCAAGAGCTCGACCCATCGGCGTTGTCGCATGTTTAACTCCTTTTGCTTGAAGATATGCTCGAGACTCTTGTGATCGGTGTAAATGGTGCACTTGGTACCGTACAGGTAATGTCTCCATATCTTAAGTGCGAAAACAACTGCTCCCAATTCCAAGTCATGCGTAGTGTAGTGTAGTTCCTTTCGTGAACCTTAAGTTGGCGCGATGCGTAGGTAATGACCTTGTCGCGTTGCATCAACACGCAACCAAGTCCTTGGATGGAAGCGTCGCAATAAACCACAAAATCATCTGTGCCTTCAGGCAATGAGAGGATAGGCGCGCTACAAAGTCTATCTTTTAAGTGCTGAAAAGCAGATTCCTGTGCATCACCCCAACGATAGGTGACACCCTTCTGAGTTAGTGAAGTGAGAGGTTGCGCAATCTTTGAGAAATCCTTGATAAACCTTCTGTAGTATCCTGCCAAACCCAAGAATTGGCGGATTTCTGTTGGTGTACGGGGTGCAGGAAAGTTCTTGATCGAGTAAACCTTGGATGGATCAAAATGAATCCCATCCTTGTTTACCACGTGGCCCAGAAAGTGGACTTCGCGAAGCCAGAAGTCACATTTCAAAAATTTGGCATACAACTGCTCTGTTCGAAGAAGTTCCAAAATAAGCCTCAGGTGTTGCTCGTGTTCTTCCTGACTCTTCGAATAGATCAGGATATCATCGATGAAAACTATGACAAACTTATCCAGGTAAGGCTTGCACACTCGGTTCATGAGTTCCATGAAAACCGCAGGTGCATTCGTCAATCCGAAAGGCATAACCAGAAACTCGTAATGCCCATAACGAGTCCTGAATGCTGTTTTAGAGATATCCTCATCTCGGACTCTCAGTTGATGGTAACCTGACCTCAGGTCAATCTTGGAGTAGAAACTCGACCCTTGCAACTGGTCGAATAAGTCGTCAATGCGTGGAAGAGGATAACGATTCTTCACGGCCACCTTGTTGAGTTCGCGGTAGTCAATACACATTCTGAAGGTACCGTCTTTCTTTTTCACAAATAACACGGGAGCTCCCCAAGGCGAGGAGCTAGGGCGAATAAAACCCTTGTCCAAGAGGTCTTGCAATTGATTGGACAATTCCTCTAGTTCCGATGGGGCTAAGCAATAAGGCGCACGGGCTATGGGTGCTGCCCCATGAGTTAGCTCGATTTGAAACTCGACTTGACGATGAGGCGGAAGACTAGGTAATTCCTCGGGGAATACCTCAGGAAAATCGCGTACAATAGGAATGTCTTCAATTCTCTTCTCTTCCATTGATGCGTCAGTAACGAGAGCTAGAATGGCAGTGTGGCCCTTTCGCAAACACTTCTGGGCCTTAAGGAAATAGATGATGCCCACAACAGCACCACTCTTGTCGCCACGAATCATGAGGGGTTCTTCACCAGAACGAGGGATGCGGACAATCTTCTCGTTGCAAAGAATTTCCGCTTGCTGATGAGATAACCAATCCATCCCAATAACAATGTCGAAACTACCCAGAACGATAGGAATGAGGTCGATAGAAAAGGTCTGATCAGCAAGAACAAGACTACAACCCTTAAATATGTGTGTGGCCTCTAAACTTTTACCGTTTGCTAGCTCTACCATGTGTTTGGTGGTCAAAAGTGTTGGAGTACGCATAAGCATTTGACTAACTTTTAAGGATACGTAGCTAGTATCGGCACCCGAATAAAATAAAACAGTAACATAAAAGTCATCTAGTAGAAACTTACCCATCACAACGTTGGGATCATTCCTAGCATCACCCTGTCCAATCACGAAGGCACGACCCCTTGCCCCATTACCATTGTTGTTTCTCCCATTGCCGTTTCCATTCCCCTGATTGTTATTGTTCTGGTTCTGATTTAGCTGGGGGCAGTCTCTCTTGAAATGGCCTTCAGCACCACAAGAAAGCACCCTTTGTTGTTACCTTGTTGTTGCTGCTGCTGGCGTTGATTCGGTGGGGTTTGCTGTTGCTGCCGATTCTGATTCGCTGGACGCTGACTCCTGCAATCCTTTGCAATGTGACCGGGCTTGTTGCACCGATGACAGTTGCCTCTACTACATGGCCCGCTGTGGTGCAGGTTACAACGATTACATTTGGGGTGATTCCCCTTGTATCCACCTGCCCTTGACTTCCAGAAGGCTGCTGACTGGGGCTATTATAGTCCTCAGTCCTTCGTTGCTGTGACTGAGACTGAACAGAGGTAGAACCTTTGCTCGAATTTCCATCCCATTTTCGCTTGTTATCACTGGGAGCATCAGAAGTAGTAGCGCTAATACGCTTGGGCAGCTTGTTCTGCTCAACTGCCTGATCAGTGAGGCGATGAGCCAACCGAATGATTTGCTGAATGGTGCCAAGATTAGCTGAGGTCACGTGGTTTGAATCTCTGGCACCAAACCCTTAAGGTACAGCTCGATATGCTTGATAGGAGGATCCACCATAGTAGGACACAAGATAGCTAATTCGTTCAATCTCTTTGTGTATTCCTCGATTTCAGACCCCGTCATTTTCAAATTGAAAAATTCCACCTCGAGCTTGTGGATGTCGTTATGACTACAGTACTCTTCTTTGATCAATTCTTTGAAGTCGTTCCATGGGGTGGCATTAGCAACCGCCAGCCCTAGCAGTTGAACCTGTGCTTTCCACCAGGTTAACGCAACACCCTCGAGTGTTCCAGTAGCAAATTTCACCCTACGATCTTCAGGGCATTCACACATCTCAAAAACAGACTCAATCTTCTCGAACCAGTGAAGAAGACCTACAGCTCTTTCTGTGTCGCTGAAGGTACTAGGTCGGCAATCCATGAATGTTTTTAACGTACATATGGGAAGCTGAGCATGTTGACCTATTGCGCGAGAATAAAAGACAAGGATAAGCACAATGGTTGGTTCGCGAGAGTAGGATTTAAACGTCTTAAGATGGGTTGATATGGCAGGTTATACCTCCTGCAGGGACAGCTGCGAGTGCCTCTGCCACTCGTTCGTTGATTAGAGCCGTCAGCTGGGCTTGAGTCAAGTTCAAACATCCACTCATGATCTTCACAATGAAGCAACGTGAGTGAGAAACGTGTCTCGAAAGTGCGTAAGCGTGGGATGACAGAAGAGAGTAAGCACACAAAGCTCAAATAGCAGTTATCACGTTAACTAATGCACTATGTGGACTATCAAACAGACAATATAACATAATTCATACCACCTATTGTCGAGTCTTCCACGTGGAGCGAAGCGTCGTTGTGGATCGTTGAGCACTTTACAGGTTATAGTTTGGTTTTGTCAAAAAGCTTTTCCCTTTTTAAAACCAAGTTCACTATAACCAACGGCTCTGATACCAGTCTGTCACACCCCCAAAATCCACCCTGCGGAGTATCACCGCTTGGAGGCGTGACGTGACCAGGATCGAGCCACCAATCATATTGAACAACGTAATTAAATAAATAAAACCAACCACAATACAATTGGTGACCAAAAGCTAGTTAACCAAGTTCAAATTAAACAGCGGAAGCATTAAAGGTAAAACCCAAAACATAAGTTCAATAAGTTCATAAAGTTTAAATGTTTAGAACGGGAAATAACAGTCCATATCCCACAACGACCTCCTCCTCGCGCAAGCTCCATAAGCATCTAACGACCTGCAAAGCATGTAGTAACGAGTCAACAACAAAGTTGAGTGAGTTCACAGTTGGTTGTCCATTTTAGAGTTGTTTCCAAAAATGTAGTTTAATCTTAACCAGCTAACCAGCCGTGGGGGTTACCCCATAGTCGAAAACGTTTATTAGTTAACCCATTTTTACTTCGGCCGTTTCAGCCGTGGGGGCTACCCCGTGTTCATAATCCCTGGCTATCCAGCCCGGCACTCCGGCCGTGGGGGCTACCCCATTTTTTAAACTACCAGACTCGTTACCATATCGACTACTAACGAAAACAAGTTGTGCCCTAGCGTCGGTGTCTATCATCACCGACGTGCCATAGTCCATTAGTACACGCCCGTCCGAACGGCACGGTGTGAGGTTTGTTAAACCTAATAGCGCTATTAACTAATGACCCGCTCGCCATTGGCCTCGGTGATTAAGTCGATATAAAATGAGGGACTTCGTTGATAGAGTTCTAGTCTAGTAAATCTAAATCCGTCCCAATAGGACGAGGAAATCACATTCCTGAACACGTCCCAACAGGACGAGGAATCCCTATTCCTTATCCCATTCCCATTCCCACCGGGAATTACCATGCTTTGTAGAAAAGTGTGAACTCACCTTGGTTTGCTCGGTTAGATTAGTTACTCTAATAATCAGAAATCAAGCACGTCCTAATAAGGTACATATAACAATCAGTTTCTCGTGCATGCATAACACGTATCCTACGTACCGTTTATCTACTCATTACTTCTATCACATACCACACAATTCAAATGTCACACTCTGACTTTTGTGGAAAGATCATAGTTAAAAATACACTTGTCACACTTGTTAGAAAATATTTTCTATGTGTTGGAGTTTTTAGAAAATTTCGCCAGAGTTTCCTTTGTAAATGGAAGTGTCCATGCCAATAAGCATATCGTTTTCTTTTCAAAAATTCATCCAAACAATCAACAATCATTCACTAACAATATTGCATTCACCGAGTGTAAAAACAGTGCACTCTACGTAGTAACATGAACTTGAGTTTTCGTAAAAACGCGTAGTAACTTGGTATGGCGTTTAGTGGGTTTGGTTACCCTCCAAAGTGTGTTTACTTTTGTTAAAGTCTCATTCTCGGGATTTCTGGATGTTCACAACTTGTGATCATATTTTACAAAAATATTTATTTACAATATTTTCATGTGTCATTAGTATCCATATACTTACTTTATTTCCAAAATAGTGTAAGGATCATGATCTTTCAAAACCGTCTTTTAGACTTGTTTTATTTAGGAAAATCATTCACAAGTTTTAGATCTACAAGATCACTAGATCACTTTGTTTGTTATTTTACAAGAAATCATTTTGTCACCAAGTTCATGTCTAAATATGAAGGTGATTCTTTTATGTAAACCCCTAATCACCTCCTACTTGTTAAATCATGTTTTTAATCATAAGTTAACAAGTTTCATATAATGATCAACAACATATTTCTAGTAATCAACAAGCAAGCATCAACATATACCAAACAACATTATACTAGCATTATTTCATTATGTTTCATCTTTATGTAAAGCTTTAAGTTCATGATTTATGTTTGTGTTCTTTTAGTGTTCATATGATTTCACCATAATCTAACTTTTAACCACTAAAAACATGAAGTATCAAGAGTGTTCAAGAAGCTTACAACTAGCTTAAAGCTAGGGAAGAAACACTAGAGAAATTGAGTGGATAAAAGCTTGTAAAGGAGGTCCTTGATGATCCGTGAGTTCCACACTTCGTTATTCACCTTTGTGCACTTTGTAGTAACCTTGGAATGGATGGACAAGAATCGAAAGTGGTGGTGGTGATAAGGGGGTGTTTCGGCCGAGCTATGGAGAGGGAGATAGGAGTTGTTTTGTTGGTGATGAAGATGATCAAGGTCCTTATAACCTCATGTTTCTATTAACCAATGGGTATGATGTTCCCTCTAGTACACTAAATCACATCATGATCTTTCTAATTCCAAGTAAAGAGATTTTAGGAAGATTTTATGAAGATTATGTAAATCTTGTGGTGTGGGGCCATGATGAACCGAAAATCAGCTGGGGGGGGGGGGTTAAGTGTAATATTTGATGGTAAAATGTAATAAGTGGAAGGTTATAGGTAAAAGTCTAGTGTTTAGTGTGTACCGTGTATTATGTAATGCGTTTAAGTGTTCGGGAACCATGTCTAGCTCAGAAAAAGTGAAACAATATTTCTAACAATATTTTGGTGTCCCGGGTAATGTCCGGTTGTTCGGTTAGATACCGTTCCGTTAAAGTGCTAAGTTATTCCGTATAGTGTCTTTTATGTATCTTTTTGTAACACGTTTAATTCCCAACACATAGGAAAGCATACAGGACCATTCAGTCAATTTTCTGCAAAAGACTAGTATGTTAAAAAGCATATGTAAGTATGACACAGCAATCAGAAAGCAGTTAAGTAATTCAGCACAGTCATCAAGCACTTTAATTAACATTAATAAATCGTACGGATACATGTAATTATGAGGGTTGTCAAATCTTCCGGCTTCAACTTCTTCTTTTCAACTAAATGGCCCGAGTCTTCAGGAGAAGTAGACCACTCGAACGTTATAAGCTTGTCACCCTAATCTAGGGGTGCTAAACGGGTCGTGTTCGCGGGTTGGCAGGTTCAACCCGACTCGAACCCGAAAATCGTATCATACATAACAACCCGAACACGACCCGAAGTTTCGTGGGTTGACCCGAACACGACCCGTTCAACCCGAATTTTTTTATTTTTTTCTGAAATTAATATATTAAAATTAAAATTTACTTAAAAAACACAAATGTATATAATAATATCATATTTAAATTATAAAATCTTTGAAAATTTCTCTTTTTAAGTTATAATCATGGCATAAAATACACATCCCATTTAATTTATGACATAAAATATATTGTAAAAAATATAATATAGTATAAATGTGTTAAATGGGTCAACCCACCAACCCGACCAGGTTGACCCGAACCCGATCCGTTAACCTAAATGGGTTCGCGGGTTCAACCTGAAACTGACCCGAACCCGTTTAGACTAAACCTAAACCCGCGAATTTTATGTTAGGTTCGTGTCGGGTTTTCAGGTCGTGTCAGAAATTCACACCCCTACCCTAATCTGCACGTGAACAATTAGTAACCACCAGAATAGTGCATCAGGATGTTACCAATATCCTGACCCGGTATCCTGGTCAGAAACAAAAATAATAAAGTTAGGATATAATTCAGGATATGGGTTCAGAAAACCACCCATAACAATTGTCCCTAAAATATATCTGTTAGAATTCTAAATTCAAATGGATATATTTTAAACTTGTCTTGTAGATCGAGGTAATTATGATGATTAGACACTTGAAGTGACTATGTGCAACTTCCCACACGGTTTATACTCAATTCCTATCTATGAAGCCGCTATATCTTCTCTCTTTTTGTTTGAAAATCAACCATCTTCATCAGAATCTCTAGGTATTTTCTCCTCTCTTTTTCTCCTCTCTTTTTCTTCTTAATTTCTCCGATGGCTACCAGAACCCGGTCTCACTCCGGTGAATCCGCTTCACCATTTAATAACCAGAATCTAATCAAACACTCTGAGAAGGAGGTTTGTTCTTTTAACAACGCCGACATCGCCGCCTTAAGAGCTTCCGGCGCCTTCCCCGATAAAGCGGTGATTCGTCCGTTTGACTGGAGCCTTCGGTCAGACGTCTCTTCCAAAGAATGGATCTGTTTTTCAACATACCCATTTTCTCTCGGACTCCGATATTCTTTCCCTGAATTCATCATGCAATTCTTTCGTACCACCAGCCTTAGTTTTGCCCAAACAATGCCCATGGTTTGGAGAGTACTAATCGTGCTTAACCAGATAAAGATCTTTCATATGCCTGACCTCTGCATCGAGGATATTCCGATTGCCTACCATCTCCGTTCACACGGCAACAGCCGTTTCTTGCCTTTTTCAACATCTAGCAAACCCCTCATCCTCAAAGTAACAAGGAACAAGGATGGATGGCAAAGAAATTTTTTCTTTGTTAAGCGAGACTCTATTGCCGAAGGTGATAGCCTTCCGGTAAAATGGTTGACCTCCGGTAGGGTTTAGGGTTTTAAATTATCCCCAAACACATCCTGATGTTGTAACTTGCGCTAATATCCTTATATTTTTTGTGCAGCAAATCTCAAAGAGTTGGTTCCTCCAACCGAAGAATCTGAAAAAGAATCAAGGCGATTTACCGGCTGCCGGAAAGTGACAGAAGCTTTTCATCACACCTTCCAAGTTCCAGTCAATACTCCTCATCCGACATGTCTGGTAAGAGTTATAAAATTTTGCATATATTTAATCAGTTAAATATAAAAGAAAAGATTTAGAATTTCCCCCTTATGTGCAGCACCAGTCAAGATTCCAGAAACTTTTGATCTTGAAGAATTGGACAGTTACTCTGGCCCTGTCCTAGTGAAAAAGGAACCCGTCAAGCCGTCTACTGCATCCAAACCTGCATCCAGCTCCAAGGCCACGGCTGTGCCCAAGCCTTCTCCTGCCACGAAGCCCCGTGCCTCAAGCTCCTGCAAGAGAAAGGAAACAGACTCTCCAGCTTCCTCTGAAACCTTTCCTTATGAGAACTGTCATGGATGGAATTTCATAGTCTATGGATCACGGATCCTCAAGTGCAGCCAGGATCACGGATCCTTAGTTCAGTTTGAATTAAGGATCCTTAGAAGATGTTGCAGGATTAAGGATCCAGGATCCTCATTATTATCCTAATACTAACAATTGTTTCCATTATATTTGAACTGGTTTTGCAGGAGTATTCGAGTGGGACTTGGTATAACCGAGATTCCAGGGGAATATGCCTTCTAATTCTGCACGTGCATGGCCTTCGTGACCGTTATGGAGATCGTGGGAAGCTAGCATCTTTTGCGGATTGTTAGTTAACTAGTTTATTTCTATTTTTAATGGGGATAACAAGCTTGTTTAGAACATAAGAATTATTAGCAACACACTACACTCGATCTCTTAACAACTCTCGGCGATTACATACACTTTGCACTATAGTTAACCTTGTACCAAGCTTTTTATCATCCCAATTTGTAAACATTGTTTGTTTAATATACTTGGTGATCGGTAGTTTCCATCACCCGAGGTTTTTTGTGCCGGAGATCATACATTGATCAAGGGCTTTTTCCTCGTAAAAATGCTTGTGTCCAACATCCATTTCTTTCACACATTCTTCATTCATTTGTTCATATAATCAAGCATCACACCTCACAAAATCGGATTTGGTTACATTATCCTTGTGTGATGTTTGACCAAAACAGTTTCGCGCCCACCATGTGGCAATTGTTGCTTCAATTTTGAGAAATTTTATTCATTTCATTCATTTCTCTTCATTACCTCCAACTACATAGCTTCTCAAGCGAAGAACACTTCAAGCTCTATGCCGGCGATCACCTCTTCATAGGGCATTCCACCTTTGGCTCCTGCACCTTCTGGATCCCAGAAGAATGCTGAGAATGCTACGAAGAGACAAACCCCCGTTTTCTCAAAACCAACTACTGCTGCTTCTTCTGGACCTACTAACAATGATCTTTATTCTTTGATTTTGCAGATGAAGGATTACATGCAGCAGCAAGACAAAACCAATGACAGGATCCTTCGAGAAATTGATGAAATCAAGAAATTGAAGAGATCAGCGGAGGATCACTCTCCACTGTGCCGAGATCACTGAATTTCGACACTCCAACCAAGACTGCACATCACTCTGCAGCATCAGGTGCCCAGTACCAGGGTGGATCATGGAGTATATGCTATGGATCATCGGCAATGACACAGGCTCAAGGATCCTACTTTCAGCCTTCAGGATCCTCCTTCTAGCATCAAGGATCCTTCTTCAGCTCTGAAGGATATATGAGAACGCAGGCAGTTCAAGGATCCTCATCTCAGGGTCAAAGATCCTCCTCTCAGGTTCAAGGATCCTCCTCTCAGGTTCAAGGATCCTCATCTCAAGTTCACGGATCCATGGATTATCTTCCAAGACCCCTAGCTTCGGTGTATCAGGGATCCAACATCTTTCAGGATCAAGGATCCTTAAGGAATGTACAACCCAGAAGTTCAGAAATTCACTTGGGAGACTTCATCCCTATGCAAACTATTGTCTCGTCTGGTCCCTCAGTCGTGCCAGAGTCACATCAATATGGATTCACATCAGGAATTCCACCCTTGAATCCATCAGGAGGTAACACTTTAAATACTAGTTATAATACTAACCATGGCTTTGTACAGGATACAGGAATCAACCAAGCTATGGCTAGAGAGTTACAAAAGCTTAAGGATATGATATCCAACGTTCCAGGGGTGGTTAAGCCCATTCCTGAAATTCCAGATGGAAGTTACAAGATATCTCGCTTTGCACCACCTATTTGTGATGCAGAGATACCAAAGAGATTTCAAATACCAAGCATGAAGCTCTACGATGGTTCAACTGATCCCGAAGAGCATATAGCTCAATACAGGGAGAGAATGGAGATCAACCCCATTCCTGAAAGGTTAAATGAAGCATGTCTATGCAAGGGTTTTGGATCCACACTGACAGGATTAGCTCTTAAATGGCTGCTAAGTCTTCCTCCTTTCTCTATTACTTTATTTGCTAATCTAGTTAATTTGTTTAATAGCCAATTCTCATGTAGTAGAAGATTTGAATGATTAACTAGTGATCTGTATAGGGTAACACAAGGTCAAAATGAATCACTTAGAGATTATATCACTAAGTTCAGTAGAGAATCCTTAGAAATTCCTAATTTGGATATAGCTACAGCTGTAGAAGCTTTCAAAATGGGTTTACTTAAGGATTCACAGTTCTATGATGATCTTGTCATGACCCCTTGCAGGAATCTTGATGAAGTAAGAACCAGGGCCCTTAGATTCATCTGATTAGAGGATGATAAAAGGATCCAGGAAAGGCTGTTAGGACCCTCAAAGCAGGAAAAGCAAGGATCCTATTTCAGGAACAACAAGTCCAAATCATACAACAAGTCTGATAATCTGAACGTGCATGCAGTGGAGCAAGAAGAGGATGATGAGGATTATCCTCCCATTTATGAATATTGCTTTTATGTCAATAATAATGAACTAATCCTTGCAATGCAGAATCTAGGTGAAAAAGCAAGATGGCCCAGAAAAAGTGATAAGCCAGCTACAACAAAAGACAAATCCAAATGGTGTGCATATTATGAAGATTTCGGCCATCTCACTGATGAATGCATAGCACTCAAGAAAGAGATTGGTTACTTGTTAAGTAAAGGGCATTTGATGGAGCTATTTGGAAGGAAAAAGTCAAGGATCCAGGATCCTGAAAAGGTCCTAGAAAGGGCTCCAGCTCCTCCTGCTGCTGCACAAATTATCAACGTCATATCTGGAGGATCAGACATACGTGGCACTTCCTTTTCAGCAGCCAAGAGGCATGCTAAAGAAACGAAGATGGATAATGGGGGCAGACCCATTCGAACCTCGATCCTTACACAGGAGAAAATTATATCTTTGATGAGGATGATCGTGTCGATATTCAGGATCCTCATCATGATGGTCTTGTTATTACTTTGTTTATATCTAATCATTTTGTTCGCAGGATTCTGATAGATAGAGGGAGCTCGGTGAACATCATTCAACTTGATGTCCTCAATAAGATGAACATCCCTGAATCAGAAATTGTCCCAAGATCATCAGTTCTTGTGGGATTAAGTGGAGAAACCAAGAACACTTTGGGGGATATTAAACTTCCCATTTACATTGAGGGAGTTAATTCTTTTAAAAAATTTTATGTTATAGATTGCTTATCCTGTTGCAATGTTTTCCTTGGCAGGTCGTGGATACATGACATGAAAGCAGTTCCATCTACATACCATCAATGTGTGAAACTCCTTACTCCATGGGGTGTGGTGAAGATTGAAAGTGATCAACAAGAAGCTAAAAATTGCTACACTTCATCGATGAAACCGGCCTCAAGACCTAGGGAGCAATAGCAATTAAAGCATCCTACAAAAGATGTCCTGGAGGCAAGAGAACAAGATGTCAAAGATATCCTGATGGATCCTCAGGATCCTGAATCCAAAATTTTTATAGGATCCGGGATCCTCAACAATATTGAACAGGATCTAGTATACTTCCTAAAGAGAAGAAAAGCTACCTTTTCCTGGAAGCACGAAGATATGACAGGTATTTCTAAAGATATAATTACCCATAAACTCAGCATTGACAGGTCATTCAAACCTATACATCAAAAGAGGAGAAAGTTTGCACCTGAGAGGAATGCCATCATCCAGGAGGAGGTAGGTAAACTGCTAAGAGCAGGTATGATTAGAGAAGTTAAGTATCCAAGATGGTTAGCCTATGTGGTTGTTGTTCAAAAGAAAAATGGAAATTGGAGGGTATGTGTCGATTTCACTGATTTAAACAAGGCATGTCCCAAGGATCCTTTCCCATTACCCCACGTTGACTCCATGGTGGATGCTACCGCGGGTCATGAGTTGTTGACTTTCATGGATGCTTCATCTGGATTCCAACAAATTCAGATGGAACCATCTGATCAAGAGGATACAGCCTTTATGACCCCTACTGGTATCTATTGTTATATTGCTACGCCATTTGGACTAAGAAATGCAGGTGCAACCTACCAAATGCTAGTTAATATGATGTTTAAAGAACAAATTGGACACACAATGGAAGTCTATATAGATGACATGGTGGTTAAGTCCAAGAAAGCTAATGATCACCTTAGGGATTTGGAGGAAGCATTTGCTATCCTTGATAAATACAATATGAAATTGAATCCTTCCAAGTGCCACTTTGGTGTAAAAGCTGGCAAGTTTCTAGGGTATATGGTGACAAAAAGAGGCATAGAGGCAAGTCCAGAGCAAATCAAGGCGATTGTGAACATCAAGTCTCCTGCAAATGCCAATGATGTGCAAAGATTGACAGGAAGGATCGCAGCCTTGAACATGTTCATCTCAAAATCGTCAGAGAAATGAAAATAATTCTATGACATTCTGAGGAAGAACAAGAAATTTGAATGGACTGAAAAGCATGAAAATGCTCTTAAGGCTCTTAAGGATTACCTATCCTTAGCCCCAGCATTAATGAAACCAGAAAAAGGGGATATATTATCCTTATATTTGGCAGTATCTTCTGTTAGGGGAGGATTTTCTAACAATTAGTGATCCTTATTCATTATCCTGATATGTGATCCTTACTTCTGTGACAGGTGGTGATCCTCGGAAGAGCTTCAGGATCATGGATCACTTTAAGGATCCTCGTACTGACGATTGTTTGTTTATATTTTGTATTACCTCGCAGGTATTACGAGCTTGACCAAGTCTTGGCGACATTCCTGGAGAATATTCCTAAACTATTCTGCACGTGCTTGACCAAAAATAGACGTTGTGGAGAACGTGGAGGCATGGCACGAAAGTAGGAGAGTTTGTTAGCTAGTTACATTTCTATTTTAAAGGGGTAACGAGCTAGTTAGAAAAACACTTAGCCATTTCTGCAACTACACACACTCGTATACTCGCACACTTGAAGCTCTCGACGAACATACACTCATTTTCGCTCATTTTCACTCACATTTACACTTTTCACGATAGTGATCCTTGTACCTAGCTCGTTACTATCCGAAGTTGTAAAAATTTAATCATTTATTTAAGCTTGGTGATCGGTAGTTTCCATCACCCGGGGTTTTTTGTGCCGGAGATCAACTCTTGATCAAGGGCTTTTTCCCCGTATAAATCCTTGTGTTGTTTGTGCATTTTACATCGAAGTGATCCTTATCGCTATTACACATTTGAGGCATCATTCCCCGATACAAAGAGTTTGGTTGCATATTATAAACAGAATTTTTAACCAAAACAGTTTGGCGCCCACCGTGGGGCAATTGGTGCTGCGTCCTTAGAAAGATTCGCATTTCTGTGCTCATTTCGGTTCACTACAACCAAGCAAATGGCTTCCTCAGCGAAGAATGCTTCAAATTTGATGCCTGCATTCACTTCCTCACAAGGCGTTCCTCCTTTGCCTCCACCACCTTCTGGATCCCAGAAGAACGCTGAGAATGCTGCGAAGAAACCAACTCCCATTTTCTCAAAACCTCCAACTTCTTCTGCTTCTTACACTCCCACTACTAGTGACATGTTTACTTTGATTTTGCAGATGAAGGATCAGATACGGCAACAGGATAAGACCAATGAGAGGATTCTCAAAGAAATCGGAGATCTCAAGAAACAAAAGACAACGGCAGAGGATCATTCCCCACTGGTGCCGAAATCCTTGAATTTTGATACTCCAGTGATTACTTCTCAGCCATCAGTGGTTCCAGACATTCAATACGTGGGTGGACCAAAAGGAGTGCACTACGGAAAAACAACAATGACTCAGGCATCAGGTTCATATTTCCAGCCAGCGGGATCCTATCCTCAGCATATGGGATCCCTCACGAATTTAGGAGGATATTCAGGATTGCAGTAGGTTCAAGGATCCTCCTTTGTTCCAGGATCATCCCAGGTTCAAGGATCCTCCTTTGTTCCAGGATCATCCCAGGTTCAAGGATCCTCCTTTGTTCCAGGATCATCCCAGGTTCAAGGATCCTCCTTTGTCCCAGGATCATCCCATGTTCAAGGATCCTCCTTCGTCCCAGGATCATCCCAGGTTCAAGGATCCTCCTTTGTCCCAGGATCATCCCATGTTCAAGGATCCTCCTTCGTCCCAGGATCATCCCAGGTTCAAGGATCCCCCTTTGTCCCAGGATCATCCCATGTTCAAGGATCCTCCTTCGTCCCAGGATCATCCCAGGTTCAAGGATCCTCCTTCGTTCCAGGATCGTCTCAGTTTCACGGATCCTTCCAGATGCCAGGATCCTTGAGGAGTTTGCAAACAGGAAGTTCAGATGTCCATCAGGGAGATTTTATTCCAATGCAGACCAATGCTTCTACTGGTCCCTCGATCATTCCAGAGTCTCAACAATATGGATTAACATCCAATCTTCCTAATCTGAATCCAATGGGAGGTAACCCTTTTAATAATTCTTATACTAACCATGGTCTTATGCAGGATCCAGGTATCAATCATGCCATGGCAAGAGAATTGCAAAAGCTAAAAGATATGATATCAAGTGTTCCAGGAGTGGTCAAACCTATCCCAGAGATTGCAGATGGGAGCCATAAGATATCTCGTTTTGCACCACCAATCTGTGATGCTGAAATACCAAAGAGGTTCCATGTGCCAACAATGAAGCTGTATGATGGTTCAACCGATCCTGAAGAACACATAGCACAATACAGGGAGAGGATGGAGATCAATCCAATCCCGGAAAAGTTAAAGGAAGCATGCCTGTGCAAAGGATTCGGGTCCACTCTTACTGGATCAGCTCTCAAATGGCTGCTAAGTCTTCCTCCCTACTCTATTACCTCATTTGCCAACCTAGTTAACTTGTTTAATAATCAGTTTTCTTGTAGTAGAAAATTTGAACGATTAACTAGTGATTTATATAGGATAACCCAGGGTCATAATGAATCATTAAGGGATTACATTACCAAATTCAGTAAAGAATCCTTAGACATTCCCAACTTAGATATAGCTACGGCTGTTGAGGCCTTCAAAATGGGATTGCTTAGGGATTCGTCTTTCTATGATGATCTTGTTATGACACCATGCCGGAACTTAGATGAGGTAAGAACCCGAGCACTTAGATTCATTCGGCTAGAGGATGACAAGAGGATCCAGGAGAGGTTAGCAGGATCCTCAAAGCAGGATAAGCAAGGATCCTCATTCAGGAACAACAAGTTCAGATCCTACAACAGATCTGATAATCAGAACGTGCATTCTGTTGATCAAGAAGAGGATGATGAGGATTATCCTTCAATTTCTGAATATTGTTTTAGTGTTGATAACAATGAACTAATCCTTGCTATGCAGAACCTAGGTGATAAAGCTAGATGGCCGAGAAAGAACGATAGGCCAGCTGCAACTAAGGATAAATCAAAGTGGTGTGCATATCATGAAGATTTTGGGCACCTCACAGAAGAATGCATTGCATTAAGAAAGGAAATTGGATACTTGTTGAGCAAGGGGCATCTAAAAGAATTGTTGGGAAGAAAAAAGTCAAGAACTCAGGATCCTGAAAGGATCCCTGAGAAGGCTCCAGCCCCTCCAGCAGATGCACAAGTGATAAACTTTATTTCCGGAGGATCCGACATTTGTGGCACATCCTTCTCAGCAGCTAAAAGGCATGCGAAGGAAGCTAAAATGGATAATGGAGAAAGACCAGTTCGAACATCAAGTGTCTCCGAAGGAAAAGTCATAACCTTTGATGAAGAGGATCGTGTTGATATCCAGGATCCTCATCACGATGGTTTAGTTATTACTCTTTTCATATCTAACCATTTTGTCCGCAGGATCCTTATAGACGGAGGAAGTTCGGTGAACATTATCCAGCTGGATGTTCTAAAGAAGATGGGTATCCCTGAATCAGAGATCATACCAAGATCCTCCGTGCTCGTGGGATTTAGTGGCGAAACTAAGAACACCCTGGGGGACATTAAACTCCCAATATATATTGAAGGCTTACACTCTTATCAAAAATTTTGTGTTATTGACTGTTTATCTTGTTGTAATGTTATCCTTGGCAGGCCTTGGATACACGATATGAAAGCAGTCCCATCTACTTACCATCAATGTGTGAAGCTCCCTAGTCCTTGGGGAATAGTGAAGATTGATAGTGATCAGCAGGAGGCTAAGAATTGCTACACTTCATCGATGAAACCAGCCTCGAAGTCAAGGGAGCAATAGCAATCAAGGTATCCTCCAAGGGATGTCTTGGAGGCCAGAGAGCAGGATGTGGTAGAAATCCTCATGGATCCTGATGATCCTGAATCCAAAATATATATCGGATCAGGGATCCTTGGCGAAATGAAAGAAGACCTCATATCCTTCCTCAAAAGGAGAAAGACTACCTTTGCATGGAAACACGAAGACATGACTGGTATATCCAAGGATGTTATCACTCATAAACTCGGCATTGACAGATCCTTCAAACCAATCCATCAAAGGAGAAGAAAGTTTGCACCAGAAAGGAATGCCATCATCCAAGAAGAGGTAGAGAAATTGCTCCGGGCAGGTATGATTAGAGAGGTCAAGTATCCAAGATGGTTGGCCAATGTGGTTGTTGTTCAAAAGAAAAACGGAAAGTGGAGGGTATGTGTCGATTTTACCGATTTAAATAAGGCATGTCCCAAGGATCCTTTCCCTTTACCCCACATTGACTCCATGGTGGATGCAACAGCGGGTCATGAACTGTTAACTTTTATGGATGCTTCATCTGGATTCCAACAAATCCAAATGGAACCATCCGACCAAGAGGATACAGCCTTCATGACTCCAACGGGTATATACTGCTATATTGCTATGCCGTTCGGATTAAGAAATGCAGGTGCAACATACCAAAGGCTGGTGAATATGATGTTCAAGGATCAAATTGGACAGACTATGGAGGTTTACATAGATGATATGGTGGTAAAATCCTTAAAAGCTGAGGATCACCTAAGAGACTTGGAGGAAGCATTCGATATCCTTGACAAATATAACATGAAACTTAATCCTTCAAAATGTCACTTTGGTGTTAAAGCAGGTAAATTCTTAGGATATATGGTGACAAAGAGAGGCATTGAAGCTAGCCCGGAACAAATCAAAGCAATAGTGAACATCAAATCTCCGGCCAACGCTAAGGATGTTCAAAGGCTAACAGGAAGGATAGCAGCCCTGAACAGATTTATATCCAAATCCTCCGAGAAGTGTACAGAATTCTATGATATCCTAAGGAAGAACAAGAAATTTGAGTGGACGGAGAAGCATGAAAATGCTTTAAAAGCCCTCAAAGATTACCTATCCTCGGCCCCGGCTTTGATGAAACCAGAAAAAGGTGATGTATTATCCTTATATCTTGCAGTATCCTCAAAAGCAGTAAGTGCGGTCCTAGTTAAGGATCATCAAGGTACACAACATCCTGTCTATTATGTAAGTAAAAGTTTACTTGATGCCGAATCCAGGTACTCACACCTTGAAAAGCTTATTCTTGCATTAATTATGGCATCTATTAAGTTGAGACATTATTTTGAAACTCGTGTTATCATTGTCAAAACTAATTTTCCAATTAAGAATGTCCTCAGGAAACCAGAGATGTCAGGAAGGATGGCTAAGTGGGCAGTGAAGCTGAGTGCATATGATATAAGATACGAGCCTAGGACGGCCATCAAATCCCAAGCATTAGCTGACTTTGTGGCTGATTTCAGTAGTGATTTACAAGAAGAAGCTGAGCTAGAAGTCCAGCAACTAGAAGAGACCAAGGATCCTTGGATACTCTATACTGATGGATCCTCAAATGTCAAAGGCACAGGGCTTGGAATACTACTAAAATCGCCACAGGGGGACATAATACCCCATTCTATAGCTTGTGAGTTCCAAACCACTAATAATGAGGCTGAATATGAAGCCTTAATTGCTGGTTTGCAAATTGCAAAGCATATGGGGATCATGTATCTTGAGGTACACGTAGATTCTTTGTTAATTACAAACCACTTTAATGGATCATATGCTGTTAAAGGTGAAAAGCTAACCAAGTATTTGGAGATAGTCAAAAGTTTGGCACTCTCTTTTGTTTCCTTTAGTTTGTCACAGGTACCAAGGGAAGAAAATACAGAAGCGGATGCATTGGCTAACTTAGGATCATCCTTGAAGATCCCGGAGGATATCAAGATTCCTATTATCCATATCCTGACCCCGGCTATCGAGGATCATGTGGCTATGGAGATAGGGAATAATTCTGCAATGATCCCTAGTGAGGATACTCGATCCCATTCAGGATCAGGATCATGGATCTCACCAATTATGAGATACTTACAACATGGAGAGATTCCTACAGGAGAAAACCCTAGGGCTTTCAAATCTAAGGTATCTCAATTCACAATTTTAAATAATATGTTGTATAGACGATCTCTTGCAGGACCATACTTGAGATGCATTGAGGATCCTGAAGTTCAAGAAGTTTTAAAAGACTTCCATGAAGGAGATTGTGGAAACCACACTGGGGGCAGGGCATTATTCTCAAGGATCCTGAGGACAGGATACTACTGGCCAACCATGAAGAAAGATGCTGTGGTGTATGCCAGAAGATGTGATCCTTGCCAGAGACACAGCAATATCCTTCATCAACCAGCTGAATTATTGCATCCTATATCCTCCTCTTGGCCATTTATGAGATGGGGTATGGATATAGTTGGAAAGCTCCCTAAGGCACCTGGTGGAAAAGTATTCATGCTAGCTATGACTGATTACTTCTCCAAGTGGATAGAGGCTGAAGCTTTTGCCCAAGTTAGAGAAAAGGAAGTTATATCCTTCATTAAAAGAAATATTATAACTAGATTTGGAATTCCTTCCGAGATTATATGTGATAATGGTTCCCAATTTATTGGGGGCAGAACCACTAACTTTTGTGACAGCTGGGGGATTAGGATGATAACATCAACACCAGTCCACCCACAAGCTAATGGCCAAGCAGAGTCATCTAACAAGATCATCATCAACAATTTGAAGAAGAAGCTTGGATCCAAGAAAGGGAAATGGGCAGAAGAACTACCTTATGTGCTTTGGGCCGATAGGACAACCCCTAAGAATGCAACTGGTCAAACACCATTCTCTTTGGTGTTTGGGGCAGAATCAGTGATCCCAACAGAAATGGTGGTTCCAACTGCAAGAACAAGTGCCCGTGATCCTGAGGAGAATGATGAGAACTTGGCTCAAGACCTGGATACTATTGAAGAAATCAGGGATATGGCTAGGATAAGGATGGCCAGTTATCAGCAAAGAATGGCTGGTGCCTACAATAAAAATGTCAGGATCAGGAGGTTTCAAGTTGGAGACATGGTATTAAGGAAAGCATTTCAGAATACCACCAATCCTGCTGATGGAAAGTTAGCTCCAAAATGGGAAGGCCCTTATTTGATTGAAGCTGAAGCAGGAAAGGGGGCATATAGATTGCTAACCATGGAAGGTGATCTGCTACCAAGAGCTTGGAATGCTGTCCACTTGAAGAAATATTTCATGTGACCAGGATCCTCATGGCACAGATGATCCTCACGATAGGGATATCCTTAAAGGATCCTCAAAGTATCGGTGATCCTTACTTAGGTAATATCCTAAACTTAAGATATTTCATTTCATTATTTTCTCTTATAAGGATAAGGATCATGTATCCTTTATCCATCTCTCACGTGAGTTCAAGTTTTGAAAGTTCAGGTATCCTTAGCATAACATTGGTTATCCACTGAAGCAATCCGTTCCTTGGGTTTAACCCCAGTTATTTGGGCTTGACCCCAGTTCCGCCTGTAGCGCACGATGATCCTGGTATAGTTCAAGGCTTTGGGACCAGTACTCATTTTAGGGGCTGATAATTCCATTGTTCTGGCTATGCTTAGGATCCTACGTATAATGGTAGACGTACCATACATCCGTTCATAAGGTTCTAACGTTTTCACGTTAGCTAAGGTTTCTAGCGTTTTCACGTTAGCTAA
Organism: Helianthus tuberosus; assembly: GCA_030545235.1. Classification (NCBI taxonomy): domain Eukaryota; kingdom Viridiplantae; phylum Streptophyta; class Magnoliopsida; order Asterales; family Asteraceae; genus Helianthus; species Helianthus tuberosus. Next base: position 22,187,358 of record CM060381.1, on the reverse strand, counting down.
GGTTTTGGCATTTTCATGTCACTAAGCTTGGATAGTCGCCAGTGAGGGCCATACTCCAGTTTACATACGATCCTTGGGCTTGTCCCCAGTTATCCTTGGGCTTGTCCCCAGTTATCTTTGGGCTTGTCCCCAGTTACTAACTCTTTTCTTATGATGGCTTAGTCCCAAGTTATGCTCTATTTCAGGTTCTTGAAGATAGGCAACTAGGGATCCTTGACCCTTACTTTATTCTAAGGTTTATCTTATAGTTATCCTTATTATGGTCAGGATCCTAACTTGGATCCTCAGGTATGATCCTTAATTATTTCTATTCATTATTTATTTGAATAACCCTTATACTTGACAACTGAACTTGTGATTCTTAAACTATATCACTTTTTAGAACTTATCGGTTATGGGATATGTGATCCTTGATCATATCCTAAACTTTTTGGATATCTTTTTTAATTTTTCAAGGCTTGATAAGTATAAACAAAATGAATATTACAACAGTTGGAAAGTAAGACTTTATAAAGGATAACAACACAAGATAAGCGACAAAAGGTTAAGTTTTTATTTATTGACAAAAAGACTAACCCTTTAAGGTTGTCAAAATTGCCAACCCACATTTCTACCAGCAAAATGTGGCCCGTCCACATGGGTTGGCAAAGGGTGTCCATTGTTTACGGGTCTTTGTAGTGCAGAAAATAAAAGACGGAAGGATAACGAGTGGCTTCATCCCCCAAACAGAGGATCCATCCACCACCCATTATCCTGCCTATTGTCCACAGGATCATACATGATCCTTAACCCTAAAACCTATTGTTCAAGTACAACCCATCATTGTTCAGCAAAAAACACCATAAACAAAACAAACTATCCAATTTAAAAAATGGGCTCCGGCCACGTCTAGAAATATCCATCATCGCCCATTTCAGCAGCCTAAACTTTCGCTGCATCACCACCTCCGGCTCCACTTGCTTCACCCGCTTCATCCTTGCTTCCAGCCTCGATCGTCAGGATCTCTTCAGCCTCCTCTTCATCACCCAATTCAGCCAGCCTTGCTTTCCATTCTTCAATTTCCCAGCTGCTTTTGTCGAAGGCAGGATCCTAAGCTTCCAAGGCCATTTGCAGCTTGGTTTTGTACATTGCTATGGCGGCAGAGACTTTGGCATCATCCGTGATCTCCTGCTTTTCATAGTCAAAATTGACCAGCACCTTAGCCATCTCCTGTTTGGTATCCTGGAGTTCCTTTCGAAGATCAGCAATGGCAAGATCCTTTAGCACGGCAACCTGTTGGAGGTCGGCGATTTTCTTATCCTGATCCTCAACGTGGCCCACATAGTCCTCAATCTCTGCGAATTTCTGCAAAAAGGATAAGGTCAGGATCATGTAATCAGCAGGATATACCAGCAGGATATGTCAACAGGATATATGAGCAAAGACAGTGATCCTCACCTCATTGAAGTACTCGAGGAATTGATGGCGGATTAGAGGCAGACCCTGCAAATCCTCGGCCTCGGAGGCCTTTCTCCTTTTGACTCCCTTTCCTTTGAGGGGTGCCTTAGGGATTGAAGTTGTGGGGCTGGTAGGAACCTTTCTCTTGGAGGATTTGACAGTGGTGAGATCGGTGACACTGAACCTTGAAGCAGCTTTAGCAGATTTTCCAGAACCTACACAACCAAAACAAGATAAGTATCTTTTCTTAATATACATTTAACTATTTATTGAAATTTTAAACAAGGATACTTACTTGACATTGTGACAGAGCCTGAGGATACCTCCTGTGAGTCTTGGGTTATTGTCTTAAAAGTTCTAGTTTCAGGGTCGAGTCCCCAGAAAGCAGCAAGTCTTTCCCTGGTTGCGGGTGTTGTGATGAGATGTGAAACAGAGATGGCTGCATGACACAAGACAAAGAAAGGGTTAGTGATCCTATTACAAAAACATGACCATCTGGTGATCCTTCCCAGGATCCTCCGGCCTACCATGGGTGGACCATGTTCTTGGTAAATGCTCTCCATCTGAAATGCTATCCCTTCTTACAAAGAAGAAGCGACGTTTCCAATCTTTGTCGTTTTTGGTGACTTTGAGAAGAGGATGATCTGCACTGGGTTTTCGTTTGAACAAATAACGGTGGGATCCAAAGGTAGTAAGATCATACAGTTCCGCCAGTTCTGACATTCCTAAATCAACGCCTTCCTGCTCGATGATCCTCTCTAGGGTGTATAAAACCCTCCAAATCATCGGCATGGCTTGAATGTAAGATATGCCGGTAAGGGAAAAGAAGGATTGTGTGAATTCCGGGAAAGGATAAGTGTACCCTATAGCAAATGGAGTAACTGGAAAGGCAACCCATGTTTCTGAAACATAGTCGCTCAGGGCAGTTGGATCGAAAGGTTTGAAAAAGACATTCGCCGGAAAACGGTGACGGATGTTATCTATTTGTGCATCGTTAAAGCAACACCTCTCGTTCACTGAGTCCTTGATGATCTTCTGACTCTTCAAAGGGCTATCCTTTTTGTGATCCTTGCCCGGGGAGCTTCGGAGCAACATTCTCGAAGTGTCGGAGATAAAGAAGAAAAACAGAGTAAGAGAGGAAGAAAGAGGAAAGAGAAATACCTGATCGATCGTCGACTGAGAATTTAAAGGGAGTTTCTTTCGAATTTGAATGCATAATGATCCTATCTATATCTCTATTTATAATTATGATTCTGCAGGATTGTCACTTCCGTGACGTCATGATCTTAACGGCTAGTTCTATTTTAACGGCTATATATCCGTTAGTTAGTTACCGATAAGATCAAGAAAATATAACTCGCATATTTACAATTTCACTCCTTATATTTTGGGGGCAATTGTTAGGGGAGGATTTTCTAACAATTAGTGATCCTTATTCATTATCCTGATATGTGATCCTTACTTCTGTGACAGGTGGTGATCCTCGGAAGAGCTTCAGGATCATGGATCACTTTAAGGATCCTCGTACTGACGATTGTTTGTTTATATTTTGTATTACCTCGCAGGTATTACGAGCTTGACCAAGTCTTGGCGACATTCCTGGAGAATATTCCTAAACTATTCTGCACGTGCTTGACCAAAAATAGACGTTGTGGAGAACGTGGAGGCATGGCACGAAAGTAGGAGAGTTTGTTAGCTAGTTACATTTCTATTTTAAAGGGGTAACGAGCTAGTTAGAAAAACACTTAGCCATTTCTGCAACTACACACACTCGTATACTCGCACACTTGAAGCTCTCGACGAACATACACTCATTTTCGCTCATTTTCACTCACATTTACACTTTTCACGATAGTGATCCTTGTACCTAGCTCGTTACTATCCGAAGTTGTAAACATTTAATCATTTATTTAAGCTTGGTGATCGGTAGTTTCCATCACCCGGGGTTTTTTGTGCCGGAGATCAACTCTTGATCAAGGGCTTTTTCCCCGTATAAATCCTTGTGTTGTTTGTGCATTTTACATCGAAGTGATCCTTATCGCTATTACACATTTGAGGCATCATTCCCCGATACAAAGAGTTTGGTTGCATATTATAAACAGAATTTTTAACCAAAACATCTTCTAAGGCAGTAAGTGCAGTCCTTGTTAAGGATCATGAAGGTACACAAAATCCTGTATATTATGTAAGTAAAAGTTTGCTTGATGCTGAATCCAAGTATTCTCATTTAGAAAAACTTATCCTTGCTTTAATTATGGCATCTACTATACTACGCCATTATTTTGAAACACATGCTATTATCGTTAAAACTAACTTTCCAATTAAGAATGTTCTCAGGAAACCCGAAATGTCAGGAAGGATGGAAAAATGGGCAGTCGAGCTCAGTGCTTATGATATCAGATATGAACCAAGAACTGCCATTAAATCTCAGGCCTTGGCTGACTTTGTAGCTGATTTCATTAGTGATCTACAAAGGGAAGCTGAATTAGAAGTTCAACAGCTTGAAGAGACTAAGGATCCTTGGATACTCTTCACAGATGGAGCCTCTAATGTCAAAGGAACTGGACTAGGCATACTACTAAAATCGCCACAGGGGGACATAATACCCCACTCAATTGCTTGTGAGTTTCAAACTACTAACAATGAGGCTGAATATGAAGCCTTAATAGCTGGTTTACAAATTGCCAAGCATATGAGAATCAGGTATCTTGAGGTACATGTAGATTCTTTATTAATCACTAACCACTTTAATGGTTCTTATGCTATTAAAGGTGAAAGACTAATCAAATATCTAGAGATAGTCAAGAAATTGGCAGACTCTTTTGCTTCTTTTAGTTTAACACAGGTACCCAGGGAAGAAAATGCAGAAGCTGATGCTTTAGCCAACCTTGGATCATCATTGAAGATTCTAGAGGATATTAAAATTCCCATCATCCACATCTTGGCTCCTGCCATCGAGGATCATACAGCTATGGAAATAGTAGAGGATTCTGCAATCACACCTAATGATGGTGCACAGTCAAATTCAGGATCATGGATCCTTCCAATCCTAAGATATATACAACATGGAGAGATCCCTACAGGAGAAAATCCTAGAGCTTTCAAAGTCAAGGTATCTCAATTTACAATACTAAATAACATGTTATATAAACGATCTCTTGCAGGTCCATATCTAAGGTGCATCGAGGATCCTGAAATCCAAGAAGTTCTTAAGGATTTTCATGAAGGAGATTGTGGAAACCACACTGGGGGCAGAGCTCTATTTTCAAGGATCCTTAGGACAGGATACTATTGGCCCACTATGAAGAATGATGTTGTGGATTATGCCAAGAAATGTGATGCTTGTCAAAGACATAGCAATATCCTTCATCAACCAGCAGGGTTCCTGCATCTTATATCCTCTTCTTGGCCATTCATGAGATGGGGAATGGATATAGTTGGTAAACTTCCCAAAGCACCAGGAGGAAAAGTGTTTATGCTTGCCATGACTGATTACTTTTCCAAAAGGATAGAAGCTGAAGCATTTGCATAAGTCAGGGAAAAAAAAGTGATATCCTTTATTAAAAGAAACATTATTACCAGATTTGGTATTCCTTCTGAAATTGTTTGTGATAATGGATCCCAATTTATTGGGAGTGGAACTACTAACTTTTGTGACAGTTGGGGGATTAAGATGATAACACCAACACCAGTCCACCCACAAGCTAATGGTCAAGCTGAATCATCCAACAAGATCATCATCAACAACTTGAAGAAGAAGCTTGGATCCAAGAAGTGAAAATGGGCAGAAGAGCTACCTTATGTGTTATGGGCTGATAGAACAACTCCCAAGAATGCTACTGGCCATACTCCATTTTCTTTAGTGTTTGGAGCTGAATCAGTGATCCCTACAGAGATGGTAGTTCCTACTGCAAGAACAAGCATCCGTGATCCTGAAGGAAATGCTGAAAACTTGGTTCAAGACTTGGATACTATAGAAGAACTCAGGGATTTGGCAAGGATAAGATTGGCTAGCTATCAATAAAGGATTCTTGGAGCTTATAACAAGAACGTCAGGATCAGGAAGTTTCAAGTTGGTGACATGGTGCTGAGGAAAGCATTCCAAAATACCACAAATCCTGCTGATGGCAAGTTAGCACTAAAGTGGGAAGGCCCCTATCTTATTGAAGCTGAGGCAGGAAATGGGGCATGTCGTCTATTAACAATAGAAGGTGATTCATTACCAAGAGCTTGGAATGCTGTCCATTTGAAGAGATACTTCATGTAAGAAGGATCCAGGATCCTTAATCATCCTCATATCTGGTGTTTTGGTAAAAAATCAGACTAGGATAATGCAACCAAATCTTCTTTTGTGGGGGATGATGCTTGAATCAATGAACAAATGTATGAACAACTCGCAAATGAAATGAACAAGTGACACAAGGATTTATACGAGGAAAAAGCCCTTGATCAATGTATGATCTCCGGCATAAAAAACCTCGGGTGATGGAAACTATCGATCACCAACTATAATTAAACAAATGATTGTTACAACTCGAGATGATAACAAGCTTGTTAAAAGGATCACTAGTGTGCAAAATGTATGAAATCGCTAATGAGTTGCAGAGAGTTTGCGAGAGTGTGTGTGTTTTCTAATTGTTCTAACTCAAGCTTGTTATCCCCTTTTAAATATAGAAATAATCTAAATAACTAACTATCCGCCAAATGTGCAAGCTACCCACGACTTCTAAAACGGTCATTAAGCTATGCACGTGCAGAATATTGAGAGCATATTCCCCAAGAATATCGGCAAGACTAAGTCCACTCGTCCATTCCTGCGTAACAAGTTTAAACATAGAGGAAACAACTGTTAGTGTTAGGATAACAATGAGGATCCTGGATCCTTAACCCTGCAACGTCTTCTGAGGATCCTTAATTCAAACAGAATTGAGGATCCATGATCCTGGCTGCACTTGAGGATCCGTGATCCTTAGGCTTTGAAAATCCATCCCTAACAATTGCCCCAAAAATATGAGGAATAAAATATAACTTTATGAGTCATATTTTTACTCTTATCTGCAACGAACTAAGTAACGTAAATATAGCCATTAGAGCAGGACTAGCCGTTACACATCATGCGTCAGCGAAGTGACAACCTACAGAATCATCATTATATATATAGGTTAGAGATAAGGATCGATTTGCATTTAAATTCGAGCGATACTTCCCTTTAAATCCTCATTCAAAGATCGGAACAGGTATCTCTCTTCTCCTTCTCTTATTCTGATCTTTATTTTTCTGAACACCCATGTCAAAGATGGTTCTTAGATCCTCACTGGCTAAGGACCCAAAGAAGGATAGTCCCTTGAAAAGCCAAGGAATTATCCAAAATCCTTCAGAGGAACTCTGCTGTTTCACCGACTCGGAGATTGACCGGATTCGCCATTGTTTTCCGGCGGACACTGTCTTTAAACCTTTTGACCCTACTGCCAAAAGTGATTCTGTCTCCGACACTTGGGTTGCTTTTCCAGCCACCCCATTCTTAATAGGATTCTCCTATCCTTTCCCTGCCTTCGCTCGATCGTTCTTTTCACTCACCGGCATGTGTTATATCCAGGCCTTGCCGATGATGCGGAGAGTATTGTACACTTTTGAGAATATCATTGAGCAGGAAGGCATAGAGTTGGGAATGTCGGAACTCGCTGATTTGTATAATCTTGTAAGCCATGGTTCACACAGCTTCTTATTCAAACATAAACCTGGTGATCCTCACCCAATCATCAAGACCACAAAAAACGATACCAACTGGAAAAAGCGTTTCTTCTTTGTTAAGAGAGATTCTATTCCAGACGGGAAAGATCTCCCCAAAAAGTGGACCACCCATGGTAGGATATAGGATCCTTATAGAAGGATCATAGGATGACTCTACTTCTGTTGAGGATAACTGATCCTTTTCTGTCTTTTTGTGCAGCTATCTCAGTTTCTCATCTCATTCAGTCACCTGCAACAAAAGAAAGGATCGCTGCCTTTTGGAGCCTTAATCCAGCTGTTAGAACGTTCCAGCCCAAAACAAAGGATTCACAAGAAGTATCCTCTGGTTCAGTCACCATGTCAAGTAAGTATTCTCATTTATGCATAATTAAATATTTAAATAGATATAGAACAAGGATACTTATCTGTTATTTGTCCTTTGTAGGTGCAGGAAAGTCTTCAAAGTCAGCCTCCCGCTTCAGCGTCAGTGATCTTGACGCATTTGCCATCTCCCGGTCCGGCAAAAAACAATATGCTGCTAGTCCTAGCCTCCCAGCTCCTAAGGCCGTCAGCACCAAGGGCAAGGGTGGAAAGAAGAGGAAGATTGCTGACACTCTTGAAGGCCTGCCTCTCCTCCAGCATCAGTTTGAGGAATACGTCTCTGAGGTAAGGATCCTTGATCCTTAAATCTGTTTTACCCATATTGAGGATAATGGATCCTGATGCGTGTCATTCCTTTACAAAAATTTGCCGAGATCTAAATGCTTATGGATTCCTATGCTGAAGAGGCTGAGTAGAAGGATCTGGACTTCCAAAGGCTGTTCCTGGCTAAGGATCAGACCATATCTACCCTCGAGAAGGAGCTCAACTTGACAAAAAAGCAGCTGGTCATGGCCCACATCACTGCTGATCAGGAGAAGGCTGAAGTGATGGAGGGTGCTAAGCTTTCTGCCACCATTGCTATGCTCAAGATCAAACTGCAGATGGCGAAGGAAGCTGAGGATCCTAGCTTTGACAGGACTGCTTGGGACCAAGAAGGTTGGAAGGCTAAGCTGGCTGAGTTGGATGATGAAGAGGAGCCTGGAGAGGTCCTGGCAATCGAGGCTAGTGGTAGCGGGTTGAAGGATCAGGATAAGGATGCAGAGGCTGGGGGTGATGGTGATGCAGCGAAGGTGAGCTGCAAAAATGGGCGATGATGGAAATTTCTAGACGTGGCCGGAGCCCATTTTTTACGGTTTGGTAGTTTTTTGTTTGGTTGTGTTTTGATGATAAACAATGCTGGTCTGTAATAACTTAGACAATAGTTTTTAGGTTTAAGGATCACTGATCCTTCAAACAATAGGTAGGATTACAAATGGTGGAGGGATCCTCTGTTTGGGGGATGAAGCCATTGTGATCCTTCCGTCTTTCTATTCCTGCACTTATCTAGAACTTATTATCATGGACACCCTTTACCTACCCCAGCGGACGGGCCACGGATTGCTGGTAGATGCTTGGGGTAGGTAATTTTGACAACCTTTAGAGGGTTAACCTTTTGCTAAATAAATAAAAGTCTAATCTTTTGGCTTATCATGTGTTGTTATTTTTGTGAATACTTTATCTTTCAATTGTTATGATACACTTTGTTTGAATTCATAAGAATAAAAGTTTAATAGATTATGTCAAAAAGTTTAGGATATGATCAAGGATCAAATATCCTATAATAAAAAAATTCAAAAAAGTGATATAACTTAAGGATCATGTATCCTGTTATCAAAGAATAAGGGTCACTTAGATAAACAAAGAATAAAGTTAAGGTGATTAAGGATCATACTTGAGAATCCAAGTTAGGATCCTAAACCTTCAATACTTATGATCAGGATAGCAAAAAGACAAACCTTAATAAAAGGTTAGGATCAAGGATCCTTAGTTGTTTAGCTTCAAAAACCTGAAATGGAACATAACTTGGGACTAAGCCAATATAAGAGAAGAGTTAGCAACTGGGGACAAGCCCAACAATCTGGGGACAAGCCCAATAAACTGGGGACAAGCCCAAAAACTGGGGACAAGCCCAAAAAACTGGGGACAAGCCCAAAGGATCTTGTGTAAACTAGAGTATGGCCCTCACTGGCGACTATCCAAACTTAGTGACATGAAAATGCCAAAATCTTAGCTAAAGTGAAAACTTTAGAAACCTTAGGAACGGATGTATGGTGCGTCTACCATTATACGTAGGATCCTGGATACAGCCAGTACAATGAAATTGTTAGCCCCTAAAGCAGGTACTGGTCCCATTGCCTTGAACTGCACAAGGATCATCGTGCGCTACTGGTGAAACTGGGGACAAGCCCAAAAAACTGGGGACAAGCCCAAATAACTGGGGTTAAGCCCAAATAACTGGGGTCAAGCCCATATAACTGGAGACTTCTGTGGATACTTAATTCTTTGTTAAGAATATATCAACCTTCTACAAAACTCAGAACTAAGTGAAAGAAGGATAAAGGATCCAGGATCCTTCTCCTTGTATATAAGTTAATTAAAGAAGTGGATAAATTGAGGTTAGATCATTACCAGAATGAGGATCATTTATCCTCTAAGGATCCTTCATGAACGTTGTACACAAAAATAGCTAAGGATCCTGGATCCTTATTACATGAAGTATCTCTTCAAGTGGATAGCATTCGAAGCTCTTGGTAGCAAATCACCTTCCATTGTTAAAAACCGATATGCCCCATTTCCTGCCTCAGCTTCAATAAGATAGGGACCTTCCCACTTTGGTGCTAACTTGCCATCAGCAGGATTGGTGGTATTCTGAAATGTTTTCCTCAATACCATGTCACCAACTTGGAATTTCCTGATCCTGGCATTCTTATTGTAGGCTCCAGCCATCCTTTGTTGATAACTAGCCATTCTTATCCTTTCCAAATCCCTGAGTTCCTCTATGGTATCCAAATCTTGAACCAAGTTTTCAGCATTTCCTTTAGGATCATGGATGCTTGTTCTAGCAGTAGGAACCACCATCTCTGTAGGGATCACTGATTCTGCTCCAAACACTAAAGAAAATGGAGTTTGGCCAGTAGCATTCATGGGAGTTGTCCTATCAGCCCATAGTACATAAGGTAGTTCTTCTGCCCACTTTCCTTTCTTGGATCCAAGCTTCTTCTTCAAATTGTTGATGATGATCTTGTTGGATGATTCTGCTTGACCATTAGGTTGTGGGTGGACTGGTGTTGATGTTATCATCTTAATCCCCCAGCTGTCACAAAAGTTAGTAGTTCTACTCCCAATAAATTGGGATCCATTATCACAGATAATTTCAGAAGGGATACCAAATCTAGTAATAATATTTCTTTTAATAAAGGATATCACTTCTTTTTATCTGACTTGAGCAAAGGCTTCAGCCTCTGTCCACTTGGAGAAGTAATCAGTCATGGCAAGCATGAACACTTTTCCTCCTGGTGCTTTGGGAAGTTTACCAACTATATCCATTCCCCATCTCATGAATGGCCAAGAAGAGGATATAGGATGCAGGAGCTCTGCTGGCTGATGAAGGATATTGCTATGTCTCTGACAAGCATCACACTTCTTGGCATAATCCACAGCATCCTTCTTCATAGTAGGCCAGTAGTATCCTGTCCTAAGGATCCTTGAGAACAATGCCCTGCCCCCAGTGTGGTTTCCACAATCTCCTTCATGGAAATCCTTTAGGACTTCTTGAATTTCAGGATCCTCTATGCACCTTAGATATGGACCTGCAAGAGATCGTTAATATAACATGTTATTTAATAGTGTAAATTGAGATACCTTGATTTTGAAAGCCCTGGGGTTTTCTCCTGTAGGTATCTCTCCATGTTGTATATATCTCATGATTGGAAGGATCCATGATCCTAAATGAGACTGTGCACTATCATTAGGAACCACTACAGAATCCTCTTCTATCTCCATAGCTATGTGATCCTCAATAGCAGGAGCCAAAATATGGATGATAGGGATCTTGATATCCTCTGGAATTTTCAATGATGATCCAAGATTGGCCAATGCATCAGCTTCTGCATTTTATTCCCTAGGTACCTGTGTCAAACTAAAAGAAACAAAAGAGAGTGCCAATTCCTTGACTATCTCTAGGTATTTGATTAGTCATTCACCTTTAACAGCATAAGATCCATTAAAGTGATTAGTAATTAACAATGAATCTACATGTACCTCAAGATACCTGATCCTCATATGCTTGGCAATTTGCGAACCAGCTATCAAGGCCTCGTATTCAGCCTCATTATTAGTAGTTTGAAACTCACAAGCTATTGAGTGGGGTATTATGTCCCTCTGTAGCGATTTTAGTAGTATTCCAAGTCCTGTTCCTTTGACATTAGAGGCTCCATCAGTAAAGAGTATCCAAGGATCCTTAGTCTCTTCAAGCTGCTGAACTTCTAACTCAGCTTCTCTTTGCAAGTCACTACTAAAATCTGCCACAAAGTCAGCTAGGGCTTGGGATTTAATGGCAGTCCTTGGTTCATATCTTATATCATAAGCACTAAGCTTCACTGCCCATTTAGCCATCCTCACTGACATTTCAGGTTTCCTGAGAACATTCTTAATTGGAAAATTAGTCTTAACAATAATGGCATGAGTTTAAAAATAATGTCTTAGTTTAGTAGATGCCATAATCAAAGCAAGGATAAGTTTTTCTAAATGTGAATACCTGGATTCAGCATCAAGCAAACTCTTACTTACATAATAGACATGATGTTATGTACCTTCATGATCCTTAACAAGGACTGCACTTACTGCTTTAGAGGATACCGCTAGATATAAGGATAATATATCCCCTTTTTCTGGTTTCATCAAGGCAGGAGCTGAGGATAGGTAATCCTTAAGGGCTTTGAGAGCATTTTCATGCTTTTCAGTCCACTCAAATTTATTGTTCTTTCTCAAAATGTCATAGAATTCTTTGCACTTTTCTAATGACTTTGATATGAACCTATTCAAGGCTGCAATCCTCCCTGTCAACCTTTGCACATCCTTGGCATTGGCAGGAGATTTGATATTCACAATTGCCTTGATTTGCTCTGGACTTGCTTCTATGCCTCTTTTTGTTACCATGTAGCCTAGGAATTTGCCTGCTTTAACACCAAAGTGACACTTTGAAGGATTCAATTTCATATTGAATTTGTCAAGGATATCGAATGCTTCCTCCAGGTCTCTAAGGTGATCCTCAGCTCTCTTGGACTTAACCACCATGTCATCTATATAGACTTCCATAGTGTGTCCTATTTGTTCCTTAAACATCATATTGACTAGCCTTTGATAAGTAGCACCTGCATTTCTTAGTCCAAATGGCATAGCAATATAACAATAGATACCGGTTGGGGTCATAAAGGCTGTATCCTCTTGATCAGATGGTTCCATCTGAATTTGTTGAAATCCAGATGAAGCATCCATAAAAGTCAACAACTCATGACCCGCGGTAGCATCCACCATGGAGTCAATGTGGGGTAATGGGAAAGGATCCTTGGGACATGCCTTGTTTAAATCAGTGAAATCGACACATACCCTCCACTTTCCATTTTTCTTTTGGACAACAACCACATTGGCTAACCATCTTGGATACTTAACCTCTCTAATCATACATGCTCTAAGCAGCTTGTCTACCTCCTCCTGGATAATGGCATTCCTTTCAGGTGCAAACTTTCTCCTCTTTTGATGTATGGGTTTGAATGACCTGTCAATTCCAAGCTTGTGAGTAATAATATCTTTAGAGATACCTGTCATATCTTCGTGCTTCCAGGCAAAGGTAGTTTTTCTCCTTTTGAGGAAGGATACTAAATCCTCTTCAATTTCGTTGAGGATCCCGGATCCTATGAAGACTTTGGATTCAGGATCATGAGGATCCATAAGGGTATCTTTCACATCTTGTTCTCTTGCCTCCAAGACGTCTCTTGGAGGATACTTTAGTTGCTATTGCTCCCTTGGTCTTGAGGCTGGCTTCATTGATGAGGTATAGCAATTCTTTGCTTCTTGTTGGTCACTCTTACTCTTTATCACCCCCCATGGACTAGGAAGCTTCACACACTGATGGTATGTAGATGCAACTGCCTTCATGTCATGTATCCATTGCCTGCCAAGGATAACATTGCAACAGGATAAGCAATCTATAACACAAAATTTTTGAAAAGAATTAAGTCCCTCTATGTAGATGGGAAGCTTAATGTCCACCAATGTATTCTGAGTTTCTCCACTGAACCCCACAAGAACTGAGGATCTTGGGATGATCTCTGATTCAGGAATATTCATCTTTTTGAGGACATCAAGCTGAATGATGTTCACCGAGCTTCCTCCATCGATTAGGATCCTGCGAACAAAATGGTTAGATATGAACAAAGTAATAACAAGACCATCATGATGAGGATCCTGAACATCCACTCGATCATCCTCATCAAATGTTATAACTTTTTCCTATGTAACAGTTAGGTTCGGATGGGTCTGTCCCCATTATCCATCTTGGTCTCCTTGGCATGCCTTTTGGCTGCTAAAAAGGAAGTGCCACATATGTCTGATCCACCGGATATGAAGTTTATAATTTGTGCATCTTCTGGAGGAGCAGGAGCTCTTTATGGAACCTTTTCAGGATCCTGGATCCTTGACTTCTTTCTTCCCAAAAGCTCCTTCAAGTGCCCCTTGCTTAAAAAATAACCGATTTCTTTCCTAAGTGCAATACATTCTTCAGTGAGATGTCCGAAATCCTCATGATATGCACACCATTTGGACTTGTCTTTTGTTGCAGCTGGCTTATCACTTTTTCTGGGCCATCTTGCTTTTTCACCTAAATTCTGCATTGCAAGGATCAGTTCATTGTTATCAACAGAAAAACAATATTCAGAAATGGGAGGATAATCCTCATCATCCTCTTCCTGTTCTACTGCATGCACATTCTGGTTGTCAGACTTGTTATAAGATTTGGACTTGTTGTTCCTGAAGTAGGATCATTGTTTCTCCTGCTTCGAGGATCCTGCCAGTCTTTCTTGGATCCTTTTATCATCCTCTAATCGGATGAATCTATGGGCCCTGGTTCTCATTTCATCAAGATTCCTGCATGGGGTCATGACAAGATCATCATAGAATAATGAATCCCTAAGTAAACCCATTTTGAAGGCTTCTACAGCCGTAGCAATATCCAAATTAGGAATATCTAAGGATTCTTTACTAAATTTAGTGATGTAATCTCTAAGTGATTCATTCTGACCTTGTGTTACCCTATATAGGTCACTAGTTAAACGTTCAAATTTCCTACTGCATGAGAATTGGCTATTAAACATGTTAACTAGACTAGCAAATGAAGTAATGGAGTAAGGGGGAAGACTTAGCAACCATTTAAGAGCTGATCCTGTTAGTGTGGATCCAAAACCCTTGCATAGACATGCTTCTTTTAACCTCTCCGGGATGGGATTGATCTCCATCCTTTCTCTGTACTGGGCTACATGTTCTTCTGGATCCGTTGAACCATCATATAGCTTCATGGTTGGTATTTGAAACCTCTTCGGTATCTCAGCATCACAAATAGGTGGTGCAAAACGAGATATCCTGTGACTTCCATCTGCAATTTCAGGAATGGGCTTAACCACTCCTGGAACGCTGGATATCATATCCTTCAGTTTCTATAATTCCTTAGCCATAGCTTGATTGATACCTGTATCCTGCACAAAGCCATGGTTAGTGTTATAAGAATTATTGAAAGTGTTTCCTCCTGGAGGTTTCAAGTTTGGGACTCCGGATGTGAATCCATATTACGGGATTCTGGTACAATCGAGGGACCAGATGATGCAATGGTCTGCATTGGAATGAAGTCTCTTAAATGAACATCTGAACCTCCGGGTTGTACATTCCTCAAGAATCCTTGATCCTGAAAGATGTTGGATCCTTGATGTGCTGTGATTGGGGGTCTTGGAGGATACTCCATGGATCCATAAACCTGAGATGAGGATCTCTAAAGCTGAGAGGAGGATCCTTGAACCTGGAAGGGTCCCGGACCCTGAGATGAGGATCCTTGAACCTGAAAGGATCCCTGACCCTGGGATGAGGATCCTTGAACTTGAAAGGATCCCTGACCCTGGGATGAGGATCCTTGAACCGTTTGTGCTCCCACATATCCTCCGGAATTGAAGAAGGATCCCTAATACTGAGACGATGATCCTACAGGCTGAAAGTAGGATCCTTGAGCTTGTGTTATCGATGATGATCCAAAACGCATTCCCAATGATCCACCTTGAAGCTGGACATCAGCTGGAGCATAGTGTTGGCTAGTTATGACTGGAGTGTCGAAATTCAGTGATCTCGACATCAAAGGAGAGCGATCCTCTGCTGGTCTCTTCAATTTTTTGATGTCATCAATCTCTAGAAAGATCATGTCATTAGTTTTGTCCTGCTGTTGCATCTAGTCCCTCATCTGCAAAATCAAAGAATAAAGATCACTGTTAGAAGGGCTAGAAGATACAGCAGAAGTTGGTGGTTTTAAGAAAACGGGGCTTTGTTTCTTCGCAGCATTCTCAGCATTCTTCTGGGATCCAAAAGGTGGTGGAGGCAAAGGTGGAATGCCCTGTGAAGAAGTGACTGCCGGCATAGAGCTTGAAGTGTTCTTTGCTGAAGAAGCCATGTGGTTGAAGGTCATGAACCGTAATGAACAATTTTTTTCAGAAATGAAGCTCCAATGGCCCCACGGTGGGCACCAAACTGTTTTGGTCAAAAATCAGACTAGGATAATGCAACCAAATCTTCTTTTGTAGGGGATGATGCTTGAATCAATGAACAAATGTATGAACAACTCGCAAATGAAATGAACAAGTGACACAAGGATTTATACGAGGAAAAAGCCCTTGATCAATGTATGATCTCCGGCATAAAAAACCTCGGGTGATGGAAACTACCGATCACCAACTATAATTAAACAAATGATTGTTACAACTCAGGATGATAACAAGCTTGTTACAAGGATCACTAGTGTGCAAAATGTATGAAATCGCTAATGAGTTGCAGAGAGCTTGCGAGAGTGTGTGTGTTTTCTAATTGTTCTAACTCAAGCTTGTTATCCCCTTTTAAAAAATACAAATAATCTAAATAACTAACTATCCGCCAAATGTGCAAGCTACCCACGACTTCTAAAACGGTCATTAAGCTATGCACGTACAGAATATTGAGAGCATATTCCCCAAGAATATCAGCAAGACTAAGTCCACTCGTCCATTCCTGCGTAACAAGTTTAAACATAGAGGAAACAACCGTTAGTGGTAGGATAACAATGAGGATCCTGGATCCTTAACCCTGCAACGTCTTCTGAGGATCCTTAATTCAAATAGAATTGAGGATCCGTGATCCTGGCTGCACTTCAGGATCCGTGATCCTTAGGCTTTGAAAATCCATCCCTAACATCTGGTATACATAAAGGATCCTTTGAGGATATATGATACTCATTCTGGTAATGATTTGATTCTAATTTATCTAATCCTTTAATTTATTTTATTACAAGGAGAAGGATCCAGTATCCTTTATCCTTTTTCACTAAGTTCTGAGTTTTGCAGAAGTGGATGCATCTTTGACAAAGGATCAAGTATCCTTAGAAGTCTCCTAAGTTTTATGGGCTTGTCCCCAGTTTTATGGGTTTATCCCTAGTTTTTGGGCTTGTCCCAAGTTTAAGGTATCCACTACCTTCTACGAATCAGGTTCTAACACCTTCGCCAGTAGCGCACGAATATCCTGGTGCAGTTAAAGGCAATGGGACTAGTACCCGCTTTAGGGGCTGACAATTTCATTGTACTGGCTGTATTCAGGATCCTAAGTATAATGGTAGACGTACCATACATCCATTCCTAAGGTTTCTAACGTTTTCACGTTAGCTAAGGTTTTGGCATCTTCATGTCATTAAGTTTGGATAGTCGCAAGTAAGGGCCATACTCCAGTTTACACAAGATCCTTGGGCTTGTCCCCAGTTTTGGGCTAGTCCCCAGTTTATTGGGTTTGTCCCCAGATTGTTGGGCTTGTCCCCAGGTGCTAACTCTTTCTTTTACAGATTGGCTTAGTCCCAAGTTATTTCTCATTTCAGGATTCTAAAGCTAAACAGTTAAGGGTTCAGGATCCTAACTTTCCACAAGGGTTTGTCCTATGATTGTTGTAATTATATTAAGGATATAGGATCCTAACTTGGATTCTCTGGTATGATCCTTATTTACATTATCTTTATTCTTGGTTTATCGATGTTACCTCTTTGACAACAGGATATGTGATCCTAAAGTTAACTTGCTTTTTAAAACTTTTCGATTAAAGGATATTTGATCCTTGATCATATCCTAACCTTTTGATGTAAATTAATTTTTTCAACTTCACTAATAACTTGTAAATCCAAAAATTATACCATAACAATTGAAAGGTAAATGGAGACAAAGTGAACAACACAAGATAGTCAAAAGGTTAAAGTTTTATTTATTTATCATAATTAAACCCTTCAAAGGTTGTCAAAATTACCTACCCCAAGCATCTACCAGCAATACGTGGCCCGTCCGCTGGGTTAGGTAAAGGGTGTCCAAACTAAAAAGTTCTGAGTCATGCAGGAAAATAAAGACGGCAGGATAATAGTGGCCTCATCCCCCAAACAGAGGATCCCTCCACCAACTATCATCCTACCTATTGTCCCAAGGATCCGTGATCCTTAAACCTAAATACTATTGTTTAGTTACAGACCATAATTGTTCACCATCAAAACACCATTAAACAAAAACCACAAAACCATAAAAAATGGGCTCCGGCCGCCTCTAGATAAATCCATCATCGCCCATTGCTGCAACTTACACCTTCGCTGCATCATCACCACCAGCTGCGTCTTCCACTGGATCCTTCACCCCGCTGCTCCCTGCTCCATCAGCTGCTGCCTCCTCAGCATCATCCTCGTCATCCAGCTCTGCCAACCTCTGCCTCCAAGCCTCCTGGTCCCAGGCAGACCTGTCGAAAGCAGGATCCTCAGCCTCTTTGGCCATTTGCAGCTTGATCTTGAGCATGGAAATTGTACCAGAAAGCTTTGCCCCTTCCATCACCTCTGCCTTCTCCTGCTGGGCTTTGATTTGAGCCAAGACCACCTCCTTCTGCAGCAGGTTCACATCCTTCTCAAGGGAAGAGATTTTCTTGTCTTTGGCCAAGAACAACTACTGGAAGTCCAGGTTTTTCTGCTCAGCCTCTGCCAGGTTGTGATCAAGGAGCATTTGGATCTCGGCGAATTTCTGCATAAAAGAAGCATATAGTCAGGATCCGTTACCCTTAGAAAGTAAAGATCAGACCTAAGGATCCAGGATCCTTACCTGAGAGACATACTCCTTGAACTGGTGTTGGATGAGAGGGAGGCCTTCAGTGGGCTCAGAGGTCTTTCTTTTCTTGGCACCCTTTCCTCGTGTGCTCATGCCCTTAGGATTTGGAATGCTGGGACTGGCAGCTAGTTCCTTCTTGATGGACTTTGAGGAAGCAAATGCATCAAGATCACTAACGCTGAACCTGGAAGCTGATTTAGAGGATTTTCAAGTGCCTACAAATACAAAACACAGATAAGTATTCATACTTTACATTTATTTAAACATTTATTTATTCAAGGATATGGATACTTACTTGACATTGTGTAGGAACTGGAAGAGACTTCTTATGAATCGTGTATCTTGGCTTGAAAAGTTCTAACTGCAGGGTCTAGCTTCCAAAAAGCAGCAATTCTTTCTTTTGTTGCAGGAGTTTCTTGAATGTGAGAGAGTGAGATAGCTGCACAACAAAAACAGAGAAAATGATCAGTTATCCTTAAAAGGAAAAGAGTCCTACTATGATCCTTGTCCAAGGATCCTATATCCTACCCTGGGTGATCCATCTTTTGGGGAGGTTCTTCCCATCTGGAATAGAGTCCCTCCTTACAAAGAAGAACTGGTTCTTCCAGTGGGTATCATTTTTGGTGGTTTTGAGGATTGGATGAGGCTGACCGGGTTTATATTTGAATAGAAAGCGATGAGAACCATGACTGACAAGGTTGTATAACTGGCTCAACTCGGATAGACCTATTTCAACACCTTCCTGCTCAATGATGTTTTCAAGAGTGTAAAGAACTCTCCACATCATTGGCATGGCTTGTATATAGCACATACCAGAGAGGGTGAAGATTGATTTGGTTAGAACATGGAAGGGATAAGAAAACCCTATCAGAAAAGGGGTTGCCGGAAAAGTGACCCAAGCATCAGAGATACAATCGCTCTTCATCGAAGAGTTGAAGGACCTGAAGACAGTTTCTGCCGGGAAGCAATGACGAATCCGATCAATTTCAGGATCGGTGAAACGGCAGAGCTCCAACGAAGGGTTTTTGGTTACACCCTCTCTCTTCAGGGGGCTGTCCTTTTTAGGATCCTTAGCAGGTGAGGATCGGAGGATCATCTTCGCCATGGATGCTCGGAGAATAAGGGATCGGAAGAAAAGAATTTAGAGAGAAGGAAAGAGAGAATACCTGTTTGAATCTTTGGATGAGGATTTAAAGGAAGGAACTCTCGAATTTAAATGCAATTTAGTCCTTATCTATAACCCTATATATAATGATTGTTGTTGCAGGTGATGATTGTTGATGACATCAGCCTCGCAACGGCTATATCTTTTACTAACAGCTAGTCCGATTAATGTTGAAACATGACTATCCAATTTGATATCAACTAGTCATGTTTGGGGGCAATTGTTAGGGATGGAATTTCATAGTCAATGGATCACGGATCCTCAAGTGCAGCCAGGATCACGGATCCTCAGTTCAGTTTGAATTAAGAATCCTTAGAAGATATTGCAGGATTAAGGATCCAGGATCCTCATTATTATCCTAATACTAACAATTATTTCCATTATATTTGAACTGGTTTTGCAGGAGTATTCGAGTGGGACTTGGTATAACCGAGATTCAAGGGGAATATGCCTTCTAATTCTGCACGTGAATGGCCTTCGTGACCATTATGGAGATCGTGGGAAGCTAGCATCTTTTGCGGATTGTTAGTTAGCTAGTTTATTTCTATTTTTAATGGGGATAACAAGCTTGTTTAGAACATAAGAATTATTAGCAACACACTACACTCGAGCTCTCAACTACTCTTGGCGATTACATACACTTTGCACTATAGTTAACCTTGTACCAAGCTTGTTATCATCCCGATTTGTAAACATTGTTTGTTTAATATACTTGGTGATCAGTAGTTTCCATCACCTGAGGTTTTTGTGCCGGAGATCATACATTGATCAAGGGCTTTTTCCTCATATAAATCCTTGTGTCCAACATCCATTTCTTTCATACATTCTTCATTCATTTGTTCATATAATCAAGCATCACACCTCACAAAATCGGATTTGGTTATATTATCCTTGTGTGATTTTTGACCAAAACAAGAACCATGGGTTCCTCGAATCCAGTGGGTTTATGGCCAGCTTTCTTAATCAGGTACATATCCTTATCCCATATCCTGCACATATATGCTGATCATGTATATAAACTAGTCAATATATATTGATACTTGTATCTTTTGATTGCAGGGCCTCGAACGCCTGACAAGCCTTTATGAAGAAAGTTGTGGGCTGAACAAGATGTTGGAAGCGAAGCTGAAGAAGGCAGAGATCACCATAGCTGACCAGGGAGTGATGGCCGCCGCCAAGTCACAACATTATGAGGATAAATACAAGCCTGTGACTCAGGAAGCCAAGGCCGCCATCAATAAGGCCAATCAGGATGCTCAAGCCAAGCTCGATGCCGCCCATCTTCAATACGAGCAGGATATGCACACCTATCGAGAGGGTCTCAAAGGGTCCTTGTTACATGAAGTATTTCTTTAAGTGGACAGCATTCCAAGCTCTTGGTAGCAAGTCACCTTCCATTGTTAGCAATCGATGTGCCCCCTTTCCTGCGTCAGCTTCGATCAAGTAAGGGCCTTCCCACTTTGGTGCCAACTTTCCATCAGCAGGGTTGGTGGTATTCTGAAATGCTTTCCTTAAGACCATATCACCAACTTGGAATCTCCTGATCCTGACATTTTTGTTGTAAGCTCCAGCCATCCTTTGTTGATAACTGGCCATTCTTATCCTTGCCAAATCCCTGAGTTCTTCTATAGTATCCAAATCTTGAACCAAGTTTTCAACATTTTCTTCAGGATCACGAATACTTGTTCTTGCAGTAGGAACCACCATCTCTGTAGGGATCACTGATTCTGCCCCAAATACCAAAGAAAATGGAGTTTGGCCAGTGGCATTCTTGGGAGTTGTCCTATCAGCCCATAGTACATAAGGTAGTTCTTCTGCCCACTTTCCTTTCTTGGATCCAAGCTTCTTCTTCAAATTGTTGATGATGATCTTGTTGGATGATTCTTCCTGACCATTAGCTTGTGGATGGACTGGTGTTGATGTTATCATCTTAATCCCCCAGCTGTCACAAAAGTTAGTAGTTATATTCCCAATAAATTGGGATCCATTATCAGAAACAATTTCAGAAGGAATACCAAATCTAGTAATAATGTTTCTTTTAATAAAGGATATAACTTCCTTTTCTCTGACTTGAGCAAAGGCTTCAGCCTCTATCCACTTGGAGAAGTAATCAGTCATAGCAAGCATGAATACTTTTCCACCAGGTGCCTTAGGAAGCTTACCAACTATATCCATTCCCCATCTCATGAATGGCCAGGAGGAGGATATAGGATGCAAAAGTTCTGCTGGTTGATGAAGGATATTACTATGTCTCTGACAAGGATCACACTTCTTGGCATATTCCACAGCATCCTTCTTCATAGTAGGCCAATAGTATCCTGTCCTCAGGATCCTTGAGAATAATGCCCTGCCCCCAGTGTGGTTTCCACAATCTCCTTCATGGAAATCCTTTAGGACTTCTTGGATTTCAGGATCCTCAATGCATCTTAGATATGGTCCTGCAAGAGATCGTTTATACAACATATTATTCAATACTGTAAATTGAGATACCTTGATTTTGAAAGCCCTGGGGTTTTCTCCTGTAGGAATCTCTCCATGTTGTATGTATCTCATGATTGGGAGGATCCATGATCCTGAATGAGATTGAGTATCCTCACTAGGGATGATTGCGGAATCCTCTCCTATCTCCATGGCTACATGATCCTCGATAGCAGGGGTCAGGATGTGGATAATAGGGATCTTGATATCCTCCGGGATCTTCAAGGATGATCCTAGATTGGCTAATGCATCAGCCTCTGCATTCTCTTCCCTTGGTACCTGTGTGAAACTAAAGGAAACAAAAGAGAGTGCCAATTCTTTGACTATCTCTAAATATTTGATTAGCTTTTCACCTTTAACAGCATAAGATCCATTAAAGTGATTAGTAATTAATAATGAATCTACATGTACCTCAAGATACCTGATCCTCATATGCTTAGCAATTTGCAAACCAGCTATCAAGGCTTCATACTCAGCCTCATTGTTGGTAGTTTGAAACTCACAAGCTATGGAGTGGGGCATTATGTCCCCCTGTGGCGATTTTAGTAGTATTCCAAGCCCTGTTCCTTTGACATTAGAAGCACCATCAGTGAAGAGTATCCAAGGATCCTTAGTTTCTTCTAGCTGTTGGACCTCTAACTCAGCTTCTTTTTGCAAGTCACTACTAAAATCTGCCACAAAGTCAGCTAAGGCTTGAGATTTGATGGCAGTCCTTGGTTCATATCTTATATCATAAGCACTAAGCTTCACTGCCCACTTAGCCATCCTTCCTGACATTTCAGGTTTCCTGAGAACATTCTTAATTGGGAAATTAGTTTTAACAATAATGGCATGAGTTTCAAAATAATGTCTTAATTTTAGCAGAAGCCATAATTAAATCAAGAATTAATTTCTCTAAATGAGAATACCTGGCTTCAGCATCAAGTAGAATTTTACTTACATAGTATACCGGATGTTGACAGCCTTCATGATCCTTAACTAGGATCACACTTACTGCTTTAGCTGAAATAGCTAAGTATAAGGATAACGATTCTCCATTTTCTGGTTTCATCAGGGCTGGTGCAGAGGATAGATAATCCTTAAGAACCTTGAGTGCAGCTTCATGCTTATCAGTCCACTCAAACTTGACTTAAGCAATTTGTCTACCTCTTCTTGGATAATGGCATTCCTTTCAAGTGCAAACTTTCTCCTTTTTTGGTGTATTGGCTTGAAAGACCTGTCAATACTAAGTTTGTGAGTAATAATATTCTTATATATACCTGTCATATCTTCATGTTTCCAAGCAAAGGTAGATTTTCTTCTTTCCAAGAAGGATACTAAATCCTGCTCAATACTGTCTAGGATCCCGGATCCTATAAAAATTTTGGATTCAGAATCCTCTGGGTTCAACAGAATATCCTTGACGTCTTGCTCTTTTGCCTCCATGACGTCTTGCTCCTTGGAGGCTGGCTTCATTGAAGAAGTGTAACAGTTCTTTGCCTCCTGTTGATCACTTTCTATCTTCACCATATCTCACAGAGTTGGGAGCTTGACACATTGATGATATGTTGAGGGGGACTGCCTTCATATCGTGTATCCATGGCCTGCCAAAGATAACATTACAGCAAGATAAGCAATCAATAACATAGAATTTTTTTACATAATTCACTCCCTCTATATAGATAGGAAGTTTGATGTCCCCCAATGTAATCTTTGTCTATCCACTGAATCCCACAAGGACAGATGATCTTTGGACAATATCGGATTCAAGGATGTCCATTCTATTGAGGACATCCAACTGGATTATGTTCACTGAGCTTTTCCCATCAATTAGAATCCTGCGAACAAAATGGTTAGATATAAATAATGTAATAACCAAACCGTCATGATGAGGATCATGTATGTCGACACGGTCATCCCCATCAAAGTATATGACTTTTTCCTGGGTAAGGATGGAAGTTCGAACAGGTCTGTCCCTATTCTCCATCTTTGTTTCCTTTGCATGTCTCTTCGCTGCTGAGAACCTCCAGAGATGAAATGGATGATTTGAGCATCAGCTGGTGGAGGAGGAGCTTTTTCAGGAACTTTCTCAGGATCCTTGATCCTTGACTTTTTCCTTCCAAGCAATTCCTTCAAGTATCCTTTGCTCAAAAGATAACCTATCTCCTTCCTTAATGCTATGCACTCATCTGTGAGATGACCAGAATCCCCATGGTAAGCACACCATTTCGATTCGTCTTTGGTAGCAGGCGGTTTGTCATTCTTCATTGGCCACCTAACCTTGTCACCTAAATTCTGCATAGAAAGGATTAGTTCATTATTATCTGCAGAAAAACAATATTCAGAAATAGGAGGATAATCCTCATCATCTTCCTCTTGTTCCACAGCATGCACATTCTGGTTGTCATGCTTGGAGTATTGCTTAGATCAGTTATCCTTGAGATAGGATCCTTATTTGTCTTGCTTTGAGGATCCTGACAATCTCTCGTAGATCCTTTTGTCATCCTCTAAACGGATGAACCTAAGGGCCCTGTTCCTTTCCTCATCTAAGTTCCTGCAAGGGGTCATGACAAGATCATCATACAACATTGAATCCCTAAGTAAACCCATTTTAAAGGCTTCTACAGCCGTAGCTATATCCAAGTTAGGGATATCTAAGGATTCTTTACTAAACTTAGTGATGTAATCTCTAAGTGATTCATTTTGACCTTGTGTTACCCTATATAAATCACTAGTTAATCGTTCAAATTTTCTACTACAAGAGAACTGACTGTTAAACAAATTAACTAGATTAGCAAATGAAGTAATATAGTAAGGGGGAAGACTTAGCAGCCATTTAAGAGCAGATCCTGTGAGTGTGGATCCAAATCCCTTGCATAGACATGCTTCTTTTAACCTCTCAGGAACTGGATTGATCTCCATCCTCTCCCTGTATTGAGCTACATGCTCCTCTGGATCCGTTGAACCATCATACAACTTCATGGATGGTATCTGGAATCTTTTGGGTATCTCAGCATCACATAAGGGTGGTGCAAAGCGAGATATCCTATGGCTACCATCTGCGATCTCAGGAATGGGCTTAACCACTCCTGGAACACTGGATATCATATCCTTAAGCTTCTGTAATTCCCTAGCCATAGCTTGATTGATACCTGTATCCTGCATGGAGCCACGGTTAGTGTTATAAGAATTATTGAAAGTGTTACCTCCCAGAGGATTCATGTTTGGAATCCCAGATGTGAATCCATATTGACGGGGTTCTGGTATGATTGAAGGACCAGAGGAAGCAATGGTCTGCATTGGTATGAACTCTCCTTGATGAGCATCCGAGCTTGGAGGCTGCATATTCCTTGAGAATCCTTGATCCTGAAAGATGTTGGATCCTTGAACCTGAAAGGATCCTTGGGGCTGAGAGGATCCTAGAACTTGAAAGGATCCTGGAACCATAGAGAATCCTTGGACCTGGGAGGATCCTTGGACCTGGGAGGATCCTTGGACCTGGGAGGATCCTTGGACCTGAGAGGATCCTTGGGGCTGAGAGGATCCTTGAATCGCGTGCATTCCCAAATATCCTCCTGAGCTGAAGGATCCTTGATGCTGAAAAGAGGATCCCGATGGCTGAGAACAGGATCCTTGAGGCTGGAAGTGGGAGCCAAATGCCTGACTCATAGTTTCTGTTCCATAACGCCTTTCTGAAGGACCACTTTGATATTGGATGCCCGGATCTGCCAATTGTAGGGTAGTTACAACCGGAGTGTCAAAATTTAATGACCTTGGCATCAGAGGAGAGTGATCCTCCACTGATTTCTTCTGTTTCTTGATATCACCAATCTCCCGGAGGATCCTTCCATTGGTTTTGTCCTGCTCTTGCATACGATCTCTCATCTGCAAAATCAAAGTAAACAGATCATTAGTAGAGGGATTGGAGAGAACAGAAGAAGTTGGTGGTTTTGGGAAAATGGGGGTTTGTCTCTTCGCAGCATTTTCAGCATTCTTCTGGGATCCAGAAGGTGGTGGAGGCAAAGGAGGAACGCCTTGTGAAGAACTGATTGCCGGCATTGAGCTTGAAGTGTTCTTCGCTGAGGAAGCCATCTGCTTGGTTGTAGTGAACCGAAATGACCACAAAAGTATGAATCTTCTTAGGAATGAAGCACCAATTGCCCCACGGTGGGCGCCTGTAACACCTCGAAAATTCACGTCCTATAATGTATTGACACGTGTCATAAGTTTGAACGTGTGAAAGAATGTTCTAGAAGGACTAAAGTTGACAAACATGGAAAGTGTGTGAATTTAAGAGTTCAAAATGTCAGCAAGGGATAAATATACTTTACAGTAACCCTACATGATACTCATACCTTCAAACGAATAAATCATGGATCATATGAAGCTACATGTGAAAGAAAGTAAGAGATTACAAACTACAGGGGTTAAATGTGTCAACATGTTTAATGTATACTTCTGAGTGACCTTTTAGTAAACCCGAAGCTTTGTAACGGTAAATTATGCTCACTAGATTACATGATGAAAATTTCATAAAGTTTCGTTATCGTATGAGAAAGTTATGATCAAATTCGTATACAAGGGGTTAAAGCGTAAACGTTGAAAATTATGACTTTTTGGGTAATAACAATGTAACCAAGGACTTAACAAAGTAGGTATAAGTCTTGGAGCCCTTATATGTCAATTTGGAGGGCTCATAATGCAATTTATATAGTGCATGACCCTTCGAAAGAGCCAAGAGCCCAGATACAATAATGGAAAGTTTTGAAATCTGACGACAGGATCCAGGCGGGCCGCGTAAAGCTTAACAAGACTTTACGAGGGCCGCGTCAGACGCCCAGATGCAGAAACTTTAGACAGCAGCCTGTTTTCACGCGATAACCGACCCAAAACAGATATTTTCAATACATGGGCGACACCTAAACAGTCCTAGGCACTTAGGGACATCTGTGGATGATCCATGGCCATTGCTAGCATGATTTGTCAATGATCTAAGGTTATTAAAGCACTATAAAACGGCCTTGTGTTGCAACTTTGTAACCACACCTTCCATCTGCCTTTCTGATCATTTCTGGAGCTCCAAAGCAGACTCAAGTGATCACTAATCGTGCATAGGACTTCAGTAAGTATGCTTAACCTTTCTTAGTTGAGTTTTTTCGTAGTTTTAGCTTAAAAGTCAAACCGTCGTAATTACAGTTTGACTTAGCGATTAATCATTAATGGTCCAGTGATTAGTCGAATTAAAAGTAGTTATAAGTTGGTAATTATGTGAGCAATAAACCCTTAAAAGGGCACCCTCTGATTCCCACTCTAACTAGGTCAAATGTCGGGTCAAACTTGTTATTAAAAAGTCAACAGAATGCTTAATTTCCAATTTATGCATAATTAGCAATGTAGAACCCATACAACCTGTTTGATCATTAATATAACTTGGTAATTAATGGAAGAACATGTCTAAACATGTTCAACCCGACAATTTTCAGTAGAGACCCGGTTCGGAACCGAAAGTCGCATAATTTGACTTTTGCTTTGACTTTCAGTTCTGACCCATTTAAGCATATTTTAGAAACGCCTTAGAGCCTTAATTGGACTAGGTTACATGCTAGTATAACCCTATGTGATTATACACCTTGGTTCATTAGTTATCCAATTAATATGCATGATTCCGTTAATTGCCTATATGTTGACCATTATGCCCTTTTCACCGTAAAACGTGATTTTTAAAAATGTAAAAGAGTAGAAACCTTAGTTACTGAATTATAAACTTACACCCAAAATTTGACATCATTTTGAGGTGTAGATTGGGAGTTATGCTCATTAGCGTAATTAAATGCTTCTTTAGCGATTAAACGACATGATTAGCATATAGCCTATTTAAACCCACTTTTTGATATCAAACTCTTTACCCACTGATGTAATATATTATTTTGGGATTTTTGAAGATTTTTAATTAATTTTAGGCTGAGCATAACTTAGAGTTATAAGCTTAATTCGGTAATTGTCGGTTTTGCCCTTTTGGGCTATAAAATGAGTTTTACATATCTTTTTGACCCCAAACCTTTTGCAACTGATTTTCTATGATAAATAAATTATTTCAAACCTTCTGGATTAATAAAAATATCAGTTTTCTATATAGAACCCGGAAACGGCTTCTAATTGCCTTTTTAAGCGTTTTTAACGCATAGTATGTGCTAAAACTATTTTAAACATACAAGGGTTGATACCTACTGATATTTTAGGTAAATTATAATATTTTAATAGTAATCAAAAGTTGTTTAACTTAGACTTCAGTTTTGAGCTTTTTAAACTTATGTGAAATTACCAAAATGCCCTGCGGTGCATAATTTGGTTATAATTGATAAGTTTCACATATAGGCTTTACCCTACTGTTATAACTTAGTAAATTAAGTATTTTTACTAATGATATCAGACCTGTAACCCAGGAAAATACTTAAACTCTTTTATAACCTTGTAAATGACCAAAATGCCCCTACGGGGCATAGTTTGTGTTTAAATTCGTTTCGGGCATAATAAAAGATATCTTACTGATGTCACAACATATTTGAGGCATATTAACTTAGGAAACTTGTATATGGCTCTTACGATTACCCGTTACGCTTCTTGCGCGTTCGGTTCGGTTTATGTAACTAGTTTGCATAAATTAGCCGAAACGGGTCAAACCTTGTCGTTTTTATCTCAGAATCCAGAATGTGTATAATATACCCATATTAAGCAAGTCTTCAAACTTGTCGGGTCTAAATCATATTCTATTCTGGTCTTCGCTTAATCGTGCGTACGAACCGTATCTTGAAAACTAATCGGTCTAAGTTTAGGCTTAATTAAAGACCCGTTAGGATTCTAATAGGTTATTATAAACCTTCGTTCCAGAATAGGAGGACCAGTAAAAGCAACTTGCATTTTCTGTTTGTGAATTATACTTGCAAAGGTAAATACTTTTAACTTATTTTCCCTTATACGGGCTTGGGGTACGGTATATAAAATACCGCTTGGTCGAGATGACCCGTTTAAATATGTTTTGTTTGCTTAAAGCCTTTGGGAGGTTAATAACCATGTCCCGGATATCCTTGGCATCATTTTACGAAATGGCCACGACTTAAGCGCGGAGTGTAGGCGTACACTCGTCAGTGCATAAATAAATTATGTGGTGTGTCTATTGATCTTTAACCCGGCACGAACCGGGCTACTGAACGCATAAGGAACATGTAACCCTTTTACAAGTTTATGTATTTAAATAATTATCCCAAGTTATAAAATGTTTGTGCAACGTGCATTCCAAATCAATTTTTAATCATTTTTAAAATGAGTCGGTTAATTGTATTTACCAGTGTAAACTGACGTATTTTTCCAAAAAGATTAAGTGCAGGTACTACGCGAACTAGGCTGGCTACTCCTAGCATCAATAAAGAGTCTCGCAAGCTTAAGATGCCTAAAGTCTGTTGAACTACTTTTTCCATTTTATTTTTAATCCACCTGTGGATAAACTTTCGACTGTTGTGATACTTGATATTACAATATTATATTCGGTTGAAATATATCTTTCATTTGTTTTCACTGTGCATTTAAATATTGTGTTGTTTGACTGTAATGTTGCCAACCACGTCATGATACTCCCCTACCGGGCCCACCGGTCAAACGTGGAAATATCGGGGTGTGACAGGTTGGTATCAGAGCCAACATTGAGTTAATTAAACACTAGCCTTTTGTGTTTAATCTCAATGACACAATTGCACATTCCTAAACTTTCGAGTCTAGACAAAGAACATAGGAATAATCCAAAATGTTTTTGTTTTTATCTTAACTTTATCCTTTATATCTTTGTTGTTATCTTATGTTATATTGACAGGTCTAAATATGCCGCCAAGATTTTTTAGACGAAGAGGACGAGGCAAGGGGCCAATCACCGCCCCCAATGATCACGAAGCCGGGCCTTCGCACAGGCGAGCTCCTTCGACCACTGCAAGTGCCGATCCTCGAGAGAACAGGAGGAACCTTTTTGAGCCTGCTAGATGGTCGGTTTCGCACAGTTCAACGCCTCCCTATCATAACTCGTATGGGCCACAGTCGGAAAACGAGCCCAATAACCCACAACCTTCTTATATACCTCTACAGCGATCCCTATCGCACCATTCTTTTGGAGACCCCACTTCCGTCTTTCAGGGCCGGTTTAACCCGGCAAACTACATACAAGAACCAGTGGGTTTTAACCCATTGGGGCCAGAGGATCATTTCTCCGGCGATCATGCAGAGGATATGGACGAGGACACGGATCCCGTCGAGCCTGCAACCGGGACCCCCAACCATCCTATCGAGGTCTCTGATGGTTCGTCTTTTCATGGATCACCCTACCGTGGTCCAGACAGTTATCAGGCACGGTTTAACCTATTCGAGTGGTATTTTACACCCTCGCATCATTCATCGCCTCACCACCAGCAACAGTAGCAACAGGATCCCTCTGGGGATTCACGTTTCGTGGCTGTCACGACACCACCTCCACCGCCGCCAGTTCATCAAGCACCTCCAGAACCGCCAAGGCGTAGGAGAACCGGCGCACGTATGTCTGCGCGAGCAGGGGACTTCCACTTTAGCTCCCCTCGACACTCAAGTGGCAGTCATTATCCGCCACTACATGAAGACCCGCAAATGGGTGGGTCTTCAAACCCAGTTGCACCACAGCCACCACCGATGGGTTTTGATAACCCGATTCCTGCATACACTGGTTCAATGGCGTACAACCCGTTTGAGTAGCCGGCTCACACCAACTATAATTACGCCGAAGCCGACCCATACTTGGTAGCGGCCAACTATAACGCCCTTCATCCTGAAGGACCGTACGGAGCTCCTTGGGGAGTAGGGTACCCAACTCATGGGTACCAAATACCTGCTAGACCTATAATTCGGCAACAATCGCAGCCGCCACGGTTTTCCCCACCCGAACGGGAAGAAATTCTTCAAAGATTGGACCAAGTCGAACGCGATTTCCACAGAGATCGCAGGGAGCGACAAAGTTTCTTCCAGGGATTGACAAGTTTAATAAAAGGGAAGAGCAAGAAGGACCATCGAATCCTTCCTTTGTTTGTTGTAATTTCCTTGTATCAGTTGAGCCCCTGCGTGGGCCTATCTTTCTGTTAACCCCTACGAGGGTATGTTGTTTGTTTAAGTCCCTGCGTGGACTAGTATTTCAGTTTGACCCCTGCGTGGGTATGTTTGTTGTTTAGACCCTTGCGCGAGTAAGTTGTTATGTTAAAAAGTCCTGTTTAGGGCGATGTGTAATCATTTTAATAAATTAATGGAATGTAAGTTTATAAATTTCATTTTTGCCCTTTTATGCATAAATAAATTATATATGAAATAAATGAATCAAAAATCATTCCTTTTAAAAATAATCTGCCTATTTAAATGTTAACTAAGGATCTTAAAGGTATAACCTAGCCTGCATATCATTATAAGACCTGGCCAAGATGGTAAAACCTGTTAAAAAGATTCAAATCCCAGTTAACATCTGAAAACATGTTAACGCTCCTGACAGAAGTGATTCGTTAAAATCACACACGTCATTCTTATATAAGGATTCTTCAAAAGATTCCAAACCCAACTTAATGATCTATGAATCATGGGTTTAAATCATCAATTAAGATGATCATATTTTGACCATACATTGGTAATACAATGCCTACGGGCCCTTCTCATTTTCTTATGAGACAAAAGACAGTAGTAATCTACGACTCTCTGGCAGAAAAAGGTAATGAACTATGTTCAAACCTTCATGCCTGGATTCTCTGAAATCATGGCTTATAATTTAAAAATGTCCTCGTGACTAGGTCTTTTGTGTGCTAATAATATTGTTATTGTTTTATAATTAGGATAAATTATAGTAAAATCCTAAATAAGTGTGAGTAACAAATTAACCAAATATGGTCTATGTTTACCATGGTTAATGAATTGCCATAAAAGACAATTCCATAATAAACTCTCAAATAAACTATTGTCAATATCTTATGTAACAGTTCAAGATAAATGGCTGACTTGGACGAGATTAACAGTCATCCTCTGGAGAATAATGACAATGCTAGGATTAATATAACCAGAGGAGAGCTTCGTACACTGATCGATACAGCTGTGTCTAAAGCTGTAGAGGAACAATTTAAGGAGTATAGTGGGACTCATAGTAAAGCCTCATCTGTACCCCGCTCTAAGTCTATCCCTAAAACTCATTCTGAGGCTCATAGCAAGCCACCACCCTCTAAGAAGGAAGGACCCAAGAAAGTTGATGACGATCGTCAGTCCTCGAATCAGCAAAGTGTTCCATCTCTGAAGATCGTACCGAAACAAGGAACCCATGATAAGGGTTGCTCCTACAAATATTTTGTCTCATGCAAACCCAGAGATTTCACTGGGGAGAAAGGAGCTATAGATTGTATGACGTGGTTGGATGAGATGGATACAGTTGTTGATATCAGTGGATGTGCTGAGAAAGATGTAGTAAAGTTTGTGTCTCAATCATTTAAAGGTCAGGCCTTAGCCTGGTGGAGATCGCTGATTCAAGCCACTGGGAAGATCCCATTGTACAACATGACATGGGAGCAATTTGTTGCCCTCATCAGGGAAAATTACTGTCCTCAGCACGAGGTCGAAAAGATTGAGTCAGATTTTCTGTCATTGGTAATGACAAATCTAGATTGCCAAGCTTACCTCACGAGCTTTAATACAATGTCGAGTTTGGTTCCGTATCTGGTGACCCCGGAACCCAAAAGAATAGCTCGTTTCATTGGGGGTTTAGCCCCAGAGATAAAGTCAAGCATGAAGGCCTCTCGACCAACTACTTTCAGATCTGTGGCTGATATATCTTTGTCCCTCACACTGGACGCGGTCAGACAAAGATCGCTGAGGAACAAGGATGCCGAGAAAAGGAAACGTGAAGATGACAATTCACGAAGGTCAAACAAGAAGCACCGAGGAAGCAATGACCACAAGAAAGGGTCTGAGTCTAAGAAGGAAGGGCATCAATCTGGTGATAAGCCCAAATGCAAAGTCTGCAAGAAACAACACTTCGGGAAGTGTAGGTTTGAATCGAACTCGCAGACACAGTCGAGAACTTTTGCATGTGGGATATGCAAGTCCAAGGAGCACAAGACCTTGGATTGCAA
Source organism: Helianthus tuberosus (assembly GCA_030545235.1). NCBI lineage: Eukaryota > Viridiplantae > Streptophyta > Magnoliopsida > Asterales > Asteraceae > Helianthus > Helianthus tuberosus. The sequence continues at coordinate 22,154,083 of CM060381.1, read as the reverse complement.
AAATTTGAAGGATGCAACCTGCTACAGCTGTAATGAGAAGGGGCATATCAAGACCAACTGCCCAAAATACGCGAAGAAAGCTGATGAAGGAAAGAAGACCAATGCTAGGGTCTTTAGGATGGATGCGAAGGAGGCTGTGCAAGACGATAACGTGATCACAGGTACCTTTCTCATAAACGATGTCTATGCAAGAGTACTTTTTGATTCAGGCGCTGATAAGTCTTTTGTAGATAACAAGTTTTGCAAATTACTGGATTTACCTGTTAAAACCTTAAGTGTGAAATATGAGGTGGAGTTAGCAGATGGCACCTTAGAAACCGCCTCAATCATATTAGATGGATGTTTCATATCCATTAAGAACCACCCTTTTCCTTTGTCCCTACTTCCTTTGAAGTTGGCCGGTTTCGACATCGTATTAGGCATGGACTGGTTATCTCATAACCAGGCCCAGATTGTCTACAACAAGAAGCAAGTGGTGATCAAGACTCCGTCTGGTGAATCACTTACCATTCAGGGAGATACCCGTTATGGACTGCCTGAGCAAGTGACTATGCTCAAGGCCTCTAAGTGTTTAAAGAAGGGTTGTGTCATCTACATGGCACAAGTGACTATTGATGAGCCGAAACCTAAGATGGAAGACATCCCCGTCATTTCTGAATACCCTGAAGTTTTTCCTGAAGAACTACCTGGTTTACCACCAAATAGGCAAGTGGAATTCAGAATTGACATCATCCCTGGAGCAGCACCTGTTGCTAGAGTGCCTTATAGGTTGGCGCCAACAGAGATGAAGGAATTGAGAGCACAACTGGATGAGTTGCTAACTAAAAAGTTTCATTAGACCTAGTTCGCCTCCTTGGGGAGCACCAGTCTTGTTTGTCAAAAAGAAGGATGGATCGATGCGTCTGTGCATCGATTACCGTGAGCTTAATAAGGTCACTATAAAGAATAGGTATCCTTTGCCCAGTATCGACGATCTATTCGATCAATTGCAAGGCGCAAGTTACTTCTCGAAGATTGACTTAAGGTCAGGCTACCACCAACTGAAGGTTAGAGATGAAGACGTACACAAAACCGCATTTAGGACTCGTTATGGTCATTACGAGTTCCTGGTGATGCCTTTTGGGCTCACTAATGCACCTGCCGCATTCATGGATCTCATGAATCGCGTCTGCAAGCCTTACTTAGATAAATTCGTCATCGTTTTCATCGACGACATTCTCATCTACTCGAAGAACCAAGCTGACCATGAGAAACACCTTCGCTGTATTCTTAAACTTCTGCATCATGAGAAACTCTACGCCAAATTTACAAAGTGTGAATTTTGGCTTCGAGAGGTCCAATTCCTTGGACATGTGGTTAGTGAGCGTGGTATCCAAGTGGATCCCGCTAAGGTGGAAGCAGTTATGAACTGGCAAGAGCCGAAGACGCCCACAGAAATTCGCAGTTTCTTGGGACTGGCAGGATACTACAGGCGCTTTATCGAAAATTTTTCAAGGATTGCTGCACCCCTAACTTCTTTGACTAGGAAGAAAATAAAGTTTGATTGGGGCCCTAAGCAGCAAGAATCCTTTGATATCCTAAAGCAAAAGTTGAGCAACGCTCCTGTACTGACATTGCCTGAAGGTACCGAAGAATTCGTAGTTTACTGCGATGCATCACACACTGGCATGGGGTGTGTGCTTATGCAGAAAGGCAAGGTTATTGCCTATGCTTCAAGACAGTTAAAGGTGCATGAAAAGAATTACACCACCCATGACCTGGAGTTGGGTGTCGTTGTATTTGCACTGAAGCTATGGAGGCACTATTTATATGGTGTCAAATGTGTGATCTATTCTGATCACAAGAGCCTCCAGCACCTGTTTAACCAAAAGGATTTAAACATGAGGCAGCGCCGATGGATGGAGACTTTGAATGATTATGATTGTGAAATCAGATACCATCCCGGCAAGGCGAATGTAGTCGCCGATGCCTTGAGTCGAAAGGAAAGGGTGAAACCCATCCGAAGCAATGCCAAGAGCATTGAAATAAAGAATAGTTTGAATGAAAGGTTGTTAGCTGCACAGAAGGAAGCTGTGTTGGAAGCTAACTATCCTAACGAGAAACTAGGAGTAACTGAGGAGCAGTTATCTCTTGGCAAGGACGGAATTCTGAGATTGAATGGACGAATATGGGTTCCAGTTTATGGAGGACTTCGAGATGTCATCCTCCAGGAAGCCCACAGTTCTAAATACTCCGTTCATCCTGGAGCTGATAAGATGTACCGGGATCTAAAGGCAAATTTTTGGTGGATAGGCTTGAAGAAGTCTATAGCCACCTATGTAGCTAAATGCTTGACGTGTGCGCAAGTCAAGGCTGAACATCAAAAGCCATCAGGTTTGCTACAACAACCTGAACTTCCCACGTGGAAGTGGGAAATGGTGACGATGGATTTCATCACCAAGTTGCCCAAGACAAGGAAACGAAATGATACGATATGGGTGATAGTTGATAGACTGACTAACTCAGCACATTTCCTACCCATCAAGGAAACCTATAGCTCCGACATGTTAGCCCAATTGTATGTAGATAAGATTGTAGCTCTAGATGGCGTACCTGTGGCTATTATCTCTGACAGAGATACTAGATACACGTCACATTTTTGGAAGAGTTTCCAACAATCTCTGGGCACGCGTTTAAATTTAATACGGCTTACCATCCTCAGACAGACGGACAGAGTGAGCGTACAATCCAAACGTTGGAAGACATGCTTCATACATGTATGATCGATGTAGGTGGTAGTTGGGATAACCACCTGTCGTTAATCGAATTCTCCTACAACAATAGCTACCATACCAGCATTAAGGCTGCGCCTTTCGAGGCCTTATACGGTAGAAAGTGCAGAACGCCCGTTTGTTGGGCGGAAGTTGGAGATGTCCAATTATCAGGACCTGAGATAGTCTTTGAAACAACGGACAAGATTGTCCAGATTCGTGACCGTCTCAAAGCTGCCCGAGATAGGCAGAAAAGCTACGCAGATTTAAAGCGTAAACCTTTTAACTTCGAGGTAGGTGACAAAGTGTTGCTTAAAGTATCACCCTGGAAGGGAGTGATGCGATTTGGTAAGAAAGGCAAGTTAAGCCCGAGATACATAGGACCTTTCGAGGTCATCGAACGTGTCGGATCAGTTGCCTATAAGTTAAAATGTCAGCAAGGGATAAATATACTTTACAGTAACCCTACATGATGCTCATACCTTCAAACGAATAAATCATGGATCATACGAAGCCAAATGTGAAAGAAAGTGAGAGATTACAAACTACAGGGGTTAAATGTGTCAATATGTTTAAAGTATACCTCTGAGGGACCTTTTAGCAAACCCGAAGCTTTGTAACGGTAAATTATGCTCACTAGATTACATGATGAAAATTTCATAAAGTTTCGTTATCGTATGAGAAAGTTATGATCAAATTCGTATACAAGGGGTTAAAGAGTAAACGTTGAAAATTATGACTTTTCGGGTAATAACAAAGTGACCAAGGACTTAACAAAGTAGGTATAAGTCTTGGAGCCCTTATATGCCAATTTGGAGGGCTCATAATGCAATTTATATAGTGCATGGCCCTTCGAAAGAGCCAAGAGCCAAGATACAATAATGGAAAGATTTGAAATCTGACGACAGGATTCAGGCGGGTCGCATAAAGCTTAACAAGACTTTACGCGGGCCGCGTCAGACGCCCAGATGCAGAAAATTTAGACAGCAGCCTGTTTTCACGCGATAACCGACCCAAAACAGATATTTTCAATACATGGGCGACCCCTAAACAGTCCTAGGCACTTAGGGACATCTGTGGATGATCCATGGCCATTGCTAGCATGATTTGTCAATGATCTAAGGTGATTAAAGCACTATTAAAGGGCCTTGTGTTGCAACTTTGTAACCACACCTTCCATCTGCCTTTCTGATCATTTCTGGAGCTCCAAAGCAGACTCAAGTGATCACTAATCGTGCATAGGACTTCAGTAAGTATGCTTAACCTTTCTTAGTTGAGTTTTTTCCTAGTTTTAGCTTAAAAGTCAAACCGTCGTAATTACAGTTTGACTTAGCGATTAATCATTAATGGTCCAGTGATTAGTCGAATTAAAAGTAGTTATAAGTTGGTAATTATGTGAGCAATAAACCCTTAAAAGGGCACCCTCTGATTCCCACTCTAACTAGGTCAAATGTCGGGTCAAACTTGTTATTAAAAAGTCAACAGAATGCTTAATTTCCAATTTATGCATAATTAGCAATGTATAACCCATACAACCTGCTTGATCATTAATATAACTTGGTAATTAATGGAAGAACATGTCTAAACATGTTCAACCCGACAATTTTCAGTAGAGACCCGGTTCGAAACCAAAAGTCGCATAATTTGACTTTTGCTTTGACTTTCAGTTCTGACCCGTTTAAGCATGTTTTAGAAATGCCTTAGAGCTTTAATTGGACTAGGTTACATGCTAGTATAACCCTCTGTGATTATACACCTTGGTTCATTAGTTATCCAATTAATATGCATGATTCCGTTAATTGCCTATATGTTGACCATTATGCCCTTTTCACCATAAAACATGATTTTTAAAAATGTAAAAGAGTAGAAACCTTAGTTACTGAATTATAAACTTACACCCAAAATTTGACATCAGTTTGAGGTGTAGATTGAGAGTTATGCTCATTAGCGTAATTAGAAAGCTTCTTTAGCGATTAAACGGCATGATTAGCATATAGCCTATTTAAACCCACTTTTGATATCAAACTCTTTACCCACTGATGTAATATATTATTTTGGGATTTTTGAAGATTTTTAATTAATTTTAGGCTGAGCATAACTTAGAGTTATAAGCTTAATTCGGTAATTGTCGGTTTTGCCCTTTTGGGCTATAAAATGAGTTTTACATGTCTTTTTTACTCCAAACCTTTTGCAACTGATTTTGTATGATAAATAAATTATTTTAAACCTTTTGGAATAATAAAAATATCAGTTTTCTATATAGAACCCGGAAACGGATTCTAATCGCCTTTTTAAGCGTTTTTAACGCATAGTATGTGCTAAAACTATTTTAAACATACAAGGGTTGATACCTACTGATATTTTAGGTAAATTATAATATTTTAACAGTAAGCAAAAGTTGTTTAACTCAGACTTCAGTTTTGAGCTTTTTAAACTTATGTGAAATTACCAAAATGCCCTACGGTGCATAATTTGGTTATAATTGATAAGTTTCACATATAGGCTTTACCCTACTGTTATAACTTAGTAAATTAAGTATTTTTACTAATGATATCAGACCTGTAACCCAGGAAAATACTTAAACTCTTTTATAACCTTGTAAATGACCAAAATGCCCCTACGGGGCATAGTTTGTGTTTAAATTCGTTTCGGGCATAATAAAAGATATCTTACTGATGTCACAACATATTTGAGGCATATTAACTTAGGAAACCTGTATATGGCTCTTACGGTTACCCGTTACGCTTCTTGCGCGTTCGGTTCGATTTATGTAACTAGTTTGCATAAATTAGCCGAAACGGGTCAAACCTTTTCGTTTTTATCTCAGAATCCAGAATGTGTATAATATACCCATATTAAGCAAGTCTTCAAACGTGTCGGGTCTAAATCACATTCTATTCCGGTCTTCGCTTAATCGTGCGTACGAACCGTATCTTTAAAACTAACCGGTCTAAGTTTAGGCTTAATTAAAGACCCATTAGGATTCTAATAGGTTATTATAAACCTTCGTTCCAGAATAGGAGGACCAGTAAAAGCTACTTGCATTTGCTGTTTGTGAATTATACTTGCAAAGGTAAATACTTTTAACTAATTTTTCCCTTATACGGGCTTGGGGTACGGTATATAAAATACCGCTTGGTCGGGCATTCGACCTTAATCGATTGGTGATTAAGTATTATCGAGATGACCCGTTTAAATATGTTTTGTTTGCTTAACGCCTTTGGGAGGTTAATAACCATGTCCCGGATATCCTTGGCATCATATTACGAAATGGCCACGACTTAAGCGCGAAGTGTAGGCGTACACTCGTCAGTGCATAAATAAATTATGTGGTGTGTCTATTGATCTTTAACCCGGCATGAACCGGGCTACTGAACGCATAAGGAACATGTAATCCTTTTACAAGTTTATGTATTTAAATAATTATCCCAAGTTATAAAATGTTTGTGCCACGTGCATTCCAAATAAATTTTTAATCATTTTTAACATGAGTCGGTTAATTGTATTTACCAGTGTAAACTGACGTATTTTTCCAAAAAGATTAAGTGCAGGTACTACGCGAACTAGGCTGGCTACTCCTAGCATCAATAAAGAGTCTCGCAAGCTTAATATGCCTAAAGTCTGTTGAACTACTGTTTCCATTTTATTTTTAATCCACCTGTGGATAAACTTTCGACTGTTGTGATACTTGATATTACAATATTATATTCGGTTGAAATATATCTTTCATTTGCTTCCGCTGTGCATTTAAATATTGTGTTGTTTGACTGTAATGTTGCCAACCACGTCACGATACTCCCCTACCATGCCCACCGGTCAAACGTGGAAATATCAGGGTGTGACAGCGCCAAACTGTTTTGGTCAAAAATCAAGCCAAGATAATGCAACCAAACTTTCTGTTGTGAGGTGTGATGCTTGAATCAATGAACAATATGAAGGATCATGCAGAAATGTAATGAACAAGTGACACAATGATTTATACGAGGAAAAAGCCCTTGATCAAGAATTGATCTCCGGCCTAAAAAACCTCGAGTGATGGAAACTACCGATCACCAACTCAAATTAAACAGAAAATGTATTATAACTTCGGATGATAGCGAGCTAGTTACAAGGATCACTAGAGTGTAATGAGCATAAAAGTGTGTAATCACCAAGCAAACTATCGAGAGCTGATGAGAGTAGTTACGAGTGTGTGTGTGTTTAGCCAAAAATAGCCAAGTGTTCTAATCTAGCTCGCTATCCCCTTTTAAATATGGAAAATATCTAAGCTAACAAACTATCCGCATTTCATGCAAGTCTCCCACGAACTCCATAACGTCCATTTCAGTCATGCACGTGCGGAATAAATATGGAATATGCTCCAGGAATATCGCCAAGACCAAGTCCAAGCTCGTACTCCTGCAAAACAACATCGTATACAAAGCAGACAATCGTTAGTGTAAGGATCACTATGATAATCCATGATCCTAATTCTGCAATTCTTTCTGAGGATCACTAATTCAAACAGAATTGAGGATCCCTAAGCCCAACAGTAATTGAGGATCACTGATCTTTGGAAAATCCTCCCCTAACATGACTGATGATCCCAAATTTGCCAAAGCATCTGCCACAGCATTATCCTCCCTTGGTACCTGTTCAAGTGTAAAAACATCGAAATATCCTGCTAATTTTTTGAGAATTTCAAGATACTCGATTAACCTTTCCCCTTTGACTGCATAGGACCCATTGAAATGGTTAGTAATTAAAAAGGAATCAACATACACTTGCAAACATTTAATGTTGATATTCTTAGCTAATTCTAATCATGCAATCAAGGCTTCATACTCTGCTTCATTATTAGTGGCAGGAAATTCACACCTAATAGCCTGGGGTAATATGTCCCCCTGTGGTGATTTTAGTAGTATACCTAATCCTACACCTCTCACATTAGATGCACCATCAGTATATAATGTCCAGGGTTTTGAGGTTTCTCCTAGTTGTTGTTCTTCTAGGTCTACTTCATTTTGAATATCACTATTGAAATCAGCCACAAAATCTGCTAGAGCCTGAGACTTTATAGCATTTCTAGGTTCATATACTAGATCATAGGCACTTAAGTTTACTAACCACTTAGCCATTCTACCCGACATCTTAGGTTTCCTAAGCACATTTTTAACAGGATAATTAGTTTTAACATGAATCCTATGTGTTTCAAAATTATGTCTAAGCTTAGTTGATGCCATAACTAGGGCTAATATCAATTTCTCTAAGTGTGAATATCTGGTTTCAGCATCTAATAAACTTTTACTAGCATAATAGACAGGATACTGCTGACCTTCATGATCCTTTACCAAAACAGCACTTACTGCATTCCCTGATACTGCAAGATACAGGGATAATGGTTAACCATCCTCGGGCTTCATCAATAAAGGTGCTGTTGAAAGATATTGCTTTAATTCCTGTAAGGCTGCTTCATGCTTTTCTCCCCATTTGAATCTCTTATTCTTTTTCAGGATATCGTAAAATTCCTTGCATTTCTCTAAGGATCTTGATATAAACCTGTTTAATGCCACTACTCGTCCTGTTAATCTTTGCACATCTTTCATGTTGGACGGTGACTTAATATCCAGTATAGCTTTGATCTGTTCCGGGCTTGCTTCTATCCCCCTTTTAGTTACCATATATCCTAAAAACTTTCCTGCCCCCACTACAAAATGGCACTTGGCAGGATTTAGTTTCATATTATACTGGTCCAGGATATCAAATGCTCCTTCAATATCCCGGAGATGATCCTTAGCTTTCTTGGACTTTACCACCATATCATCAATGTATACCTCCATGGTGTCCCCCATTTTGTCTTTAAACATCATGTTCACCAATCTCTGGTACGTTGCACCTGCATTTTTCAAACCAAAAGGCATAACAGTATAACAGTAAATACCTGTTGGTGTCATGAAAGCAGTATCCTCCTGGTCTGAAGGTTCCATTTGGATCTGCTGGAATCCTGAGGATGCATCCATAAAGGATAACATCTCATGACCGGCAGTTGTATCCACCATTGAATCTATATGCGGCAAAGGAAATGGGTCTTTAGGACATGCTTTGTTCAAGTCTGTGTAATCTACACAAACTCTCCATTTCCCATTCTTCTCTTGAACCACAACCACGTTTGCTAGCCACTTGGGAAATTTGACTTCTCTAATCATCTTGGATTTCAATAATCTTTCAACCTCTTCCTGTGTGATCGCATTCCTTTCAGGAGCAAACTTCCTTCTATTTTGTTGAATGGGCTTGAAAGACCTGTCAATCCCCAGCTTATGAGTTATAATATCCTTAGAGATACATGTCATATCCTCATGTCTCCATGCAAACGTGGACATCCTGCATTTCAAAAAGTTAGTTAACTGACTTTCAATATCCTGAGGGATATTGGATCCTACGAGCATCGAGATATCCGGATTATCCTGATCCAGGATAACTTTCTTGACATCCTACTGCGTGGCTTCCATGATATCCTAGGTTCGTATCTTTAATTGATATCCTGCTTTAAGCTTCGTTGAAGACTTCATTGAGGATGAATAACATTCTTTTGCCTCTTGTTGATCACTTTCCACCTTAACAACCCCCCAAGGAGTAGGAATCTTGATACACTAATGATATGTTGATGGAATAGCCTTCATGTCATGAATCCATGGTCTGCCCAATATAATATTGTAGCAGGATAATGAGTCCATGACACAGAATCGTTGCATTGAATTTACTCCTTCAACATATACTGGCAGCTTTATTTCTCCCACAGTATTCTTAGCCTCTCCACTGAACCCTACAAGTACAATGGACTTTGAAGTGATCTCCATTTGGGAAATGTTCATCCTCTTCAGTGTTTCTAGCTGAATAATGTTGACAGAGCTGCCGTTTTCCACCAATATCCTGCGCACAAAATGATTAGCAACATACAAAGTGATTACCAAACCATCATGATGAGGATCCTAGATGCTATCCCGATCATCATTATCAAATGTTATGACTTTATCAGTTGTGAGGGTTGTCATTCTAGTCGGCTTGTCCCCCCTTTCTGCCTTAGCCTCCTTCGCATGTCTTTTTGCTGCAGAGTAAGAGGTTCCACAAATGTTGGATCCTCCTGAAATAAAGTTAATTATCTTGGCATCTGCGGGAGGTGATGCTGCTCGTTCAGGATCCTTCTCAGTATCTTGATCCTTATTCTTCTTTCTTCCCAGAAGATCCTTCAGGTATCCTTTGCTCAGCAGATAGCTTATCTCCTTCCTCAGAGCTATGCAATCTTCTGTCACATGTCTGAAATCCTCATGGAAAGCACACCATTTGGATTTATCCTTCCAATCAGCCTTTTGCTGGTTCTTTCATGGCCATCTCGCTTTATCTCCCAAACCCTGCTTGGCATACATTAGTTCGGGCACACTAACAGAGAAACAATATTCTGATAACTCAGGATAATCTTCAGGATCCTCATCTTCAACAGCATTTACTTTCTTGCTGTCATTTCTGCCATATGGCTTAAAGCAATATGGCTTATATGAGGATTCCGATTTCCTATTAGTTGATTCGTATGTCGAGGATGAATTCATCCTCTCTTGCATTTTCTTGTCGTCTTCAAGTCTGATATATCTCAAGGCTCTGTTCCGAGCTTCATCCAGGTTCCTGCAGGGATTCATTACAAGATTCTGATAAAATTGGGAATCCTTTTGTAGCCCCATCTTGAATGCTTGGACTGTTGTAGCAACATTAAGGTGTGGGATGTCCAAGGATTCCCTGCTAAATTTGTTCACATAATCCCTTAGGGATTCTTGAGGTCCCTGTGTTATCCTGTAGAGATCACTGGTTAGTTTTTCAAAACTTCTACTGCAAGAAAATTGACTATTAAACAAATTAGCCAAATAAGCAAATGATGTAATCGAATGAGGTGGAACATTTAAGAGCCATTTCAAGGCTGATCATGTTAGAGTAGAGCCGAAGCCCTTGCAAAGGGATGCTTCCTTAAGCTCTGGTGGAATAGGGTTAATCTCCATTCTCTCCCTATACTGAGCAATATGTTCCTCAGGATCCGTGGTTCCATCATAAAGCTTCATATTGGGAGTTTGAAATCTTTTTGGAGTTTCAGCATTACATATAAGATATGCAAACCGGGATATCCTGTGACTATCCTGGGATACTTCCGAAATGGGCTGAACAACCCCAGGTACACTGGATATCATATCCTTTAACTTCTGAAGCACCCTTGAGAGTGCTGATGTCACACCTGTATCCTGCAAAGATCCAAAACTATTAGTATCAAGAGTATTAACGTTATTAGACATGTTACCAGCCTGAGGATTTTGGCCATATCCTGGAGCATATCCTGAGGCTCTCACAATTGATACCCTGACCGATGTAGGTATCTCAGGAGTATGACTCTGGGAATCGCTTGGTACAATATTTCCCCGGTTATCCTCAGTATATACTGCCGAGCTAAAGTTCAATGCTCTGGGCTGCAAGGGAGTGACAGTATCCTCAGCATGTCTGTTTGAGCTAGATATTAAGAGTTATATCTCTCTTATCAGCATTTGGTTGGTCTCTTGCTGTTCCTTCATCTGATCCTGTATACTACCAAACAAAGTTAGAATTTCATCATTAGAAGCCATAATAGGAGTTCTCCCTGAGGCAGCAGATCCATGGATATTCTGAGTAGGAACAATATCCCGAGATGTGTGAGTTTCAACCCTCCCCAGAGGAGCTTGAGGCTGTGAAGAAGCTTGCATTCTTGGAGGTAGTGGGAGCATCGGACCAATTGTTGTAGAGGTTGTAGCGGACATGGTGGAAGAGCTCATGTTTGATTTTGAGGCCAATGAAAATAGTGTAGCAAAAAGTTTCGAAAAAATAAAACCAAGTAAAGATTTTAGCAAGGTTTTTAATATGAATAGCACCACTTGCCCCACGGTGGGTGCCAAATTGTTTTGGTAAAAAATTACCGAAGCAATTAAGTGATCAAATTAGTTTTGTGAGGTAGTGTGCTAGCAATGTGTATTAAAAAATGTTCTGGTTTAATTGTTTGCAAAAAAAACAGTTTCAGGATATAGCTCAGGATACCGAGCTAGATCAACAATCAAACAACGAGCCGAAAAGTAAGGGTTGACACGAGATGTACGAGGAAAGCCCTTGATCAATCTAGATCGCCGGCACAAAACCTCGGGAGCTGACAATCGCATCTGCCTTGTTCTTCTTATTACTTCAAAGTTCAGGATACAGTGCAGGATATCGTACGGATCAGCTAAGTGTTACAATGAATTTCGAGTGTGAGTGTTGGTGAAATGTGATTGCGAGTGATTGCAGCTTGTAGAGAGCAAAAGTGTATGTGAAAAATTGTGTGTGTCTATCGATCTGTACATTCCTTTTTATACTGAAATAGAAACAAAAAACTATCCTATAAAACCGGGATGCTTCGAATATTCCTTCCTAGACGTTGAAGACCCCTTCTTCCGGCTTTAACGTCTTCTTTTCAACTGAATGGCCTGAGTCTTCAGGAGAAGTAGTCCACTCGAATGTTATAAGGTTGTCACCCTAATCTGTACGTGAACAATTAGTAACCACCAGGATACGGCATCAGGATGTTACCAATATCCTAACCCATTATCCTGGTCACAAACAAAAATAATAAAGTTAGGATATAATTCAGGATATGGGTTCAGAAAACCACCCATAACAACATCCTCAAGGCCTATGTCTTTCATGTCAAATCTCGCTTTCAACATGTCTTTAGTTGAGTTGATTATGTTATCATCACTCCCAATGATAAGCATATCATCTACATAAAATTACATAACCCCTAGGTGTGTCTTTAAAATAGACACACTTGTCACACTCATTTATTTTGAAACCATTGTCAATCATGACATGATCAAACTTTGGTGCCATTGTTTTGGAGCTTGCATCAAGCCATACAAAGCTTGACAAGTTTACATACTTTGCCCTCTTTTCCTGGGGCGGAAAAACCTTTTGGTGGTTCCATGTAAATTTCATCTTCTAAATCGCCATTTAGAAATGCGGTCTTTACATCCATTTGGTGAACTTCCAAATTTCTTAGAGCCGCAATTGCAAGAACCAATCTTATAGAGGTTATTTGCGTCACAGGCGAGTAAGTATCAAAGTAGTCTAGACCTTATTTTTATCTAAATCCTTTGATTACTAACCTCGCCTTGTATTTATCAATACTTCTGTCTGCTTACATCTTCCTTTTGAATATCCAACGATATCCAAGTGGTTTACAACTGGGTGGAAAATCTACTAACTCCCAAGTATGATTTTGCAATATAGAATCAATTTCATTATTAATTGCTTCTTGCCATTGAGGTCCTTCTGTGGAGGTAACAGCCTCGCGGTAGGTATTGGGCTCACCCTCAACCATATAGCTCATGAAGTCTGGACCAAAATATTTTTCAATCCTTTGTTGTTTGATTCGTCTAACCTCACCCTCTTCAACCTCGGGTCATTCATGTCTTTCATCTAACTATGTAGATGTACTTGGATCTGCTTCATCAACTGTTGTTGATGAAGTCGCATGTGTTTGTCCTAGCATAGGAAACACATTTTCAAAATATGAGACAATGTTAGGATTTGCCTCCATGATAGTGTGTTTGTGTACATTGGGATTCTTGGACTCATGTACAAGAAAACGATGTGCACTACTTTGATGTGCATATCCTATGAAAATGCAATCAACAGTTTTAGGTCCTATCCTAAGAGCCTTAGGAGGTGGTACAATCATCTTTGCTAGGCACCCCATACTTTCAAGTATTTGTATGAAGGTTTTCTCTCTCTCCATAACTCATATGGAGTTCCATCCGTATTTTTAATGGTATCTTGTTCAAAAGATAGTTTGCTGAGAGAATGGCGTCCCCCCACATTTCTTGGTTCACTCCCGAACTGATCAACATGGCATTCATCGTCTCTTTCAATGTGCGGTTCTTTCGTTCCGCCACGCCATTTTATTGTGGAGAATAAGGAGGTGTACATTCATGTATAATGCCAGTTTTTGCGCATAAATCCGCAAAGCGTGCAACATATTCACCTCCTCGATCGCTTCAAACAGCCTTTATCTTCTTTTTAAGTTGATTCTCAACTTCGTTTTTGTATAAGATAAACTTTTCTATTGCCCCGTCTTTACTCGTAAGTAAATACATATAGCAATATTTAGTACAATCATTAATAAACGTGATAAAGTACTTATTTCCTCCACGTATGGGAACCTTTTTTAAATCACACACATCGGTATGAATTAAATCAAGGGATTCGGTTATTCGTTCAACCGATTTAAACGATGATCTTGTAAGTTTGGATTCTACACATGACTCGCATTTGTAATCGGACTCGATATGGAATGTTGGTATCATATTTAATTTAATCAAATGTAGTAATGAATTAAAATTTACATGTCCTAGTCTACCATACCAAACATTAGAAGAATCAATCATGTAAGTAGAAGAAGAAGTTTCATTCATATTTTTGTTGTCGTTCACAACTTTTACATTCATTTTAAACATTCCATTAAGGGCATAACCTTTTCCGATAAACGTTCCACGTCTAGATAAAACAAACTTGTCCCATTCAAAGATTAGACGAAAACCAAACTTGTTGAGCATCCATCCCGAAACGAGATTATTCCGTATCTCTAGGACATAAAGCACTTTGGTCAAGGTAAGCTCTTTGCCAGAAGTCATCTTCAAGATCACAATGCCTTCACCTTAATGCTTGCGGTAGCTTTATTCCCCATATAAAGCTTTTCTTCGCCCGTAGCTTCCTTAAATGTTGAGAAAAGAGCCTCATCTCCACAAACATGGCGGGTAGTACCTGTGTCAACAAACCATCCTTTTGGGTTTTCACCCATCACGTTAACTTCTTCAATCATAACCGCTTCTTCGGTAATCATTGCGATTAGCGGCATGCCATCCTCATCAACCATATGCGCACGCTCACGCTTAGGTTTCTTGCATTGGTTAGCATGGTGCCCCGCCTCGTTACAGTTGTAACAAATACCTTGGAAAGGCGTGGACTTCTTTTTCACAGCCCCCTTTTTCGGTCGAAGGTTGTTAACCTTTGCTTTCCCTTTATTGTCTTTCTTACCCCCTTTGCCCTTATTGCCCTTTGAGGATTCCCCAATTTCCACCATGTTTGCTTTCGTCGAAGCTTGCAAAATGGTGCCTTTTTGGGCCACCTTGTTGTCCTCTTCTATACGAAGACGGACGACAAGTTCCTCCATGGTCATTTCCTTTCGTTTGTGCTTTAGATAGTTTTTAAATTCTACCCACGAAGGAGGCAATTTCTCAATCATGGCTGCCAATTGAAATGTCTCGCTAAGTACAATGCCCTCAGCATGAATGTCATGAAGTATAATTTGTAACTCTTGGACTTGGTTTATAACAACAGTCTTGTTATCAACCATTTTATAGTCCAAGAAACGGGCGACAACAAATTTCTTTGTTCCCGCATCGTCCGTTTTGTACTTTTTATCCAAAGACTCTCATAATTCTTTTGAAGTCTTGATATTATAGTACACATTATACAGGGCATCCGAGAGACCGTTTAGTACATAGCCTCGACAAATGAAATCCGAATGCTTCCAAGCATCTACCGCGCATTGAACTTGAGCGTCGTTCTCCCCTTCCGCAGGTTGGGGAGCGGTTTCAGTTAGAAACCTCGCAAGGTTCATGGTGGTCAAGTAGAAGAACATCTTCTATTGCCACGTTTTGAAGTGGAGACCCGAGAACTTCTCGGGTCGTTCAGCATGATTTGCCACTGTGGACGCTCCCATAGTGTTGGTAGGGGTTCCGACAACAACGTTAGTGTTGGTATTTTCAGTCAACATTCTGAAAAAAATTCAAGAAGACAAAGTGAGTTTTAAAACCAACTGTGCAACTTCTAAGTCCAACTTTGAAGACTACAACAGTAAGTTTTTATTACTCAGTTACAGAACTGAAAAGATGAAACAAAATCTGTTTTGGCAAAGTTGCTGCTTTGAACCAAAACAGAAAAAAATGTGTTTTTAAAACACAAACTGCGTGAAGTCAAAACTGGTTTGAAAATCATAGCAGAATTGTTTGTGATTCTACATGAACGGTGTTTTAAAATTTTGTTTTAAGATTGTAGGAATCCGTTCGCATAAAATAAACAAAATATTTTATTAACTTAAATTACTATACAGTGATAAGGAAAGCAGTAGAAACAATACTATTACAATTGAAAAATAAGATAAACAAGAACAAAAATTACAGAATAACAATAAGTTATTGGCTGAGGATCATGTTAGACACGGGTCCCTTAAAACAAATTTCGAATCTCCCAGGAGAACTCGTTTGTTTCCAGGATACAACAACCTTAACAGTTGTACTGCCAGACTTGACGAAACCCGAAGGTGTACCTCAAAACAAGAAGAAGATGAAGAAAGAGAATTATGTGGAGAGAAAGTTTCATAAGTAGTTGAATTCGGTGTATATTCTGCAGCAGGGTGGCCTCCTATTTATAATGCAGGTCTGGATGAAACAGAAAAAACAAATTAAATGGGAGAATTAAATTGCATTAAAGGTTTTCAATGCACTTTAATTCGTCATTTAATTCTCAGTTAAAACTGTTGACCCATCTGTTTTAAATGCTGAAATGAAACTGCTCAGTCATTAATGTCTGGAAGCTTCTGCAAGCGCGCATGCATGATAGGCTGGTGCGCGCGCGCCATTTTGGCTTAATTTCATACGCGCGCAGGTCTGCACGCTCATGCGCGCGTGCGCCATTTTGGCTCAATTTCATGCGCCCTTCATGCGCGCGCGCTACTTTGGCTCAGTTTCATGCGCCTGCACCACTCATGCGCGCGTACGCCACGTCACCAATGAACCTATACTAGCACGCCGCACATTCGCGCCGTATTGGCTTACTTTAGTGCGCCACACGCGCGTCACATCAGTGTCCATGCGACAGTGCGCGCAGACCAACCCGGTCATGTGTCGTGTACCCGCGCGCCTGCCTGCCACGTCACCCTCCATGGTTTACCTGCCACCTGGTCCTTGGAAGCGGCTCGTGGCATTGCAAGCATGCGAAGTGCAAAGTGGCCCATCAAAGCACCACATTGAGCCCATCGCCCACGCCACGCGCGCACGCAAGGGCGAGCGCGAGTTAGGGTGCTCCGTACCCTTCGTGAGTACACTAGTGTGTGCTTCCATGTAACAATAAGGAAGGAGTGGTCTCACTTAAATACCTCTTTTAGTTTCATCGCTCCTCCTGTGTGGGACAAGGTGACACTTTCCCAATTTTTTAGCATTTAATGTTTCAAAACACCAAACTTTGAGCATCGATATCTCATTCATCTTAGCTCCGTTTTGGACGCGGTTTAGTTCGTTGCGAAGCTCTTCCAACGTAGAACACAAACCCACAAATAAATATATAAAAACACCTCAGTTTCTTATATTTATTTCTAGTCTAAAATTAGGAAAAATGTATTTCCTATATTTGGGAAAATTGTTATTTTCATAAATTTCCAACAGTAGGACTGTTCTTTTGAATACTTATGAAGTCTTAAATAACTTCGAATTATGTTTGGCATTTTGTAACTAGCAATTTATTTATGTAAAATGCAGACTTTTATAAAATATTATATATAACTTTCAGTATGGATCTTAGACTATCTCCAAGGCTAAGGGTGCCCTTAGCTGCCTAGTCAGCTGCCACATCATATCCTTACAAATCCATAAAAATCTTTACAAATCATTAAAAACCTACAATTCATCTCCAACCATACAAACATCCTTACATATCCTTACATTTTCCACATCATCACCCATTTTTCCTTTAAATTTAATTACTAAAATCACTGTAATATATTTAAATAATCAAATGATTTGATAATCACCAATTTTTTTCTTTAAATATAATTACTAAAATTACTATAATGTATTTAAATAATCAAATGATTAGATAATTAATATGTTACTAAAATTACTATAATATATTTAAATAATCAAATGATTAGATCATTAATATGTGTAAACAAGTAATACTAACATAAAAGTAAACTGGATATTTTAAAAAAAAATTAAAAATAGAAACTGTATCACACATGCAATGGATTATTTTATTTTTAAATTGATTGTTTTCCTTTAAATTGGATTATTTTATAAAACTCAAATTGGATATGAAAGTTTTAATATTATAATAACTAGCCTCTCTTACACTTCATCTTCCCCACAACATTTTTTCCATTAAAGCTCCATCAAAGATTTCCAAGATTTCACAAAACATTTTTTCCATTAAAGCTCCATCAAAGCTTTCCAAGATTTCACAGCTATTCAATGGTTTATTTTAAGTCTTCAAGGGTGGTTGCCTTTTATAAAGAAACTCAAAATTATCGTTGAAATAAATCTAAAAAAAGGATATGGCTCAAGAACCAAGACAACCCAGGCCCTTGCAGACGGATTTTATCATCAGATTTCCCCACCTCGGATGTGCTCCATTGCATCTCAAAACTTGGATAAATTCCATGTCATCTCGGGCGGGGATACAGATACACCGTTGGAGGTAGTCTTACAATAAACCCTATATTTTATAAATTTATTTAGAGTTAATTACACAGATGAACCTTATGGTTTATAGCTAGTTTCACCTTTGGTACTAACTTTTTTTTAACAGGTTTAGGTTTTATAGTTTCAATTTTGTAACGCCTTTGGGTACTAACACCAAAATTAGTTAATTTTATCAATATAATGACTTAAATACCCTTCCATTTTTTTAATTTTATCAATGTAACACATTTGGGTACTAACATCTAATTTTATTTAAGTTTAAATCAATTTTACACAATTTATTTTTTTTTATTTTCATCTTTTTATTATATCTCTTAATTAACATAAAATCTATTTTTTTCATCTTTTTATTAAATTTATTTTTTAAAATAAAATCTACTAGTTACACCACTATTTTGTAGAAACTGTTGTGAAAAATGGTAATTGTTATTATCAAAACTGAAAGAACAGATCTTCAACCGAAGATTCACAAGACTATCGATTACAAATAGGATAAAACTTGGTGACAAGAACCACCGATTACAGATAAACAATGAACAGCAGGTCTTCAACCGAAGATTCTGCACAAGTAATCTTGATCAGCAGCCACAGGGTGATCTCGAACAAGGACAGAAACACAGCAGCCTTTGGAATGTTCTTGAGAGCAACTATTAGTACTGCACTTTTGTTTTTTATTTTGATGATGAGACAGAGGAGACAACCGAGGATTAAAAAGGCAGGGGAACCCTAGAAGCAGCCCACTGAAGAGAGCCCAATCTTGCACAAGCCCAGTCTCGCACAAACGGTAAAAAAAGGCCAAAAAAGGAAAATATATTAAGAGAATGGAAAAAGTATTGAATTGGAAATAAGAATAAGGATAAAGATATTTTAACACCCCTCTCAATTCAATACTTGAAACAATCAAACATGTTAAGAAGAGAACATACCTTTTCATGTGGTCCTGCAGATAGGCCTTTCGTGAGAATATCGGCAGCTTGATCTTCTGTTTTGATTCCCACCGTTTGAATAATACCTTTAGATATTTTTTCTCTCAAAAAATAGAGATCTATTTCGAAATGTTTTGTACGTTCATGAAATACGGGGTTGGCTGCTATAGATATAGCAGCGGTGTTATCACAAAATAACTGAGTAGGCAGTTTAACATCAACCTTTAATTCCGTTAATAAGTTGGAGATCCACATGACTTCACATGTTGCAGCACACATTGAACGATATTCTACTTCAGCAGAAGATCGTGAGACGGTGGACTGCTTTTTACTTTTCCAAGTCTTTTATAGAAAATTTGGACTTTAGTAATGACTTAATTTCACTAACATGCTTAGGACAATTACCAGTTATAATAATATCATCTACATAGACAAGAAGAATAATAAAGCTCGAATCTTTTGTCATAGTAAACATGGAATGATCACATTTACTTTGTTCAAAACCTAGATTACATAGAACAGACACGAGTTTTTCGTTCCACATTCTAGGTGCTTGTTTTAAGCCATAAAGAGACTTTTTTAATCTACAAACTTTAGTCCCGTTAGATTGATCATAGCCATCAGGTAAGCACATAAAGACTTCTTCATTGAGCTCACCATAAAGGAAAGCGTTATTAACATCAAGTTGAAAAACTTCCCAGTCAAAGTGGACAGCTAAGGACAAAACACATCTAATAGTGACCATTTTTACAACTGGTGAGAATGTGTCAAAGAAGTCGATGTCTTCCTTTTGGCAAAAACCTTTAGCAACAAGTCTAGCTTTATACCTTTCTATTTCACCATTAGATTTGTACTTTATTTTATATACCCACTTACATCCAATAGCTTTTCTATTAGGAGGTAAGTCAACAATTTCCCATGTGTCATTTTTATGTAAGGCTTCGATTTCTAAATTCATAGCATCAACTCAGTTGCTATCGGTTTTAGCTTCGAAGAAATTTTTTGGTTCACAACTTTTATTAAGAATAGCAGCAAAACACATCCCTTCAGGAGATAAATTAGCATAATTAAGGACCCTTTCTAGACCATATTTTACTTTTCCATCTACCACAAAATCATCAAGTTTAGAAGGAAATTTGATATTTCTAGAAGACCTCCTAAGATTAATGTTTGGTTGATCCTGAATTCCTCCCTCAGAATTGTTGTTGTCCTCATATTCAGTGTCATACTCAGCCCTGTCTGGTCCTGATTCTTCACTACTGGGTTGCTGATTGTCAGCCATCCCAAAGGTAGTACTTGAATCAGTTGACTGCTCAGACCCATGTCCTGATGAGGTGCTTGTTTGAATACTTTCATCATTGGGAGTTTGGTCAACGTTAGGGTTTTGGGTGTAGTTTAAATCAGATAAGTCAAAAAAGTTTAGGGTATTGACTTCAGAAACGGTATCAAGATCAACGGAAATTTTCTTTTCTTTAAAAGGAAAAACGGTTTCATAGAACCTAACATCCCTAGAATAAAACATCACCTTTTGATCAAGACTCCAAAGTTTATAACCCTTTTTCTCATTTGAATATCCAATCATGACACATTTTTCAGCATGTATGTCAAATTTATCAGAGTTATTTAACACAGTGCTAAAACAAAGACACCCTACCACCCTAAGTTGACTTAAGACAGGGGCAAAACCAAACACTAGATCATACAGAGACTTCCCATTTAAAACAGACGAAGGAGTCCTGTTAATCAGATAAGCAGCAGTAAGAACACATTCAGACCAGAATTTGAGAGGAAAACCCCCTTGAAAAAGTAATGATCTAGCTACATTTAATAGATGTCTATGTTTTCTTTCAACAACCCCATTTTGCTGTGGGTTATGAACACATGAAGTCTGACGGAGGATACCATTTTCATAGCAAAAGTTATTCATTTGTTTATTAATGAATTTTGTTCCGTTGTCACTCCTGATTATTTTAACTGGTTTACTAAACTGAGTTTTTAACATTTTGAAAAAACCTTTAATATGGTAAAACACTTCCTCCTTTGACTTCATGAGGTATACCCATACGGCTCTAGTGAAATCATCTACTATAGTAAGAAAGTATTTAAAACCATCCCTACTTGGAATTCTATAGGGACCCCAGACGTCTAGATGAACAAGATCACCTAATAGTTTTGATTTGTGTTCACTTAAGGGAAATGGTTCCCTATGTTGTTTAGCCCTATGACAGGTTTCACAAGGTGCTAACTTAGAGCTAGTTTTAATGTTTAATTTATTCTTTAAAACATGCAGAACAGGTTGAGCAGGATGTCCTAACCTAGCATGCCAGAGATTAACATCACAATTAGCACCACACACCTTATTTGAAACCGAGGAGCTACCACAGAAGTAAAGACCATCAAACTGATTACCAGTCACCAGGACTTTCTTTAGATGAGAATCCTGAATGTAACAGTTATGTTCATCAAAAGAAACAGTGAGCTTACAATCTCTAGCAAGTTTATGAACAGATATCAAGTTAACACAATAATTGGGAACAGCAAACACATCATAGAGAATGACCTTGTCACTTAATTTTATATCACCAATTTTAGTTACCAAAGCACTTGTGCCATTAGGGTGTTTAACTTTGATGTTGAATTCAGTGACATCCTTTTGATTAAAAAGACAATCATCGGTCATAACCATGTGCTGGTTAGCACCAGAGTCAATTATCCATCCAATCTTTTCCCCATTGTTAACAAAGTTTGAAAAACAATAGATAGGTTTAAAGTCACAAGTGGGCTTGGATGTAATATTGACAAAGCTATTTAGACATATAGAATTAGCACACATACCAGCAAAGTTACTACTCTGAGTGTTACCCTTAGGTTTATCATTCAAGAGACTAAGCAATTTGGCAACTTGATCACTGGTTAAAGAACTCATAACAGAAGATGAATCAGTAGTATCAGTAGTGACATTATTACTTACTCTACTACCCTTGTTCCCACTTGTTTTAGATTTCATCCAAGGAGGATATCCAACAAGTTCAAAACATTTCTCAATAGTATGACCAGTTTTATTACAATGAGAACATTTGAGATTAGGATTAAGAATTTTTGCACCTTTTTTTCTTTAAATCAACATTTTGATTCGCTCTAGCAGCAAAACCAACAGCATCATTAGGGTTTTTATCAGAAAAATTCTTTGAGTGTAAATGAGACTCTTCTCTAGAGATGATTGCAAAGGCATCTTTCACAGAGGGAAGAGTTTCTCGAGTTAATAAATTTGTTCTCACAAACTGGTATGAACTATCGAGACCCATCAAGAATTGCATTAGTTTTATAAGATGATTAAAGTCATTAAACTGTTTAGATGCATCACAAGAACAGGCAGGTAGAGCAAGTAATTGATCCAATTGTTTCCATATACAGTTCAACTTATGATAATATTCAGAGACAGGCATACCATTTTGACTAAACGAGTTGATTTTTTTATATAGATTAAACACAACAGAACCATCTATCTTATCATAAGTTTCTTTTAGGTCTTTCCATACAACAGAAGCAATTTTAGAATAAACAAGGCCAAGATATAATTCCTCAGATACAGAATTAAGAATCCATGTAAGAACAATAGAATTGCATCTATCCCATTGTTTACCCAAGACCTCATCAGTTTTAGACCTAGAGCAAGACCAATCAACAAACCCTATCTTATTTTTTACTTGTAGGGTAAGATACATGGCATTGGACCAGATCCTATAGTTTTCTGACCCTTTGAGTTTTACACTGACTATAGATAAATTGGCAGAGTCACTAGGGTGAAGAAACAGAGGATCCCCAGCATCTATTTTGCTAATTAAGGTAGCACTAGGAGATGTTATAACAGATTTATCATCACCAGACATATTGATAACACACAAAAAACAGTTACCTAAAAACAAAAAACCAGGCAAGGCAAGAACAGATAGTGAAAATAAAACCACAGAGGACAGCGAAGCCTGAACAGAGGTCCGATCAGAGGTCCGTCACTCAATGGTGCCTCCGCAGACGATATTCAGGGAGCTTTGACACACAAACTAAACAAATGCAACAGATAAGCAAAAAAGACTCGATCAAGTGCCGACCCGACTAGTCCGGTAAACAGGGAATGCCTAGACACACTGACTCAGTGATGCAAGAAACAAAAAATAAAAAGACAGAAATAGAACAATCTCACAATGGGTGCGTTAAACTCCAAAAAATCACACTTGTAACCTTCACTTAGGGTTACAAGTCTGATTTCAAGCAAAGAGGACCAGTGACAAAACTCGGTTGGTTTGCTCTGTAACAAAGACCAACAAGAGCCCTTTCAGAAGCACGAACAGAAACCCTAGAAAGGGTTTCAATCTTTCAGTCGGTCACAACCCAAACAGCAAACCAGAGAACTCCCAACCACAACTGTTCCAAAACCCTAGATTTAGGGTTTCAGCCTTTAATCAGATGTATCTTCAGCCAGATGATGAGGAATCGGCGGATTCGAAGTACCACCAAGATTCCTTAGACCTTTAACCACAAACCTAGATCCGAACGGATCTGTTCGTTCAATAGTAGCAGCAGCGGTAAGCGACAAGTACCAAAGAGCCGTTTGGCTCTGATACCATGTGAAAAATGGTAATTGTTATTATCAAAACTGAAAGAACAGATCTTCAACCGAAGATTCACAAGACTATCGATTACAAATAGGATAAAACTCGGTGACAAGAACCACCGATTACAGATAAACAATGAACAGCAGGTCTTCAACCGAAGATTCTGCACAAGTAATCTTATCAGCAGCCACAGGGTGATCTCGAACAAGGACAGAAACACAGCAGCCTTTGGAATGTTCTTGAGAGCAACTATTGGTACTGCACTTTTGTTTTTTATTTTGATGATGAGACAGAGGAGACAACCGAGGATTAAAAAGGCAGGGGAACCCTAGAAGCAGCCCACTGAAGAGAGCCCAATCTTGCACAAGCCCAGTCTCGCACAAACGGTAAAAAAAGGCCAAAAAAGGAAAATATACTAAGAGAATGGAAAAAGTATTGAATTGGAAAAAAGAATAAGGATAAAGATATTTTAACAACTGTCTAACAAAACATAACACAAACTGAATGAAGCTTGAAACTATAAAACCAATAGTGCTAATACACTTCGGGATAATATGTACATGTTTTCCGAATTTGACCCGTTTAAATTTAATCGAGTTATATACCATCAGGTAAGTTTTTTTGCCTAAAGATGTAGCAACGTTCATTTGTAGTGACTTAATCTTTCTTGTGTGTATGTAATATTTACCAGTAACAAGGTCTCATGCTTGGGTAGCAGTGGTTGTCAAACAAGTCATATTAATCTAAATATTATATTACGTTTTTGGATTAGATTGGTCTTCCTTGTATATCGATTGTGAGGGGATGGATTAAGCATTAGAAATGATCCTTATGAAAGTGACTTGGAACAACGTGGTGCTTCATTTTTCACTTTAACTGAAAGTAGATGGGGATTTAGCAACAACATATGATCGTTTTTAAATTTTCTTTTTAATTAAACAAATAAGATATCAAATTAAAACAAATAAAGACCAACATTTATAAAAATGCATTAAATTAAAAAGATGAAAATAAAAAATTTATTTAAAAAAAGACCAACATTTTTTATTAACAAAATCTATTTAAAAAAAATACTTGTGTAACTAGTAGATTTGATGTTAAATAAGAAATTTAATTAAAAGATGAAAATAAAAAAATAAATAGATTTTATATTAATTAAGAGATATAATAAAAAGATGAAAATAAAAAAAAAATAGATTTTGTAAAATTGATTTAAACTTAAATAAAATTAGGTGTTAGTACCCAAATGTTACATTGATAAAACTAAAAAATGGAAGGGGTATGTTATATTGATAAAATTAACTAATTTTGGTGTTAGTACCCAAAGGTGTTA
This sequence comes from Helianthus tuberosus, assembly GCA_030545235.1. Taxonomy (NCBI): domain Eukaryota; kingdom Viridiplantae; phylum Streptophyta; class Magnoliopsida; order Asterales; family Asteraceae; genus Helianthus; species Helianthus tuberosus. Next base: position 22,128,907 of record CM060381.1, on the reverse strand, counting down.
CAAAATTGAAACCATAAAACCTAAACCTGTTAAGAAAAAAGTTAGTACCCAAAGGTGAAACTAACTATAAATCATAAGGTCCATCTGTGTAATTAACTCGTTTATTTAACTACTATTATTAGTATTATTTTATAAATTCAAATCCGAATGACTTGCAAATTAACACGCCGCAACGCGAGTGCGTTGTTTAACATTTTTACATCTAGTTTTTGTTCGGTTTAACGGTACTGCCGCAACTCGCTACACTTTTTACATAAGATTTCAAGTATTATCAACGTGTTTACTATAATGCGTGGATTTTTTTTTCGTTTTACGTTTTGTTATAAGTCTTGTGGTTCAACGCTTTTACGTCTATTTTTTATTCGGTATAACGACTCATTGCAACGTGCGAGTCTTAACTACTAGTTATTAATTTGGTTTATAACAAGACCGTTGATTTCCATTCCGTTATTACCTATAATTTAAATTTTTGTTTTCATATAAATCTTAGATATCTTTTTAGTTCATATATAAGTTGGTGACACCCAATAAGGTAGTGGCGGAGTGGTTTGGGAAAAAACTTGGTGTTCCTTGTGACCCAGGTTCGACTCCCACTATTTCCATTATTTTCTGCGGGAAAAACCTTGGTGTTCCTTGTGACCCAAGTTCGACTCCCACTTGGCTATACGCACCCCCCCCCCCCCTTCCTGATTATACCCCCTCTTGTGAGAGGAAAACTGTCGGTCCCACGCAGACCCCACCTGTAAATATGTGAGAGTAGAGGGGTGAAAAAAGTAAATAGGGGGTGTAGAAAGTAGCACCCTTTAGAATTTGACAAATAATAAAGACGACAAAATGCCTTAAATGGCGGGCACCTAGCTACTATGCCTGCAAATCACTACTCAATATTTGTCACCATTTGTACAGTCTGAAATTGCCAACTTATCATTTTGCCATCGAGTGCTCCCTCTATGGTCCAGCCATTCTATTTAATTTTTATTAAATCAACTTATTATTATTTTATGAGTTAAATGCTTAGATAGTCCCTGTAGTTTTTCCTTTTTCACCTTTAGTCTCTAACTTTCTAAAATTATAACTAGAGTCCTCAACTTCTCAGATAGTCTCTAGGCCTAACATCAATTAGTTTTCTCAGTTAAGAGGGTGTGGAATGACATAAATACCCTTTCCTTTAAGCCTTTGTTTGACATTAAGATAACTTGAGGGCTCATCAAACATATAAATCTCAGCATTCTGTATGGCAACAACAGCAATTGCAAACCTTTGAAGCTCCCCTCCAGACAAATCGCCAACATTACGATCAATAACCTGATTCAGCTCAAGATCTAGACAAAGCTCTGCCCTAACATCTCTCTCATCTTTCTGATCAAGTACCTCTCCAACATTCCCTTGAACTGCTTTTGGAATATGATCAACATATTGTGGCTTTATGATTGCCTATTTTCATGGAACAAAATTTCTCTTAAAAGATGGCACTAAAATTGTCTCATAAGAGCTAGAATTACAAATGCACCTTCAAATTATCTTCAAGAATACGAGTAAAGTAGTTTTGCAACTCAGAACCTCGAAAGTAAGTTAAAATTTCTTGCCAACCTGAAGGGTTCTGGAAAAAAAAATTAAGCATCAACCATAACTACACCACGTAATAAAAAAATGATAGGGGTTTCAAAAGATTACATTAAAACGGCCCAAATTGGGTTTCAACTTTCCAGCCAAAACTTTGAGAGTTGTAGACTTTTCGATTCCATTTGTTCCAACCAAACAAAGAACTTGCCAAGGCCTCATTGTCGTGTTTCACCTTCCATTTCTCATATTTATATAGAAAAGACCAAAGAGATACAGAGTGTAAGTGTGTGTTCTTGTGGAGAAGATGGGATGATGGAGTTGCAGGGTGAAGAGAGAATAAAGCGAGAGGAAGGTGGGGGTGGGGTTGTTATTTTGTTTTTATAAAGAAGTGTGCCCTACAAATAAATAAAACTATTAAGTTATTTTGTTTTATAGTAAGGGTATTTTTGTCATTTCACACCCTCTTAACTGTGAAAACTAACTGATGTTAGGCACATGGATTATCTGGGAATAGAAATTAAAAAGTTGAAGACTATAGCTGTAATTTTAGAAAGTTAGTCATTTTACACTTTCTTTTTTCAGGAAAAGAGTCTAAAAAGCAAGATTAGTCATATACAAAGAGAGTACTCGATGTCTAGGAACCAAAGTTTTTTTTCCAGTAGGATGAGATTTACTATTTAAAATAAGGTTACGGTACAACTTGTTGTTCGTTTACATATTATTCTCTTGTAAATTTTCAAATGATCAAGAGTATTTATATCAATCTGAATTGTTGTGTCGTAAATTTTTTTATTGAGTTTTGTATTAAACATTTGTGGAAATTATGAGTTTTTTTCCTCTCTGGAATGTATTTTATAATATAACCATAAGTGCATCTATAATTTGTTTAAATGCCCATTAGAACTAGTAAAATGTAAAACTTAAATAACAAGAATAGATAAAAAAAAATACTAATATAATTGAATAACATAATAAAACTGAAAAACTGACGAGTTAATTACACCGTTAGCCCTGTGGTTTATGGAAAGTAACAACCTCAAGTAATAATAGTTCAAAGTAACAATCTAAGATTTTAACTTTTGATTTTGTAACATTCTAGAGCCTTAAGGCTAACGGCCGTTAAAAACTAACTGAGAACTTATTACCCAACCTTGAACTTTGGAGAAACCATAGGGGCTAACCACAAAATTAACTCTTGTAATATATAAAACACATTTTTTTCTTTTTTCTCTTATTATTTAATTAAACCTTTTAATTATGTATGTAAACCATTTTTTAAATAATTATACGTAATTGACGTATTAAAACTAATTCGAAACCACTTCATTAATTAGCTTACAAGTAAATTAACGAGAATATTTCACAAAATGATAACTAAGTTTTAGGAGTGTTTCAATTAGGTCGCTCATAAAAAAAATTGTTCTAATAAACTCATTAAAGGTTTTTTTATTTGCTAATCCTGTATAAGTAACCTGAATGGGAGGTAAACTATCTTAGGTGACATTTATTTTTTATTTTTATTAAATATGTTTACATAACTTATTTAATAAAAGAGAAAAATAAAGTTAATCAAATAAAAAAAAAGATACACATTGTGATCATTTAGTACTGTCGCATCACCACCTAACCGTTGAACCATTACCGTGCCATCGAACCATCACACCACCAAATCGTCACCCAACATAGTATCCAACCATCGCACCACCGAATTGTTGCACCACCCAACACCGTCGCATCATCATGCCGTACCACCACCGTACCGTGGAACCACCACCGACACTGTGTCGTGGAACCACCATCGGCATCGTGTCGTGGAACCATCCAACCAATTTTTGGTAACCACCATGCACATGAGAATTTAGTTATTGATGGATATAAAGTGATGAATGAATGAGAATAAAGATATGCTAAACTTCAAAGAAATTTAGTTCAAACTAAATTGTAATGAATGGATGGGTATATGATGGATATAAACTTCATATTCGCTTTATTGTTTGATGACCACCTTCAAACTAAACTTCTTATTGATCAACCATGTGCAGTTTTTTTAATAAAGTTGAGTTTAGTTCTTAATGGGTATAAACTTTAATTTTTTTGCTAAAATTGAATTATGTTGGGGGGGGGGGGGGGGGGGGATTCCACGGTCCTCCCAACCGTTGGAGTTATCACACTCCACAAGCTAGCTTAGCCCCATAGCTGCCTGGAGGTGAATACCCAACCGAGAGGGAAGAGCTTGGCCGGGGGATGCGGACACCAAGATTCGAACCCGGGACCTCTAGGGAGAGGGTGGGTGAGGCTGGCCAACTGGGCAACCCCAGAAGGTTTAAAATTGAATTATGTGTAAACTAAAAAATAAAAAAAATAAGGACAATCCAAAGCAAGCTAATTTATTAAAACCAAAATGGACAATATGAGTTATAAAAAAACTTCTCGAAACCATTGAATAAGTCACTTTTAATTCTAAGCCTTTTTACACATAAAATTGAATTATGTGTAAAAAGGCTTAGAATTAAAAGTGACTTATTCAATGGTTTCGAGAAGTTTTTTTATAACTTATATTGTCCATTTTGGATTTTATAAATTAGCTTGCTTTGGATTGTCCTTATTTTTTTTATTTAAATAATAAAAAAACTTAGTTAAAGAAAATGAGAAAAAAATAAAATTTGTGTTTTAAATACTATCAGAGTTAGTTGTAGGTTAGTCCCTGTGGTTTCTCCAAAGTAAAAGGTTGGGTACTAAGTTCTTAATTGACAAAAATATCCTAAGTTTTTAGTTAGTATTTAACACCCGTTAGCCTTAAGGCCTTAGGGCGGTCGGAGTGATAGCGGTGAGTGTGATCGGGGACCGAGTTTGCCGCGGGGGGAATGATACCGGGTGGTGGATCGGTGAGTGGGGAGTAGGAGAGAAGGGGTGTCGGCGATGAGTGTTCACCGAAGGTGAAGAAGAAGAGATGGAAGAGAGAGAGAAGAGAGAGGAAAGGGAGAACCAGTCATTTTTTTTAATTGAGTGAGTACTTAAATCATTCCTAGTGTTTGAGTAGAAATAGGGAGTGAAAGGGGGGAGTTGACATGGCATGTGATTATTGGGTAGAGAAAACTCACACACCCTAAAGTGTTTGAATGATATCCTCCACCCTTAGGATGTTACAAAATCAAAAGTTAAAGCCTTAGATTGTTAGTTTAAACTATTAGCACCTAAGGTTGTTACTTTCTATGAACCACATGGACTAACGATGTTGTTGATGCATATTATATGGACGCGGCCCGTTCGGTTCGACATCGCTACGAGTTGAAGACCAAGACTTGATTTCCTCCATCAAGTCTCAGTGAAAGTTGCTGATCTGCTGTTGCAGATATATCTGTTTGCTCCTGTCTTGCATGACGAAAGACCTAACCAAGTCCATGATGAAACACCTGCACATTGATGAGCGACGGATAACCTGCTATGCATACATGACGAAAAACCTGCTTATGCTGTTGACGAAAATCCCAGTCCAGCCTGCATGACGAAAAACCTGCACATGAGAATGACGAATAACCTGCACATGTGAATGACGAAAGACCATGTCTTTCGTCATGAGTCTTTCGTCGGCCGTGGACTTTCATCGGCTGCTTGTGTTTCGTCGATATTTTTCTTTGCTGCATGATCTTTCATCGACCCTGTTCCTATATATAGCAGCAAACTGAAGACAGAAGCGAGATGACACAGAACGAGAGAACACACACTGAGTTAGTGTATTCAGAGAGAGTTTGAGAGATTGTTCTAGTTGAACCTTTGTAAACAAACTTTATGATTAAGTAATACATTGAGCTGTTTAAACGTTGAATCTTTGTGTTCGTGTTCTTATCTCGGTTTGCATTCCCGGTTGGATTCCGCACAACCGGGTTCGTTCGTATACAAGGATTAGGCGACTAAATCCTCCGCTAGTTGAACCTACAAGTGGTATCAGAGCCAAGGCTCTCTTCCTAGTTAAAACCGAGTGTTTTTCTTGTGTTTTTGAAGATCAAAGTTTCTAGAAAAACCAGTTCAAAATCTGAAAAAAAAAATCTCTTTATTTTGCTGTTAGTTCATTGAAAACCTTGTTTAAAACTCATTTACATATGTGTGTTAAGGTTTTTTATTGAAGTTTCTTGCAAAATTTGTGTTCGAAAATTTTTCGGTCATCAGAAAACTCAGTCAGTTCATCCAGATATTCATATTGTTCATCAAATATATTTATGTTTGATCCTTAGTTGAGTTACTGTTGAAGTGTTAAAGATTAAAATATATTTACTGAAAATCTTGACTAAAACAATGATGGGTTGGTAAACTGATTGTGATAAGGTAAGGTGTTTGACAAGGTTACCTTCAAACATGTTGTGTGTCAGAGGGTAAGATAAGGTTTGGTGGGATTTTTTTTAAATATCTATCTGATTGTAACAAAAGGGTCAACAAAAAACCTTCTCTCTTTTGGAATTGTTTTTGACGAAAAACATACTTTTCATCACAATTGGTTTAGACGAAAAACATCATTTTTCGTCACTGTGTCATTTACGAAAAAAAACCTTTTTCATCAATTGAGTCTTTCGCAAAGAACTTAGTTTTTCATCGCTTTCACTTAGAACTTTTTAACAGAAGACTAACATTTCATACTTAAGTGTTTGTTTTAAGATCTTTGAGCAGGTATTCATTATTATATATCCAAAATCAGTTCAGATTGGTGGGGTATTCCATCCAATACGGAGAGCAAGTATAGAAGCACAGGTTTGTCGCCATCATGGGCCGAATCTCCCGCACCCGCATCTTCGTCTATTCCATCACAAGCGAATCAAATTTTGACAGGTCAATGGGCGTTCGTTTCAAATCAAACTCAAAGTATTCAGAGTATACTTTTAAGCGAAAGTGAAACCGGAAGCCTTAACCGTCCACCGAAGCTAATGCACATGAATGAATATCCTGGATGGGAAGAAAGATTCCATACGTATGTCCTTGGGCAAAACACGGAATTGTGGTTATGTTTTACTACATATTTCGATCAAGCACTTGATGTTGCCGCTTCAATTGTCGCGACATTTGCAGATCTTACGGAAGACGAGAAAAAGGCATATGATTTAGAAAAGAAAGCATATTCTATTCTAACTCAAGCATTGAGCAAGGATATATATCATCAGTTTGTCAGCTTCAAGACGTCAAAGCGGTTATGGGATGCATTAAAGACGAGAGGTCTAGGAAATGAAGCGACACACGAATTGCGACATGATCTACTCAAGAAGGAGTTTGATGGCTTCACATGTATGGAAAGGGAATCTTTGGGAGATTTGACAAGTCGATATTATCACTTGTTGACTGAATTGAATAACTTTGGGGTAGTAGTGACTCCAGAAGAAGTTGTGATCAAGTTTGCAGACGCATTACCAGCTCAATGGAATGGTTTCTTGGAAATCTTGAAATACAATGGCACTTTAGCTACGACAAACATAAATGATTTCATTCAGCTCTTGGAGAACAAAGATCAAGAGGAAACCAGGAAGGCCAAAAGGATTCCAGTGCCACAGAATCCTGATATGTATTATGGAAACTGTGGAAGTTCTAGCACTGCTGCTAGACCTGTTCCACATGCTCAACTTCAAACGGCCTTTGTATCAAGAGATATGTATGGAAATCCACTACCAGTTTCCTCAACTCAAATGGATTTTGTCTCAAGCACTGACATGTACGGAAATCCACAACCAGAAGTTGCAAAGCAAAGCTATCAATCTACCGGAGCAAGAGATATGTACGGAAATCCATTACCAGTTCCACAGCAAGCTACTTATGGAAGCACTTCATCTGCCGGTCAGCCATCTAATCCAAATACAGTTCGGCTCGACACTTCAAATTTCTCGAAAGTAAGTGTTGAAGTAGCTAAGGATCATATGGAGCTATTAAACACATTGGTGAGCGCGTATTGTGGGTTAATAGCAGGTCAGATTGGAAACATCAATCTGACACAAGAAGATTATCAGCAGATTGATAAGGAGGAAATGGATATGATGGATATCAAATGGGCTTTCGCTAGTGCTGTTAGGCGAGCTAAGGACTTCATGGAAAGGACTGGTAGAACCAGCTTGGAAAGCAAGAAAGATACCAAGTACGGGTTCGATAAATAATCAGTCAAGTGCTTCAATTGTGGTGAAAGAGGTCACTTCAAGAGAGAATGTACAAAGCCAGCTCAGCATGGGAACCAGAATCCGTTCAGGAATCAAGGCAATCAAGGCAACCAGCAGAATCAGAATCAAAATAGGAATAACAAGCGTACGTTGATGCCTGTGAACAATACAAATCAAGTAGGAGCATCAAATGCAAATGCCAACCAGGCTCTTGTGGTACAAGTCGATGAAGGTTGTGACTGGTCGATTCAATTGGGAAGTGATGTTCAGGATGGAACAGCTTGTTTTGCTGAGGTTGTCAAGGATCTGAAACACACCAGTGGTGGAGAATCTTCCGCCAGTGGTGGAGAATCATCTGAAGATGAAGACAGTTCTGGTTACAGTAGAAGCTCAGATGAAGAATCCTCAACTTCAGGCGATGATCATTTGGATGAAACGTCAAGTGTGATAGTCGATGCAGATGTTGATGAATTGTTGGGAGAAGCTGAAGCTGGGAATCATAGAAGATCAATCTTGGTGGATGAAGCTGCTTATTCTTCTTCTTCTTCTAATCATTCAGCCTTTATGGCTAATGTGGGCGGTTCATCAAACCAGGTAGGTGTCGATGATCCAACTTCTGATAAATTTGATAAATGTGTTAGTTTAGTTGATAAATTGTTGGACTTGCAAAGCAAATATGATGATTTGCAAAGCAAGTATGACGTGACATATATCCACAATCAAAAGTTGATAGTGGATCTTTCAAAATGCAAAAAGGCTAATATGTTTTATGAAAACCATGAAAAAGAGTTTAAAACGGTGATTGAAAATTTAAGAAAAGATAAAACCGAGCTAACAAAAATGGTTTCAAGAAAACAAACTGACATAAACTGTTATATCAATCGTCTCGAGGTCATCCAAAAAGAGTTAGCCTGTGTAAAGTGTGAAAGTGAGGCGATCCGGCTTAAGCTAGATAGTTATTTAAACTCTAGGTATGTGCTGGATCACATCATTGACATACAGAAAGAGAAAAAGGATGTCACGTGCATTGGATATAAGAAATGTCCACCACCTGTTAGACAAAATTATGGCGCAATGCCTGATGAAGAGAATAGAACTTATTTTGAGCAATCAGTTCCTTTAGAGATTGAGGAATTTGCAATCGGACTTGGATACAAAAATGAAGTATCATCATATTCGGATGTTTCAACAGTTACAAGTGCGTCAACTGCTGAACAAAATCAGGATCCTCCAGTCATTGTTGAGGATGTTGATTCTTCAGATGATGAATCCGATGATACTAACTCAGCACAGTCTGATGCGGTAATCAAAGAAGAAGACATACCTCTTGAGAATCATATTTTATGTGATCCTCCCGCAAAACCTGCTAAGACTGTTCTGGTCGAGTCCACGTCTGCAAAAGAGTCTGAGAGTGTGAATTTGTTGTACACTCTTGTTGGTGATGATAAAATCTATTCTGACAAAGATTTTCCGATTAAAAATGTAAATCAATCTTTAATCAGTAAAGTTTTTAATATTCGACAAGTAGGGTTTTAGGAAAGTCGGGTTCACACGTTGTGGTAACACAGTGCCCTTCGATTCCAAAAGCTGAAGTTCGAAAACAATATGGAAATCAAAGATTGCCAACAGTGAAAAAGCAGCAAAATCATACCAAACCAAAAGGTAAATCAACGACTCAAGGTCGAAAGGAACCAAACCAAAAGAAGAACAAGAAAGTGAACTTTGTGAAATCAATGGGAATGGATAAATTGGAAACTTTTGCACATAAATCAAACTTAGATCATATCAATCAAGTTAAAATTTTGAAAAGAAATGAACAAATCAGTTCAAAACCAAGTACCTCAGGATCACAAAGTTCATCAACAAGACAGTCACATGATACTTCGGGGTTTGTTGAACGAAGATCATGTTTTGAGTGTGGTGAAATTGGACATATCATTCGAAATTGTCCGTATCTTCATAAGTTAAAGGCTAAAGTTGATGTTCCCCATGAACAAAATTACCGAAAGCGATCTGTTTCTTCAAAACAAGATCCCCGTCTTGTAAAAGAAAGGGAAAAGAAACAGAAATGCCAACAAGTCAAGGTAATTGAAAAGGCAATTAAAACCGACGTGGTTCACGAACAACCTGTTTCCATTAAACCAGAAATTTCTAAAACTTCTAATAATCACGAAGTTAAGATTTCGAAAATTCAAACTGGTAAAACACAACAGACTAGGAAACCAAAAACGGTTAAGAATTCAGGGGGAGTATCACAGTTTCAAAACCATCGAAAAATTGAAGTAGCTTTTGTCGATGAAAATGGAAGACCCAAGACCACAATGGCTTGGGTCCCCATCTCCAATTAATCATGTGAGTTCATGTGCAGGATGTTCCAGGAGGAACTTTCAGCAGTCATTGGATTGTTGATAGTGGGGCATCCAGGCACATGACAAGCGACATGAAGCTTCTCTACGACGTTAAATCTATTAGAGGAGGTTATGTTGCTTTTGCTGGAGATAAAGGCGGATATATTACTGTTGAAGGAATGGTATCCAACGGGGTTGTAAGCTTTGATAAGATCAACTTTGTGCAAAGAAGTTTTCAGTACACTTTGATGCAAATGGATGTTATGTGCTGAAACCCGGTTTCAAGATTCCTAAAGACTGGATTCTCTTATCTGCTCCAAGGATTAATGATTTGTATGTCCTTGATATGAGCCAAGCAATTACAACGTCTGCACAAGCAACCTGTTTCGTTTCTAAAGCCACAGAAAAGGAATCAATCTCTTGGCACAGAAGGATGGGACACATTCATTTAAGAAAAATGAATCATTTGGTGTCAAATGAATTAGTGACTGGTGTTCCTCTTAAAAAATTTCATCTTTAAGACGTCTGTGTTTCATGCCAGAAAGGAAAACAAAGAAAGAAGTCGCACCCTACAAAGAAGATCAACACCGTGGCAGTTCCTCTTGAACGTTTGCACATGGATTTGTTCGGTCCTGTCAAGCATAAAAGCATCAGGAATGATCAGTACTACCTCGTGGTGACTGATGATTATTCAAGATTTTATTGGGTGGCGTTCATGGCACACAAGAGTGATACTTTCGGAATTATCAAAAACTTGATCACAATGATTGAGAATTTGTATACTTTGAAAGTTAGACGGATACGCAGCGACAATGGAACCGAGTTTAAGAATCATGCCATGGAGGAGTTCTGTAGATCCAAAGGTATTCTTCACGAATTCAGTGCAAGTTACACTCCTCAACAGAATGGTGTCGCTGAGCGTAAGAACCGTACATTGATCGAAACTGCTAGGACTGTGTTGGTAGAGTCACAATTACCCATTCCATTCTGGAGTGAAGCTGTGGCCTCTGCATGTTACACGTTGAATCAAGTCCTTATAGTAAAAAGACACAACAAGACCTGCTTTGAGCTTCTTCACAAACGGAAACCAGATTTACAATATCTTGAACTGTTTGGAGCTCCTTGCACAATGATCGATCAGAATGGAAAGTTTGGGGCAAAAGCCATTGAAGGATACTTTCTTGGGTATGCCACCCCGAACATAAGAGTCTGGAATCTAGAGACAAAAAGGGTCGAGGAATGGTCTGAAGTCAGAGTACAAAGGCACACATTGCCAGTTAAATGTCCGGGTCAGCCTTGGATGTTTGAGTACGGTGACTTTTTCAATTCGATCAATATTCAAGAAGTCGAAGAAAGTGTTGCGGCAAAGATGTTTTTCGAGAGTGACAACGCAACAGGTTCACCGCTGGTTCGTCCAATTATTGTCAACAATCCAGAACCATCTTCAGTGAATAATAATACTCTCGACAACGAGGATTTTCATGATGCTAACGAACTGAACGAATCTTCAGAGGATGATGAATTTCTCGATGCAGACCAAGAATCTGTTCATGGTACTTCAGAGGCTACACCTCCAGTGGATGCCCCCAAAACAGTTGAAGCTACTGCATCATCCTCTTCGACAGTTCAGGGTATTGACTTGGTTGTTGATCTTAATCTCAACAATCTGGGTACAAATATTCAAGTTCCAGATAATCCAGAAACAAGGATTCATAATACTCATCCTCACAAAACATCATTGGAAATGTACAAAGTGGTGTACAAACGAGAAACATGTTGCGAAATGATGTGTGCAAAATGCAACATATAAATTACATCAAATGAGGCATAAAACTAACCCTTTTTTAGTACTAATGTTAGAAAAAGTGTGCTTTTGTCTTCCTTTTGTATTTTCAGGGTTAAAAGAGCTTAAATGAACAAAAGAAGCAAAAATGCAGCCAAATTCAGCATAAATACAAGAAAAGGAATAAAGGTGTCTTGCCCGACCCCTCGACAGCATCTCCCCAAGCAAAAACAAGAGAACAGAAGGCTGAACACTCCCCGTGCTCAGTGAGCACGGGGGCATGCCCAAGTGACTGCAGAAAAGACAAAGCTGTAGAAGCTTCTATCACCCACCACGGGGGCGTGCCCAGCGGACACGGGGCCGTGGTCAACTCTAAGATTCGCAGAATCTGAGGAAATCTTGATAGTACAGATCATGGTTGTAAAACAAGGTTTCCGACGCCGAGTACTCCCCGAGTAGTCGCTACAACGTAGACTGCCGAGGCGACTTTCTTTGAATCCGCCTAATTACTCGGAATCGGTCAAAAGTGGTCAACCGAGGCCAAAATCATATCTAGTAGGTCAACTTGAGCCGAGTTTGACTTTAAAAATAATAAAACATAATTTCTATGCCTATCATATTAAAGAATGAATATTATTTTCACGTATTTTGTGATAGATATTAGTAAATTTATATTATTTGACATGTATTTAATTTCCAAAAACTAATTTCTTTATAATTTAACATGTCCGAGTACTCCCCGAGTACTCTCCGCCTAGGCCGAGTACTCTCAACTCCCCGGTCGACTGACTAGGGAGCGCCTAGTGACTTTTGCAACCATGGTACAGATACGCTTCTACACACGGGGTCGTGCCCAGCGGACACGGGGGCGTGGTCAACTAATGCAGACAAACTGCAATTAATGAAGAAAGAGAAGATGGATGGACACTGGGTCGTGTCCGAGCTTCTGTGCAGGCTATAAATAGGGGTGCTTGGCTCATTTGCAAACCATCCCTTGGCAAACCACCTCTCTCACACTACACCCACCCTCCACCACCATCACAACCCACATCCACCACCATCATCCATCATCCATCAAAGAGTGTGTGTAGTAGTCTCGGGATCCAAGATTGATCGTAAGAGTTCTTGACAATCAAAGGCCATGATTGCCTAAGTCTCTTACATCACTTGGTGAAGACAAGTGTCTAGTGTAATACTTTTTATTTTTAATCTTTTCGCACTTTTTATTTGGTTATATATTAATGACTTTAATAACTAGTTTCTTATGTTGAAGGTGAGTCTTCCTTATCGTTTGTCCGTGGTATCTTGGCATTTGTTTTACTGTCTATATAAAATAAAAGATTTTCTCCATTCATATCTCCACGGTCTATATAGAGGTATGTTGGCTACCTGGTCGGGGGTTAAGGGAACGGTTTGGTAAGAGTCTTGCCTTGTTCAGTGTATAGATCCTGCAAGGACCTGGGTCAACTTTAGTAGGACCTCCTTCAATACCCACTGGTATTGGATGGCGGGGGTCCGAACTCCTTGATCCCCACATATGTAAACTACTATTAATACTTTAAGCCGACTATTTAGGACTGTATCCCTGCTGACTCAGACTACTTAGCCGAGGGTAACGTCACCTCCAGGAGAGGGGCCTACCACAATATGCATTAATAACTTAATTAATTATCTTTCAATAATCCAACCCTTTAGGATTGTATCCTTGCTGACTCAAACTACTGGGTTGAGGGTAACGTCACCTTCAGAAGAGGGGCCTACTACAATAACTAATATAATCTCTTAAAAAGTGCAAAAGTGCGAAAATAATCAAAGGTTACACTAAACACGAGTCGGATCCAAGTGATCATCTTGTCTATCTATTTTTATTTTATTTTATTTTTCAGCATTTTAGTTAGTTTTATTTTTCTTGTTAAAAACCTTTTTCTAAAACTTTTGATTTGATTAGACGTTGTGAATAAACCGGTATTAAAAGCTCTTGTGTCCTTGGACGACCTCGGTATCTTACAACACTATACTACGCTCACGATGGGTGCACTTGCCCATATGTGTGTTTAGTGTTAGTAAATATCGTGTTTTAAAATTTTAAAACTTGGCTAAAAAGTGTAAAAGGGCTTAAAATATACATTAAAAACCTATCACACCTAACGCACATCAAGTTTTTGGCGCGTTTGCCGGGGACACAAGGATTTTAAGAAAGTTAGGAATCAACGGCCTAATCATTTTTTCTTATTTTTCTATTTTTTTAGATTTTCAGCTTCTGCAGAACTCAGCACGGGGCGTGCCCGCTGAACACGCCCCCGTGCCCAATCTTTGGTACTGGCAATCCGGTTTTAAGTCAGACAGTAAGCTGAACACGGGGCCGTGCCCACACAACACGCCCCGTGCCCAAGTTTCAGTTACTAAAAACAGAACCGTAAGATCCCGACAGTTGGTAATTTCTGACACAAACATGAGTGATACTGATATTTTTTACTTTCGGCACTCTTATGGTACGTGGTGTCAAATATGTGGTGGCCCTCATAAAGATTTAGAATGTTATTTTCTAAATTATAAGCCCCATTATATAGACCCATTGTTTTCCTGTAGCCTTAAGAGGGGTGAAAGTAAAAATAATCCCTATCTCTCCCTCGAATGCTCTCAATCAACTCTTCTATGAGAAATGCTTCTCGATGAACTATTTCAATTGGAAGATCTAATTCTTAATTGGGTGAAAGAACTTGAGATTGATAGAATTAATTCACCTCAAGACGAAGCCCAAGAAGAATTATTGAGATCACATTCGAATAAAAACAACTTCGTTGTTCCAGAAATCACCTCTAACTCTAGCGAGGACTTGAGCGATAATCGTCCCTGTGTCGATTGTGTCGTGAAGGACTCCCTATCGACTTCGTTCGGTGCATACATAGACCTGAGTGATTCGGCATACACCTTCTTTAACAAGAGCCCGGGAAAGGGTTGGACTTGTCCACCTATATTTAGCATAGGAATCACCCTCACCGACAACCTCTTGCGTTCTCGTCTTAGTCTAGAGCAATTAAGGTATCTCAGGCACTTTGGGGTTGTTCCATCCAGTAAGGAACCACCCGATCCGGATGAATTCCTTAAAAATAGAAGAAATTTCATAAAGAGCCTCTAGACACGGGGCCGTGTCCAAGTCAGCACGCCCCCGTGTCCACCCAAAGATTCCCGTCTGATTTCGTGTCAGAATACGGACAAAATGTGTCAGGATCTTGCCTGCACACGGGGCCGTGTCCAGCCGACACGGGGCCGTGTGCAGCGTGTTGTCGTTTTCTATAAATGCAGCAAGATTCCTGCATATTTGGACCACTCCAAAGACAAAGATCTAGTGGATCTTCACACATACCATCCTAGGTATATTCTAAAGAAGGTTCCCAACAACCATCTTGTCTTTTCCACTTTTATCCATTACCTTCTTCTTCAATTTTTCCTTAATACCTCCATTAGAGCTTGAAATCTCCATAATTCCAAGCCTTATTGAGATGTTTGTTAGATTTTTATTCAAGAAATCTTGTTAAAAATAAGTTCTACAACAATGTTTTAAGTTGTTTCTGCTTAAAAACGTTTTAAAAACCACGAAAACAAATTAAAACTCCAGGATTCCTTGTTCCAAAAATCTGCAGACATCTGAACACGGGGCCGTGCTCATTGAGCACGGGGCCGTGTCCGAGGTACTGTTTCCATAAAATTGAACTATTTTCAGTATGTTTTCTCAGAATGGCGAGCAGAACTAGCGGAACATCTTCATCGCACTCCAGGAACAACCGACAAGGAAGAAGGTCATCAACGGTTGAAGATTCTCTTGTAAACTACGTTTACGCTTTAAGAGAAGCCATTGATGAGATGACGGGAGTGGAAGAAGCATTGGTCGACCGTATCAATCATTTGACGGTGGGACTAGAGGGATGTCTTCGAGAGGTCAACCTTTTGCACCAAAGGTTGAACATTATCGCTTCTCCTCCTTTGGTTCCAATCATTACCCTAAGGGCATGGAATGTGGTTCCCAAAGTCATCATACCGTCCGAATGGTACGCCATACATCTGGAGCCCCCTCGAGACGTACTACAAGGGGTTCCGGTTAGTGGCACTTCCCCTCCGCAAGATGTTAAAGAAAACGATCCCGCCTTCTTCCTCCCAAGAGAAATAGAAGAATGGCTTTAATAACATCTAGGGAATATGATGTGTGCAAAATGCAACATATAAATTTCATCAATTGTGGCATAAAACTAACCCTTTTTTAGTACTAATGTTGGAAAAAGTGTGCTTTTGTCTTCCTTTTGTATTTTCAGGATTAAATGAGCTCAAATTAACAAAAGAAGCAAAAAGACATCAAAATCTAACATAAATACAAGAAAAGGAACAAACGTGACATGCCCGACCCCATGACAGCATCTTCCCAAGCAAAACAAGAAGACAGAAGACTGAACACGCCCCGTGCTCAACCAGCACGGGGGCGTGCCCAAGTGTCAGCAGAAAAGACAAAGTGGTAGAAGCTTCTATTGCCCACCACGGGGCCGTGCTCAGCGGACACGGGCCGTGGTCAACTATAAGATTCGCACAATCCAGACAAATCTTCATAGTACAAAGATTCTTCTGCACACGGGGTCGTGCTCAGCAGACACGGGGGCGTGGTTAACTAATAAGACAAGCTGCATTAAATGAAGAAAGAGAAGGATGTGGACACGGGGCTGTGCCCACTGGACACGGGGCCGTGCTCGAGCTTCTGTTCAGCCTATAAATAGGAGTGCTTGGCTAAAGCTCAAACCATCCCTTGGCACACCACCTCTCTCACACTTCACCCACCACCCACCACCACCATAACACCATCATCCACCACCATCATCCATTGTCCATCATAGAGTGTGTGAGTCATCTCGGGATCCAAGATTGATCGTAAGAGTTCTTGACAATCAAGGCCATGTTTTCCTAAGTCTCTTACATCACTTGGTGAAGACAAGTGTCTAGTGTAATACTTTTTATTTCTAATCTTTTCCCACTTTTTATTTGGTTTTGTATTAATGACTTTAATAACTAGTTTCTTATGTTGAAGGTGATTCTTCCTTATCGTTTGTCTGTGGTGTCTTGACATTATTTTACTGTCTATATAAAATAAAAGATTTTCACCATTCATATCTCCACGGTCTATATGGAGGTATGTTGGCTACCTGGTCGGGGGTTAAGGGAACGGTTTGGTAAGAGTCTTGCCATTGTTCAGCGTTTAGAGGTCCTGCAATGGACCTGGGTCAAATTTAGTAGGACCTCCTTCAATACTTAACGGTATTGGATGGCGAGGGTCCAAACTCTTTGATCCCCTCATAAGTTAACTACTATTAATACTATAACCCGGCTATTTAGGACTGTATCCCTGCTGACTCAGACTACTTAGTCGAGGGTAACGTCACCTCCAAAAGAGGGGCCTACCATAATATTGCATTAATAACTTAATAAATTATCTTTCAATAATCCGACCCTTTAGGATTGTATCCTTGCTGACTCAAACTACTGGGTTGAGGGTAACGTCACCTTCAAAAGAGGGGCCTACGACAATAACTAAGATAATCTCTTAAATAAGTGCAAAAGTGCGGAAATAATCAAAGGTTACACTATACACGAGTCGGAACCAAGTGATTCATCTTGTCTATCTGTTTTTTCTTTTATTTTTATTTTTCAGCATTTTAGTTAGTTTTTATTTTTCTTAGCTTAAAACATTTTTCTAAACTTTTTTATTTGATTAGACGTTGATGATAAACCGGTACTAAAAGCTCTTGTGTCCTTGGACGACCTCGGTATCTTACCAACACTATACTACGCTCACGATGGGTGCACTTGCCCATATGTGTGTTTAGTGTTAGTAAATATCGTGTTTTATAAATTTAAAACTTGACTAAAAAAGTGTTAAAGGGGCTTAAAATATACACCTAATATATATAACACTTCACACGCATCAAGTTTTTTGCGCCGTTGCCGGGGACACAAGGATTTTAAGAAAGTTAGGAATCAACGGCCTAATCGTTTTTCTTATTTTTCATTTTTTTAGGATTTTTCTTAGTTTTTTTCTGTTTCTGCAGAGCTTAGCACGGGCCGTGCCCAGCACTATCACTGGCATTTTTTATTTTCCGAGTTACAGAGAGCTGAGCACGGGGCAGTGTCCAACTCCCAGTAACAGGGATCCGGAGAACAATTACTGTATATTTGACCACGGGCCGTGTTCACTGAGCACGGGGCCGTGGTGAACCTTCTGACCAACATTCTTTTCTGTTTTTATCGCAGGACTTTGAACCTTGGCGCCACATTTGAACTTCCTACGTAATGCATGAGCTCCAGTTCTAGTAGAGACATAAAAGAACCTCTAGAAGAACCCGAATGCTTTCTCAGAAAAAGACTTAAAGCTAAAAATCAAGAGAAAGTTTCGGGGGACCCACTTCCAATGGCGGACCAACGTACCATCATGGATTACCTACGGCCCACCGTAGGTAATCTCGGCGCCGCTATCAATGCACCGAATGTCGAAGCCAATAACTTCGAACTTCGACCACATTTGATACAAATGCTTCAAAACTCCGCAACCTTCCATGGGCTTGCGGACGAGGATCCCCATCTACATATTACTAATTTCATAGAAATATGTCATACCTTTCGGATCAATGGAGCATCAAATGACGCCATCCGCCTTCGAATGTTTCCATTTTCACTAAAAGACCGAGCTAAGGCTTGGCTTAACACCCTCCCAGTTGGCTCGGTAAACACCTGGGATGAACTAGCCCAAAAGTTTCTATATAAGTATTTCCCTCCTGCTAAAACGGCTAAATTAATGACTGAAATTAATACATATTCACAAGAGGATGGGGAATCCTTATATGAAACTTGGGAAAGGTTCAAGGAGCTACTAAAAAAGTGTCCTCATCACGGTCTTGCGGTATGGCAACAAGTATCCACTTTCTACAATGGGTTGTTGCCACACACAAGACAAACACTTGATTCTAGCTCCGGGGGACTTTTAGGTAATCGTCGCCTGATGCGTGCGAAGTGTTACTTCTTTTAGGTGTATATTTTAAGCCCTTTTTTTAACACTTATTTTAGCCAAGTTTTAAATTTATAAAACACGATATTTCACTAACACTAAACACACATATGGGCAAGTGCACCCATCGTTGAGTGTAGTATAGCGTTGGTAAGATACCGAGGTCGTCCAAGGACACAAGAGCTTTTAGTACCGGTTTATCCTCAACGTCTAATCAAAACAAAAAGTTTAGAAAAAAGTTTTAAACTAAGAAAAGATAAAAACTAACTAAAATGCTGAAAATAAAAATAAAATAAAAACAGATAGACAAGATGAATCACTTGGTTCCGACTCGTATCTAGTATAACCTTTGATTATTTCCGCACTTTTGCACATAATTAAGAGATTATCTTAGTTATTGTAGTAGGCCCCTCTTTTGAAGGTGACGTTACCCTCACCCCAGTAGTTTGAGTCAGCAGGGATACAATCCTAAAAGGGTGGATTATTGGAAGATAATGAATTAAGTTATTAATGCAGTATTGTGGTAGGCCCCGCTTTTGGCGGTGACGTTACCCTCGGCTAAATAGTCTGAGTCAGCAGGGATACAGTCCTAAATAGCCGGGTTATAGTATTAATAGTAGTTAACTTATGAGGGGATCAAAGAGTTTGGACCCCCGCCATCCAATACCGTGAAGTATTGAAGGAGATCCTACTAAATTTGACCCAGGTCCATTGCAGGACCTCTAAACGCTGAACAATGGCAAGACCTTTACCAAACTGTTCCCTTAACCCCCGACCAGGTAGCCAACATATCTCCATATAGACCGTGGAGATATGAATGGTGAAAATCCTTTATTTTATATAGACAGTAAAATAATGCCAAGACACCACGGACAAACGATAAGGAAAGATCACCTTCAACATAAGTAACTAGTTATTAAAGTCATTAATACAAAACCAAATAAAAAGTGCAAAAGATTAGAAATAAAAAGTATTATACTAGACACTTTGTCTTCACCAAGTGATGTAAGAGACTTAGGCAAACATGGCCTTGATTGTCAAGAACTCTTACGATCAATCTTGGATCCCGAGACGACTCACACACTCTACGATGGACAATGGATGATGGTGGTGGATGATGGTGTTGTGATGGTGGTGGGTGGTGGATGAAGTGTGAGAGAGGTGGTGTGCCAAGGGATGAGATGAAATGAATCCAAGCACTCCTATTTATAGGCTGAACAGAGAGCTGGGCACGGCCCCGTGTCCGCTGGGCACGGCCCCGTGTCCGTCTGACAATCTCTCTCCTCATTAATTGTAATTCGCAATTACAATAAATGCGCCTGCTGTACTTTCGACACGCCCCCGTGTCCGCTGAGCACGGCCCGTGGTGGGCAATAGAAGCTTCTATAGGTTTGTCTTTTCTGCTGCTTCTTGGGCACGGCCCCGTGCTGGCTGAGCACGGGGCGTGTTCAGTCTTCTGATTTCTCTACTTTGCTTTGGAAGGTGCCGTTGAGGGGTCGGGCAGTCCACTAATATTCCTTTTCTTGTATTTATGTTGGATTTAGCTGTCTTTTTGCTTCTTTTGCGTTTTTGAGCTCTTTTAATCCTGAAAATACAAAAGGAAGACAAAAACACTCTTTTTCCAATATTAGTACTTAAAAAGGGTTAGTTTTATGCCTCATTTGATGTAATTTATATGTTGCATTTTACATACATCAAATACCCCCACACTTGAACTTTTGCTTGTCCTCAAGCAAAACTCTTTAATATGTGGCTTACACTCCCAAATGGAATAGGTAGAAGAGAAGGTTTTGGGCTTGTCGTAGAGTGTCGGGATTTCCAAGATCTTTTTGGGTTTTATTTTTATTTATTTACACTCCTATTCGTAATGATTTATTTAGAACTTTTCATAAAAGAAATTACTTATTTGGGCATAACATGCCTTTTTAAAATTCTATTTATATACAAGTTCACATACCTCACGGGGAAATCACTCACACTCGGCCGAAGGTGTATTTTTAGTGAATCACTCGAGAGCGGCATGGAACTTATTCCTACCATAGGCTTGCCAAGAAATCAATCCTCCTCCTTTTTAACCTTTATACCTTTGTAGATATCAAGAGGACTTTGTGGGTTAAGGGTTAGGCTAGGGTTAAAGGTAGGTGGTTGGGTTAGTGGTTAGTAGAAAAAGGGCTAAAAGCGTAACAAGTGTCGGTTTTCGTATTTTTGCAACCTTTTATTTTGATGAAGCTTTTATTCAAACTAAGTTATTTTTGATTAACTTGTTTGTTTATTTTCTTTTTGCTTCATCATTATCACACTTTTTTTTTTTTTTTTTTTACGAAGAACCGAACTTGTTACTAAAATAAAGGGTTAAAAATGAAAAAGGTTTTGGTGGGTAAAAAGGGTTTTTGTTTGGGTGATGAAACGAAAAGGTTTAGGCTCAAAGGGGCTAACTAGGGGGATTTTTGGGTAGGTGGTAAAAGAAAAAGAAAAATAATGGTGTAGAAAAAAAAGGGTTAGTCCTAATGCCTCCATCATTTACTTACTCGGGTTTAAGTTGATAAGGACCGGGAATGTATTGTCATGGCAAGTTCTAGAGTCGTAAGAACCAAGCGGCTATTCACACAAGAAACGAAAAATGAGCATTTAATCAAATGATATGTAATTGTGTGCTCAATAAAGGCTCAAAACTCACTTTTGTGGGAATGGGTTTTTATGTGATCAAGTATATATAATCAAATTTTAAATAAGTTTGCTATGCCTTTTCATAATTTTCTTATGTTGGTTCTTTTTATCACTACGCTATCGGTTGTAAATTTGTAAAAATATAACCTTTTTGAGAACTTGAATTTTCCGAAATAAACCTAGACAAGTAAAAAAAATTGAAAATTTTTGAAAAAAATTTGGGGTGATTAGCGGTTCCAATAGAGTTTTGTGTAAGGCTTGTATTTAGGACTTGCAAAATTCAAGGTTTTAGCATCCCCCCCCCCCCCCCCCCACACTTAAATTACACATTGTCCTCAATGTGTCCCAAAAATAAATTTTTAGGTTGATTAGATGTGTAAAATAGTGTTTAAAAAGCAAAAATCTGTGTTACTGGGCACTGAACACGGCCCCGTGTTTTCCGGGCACGGCCCCGTGTTCAAGTGCCAGTAACAGAATTAAAACAAGAGAAACAGAAGCCTGGACACGGGGGCGTGTTGGGTGAACACGGCCCGTGTCCAGTTACCTGAACTGGGCGTTTTCTGCAGGGTGCTCAGCACGGGGCCGTGTTGGTTGGGCACGGCCCGTGTTGAACCTTCTGAAATGGTGAGAATTGTCGGGTTGCCTTGTTCTTGTGTATGGGTTCATTTTTCTCGTTCCCCTTTTCATCCTTTACCACCATGAGTGTGTTTTATTCATTACAAACCATCCAAACCTTAAAACCATCATTTCATTTCATCATAGAGAGAACTTACATAGTCCTAAATTAAACTAGATAAAACAAAGAAATAACAAACCATGGAGTCCTAGCCTTTACTTTATTTTAATTAGCAAAATTTCCAAGAAGTAATTAATCTTGGTTAACCAAGGCCTTTTTGAACTCCTTCTTCCGCGTGCGGTTCTCCTCAAATGTCGGCGAGCCATTCTTCCACCTCCCTTGGAAGGAGAAAAGAAGGCTCATTGGCATTAGTTTGAGGAGTTTCAACTTCCACCGGGATCTCTTGTTGGTGTTCCACGAGATGTTCCGCCGGAAAGTCTTCCCACCCGGTAGGGTTGTTGATTCCGAGTGCCAGGTTCCAATCCTGTTGAGGAAGGACTGGTTCCATTGGAGGTGCTACAAGAATATTTAACCTCTGGTGCAAGAGGTTAATTTCTTGGAAGCTGCTTTCAAGTCCCATCGTAAGATCGTTAATACGGTCGATTAGGACCTCCTCTACTGAAGTCATCTCGTCGAGAGCCTCCCTTAATGCTATCACATAATGCACAAGTGTAGCTTCAATGGAGAGTCTTCTTCCTCTTCGGCTGTTTGACGAATGCACAGAAGATGTTTCGCTGTTTTCACTCGACATTCTACGAAAGATAAACTAAAAATAGTTTATTTAATGAAACAGTGACCGGACACGGCCCCGTGCTCACTGAGCACGGCCCCGTGTTCATCTTTCTGCAGAGTTTCGGAACAAGGAAACTTGGATTTTTAAGTTATTTTCTGAACTTGTGGGGCCTTTTTAGATACTAATAACTTAAAACAATGTTTCATAACATGTTTTTACCAAGATTCTTTGAACAAAACTCATTTATCCCTACCACAGAGTTTGAGGAATTCCAAACTTTCAATGGTAGCTCTTGGAGAAAGATGGAGAAGAAGGAAATGGCTAAAAGAGGAAAGGACAAGATGGGTTGTTGGAACCTTCTTTTAGACTTACCTAGGATAGTTTGAGAGAAGATTCCTGCAAATCTCTGTCCCAAGTTGGTCCAAATGTGCAGAATTCTTGGCTGCATTTATAGAAAACGACAGCATCCTGGACACGGCCCCGTGTTCAGTGGACACGGCCCCGTGTGCAGGTGGAGTTCTGACACAGTTTGTCCGTATTCTGACGTACTGATCAGAATGGAATCTTTCGATGGACACGGGGGCGTGTTGGCTGGGCACGGCCCCGTGTCTAGGGACTGTTTTATGAAGTTGTCTAGTTTTTTAAGGAACTTGTTAGTATCGGGTGGCTCCTGACTGGTTGGAACAACCCCAAAGTGCCTAAGATACCTTAATTGTCCTAGACTAAGGCGAGAACGCAAGAGGTTGTCGGTGAGGGTAATTCCTATTTTCATTCTAGGTGGACAAGTCCAACCCTTTCCCGGGCTCTTGTTAAATAAGGTGTATGCCGGATCGCTCAGGTCTATGTATGCACCGAACGAAGTCGATGGAGAGTCCTTCACGGCACAATCGACACAGGGACGACTATCGTCCAAGTCTTTGCTAGGTACGAAGGTATTTTCGGGAGCAACGAGGTTGCTGGAATGCGGTTCCAACATTTCTTCATGGGTATCGTCTTGGGGTGGATCAATAAAATCCTTCCCAAGCTCTCCTAACCATTTCAGAATTAGCTCTTCTAGTTGAAATAACTCGTCAAGGAGCATTTCCCCTAGAATATCTGGCTGGGCGCATTCGAGGGAGAAATAGTGCTTATTTTTATTTTCGCCCCTCTTAAGGTTGTGAGAAGTCGGTGGGTCCATGTAGTGGGGCCTATAATTTAGGAAGTAGCATTTTACTTCTTCATGTTCGCCACCACATAGTTGACACCACGTACCATAAGAGTGCCGAAAGTAAAAATAATTACTATCACTCATGTTTATGTCAGAAATTACCAACCGCCGGGATCTAACGGTTCTGTTTTCAGTAACTGAAACTTGGGCACGGGGGCGTGTTGAGTGGGCACGGCCCCGTGTTCAGCTTACTGTCTGATGTAAAACAGGATTGCCAGTTCCAATGATTGAGCACGGGGGCGTGTTCAGCGGGCACGGCCCATGCTGAGCTCTGCAGAAGCTGAAAAACTAAGAAAAAATCCTAAAAAATAAAAAAAATAAAAGAAGATTAGGCCGTTGATTCCTAACTTTCTTAAAATCCTTATGTCCCCGGCAACGGCGCCAAAAACTTGATGCGTGCGAAGTGTTACTTATTTTAGGTGTATATTTGAAGCCCTTTTTTTAACACTTATTTTAGCCAAGTTTTAAATTTATAAAACACGATATTTCACTAACACTAAACACACATATGGGCAAGTGCACCCATCGTTGAGTGTAGTATAGCGTTGGTAAGATACCGAGGTCGTCCAAGGACACAAGAGCTTTTAGTACCGGTTTATCCTCAACGTCTAATCAAAACAAAAAGTTTAGAAAAAAGTTTTAAACTAAGAAAAGATAAAAACTAACTAAAATGCTGAAAATAAAAATAAAATAAAAACAGATAGACAAGATGAATCACTTGGTTCCGACTCGTATCTAGTATAACCTTTGATTATTTCCGCACTTTTGCACATAATTAAGAGATTATCTTAGTTATTGTAGTAGGCCCCTCTTTTGAAGGTGACGTTACCCTCACCCCAGTAGTTTGAGTCAGCAGGGATACAATCCTAAAAGGGTGGATTATTGGAAGATAATGAATTAAGTTATTAATGCAGTATTGTGGTAGGCCCCGCTTTTGGCGGTGACGTTACCCTCGGCTAAGTAGTCTGAGTCAGCAGGGATACAGTCCTAAATAGCCGGGTTATAGTATTAATAGTAGTTAACTTATGAGGGGATCAAAGAGTTTGGACCCCCGCCATCCAATACCGTGAAGTATTGAAGGAGATCCTACTAAATTTGACCCAGGTCCATTGCAGGACCTCTAAACGCTGAACAATGGCAAGACCTTTACCAAACTGTTCCCTTAACCCCCGACCAGGTAGCCAACATATCTCCATATAGACCGTGGAGATATGAATGGTGAAAATCCTTTATTTTATATAGACAGTAAAATAATGCCAAGACACCACGGACAAACGATAAGGAAAGATCACCTTCAACATAAGTAACTAGTTATTAAAGTCATTAATACAAAACCAAATAAAAAGTGCAAAAGATTAGAAATAAAAAGTATTATACTAGACACTTTGTCTTCACCAAGTGATGTAAGAGACTTAGGCAAACATGGCCTTGATTGTCAAGAACTCTTACGATCAATCTTGGATCCCGAGACGACTCACACACTCTACGATGGACAATGGATGATGGTGGTGGATGATGGTGTTGTGATGGTGGTGGGTGGTGGATGAAGTGTGAGAGAGGTGGTGTGCCAAGGGATGAGATGAAATGAATCCAAGCACTCCTATTTATAGGCTGAACAGAGAGCTGGGCACGGCCCCGTGTCCGCTGGGCACGGCCCCGTGTCCGTCTGACAATCTCTCTCCTCATTAATTGTAATTCGCAATTACAATAAATGCGCCTGCTGTACTTTCGACACGCCCCCGTGTCCGCTGAGCACGGCCCGTGGTGGGCAATAGAAGCTTCTATAGGTTTGTCTTTTCTGCTGCTTCTTGGGCACGGCCCCGTGCTGGCTGAGCACGGGGCGTGTTCAGTCTTCTGATTTCTCTACTTTGCTTTAGAAGGTGCCGTTGAGGGGTCGGGCAGTCCACTAATATTCCTTTTCTTGTATTTATGTTGGATTTAGCTGTCTTTTTGCTTCTTTTGCGTTTTTGAGCTCTTTTAATCCTGAAAATACAAAAGGAAGACAAAAACACTCTTTTTCCAATATTAGTACTTAAAAAGGGTTAGTTTTATGCCTCATTTGATGTAATTTATATGTTGCATTTTACATACATCATCGCCCAAATGAAATATATAATCAAATTGAGGAAATTGCTCAAACCAATTTTCAATGGCACACTCCCCGAGGTAATAAATCTATTGCCCCGGGCGCCCATAAGATTGATGAAAGCACTTCTTTACAAGCCCAAATCGAGGCCCTCTCTTCGAAAATCAAAAGGCTAGAAATGACAAAAACGGCCTCGGTTATGGCTTGTGAAGGATGTGGTGGGCCACATGAAAATTGGAGTTGTATGAAAGAAGTAGATGACTAAACAGAAACGGTAAACTACATTGATAATAGACCTAGGCCGTCGGGTCCACCAACGGGTACCTACAACCAAGGATGGCGTAACCACCCTATTCTTGGTTGGAGAGATCCCAACAATAGTAGTAACCAACAAAACCAACGAACTAACTTTCAACAACCACAAAATTTTTCTCAACAACAAGGTGGAAGAGAAAGGCTTGAAGATACTGTATCTCGCCTCATCTCCGACACCGAAAAGAAAAACTCGGATCGATTTCAACAATTGGAATCGAATTTTAGAAATCAACAAGCTAGCATTCAAAACATTGAAAAACAATTGAATCAAATAGCTCAAAATTTCTCCGAGAGACCACAAGGCGCGTTACCTAGCAATACCGAAACCAACCCAAAAGCACAAGTACATCTCATCGCATTGAGAAATCGAACCGTGGTTCCCGAGGAGGCTCCATTACCGCCAGATGAAAGAAGCCAGCCCAGCCAAACCACGACTCCACCCGCTCCCCAACCAGAAAAGGCTTCTTTTCCAAATCAAGAGCCCACCAAGACTCCTCCAATTCCGTACCCCGGTAGGTTAAATCGTCAAAAGACCGATGAGCAATTCGCAAAGTTCGAAAATTTACTAAAACAATTGCATGTTAATATTCCTTTTATTGAGGTCCTAACCCAAATGCCTAAATATGCAAAATTCATGAGGGATTTCCTTACTCACAAAAGGAAAATTGAATCATTGCAATTAGTTAACTTAGGCGAAGAATGCTCCGCCTTAGTACTCAACAAACTTCCACAAAAGAAAATCGATCCTGGAAGCTTCACAATTCCTCGCTCGATTGGGGAATCCCCCGTTCGTAATGCATTAGCCGATCTTGGGGCTAGCATTAACCTCATGCCCACATCAATGTTCAAACGACTCGGCCTAGGAACAACGAGCCCTACAAAGATGAGCATACAACTCACCGACAGATCCGTCAAATTTCCACAAGGTGTCGCTGAAAATCTATTGGTCAAGGTTGACAACTTCGTTTTCCCAACCGACTTTGTCATCCTAGACATGGAGGAAGACGCCGATGTCCCTCTCATCCTCGGGAGGCCATTTCTAGCCACCGCCCAAGTAGTGGTGGATATGAATGACGGAACGTTAACATTGAAGTTTGGGGAGAAGGAAGTGAAGTTTGAATGTGGAAAGAGAGTAGAGGACGAAGACCCGGTCAACTACATGAAGGTCATAGACTCAAGCTTGGATGACGCTCTCCGACGGTGTAACATGGGATGCAATACATCCCACTTGGGTAACATATGACCAGGCTTTGGGTCTAGCCAAGGACCCTTATAAATGTGGCGCACCACAGAGGCATTCCGCGGAACTATCCTTAGTTTAGTTTAGATTAATTCTATGTTTTCTAGTTAGCTTTAATTTTCAGGAATAAAACACACTTGAGATGGCAAAGGATACAAGGGAAGCTTGAACCAGTACCCCATGCAGAAAACAGGACCATCCGACAAAATTCTTCGTTTACAGTAAGCTCAGCACGGGCCGTGTCCGCCCAACACGGCCCCGAGCTGCACAGTCTGCAGAAAAGACCCAGTTCAGGTAACTGGACACGGGCCGTGTTCACCCAACACGCCCCCATGTCCAGGCTTCTGTTTCTCTTGATTTAATTTTGTTACTGGCACTTGAACACGGGGCCGTGCCCGGACAACACGGGGCCGTGTCCAGTGCCCAGTAACATAAATTTTTGCTTAAATCACACCCTTTACACATTCAATCAACCTAAAAATTTATTTTTGGGACACATTGAGGACAATGTGTAATTTAAGTGTGGGGGGGGGGGGGGGCGATGCTAAAACCTTGAATCTTGCAAGTCCTAAATACAAGCCTTACACAAAACTCTATTGGAACCGCTAATCACCGCAATTTTTTTCAAAAAATTTTCAATTTTTTTACTTCTCTAGGTTTAACTTGGGAATTTCAAGTTCTAGAAAGGTTATATTTTTACGAATTTACAACCGATAGCGTCATGATAAAAAGAACCAACATATGAAAATTATGAAAAGGCATGACAAGCTGTGCAAAATGCAACATATAAATTTCATCAATTGTGGCATAAAACTAACCCTTTTTAGTACTAATGTTGGAAAAAGTGTGCTTTTGTCTTCCTTTTGTATTTTCAGGATTAAATGAGCTCAAATTAACAAAAGAAGCAAAAAGACATCAAAATCTAACATGAATACAAGAAAAGGAACAAACGTGACATGCCCGACCCCACGATAGCATCTTCCCAAGCAAAACAAGAAGACAGAAGACAGAAGACTGAACACGCCCCGTGCTCAGCCAGCACGGGGGCGTGCCCAAGTGTCAGCAGAAAAGACAAAGTGGTAAAAGCTTCTATTGCCCACCACGGGGCCGTGCTCAGCGGACACGGGTCGTGGTCAACTATAAGATTCGCACAATCCAGGCAAATCTTCATAGTACAAAGATTCTTCTGCACACGGGGTCGTGCTCAGCAGACACGGGGGCGTGGTCAACTAATAAGACAAGCTGCATTAAATGAAGAAAGAGAAGGATGTGGACACGGGGCCGTGCCCGAGCTTCTGTTCAGCCTATAAATAGGAGTGCTTGGCTCAAGCTCAAACCATCCCTTGGCACACCACCTCTCTCACACTTCACCCACCACCCACCACCACCATAACACTATCATCCACCACCATCATCCATTGTCCATCATAGAGTGTGTGAGTCGTCTCGGGATCAAAGATTGATCGTAAGAGTTCTTGACAATCAAGGCCATGTTTGCCTAAGTCTCTTACATCACTTGGTGAAGACAAGTGTCTAGTGTAATACTTTTTATTTCTAATCTTTTCGCACTTTTTATTTGGTTTTGTATTAATGACTTTAATAACTAGTTTCTTATGTTGAAGGTGATTCTTCCTTATCGTTTGTCCGTGGTGTCTTGACATTATTTTACTGTCTATATAAAATAAAAGATTTTCACCATTCATATCTCCACGGTCTATATGGAGGTATGTTGGCTACCTGGTCGGGGGTTAAGGGAACGGTTTGGTAAGAGTCTTGCCATTGTTCAGCGTTTAGAGGTCCTGCAATGGACCTGGGTCAAATTTAGTAGGACCTCCTTCAATACTTAACGGTATTGGATGGCGGGGGTCCAAACTCTTTGATCCCCTCATAAGTTAACTACTATTAATACTATAACCCGGCTATTTAGGATTGTATCCCTGCTGACTCAGACTACTTAGTCGAGGGTAACGTCACCTCCAAAAGAGGGGCCTACCATAATATTGCATTAATAACTTAATTAATTATCTTTCAATAATCCGACCCTTTAGGATTGTATCCTTGCGGACTCAGACTACTGGGTTGAGGGTAACGTCACCTTCAAAAGAGGGGCCTACTACAATAACTAAGATAATCTCTTAAATAAATGCAAAAGTGCGGAAATAATCAAAGGTTACACTATACACGAGTCGGAACCAAGTGATTCATCTTGTCTATCTGTTTTTTCTTTTATTTTTATTTTTCAGCATTTTAGTTAGTTTTTATTTTTCTTAGCTTAAAACATTTTTCTAAACTTTTTGATTTGATTAGACGTTGAGGATAAACCGGTACTAAAAGCTCTTGTGTCCTTGGACGACCTCGGTATCTTACCAACACTATACTACGCTCACGATGGGTGCACTTGCCCATATGTGTGTTTAGTGTTAGTAAATATCGTGTTTTATAAATTTAAAACTTGACTAAAAAAGTGTTAAAGGGGCTTAAAATATACACCTAATATATATAACACTTGGTCTAAATTTCTACGAATCTTTTAAATACCCGAAAGCTATTTCCGGAAATTTTGATAAAAGTAGAACTCCTTAGGATGATTTTATGTACCATTTGACCCATCTATCTTAGGACCTTTAGCTTTTTATTTTTCTACCTCGTCTTTAAATTCTCTAGGACCTTATGTAATGTGCTAGTTTTAATAAATGATGGTTTCAATTAATTTGGTGTTTGGATGATGTTGTAATGGACAAAACACACTCGGGATGGAGAAGGATACCAAGGGAACTTGCACCAGCATCCCATGCACAAAAACAGAGCCTCTCGCAGATTTTTCTTCATTACAGCAAGTTCAGCACGGGGTCGTGCTCATCTAACACGCCCCATGCTCAACCATCTGCAGAAAATTGCCCAGTTCAGGTACCTGGACATGGGGCATGCTCACTGAACACGCCCCCGTGTCCAGCCTTCTGTTACTTTACTTTATTTTCTGTTACTGGCGATCTGAACACGGGGCCGTGCCCGGACACCACAGGGCCGTGTCCAGACGCCCAGTAACATAAAATTTTGCATTTTCACATATTTTTACACATTCAATCAACCTAAAAACTTATTTTTAGGACACATTGAGGACAATGTGTAATTTAAGTGTGGGGGGATGCTAAAACCATGAATTTAGCAAGTCCTAATTACAAGCCTTACACAAAACTCTATTGGAACCGCTAAACACCCCAAATTTTTTTCAAAATTTTTCATTTTTTTTTTTACTTGTCTAGGTTTAATTTGGGAATTTCAAGTTCTAAAAAGGTGATATTTTTACAAATTTACAACCGATAGCGTCGTGATAAAAAGAACCAACATAAGAAAATTATGAAACGACATAACAAATCTAGTTAAAATTTGATTATATATACTTGATCACATAAAAACTCATTCCCACAAAAAGTGAGTTTTGAACCTTTATTGAGCATACAAATACACATCTTTAAACTAAATGCTCATTTTTCGTTTCTTGTGTGAATAACCGCTTGGTTCTTACGACTAGAGAACTTGCCACGACGATACATTCCTGGTCCTTACCAACTTAAACCCGAGTAAGTAAATGATGGAGGCATTAGGACTAACCCTTTTTTATTTCAACACCATTATTATTATTTTTTTTACCACCTACCCAAAAATCCCCTAGTTAACCCCTTTGAGCCTAAACCTTTTCATTTCTTAACCAAAAAAAACACCCTTTCACCCACCAAAACTTTTTTTAACCCTTTATTTTAGTAACAAAGCTCGGTTTTTGTGTGACTTCCTTATGTTGAAAAAAAACGTTGATAAAGAAAAAAAGAAAAATGAAGTTAGCAATAAACAAACAAAGCTCATCAAAAGAAGGCTTGTTTGAAAGAATGCTTCATTAGAATAAAAAGTCACAAAAATATTTTGCGAAAACCGACGCTTTTTACGCATTTCGCCCTTTTCTACTAACCACTAACCCAACCACCTACCTTTAACCCAAGCCTAACCCTTCCCCCAAAGTCCTCTTGATATTTACAAAGGTATATAGTTAAAAAGGAGGAGGATTGATTGCTTGGCAAGTTTATAGTAGAAGTAAGTTTCATGTCGCTCTCGAGAGTTTTCACAAAAATACACCTTTGGCCGAGTGTTGAGTGATCCCCCGTAAGGTATGTGAACTTGTATATAAATGGAATTTTAAAAAGGCATGTTATGCCCTAATAAGTAATTTATCTTATGTAATGTTTTAATTAAATCATGACGAATAGGATTGTAAATAAATAAAAATAAAACTTAATAAAGAATCTTGGAAATCCCGACACTCTATGACAAGCCCAAAACCTTCTCTTCTACCCATTTCATTTGGGAGTGTAAAGCCACATTATAAAGAGTTTTGCTTGAGGATAAGCAAAGATTCAAGTGTGGGGGTATTTGATGTGTGCAAAATGCAACATATAAAGTACATCAAATGAGGCATAAAACTAACCCTTTTTTAGTACTAATGTTGGAAAAAGTGTGCTTTTGTCTTCCTTTTGTATTTTCATGGTTAAAAGAGCTTAAATGAACAAAAGAAGCAAAAATGCAGCCAAATCCAGCATAAATACAAGAAAAGGAATAAAGGTGGCATGCCCGACCCCTCGACAGCATCTCCCCAAGCAAAAACAAGAGAACAGAAGGCTGAACACGCCCCGTGCTCAGTGAGCACGGGGGCGTGCCCAAGTGACTGCAGAAAAGACAAAGCTGTAGAAGCTTCTATCACCCACCACGGGAGCGTGCCCAGCGGACACGGGGCCGTGGTCAACTCTAAGATTCGCAGAATCTGAGGAAATCTTGATAGTACAGATACGCTTCTGCACACGGGGTCGTGCCCAGCGGACACGGGGGTGTGGTCAACTAATGCAGACAAACTGCAATTAATGAAGAAAGAGAAGATGGATGGACACGGGGTCGTGTCCGAGCTTCTGTGCAGGCTATAAATAGGGGTGCTTGGCTCATTTGTAAACCATCCCTTGGCAAACCACCTCTCTCACACTACACCCACCCTCCACCACCATCACAACCCACAACCCACATCCACCACCATCATCCATCATCCATCATAGAGTGTGTGTAGTAGTCTCGGGATCCAAGATTGATCGTAAGAGTTCTTGAAAATCAAAGGCCATGTTTGCCTAAGTCTCTTACATCACTTGGTGAAGACAAGTGTCTAGTGTAATACTTTTTATTTTTAATCCTTTCGCACTTTTTATTTGGTTATGTATTAATGACTTTAATAACTAGTTTCTTATGTTGAAGGTGAGTCTTCCTTATCGTTTGTCCGTGGTGTCTTGGCATTATTTTACTGTCTATATAAAATAAAAGATTTTCACCATTCATATCTCCACGGTCTATATGGAGGTATGTTGGCTACCTGGTCGGGGGTTAAGGGAACGGTTTGGTAAGAGTCTTGCCTTGTTCAGTGTATAGATCCTGCAAGGACCTGGGTCAACTTTAGTAGGACCTCCTCCAATACCCACTAGTATTGGATGGCGGGGGTCTGAACTCCTTGATCCCCTCATATGTAAACTACTATTAATACTTTAACTCGGCTATTTAGGACTGTGTCCCTGCTGACTCAGACTACTTAGCCGAGGGTAACGTCACCTCCAGGAGAGGGGCCTACCACAATATGCATTAATAACTTAATTAATTATCTTTCAATAATCCAACCCTTTAGGATTGTATCCTTGCTGACTCAAACTACTTGGTTGAGGGTAACGTCACCTTCAGAAGACGGGCCTACTACAATAACTAAGATAATCTCTTAAAAAGTGCAAAAGTACGGAAATAATCAAAGGTTATACTAAACACGAGTCGGATCCAAGTGATTCATCTTGTCTATCTGTTTTTATTTTATTTTTCAGCATTTTAGTTAGTTTTATTTTTCTTGTTAAAAACCTTTTTCTAAAACTTTTGATTTGATTAGACGTTGAGGATAAACCGGTATTAAAAGCTCTTGTGTCCTTGGATGACCTCGGTATCTTACCAACACTATACTACGCTCACGATGGGTGCACTTGCCCATATGTGTGTTTAGTGTTAGTAAATATCGTGTTTTATAAATTTAAAACTTGGCTAAAAAGTGTTAAAGGGCTTAAAATATACATTAAAAACCTATCACACCTAACGCACATCACGAAACAGCAACAATGCAGGCTTGTATGCGGCGATTCGAGAATCTGGTCAACAAAATGATTGGTCCTTCGCGTGTTATGTATAACAAGAAGAACTAAAATCTTGGAAAGAAGCATTGAAAGATAATTCTTGGGTTGAAGCTATGCAGGAAGAACTGCAGCAATTCTAGAAGCTAGGTGTCTGGAAACTCGTTGATAAACCTGAATATTACAAGAAGATTGGTACCCGTTGGGTTTTCAAATGCAAAAAGGATGACCGTGGAATAGTTATTCGAAACAAAGCAAGATTAGTCGTTCAAGGTTTTCGTCAGATTGAAGGGATCGACTACAACGAAGTTTATGCACCTGTTGCACGTCTTGAAGCAATTCGAATCTTTCTAGCCTATGCTTCCTTCAAACGATTCAAGGTTTACCAGATGGACCTGAAAAGTGCATTCTTACATGGTGTGGTTGAAGAAGAGGTGTACGTCGAACAGCCTCCAGGTTTTGAAGATCCTATTGACCCTGATCGGGTTTGGTTGCTCAACAAAGCTCTCTATGGTCTACATCAAGCACCACGAGCTTGGTATGCAACCTTATCTAATTATCTGCTGGAGAATGGATTTCGCAGAGGTCTTATCGATTGCACTCTTTTCATCAAAGAACAGGATGGAGATCTTCTATTGGTGGTATACGTAGATGATATTATATTTGGTTCTACTAACGATGTTTTGTGTAGGAACTTTGAGCGTGTTATGCAGGAGAAATTCGAGATGAGCGCCATGGGGGAAATGAACTTCTTTTTGGGCCTACAAGTGCAACAAACGAAGTCTGGGATATTCATCCATCAGAATAAGTACGTCCATGACATCTTGAACCGATTCCATATGTCCGACACATCGCCCATTGGGTGAAACCGTTAACTCTTCATATTACCGCGCAATGATCGGATCTCTTATGTACCTCACAGCATCAAGACCAGACATAATGTATCCAACGTGCCTGCTTGCCAGATATCAAGTCAACCCGAAGGCCTCACATCTTGCAGCTGTGAAAAGGATTTTTCGCTATTTGAAGGGATGCCCGGAAACCGGTCTCTGGTACCCTAGGGATGATAGCTTTGACTTAATCGCTTTCAGTGATTATGATTTTGGCGGATGCAAAATCGATGGCAAATCCACAACGGCTGGATGTAAGTTATTAGCAAATCGCCTAGTCACATGGCAGTGCAAGAAGCAGACTTGTGTCGCTACATCAACATGCGAAGCTGAATACATTGCTGCCTCAAGTTGTTGCTCCCAAGTCCTGTGGATCCAACAACAAATGCGCGACTACAGTTTTGAATTCCTAACTACTCCTATTTTCGTTGATAATTCTGCTGCCTTACAGATCACTAGAAATCCTGTGCAGCATTCAAAGACCAAACACATCGAAATCGAATATCACTTCATACGTGATTTCTTTGATAAAAGGCTTATCGATGTTGTTAAGGTCCACACCGATGACCAACGTGCCGACCTTTTTACCAAAGCATTTGATAAATCTCGATTTGACTTTTTATTAATGGTAAACGGCATTAAGGTCAAACCAGAGTAAAACCAACATCGGAAAATCATTTTTGTAAATATTTGTTTGTGTTTTCTTAATTTCTCGTACTTTTTGCATTTTAGGGGGAGTAAAAAAACCGAAAAATACAAAAACATTGAAAAATTTAAAAAATACAAAAACATCGAAAAATTTCAAAAACACAAAAACAATAAAAAAAGCATAAATGAGTTTCCTGGAGAGAAAAAGAGAAAATGATAGTACATCAGTGGTCTGTCGAAACCTCTTTAAACCTTAAATGAAAAACGATAAGCAGCTCTATATAAGATGTATCGGTAGGCTCACGATCATTTTAAAGTGTGCAGGGTGATATAAACCTAAATCGACTGAAGACTGTGTGGGAACCGCTCATTGGCATATGGTCTTGGTACCGAAATTTCGTTTGATAGATTGCCGAGGTTCTGAGATACGTGGTCTTTATGTTGTTTATCATCTAGGTATCATGGTTGTTTCTTTTACCGAAAACAACGGAGACGAAGTCTAGATCTTCCATGATACCATACATACGTGTACATATTGCATACGACCTCAATAAGTGATCAACAATCACATGTCCAAACAAAATAAGTGATAATATATTACATTTATCCGGGAGTCAAGTTCGTCTCTTTGTTGTACGTTAGTACGGACCTGTTCACGGACTTGCTCCTGTGCCCTCATGCATCTGAAAATCAAGTTCCTCATCAATAAGTGATTTTATCACATAGGGCTTGTATTCAACCAAAAATAAGTGAGTATCTCACATTTTCATATACGTCAAAACAGATGATAAATGGTATACTCACCAGTAAGATGAACTCTCGTGCATACCTTGATACGGGAATGTGTCGTGTGTGGATGAACACCGGTCGGTAAGTATAAATCATACACTAATCGTATCCCCTCGCCATGATTACATCTGATAAGTTAAGCTTATGTGGACAACAACACCGATAATCGTTATAGGATGCTTATCTAAATGTTAACTAACTCAACAACAAGAGCGTTTTGGCGTGACCGTACACTGATATGATTCTCTTACCCTCGAAACTCGCAAAAAGAATGTCTGTAAATATTTATTTAATGCTTTCATTTCTGCATCTCTGTATATATTTATTTACTTCTTTCCGTCTTTACATTTGAAATATTCAAAATTCCAAAAAGATTTTAGGTGTGTTTTAATATAAACTTTATAAAAGCCAAAAAGATTTTATTTCTAATTTCTTTTGATTACCCGATGTTGGAACTCGAATCTTCGTTACCTGAAATCTGATTGAAAACCAAAACAACTAAATCTTCATAAACGGTCGAAATTTGCAAGTTTTGAAAGTTAAAAACTAAAATTGAACAATTTGTTAAACTTTCAAACTGTCGGACGGTAGTTGATTGAGAGATGGTCGAATGTGTGTCGTTTGTTTATGTTAACTATATTCCAAGCATTTGTTCTCATTGCGCGTTTAGCTTTCTTATATGTGCAGATGCTACAATCAAACCAGCTAAAGGCGAAGAGAACGTGTTCGATAACAAGCTTTGGAATGAAGACACGACGTGGAGGCACTCAAAAGATAAAGATGATCGAGTTGCCGCTGACCTATCATCAACACCTCAAGGATCTAAGTGCTGAAAATGGAGTTTATTTTTAGGGGGAGTTTGTTAACACACTTCCTAAATGAAATGGGGAGTTTGTTGATACACTTTCTACTTACGACGCGTGAAGACTTTAAAGATCCTCCGACATGATAGACATGGTAGATGAACCCTAACGGTCCAAGGGGGAGTTTGTTGATGCATATTATATGGACGTGGCCCGTTCGGTTCGACATCGCTATGAGTTGAAGACCAAGACTTGATTTCCTCCATCAAGTCTCAGTGAAAGTTGCTGATCTGCTGTTGCAGATATATCTGTTTGCTGCTGTCTTGCATGACGAAAGACCTAACCAAGTCCATGACGAAACACCTGCACATTGATGAGCGACAAATAACCTGCTATGCATACATGACGAAAAACCTGCTTATGTTGTTGACGAAAATCCCAGTCCAGCCTGCATGATGAAAAACCTGCACATGAGAATGACGAATAACCTGCACATGTGAATGACAAAAGACCATGTCTTTCGTCATGAGTCTTTTGTCGGCCGTGGACTTTCGTCGGCTGCTTGTGTTTCGTCGATATTTTTCTTTGCTGCATGATCTTTCGTCGACCCTGTTCCTATATATAGCAGCAAACTGAAGACAGAAGCGAGATGACACAGAACGAGAGAACACACACTGAGTTAGTGTATTCAGAGAGAGTTTGAGAGATTATTCTAGTTGAACCTTTGTAAACAAACTTTCTGATCAAGTAATACATTGAGCTGTTTAAACGTTGAATCTTTGTGTTCGTGTTCTTATCTCGGTTTGCATTCCCGGTTGGATTCCGCACAACCGGGTTCGTTCGTATACAAGGATTAGGCGACTAGATCCTCCGCTAGTTGGACCTACAGATGTAATTAACTCAAAACTGACAATAAATATTATAGTTTTAGAATATGTATTAGGAATACTGGATTTTAATAATCTCAACTATTCGTCGTCGGCCGCCAACAGTTCCAACTTAAAAAATAACCACTTGCAGTCCCAACTATTAACATGCTGGCCTCCAATAGACCCTGACTAACAGAACCATAACGTCGTTAGTCTCTGGTCGCTAGAAAAACGTTTTTTTGGCCGGAAAACTCAACATTTTTCTCCCAAACCTCTTTGTAACCTTATTATGGACCTTTAGGAACCTTTTTTAGTAAAAACCCCAATTATTGAAGTCACCGGAAAACCTTTTTTGCCGGAAAACTTCTTTTAAGCCGGAAAACTCAACTTTTTGGCTGGAAAATACAACATTTTCGTCCCAAACCTCTTTGTGACCTTAGATCTGACCTTTAGAAACCTTTTCTGGCCGAAAATGGTTTTTCGGCGACCAGAAACTAACGGCGTTAGGGTTCTATTAGTCAGGGTTCATTGGTGACAAATATGTCAATAGTTGAGAGTGACTACTAGTGGTTATTTTTAAGTTGGAAGTGTTGACGGCCAACGACGAATAATTGAGATTATTAAAATCCAATATTCCTATGTATTATACCATATACTAATAAATTGATTAATCGACTTATGATATTTTAGAAAAACTAGAGTTTAAATAGTTATGATGATTAATAGGAGCAAACATTAGTAGTTCCAATGACTTAGACTGTGTTGAACAATTCCACTCAATAACTAGTATAGCCACCAGTTGCGTTCTACGTTACAATAGTGGAAGCACCATAACACTCTCATCTATCTCCCCTTTAATGGACATTGGCCCTCTACCTCCACAATGCACATCCTTAACAGGAAGAAACACCTTTATGACTTTACTGTAAAACAAAGTTATTTGAACTTCTCATTTACCCATCTAGTATAATCAGAAGATTATTTTTTGATATTTTTTTATTTATAAGTCTTGTGTGTGTCTATATAGCTGTGTGAGTCTATGTATTCCAGTGATGGAGAGAAGTGAATGGTCAAATAAAAAAAAAAAAAATTGTTTAAAGAAACATTTTAATTCCTAAATCTCTCTGACTATTATGTGATCTTTTTTGGATTTGAAATATTTCAACTGTGCAAAAGGTATTCCAGTATGGCACCCTTTTGGCATCTATTGACATCTGCGAAAACTACTATTCCATATGTAATTCTAATATATACACGTATATTAAAACTTTAAAAGGGATGCATTGTTAAAATTATTTAATCTGGAATATGTATTTTTTTAATACCGAGGCTATTAATGTACGAATTTTTTTTTTATATTGGTTATATATTTGAATATATGATCAATATAAGTGAATTTATAAAGTGACGATATTACATATACTTTCTGAAATAACAAAAAAAAAAAGTATCAACCAATACAATGAAATCAAAAAAGTATAAACTACTTGAGCAGGTCAACCTCCTGTATATGTTACTTGATGAGGATGATGAAACCCTGGATCATTGTTTGTTTTGGTGTTACTTACTATGAAGCACAAACTTGTTTCTACATGAAACACATGGTTGCCCAAGCCAATACAAAGGTGTTATGCGAGTTTTGCTACATTCTTATATGGGATATTGAATATAAATAAACTCAACTTTCACCGATTGACCGATATTACTCCCAACTTTCGATTTGTATCACAACACTCCTAACTTTCAACTTATTTTTCTCTGGCACTCTCAAATTAAATGAACCCTAACGGGCTTAGTCGATGTCAGCTGACACGTCATCAAAGTTGTCACGTCAGATGCCACATCAGCAGGCAAGTCATCAAAATTTGCCATGTCAGCTGGCAAGTCAGACTACACATCAGCCAAAATGCCACGTCAGCTGTTACATCACCAAACAAAGTGCCACATCAGCAAAAAACTAACGGGGTTAGGGTTCAGCAGGCAAGTCATCAAAATTTGCCATGTCAGCTGGCAAGTCAGACTACACATCAGCCAAAATGCCACGTCAGCTGTTACATCACCAAACAAAGTGCCACATCAGCAAAAAACTAACGGGGTTAGGGTTCAGTTAGTTTGTGGGTGCCATAGGAAAATAAGATGAAAGTTAGGAGTTGTGTGGTATAAATTGAAAGCAGAGAGTGATATTGAACAATTAGTGAAAGTTGAGGTTATTTAAATCTAATATCCCTTATGTATATGGGGTATTTCAGATCCTATATTTGCTTTGCTATTGGTGGGATTTAGTGAGTATGATGATGATGATGATATCCTTTATACTTCTGACGATAAATTATTCAATTTCTATGCATGGGAAGTTGTCTTAGCTTCAGTACAAAGTTACTTCTTTCGTTATACAACCAGACTTTTTATATTCTGAAAATTATCTTTCTTAGTATCTAACCCCATCTTAAGTCTCTATTCCCAAAACCGGACGTGGAGGGAGGAGTGGCGGACTGATCAACTTGAAATTGGTTGAGCAATTGAAGTGGGTGAGGAGTTTTACTGTTCACAAAAGTTTTTTTTAAGAGGGGTATTGGATTTTAATAATCCCAAGTTTCACTAATTGGCCGGTAATAATCTCAACTTCAAAAATTGCCTACAACAGTCCCAACTTGTAAGATTTTTGCCACCAATGATCCTTGTCTAACTGGGTTATAACCTTGTTGGGCTGGTGACCTGCAACTTATTCCGGCGACCCGTTTTACCCCTGAAACCACCAAACGAGACAACCACCAATCATCTCCGACCTCCTGTAATCTTCTCCACTTCTCAAAAGTTTAAAATTTCCACCATCTACGCAACTCCGGTGACCTGCAACTTATTCCGACGACCTTCTTTACCCCTGAAACCACCAAAGGAGACCACCACTTGTCATCTCCAACCTCTAGTGACCTTCTCCGCCGCTCAAAACTTCAAAAAACTAACTGGGTTATAACCCAGTTAGACAAGGATCATTGGTGGCCAAAATCTTACAAGTTGGGACTGTTGTAGGAAATTTTTGAAGTTGGGATTATTACCGGCCAATTAGTGAAACTTGGGATTATTAAAATCCAATACCCATTTTTAAGAGCTAAACTTTCATACCTTTTTTATCTTTTCACCTTTCACCAACCTGGATTCTACCCTAAACACCTTTTGGTGTTACCATGGGCTATAGACCAAGTGGCACTGTTTACAAAAGTTGATTGGGAGATGTTTCCTCCGGTTTTAGGAATTGAGAGTTACGATAGGGTTAAGACCGTGGGGTATGGAGGGCTTGGGTTGGGGGCTTGGGTTGGGGCATTTGTTGACACGTGGAATGGGAGCCCCTCCATCACCAAAACCCACGCCCATGGGGTATGGTGGGGCTTGGGTTGGGGGCATGAATTTGGTTTGGCCATTCACAGCCCGCCATGTCACTTACTAGCCCGCCCCACGCCCGGCTTCAAACCCACGCCAATGGGGCCACGCCTAAACCCACGCCCACCCGGGATGGTGGCTTGGGCGTTTTCCCCCAACCCACGCCCAAACTCCCGCCCCATACCCCATGGCCTAAGCCGTTAGGGTATGGTAAATGGGTAATGGGCTATATAATTTAATACGGGGTGGACTTACAAAAAATTGGCAATTTGGTAATAGATTTAATAATTATATATATGTTAATTAAAATTCGATAAATACTTTGTTTATTTACTTTTTAATAAGTATAAAATTGTAAAAAAAAAAAACTTTGGGTAACACTGGTTAAAAAAAAGTTCATGGGTGTCGGTATGGCAAAAAATCTTTGGTGTTAGTCGGTTTTTTGATTACATATATTGTACAACAAATATAATAAGATATTTGTGGGTGTTTGAAGGGGTATGGTCCCAGATCTCGCGTCAGCACGACCGCGAATGACCATTACCCTCATCAAAAACCTCCAACAGCAATAAACTCTCCTGTGCCCGCGTGGGCACATGCGAACACTGCGGTCCAATCTGTCCATTGATGAGAAGAATTACCTTAAGGACGGAAACTAATGTAACACATAGCGATGCACCGCATCCTATGAACATTTTCGTCACGACAAGGGATCTGGACAACAGGAACAGTTACTCAGCAGGCGATGCGGCATAACACCGCATCCCGCGTGAATCATGGATGGAGCAACCAACGCGGGAACAACATCAAGGACCGCAAGCAGCGATGCGGCTTGGCACCGCATCCTGCCTACAAGGCAAGTGGGTCTGACACCACAGTGCAAGTGGCACTGGGAACAGTCGCCTACTGGCCCACGTGTATACAACAGTCTGACACCTCAGCAGGACGTGGCATCACCACAGTATCCGACAGGTCTGACACACCTGCAAATAGTTGTGCGATGTCAGGCTAGCTACTCAACTACCCTCATCCACTCCTCGGCTATAAATACTAACCCCAAACCAGGTTTGAGGTATCACTTCTCAACTCTCTCAATACTACTACTATCACACTTTGCTTCCCAAGCAAACTACTGATTCTCACGCCGGAGAGTGGTAACAAGGAGCACCCCCCACCCCATCCTCCTTGTTGCGAGTCATGGTTTGTTTCCTTGTGCAGGAAACCCCCTACCAGACGATCCAGCCAGCGATCCTCGGAAAGAAGGGATTAACCCTCTTGACGAGACCAGTGAGTTAACCTACCCGGTTAGCCATTGTTTCATCATTGGCGCCCACCGCTACTCTTAGCACTTTTTCCAACCATCCCTTTCTTTTTAAAGTTCATGTCTGATCGTCAAAACAACACCACCGGGGATAACCTAAACCCCGCAAACCAAGGGCATGCGGGAACCATTCCCCTAGCCCCAAATGCAGAACACATTGGCACATCAACGCAAGGGGGCGCATCCCTTACGTTTGGGCACGATTTATCACAATACGCTCCTGTGATACCTGCAGGCATGAACCTTCATGCCTGGTATGACCAACAAGCAGCTATGATGGCTGCAACATATAACAGAGCTTGCGCAGAAGCGCAGGTATCCGTGGGACCCACCCCAGCACCACACACCCCTGCAGGTCGTACTTTACAGTACGAAGGCAGGGCCCCATCACATCCGGCCTCCAGAAGCAGGCACGAAGATCGCGGTTCCTCTTACTGCGATGTCCGCACACTTAATGAGGACGACTCCACATATGGGTCCAGCCACAGGAGCCATATACAGAGTCGCCTAGGGCCACACGGCGAAACTAGGCGACAGTCTACAGCCCACCACGGCCTAGGCATTCACAGCCGATTGGGACCCCAGTCCCACCGTGAAGGGCAAGGCTATACTGACCCGGACGATGGTACATACCGCGCGGAATCCCATGCCACCAGCAGCAGACCGAGAGGACGAAACTACGTTCCTCCCACTTATCCCCGCACTACGTACCTCCGCGCTGTAAAGCAGCACCGCGGACAACCCTACAGGCCGAAATCGGCGGCCGAAAACTCCAAGTTCGTCCCAGAAATCGCCCACGCCGATGTCACCACCACAAAATTCCCATTAAATATTGGGAAGTACAACGGTTCGACCGACCCAGATGATCACAACAACATCTTCGT
The DNA here is from genome assembly GCA_030545235.1 of Helianthus tuberosus. NCBI lineage: Eukaryota > Viridiplantae > Streptophyta > Magnoliopsida > Asterales > Asteraceae > Helianthus > Helianthus tuberosus. Next base: position 22,085,406 of record CM060381.1, on the reverse strand, counting down.
CGGTGCCGGGTGCAACGGTAGGTGGGATGAACCCACCTGGTGCCATTTTTTCCCACAGACCCTAACAGGTCTGGCCAGGGCCTGGTTCGATTCTCTACCACCAGGGTCACTAACCTCATTCGAGGACTTGCAAGAAAAGTTCCTCGCACACTTCAGCCAACAACGACGCCATGAACGTGATTCCATGGACGTCATGAACATCTGGCGCAGGGATAACGAATCGCTTGAGGCATTCGTTGTCCGTTACAATAAAGAATGCCTAGAGATAGGCGATGTTGCCGATCAAATGGCGCGTAACCATTTCATTGTCGCCGTTAAAGACGAGCAGATGGTTATGAATATCTCTAGCAAAGATGGGTTGCCTAAGAAGTGGGAAGATGTCATGGCTGCGGTCAAGACATACGCCCAGACTCAGCGGTCCCTAAGACCGCACATGTCAAAGGCACAACCCCAGGCGGAAGGCCAGTCTTCCCGCCAAGAGCCGAAGCGCAGCAATAAGCGCAACCGGGACACATGGAATCGTGGCAGCGATTCCAGACCATGTGTCCCACGAAGCAACCAGCCCGATGCAAGGGCTACAATCAACGCCCAGCGTGAAAATCGGGCGTCAAAAAAGGAGTCTCGGGACCGCAGCTGGACCGACATTAACCAGTCGCCAAGCGACGTTCTTCTCACGGACGCACAATTCCTGCGACCGACCCAACCGATGAAGTCCAAAAAGAACCAGGATCTCGCACTATACTGCGAGTATCACAAGGACAACGGCCACACAACAAACAGCTGCATCAGTCTCTGACTGGAGATTGAGCGAGCCCTAAAAGAGGGAAAACTGCAACATCTGTTGACAGGCGCACAAAAAGCTACCAAGCACATCACTCCCCACAATGAGGGCACCTCCACGGGAAAGAGGACCATGTACGTAGCCTCTACCCACATGATCAACGGAGGAAAAGGAAGGCCGCGCAAGGCGGGAAGAAGACCGGAGAATGACTGGAAAGACGAGCAAGTCGTCTTTCCAAAAGTCTGAGGCGGCCCGCGCGATAGACGCGTCGTGGTTATCACAGGCCACCTGGCTCACTATTGTACCGAGCGATTGTTCATCGACCCGGGCAGTACATCCGATATTATATACGAGCAATGTTTCAACCAGTTCGATCAAGAAGACAAAGATCGACTGCAACCAGCGGATTACCCGTTGGCCGGGTTAGCAGGGGAAACCGTATTCCCCCTGGGCCAGATTACTTTTCCTGTGCGCCTCACCAACGGGAGGCACACAAGAACGGAGGAGGTAAACTTCATGGTTTTACCGCACACCTCCAAATACGACGTACTTCTCGGGAGAGAATCCCAGGGCGATTTTAACATGATCACATCCGTCCCCCACTCCGCTATCGGTTTCCCAACCGAGACAGGGGTCGCGATAATATACGCCAGAAGGGAAGTTTTGTCTACGGACGACCTACGTCCAGCCAAGGTAGCAAGGCCCACCCCCAAAACGCAACCAGAAAAATGGGTGCTTAATGCAAGGCACCCAGACCAAACGGTCACGTTGGGCCATGCCTTGACACCTACCATCAAAGCGCGCCTGAAGCAACTACTCTTCAGGAACCAAGACATTTTTGCTTGGACACCCGCTGACATGACAGGGGTACCGCGCGACATAGCGCAACACTTCTTGAATACCATGCCAGGTATAAAACCAGTGATCCAAGGCCAACGCCACCTTGGATCAGCAAAAAATGCGGCGATGGAAGAGCAGGTGCAGGAGCTGCTCTCCGCAGGGATCCTGCGGGAAGTCAAATACCAGACTTCGTTATCCAACCCAGTCATGGTAGAAAAACCAAGCGGGGGCTGGCGTATGTGTGTAGATTACAAAGACCTCAATAAGGCCTGCCCCAAGGATTGTTACGCACTTCCGGAGATCGACGAGAAAGTCAATAACCTCGCACCATTTCGATGGAAGTGCTTCCTCGATTGTTACAAAGGCTACCACCAAGTACAGATGGCAATCAAAGATGAAGATAAAACAGCATTCCGCACTCCTACCGGGAACTACTGTTACACCAAAATGCCGTTCGGGTTGCGCAACGCTGGCGCAACCTATCAAAAGTTGATGAACGACACTTTTCGCTGTCAAATCAGCAAAAGTGTCGAAATCTATATGGACGACGTGGTCGTCATGAGCATGGAGGAAGACACCATGCTCAACGATATCGAAAGAACATTCCAGACTCTGCGAAGCGTCAACATGAAGCTTAATCCAGGGAAATGCTCGTTTGGAATGGAAGAAGGCAAATTCCTCGGATTCATCGTAACTAAGGATGGATTCAAGGTAAAGCCGGAAAAAGTTCAGGCGATCGAACGCATGCCATCGCCCTCAACGATGAAAGAAATGCAACGACTAGCCGGCAGGCTAGCCGCACTAAACAGATTCTTAGCCAACCACGCGACTAAGTCATACCCTTTCATCAAGACCCTGCGGAGCTGCCTAAAAAAGGAACAATTCCAATGGACCGCAGAGGCCGAAAAAGCTTTCCGGGAGATGAAAGAGTGTTTGATCCAGCTCCCAACTTTAACCGCACCACGAAAAGATGAGCCACTTATTCTATACTTGTCTGCCGCAGACAACGCGGTAGGCGCGGTACTCATAGTGGAGCGGGAAGGAGTTCAAACACCCATCTACTACATCAGCAAAATGCTCAACGACCCAGAGACAAGGTACTCCATCATGGAGAAATTGGTACTAGCACTAGTGCACGCATCGAGACGTTTACGACGTTACTTCGCAAACCACGTCATCACAGTGTTAACTAACTACAGAATCGGCCTGATCCTGTCCAAACCAGACATCTCTGGGAGGTTAGCAAAATGGGCAATTGAGCTGGGCGCACTTTCATTGAACTATAAGCTGCGCCCCGCAATCAAAGGCCAGGTTTTGGCTGATTTCGTTGCTGAAGTACCAGCAAACCGCATTCAAGAATGCGAAGAAGAACAAAATCCTACATCACCACCATCCTCCGCAGAAACCTGGGCACTATATACAGATGGTGCGTCCAACGAAGATGGTGCTGGTGCAGGTCTACGACTTCTCAGCCCCGATGGCCAAGAGCTAACATACGCAATCCGCCTCGATTTCAAAAGCACGAATAACGAAGCAGAATATGAGGCTCTACTGGCAGGGCTGCGTTTGGCGATCAAACTTGACGTCAAACATTTGGAAGCACATGTCGACTCACTACTGGTTGCAGGGCAGATACGCGGTGACTATGCCGCAAAAGGGGATATCATGATCCTCTACCTCGAACAAGCCTTGCAACTGAAATCACGGTTCACCTCCTTCAATATTCGCCATATCAACAGGAGTGACAACAAACCTGCAGATGCACTATCAAAACTTGCATCCACCAGCTTCCAACACCTGGCAAAAGAGGTACGCATCGAGATTCTGCAAAATCCTTCAGTACCCCTGCGCCAAGTCAATGTCATCCAGTACGGTACAACATCCTGGATGACACCGATAATTGCATACTTACAATCAGGTGTTACTCCCGAAAGCAAGGCAGAAGCACGCAAGCTACAATACAAAGCGTGTCATTACCAAATGGGAGACGGTATCTTGTACCGTAAATCATACCTGGGGCCACTCCTACGATGCGTAAACCCCGAAGATGCCATATACCTTATCAAAGAAATTCACGAGGGAATATGTGGCATACACGCAGGCCCACGCATGGTTGTGGCCAAAATCATGAACGCCGGGTACTATTGGCCCGGCATGCACCTGGACGCAGTCAAAGTCTTACGCAAGTGTATCAATTGTCAACGACATGCTCCCAAGACCTTGCGTCCCAAGAACAACCTGATCCCTATCACCACCGCATGGCCATTCCAAAAATGGGCAATCGATGTGGTGGGACCATTTCCAGACGCACCCGGTGCAGTGAAATTTATCATAGTGGCTGTTGATTACTTTACAAAATGGGTAGAGGCAAAGCCACTTGCATCAACCACCGCTATGATAACAAGGAAATTCGTGTGGGAACATATAATCTGCCGTTTCGGTCTACCAATGTGCATCGTCACCGATAACGGTACCAACTTCGCCGCTGATGACTTTCAAAAATGGCTAAAAGAGCTAAACATTGAACACATATTCTCCTCAGTGGCGCATCCGCAAGGGAACGGCCAAGTCGAGAGTATCAATAAAAGCTTAGTGGAAGGCATCAAAGCACGGTTGGGAACAACCAGACGCGGCTGGGTTGATGAACTCCCAAGTATTCTATGGGCTCACAGGACAAGCCCAAAAACAAGCAACGGTGAGATACCCTTCAGCCTGGTCTATGGCACTGAATCGATGATCCCCGCGGAAGTAGGCCTCCCCTCACCTAGAATGTTGGCTATCAACAAGATAGACAACAATGAGGAACGCAGGGTTGACTTAGACCTCTTGGAAGAAAGACGCGAAAATACTGCCATCAATGAGGCCAAATACAAAACAAAACTTGAAAAGTACTACAATGCACGCGTTCGCATTTGTACTTTCAACCCGGGAGACTACGTCCTTCGCGACAATGAGGCATCTAACGCGGAACGCCCAGGGAAACTTGCCCCCAAGTGGGAAGGACCCTACCTCATCCAAGAGGTCTTGGGCAAAGGCGCGTATAAACTTCAAACATTGGAAGGCGAAACTATCGCACGCACATGGAATGCACAACAGCTTCGACGCTGTTATATGTAAGCCATGTTTTGTTTTTACATTCACCATGTAACCTATCAGGCCACGGGCCATTTGCAAATAAATAAATAGACGATTCAATGCAATATTGTTTATTTATTTCTATTATAAATGCGTGTTCCACTCTGAGGTATACACAAAAACAGATTAGCAAAATCTTCATTCGTGATACCCACACAGAGTGGTAAACACACGCAACTATTATAATAGGCCAGCAATGGCAACACTGTTTGTCCGACCAAAGACAAGTCTTCATACTTGCATATCATCTAGATATACAAAAGGCAATTACAGGTTTAGTGTTACTCACAGTAACATTAAACTCTTACGAATTCAAACATGCAAGTAGTAAAAACACTTGTACAAATTGAACGGAACAATTCTTTATATTCAAAAAATTCCTACACCTGCGCGGTGCACAGAGAATTTACATAAAGTTTTAAACAAAAAAAGGGGGGGCACGCAGGCCAACCTAATCTTTCTTCGTGCCGCTGGAACCCTCACCGTCCTTGCTTGCCACAGAAGGTTTTTCCTCATCTTCTTCATCAGCGTATAACACTCGCAAGCGGTCCACATAGTCCTCCGCTTCTAAACACTTTTCAAGATCTTCGAGACCGGAAAGGGTTGTTTCGTTATACGTCTCAACCGCAGCATCAAGAAGCGCTTCAGTATCCACGCCGTGGAACCCGGATCGCTCATCAGTATGTCCGCCCCGAGCTGCAACATTCAAATGACCAAAACAGCGGTTATAGCCAGCTTTAAAACCAGCATCCCGGGCACGCTCCTTGATCTCGTTAACACCTGATACAGTCTCAGGTGCGTCAAGGATGGCAGTAACAATCTGTGATACAAAAGTACAAAGGTTATCAAAGGCAAACATATAACAAAAATAACAAAAGCAACGAACGCTTACATGCCCGATCCCGTGCATACGCATCCATTCATGGTCAGCCTTGAGCAACTTAAGTGACGAATCAAGACTATCTCTAGCCTCCTCAGCCTCTCTTGCCCGCGCTTCAACCTCCTCAAGGTGGGCAGAAACCTCCTCAATAGTGGCCCCCCGGGTCCGCACTTCAGCCTGGTAACAAAACAAAAACAAGTATACAAAAATAAACACTTGTGAAATGTACAAAGTCAAAAGCAAGAAACTTATACCTGGAGGCCCAAGATAGTTTTGGTTAAAGTGGTGCGGTCAGCATTCGCCCCTTCAAGTGCCTTTGCAGTGCGGACCTCCACCTCTTTGGCCTCTTCAAGAGCCTTGGCGAGGCGAGCTTCCACCTCTTTGGCCTCTTGGGCAGCCGCAACAGCTGCTGTTTTCTCTTTAGCCAGCGCAGCATTTGCTGCCTTAGCATTGACAAGCTCCTGGCGAACACGAAAGAGAGTTTCATTCTGTTTGGCCCAAGAGTCTTTCCAAGCCTTGCGCTCATTAGAAAGTGTCTCGCGTTCATTAGAAAGAGATTCCTTCCAACTCTGGCGCTCAGTGGAAAGCAGTTTGGCAAGGGTACGAACCTGTTTAAGCTCAGCAGTTGCAGCCCACTCTTCAGTCTGCTTACGCTTTTCAAATGCAGCCCTATCCCTTTCAAGCTGCTCGGCACCCTCACGTGCAGCCTTCACCAACTCCTCAGCCTCTGCACGCAAGCGCACATTCTCCTCCTCCCTGAGCCCCAACACCTTATAGTTTTCCATAATGGCATTGGCCATTACGGAACTCCCAACAAGCAGGGAAGAGAGTTGATTAATCTGGGCTTCAGTTGGTAAGGCACGGGCCCGGTTGACTTCAAATGGGGTGCCCAGACCACCCAAAATCTCCCTACACGCGGAGGGATCAGCAGAAAGGTCATCCCCTTGCATCACAGACCACGGAGGGCGGTGGTAAGCCATGGCCCGATCTTCCGTATAGGTGCGGTAATAATACTCCAATTCAGACTCTTCAGGCTGAATGGGAGTCTCTACGAAACCCGCACCTCCGGAACCGGAACCAGAAGTCTTCTCAGCAGCAGGAGACTTTGGCTTTTCAGTATAAGCAAATTTCAAGTTCAGATCATCCGCATCCTCTGGGGTAATGACATTGTCATGGGAATCTACCGTGTCATGGATCTGGGCCGCAGACCCCTTCCCAGTATCCTCCTCCCGCACAGAGGGCTCAGGCGTAACAACCTGATGAACCCCTATACCCGCGGCAGTGTCATGGGGGGGAGGAGGAGGAGGAGTATCAAAGATGGAGAACCTTTTATCTTGGGGTTCTGCAATCAAAGCAAAAACACTTTAAATTACAAGTACAAATACAAATTATTTGACCAAGTAATACATCACGTACCAGGAACAACCGCAGGCTTCTTGTGTCCCACAAAAGCCCTGCGTCTGACCTGAATCTTCGGCTTCTTTCCCTCACCAACGTCAACAGCTTTCCCCGCTTTCCTTTTCTTCTCATCCGCAGCCTTTGAACCCGTAGTGGTTCCACCTGTGGCCGCACCAGCACCTGGAACACCCAAGCCCTCAAGGGTGTCAGATACTACCACGTAATCGGTATATCTGCGGAAATGAGATCGAGAGATACCTGCTGCTTGCGGAACCAAAGGCGGAACCGCAGGAGCTTCAGTTTTCTTCTTGCCGCGACCCCGCACGGGTTTATCAACTTGTTTCTTCTCCGCATGCTTTTTGGGGGCACCTTTTGACTCAAACTTGCCAAGGGCCCCAAGAGTACCTTCATGAAGAATATCAGCAACATGAAACTTATAAGGCAAGAAAAGAAGGCTACGAATTATACCTTTGCCCTGCGGCGGGGGTGCATTCAGTGCCTCGCGTGTAGGAACGCGGAAGTTATAAAGAATGGTCAAATTAAACCCTGCACCTTCAGCAGTCTGGACAATATCAACCTTGCCAGTAAAGGTTGGATCAAATATCTTCCACAGCTCAACAACTTCTTCTGATAATACAAGTTCAAATTAATAAGCAAACAAGGGAATAATAAAACCGCGTAAGGGTAAGAATACTTACCACCAGTTTTCTCCCGCACAACGGGCCTTGCATGCTTATCGGCCCTAGTCAATAACATCCGCAGCATCCATAACTCGGTGTTCTTCAACAGCCTATGCTCTATAGTCTTCAACCGTGGGAACCACTCCGCATTCCCCGCATTAGGAATGGCAATGTCCTCTGCAGGGATAGGCTCATTAACATTCCGCAAAGTCATGTTGAGAACAACCGCGGCAGCTTTAACATAGAAGAATTTGCTCTTCCACTTTGTAATACCCTTGGGAGGGGTCATCAACTTGACACTTCCGTACCGTTCTTGGAAAGAGAAGAAACCTGTGTTCACCGTCAACTGATAAAACCCCAGGAAATTATCAACGGTGACTGGTAAACCAAGGGCACGAAAAGTCGATTCAAAGTGTCTAATACGAATAAACCCAAAAGGGCTCATCTGGGAGATATGAACCCCGTAATACTCCAAACACTCAGCAACAAAAACGGTCAATGGTAAACGAAGGTTACCATCAACGAAAGAATCGGCCCACATGGTCACGTGACCGGCTGGAGCACAAGCACCGGTATCACCGTCTTGGGGGTAAACAGCCCCAAACTCGGAGGGCATTTGTGTACTGATCATCAGTTGGTCGAACGACGTTTTCGACTACTTCAAAGGTGGCAAGCCACCACCAGGAACACTACCACCATCATCTTCTTCTTCCCCGGCCACCGGAGAAGAGGCTTCAGGGTTTTCACCCTCCACATTATGTGGGTTAGATGGTTCAGCCATCAGAAATATGAAGAAGAGAAGTATCGAGTTACACAAAAACTCAGAAAACTCAGAAAGTTGCCGGAAAGAAGACAAATTCACCGGAGAAGACGAAGAGAGTGCAACCCTTTTCACCGGAGAAATTTTTCAAATTTTGAACAAAGTGAGGGGAACCCAATCGGTTTCCCCTTATATACTCATAGCAATTAATGCGATGGAGTAACCGACTTACAAAGTTCAAAAAGGGCCACTTACGTTTCGCCACGTGTTCAGCGACCTTTCAGTTGACGGTTATCACGCGCGCGTGGCCGCCCACGCGCCTGACAGAATTGACCTTTATACTACTTGCTACAGTGCAGTTATGACCTCGGTCAATGCAAACGTCCTTTCAGAACATCACATGTCAGAATTCTACTAACTTTCAACAACCCACACGTGCCATCAGCCACGTAGACAATACAAAAGCGACAAACATTATCCAAACTTAAGCGGCATGCGGTTTCTCTGGTTTACCGCACCATAACCCATACCGCATGTCGTTTTTTACATACCCCTCAAAAAAGGAAAATATATATCTTTAAATTATATAAGGGGGTATACGCAATAACCGCACATACCCACGCGCACACGTGGAATATGCGAAGAGGACAGACACCAACCCGCACAGGTGTGTCAGATACTCAGAACCAGCATGGTCCTTTGGACTGCGAAAACCGCTTCTCAGGATGCGATAAACCGCACTCCATATAAGCTCCTCCAAGCTTCAAAACCCTCATTTCCGATTCACAACCACAGAGGGAACGCAAACAGCTTCTCCTTAAGGAAAAGGACAAGTATGCGGAGCAACCGCACATCAGCAACCCTGTCTCCTGAACCTTCAAGAGCCACGTCCAGGCTACAAGACTTCTAGAAGCGAGTTCTTTGCTGCAAACCGCAACCACTCGAGAGTAGTTACTACGAACCGCAACTATGCGAACGGTAGCTACGGAAGAGCCACAACTAACGCACCATGCGGAGGAGCAAAGCTACTTCAAGGAAAACTGCTTGTCAACTAAGCATTAAGAAAAGCGGTTACAAAACGAATGCGGAAGAGTTTCAACCAACTTCCCAAAAATCCATGGTGATCTCCTCCGGCAACACCACTTATAGAAAAGCTATTTTCCACAAACGCGTGAAGGAAAGTAGCTCCAGAGCAGTGGTAACAAGTCTGCTTATGACTAGTTACCCACCTATGGACCTCATAGAATAAACAATGGTGGGCACAACCCTACCTATGACCATGTTTATCTGCCCATAGTCCAGATTCACATTGTTCGACCAAACACGGCCAACAATGGCGCAACTACCCCACGATCCTCAAACGAACATGGCCAACAAGGTACGGCAACGAGGTAACCGCAAAGAACGTGCGGTTACTAGAGAGCTAAGCCTCAGAGGACGTGCGGTTACTTGAGAGATAAACCGCAGAGTACGTGCGATTACTAGAAAACTAAACTGGAGAACATGAATACCCCACAAAACAGGGTTCATCATTGCATGTCCAGTTGCTAAACATAGAGCTTGAGCAAAGTACTTACAACTTTGCACTAGCTGACGCAGAGGTTACAACTAGACTGACGAAGACACATCTTCAGTCACGATCTCAAAGGTTGGTTCGAACCCTGCTAACACCTTCAGTCACCGTCTCAAAGGTTGGTTCGAAACACCAACAGGTGGCTGATGACATCAAAAAAAAGGTAGACTAAGAGTCAAGTCCTTGGCTGAGAATTCCGCATCAGACGGAACTTGCTCACTAGGCACCCTTCTCAAAGGAAGGAACAATCCACTAGAAAGGCCTACTACTTACTTAAAGAAGGTGCCATCTGCATGGCCCATACTTAACCTTCTAGACAACATAGTCCAGTATCCCTCCCACATGCAACTCGCATACGGAAGGAACACTAGACTGGGGGGACTTGAAGGGGTATGGTCCCAGATCTCGCGTCAGCACGACCGCGAATGACCATTACCCTCATCAAAAACCTCCAACAGCAATAAACTCTCCTGTGCCCGCGTGGGCACATGCGAACACTGCGGTCCAATCTGTCCATTGATGAGAAGAATTACCTTAAGGACGGAAACTAATGTAACACATAGCGATGCACCGCATCCTATGAACATTTTCGTCACGACAAGGGATCTGGACAACAGGAACAGTCACTCAGCAGGCGATGCGGCATAACACCGCATCCCGCGTGAATCATGGATGGAACAACCAACGCGGGAACAACATCAAGGACCGCAAGCAGCGATGCGGCTTGGCACCACATCCTGCCTACAAGGCAAGTGGGTCTGACACCACAGTGCAAGTGGCACTGGGAACAGTCGCCTACTGGCCCACGTGTATACAACAGTCTGACACCTCAGCAGGACGTGGCATCACCACAGTATCCGACAGGTCTGACACACCTGCAAATAGCTGTGCGATGTCAGGCTAGCTACTCAACTACCCTCCTCCACTCCTCGGCTATAAATACTAACCCCAAACCAGGTTTGAGGTATCACTTCTCAACTCTCTCAATACTACTACTATCACACTTTGCTTTCCAAGCAAACTACTGATTCTCACGCCGGAGAGTGGTAACAAGGAGCACCCCCCACCCCATCCTCCTTGTTGCGAGTCACGGTTTGTTTCCTTGTGCAGGAAATCCCCTACCAGACGATCCAGCCAGCGATCCTCGGAAAGAAGGGATTAACCCTCTTGACGAGACCAGTGAGTTAACCTACCCGGTTAGCCATTGTTTCATCAGTGTTGGTTGACACCCAACTCGTGTACATAGGTCTGCCCCCTGCTTGTGATGACGATGGAGAAAACTTGGTTTAGGAATCTACGAAGATGGTGGTCTAATCTGTGAAGGAGGTTTATTGCTTGCTAAACTCTCAAGATCGCAAACTGCTCCCTGCGAAAATCTTGGGTGTTTATGAGTTTAATAAATTTGTGTCAAAAAGAGAAAAGAGGAGTTTGTGTAGAGTAATTTTTGTAATTGCCCTTTAAACTCTTTTATTATTACAAAAAATGATAGCAATATTAGTTTCTAAATTTAAATATTAACTTGGTGATAGTTATAGCCTATATGAGCAATAGTTTCATAACTTCAAGTCCCGTGAGTGTTCATAATCACTAAATTCACCGAATATATGTCGAATTTCAAGTTGTTGGAAGTAATGTTGTTATTGCATAAAAATACATATATTCATTCTAGTCTCTTTCCTCGTCAAATTTTGGTGAAAAATAGTCATATATGCATATGCATATATGTCTCATTGATGTGATTGATTTTCCAACATTCTCCTTTTGTTCATCATTCATTTTCTTTGATTTTCCTCTCTTTTCTTAAGATCAACTCAAAGGCACCACTTGTCTTTATTATACACAATAAGGGCTCTTTCTGTTTTTATTTTTTTCCCATGCAATTTAGGACACACCTCCATTTGCACATGTATAAGGGTATTAATAATAAATATAGTTTTAGTTTAACCTAAACCAAAAACTTGCTTTTCTTGAAAATAACTCAAAAGAGACCACTAGCCATAGCGTTTACAAGTCGTTGGGAAAGGGTACCCAGTAGCGACGACAGCTTTTGCGACAACTTTATCCACTTTTAGCTGTGACATGTCGTTGGGAGGGCAATGCCGCCGACGTTATTTTTAGTGTAGTCGCTAAAGGGTTGATGTATCAGATTAAGTTTGTTATATTAGATCCATCATCTTGTTATACCGTGGGGTATGGTGGGGCTTGGGTTGGGCATTGGTTGACACGTGGAATGGGAAAAAAAACTCACGCCCATGGGGTATGGTGGGGCTTGGGTTGGGGGCATGAGTTGACACATGGCCATTGAGAGCCAGCCAAGTCACCTTGCTAGCCCGCCCCACGCCCGGCTTCAAACCCACGCCAAAGGGGCCACGCCCAAACCCAAGCCCCCGGGGTGGTGGCTTGGGCGTTTTCCCCCAACCCACGCCCCAACCCAAGCCCCATACCCCATGGCCTTAGTAGTGTTTGCATTCGAATGTTTGATTGACTTTAAAGGAAGTCGCAGTGGCTCGTAAACTAATATGCTATGATCATAAAAAGAACATAGAGTACGATTGCTTTGTTTAGAGCTTATTGAAGACCATTAGGTTTTTTTGTTTATTTATTCATTGGAACATTAGACTATGGGATGTGGAGGAAGATAGTTCTCAAAGAATGCACCGCCACGTAGGCGTCCACGTAAGTGGGTGTGAGGATGAGCCTGAAGGGGATGGACCTAGGGTGTGGGAGATAGGCCTCAATATATATGTGTGTTGTATGTATATGTGTGTGTGAGAAGAGAAGGCCCGGCAAGACCGTCTGGAAGGAACCGGAGACGACGGGGACGAGCCCTATATGAGTAGCCTTACTGTTTGAGATGGGGAGTCAGTGAGATACCTTCAGATTTCCTCTTTTTGTTTTATATATGTGTATTTTATAAAGGGACATGGACCACACATATGCAATGAATGTGGCAACAAAGTTAAATAAATGAGTTTATACCAGTTTGATGTTTAGTGGTGGATGGAAGTCAGATTAACACAAGTTGAAGCTTTAAGTATGAAAACTTTTGTCTGCTTATGTTGTTAGAAAATTGACAAGAGAGAGAACACTTTTAGGATTTAGTTAAGGCAGCCATGGTTACATCGCTACATGGTGTATAGCTACTTCTGTATAAATACCTATGCCTTCTTCTAGCTAGGTCATATTCATGTATATACGTTGGCTCTCTCTCTCTCTCTCAAATATATATATATATATATATAGGTATATAGGTTAGTGTAAAAAAAGAGTTAATTACTGTTTTCGTCCCTGTGGTTTGTTAAAAATCACTATTTCAGTAAATTAGTTTAAAATTTACGATTTCAGTCCCTGTGGTTTCACTTTCGTAACAATTTCAGCCCATGTGGTTTCACCTGCGTAACCATTTCAATCCATTTATTCTGTAAGTACAGGGACTGAAATGGTTACGAGGTGGACTGAAATGGTTACGAAAGTGAAACCACATGGACTGAAATCGGAATTTTTAAACTAATGGACTGAAATATTGATTTTTGACAAACCACAGGGACAAAAACAGTAATTAACTCAAAAAAAACTATATACTTTGTTGTTAGCACGAAAAGGTCTCTAACCTAATTTTGATAAGTTCATTAAGTAAAGAATAAAGGAATGTTGACTATGTTCAAAATAAGTTGTAAAATTTTTAGGTTATCAAATCATAATTATAAAGATTCCCTGCATTATAGACAAATTTAGGTATAATAATATTAAAGAATTGGGTTGAGATGAGATTTTCATGTACTCTTACAAGTGTGGAAACTTTAAAATACTAAGGTAAGTAACTTTCTTATATGATATGTTGATTTTTTTGTGCTATTTACCCACAAAATATTTGTAACACATGCCTCATTTGGCATTTGGAAGATTTAATATTATATTATATTATAAGGGAATAGTATAATACACAGGGGCGGACCTATAGTGTTACAAGGGGTAACCCCCGTTGCCCCTTGAAGCTCCGGTGATGCTCCGACAGTAGTGTAAGTTTTGGAAAAATTTGATGTTTTGTCGATTTCGTTACTTTTTTTTTTTGAAACGTTACCCCTATGTGAATTTTCTAGATCCGCCGCTGATAATACAACTTATTATTTGTTTTTAATTCATTTTATTTTTAGCTTTCAATATATTATTAACATAATTAAATATTAGTATATTTTGATTTGACATACCTATTTTTATCTACGTTTAGATATAAATTTCACTCATTACCGAATTATATCTTTTATTGTACCAATTATCAAAACACAAACACAAACGTACATGTAACAATCTATGGAATTTATGCGACGCAACGCACGCTTTTGCTCCATCTGGTTTGATAACATTTTTAACAAAAATAGAAGCTAGATAACGGATTTTTTTTCATATCTTTTACTTTTAAGCATACTTTTAAAACAACTTAGATTAATTTATAAAATAAATACTTAAGCGTTTTCATATCTTATCTCAATCACTCATGGGAGAAAACACCTTTTAATATGTAGCCGGCCCACCAGTAAACTGTCAGGCCCAAGCCCATGTACACTAAAATATTTGATTTGTTCTTTCTTCTATTTCTTTTTGGTTTGGGCCTGTGCTCAAATGATTCACATTTAATGTTTCTGTTTGGGCCTAGGTTTTCTCTTCAGTTAGTTCATTAGCTGGTTCCATAAGTTTGCCGTTTGTATAATGTTTGAAAGAATTTTTAAAAACTAAAAGCTCTTTGGTGCATAAGATTTTTTATTAGTCAAGTTTATTATCTGTTAAAGACTTAAAGTTATTATTTTTATTATTTGTATTTAAGTTTTTTCGGTTAGAATAATCCGAAGAAAAAGAAAATAGAAAAAAAGAAGGATGAAGGTGATGATACCCTGACCAATGTTTCTCATATGCTTGATTTGCTATACTTTGTTTCAAGTTAACTATGAGCTGTTGTCAGTAGGGCGGGAAATACAAGTTTTATTGTGTTTAACAGGTTAGACACGACGTGATTAACACAAGTATCAAACATGAATACAATTCTTTTAACTACTTTATATCTTATGTCTATACAACAGTTGTATATTTTATATACCAAGAAAGAGAAATGATAGAGTTAGCCTCTTAATTTAATTTATTTTAAAAATATATATAGAATTACATAGTGTATTTTTTTATAAAACATGTTTTATCATGTCTTAAACAAGTGAGAAATTGTGAGCACTAATCAACATGTTGTCAGTGGCGTCTCTGAGAACTCGTGTACCAAGTTCGAGTTCGAAAAATGTGCCCTTATGCCTTAACGATAAACAATGCAATTACGAAAATGACAGTATCGTAGTATTCAATAAACAATGCAATTACGAAAAAATAAGAAAATATTATTTGAATGAGTTACATACCGTAATAACTAATAAGCTAATAACTAACCAATGATTCGTGCAGCTCTCCTTGCATTCTTCATAGCAAAATTGTGGATCAACTCTTCACAATTTATATTATCTAAGACTTCGTTTTCAATTAGTAATGGGCTCAGTTAACCTAGTGGACTAAATTCTAAAGTCTAAACCATAAAAAATGATTTGTAAACGAGCCTTACTTGAAATTGGTATGTGTTTACTATTTAAAAAAAATAACATGCATATATCGGATTTTTTTTGAAAACATATGCCCCTCAAAATCACAGGCCCTATACAGAAATCATCTCCGCACACCATCTAAGCCTCCCTGCCTGTTGTGTGGAGTAATGTTAAGTTTTCTTCGATCAACTTAGTGCGATGTTGCTGAAGTAATGTTAACTTTTTGGTTATACAACTTCAAATTTTCAGAATCTCATAGAAAATGGAAAGGCATGCAATTAATTCTAAAGAAAGAGTCTTTATTTATACCAACATTTTTGAAACTAAGTTGATCGTAGAATACCCTATGCAGGGAAAGAAATATACGTGCAGTAGGGAGAACGGGAAGAAGCTGAGCAAATTAGACCGTTTTCTAGTGTGTGAAAACTTTTTTAACAAATGGCCAGAGGCCTGCGTTAGAGTGCTCCCTGGGATTCTTTCAGATCACTGTCCCATTGTGTTGTCTATTGTTGATATGAGATACGGGCCTAGGCCTTTTAGGGTCTATAGTTCTTGGATCGGAAGGCCGGGTTTCGAACAGGCGGTCTTGAAGGCTGTTGAAGGTATATCTTCGATCGACCCTCCGGATGTCTCTCTTACCAAGAAGTTTGCTAATATCAGGAAACATCTCAAGGTTTGGCGTGATGAGTTCCTTGAGAAGGAAAATGAGGAGTTAATATCGGCTATGGCTGAATTGGATAGTCTTGAAGAAGATATGGAAAACAGAGATTTAAGTGAGGAAGAGCAATGGTCCCTAGCTGAAAACAGGAAAGTAATCAAAGATATTGAATGTAGAAGGAACAGGGACCTTAAACAAAGATCTAGAGTAAGGTGGGCCGTCGAAGGGGATGAAAACAGTAATTTTTTTCACTCTTTGATTAACAGAAGGAAAGCGGTAAACAAGATTCATGGGCTCAAATAGATGGGGCTTGGTGTTCGAAGCCGTCTAAGGTGAAGAAGCATATCCTCGGTTTCTTTAGAGACAAGTTTGGAGAAGCTATTCCGGTTCGCCTGGATCTGTTTTGTGATAACCTCAAGCAGCTCGACGAGGTGGATAAGGAAATTTTGGTTTCCCTGTTTTCTGATGCTGAGATTAAGGAAGCTGTCTTCGGTTGCCATGATGACAAGGCCCCCGGACCTGACGGTATGAATTTTAAATTCATAAAGACTTACTAGCATTTATTCGAAGGGGATTTTCGATCTCTTTTCAGTCAGTTTTTTAGTCACGGGGTTTTCAATAACGGAAGCGGTTCATCATTCAGTACTTTAGTGCCAAAAGTCAAAGACCCGGTGTCCATTAATAATTATCGTCCTATAACCTTGGTGGGTGTAGTGAGCAAGGTCATTTCTAAAGCTTTGGCTAATTGGATGAAAGTAGTGCTTGGAAAGGTCATCTCCGGGTCCCAATCTGCGTTTATTAGTGGTAAAAGCATCCTTGACGGGCCTCTCGTCATTAGTGAAATTTTATCTTGGATTAGAAAAAGGAAGGATAAAGCCTTCTTTTTTAAACTGGATTTCGAAAAGGCATACGATAATGTTAACTGGAAGTTCGTTGACTCGATCCTTCGTCAGATGGGGTTCCCTAATCTTTGGTGTCTTTGGATTAAAGGAGTTATGGAATCAGCTAGATCCTCTGTCCTGGTAAACGGAGCTCCTACTTTTCAGTTTCAGTGTCATAAAGGGTTGAGACAGGGAGACCCGCTGTCTCCTTTTCTCTTTCTTACGGTTATGGAAGCTTTGTCCTGCATGATCGACAAGGCGGTTACAGCTGGTAAATTGAAAGGGATCAAGATACCTAACAAAGGCCCGGTGGTGTCTCACTTATTTTATGCGGACGACGCTATTATCCTCGGAGACTGGTCAAAGGAGGAGGTGTCTAATGTGTTACGGATTCTTAGATGTTTTCACATTTGTTCGGGTCTAAAGATCAACATAGATAAATCCAACCTATACGGGATTGGTGTGCCTTGGAATGAGGTGTCTACCTTGGCGAATGAGTTAGGATGTAATCCGGATAGCACCCCGTTCAAGTATTTGGGTCTAGTGGTTGGCGCTAACATGAATCGGGTCAATAATTGGGCTCCAGTTTATGAGGTGTTCCGGAACCGTTTGGCGTTGTGGAAATCCAATACGCTCTCGATAGGGGGAAGGGTTACTCTTATTAAAGCGGTCCTCGAAAGTTTACCTACATACTACTTCTATTTGTATAAGGCGCCTAAAAAAGTTATTTTGGATTTGGAGCGGATGATGAAAAAGTTTCTGTGGGGTGGTTCTTCGGAGGAAAGAAAGATGTATTGGGTTGCTTGGGATCGGGTTACCTCTCATAAAAAGGAAAGTGGCTTAGGTTTAAGTAGGCTTGAGGACCTAAATGTGGCCTTACTTTCCAAATGGGGTTGGAGGTTCAAAACGGAAGACGAGAGTTTATGGAAGAAAGTTATTGAAGCTATTCATAGTAATCGTGTGGGTTGGGAGTGTATTCCTTTTAAAAACTCGGCGGGTGGAACTTGGAGAAATATAGCAAAGGTGTTCTTAAAAGTTAAAGTTAATAATGACCCTATTCGGAACTGCATCAAAGGTATAATCGGTAACGGAGAAAGTATTGCTTTTTGGTTGGATCCTTGGGTTGTTAATGAGCCGCTGAAAGTTAGATTCTCTGTGTTGTTCTCGCTTGAAGTTTCGAAAAAATGTAAGGTGAAAGATAGGATTTGTTAAGGTTCAGGCCAGTTATTTACCTGGAATTGGAAGGAACAGCCATTTTCGGAGGCTTTGGCATCTGATTTGCAGCAGCTGTGTATTCTTTTGCAGGCGGTTTCTCTCGGTCAGGGTTAGGATAAATGGGAATGGATAGGCGGCTCTTCAGGTGAGTTTTCTGTTAAAGCCGTGAGAAGGCTCCTTTCCTTGGGCCGGGTTCCGAGTGATAGATACATTTACAGTTGGTGTCCTTGGATCCCAAAGAAGTGCAATATATTCTCTTGGCGAGCTGAACTGAACAGTATTCCGACTAGTCTTGCTCTCAGAAACAGGAACATTCCAATCGATGACGTCTCTTGTCTGCTATGTCTCTTCGGCGACGAGTCCGTTGATCACTTGTTCACGTCTTGCTGGGTGGCCTCTACTATCTGGCAATATGTCAGCTCCTGGTGCAAGATCCCATTATTCTTTGCGTTCTCTTTCAAGGATATTCTCGATATGCACCTTTCTGTCAAAGTTTCAGATCAATGGAGGGCGGCCCTTCAAGGTATTTTGATAATTGGCTGTTGTAGTATTTGGAGGGCTAGAAATGATTTGAAGTTCTCTGGGAAGCAGGTTAGTATTGAAAAAATTATTAGTGAAATTAAAGCTTTAAGTTATTTGTGGTTTTCTTATAGATCGAAGTATAAGGATGTCTCATGGGATAGATGGTGTAAATTTGTCTGATGTAGTGTCTGTATAGTTGGCAGGCCTGGTTTTTGGTCGGTTTGTTTCTAATGAAATTCTCCTTTCAAAAAAAATGGTGGGGCTTGGGTTGGGGCATGAGTTGACACCTGGAATTGGAGCCCCCCACCATCTAGTGACGTGTCCGTGGGGTATGACGGGGCGTGGGTTGGGCTTGGGTTGGGTGCACCGCTTGGCAGATTATTAAAAAAAATTACAAAAAATATATAAAATTCACACAACATTTATAAAAAAAAAACCCTAAAATTTCATTAGATTTTTTAAAATTACATAATCCTAAAAATTACATAATACCTAAAAATTACAAAATAAAAAACATAGAGCGTTAGGTAAATTTCAAAAAGGGCGATCTTGTCGAACGTCTTTCGCTCCTTTCCTAGAAATTCAATGTTCGCCACCGCCACCCGGTCCTCCTGGATTAAATCGCCGCTCGGAACGGCTTCGTGGTAAGTATTGAAACGATCGAGCTTGGGCCGTAGCTCGCGCCATTTATGTTGGCACGCGTTGAGGTTGTGGCGGTCGTGTTGGACGTCATTTTGTAGGTTGCGAATGCTTCCGGCCAATATCGTGTTTGGCCGGGTTGCCGACCCTTCATAGCGTCAACGACGCTTGTGACGAGAGCCAATTCTTCCTCGTGGGTCCAAGATGTCATCTTCTTCGGGTTGGGGTAGCGGGTTCGTGGGATCAAGTGGGTAGCCGGTGGGGTAGCGAATAGGAGGCCGCCAGCTCGGATGTCAAGACCGCCCCACGCCCGGCTTGAAACCCAAGCCCCAAGGGCCACGCCCCAACCCAAGCCCACCCGGGGTGGTGGCTTGGGTGTTTTCCCCCAACCCACGCACCAACCCAAGCCCCATACCCCATAGTCTAATATTATATATAATACAATTATCAACGACTTAAGGTTTTTTTTTGTCTATTTTTCCTTTTGTATTTTTTATACTTTTATCCTTCAACTTTTAGTATTGACACTTACAACCCTTTAAATTTTAAAGACTTTGTGATCGAGTTTTACGTGTTTATTTTTATACACAAGTGGGTATAAATTCAAGTTGATTTACGTTTCGACGTGAAATTTTTCCCAGAAATTAGTCGGGTCAACTATAATACGTTCTTATGCTTATTATTATATACGTTTTCGGTTTGCCTGCATTTTAATGTAAATTTTTTTCCAGAAGTGAGTCGGTCAAATATAACACGTTTTCATGCTTATTTTTTATATACACTTTAATTAGTTACGTTTTGACGTAGATTTTTTTTCAAGACACCGTGGCAACACATGTGGACAATTTAAAAACAATAAAGAAACATTGATAGCATAACCATACGAGTAATCGCCTACTAGGACCCGTCCAAAGCATTTAACATCATTCAATATATAAAACAAATGGCTTGAGGGGTAGACAGATGGATGAGCACTAATGTTTCATCAATGGCAACTTTTGACCAATATCTTCATTTCCTTTCGGTCGGTAGGTAAGGGCCAGTTTGATTATTAACATAGAAAGCTATGAAAAATACATGTGACATATATTTAAATGGTCACTCTAATCAAAACTTTGTTGCAAAAATAAAATCATTTTAACTAAAAAAAATTTGTACAAGAACCATTTTAACTAGAAAAAATGTACAAAAAACATTTTTTTAACGGCCAACGAATCCTCCAAATAGGCTACTGGCAAAATTCTCCACATCGAGATACACTCGCCTCCGAACCGGGGAAAACCCTCACCTAGGGCCGAAGCCCGTGAACACTTGTCCGAAGGCACGACAGTGTGGTGAGGTAAAACCCGCTCAGTTCAAGAATCAAACTAGCGATCTCTACCTATTCGCCTAGTCTCACATCATCACCCGATGCCATAGAAAATAACGCGGAAGACACTAATCAAACTTGGGTTCCTTTGAAAACCATTTTTACCAATAACATTTTATATTTTGCTCCCAAACAAATACGCACATGCAAAGTAAATGATTTTATTGTGGGAATCACGAGCTCAGATATTACAAAACAGACCCTGAATAAACCAAAGCATATCTCTCGACTCTCACACATCAAAAACTGATGAAGAAATCCGGTGACCGGAGACAGCAGCATCGGATCCACTTCCACAGTAGTCCCTGACGGCAGTAAGCTCATAAGGCGACGTATCGGTAGCAAGCCACTGCTCGACTGTAAACGTCTGTTGTGCGCAAGGGATGTGAGCACCGGTAGTGGTGACCTCGATGTAGTTGCAGTACCAACCGTGGTGAGCTCCGGTGCCGTCGGAGGTGATGTTCATCTCACAGGGTGGTCCGGTCAAACAAGGACCTCTGCCACTGAAAATGTCCAAATTGCCTCTCTCGAAATAGTCGTACCCGGGGCCCATCAGACCGCCCCAGGCCTCTAGATTATTGATCCTTATGCCGTACCCGCCGGCGTCGTATAGCGTCAACGTCATATTGGAATCGGTGCCGGCTTTAATGATGGATCCTGTTCGAACATATACGGTGTATACACAATCCGGATCAGCCTGCATTAGTTTATTTTGTATTTATATTTTTATTAATATTAATATAGTAACTTTGATTATAATGATGGAAGGAAGGTGAAGAGCTTACGGATCTGACGCCGGCGGCGATGAAGACGACGGAGACGAGAGTGAAAAGGAGACGGTTGACTTTTGAGGCCATGGTGATTGTAGATCTGTGATGATAGTGAGGGAAATATATATAGATGAAGAAGAGGATGTGATTCATAATTGAGGGTCCTGAGCAGTGGCGAAGCTTGGGATTTTCGACCGGTGGGTTGAAAACGTATATATCTAAAAAAATTATAAAATCGGGGGTCGAAAACGTATACACAAAAAAAAATTATAAATTTACGGTTATTGGATTTTAATAATCATAAGTTTCACCAGTTGGTCGATAATAATCTCAGCTTTAAAAATTCTCTCCAATAATCCCTAACTTGTAAAAGTTTGGCCGTCATTGATCATTTTCAAACATATAAGAATTTGGTCACCTCAATAGATTCAATTACACCTATAGACTCCTTAATTGATTTAAGTACACCTATGATAGAAAAGGATCAATGGCGGCCAAACTTTTACAAGTTGGGATTATTGGAGGGAATTTTTAAAGTTGGGATTATTATTGGCCAACAGTTGAAACTTAGGATTATTAAAATCCAATAACCCAAAAATTTATACGAAAACTACATTACAGACACTATTGAGCGAAAAGTTGAAAGATCGGCCCTCTACTATGCTATGCCTCTGCCCTTGAGAATCACGTGATATAGCCATAAGTTGGAGGGCCCCGAAAATATCTTTTTTATAAAACAACCAGAACGTGCTTGACACTCGCTTAGTGCCGGTTCGATTAGAAAATAGTTAAGTAGCTGGGGGTTTTCATTGTATAATTTGGTAATTGGGTGAACTTTCTGATGTATTGGTTTTCTGCATCTTGTTGTTGTTGCTTGAGTTTGGTGATCGATAAAACCTTATGCCATCCAAAAAAAAAGAAGTGAAAAAGAGATTTTATATATGTTTCATCATGTTCGGCTGTCAATGCTATTACACCACCCCTTGGACGGCGTGGAGCATGGCGTGGGGAGGGGCGACATCTTCTTCACCGGCGTGGAGGTATTGGTGACGATGAGGTGGTGGTTATTTATTTGATGAAGGATTTTTTTATTTATTTTTTAAATATAAAAATGTATGACATGTGTCACATCATGTTATCCTTTCACGCCCCATCTTATACCGCGCTTTTTGACACCACACCACCCCTTCTGATATCGCTAACGTGAGGTCATATGACGCTTCATACTATTCATGTGGGCCCAAAATCGAAGGCCAATTGCATGCAAGACATGTTTTAAAAGGATTTTGAAAGACATGTTTTAAGACCACCCGTAGTGGGGCAATATTTGGGCGTGATTTGCCTCAAAAACTCCCAATGACCGCCCCCGGGGGAGTTTTTTTCAAAAAAAAAACTTGAGAAACGTCCCTTTTTCCACGCCCAAATTCCAATTCTTTGGTCAATCACATGCATTCTTGCTTTTGCTTGTCCAATAACATCTTTTGGATGTTTTTTTATTTAATTGTTTAACACCCCTTTTAATATAATGCTCCACAATACTCACATCCCCACTACACACATTTTAGAAAAACGTCCTATAATACCTCATTGCTGACTGAACCACCACATAACGGATAAGACCCAAAGTTCTTCCTTTACCACTACAGATGTGCTTTAAAAAGCTTTTGTTTCTTTCCAAATGCCTGGGCCACTTTCTTCTTCTGATCAAAATATATTTTATGCTACGTTTTGTTTATTTATTTTTTTCATAAACTAGAATTACGACCCGCTGCAATGCGGCAGTGATTCTTTAGTAATAGCTAAGTCGATTTAGGACACGCACATTATGTTGAACCTGTCAAACAGGAAAAAATAAACGATGTAAAAACGTTCACTCACACACGCACGTTGTGTCGTGTTAACTCGCAAAATTTAGAACGAAACGTAAAAACGTTAAACCAAAGACGCACGTTGCGATGTGTTAAGTCACAAAATTTAGAACGAAACATAAAGCGAAAAAATTGCGGAAAATGAAAACTATAAAGGACCAAAGTTGAAAGTAAACAAAAAAGTTGTGAGTATAGATTGCAAAAGATAAAAAGTTTTGTGTTAAAAGTAAAAAACAATTAGTTTTGGTTTAAAAGTAACTTATGAAATACTTTTGGGTGAAGAGTACAAAAAATCATTTTTTTTTTTTGAAATACCTCCAAAACCAAGGTTACAACAACCATATGTATAACCATTTTTTGTTTCAAAAACCAGCAAAGCCAAGATTACAACACATAAGTAAAAAAATCAAAGTGGTTAAATCACTAAAGATGGAAACTATTGAATTAGAAGTGAAAAATCAAATTAATCAAAGGGGTTAAAATCTCAAAGATTTAAAAACTTTAAACTTAAATTGTCAAAGATTAAAACTTTAGGGTTAAAAAGAAAACAAAGATTAAAACTTTAAATTTAAATTGTGAAAGATTAGAGGAGTGGGTGTGGTCACAAGTGATGGAATTCTATCACTCACAAGCATCCAATCAAGTCCCGTCGTGTCATCAACCATTTTTCCATCACTCACAACACACAACAATAAACCCTCACACCCCCTCACATCCATTTATCACTCACAAGCTATAACGCGTTGATTTTATCACGGAATAGAATTTATCACTCGTTGAATAGTTGGTGGCGGTGGGCAATTCAGCAAGTTCCGCGCGGGGAACTTCTTATCACGCACAACAAATATAACCATCCCGCCTCCCCTTAAAACTCTAGAAATAAAAAGGAAAATTCTACTTTTTTTTAACAACTCCCTAAGCAAATGTTACAACATGTATATACATCTTGCTTCTTTATAGGTAAACAACAATAATAATAAGATTGCAACTCCTTTTTTTACAACTGATTCTTTCGTCGGTTCTTGTTTTAAAAAATTGTATAGATCTTTTATAAGTAATGACAAATAGTCTTTTATTCTCTTTCTTCTCTCTAAAATATTTTTCTACGTCTGTAAACGAATCGAACGTTCATGAACTTGTTCGACGAAAATTTCGTTTACGTTCGTTTATTTAATAAACGAACGAACATGAACACACCTTGTGTTCGTTCATTTATGTTCGTGAACGTTCGTTTATTTACGTTAGTTTATGTTCGTTTAAATTTTAGTAAATACATAAATAGTTATATTTATATAAATATTAGGTTTGCTAACTACTTATATAAATATAATTAACTAGTAATTGAGTTTTCTAGTAATGAAAATGAAATTTTAAATTTTTTCTTAGATCGTAACTGATCACTTACTTAATATTTATATAAAAAATACTTAATTTTAGTATTTATGAACCCTAATTTAGATATGTTTTCGTATGAACTATAATATATTAGACTTGTTTATTTGTGTTCACTGATGTTAAATTGTATTTGTTTATATTTGTTCAATTACGTTCATTTGTGTTCGTTTATGTTTGTTTAATCATGTTAATTTATTTTTGTTTATGTTTATTCAAATATGTTCAGTTTTTTTTTTTTTTTTTTTATGTTCGTGAACTGTTCATTTAGGATTTAAACGAACACGAACATACCCGATTTCTTAATGAACAAACACGAACAAAAAAATGTGTTCGATTATATGTTCGTGTTCGTGTTTGTTCGATTCATTTACATGCCTATGTTTTTCTCCTTTTTAAGCATTCTCATAGTTCTTTTTTCTTTCACCTTGTTAAAAGAATATATCAACCTTAGACTCTTTTTAACATTTTTTAATTTGAAGAAATGTATATAATCTTTTAATTTTATACTTTATAATTTCTTGTTCTTGAACTTTTAGTAAGATTATAATTATAACTATTTATAGTATTTTCTTTATATTCTTAAACTTTTTTATTATATAGTTTTTCGTTTCAAATATTCTATTTTGTTTAATATGAAACATTGGAAAATTTTATCTGTCGTAAAAGTATTCCATCATTTAAATTCCTTCTCTAATCCTCCAAACACATTTTTAACTCAGATAGTTTTTTTTACGTTTATTTCATTTTCAACCGACCATTATTGAATAATTTAATTTCTACTCTCAGTTAATCATGAGATAAAAGTATAAAACAGAGCCCTACGTAGCATCCCACGGCCCACCTCCCTGTTAAGCCCAAGCTCATTAACACTTAAATATTTTGGGCCTGTTTTCAGATGGTTCGCTGCTAAATGTTAATGTTTTTATTTGGGCCTACATCATCAGTCCACTTGGTTCATCGGCTGGCTCGATAACTTTGGCCCAGTTAGTTTAAGATAGATTTTTTTTTGAACGGTGATTTTTTTGCTCCTTGTGAGACTTGAACCAAAGACCTCAAACTTAGTGTATTAAAAGCCTTTACCTTGCCACTGGACCATCAACCTTAGTAGTGTTTAAGATAGATTTTTAAGGGTAACTACAAAAATGTATATAACTTAGGTCCATTTCGTGTTGACCCGTTAGTTAATCTGTCAATAGTGCAACTGTCTGTTTCTCATTAATACTTTTTAACTATTTACTTCGGTAGATGACTGAGACGAAGAAACGCTAAACAAAACTAATAATTGAATTCGAAACATATAACAAATATAATTTATTTTGCTATTTCTGATCTCAATATTTTCATGTGTTTTTTCTGGTGTTGTAGTTAGTTCTGTACATTTTCATAAACGTTTTCACTGTTAAAAACGAAATATGGATGATAATGCACATGAAGTTTTTTGGTTTTGCTCTTAGAGCAAAGCCTTCGTACTTCCAAGTGTAGTCATTGATAAGTAAAGAGTGGTCCCAATTGAACATGGTATGGTGATAAGGTGCTCTCTCTATCCAAGAGGCAGAGGGTTCAAATTTTAAACCTTGCGAGTTTGCTATTAAAAAAACATATATGATTATTGAATAAATTAAAGAAACTTTATTATTGAATAAAAAAACTTAATTGATATATAAAAGAAATAATAATAATAGTAAAAGATGGTAAGTAGGGAGTAGGAAAACGAAATCAAATAAACATATATCTCAGACTAAGCTAATCTTTTATGAATAAATTAAACTTGTTTTGTAAGATAAACAATGGGGAAGGTACTTTTATAATTTAATTAAAAAAACCTGTCTTGTGCTTAAACTGCTATTTTCAACTAATCAACCATATAGGACCCACAACATTTGTATTTACTTGATGATTTTCCGTCGATTACGTGCCATTGCACACCAAGGTGGCTCCCACAAATAATCAGTGATTTTTGATAAATAAAAAAATGTTTTCTCAGAGTCAGACGTATTCTTTTGATCCGTAGATCGTAGTGTACGGAATGGCTAGACAAGACCATAGTTATTAAAGGCGTTAGGCGCACTCAAGGCGCATAGGTCTCGCCTGGGCCCTAGGCGCAAAGGGGAAAAAAAGCAAGGGCCTGAGAAAAATAAAGCGCATAATGAAAAAAAATATATTATGTATTAGAAAAAGAATACTATTCTTTAAATAAAATAAACAAAATCTATTATATGAGACTTTGTATCATTTATTTAGTATCAAAACTTCTAAAATATTAATATATTGGTGTAGAAAAGTAGTCTTCTATAGATAAAAGTACGGATCTAGCTAGAATCTTGCCGGAATTTAGAAAATTTGGCCGGAAACTCTCCGGAATATAGGAATCTCGCCGGAATGTGCACCTGAACCATCACCTGGAGAATTAAAGCGCAATTTCCTTGACATAAGGCGCAAGTGCCCAACTGCCTCGCCTCGCCTGAAAAATGAGCCTAGGCGCAAGAGGCGATGGCTTTTAACAACTATGGACAAGACACGGTTACCTAAAGATTTTTTTCTAAAGAACTTATTCTGTCACTAAGGCTATGGGGTGTGGGATGGAGCCCCTAGGGGCTTAATCAGGACACGTCAACGTCATGTAGGATCCACGTCAGCCAGGGGGCTTTATTACGTCCTCCCTTAACTTGCAGGGTAGGGGCATTATCAGGACACGTCAGCGTCATGTAGGATCAACGTCAGCCAGGGGGCTTTATCACGCCCTCCCTTAACTTGCAGGGTATGGGATAAAACCCCATATTAAACAAAATTAAAAAAAAAGATTTGATTTGATTAAATCATGTGGGCCCACCTGAACATCTCCTTCCTTGTTACCATGGTAGCAGACAACCCATGGCGCCCCCTCCTTAAACTCGGCGGTGTGGGTGGTGGCGCCCTCCAGGCGCTATGGGAGGTGAGGTGGCCGCGGTGGCGCCTCCACACCCTTTCTAGTACTTGAATCAGTAATTTTATTTACTATATATTTTTAGCAAATGTGGCACTAACTCACTTAATATATGCACACATATTTTAAAGTGGAAATCTGAGATTCAAATCTATATAAAAACATAGTTTAGATTTAGGGTAAATTGCATTTTACGTCCTTTAACTAACGAAATTACAGCGGATGTCATTCATGTTTTAATTTCTTTACAATAGATATCCTTTATGTTTTAATTTTCTTTACAGCGAATATCTTTTATTTTTGTAATCATTTTAGGAAGAAAGAATACCGTCTGTAAAGAAATTAAAACATAAAGAACATTTATTGTAATTTCATTAGTTAAAGGATATCATCTGAAATTTTGCTGAAATTCAACGTAGAATGTAATTTACAGTTTGATACAGGAAGGAAAAGTAATCTTTACACGGTGAAAAGAAAAATTAGTATCCATTTTCAACGTACTGTGATTATCTATCATGTGAACTGTACGACCCACTTACTACATTAGAAAATTATTTTCGTTATGATGTGTCTTTGCATGCCAAGGTGGGCCAGCAGGGGACCAACTGGCATCTGTCTTCTTCTTTCTCATGTCAGCAATTCAATTCGATTCAATCAGGCTTTCTTGTACCGGCATGTACGGTTCTGTACTTAACCGGTTATCTTGGAAAAATCTTAATTCAACTCTTTTTCTTGGAAAAATCTTAATTCAACTCTACATGTTTAGGTCTATTTATTCTTGGAAAAATCTTAATTAACTCTACATGTTTAGTTCTTTTTAGCAATAAATATGATCTAACAGAAATCATTATTAAAAATAAACGTCAAATAACTTTTTTTTTTATTTTAGTATTCTCACGTTTATAATTTACATATTTTATAATATATACTAAAACAACTCTAACGTCTGTATCAAAGTTTCCCTATATATAAGATGGTCGGTAATACTAATATCATAAGTCTTGTTCTTTTTTCAATCCTTGTTGTTAAATATTTTTTAACGAAATGAAACTCTTTAAGGTTAATGATGTGGTCCGGGTCGGGGTCCACGGACCCTAATCATTTTTTAGAAAATAGTAGAACCAGTATGTTAATGTTTTCAATGACCCCGTAAAATAAATTAATTGGACCCCATAGTATTAAAAGCAAAGATGGTGTGGTGGTAAATCCCTTGTGTTCCAACAAATAGATCAAGTCTTACATGTCTTGTTTTTTTAGTTTATTTTTTTTCCATCAAAATTAACCTAGTGCTTTAAAATAGCACAACCATCCATTGGCCCTCTAATTTGTTTTTTTAAAATGATAAATTGAATGTCGATTTTATTTAACACTTGATTACAAAATAAAACTTCCAACGTATAATGTAGTGGTTTCATGTCCAATAAACACTTCTACATTATTTCGTAGCCCCGACCCGACTACGATGACCGACACAAAAATTTTAATGTTTGGTTGTGAAAAATCCTTACATAAAAAATGGACCCCAGTAAAAAAAAATCTGGATCCACCACTGCTTCTCAATTAAGGGAGGGAGGTTCATTTGATAAAGTCGGTGTTGGGATGGCTTGCTTCGTAATACTTATCTAATTATAAAGGTGTATGTTTTTTTAAACGTTTAGAAGTTGCTATTTTGAGGTGATTTAGTGGATGTCAAAAAGACGATAAGGTTTTGATGCAGTTGATATAGCATGATAAAAAGATATATGCATTCAAGTGTTGTGCCGACCACTTGAGCTACATTCATGAGTTGTTCTTAATTAACTATGATGCTTTAAATATATTGTGTACATTAGTAAATTCCAGCTTTGAATCGTTTAAAACAACTCTAATTTTTCCCAAAATAACTATAGCTTTTTATTTAATTATGTACAGAAATCAATTAACATATTAAACCATATTATCGGTCTTCTTGAAATATAACCTTAGTGTTTGTTTTTCCTGATTATATTAATCGAAGTAAAACAGGTTATAATGTTATATCTATCTAAGTGCTAATGAATTTACCGATTCAAATTAACCTGTGTGTAGTATATAATTTAACCCGGTTGTATTAGTAGGTTTTGCTTGTATCATATAATTTAACCCGGTTGTATTGGTAGGTTTTGCTTGC
Organism: Helianthus tuberosus; assembly: GCA_030545235.1. Taxonomy (NCBI): domain Eukaryota; kingdom Viridiplantae; phylum Streptophyta; class Magnoliopsida; order Asterales; family Asteraceae; genus Helianthus; species Helianthus tuberosus. The sequence goes on along the minus strand of CM060381.1, from coordinate 22,055,394 downwards.
ATCATCTCAAGATGAGTTTTTCTATGTTATTTAAAGAATTTGGTCCTTTTCAAAAAAAAAAACTCAAGATGATGTTTTTCTATGTTATTTAAAGAATTTGGTCCTTTTCAAAAAAATTAAAAAAAAGTCCATGTTTCTCTTATATTTATTAAGTTTACTTTTCTCCCACATACATTATACAAATAATTCTCGCTCTAAATATTTGATTTCACATTTGAATATATTACAAAACTTTATTTAATAAAACAATAATATTAAATAATAAATTGTTGAGTATATTAAAAAACTTCATTTAATAAAACAATAATATTAAATAATAAATTGTATCACTACTTGGGCTTGGAAATTTTGAACTATTCAAGAGGCGTTTGAACACCTGTGCCTCTACGGCTCTACTTAATAACGATTATAATAGTTGTTAAGTTCATATATTTTATATTATAAAAAATAGATATTTGTAAGAAAAATAATTACTTAAAACCGATCTAACAATTGTTGGTGGTTCAACTAGAGGTGTAACCCTAGACTGGATTAGGAACCCGAACCCCTAACTCGACAACGTAACCCTACCCGACACCTGTTTCAGCCCGGTTAATATTGGTTTCAACCCGTAGGTTTAGACTTGGTTTGGAAGATGTTGCATTTGACCTGGTTTCGACTTGTCGATTTGTAACCCGGTGTCATTAAAGATCAACTCTTGCTTGATGCTATTTGTAATAATGGAGTCCAAAATAGCATTTTACCCTTGTGTTGAACCCTTTATTCCATCCATATAATCATCAAGAACAAAGCTCACATGATGGCATATCACTGTCATCAGTCTCTTTTTCTTGAATATTTGTCCATCTCATTCAGCAAAATATTATTAATTTAACCACCTCAGAAAAATGATCCATTTCAGTGAAAGCTTTGCCATCTGTGGCGTTTTAAAGGGAGTGTTTTCTAGAGGATATGGCGTTTTTGCGTTTTCTGGGTGTGATCAATTTCATTGTGTATAGACCCCTCTCTTATAAGAGTTTTTTGGCGCGTAGTTTTGGCGAGACTTTTTTATTGTAATAAATGATAGTAATAAAGTAACTATCTTTTTCAGTTACTGTTTTTGTATTAACTGTGTTGATCAGCTTTTGTCAGTTTTATAGGTTATAGACGTCCCATCTTCTAATTTTGGCGTTTTTTTTAATGGCGTTATGCAGACCAACATGACAAAATACAATAACGGTGTAAATAAAATATTAAGCAGGAAAAATATTTTTTGTTATTTTTGACGTTTTGTTAGGTTTAACCATTTTTTGTATTTTTTGGCGTTTTGCTAATAAATATATAAATATATCATTTAATTATCTTTAAAAAAAGATTACATAGAAAAAAAAAGAGGAAAAAAAAACTAAAATCCTTCGTCAGAAAGTACTTTTTCCGAATAGTATCCATCACTTGTGTCATCTTCTTCCTCCTCGGAGTCTTCATCTGGATCATCATCCATGTCATCACATTCACCTTCATCAGCTTCTTGTTCCTGAAGATTCTGAAGCCTCCACCTGAACATGTCTTGCATTAACTCCAATTTTGAGTCTATTTATGTGTTGGCACAAGTGGCGTTATGCAATTCTTCCATGAAACCTAGTCGCTGCTTTGTCATGATGTTCTCTAGCCAGTAGACTTGCTGCTCTCCGCTATCGTACGTAACCGTCACCATGTCTGTTTCATCATCAAAACGTTATGATGTCATGACAGGGTCTGGCTTCACATCTCCTTTGATTGGTCCAAATTTGCTGGTTAATGCTTTCATAAGCATATGTGTTTCATGGCATTGGTTGTCTAGAGCGATGCCAATGGATAAGATTTGCCTCTGTATCTCTTCTTCCATCTTCAGAATTGCCCTAACGGTCTTAAAATACACCATCCTTCTGTTGTCAAAATGGAGGACGTATCGCTTGATTCCCAGAGTGTATCTCCACGAAACGATTGTTGCCATTTTTGGCGTTTTGTTTAAGTTGGCCTTTTTGGTTAACGATTTTTTTGCAGAAAATTGATAGATTGAAGTGATTATGGAAGCTATGTTTTACCTTTGTTTATATAATGATGTTTTGGCGTGTAATTTAGGAGGGAATATGTTCTAATAAATGTTAATAACTAAAATTCAGTTATTTGTGTTGTTTCATCTTCCTGTAATATTCAACGCGTTTTATTACTAATTTTTGGCGTTTTGTTTTTAATGGCGTTTTGTTTTTTTGCATGGCGTTTTATCATTTGATGGCGTTTTGAATATGAGCGGTAAAAGACCCTTTTACCCTTAATGAGGCGCGTCCCACATAATAAGATTGATATTATTTACGAAAATGCCACCGCGCAATCTAGTCCATGGATTGTTTTGATCGGACGATCCATAAGCGTTCTCACCGTTCTCACACTTTCTACCGTTTTCTCTAAGTCCCGACCCTACATATATATATATATATAGGGTGGGGTTCTAGAGTGAACACTAGTGTATTTGTGAACTGAGTGAACAAATCCTGGCCATTGGTCTACACACGTGTATGGCCAGGATCTCATCATCAAATCGTAAAATACACTAGTGTATTTCAACATCAAATCCTGGTCATTGATCTACACACGTGTATGGCCAATATTAGTTCACTCAGTTTGCAAGCTACAATAGTGTTCACTCTACAGTAGTTTTTGTAACTCATATAGGATCTCTCCTTATAATTAACCTATATATATATAAGGACATCATGCTGCCACGTGTTACACTTTTTCGCTACAACATTTATTGACACTGACACACTTTTCATAACAGTGGAGAAATTAGAGAGAATGTATTAAATTTTTTAACTATTCATTTTTTTGTAACTCACATGTTACATTTTTTATTGTATTTTACAACAGTTTTTAAAATTGTATGAAGTGTATGGATTTTAGAATCTATAATTTACGAAGTTCTATTTTGTAACAAACATAAAAAAAACATGTTAAACTTTTTTTAAAACGAGATTCTTATGTAAAAATACAGTTGTCATACTTTTTGTGTCAGATTAGAGAGGAGAGAGAAAAGTATAGAGTTGTTACAATTTTTGTCAGACCGTAACATTAGCTGAAAAATAACTTTTTGTATCTTTTTAATATCAATCATTGATCAAATGAGATTGACTGTGGAGATGAAGTTTTATGGGTGTTTTTTAACTAAGGTGGGTTTCGATTTATAATTTCCCTATATATAGTATACATAGGTGATTTATTTATATAGAGAAATTTCACTCTCATTAAAGAAACTTAAGAAACCTATTGTGTTAATAAAAACATGGCAGGTGTTACACTTTTTTGGCAGAAAACTTTTTCAGAAGCTATGTACAATTTTATTGTCAGAAGAGATAGGAGAGAGAATGTGTAAACGTGTTACATTTTTTGAACTTCACCTGTTACACATTTTATGGTTTTATATAGCAGGTTTTTCATTTTTTTTTTTGAAATTCAACTTTTACAATTTTTAGTATTTACAATGGTTTTAGTTTTGTAATGCACGTAACAATATGTTACATTTTTAGAAACTTTTTTTCTGTAATACTTACAGACAGACACACTCTTGTGTTAGACTCTAACAAATTCTGAAGAACACTTTTTACAGTCTTTTATACTCACTGAAAAAAATAACTTTTTGTACTTGATTTAATCTCCTTCGTAGATTAAATGAATGGATGGTGGAGATAAGGTTTCATTGGTTTTCTTAACTCATCAAGGTTTTCATTTTATCCTTCCCTTATATAGGTGAATTATATATATATATATATATATAGGTCGGTTAATGTACAACACCACCTTGTGTGCGATACATACGCGGGCATCTCGATCGCACATCTTATCTAATCTAGGTTTTAAATTGAATGTGGTGGAACAATAGTAATTAGCTTTGCATAATTAGGCATGTTATTGCATAATTAAGCACGTTATAATACATAATTATGCATGTTATTTGTATAATTACGCATCAGTTGGGTTAAACCCTAATTAAGTACGTTATTTGCATAATTAAGCATGGGTTGGGTTAACCCTAACCATGCACATTATTTGCATGATTACGCATGTTATATTTGTGGTCGTGTACCATCACACGCTAACAGCCTCTTGTATTTAAACCTTTCACTATATATATAAGGTTCATGCGAGAACCACCCTTATTGCGAGAACCGCGAGAACCAATGTGAAAACAAAATAAAATCTAAAAAAAATCAAAAACCACTCAAAAAAAAATTTAATATTTTTTTTAAAAAAAATCGCTATATTTAGTTAGCAAAAAAAAAACTTTTATTTTTCGAGTAACAGTTATCCATGCACATGTGCATATGTATCATTACTTCGACAAATTACGTAATACATTATCAGTAATAGACAATTGCACTTTAATTTACAATACCATCAGTAATACACTACTTTTTACATTACCAATATTCAAAATGCACATGTGCATCATTATGTATAACCATGATATAACGTGTTTTGTACAAAAAGTTTGTGATTTTGAATGGAGAAGTAGGCTCATATACATGTTTTTTGGTTAGTTATATCTATTGGTTGATGGTTTGGCTATAGGTGTTACTTTATGATGTAATATGATGATTGGATGGTATAAATGGTGTTGATATACATGTAATAAAGTCAAAATATTGGTAATGGTATTGTATTATGGATGGTAGGAGGTAATGATATTGTATTATGGATGGTAGGAGGTAATGGTAGTGTATTATGGATGATATGATATATGAAAGGGAAAGTGTATTCAAAGTAGTGTACCAAAACACCTTATTTCATATTGATATATATAGATGCACATGTGCATTTCTAATATTGGTAATGTAGAGAGTAGTGTATTAGATATGGTAATGTAAATGAAAGTGCAATTGTCTAATATTTGTAATGAGTTACGAAATTTGTCAAATAAATGATACATATGCACATGTGCATGTTTGTGTATTATGGATGGAATGATAGATGAAAGAGAAAGTGTATTCAAAGTAGTGTACCAAAACACCTTATTTCATGTTGATACATATAGATGCACATATGCAATTCTAATATTGTTAACGTAAAAAGTAGTGTATTACACGTGGTAGTGTAAATGAAAGTGCAATTGACTAATATTTGTAATGAATTACGGAATTTGACAAAGAAATGATACATATGCACATGTGCATGGATAACTGTTACTTGAAAAAAAAATTTATTTTTTTATTAACAAAATATAGCGATTTTTTTCCAAAAAAAAAATAGTAAAAAAAATTTGGGTGTTTTTTAGATTTTTTTAGGAATTACTGTTTGTGTTCATACTGGTTCTCGCGATTCTCGCAATAAAGGGTGGTTCCTAACGGATCCTTCTCATATATATATATATATATATATATATAGGGAGCCGCTAAAATGAAAACCACCCCCAGTTGTAAGAACCATGAGAACCACTCTCAACCAATCAGATTATGTCATCCTAAAGGGTGTTTTGGTCATTTACCCCAAATGTTAAATCTATCTTTCTCTCTCTTCATTTAAATCAGCATACTTTTTATATATCACTAATCTCTCATCTCTCCTGTCACAATTCTATTTCAAGCTCATCTTCCCTTTATCATCTCTCTCTTTCTTCTTGTTATAAACAAAAAAAAAAATCAGAAATTTGACAAAGAAGCTTTAGATCGATCTTGGTTGCATGTTTTTCAATGAAGTGCTAAATCGATTAACCACCTCATGAAGAGTGTTCTGTTTGAAGATCCGGATAAGCTGATGCTTTGGATTCAATAAAGACCCGGATTCGATGAAGACCCATATTCAAGGAAGAGAAAGATTTGTAGGTTCACAAATTGTTGCAAACTACCTGCATAGACGTTTTCGTGGTTAACCGGAGCTCTGCCGGAAAACTCAGTTCCGTCACTGGAAAGCAGGGAGTTCGCCGGAGTTTTGCTTCTCCTAGCTCTGCTTGTTAGAGCTGCCGCACCACAACCAAAGTTCTCATCTCTGTGTCGTCCTTTCTCTCTCTCTCTCTCTCTCTCTCTCTCTATCTCTCTAGCATTTTAAGGTTGAGTTTGTATGTGTGTTTTGTCTTGGGGGTAGTCGTAACTGGGGGGAAATGGTGTACGAGAAAGAGGGTATGCCGATTGGCCTGAGGTGTGGCCGGTCGGAGTGAATCTCCAATGACTGAAGAAGAAGAAGGGGGTGTGCTTGAGCGGCTGATGTGTAAAGCTTCAGGGTTTAGATTTTGAATTAAAACTAACAGGGGTGAGGGGGGATTGGTACGTTATATCGGCTAGGGTTTTAGGAGTAGTAAGTTGGGTTCGGCTTGGGTCTCTTCCATCCTGATTAATGTAGATTTTTATTTTAAAATAAAATTTTGTATATCCGTTTGGTTCAACCCGGTTCGGAAGCTTCGGGTCGGCGGCTCAGTCAAACCGATTCAGATTCAGAGTTGTTCGGGTCAAGCTTCAGCTCGGTCTCGGTTCGAGTTGTCACACCCCAACCGATGGCAGGAACATCGGGGGTATGGCACTGAGCGAAACAGATTGTCCAGAAGTTTCCATAACAATTATCATTACCAATTAATTTAAAGTAACATGTCCCATACCATGTCTTAAAAGGCAAACAAATTATTACAGACAAATCTAGTCAAGTAGTTCTGTTCCGACAACTCGGATTTATACATAGATAGTTTATTTATTGGTTTCTAGGACCTCTTTTCCTAGCTTCGATTTCATCACAGCACAGAGAGCATCCTAGACCTTTCCTAGCCTCAAGTTCACAGCAAGCTAAGCATATACACAACTTAAGCACCTGTCACATACGTTAAAGTAACAGTCAATACACATAGTGTAAAGGTGAGCATACAAGTTTGATAATAGCATATTAGAGTTCGAAATCGTTTACGCATAACCAGCACGTACGCATAGTGAAATGAAGCACGTTAGTTATCGACATAGATCTATCGATACCAATGACTGTGGGTTGACTGCCCGAGGCAGTTCGTAATACATGATTACCACCGTAATCCATGCAAGTAATTGTCCTTAACAACCCCCGAGTGAACGGGTGCTGAGTCCAAACTATAGTACTATCGTTGCTAAGGCAGGTAGACAACATTCCATGTGTAAACATAACAAACGAGCATTCATTAAGCCACGTATAACATGCAGGAATGGTTAGCGTTTAAATAGTATTGAGTAGTGTGTTTGATGTGATTTCAATATTCGTAACGTATGTAACACCCAAAAGTGCGTAAAGCAAAAAAGGATCGAGTATACTCACAGCGATTGAAGGATTGAAGGGAGCGCTAGAGAGTAAGGTTAGCCTGAACAGATCGATAGTATAACGATAAGTGACGCGTAAAACGATGCAAGGTACAAGTGAGTCGGACAGTAGTTTGATCGGATGGTAATCCGATCGGACGGCTAGTCGTGCGGTTGGTAGTCCGTTCGGACGGTCATCCGGTCGGATGACTGTTCGAGTGGATCGTTTCTTCCTTTGGAAAGGATGTGTTTGTGTATGATGGCTTGGCTTTTGAAGTTTTCGTTGTAGTATTTTGAAAACATTGAAGTATCTCTACCTTTCAGGTGGGTCGATCAGACGGTCGTTCGATCGGACGGCAACCCGTTCTGTTGGGCACTTCAGTGAGAACAAGTTCACAGTAGGGTGTCACTCGATCGGACGGTCGTTCGGTCGGGTGGCATCCTTGGTGCATTGAACATGTTGAAAATTGTTTAAGTGTGGAAGTTCGAATGTTTCATGATTCGGGTAGCAATTCGATCGAATGGAAGTCCGATCGGACAACAACTTGTTCAACATTCAAACTTCAAATGTTGGCAAAAATGGTTAAGTGTGGGACCAAGGTGCAAGTCGTACGGGTGACCGGTCGTACGAGTGACAGTCCGTTCGGACAGCAGTCCGATCGGACGACACTCCGTCCTGGTCGACCTGTTCTGTAACGCCCCAAAACTCAAATGTTTACATTCGCCATATGTTTCCATGTGATATATCATGAAATAAATAAACTAGGCTATTTAACCTAGTTAAAATACTTAGTAAAACAAGTAAGGAATGAAATTGGTTACAATTGATCAAAAACCCAAGTAGAGGGACCAAATGTAGCAAGTGAGCCAAACCTTATACAAATTCTGCATTTTTAAGGGATGTGTGTATGGAGAAAAGGGGGAAGAACACCCACTAAAAACCTAAGAAGAAATTCAACAATTTAAGGGAAGAATTGAGTGTTGATCTTGTGCATGTACATCAATCCTTGATCACCTTTACTTTCTAATCATAAGGTATGTTACAATTTGTCTTTTGGTGAAGTTGTATGAAGTGGGTTATGATTAATCCGTGAATTGATATGAAATTAAGCATGATTGTATATTAGAATCACCAAATAGAACGTGTGTTGTGAAGGATTTTGAGTAATTTGATGATTAGAAGTGAAACCCACTTCTATGGTGAAGATAATGACATACGTGTTTCACCCATGTCAAATCCTTGCTTGAATCATCAATGTGTATGTTGTATGTAATGGACTATTGCTAGATAGGTTGAGTATGGTATGTAATTTAGTTTATTCTAGTTGCATTTGATGAATTATGTATGAACTTGGAAGATCATGTATAAATTAGTTGTACATTGTGCTTAGATAGTAGTACGCACACCAAGTGTTTGATGAAATGTCTAGGTGAAGTTATGATGCGAGATTGTATGAAATGGCTTGACATATATGAATGAAACATGAGAATGATGTAATTAGTAGTATACTAACTTGAGGAATGTGCTTTAGATGGAACTTATACAAGAATTCGGGTTGAATGTATGTGTTGGTCAAGACTATGCAATAGGGGCTTGTACATTGTGCTTGAACGATTGCTGCTTGCCATGTGTTCTATTAATCACTTAATTGCGATTAAGAAGTGAATGTGTACTAAATGTATAGCATATGACCTTACTAGTAAAGGATGATGTTATGATTATGTTAAGTTGACTAACATAGAATGTGGTTGTCAAATGTAGAATCATGAAAGCATAAGTATGTGTAAATTGATTATGTGTATATTGTGTATGTAACTAGGTGATCATGTAATTGTATATGTCATACAACATTATGTATGAAATGAATATGATGTCATTATTATGGTCTACCATATCAACATGAATACGTATTCAAAAGTGGGAAATTATATGCTAGAAGGTTGACTTTCTGAAAGTCAACCAAGTATTAATAGCATGGTCAGGCATTTTGACACAAATGTTAGAATTGAGAGATCATGGGATATGTGTTAGACCAATTATGTGTTATGTATGATTATAAATTTGAATTTCGAAAATTCAAAGATTTTGAACAATGTGGTTGACAATTCATGTTGGATGCGTGTTAGTGAAAGTCAATGTAGATAAGAGTTGGAAAATGTATGTTAATATGAATGAGCATGAATACTAACATTATTATGGGCATGACAACATGAAAGAATAGGAACCACACTAGCATGGACTCAAGCATGGAAGGCTAACGGGTCAAGAGGAGACAAAGAAGCAAGTACGAAACGGACGCTTAAGGTAAGTGATTTCCGGAATCACTTCTTATGTATAAATGAAGTTTGGTATGTTGTATATAGGGAACCATGTAAGAATTTACGGGAAAGGGTAAGTACCAAGGTAAGTTGATATGAACTTCGTCTATCCTTAATGTAAATTAAGATGATAGTTTCATCGTGTTAATAGAATGTTCATTGTGTTGCCGAATGTTTATCGTGTTAATAGAATGTTCATTATGTTGCTGAATGTTCATCGTGTTAATAGAATGTTCATTATGTTGCTGAATGCTCATTGTGTTAATGGAATGTTCATTATGTTGCTGAATGTTCATCGTGTTAATGGAATGTTCATTATGTTGCTGAATGTTCATCGTGTTAATGGAATGTTCATTATGTTGCTGAATGTTCATCATGTTTGCTGAATGTTCATTATGTTGCTGAATGTTGATCGTGTTAATGGAGTGTTAGTCGGTTATGTTTGTTTGTAATTGCATTGATTTGTGTTGATATGTTTGTAGATAAGGCTCAACTTACAAATAAGTAAATATGACTTGTATGTATGTATGTATGTATGTATGTATGTATGTATGTATGTATGTAGATATGGAACTGTAGCGTATGTAAGTAGTGTGAACTTGTATGTACGTGCATATGAATGAGATACGTATGAATATACTTAGATATATGAAAGTGTATACACGTGTTGTAATCTAATGATTGTAGATCACTAGTATACGTATATGTGAAGATGTGGGTTTTCAATATTTTTGAGACTACGTACTCCTAACCATGTTACTATTGAGAATGAAATAAATGGAGTGCAGGTATGAGAACGCCGGCCTCTCGAGGAATTGATGTCAGACTCGAGTAAATAAAATTGAGAGGATGTTTCAATGGAATACCTTACGTAGTTAGAATGTGATATAGCCTTTTAAGTATATGTATTAAATTATATATGATGTTACCATGTACTAACGTGTTGGTTATATATGGTGACCGCAGGTTAGTCAGATATTCATGATGGACAAGTGAACGAGGATCAAGTTGAAGATCATGGATTGTACGGGAAAGCGTTCACATTGTCTGTAATCAATTGTTAACATAGTTACATTAAATAAATGATGAATGATGTATTTATGTTAGAAGGGTTGACCTAAACGGTATTTAAGTATGTTAGAGTAGTTAAAAGAAAAAAAATTACTGTTCATTTTCCGCTGCGTCGTTTTGGGTCAAATCATGATTAGGGTGTTACGAGTTGGTATCAGAGCCCTGGTTTGAGAGAATCAAGTACGATGAGGTAAGTACTTGAACTCAAACCTGTGTGCTCTTGTGACAAGAAACCCGTACAATTCGCGACTCGATCAAGATCTATGGGTAGAAGCAAAGGTAAGTATGTATTTGAAGAAAACTAACAGTATGTTATGTGTAAAGTAAGCATAATTGATTGGAGAGGATGATCCGTGAATGCGGTCTAGGACCGGCATCAAGGCATGTGATAAGACAAATTGACCCCAGGTACGTAAATTTAACCTATTGGTGCATGTAACGGTAAAATCTATCAAGTGAAGGAAAATTTTAAAAAGGAATATAATAATAGAATGGTAATGAAGTTTTGAAAATGTTACACGTGCCGAAACCTAATTCTTCGGACATAAGGTGACGATTACACGAAGACACGAAACTAGTATGTGGATTGTGTACCTGGCCAGTACACAAGAAACATATGACGTTCGTGAGACCGTGATAATTGTTACAGGTATGTCTGTTAGAATTAGGTAGTAGGTGGACATGAGGGTGAAGGGAAATGTAAGACTTTCAGGGTTTGAAAGTACCAAATACACATGAGAAGTATGAATGATATGTTAGAATCCGCGAGACGGATTCGAAACATGAAAGGAATGAAAGATATGAATGATATGTTAGAATCTGCGAGACGGATTCGAAACATGAAAGGAATGAAAGATATGAATGATATGTTAGAATCCGCAAGACGGATTCGAAACATGCAAGGAATGAAAGATGTGTTAGAAACTGCGAGACGGATTCGAAACATAGAAGGGAATGAGCGATAGAATGAAAAAGTTTAAAATTCGTAAATAGGCACGAATCAAATAAGTAAGAATGAATGACAAGAATGAAAGGCTCAAAATTTTAAGTAATTATAGATCGAACGAGTAAATATTCTTTAAGAAACGGATATTATTCAAGTTATGTTTCGACTTATATATATATATATATAAACATATGATTATAATTATGCTCATGTATTGTATGCAAGAATGGTTGAAAGGATAAATGAGTTATGCGGGTCAAATGGTGATTGCCATTTGAACCCGATATTTAATGTTTGAAATGGTCGAGTTATTTAATTGTAGGTGAGCATGATGTACGGTAATGTAATGTCACAAACTGGAAGAAAATAGTCAAGCAAGGTATGGATAACGTGTCAATGGATTTTGACTTGCGTCAGGTATGTATAAAGGTTACGCATTTAATAGAAGCTTATCGCTCGACAAGAGAGGGTGTGTTAGAATTGGGTAATTGGTGAATGTAGATCAGAATGTAATTACAATTGGACTTTTGAAAAGTCAAACAAAGTAAGTTGACAAGTTATTAAGCAAGTAATAGTAAGATAGCATGAAGTAGTTGAATTGTCAAGAAGATAAAACCGATAAAAAACCATTGTAGTAGCAAGAAACTTTATACGAAAGAAATAAGTTATGTGTTAGACATATTATTAATTGACTCTTGGGAGTCGGGATGAATGACGACTACGACCTAGACAAATAACTTAAGTATGGATGGGAAGGGTATGTTTTTGCAAGAAATATTGAAATGATAAAATAAAGTCTTTGCAAGTAAGCATGAATGGAAAGAAGTATGAACGTGTACTACAATACATCTACGATAAGTAAGTGAAGGGGTAAGGTCCCAAAAACCTCGTTCCGAGCGTTTGGACCATACCACAACCTCGATTTCCTAACCTTCTTTAGACCTTGCGCGGCTGCTCACCGGTCCAATAAAGAAGACTTAAGAGAAAAACCACAACTTCATCTTTAATCCTCTTTAGACCTTGCGCGGCCGTGCACTGGTCCAACAAAGAGGACACAGAAGAAACAAGCAACAGTCAACACTTGCGCGCCAAAGGGAAATCATAAGTCCTTGCGTTTTCTCCCACAAAGCAAAGGGTGAAAATCCTACATTGAACATTTCCGCCCAATATCCAGACTTGGATATTATTTACCCAGGCTTGGGATTTATTTATTTAGCTGATTCCACACGATAAGGAGTCACACCAGATTACAACAGTAATATTCTAGAAGGGCTTCAATCGTGCACCACTAAGACAGTTATAACCGCCTGGACACGTGTCGCCATCTCAGACATCCCTGAAACCACAACGATAGCATGTAATTGGAGAGTAATCTCCAATTAATCACTTTACACGTGGCAAATCCCCAGCCATCGATCTGAGCCACGATCCGTGTGCACTTACGACTGATTAAGAAGCTTGACGGAAGGAAATGTAACCGCTTACGGGGTTAGCATCTTCCGTCAACTTTTCACTAACGGGTTTTCCCGCCCAAAAGCTCCCGGTTATAAATATGAGAAACAACTCAGGTATGAATTCAAGTCACACAGACTTCTCAAATACATTCTCTTCTCCATTACCAATACTTATTCTCACACCGGAGTCGGGTCAAGGAGAGAACCCTCTTCTCCCCTTGGCGAGGCTAACAGTGCTTTTTTTTGCAGAACCATCGGAGAAGAAGATCAGCTGTAACTGAATCAATCGAGAGAGAGCTAACCCTTTTATGCGGATTCAAACCCCCTAGATATCTCGGTTCCGACCATTTATCTAGTGTTTCTTCATTGGCACCCACCGATTCCTCTGTCTTATCAGTTTTCTTCACGTTTCGATTCAGTTCTTTTCATTCTCTGTTTTCACATGGCAGAGAATTCATTGTCTCACCCATCAGGTCCTCGATCTGAGTTCAAGGGTTCTACAACCCAAAATACCCAGATTAACGGAATCATGGGAATCAATACAAATAACAATCACTCAGACGAAAAGGACTCCTCAGATCAACTCATAGAGAGAGCTCCAGAATACTGGATCGGCAGATTCCACAAAGCTTTGAACCAAATTTCACACAAATTATCAGACCTGAGTCCCCAAACATTAGATCTGATATTCGGCAAGAAAGCAACAACAGTCATTCGGGAGGAATTACTTCCCTAATGCAAATGGGAGTTCATAACCGTTCAGATCTATTCATGGAGAAAAACTCCAGAGTACTGGTTCAACAGGTTCCAGATCGCCATGAACCAAATTTTGCACAAATACTCCAGAGTTGGGGGTTTCATTTAAGCTCTATGTGGGTTTTCTTATCTGCAATTTTAGATACGTGCTCATCAAGCTTTAAGCATGGATCTCAATAAAAAAAAAAACGTTCAAGATCAACGAGCTGCAGATCTGAGGTCGCACAACGCATAACTTCCGGAGCTTTGCTTCTTGGGGCTATAAGCCTTGACTAATACGGTTTTCATCAAAACCTAGGTACTACAAATTCCTCTGAAAGATCCTTTTGATTTTTCCTTAAACAAAATGAGGGAAAGAGAACAAATCCCAGAATTCTTTTACATAACGTGAACACCTTCTAGTATACACTAACCAGTTGGTGCTATCACTTATAAACATTTAAACTGGCACTTATGCTAATTCAAGTGCCATGACTTTTCAACATGAAAGTGTTACAACCTGACACTTATCTAAGCTATAACGGATATATATGCACAAGCATTTATATTGACTAGCATAATTAGAGCGTCTATATCGGTACAACTGGTACTTAAAATTTGATGGATGAAAGAAATCATTAAAAAAGACATACACAATCCGTTATCTTTTCAAGATGATGGGAACAATATAAATACTATTGTTGCGGTATAATACCACCGATTGAAAAATCACATCAAAAATTTTGGTAAAACTTATACTCCTTATTTAAGGATAAGAGCACGTCAGTCTCCATGCGGGTCGGATGCTCCCTTACATACAAGCACGTAAGTCGCCATACGCGCAGGCTTCTTTACATTTGAGCACGTAAGTCGCCATCCGCGCTTGCTCCCTTACATTTGAGCACGTAAGTCGCCATCCGCGCTTGCTCCCTTACATACAAGCACGTAAGTCGCCATACGCGCAGGCTTCTTTACATTTGAGCACGTAAGTCGCCATCCGCGCTTGCTCCCTTACATACAAACACGTAAGTCGCCATACGCGCAGGCTTCTTTATATTTGAGCACGTAAGTCGCCATCCGCGCTTGCTCCCTTACATACAAGCACGTAAGTCGCCATACGCGCAGGCTTCTTTACATTTGAGCACGTAAGTCGCCATCCGCGCTTGCTCCCTTACATACAAGCACGTAAGTCGCCATACGCGCAGGCTTCTTTACATTTGAGCACGTAAGTCGCCATCCGCGCTTGCTCCCTTACATACAAGCACGTAAGTCGCCATACGCGCAGGCTTCTTTACATTTGAGCACGTAAGTCGCCATCCGCGCTTGCTCCCTTACATACAAGCACGTAAGTCGCCATACGCGCAGGCTTCTTTACATTTGAGCACATAAGTCGCCATCCGCGCTTGCTCCTTTACATACAAGCACGTAAGTCGCCATACGTGCAGGCTTCTTTACATTTGAGCACGTAAGTCGCCATCCGCGCTTGCTCCCTTACATTTAAGCACATAAGTCGTTATCCGCGCATACTCCTTTAAGTCGCCATACGCGTATTCTCCGAGCGAACTCACATACACTTGCTCCTACATAAACGCGCAACCCTGACAATCCATGGAAATATGCTAATACAACCAATCAACGAGCACCAAGTTAAAAGGGCACAACTAGCAACTATTCCTCACACCGGGAACGCGCAAGAACTAGCCAAGCTATTTAACAAGTCAGACCTATACAGGCAAGGTATTTTTTCACTTTATTGGGCCCACACCCTATTAATGCAAAAATTATCCTTATATGTTATTGTTTGTTACAAATTGCATGTAATTCCTTTGGTATACGCGAAAACAGTATGGTGAACATTGTAAGCTGTAACACCCCGAAAATATAAATACTGATATCAGGAAATTAAGGATTTCATAAACAAGAATTGACCATCTAAGAAATTTTAACCTAGTTAAAATTACAAGGCTAGAAATAACTAACACTAGGTTAAAAACACTAGTAATTAAAGCTAGATGATAAGTGAGGGACTAAACTTGCCTAAGAATGAAAGATAAATGCTGGATTTTAATAAAATTCACCAAACACACCATTTTTGGTGTGTCTGGTCGAACCAGAGAAAGGGGGGCGACCAGGGAGTTCTCCAAACCCAAACTTCATACTAAAATCTGCAAAATTGAAGCCTCAAATCCGTCCCAAATCGAATTCTAAACACAAATCAGTAATCCCCTAGTTGTAAGGATCAAAAGGTATGTAAAATCTTGGTACTTTGATCCATTATGAATTCTAGGTTAATTTTGAAAAAGCTGAAATTGAGCCTAGATATGCCATGCATGATTGAATGTTGAAATAATATGATGTTTAGAATCAAACCCTAGGTGATTCCTTGTGAAAACTTTGCATCATAGTTGTAAAGTTTGGGGTTTACATGTTAGGAGGCTATGAGCTTGAAGAATACTAGAATTATGATTATTGTTATAGTGAAATCTGAATTTGTCAAAGTAAATTCAGAAATATAGATGTCAAGTTTTATGTAAAATTTATAAATTTAGCAAAAATAGATGTTAATTACAAATCATGAACTTGGTGATAAATATAGAAGAATCTGACCCATTAGGTGTTCGTTGAAATGCCTAAGAGAGGAATATGATGAGAATATGATGAGAACGCAGATTTGATCATGTTTCACAATGATATAAATATGGTCATGAAAAGAGTTCTAAACAAGTTGTAAAACTCTTTTTCTAGGCAAAGAGTCCGGATCATCAAGCGGACAAGCCGGAGGAAATTCACGAGGGAAAGGCGTGCTTTAGAGGTACGGAAATTATCTTTTCGTTATATTATACATAAGTTGTGGTTTTATGTTGTAGTTATGAAAACATGGCAACAAGATAGTTCAATACGTCACGAAAGTGACTTTTGCATCTTAAGCAAATGAAACAGGTCAAAATATTTGATAGAAATTGGATTTTTGTAATATCTTATTTGATGTCCAAGTTTTGGCATCCAAACGGGTCAAACAAACAAGTAAGACAAAAATTAATACTCTAGGATATGATAGATTGTTCTTTGATACTTGTTATTATATAACACATTAGAAACATGAAATTTTGTTGTAGTGGGATGTTAGAAAAACAAAAATCCGAGAGTTGATTTTGAGTGAAAGAAATAAAACAAGCAAAACATAGATTTCCAGGTCTCACCGTAAATTACGGTGATACCGTAATTTACGGTTGAGGTCAGATGTTTACGGTATGATCCTCCTGCTTTACGGTGGACCAGGACCTCTCAGGACTCACCGTAACTTACGGTTCCACCGTAAGTTACGGTGGAAGCAGAAAATGTTTTATTTTTTTTTTGTAAACTTGTTGTTGGTTTCCATGTTATTGTATTACATCATAACAAAATTAAAACTAATGTTTCAAAGATTTTTGACCCTAGGTGATGTGGTGGATCTTATGGATGGTGGTCAAGCAACAGCAAGGAACCGAACACGACTTTTGAAGCTTCCGCTATGTTTTAAATCTTAATTAAATTTTGTTCATGGATTGTAAACTTTTTCTTAAACGGTTTTTGGATGTTTCACATTAGTCTTTAGTTGACTAATGTTTATGATACTTTGAACTTGACTTATGAATCTTATATTATCTTGATATCTTTCGTATAAAAGTTTTAAAATTTGTCGTAAATTCAAGTTAAAATTTAAGGGTGTTACAAGTTGGTAATCAGAGCTCAAGGTTGTCAATAAGTGTTCGGTTCAAGCTTGATCGATCGTCCGGTAAGAATTAACTTGTTTTGTTAATAAATTATGTACTATGTATAAAATGAGAAATGAACAAAAATGCATGAAAAGAGTGTGCAAGCTCACTCAAAAACAAGAAATGCATGAAACAAGAATGATTAAATCAAGTCACGGACTTGATTGAATAGAAACAAGAATGATTAAATCAAGTTACGGACTTGATTGAATAGAAACAAGAATTATTAAATCAAGTTACGAACTTGATTGAATTGAAACAAGAATGATTAAATCAAGTTATGAACTTGATTAAATCAAAACAAGTAAAGCATGTGTTATAAATGGAATGTTTAACAATCTATGTAAACATTTCAGAAATCGAGATGGCTGATGGAGGCAATGATAATGCGGTGCCAAGAGTCACCGAACAAGTGAGGGAAGTGATTGCCGAAGAGGTTGGAAAGGCGATCGAAAACAGTTTGTCGGACTTTATTGATAAAATCCAAAACACGGTTTTATCAATAGTAGAAGATAGAATCAAGAAACTGGAACATGATTCAAATGTAGCAAAGGAAAAGCGTGGAGGACGAAAGCCTTGTTCATACAAGGAATTCATGGCTTGTAAACCACCAACATATAATGGGGAGGTTGACCCAATAGTGTGCCAACGATGGCTAAGTGACATCGAAGGGGTATTCGAGAGAACCCATTGTGACGAAGAAGACTACGTAGCCTATGGTACGGGTCAACTAAGGAGTCAAGCGAAAGATTGGTGGGATAACAAAAAGAAGGAGATTGGAAGTGAAGCGACTAAGGCCATGACTTGGGAGGAGTTTAAGACGCCGTTTCTTAAACACCATAGTCCCAAGGCGGTCATAAATAAAATCAAGGAAGAATTCATGCAACTCAGACACAAAGGTGAATCCATAGACAAGATCACGGGGATGTTTATGGACAAGATGAAGTTCTGTGATGATTTGATAACGAATGAAGAGCAAAAGGTCTATTATTATCATAACATGCTAAGCGCGGAGTATAGAGAGTTCATAACCCCTTCAAAGTACGAGACCCTTACCGAGATTGTCAATGCTGCTCGGGAAAGGGAGATCGAATTAAAGAAGAGTATAGAACGGGGTGAACGAAGGGCACAAGATGTGAATCCAAGCCCTGCCAAGAAAGCAAGAACGAATGAATCAGCAAAGAAATCAGATGCTAAAGGTAGTACATCAGGTTGCAAAATTTGTGGGAAAAATCATAAAGGCGAATGTCGTTACAAGGATAAGCCTTGTCCCATATGCAAGAAAACGGGACATATGGCTATGTCGTGCCCGGAGAAAGTGACGGTTTGTTACAATTGTTATCGAACGGGTCACAAAAAGTCGGAATGCCCGGAACTGATTGGAAAGAAAGATGGGCAGGAACCGAAAGGTGAAGCCCCAAAAGCAAAGGCAAGATCTTTTCAATTAACCGCCGCAGAAGCGAAGATTGAACCTGACGTGGTCTCAGGTATATTTGCTGTAAATTCAATTCCCGCACACGTGTTATTTGATACGGGTGCGAATAAATCCTTTGTTTCATATGGGTTTATTCGACATCCTTCATTTGTTCTAACCAAATTACCTGTGCCTTTAGAAGTAGAGATAGGTAATAACAAAAGCTTTATTGTTTGTGATGTATGTGAAAATTGTAAACTGAGCATCGATGATGAAGAATATTTGATAAATCTAATCCCGATGTCGATGGGAGAATTCCAAGTAGTCGTGGGGATGGATTGGCTATCTCAATACCATGCAAAGGTTGTGTGTTTCCGCAAAGAGATAAAACTAAAATCTCCGAGCGGAAAACACGTCACCATTTATGGCGAAAAAGGAGGCAACCCCATAGTATGTTCGATGTTGAAAGCTCACAAGCTCATGAAGCGAGGATGCAAGGCATTTATGATATACGCTAATGAGCCAGAAAAAGAATCACGAAGGATTGGAGATGTACCAGTAGTACGAGATTATGAAGATGTTTTTCCGGAAGATTTACCGGGGATACCGCCTGAACGGGAAGTAGAGTTCGGGATCGAATTGATTCCGGGCGCGAAACCCGTAGCAAAAGCCCCGTACCGACTTGCACCGTCGGAACTACAAGAGTTGATGTCCCAAATCCAAGACCTGCTTGACAAGGGATTCATAAGGCCGAGTGTGTCTCCTTGGGGCGCACCGGTATTGTTCGTGAGGAAGAAAGACGGGAGCATGCGTATGTGTATTGATTACCGGGAGTTAAACAAACTCACGGTAAAGAACCGATACCCGCTCCCGAGGATAGATGATTTATTCGACCAACTACAAGGTGCGAATTGGTTTTCCAAAATTGACCTTAGATCGGGGTATCATCAACTAAAGGTCAAAGAAGAAGATGTGCCGAAGACGGCTTTCCGCATGAGATACGGACATTACGAATTCCTCGTGATGTCATTTGGGCTAACAAATGCACCCGCTGCTTTCATGGACCTCATGAACCGGGTTTGCAAGCCAATGTTGGATAAGTCGGTCATCGTGTTTATCGATGATATCTTGGTGTACTCGAGAAGTGAAGCTGAACACGCACACCACTTACAAGAAGTGTTAGAGACACTGAGGCGAGAGAAGTTATATGCAAAATTCTCTAAATGTGCCTTTTGGTTACGAGAGGTTCAATTCTTAGGCCATGTCATAAATGCTGACGGAGTATTGGTGGATCCGTCAAAGATAGAGGCTGTGTCAAAATGGAAACCCCCGAAGAACCCTTCAGAAATTAGAAGCTTTTTGGGGCTTGCAGGGTACTATAGGAGATTCATTCAAGATTTCTCCAAGATTGCGTCGCCGCTAACGAAACTAACCCAAAAGAAAGCAAGGTTTATTTGGGGAATCGATCAAGAAAAAGCGTTTCAAACGCTAAAAGAAAAGTTAACTCGAGCTCCGGTACTGAGATTGCCGGATGGAGTCGAAGACATGGTGGTCTATTCAGATGCTTCATTATCGGGGCTCGGTTGCGTGTTGATGCAACGGGGCAAGGTAATAGCCTATGCCTCGAGACAATTGAAGATACACGAGAAGAAATACCCCACGCACGATCTCGAATTGGCAGCGGTAGTGTTTGCGTTAAAAATATGGAGGCATTATTTGTATGGGGTAAAGTGCACCATATTCACCGATCACAAGAGCTTGAAATACTTCTTTGATCAGAAGGAGTTAAATATGCGACAAAGGCGATGGCTGGAAACGGTGAAGGACTACGACGGTGAAGGACTACGACTGTGAGATACATTATCACCCAGAAGGAGTTAAATATGCGACAAAGTTATGTGTTAGACATATTATTAATTGACTCTTGGGAGTCGGGATGAATGACGACTACGACCTAGACAAATAACTTAAGTATGGATGGGAAGGGTATGTTTTTGCAAGAAATACTGAAATGATAAAATAAAGTCTTTGCAAGTAAGCATGAATGGAAAGAAGTATGAACGTGTACTACAATACATCTACGATAAGTAAGTGAAGGGGTAAGGTCCCAAAAACCTCGTTCCGAGCGTTTGGACCATACCACAACCTCGATTTCCTAACCTTCTTTAGACCTTGCGCGGCTGCTCACCGGTCCAATAAAGAAGACTTAAGAGAAAAACCACAACTTCATCTTTAATCCTCTTTAGACCTTGCGCGGCCGTGCACTGGTCCAACAAAGAGGACACAGAAGAAACAAGCAACAGTCAACACTTGCGCACCAAAGGGAAATCATAAGTCCTTGCGTTTTCTCCCACAAAGCAAAGGGTGAAAATCCTACATTGAACATTTCCGCCCAATATCCAGACTTGGATATTATTTACCCAGGCTTGGGATTTATTTATTTAGCTGATTCCACACGATAAGGAGTCACACCAGATTACAGCAGTAATCTTCTAGAAGGGCTTCAATCGTGCACCACTAAGACGGTTATAACCGCCTGGACAAGTGTCTCCATCTCAGACATCCCTGAAACCACAACGATAGCATGTAATTGGAGAGTAATTTCCAATTAATCACTTTACACGTGGCAAATCCCCAGCCATCGATCTGAGCCACAATCCGTGTGCACTTACGATTGATCAAGAAGCTTGACGGAAGGAAATGTAACCGCTTACGGGGTTAGCATCTTCCGTCAACTTTTCACTAACGGGTTTTCCCGCCCAAAAGCTCCCGGTTATAAATATGAGAAACAACTCAGGTATGAATTCAAGTCACACAGACTTCTCAAATACATTCTCTTCTCCATTACCAATACTTATTCTCACACTGGAGTCGGGTCAAGGAGAGAACCCTCTTCTCCCCTTGGCGAGGCTAACGGTGCTCTTTTTTGCAGAACCATCGGAGAAGAAGATCAGCTGTAACTGAATCAATCGAGAGAGAGCTAACCCTTTTATGCGGATTCAAACCCCCTAGATATCTCGGTTCCGACCATTTATCTAGTGTTTCTTCAGTAAGAAATGTCAGTTTGACCTTGAAAAGTCAAACTGCAAGAAGCTGGCGAAATAAATAACAAAGAAAATTGCATGTAAGAAAAGGAATGTGTGATATGTTATAGCATGTACCTAGTAGAATGAATGTTTGAATGAAATGTGCTAACCGCCAATTTATAGATGATAGTGGTAGAACTCTTAATCTGATGAAACCAATCGAATTTGTGAAAGGATGTGCACGAGCAGAAGCTCATTACACGGATGAATGAAATCTGGCTTGGTACGTTGCGTACTCGTGAAGAAGCGGATCGATCTGGTTTACGGATCGTTGATTATGCAATGAAATCGAGGTTAGTAAAATGTATAACTCATGTTGGATAGGTATGAATTGGTAGATTGAATACGACATACGAACTAAGAAAATGAATGATAGGATAAATATGGCATGGTATGAAGTGTTCGACTTTTAACAATCAACATAAGGAGAAATTTATGTCATATAAAAGAAATCTCGAAATGCCTCAAGTGAAAATTCCGGGTATTTGTTAAACGCTCGTACGATGAACTTGCACGACATAATTACTTATGTAAAATAAATAGTGCGTGAAGAGGATGGAGAACAAAGTGACATGAATGAAATGATTCGATGTTAAACCTAAGGGCGTGCATAGTACAAGTAATGATAGCAAACGTAGAATGATGCTTAGTTCTCGCATCAAGTACAAATAAATAAATATGAAAATGGTAGTTTTGTTGTAGTATTAACAGATCATTGAATATTCATAGTATGCGTATGATGATACGTTGATCACTCATATGAATATGAAAGTAAGTAGAAGGAACGTTAGTAATGAAATGTTATGGTTCGCACAAGATTAACGAAAATGAAATAATAACTACTTAGAGGTAGTGACAACTCAAATGAATGTTGGTAAAATGAGTATGTAAAATGGTCCAAATTATTATGTGCTAACGAAAGTACCCAGAAAGAATGTTAATAATAGAACACCGAGGTAAGTTCACGACAAGTATTCGTGGGGCTAATGCTAGAATGGAATATCTTATATGATACATGTGTGAGATGGAAGTAGAATGACCCACTACGAATGCTAAATGTATGAAAGTTCAACGCCTGATTAAGAAGACAAGAACAAGATATATACGTATGATTGTGAGTGAATACTACCTCTTAAATAAGTCACAAGTGTTTTTGTGTTGTAATGACCATCATGAATGAATAGATGAAAAAAAAAAAGTAAGAGTAGATTTGGTCTAGTAGGGATGAGAAAGGTTTCAGGGACGAAACCTCCTTTAAGGGGGGTAGACTTGTAACGCCCCAAAACTCAAATGTTTACATTCGCCATATGTTTCCATGTGATATATCATGAAATAAATAAACTAGGCTATTTAACCTAGTTAAAATACTTAGTAAAACAAGTAAGGAATGAAATTGGTTACAATTGATCAAAAAACCCAAGTAGAGGGACCAAATGTAGCAAGTGAGCCAAACCTTATACAAATTCTGCATTTTTAAGGGATGTGTGTATGTATGTGTCGATGTGTATGGAGAAAAGGGGGAAGAACACCCACTAAAAACCTAAGAAGAAATTCAGCAATTTAAGGGAAGAATTGAGTGTTGATCTTGTGCATGTACATCAATCCTTGATCACCTTTACTTGCTAATCATAAGGTATATTTGTCTTTTGGTGAAGTTGTAGGAAGTGGGTTATGATTAATCCGTGAATTGATATGAAATTAAGCATGATTGTATATTAGAATCACCAAATAGAACGTGTGTTGTGAAGGATTTTGAGTAATTTGATGATTAGAAGTGAAACCCACTTCTATGGTGAAGATGATGACATAGGTGTTTCACCCATGTCAAATCCTTGCTTGAATCATCAATGTGTATGTTGTATGTAATGGACTATTGCTAGATAGGTTGAGTATGGTATGTAATTTAGTTTATTCTAGTTGCATTTGATGAATTATGTATGAACTTGGAAGATCATGTATAAATTAGTTGTACATTGTGCTTAGATAGTAGTACGCACGCCAAGTGTTTGATGAAATGTCTAGGTGAAGTTATGATGCGAGATTGTATGAAATGGCTTGACATATATGAATGAAACATGATAATGATGTAATTAGTAGTATACTAACTTGAGGAATGTGCTTTAGATGGAACTTATACAAGAATTCGGGTTGAATGTATGTGTTGATCAAGACTATGCAATAGGGGCTTGTACATTGTGCTTGAACGATTGCTGCTTGCCATGTGTTCTATTAATCACTTAATTGCGATTAAGAAGTGAATGTGTACTAAATGGAGTGTTAGTCGGTTATGTTTGTTTGTAATTGCATTGATTTGTGTTGATATGTTTGTAGATAAGGCTCAACTTACAAATAAGTGAATGTGACTTGTATGTATGTATGTAGATATGGAACTGTAGCGTGTGTAAGTTGTGTGAACTTGTATGTACGTGCATATGAATGAGATACGTATGAATATACTTAGATATATACACGTGTTGTAATCTAATGATTGTAGATCACTAGTATACGTATATGTGAAGATGTGGGTTTTCAATATTTTTAAGACTACGTACTCCTAACCATGTTACTATTGAGAATGAAATAAATGGAGTGCAGGTATGGGAACGCCGGACTCTTGAGGAATTGATGTCGGACTCGAGTAAATAAAATTGAGAGGGTGTTTCAATGGAATACCTTACGTAGTTAGAATGTGATATAGCCTTTTAAGTATATGTATTAAATTATATATGATGTTACCATGTACTAACGTGTTGGTTATATATGGTGACCGCAAGTTAGTCAGATATTCATGATGGACAAGTGAATGAGGATCAACTTGAATATCATGGATTGTACGGGAAAGCGTTCACGTTGTCTGTAATCAATTGTTAACATAGTTACATTAAATAAATGATGAATGATGTATTTATGTTAGAAGGGTTGACCTAAACGGTATTTAAGTATGTTAGAGTAGTTAAAAGAAAGAAATTTTACTGTTCATTTTCCGCTGCGTCGTTTTGGGTCAAATCGTGATTAGGGTGTTACATGTTCGTCTTACACTTGGTTGTTTTAATGGTTTGTCATTTTATCGAGATATTTTGATAACGTGTTAAGCAACAGAAACCTCGTCAATACTTGGTGCTCCTGATCGGACAGGAATCACCCAAACTCGATCAGCGGACTGTTCGAGACGATGTTCTATGTTTAACCCGGAATCGATAATCTCGTGGATAGAATACGGATCTTGAACCAATCACAACCACGAGAATGAGTGGTAAGTCGATGCAAGCTCCGATCCCATCGGTTTTGAGTGCACTGAGTGTAAAAGAGTTGAAAGAAAGTTGGAAAACCTTCTCTCAATCCTTTTCACCGTGAATATGTTTAGATCTATGAAAGATCTTTGTTTGTTTATGTAGAAATCGGTTAGATATAAGTTGTTCTTGGTGGATTGAGGCCAAAACATGAAGTTCTTCAAGAACACATGATGACGTCATCCTAGAACACCTTGAATCTTGATGATTTCACGGTTAAAAGTTAATATTCAAAAGATAGAATGGTGTAGGTGTGCGTGTAGATTAAGGAAGTACAAGATTTAGGAGGAGATCTTACCGGAATTGAGAGAAATCGAAGAAAAGATGGGGAGTATGAGCTGGTCGGATGTCAGTTGCCAAAAGTGGTAATGATGAGAGTGACAGGAGGTATTTATAGAGTTCCAAAAGTGGAAAGGGCTGGTCGTTCGGCCAGGCAGCTCGATCGGACAGCCTGTCCGATCGGACGGCAGTCCGATCGAAAGGCTGGTCGATCGGCCGGTCGCCTGATCGATCAGTCGCTTGATTCGATCGTTCGGTGCGATGAGTTTTGCCGTTTCGATTTCTATTGCGAGCGATGCGAATGCGATAGAGTTTCCTATTCAAATTACTTTTAATCCCAACTACTCATATCTCGCACTATCTCTTCTCTACCAATTACCATACAGTTTCGATTGTGATTGAGTTCGATTGCGATTGAGTTTCGATTGATTACCACACATAACATAAATAAACATGCACAAGTAACACATAAGGCACACACACACGTATAACAATAACCAAAAAGCGTATTTCGAGTTGCAAGTGCGATTACCATTTGATGTTGATTCGATTAGCATAGTTCGAGTATCGTTTTAGTTAACTTTATCGCATTGTTACTTCCTATAGTTCACAGTCGTAAATCGATTTAAATAGCGAATAACACACGTCGATTACTGCGATTATAGACACTTACTCCACATAATACAACTAAAGTTAAACACATAGAAGAAATTCACTATTTGTCAAGTCGCGCGATCGGTCGTTGACTTTGACCTTGACTTTGACTTTGGCTTTCGAAACACGGGGTGTTACAGTCTCCCCTAGTTGAGGGAATTTCGTCCCGAAATTAGGCCGAATCCGTAACGAACAACTGCAGGTACTTCGCCTTCATGTCGCTTTCGAGTTCCCAAGTGAACTCTGCGCCTCGTTTGCCTTCCCGTCGGACTTTCAAAATAGGAATGCGCGAGCGTCTGAGCTGTTTGGTTTGGCGATCCATGATTTCGACAGGCTTCTCCACGAAGTGTAGTGTTTCGTTTACTTGAAGGTCATCGAGAGGTACAATTAGATCATGCTCAACTAGGCACCTTCGGAGGTTTGACACATGGAAAGTCGGGTGGACCTTACTAAGTTCCTCCGGTAGTTCGAGTCTGTAGGCGACTTTTCTGATCCTTTCCAGAATCTTAAAAGGTACAACATACCGAGGCGCTAGTTTCCCTTTCTTGCCGAATCTGACCAAGCCCTTCCAAGGTGATACCTTTAGGAGTACGTAGTCGCCAACGTCAAATTCAAGGGGCTTGCGTCGTCTATCGGCGTAACTTTTCTGTCGACTTCGAGCTTTCAACAAGTTGTCTCGAATTTGGAGGACTTTTTCAGTCGTTTCTTGTAATAGCTCAGGACCGGTTAATTGCGAGTGACTGATCTCGTGCCAAACAATAGGCGATCGACATTTTCTTCCGTATAGAGCCTCGAATGGTGCCATTTGAATGCTGGAATGATAGCTGTTGTTATACGAGAATTCGACTAATGGCAGGTATGTATCCCAATTACCACCGAAGTCTATGACACACGAACGGAGCATGTCTTCAAGAGTACGGATCGTTCTTTCAGTCTGACCGTCGGTTTGAGGGTGGAATGCGGTACTCAGATTAAGCGTAGTACCGAGAGCCGCTTGAAACGTTTCCCACAGTCACGAGGTAAACCGAGCATCACGGTCGGAGATGATGTCGCGAGGCGTCCTATGATTACAAATGATCTCGTTGGTGTAGATTCGGGCTAATCGTTCTACCTTGTAGTCTTCCCGTATTGGCAAAAAGTGGGCTGATTTGATTAGACGGTCAACAACAACCCAGATGCTGTCGTGACCTGATGACGTGTGCGGAAGCTTTGTTATGAAGTCCATGACTATACTCTCCCACTTCCACATAGGGATAGGCGGTTGTTCTAGTAAGCCAGGGGGTCTTTGGTGTTCAGCCTTAACCCTTGCACAAGTCAGGCACTTTCCAACGTAAAGAGCAATATCCCTTTTCATGCCCGGCCACCAGTACTTGTAGCGAAGATCCTGGTACATTTTGTCGGCACAAGGATGAATAGAATATCGGGATTTATGGGCTTCGTCCATCAATATCTTTCGCAAATCGGTCCGTTTAGGGATCCAAATTCGATCCAGATAATGGAATAATCCATTGGGCTTATTCACAAGCTGGGCTCCATCGTGGTAGATTATTTCCTTCTTCAGAGTGCGTTCATTAAAATAAGCATGTTGGGCTTCGCGGATAAGGGTTTCGAGGTCGTATTGGGCTTGAGTATTACGAATGCTGAGCAGATAACTCCGTCTGCTGAGAGCGTCGGCAACAACATTTGCTTTTCCTGGGTGATAACGAATCTCACAGTCATAATCGTTGGGAAGTTCTACCCATCGGCGTTGACGCATATTAAGTTCTTTCTGATCAAAGATATGTTATAGGCTCCTATGATCGGTGAAGATCGTACACTTGGTACCATACAGGTAGTGTCGCCAAATCTTTAACGCAAAAACAACTGCGCCTAGCTCGAGATCATGGGTTGTATAGTTCTTCTCGTGGATTTTGAGCTGACGAGATGTGTAAGCTATAACCTTGTCTCGCTGCATAAGAACACAACCAAGACCAAGGTTGGAAGCATCACAATAGACAATGAAGTCGTCGTTTCCGGCGGGTAGAGTGAGAATAGGAGCATTGCAAAGCATGTGCTTGAGGGTTCGGAAAGCAGACTCTTGTTCGGTTCCCCAAACAAAAGGCTTGTCTTTATGCGTGAGAGCGATAAGCGGCACAGCGATCTTTGAGAATCCTTTGATAAATCATCGATAATAGCCCGCTAGTCCGAGAAAAGACGGACTTCAGACGGGTTCTTAGGTGTAATCCAGCTCTTAACGGCTTCAATCTTCGTAGGATCGACATGAATACCTTGACTATTGATAATGTGACCCAGAAACTGAACCTCCTCCAGCCAAAACTCACACTTGGAGAACTTGGCATAGAGTCGATTCCCCTGGAGTAGCTCGAGAACCAAACGTAGATGTTGCGCGTGTTCGGCTTTCGACTTGGAATAGATCAAGACATCGTCGATGAACACAATGATGAAACGGTTGAGATATGGTTTACACACGCGATTCATCAGCTCCATGAAAACCGCGGGTGTGTTGGTTAAACCAAAAAGCATAACAACGAACTCATAGTGGACGTATCGAGTGCGAAAAGCGGTTTTGGGTATATCTTCCTCCTGAATGCGTAGTTGGTGATTGCCTGAGCATAGGTCGATCTTCGAGAAACACGTAGCACCTTGTAATTGATCAAACAAATCGTCAATGCCAGGCAGGGGATATCGGTTCTTGATGGTTAACTTATTCAGTTCCCGATAGTCGATGCACATCCTGAACGACCCATCTTTCTTTTTGACGAAAAGGACTGGCGCGCCCCAAGGAGAGGTGCTCGGGCGAATGAAGCCTTTCTCAAGTAAATCCTGGATTTGGTTCGAGAGTTCACCCATTTCGGACGGTGCGAGTCGATAAGGAGCTTTGGCAACGGGGTTGGCTCCAGGAATGGGTTCGATACGAAAATCGATATCACGACTTGGTGGGAGTCCGGGAAGGTCATCAGGGAACACATTAGGGAATTCACGAACCACAGGAACGTCTTTCACTTCTGTCTTTCCTTTCTTTTCCTTCTCCGCTACTACAATGTTAGCCAAGAAAGCTCTGTATTCCTTGCGGAGATACTTGCTAGCTTGGACACAAAACATGAGTTTGAGGCCTTTCGAAGCAGTTTCACCATAGATACACAATAAATCACCATTCGCGAGCGATAATCAAATCATCTTATCGAAACACACAACTTCAGCATGGTTTTCGCGAAGAAAGTCCATGCCTACTATGATGTCAAAACTTCCAAGTTGCATCGGGATGAGGTCGATTGGGAAGATGTGATTGTTGAGCTTAAGAGCACAATCACGAAGAACATAATTAACTGCGACGGTTCTTTCGGTAGCGACTTTAACATCGAACGTCGAGGGGAGATGGGAGCGTTTACGACTAAGAAGTTTTTCAAATTCAAATGACACAAAGCAGTTATCGGCTCCAGTATCAAACAAACACGATGCATAATTACCATTCACGAGGAACGTACCATTGACCACGTTGTTGTCAGCCTGGGCTTGGCGCACATTAATGTTGAAGGTTCTGGCGCGTGCGGCTTGTTGCTGCTGCTGAGGCTGTTGCTGCTGCTGCTGTAACACCCCAACCCGGAAGGGCTGACGTGTCACAATAACAGTAGTATCATAAACAAAAGTCATAATTCCATTTATTTATTTGACAAGGATACAACCATATAACAACGAAACTTAAGATTAATATACAAGCGAAAACATTCGACTTCATTAACTAATATCTTCAGATTTATTCCTAGTCTTTATTCTTCTCTATTTTCCCCGCCCAAAGTAACATGCAGACCTGTATATTCAAAAATTTACGGAATGAGCCGAATGCTCAGTACGGAATAATAGGCTCAAATAACAAATAACGCTTTATGCGAAAATGATACGATGCAAGAACATAATTTCATAATCATATCTTACGGATGTACCCATGAGCAAACTTAAAACGTGACAATACACAGGTAGCTACCCCTGCATAATTATCACATGAGATGGCGAATTGGCATACCCGTTATCCACCTCCTTATACTTAAATCCTAGGATCGATCCATACGCCTCCTAATAGCTTATATGTACCACACTTGTACTTAAGAGACGCCGTGAACTGATCTCTCCGTCACGGATAGAGCACATGCTGTCGATGCCGCAACAACATGCTCGTGGGACACTCCACGAGAAGCGATACTCAGGGTATCAGAGTACAAATGGTCTTATTTACATAACTTATAAAACTTATTTTCATAACAAAACGGAACATATTTTGGAACATGCGATAATGAGTATAACAACATAATACTATCGCATGACATGAAAGCTAAATCAAATGATTAGAATAGGAATCGAATGGACTGTCAAATAAATCGATAATCAAAGACGTGAGGATTTTTAAAAGATATATGAATTCAACAGGTTTATAACAATTGAATATCAAACAACAAAGAGTGGGGTAAAGATCCGTACCTTAAAAATTCCAAAGTGATGCTACCTTATGATAATATTTCAGATTTATATGGGCAGAGTTTAGACTACTGATTAGTCTTTTAACCTAATTTAATAACATGCACACAACTAGTTTAGTAACTTAATACAGCATTTACGATAACTCACGAGATCAACCCTCACAACGAATGACAAGTGCTATGCTTAAACATCCATCAGATTCACAACGAAGGACAGAGTATTCCCCGAATTCGGGTGGCACTTAACATCCAGTCGGAATCACAATTAATGACAAAGCATCACCCTAATGTGGGCAGCACTTAAACATCCATTGAGTACATTGATCGATCGGACAATGAATCGTAATAGCGATCGAGTTAATACCCTGTTCTGCAGCACCCCGCTATACTTAATTAGTGTTTCGTGTGTGTTAATTGAGTAATTGGACGATATTTCAGAGTGTATTCTGAGTTTCTTCATCGTTTTTGTGCCCAGATTCAAGTGCCAATGTCCTCTATTTATAGGTGAATTTTGAACTTGTCGCGGCCCGCATGACATTTAACCTATTCTTACGCGGCCCCGCGAGACAACTTATTTTATGTATAGGGTTGCCACGTGTGGGACTAGCCTAGCTGAGTCGACAGATTTTTAAATTTCAACTTCGTCCGCAAGTTATTAAGATAATCATCAAGTAGGGAATACCCCCCCTGAGTTTTAGGGGCCCTAATCCTGATTCTGAAAATTCTAGGGTTTGTACAGAATTACTTGGGTGTCTTAATTAGGGTTTTCTAGTGGGTAATTTATAAATTATTATTATTCTTTTTATTTCTAGAATAATGATTTTAAATTTATGGGCATTACAACTATTACCCCCTTAAAAGAAATTTCGTCCTCGAAATTTTTCAAATAAGACATATCACATATCGCATAAGTAACGGAAACGGAATTTTCATAGCAGAGTTACTAACTTATATAACCAGAATCTCCTAAACACACATGTGAATTCATAACTAAGGTCATGACTATAATTGCCAATTACCTTACATATGTGCCCTAATGGTCCTCCTATAACGCATCTTAATAAAATATCTTACCGTACAAAAAGTCAATGGAGACTTACAGATACTAGAGTGATTATTGGTACTGATATTTCCTACATAGATATGTTTAATCATAGCTAAGATATATTCACATAAGGTAAAGCATGAATGACCGTAAACAGAAACAAATAAACATATATCAAAGAGCAAGATTTACCGTTACTCGACTAAAATTCTATTACTAGAATAGATTAGGGTATAGAGAGCGAATTGATTCTTCAGATTCCCATGTTGCTTCGTGTTCAGAGTGATTTTTCCAGAGGACTTTAACAAACAGAATTACTTTCCTACGCAAAACCCTTTCTTGTCGATCTAAGATGGCTTCTGGTTCCTCTTCGTAGGACAAATCCTCGTGAATTGTAAGTAACGGATAACTAATGACATGGAGTGGATGATAATTATATCCTCTTAACGAGGAGACATGAAAAACGTTATGAACGTGAGAGAGTTGAGGCGGTAAAGCCAGTCGATATGACACTTCTCCAATTCTTTCAAGGATTTCAAACGGACCGATGAAACGGGGACTAAGCTTCCCTTTAATTCCAAATCTACGAACGCCACGCCAAGGTGATACCTTTAAGAATACGTGGTCGCCAATTTTAAATTCGATTGGTCGTCTATCTTGATCTGCATAGCTCTTTTGTCTGCTCTGAGCTTCTTTCAGTTTTTCTCGTGCCATAGTGACTTTTTCATTTGTAATCTGAACTAGTTCTGGTCCTTCAATAATCTTTTCTCCAACTTCATCCCAGCATATCGGTACTCGACATTTCCGACCATACAAAAGCTCAAAAGGTGCCATGCCAATACTTGCTTGCCAACTATTGTTGTAAGCGAACTCAACAAGGCATAGATATTCATCCCAGTTTCCAGACCATTCAAGTGCACATGCTCGGAGCATGTCTTCCAAGGTCTGAATCGTGCGTTCCGACTGCCCATCTGTTTGTGGATGGAAAGCCGTACTAAATTTCAGTCGTGTACCCCAAGCTGCCTGAAAACCTTTCCAAAATCGTGAGGTGAAACGTGGGTCTCTATCGGAAACAATGGAAGATGGTGTGCCATGGAGTCTAATAATTTCTTGAAGAAATATTTCGGATAACTTATTAACCGAAAATCCTTGCTGAATCGGTAGAAAATGTGCTGACTTTGACAATCTATCGACAACAACCCATATAACATCATTCTTCTTGAAAGTCTTAGGCAAACCGGTAACAAAATCCATTGTGATCTCATCCCACTTCCATATGGGAATATCTAATGGCTGCAACAGACCGCTTGCTCGTTTGTGTTCAATTTTCACTTGTTGGCAAGTGAGGCATTTACTTACATAGCGAGCAACGTCTTCCTTCATGCCATTCCACCAGAAGTTCTGTCTTAAATCTCGATACATCTTAGTAGATCCTGGGTGAATTGAAAATGGTGAGCTGTGAGCTTCGGCTAACAATGACTCACGAAGGGTGGAGTCATCGGGTACACAAAGTCTTTTACCGCACCAAATCACCCCATGATGGTCTATACGAAATTCAGATTGCTTACCCACCTCAAGATTTTGCACAATTGCCCAGAGTTCTCCATCTTGCTTTTGTGCATCTTTGATCCGTGATATGAGGTCGGGTTCAATCTGCATTCTAGCTAGATATCCATCAGATTTACTAACCTGAAGCCAAATGTTCATTCTTTCGAGATCCCTCCTAATACGAGGCTGAATTTGTAAGCAAGATATAGTCCCGGAATTCTTTCGGCTCAACGCGTCAGCTACAACATTGGCTTTGCCTGGATGGTATTGAATATTTGCGTCATAATCTTTTAAAAGTTCTAACCACCTTCTTTGCCTCATATTCAGCTCTTTCTGGGTGAATATGTACTTGAGGCTCTTATGGTCGATAAAAATGTCACAACTTTCACCATACAGATAGTGTCGCCAAATCTTAACTGCAAAGACGACTGCGGCTAGTTCTAAATCATGTGTAGGGTAGTTAACTTCATAAGGCTTTAACTGACGGGAGGCATAAGCGATAACCTTACCATGTTGCATTAGCACACAACCTAATCCTTTCTTTGAGGCATCACTATAGACTTGGTAACCTCCTGATCCAGAAGGAAGAGCGAGTATCGGGGAGGATACGAGTCGTTTCTTCAATTCTTCAAAGCTTTTCTCTTGTTCCTCATTCCATGAGTACTTCACCCCTTTCCTTAGGAGTTTTGTGAGTGGTAAAGCAATTACCGAGAATCTTTCAACAAATCTTCGGTAATAGCCAGCAAGACCCAAGAAACTTCGTATTTCGGTAACAGAAGTAGGTCTTGGCCATTTTGTAATAGCTTCAACCTTTGTTGGGTCTACCATAATTCCCTCGGCTGATATGACATGACCTAGAAATGCCACTTGGCTAAGCCAAAAGTCACATTTGGAAAACTTAGCGTACAACTTCTCATGTCGCAAGGTTCCAAGTACTGCATGTAGATGTGCTTCATGCTCTTCACGACTCTTAGAATATACTAGAATGTCATCGATAAAAACAATTACGAATTTGTCTAGGAATTTGTGAAATACGCGATTCATCAAATCCATAAAGACTGCGGGTGCATTAGTTAGCCCAAAGGGCATAACCAAAAATTCGTAATGACCATAACGAGTACGAAAGGCGGTCTTAGAAACATCATCATTTTTTATCTTTAGCTGATGGTACCCGGACCTCAGGTCGATTTTTGAAAAGAACTGAGCCCCCTGAAGTTGATCAAAGAGATCATCAATGCGAGGCAGAGGATACTGATTACGAATAGTAATCTTGTTCAGCTTTCGGTAGTCAATACATAAGCGCATACTACCGTCTTTCTTCTTCACAAATAAGACCGGAGCACCCCAAGGTGAAACACTGGGTCTTATGAATCCTAGATCTAACAATTCTTGCAATTGTTCCTTCAACTCCTTCAGTTCCATTGGAGCCATACGGTATGGAGCTTTAGAAATAGGTTCGGTACCAGGGATCAAGTCGATGGTGAATTCTACCTGACGGTCAGGTGGTAATCCCGGTAGTTCATCCGAAAATACATCAGGATATTCACGAACAACAGAGTGGCTATCGATACTATTAACACTAGCAGAAGTATCCTTAATCGATGCCAGGAATCCAGCACAACCGTTTGATATGAATTTTCGAGCTTTGAATGCGGAGATAATTTTAAGAGATTTATGAGCTTGAGTTCCCTGATATATAATATCAGGATGATGAAGATCATCGAAAATAACACGGCGAGAATGACAATCTATAGTTACACGATGTCCAGACAACCAATCTATTCCTAGAATAACATCAAAGTCACACATATGTATTGGAAATAGGTCTGCCTTACACACAATAGATTCAATACGGATCGGACAATCCTTATATACGTAAGTGATTACGGATGAATTTTTCATGGGGGTAGAAATGGTTAAGGTATGATTTAAGAGAGTTGGTCTTATCGGAAGGTACTTAGTAAACGAGTGGGATACTAAAGAATGAGTCGCTCCTGTATCGAATAACACATAGATACTACGTTCACCAATCTGAAGGGTTCCAGATACAGTACCTGGAACATTAGCAGCATCAGTAGCAGAAAGTGCGAAAACTCTTCCTCCAACATTGGGTAGTGCAACGTTGGGTCGGTTATTCTTCTTAGTGTCTTTCTTCGTACACTCCTTAATCATGTGTCCAGTTTGGCCACATCTAAAACATGCTCCTGTACTTCGGTGACATATGCCCTGATGTCGCTTACCACAAGTATTACATAGAGGATATGTAATCTGATTCAGTGGTTGAGTTCTAATAGGTTCTGCAGACAACTGAATCTGGTTTTGAGCAGGCCTCGGGTTTTGCAATCTAGGTTGCCATGGACGTGCCTGATTTCCAGAGTTTTGATTTCCTTGCACTTTGCGATCTTGATGCTGTGGTGTAGTGGATGATTGGCCGATTTCCTGCTTAAATTGTCCTTCCCTATTTCTCTTCTTATTATCCCCAGTTCGAGATAAGAATTCTTTCCTTTCGAATTCAAAAGTTTTGATTGCATCAGCAACTTCGGTGATATCCTTAAATTTCATGTACATGATCGACTTCCGAATTCGATCATTGACTGCCCACTTGCATTTTTCTGCCTGGACTTCTACTGATCCTGAAACGTTTCCTACAATACTAGCCAACCTTGAAAATCGAGTAATGAACTCAGAGGCTGGTTCATCATTCCCCTGTCGAATCACTACATACTCTCTGATATAAGCTTCTTTATCAGCGGTAGAAAAATACTTGTCGTAAAAGATATTACGAAAGTTGACCCATGAAAGATTAGCGTCAAAATCATCCCCTCCTTTGACTTGCTTATATCCTTCCCACCAAGTTTGTGCGTCATCTTCAAATTTGTAGGTAGCCAATCTAACTTTGTATTGCTCCGGAACTCCAAGAACTCCGAAGATCTTTTCAATATGAGCTATCCAGTTTCTTGCTTCGACTGGATTAGTAGCGTGACTAAAGGATTTCGGCTTTTGTTTTTGGAATTTACTAATCCATATGTCTATACTATAAGTAGTATTGTTCGTGGTATTCTCACGAGTTTCACCACCAGAGGTTGGATTAGTGTTAGTGCCTTCTGGATGACGAGTTTGTTGAATAACGGCCTCAGCTGTTTGAGCAACCAGGTTTGGAAGCAACCCGGCAACAGCCTGGTTGATAGCATTAATTATGTTTGGATCAACTGGAGTCTCATTCGAAGAAGTGTTGTTACGTACATGGTTAGTACGAGTATTCCTACGTAGCGGACGACGAGGAGGCATCTATAAGAATAGACATAGGAGTTAAACCAAATAAGAGACCAAGTTGAATCCTATCATAGATATCTACCCATTCCTCACAGGTTTTAATTACTATCTTCAAGTTTTCTACAGGAAAGAGCCTTTGCTCTGATACCATAGCTGTAACACCCCAACCCGGAAGGGCTGACGTGTCACAATAACAGTAGTATCATAAACAAAAGTCATAATTCCATTTATTTATTTGACAAGGATACAACCATATAACAACGAAACTTAAGATTAATATACAAGCGAAAACATTCGACTTCATTAACTAATATCTTCAGATTTATTCCTAGTCTTTATTCTTCTCTCTTTTCCCCGCCCAAAGTAACATGCAGACCTGTATATTCAAAAATTTACGGAATGAGCCGAATGCTCAGTACGGAATAATAGGCTAAAATAACAAATAACGCTTTATGCGAAAATGATACGATGCAAGAACATAATTTCATAATCATATCTTACGGATGTACCCATGAGCAAACTTAAAACGTGACAATACACAGGTAGCTACTCCTGCATAATTATCACATGAGATGGCGAATTGGCATACCCGTTATCCACCTCCTTATACTTAAATCATATGATCGATCCATACGCCTCCTAATAGCTTATATGTACCACACTTGTACTTAAGAGACGCCGTGAACTGATCTCTCCGTCACGGATAGAGCACATGCCGTCGATGCCGCAACAACATGCTCGTGGGACACTCCACGAGAAGCGATACTCAGGGTATCAGAGTACAAATGGTCTTATTTACATAACTTATAAAACTTATTTTCATAACAAAACGGAACATATTTTGGAACATGCGATAATGAGTATAACAACATAATACTATCGCATGACATGAAAGCTAAATCAAATGATTAGAATAGGAATCGAATGGACTGTCAAATAAATCGATAATCAAAGACGTGAGGAGTTTTAAAAGATATATGAATTCAACAGGTTTATAACAATTGAATATCAAACAACAAAGAGTGGGGTAAAGATCCGTACCTTAAAAATTCCAAAGTGATGCTACCTTATGATAATATTTCAGATTTATACGGGCAGAGTTTAGACTACTGATTAGTCTTTTAACCTAATTTAATAACATGCACACAACTAGTTTAGTAACTTAATACAGCATTTACGATAACTCACGAGATCAACCCTCACAACGAATGACAAGTGCTATGCTTAAACATCCATCGGATTCACAACGAAGGACAGAGTATTCCCCGAATTCGGGTGGCACTCAACATCCAGTCGGAATCACAATTAATGACAAAGCATCACCCTAATGTGGGCAGCACTTAAACATCCATTGAGTACATTGATCGATCGGACAATGAATCGTAATAGCGATCGAGTTAATACCCTGTTCTGCAGCACCCCGCTATACTTAATTAGTGTTTCGTGTGTGTTAATTGAGTAATTGGACGATATTTCAGAGTGTATTCTGAGTTTCTTCGTCGTTTTTGTGCCCAGATTCAAGTGCCAATGTCCTCTATTTATAGGTGAATTTTGAACTTGTCGCGGCCCGCGTGACATTTAACCTATTCTTACGCAGCCCCGCGAGACAACTTATTTTATGTATAGGGTTGCCACGTGTGGGACTAGCCTAGCTGAGTCGACGGATTTTTAAATTTCAACTTCGTCCGCAAGTTATTAAGATAATCATCAAGTAGGGAATACCCCCCCTGAGTTTTAGGGGCCCTAATCCTGATTCTGAAAATTCTAGGGTTTGTACATAATTACTTGGGTGTCTTAATTAGGGTTTTCTAGTGGGTAATTTATAAATTATTATTATTCTTTTTATTTCTAGAATAATGATTTTAAATTTATGGGCATTACAGCTGCTGGGGCTCTTGTTTCACAACCCTATTCGGGCACATGTTCGCAAAGTGGTTAGGATCACCACATGCGAAGCAGACTCGGGCATTGACCGTGGGTGCCTGAGCCGCTTGTGGGCCTTACGGGGCTGGGAGCAGAGCTTAATGAGCAGTGGCTTGAGCTGGTGCTTGACGGGGACCAGTACGGCAATTGACAGTGAAGTGGCCTTACATATTGGAGTGAGCGCAGAAACGACAGGCGAGACCCACCGGGTGATGGTAAGAGCATGTTGGGCAAGCCGGGTAGGGTCTGTGTATGCACACTTTGCTGGCGGTGCATAAGTAACTGGTGCTGGACGGTGATGGTGCTGCTGTTGGGCCGGTACGGCTTGAAGTGGAGCAGTAGTGGTGGTGACAGCACAGTTCTTGTTGCTGGAGCTGCTGTTGTTGTTGTTCTTCTTTCGGCATGAGGACTTTGATGATTGAGCGGCGGCGGTTTCAGCGGTTGGTGCGGCGGTGACTTGATGCAGGTGCTTCGAAGTTTTATCCCAAACACCAGCCTTGACCCGCTTGTCATTGATTTCAGCGGCCAGTAGGTAAGTTTCTTCGATCATTGTAGTCTTAGCCGCTTGCACGAAATCTGCAACACAGTCAGGCAGGGCTCGGATATACTTCTTGATTGCGATCTCCGGAGTCTTGACTTGATCAGGACAGATAATACTGAGCTGCTTGAAGCGAGCGGTGAGAGCAGCGTTTTCACCATCCTTCTGCTTTATGTGCCAGAATTCATCTTCTAACTTTTGGCGCTCATGAGGAGGGCATAATTCTTCCAGCATGACTTCCTTGAGCTCGTCCCACGACAAACCGTAGGCTGCATCATTCCCACGTTTGTTCCTCTGAGCCGTCCACCAGTCTAAAGCGCAGGACTGGAAGACGCCAGTCGCGTTGAGAGTGCGTAGGTTATCAGGGCAACCGCTCTATCGTAGTGTGACCTCGATGGAGTCAAACCATTGAAACAAAGTTGTAGGGCCTTCTTCTCCGGTGAACTCTTTCGGTCCACATGCCTTGAACTGTTTGAAGCTGAAAGCAGCTTTGGGAGTCTCAATTCGGGATTCCTCAAACGATTTGCTCATGTTTTCATACAGCTACCTGACGAATTGGGGTACAACCTTTGCCATTTGCTTAGTGATCATGGCAGCAAGGCGTTTGTCTGCTTGCTTTCGGAGAGCGTCTCGGGTAGCGCGAGATCCAGATGACGACATTGTCTGCAACAGACATCGTCACAGGACTCAACATGACATATTCGAATCTCACCTCACAATCCTACTACTACTAAAGCTCAGGAACACAATGAATCTTGTATCACATAATCACAGATTCACATAAGCACAGAGGTACATAAACACATAAGCACGTAGAGCACAGAAACACAGAAGCACATACGCATTTAATCACAAGAGGTAGTCAGAATACAGAAACCTATCATTCAAAGTCTGCGATTATTCGAATATAGCGGTCACGTGTAACATAGCGAGTAATATAGTATAGTATAGCGGGTAGTATATAAGCGTATCATAGGGACGTCCAGAACTTAGCGGTTTGCCAGTGCTTTGAGATAGAGATGCAGTGTGAGTCGTGCGTGTCGATCGAGGTGAAAGCGAAAATCGAACAAATCTACAAAAATTAAAACACATAAGCAGGTAAACACACATATAAGACATAAAATCGACGAATCATCAGAGTCAGCAGTTGCGGCTAGATAGACATTGACTAATGATCCAACTATTCACAAAGACCTCCTGCGCACACTTTGACCTTCGGGACTGTGCTTTCGCCTCGATTCGTGAGCGTATGACATGTATCCTTCCAGTCTCGGCATGTCGTCAGGTCGTTGGAGTCCGTCGAGACCTTGGTGAGAGTTTTTGTAAAACAAAATAAGGCGGAATAAGTCGTCAAGGTTAGGGTTTCACCCCTGGCTTAACAACTTCGTTCCTGTTTTTGATGAAATAAAAGAGAATTGTGTGTCAAAGTATGGATTTCACTCCTGGTTCAACGCAAGTCCTCGTGTTTATAGACAAAAATGTGGGTTGATCAAGCAATTCAGTCGAGAGTTTGCGGTTTT
The DNA here is from genome assembly GCA_030545235.1 of Helianthus tuberosus. NCBI lineage: Eukaryota > Viridiplantae > Streptophyta > Magnoliopsida > Asterales > Asteraceae > Helianthus > Helianthus tuberosus. Next base: position 22,014,813 of record CM060381.1, on the reverse strand, counting down.
CACACATATTCTCAACTTAATCGCTTATTCATTAATTGAAAATTTGAGTGCAGTGATAGTGTAGCATAGGCGTGAATAGCGAGAAATAGCAAGTAGGCTCACACATAATCCCTACTGGACATGCACGAGTCGGTCTGTTGGTTCCTAACTATAGACTAGGTCTCTAAGACTTCGGCCCGGACTAGGTCGAGTCTTGCCTAATTCCCTATAGTTATGGCTCAAATACCAATCTGTCACACCCCAACTGATGGCGGAAACATCGGGGTATGGCACTGAGCGAAACAGATTGTCCAGAAGTTTCCATAACAATTATCATTACCAATTAATTTAAAGTAACAAGTCCCATACCATGTCTTAAAAGGCAAACAAATTATTACAGATAAATCTAGTCAAGTAGTTCTGTTCCGACAACTCAGATTTATACATAGATAATTTATTTATTGGTTTCTAGGACCTCTTTTCCTAGCTTCGATTTCATCACAGTACAAAGAGCAACCTAGACCTTTCCTGGCCTCAAGTTCATAGCAAGCTAAGCATATAGACAACTTAAGCACCTGTCACATACGATAAAGTAACAGTCAGTACACATAGTGTAAAGGTGAGCATACAAGTTTGATAATAGCATATTAGAGTTCGAAATCGTTTACGCATAACCAGCACGTACGCATAGTGAAATGAAGCACGTTAGTTATCGACATAGATCTATCGATGCCAATGGCTGCGGGTTGACTGCCCGAGGCAGTTCGCAATACATGATTACCACCGTAATCCATGCAAGTAATTGTGCTTAACAACCCCCGAGTGAACGGGTGCTAAGTCCAAACTATAGTACTATCGTTGCTAAGGCAGGTAGACAACATTCCATGTGTAAACATCACAAACAAGCATTCATTAAGCCACGTATAACATGCAAGAATGGTTAGCGTTTAAATAGTATTGAGTAGTGTGTTCGATGTGATTTCAATATTCGTAACGTATGTAACACCCAAAAGTGCGTAAAGCAAAAAGGGATCGAGTATACTCACAGCGATTGATGGATTGAAGGGAGCGCTAGAGAGTAAGGTTAGCCTAAACAGATCGATAGTATAACGATAAGCGACGCATAAAACGATGCAAGGTACAAGTGAGTCGGACAGCAGTTCGATCGGACGGCTAGTCGTGCGGTTGGTAGTCCATTCGGACGGTCATCCGGTCGGATGACTGTTCGAGTGGATCGTTTCTTCCTTTGGAAAGGATGTGTTTGTGTATGATGGCTTGGCTTTTGAAGTTTTCGTTGTAGTATTTTGAAAACATTGAAGTATCTCTACCTTTCAGGTCGGTCGATCGGACGGCAACCCGTTCGGTTGGGCACTTCAGTGAGAACAAGTTCACAGTAGGGTGTCACTCGATCGGACGGTCGTTCGGTCGGGTGGCATCCTTGGTGCATTGAACATGTTGAAAATTGTTTAAGTGTGGAAGTTCGAATGTTTCATGATTCCGGTGGCAATTCGATCGAATGGGAGGCCGATCGGACAACAACTCGTTCAACATTCAAACTTCAAATGTTGGCAAAAATGGTTAAGTGTGGGACCAAGGTGCAAGTCGTACGGGTGACTGGTCGTACGAGTGGCTGTCCGTTCGGACAGCAGTCCGATCGGACGGCACTCCGTCCTGGTCGACCTGTTCGTCTTACACTTGGTTGTTTTGATGGCTTGTCGTTTTATCGAGATATTTTGATAACGTGTTAAGCAACAGAAACCTCGTTAATACTTGGTGCTCCTGATCGGACAGGAATCACCCAAACCCGATCAGCGGACGGTTCGAGACGATGTTCCATGTTTAACCCGGAATCAATAATCTCGTGGATAGAATATGGATCTTGAACCAATCACAACCACGAGAATGAGTGGTAAGTCGATGCAAGCTCCGATCCCATCGGTTTTAAGTGCACTGAATGTAAAAGAGTTGAAAGAAAGTTGGAAAACCTTCTCTCAATCCTTTTCACCGTGAATATGTTTAGATCTATGAAAGATCTTTGTTTGTTTATGTGGAAATCGGTTAGATATAAGTTGTTCTTGGTGGATTGAGGCCAAAACATGAAGTTCTTCAAGAACACATGATGACGTCATCCTAGAACACCTTGAATATTGATGATTTCACGGTTAAAAGTTAAGATTCAAAATATAGAATGGTGTAGGAGTGCGTGTAGATTAAGGAAGTACAAGATTTAGGACGAGATCTTACCGGAATTGAGAGAAATCGAAGAAAAGATGGGGAGTACGAGCTGGTCGGACGTCAGTTGCCAAAAGTGGAAATGATGAGAGTGACAGGAGGTATTTATAGAGTTCCCAAAGTGGAAAGGGCTGGTCGTTCGGCCAGGCAGCTCGATCGGACAGCCTGTCCGATCGGACGGCAGTCCGATAGAACGGTTGGTCGATCAGCCGGTCGCCTGATCGATCAGTCGCTTGATTCGAGTGTTCGGTGCTACGAGTTTTGCCGTTTCGATTTCGATTGCGAACGATGCGAATGCGATAGAGTTTCCTATTCAAATTACTTTTAATCCCAACTACTCATATCTCGCACTATCTCTTCTCTACCAATTACCATACAGTTTCGATTGCGATTGAGTTTCGATTGATTACCACACATAACATAAATAAACATGCACAAGTAACACATAAGGCACACACACACGTATAACAATAACCAAAAAGCGTATTTCGAGTTGCGAGTGCGATTACCATTTGATGTCGATTCGATTAGCATAGTTCGAGTATCGTTTTAGTTAACTTTATCGCATTGTTACTTCCTATAGTTCACAGTCGTAATTCGATTTAAATAGCGAATAACACACGTCGATTACTGCGATTATAGACACTTACTCCACATAATACAACTAAAGTTAAACACATAGAAGAAATTCACTATCACTCAAGTCGCGCGATCGGTCGTTGACTTTGACTTTGGCTTTCGAAACACGGGGTGTTACACGAGTCTTGCGGTTCGGTCTCGGTTTGAGTTGGTAGAATGTAGTGTAAAAACGTAAAACTTAAAACGTAAAATGTAAAAACGTAAAACGTAAAACCTAAAACCTAAAAACGTAAAACGTAAAAACGTAGAAACGTAGAAACGTAAAAACGTAAAACGTAAAAGGTAAAACGTAAAGCGTAAAACGTAAAAAGGTAAAACGTAAAACGTAAAAAACGTAAACGTAAAACGTAAAAATTAAAACGTAAAACGTAAAAATTTAAGGTAAAAAATTTTATCCCGTAAACCGTAAATTTTTTTTTGAAAAAAAACGGGCCGTAAAATAAGGAACGTAAAAACGGTGCGAAAAAAACGGGGCTAAACAGGGCGTAAAAAATTGGGCGGAGACGGGGCGTAAAACGGCGCGCAAAAAACGGCGTGCAAAATCGGCGAGCAAAAAAAATTTCTTGTTAAAAATTCTGAATTTAAAATTGCTTTTAATAAAAAAAATTTGTTTAAAAAAACCAACTATTATAATAATATAAAAAAGTAATAAAAAATAATAAAGACAAAAAGACAAATTTTTTTTTACTAAACTGCCCTTTTGCATTAAAATATTAAAAACATAATAAGACAAAAAGTATTTAATATTAATTTTAACTACTTTTAATCTCATTCATCCATCTTTTAGATCTAGTGGCTAGAAAGTGGTTCGCTCGGTTCTTACAACTGGAGGTGATTTTCATTTTAGCGGTCCCGTGTATATATATATACTAGTCTTAACCCCCGCGTTGCGAGGCATGGGGGCAAAACCATACCACTAGTCTGAAGGGAGGGGGTAAGACGATGCTAATCGAACAATGACTAAAACCGGGAAAAAGTGTAAAACAAAAATACGAATTTCAAATTCCAAGTAACTCACGTGAACTAACACGTAGACGATGTTGAATTTATACCAACAACTTTAGTAAAGTTTAAGAGTTGTATGATAACTTTATGAAAGTTTAGGGTAGAAAAATAAAGCGCTTAAAGAAATTAGTAAAATATGAAATTAATAAACTACAGGGTGAATTATAGTAAAAGACGAAACAAAATAAAAAATAAAATTTTCACTATATATTGGAGCATTGTTGTGTTATGAATTAATATATATATATATAATAATAATAATAATAATAATAATAATAATAATAATAATAATAAGAGTTAATTACTGTTTTAGCCCTTGTGGTTTAGCCAGTTTAACCATTTCACCTTAAAAAGGAATCTTTTGACATATCAGACATCGAGGTTACATTTTATAACGGTTTTGCCACCTGACACTAACTTTGTTACTTTTTTGCAGTTAAGTTTAACGGTAATTAAATAATTATATACATTAGGGGTTGTTTTTTATAATTATAAAAGTTCTTTTAATATTTAAGAGATAATTAATGCAATTATTCAAGTTTTTTATGCTTTCGTTATTTTCATGATTATTATTTAACAAAAAACGTTTTAAATATAAAAATAAATATGTATTTTCATTAACTGTTTGTTTTTATTAACGTCGTTTTAGAAATAATAATTGAACCCTTTCTTAAACCGTCTATCATGTTTAAACTTGTTCCTTTTTAAACTGTTTTTTAATCGTTATTTTAAAAATTGTTTGTCTTTTAAAGGTTTTTTTAAACACTTTACTTTATACCATTCTTTTTAAAATCTTTTATTTTTTTAAAACAATTCACCTTTTTAAGTCGTTCATTTTTTAAATTTTACAAAATGACATGTATAAAAAACAAAAGAAATGGAAGATTTGAAAAAAGATGAACCATTATGATAAAAAGTTTGCAAAAGATCGTTCATTTTTCAAACTTTTTTTGAACGGTTTAGCTTTTTTCAAATCTTCCATTTCTTTAGACCGTTTGTTAGTTCAAAATTCGTTATTGTTTTAATATTTCGTTTATTAAATTCGTGCGTTTTTCAAAACCTTACATTTGTTAACTTATTTTTTTAAGGTGGTGTTTTTTATAAACATCGTTTTTAAACCACTCGTTTGTTTAAAATCGATCATTTTTAGATTCCTTTTATTTTTTGAAATCATTCATTTTTTAAGTTTTCTCCCTAACAAGTATAAGTAAATTGAATACAAAGTTTCAAATATGAATGATTACAAAAAACGGTTCTAAAAGTAACGGTTTAAGAAGAAACATTTTTAAAAATCAACGCCTTAAAAAACGATTTGTTTAACAAAAGATTTTAAAAGAGAATGGTATAAAATGAATTGTTTAAAAAACTTTAAAAGACCAACGACTTTAAAAAGAATGATTTTAATTAACAAACGGTTCAAAAAATAACAATTTTAAAAATGATAGATGGTTTAAAATAAATGTTAAAAACATTTATAACTTGAGAAATTTCATTAATAATCTCTTAAATATTAAAAGAACTCTGTAATTATAAAAAACAACCCTTTAGCTTTATAATGACCTAATTACCCTTATATTTTTTTTAAAGATCAACAAATTTTATTTATAAAGTTCTGTCAACCAACTGTTAACAGAAAGTCACACCAAGAGATTCAATTACCTTTACACTTAACTGTAGAAAAGTAACAAAGTTAGTGTTGGAGGTTAAAACCGTTATAAAATGCAACATCAGGGTCTTTGATATGTCAAAAGATTTATTTTTTAACTGAAAAGTTTATATTGGCTAAACCACAAGGGCCAAAACAGTAATTTACTCTATTAATAACGATAAGGATAACAAAATTTGTTTAAATATAAATAAAAGTACTTTTAGATAGTGATAAGAGTAAATTACGATTTTGGACCCTGTGGTTACATCACTTTTACCCTTTTAGCCTAAAAAAATAATTTTTTAACATCTGAGCCTCCAAATTTTTTTTCTAACCCTTTTGGCCCCTAACATTTACTGGATGTTAAAAAAGGGTTAGAAAAAAAAAACGTTAGGGGCCAAAAAAAGTTTTTCAGTTGTAAAATTATTATTTTTTTACTAAAAGGGTAAAAGTGATATAATTACAGTGGTCAAAATCGTAATTTACTCTTGTAATAATAATAATAAGGATAACAAATTTTTTTGAATAAAATAAAAGTACAATTGTGATGTTAAAGGAGAAATTGGTATGGGACATTAATTGTAGTCTTTTATTAATATTTAGAATATTTAGAAGATTAGATATTACAAGATTTATTTTAAAATAATTTAAAATTTTTGCAATATCATATTTTAGCTTTAATAAATAAAGAATGAATAATCTGTAATCTTTTAGTTATTTATCAAAACTTTACCAATATTCAAACGACTAAGAAACTACTTTTACAACCAAATATAAACATTATCCTGCGCAAGTCATAACACATTTTCAATACAACTAATAATTTAATAACACGTCGACACATCCCTGGTATAAAAGTTTATTGGTTTATTTTTTTTAATGTCAATATAATTGACTAGGAGATATACTTATTATTGGTTTATTATTTTTTAAATGTCAATATAATTGACTAAAAGATATACTATTAATGGTTTAATTTGCTGCAAAACATTCAATAGAAAAATCGTTGAAAATTCGTTCAATGTCAATGATATTATAATTATTTTATTTGTTCATAAGATTAAAAAAGTTCAATATTAGTTTCCCCCCTCCATCGTTCTTCATTTTCTTCACCAATTTTCTCTTTCGCAATCATTGTCAAACTAGTTTTCTGCCATGTTGATGTTCGTGTTACGAGACGCCAAGCCAAATATTTCTCAATTTCATAATATGTACACATATCATTCGGTTACTTATACAAAGTACTGATAACATGATTTCAATAAAAATTGTATCGAGTCAACCGATAAAAACAAAACACTGCCATAGTTTTGTATAAAACTAAAACGATACCAAGACTGTAATTTGAGTTAATTACTGTTTTCATCTCTGTGGTTTTTGTCAATAATCACTATTTAAGTCCATTATCCTATATATCAAAAAACAAAGCTTATGAATAGTAATGAATAGTAAATATACATAACTTCACGCCATCTTTTGTTGACTTTTTTCCCCTATACACTTTTTAAGTGTGTATATATATCCATTTTCTTCAAAGTTAGTTAGATTATTCATTATGGTTGAGTGGTTTTGTGGTTGTATGTGTTTTAAAGAGACTCAAGTTAGTTTAAAAATTGTGATTTCAGTCCTTGTGGTTTCACTTTCGTAACCATTTCTGTCCCTGTGGTTTCACTTTCGTAACCATTTAAATCCATTATTCTGTTAAGTACAGGGACTGAAATGGTTACGAGGTGGGCTGAAATGGTTATGAAAGTGAAACCACAGGGACCGAAATCGCAATTTTTAAACTAATGAACTGAAATAGTGATTTTTGACAAACCACTGGGACGAAAACAGTCATTAAGTCCTGTAATTTTTAACTGTGGGCAAAGTTGTAATTTGCCAGGACCGATAAACGAGTACTAGACAATTGCCTGGCACGAAAGAAAATTATATCAAGTCAACCAATTAAAATAAAACACTATCATAATTTTGCCAATAAAATGAACCTAAAACAATGACAAGGCTGTAAATTTGAATTGAGGATAAAATCGTAATTTGTCAGGGCAATTAAGGAAGTGACGGGGGCTAAACACGTATATTAGCGAAGTTGAAGATTTAAAAGTAGAATACAAAAAGTCACGACCAATGAGGAGTGTCTGACAGCTGCCTAACATTATTCTCCCTCACGATAAATGTAGTATATATAAATATCTAAACCGATTATATATAATATTTTAAAATAAAACCGATATTATTTATGAACACTTTTTATTTGTTCTCTTCATCATCTTTAAGTTATTGTTGTCCACGTGTAAGTACCATCATCTAAGACTAACAACCATTTTTTGAAAACCATACAATCTTTTTTTTTACAACAAATTAATCGAATTTACTCTAATTAACCACCCGTTTCTTTAACTTGCAAGATTAGAATGTTCCACCTCTAAAATAAAAGGGATACGCCTTACCGTCATACCATATCCATTAGGATGTCAGAACTTGTTAATCAAAACCATGCATGATGCAAGCCACATGTTCGATTAGCTCATTTTATTTCGGTTGTATAAAATACAGTAATGGTGAATATATGATAAATTATATAAATGATCTATGATATATGTATAAATGAAAAAGACCAAAAGTGTTACAATCGAGTAAACACATGGACTAAAAGTGAAATTTTCAAAAAGTTGATAGCAATACCGTAATTTAACCTTACTGAAGAAGCATATGCGTAATGAACTGTTTAACTACTCAAATGCTAAATGATCATTCTGAAATTTTAACCCGGGGGATCTCATAGTTGGATTTGCATATGAAAACAAAGTTCTTGGTTGATAAAATCATTTGAATTACAATGGATTATGTAAAATGTCATTACATCAAAACCTTTAAAACAAACTCTTGTGCTTTAGTAAATAATTAAAATCCACAGGATGCCAGCTCAGGATGGAAGTAGCCTTCATATCATAAGTTGCTCCTTACATCATCGTTTATCAATTCCTTGACATACATGCTAAAATGTCAGCTACTCTGAGCGAGTCCAGTTTTTAACAAAACTGAGAGTTTGTTGTTTTAAGGTTTCAACAAGTTTTAGAAGAAACTCTTTTAAACATCACCCACGCATTTCAATTATCAATAACATATAAGCATTATTAAAAGACCTTTTAAACATCTATCAAACACATAAACTATCAATCACGATATACCATCAACTACCTAGGCTTACCAGACAAGCTTACACCGGTATACAACTCTTGTACCTACTGTGCCATCGCGCTCACAAGATCCTCATTTCATAAATACGTTTTTGTCAATTCTTCAAATTATTTAACCTCTTAAACTTCAAATATGCATCAATTATCAATTTATCATCATTACACATGTATCGTCAATCAATCAATTATATTAAACAGGTATCATCAATCAATATTAAACACGTAGTATCCGTCAAGTACTTTGGTTCATAAATCTTTTGAGTTTTGAGCTTGCACGAATATCAGCCCAAAGGGTTTAAAAACTATATAAGTGGGTATTTAGAACTCACATGGTCGTTGTTAACAATTGTATGTTATCACCTCTAATAATCCGAAAGTCACTTAATTTGCACGAGAGTTTAACACGTCCTATCACTTCCAATATTAACACAAGAGTGTCACTAGGAGTGCCACCCGACAGGGACGACAGACACTGTCGCTAGTACATCATTGGCAGTGTCACTAGCAGTGCCACCTGACAATGATGACAGATAGGGTCAGACAGTGTTGCTGGTGACAAGGCTGATAGGCACACTGTTGCATAACTTGCATTAGGGCTTGACATCGTTCCTAAGCGACAATGAGAGTGTCATTAGTGTCGCCAAATTAATCATCTTTAACCAACCAAATCCGTTTTTCCCCCCAAATCCCAACTTTTTACGTCTAACGTGTTTAATTTAATTCCATGAAACATAATTCATGGTCCATTACCCTTATAACACGTAAAAAGCCAACCTTTTTGGTAAAAAAAAAAACCCAAGTTTCACCTTAAAACCCTCAAAACCTCAGTTCTAAGCTCGTTTCGTATCGGTTTCTAGATCCAATTGTTGTTGTGATGATCTTCAATCATCCGGAAATCGCTATCAAGCTTCAAATCACATATTTCCTTAGCTTGATCCTTTGATTCTTTACTTTCTGTCTCTAAAACCCCACTTTCTCTCTCTAAATTTGGATGAAATTAGACCAAAAATGAGGATTATGGTTCCAATTTCTGTATATACTTCAACATCCTTGGCCTTCCACCACCATTCCTTCTTTGGGCCTTAAACCAAATTAATTAGCCTACAGAATCTTCTTTAATTAACAACCTAAGTTTTTATTTTCACACTTTCAAATACTATGATTTTCGGGGTGTTACAAGGATGTGTTTCATCAATATCCAGATTTTTGTTTTTTAGCACAAAACTCACAGACATTTATTTTCCAATTTCTTAATCTTGAAACTTAATTGGATACAGTGGTTTTTTACAAATTTTACTCATTTTAGGTGATGATTCTAAGCTTTTGAAAACATAGAAACTATAAGTTTCAAGAAATTCAACTTGAATAATAGACCCATAAAAACTATATGAGTGAAGACATTAAATAAAAGATATCTTACCAAGTTAATTCCAGGTGATACCAATCAATTCAAAAGGTTAACGAGATGATTTGAAATGGATTAGAAGCCATACTAGGCTTAAACCCCTACCTCCTTCTTCACATTCATATTCATAGTTGCTAAGTAGGGAATGCTTACTTGAAATTTAACTTTGGTTTTGTCAAATAAGCACCTACTCAAAATTTGGTCATTTATTTAAACTTTTATTGAGTTTAAAGTCAAACACAATTAGCCACTAAGGTCTTTTTTACTATGTCTTGGTCACATAAATTTACATTTGCACTTTTGGTTGCGGGACCGGCTCAAGGGGGAGTGAAATAAAGCAAGAGCTTTAGGCCTCCATTTTACTAGGGCCTCAAATTCTAAGAAAATATATTATATGTTGGTACTTTTGTCTTTGAGATTGTTAACATTAAGGTTTATAATCTATAATTATGCGTATACAAAGATGATATATGAATAATAGAATCCATAACAATTTTTTCATTAACAAAAAGGGCCCCAATTTTGCTATCCGCTTTAGGCCTAGAAAAATTTAGAAAATTTTGAGCCGGCCCTGTATTGGTTGACATATTTCGACATTTTAGTTGTATTTACGTTAAAATTAATATGGATAGATGTTGACACGCCATAATTTTTTTTTTAAATTTAATAAAAATATATTACACTGAAAATTGATGTGTTGCCATATTGCGGTTGCCAAACATGTTCATTATACTTCTTTATGGATTTACCGCTGATAGGAGCGTCATTGGCATAGACGACTCAATTATCTTATTGTTCAAGTTGTTGTATATGGGGATTCTCTGTTGTTATGTTCAAGTGGTGACATCTAGGGATCCACTACTAAACTATGAAGGTTCAGTTTTATTAAACTAGAAGTGATAACCCTTGTGTAAATTCCCAACGACCCCCTCTACTTTAATATCCTTTCTCAACCACGGAAGCCCCTCCTTCTCAACCCCCCCTATATATGTGGTGAATGACGAATGATATGTATAACATAAGTTGAAAGATGGAAGAGGGTGGTTATGTAACGCTGATGTGACATAGAAAAACAAATGATGAGTGAGAAGTATACATATGGTCTAAGAACTAATGATATAACATGTCTTAAACTTAGGAGTCTTTTGAATAACTTAAAACATATCGTATAAATCATTTGTATAGTTTTGATATAGTTATAGTAATCCTAAATTTGACTCATCCCATGTTATTTTCACATAAATGTAATATATTAATACACTGTGAGATTTTAATAAATCACTAGAGAAAATAAAAGTAAGTTGGTGCAACCATGAATAAACCTAAGTTAATTCAAACTTCAGTGAATAAACAAGTTTAAATGGAGATAATTCAAACTTCATTAAATAAACAAGTTTAAACGGAGCTTGACTTATCTCAAAAGACCAAACGGGCAATGGTCACACAAACATAGCATAAGAATAAGGGTTATTGGATTTTATCACTCCTAACTATTGGGTATTGGTCGCTGCCACTCCCAACTACACTTTGACTCCCACCACTCCCAGCTTAACACTTTGTGTGTTGTGTCACTCCGATTGAGTGGATTTTGGCTCTCTTTTTTATCTTTTAGGAGCAGATTCACATGTAATCATTATCAATTCACAAAGTGTTAGCCTAGTATCACCAATAACACAAATCAAACACTAAGAATTGTTCACCTATGGAGTGACACAACACACAAAGTGTTAAGTTGGGAGTGAGAGTCAAAGTGATAGTTGGGAGTGGTAACGGCTAATACCCAATAGTTGAGAGTGATAAAATCCAATAACCCTAAGAATAATTATACATGCAAATAGAAATTAAGTAATTAAATAATAAGGCTGGAGGGTGTGGGAGGAGCTCTATCACGCTACGTCAGTTCCACATCAACGCCACGTCATGGAATAAAGCCCCTTTAACTTGCATGGTATGGTATAAAGCCCCCTATTAAACAAAATTAAAAAAAAAAAGATTTTATTGGATGAAATGATGTGGGCCCCACCCGCACATAACATTTTTCCTCGTTATCATGGTGGTGGACAAACGATGGCGCCCCTGTTTCACAGCGGCGGTATGAGTAGTGGCGCCCCTCTGACGTTATCGGTGATGAGGTGGCAGGGATGACGCCCTCGACACCCTCCGCCCTAAATAATAGTTAGAAGTTGTAACATTACTCAAAAAGTCAGGAGACAACTCAAAGCTTCATGGATATTATCCAACATAACATTTTACCAACATTAAAAATATTAATAAAAAGGCAAATTGGATTTAAATAATCCCAACTTGCTCAATTTGGCCGATAATAATCCCAACTCATTTATTGGCCAATAATTATCCGAACTGGTCCACTTTTGGCCGATAATAGTCCGCCGTTAACAATAGCTTAACGGAGTTAAGCTTTTTTCCGAATTACAAACCGATGTTTTATGGATTTTGATCAGAACGAGGATACGATTCGATTTATGTAAAACTAACCTCGAAACGGTGCTTCAAACGACTTGATTTTTGTTAATTGGAAGTTTAAACACTCGAATTGAAGCACCGTTTTCGTCGTTTGGGGCAGTATTTCGAGGTAAATTTTATATCAATCAACTTGTATCCTCGTTCTGATCAACATCCATAAAACATCGGTTTGTAATTTGGAAAAAAGCTTAACTCCGTTAAGCTATTTTTAACAGCGGACTATTATCGGCTAAAAGTGAACCAGTTCGGATTATTTTCGGCCAATAACTGAGTTGGGATTATTATCGGCCAAATTGAGCAAGTTGGGATTATTTAAATCCAATTTGCCTAATAAAAAAAAACAGAGTATTCATTTTTCAGCGCCGTAACACGTGGGCACCAATCACCATCATCTATTGTCAATTTTTTTTTAACGGTAACTTTTTAAGGTATTTACATCCAAAGTTGGGGACCCTAACCAAACCTAGTCTGTCCTAGACTTATGTTGTTTTAACCAGATCCACGCTGGGAGTGGTCAGACTTGGCTAACGGCGTTCGTCCGAAACCGTATTTTCAATTTGATCATTCATTTTCTCTATAAATTTGACTCCCCATTTCTCCTCTCAATTGATTGATTGCCTTCATCTCTCTCTCTCTCTCTCTCTCTCTCTCTCTCTCTCTCTCTCACACACACACACCATTCTCATCAATCTCGGTGCTTGGTTTTCCACATTCCACAACTTTCTGCACACACCCAAAAAAAAAAAAAACCTGATAATATGGAACTCAAAAGATCGAAATATCATCAATAGATCATCATAACATTCAGGTGTACAAAACCAGCATGTCAAACATACCCATCTCTTTATCAGAAGTTTGCCTTACTCTGTTTCGCCTAACCATGTCTGTTGCAGACCCTTGGCCCTTTTCATAAACCACAAACCCAAATTCACTCAAACCCTCAATCTTTTTCTTCCACTTTCATCTTTTTCTTTCAATCCCCAGCTTCAATTTCAAAATCCCCTGAAAAAAATGAAGAAATTCAGAGGCTTTTTGATCAAAAACAGAGTAATCTCTCTGTTCCGACGCATTCGCCGGAGATTCCGGTCAAAAACAGGCGGATACCGTCGATTAAACCCGTCAAACAGATCAATTTCACGTTTTTTGAAGTGGGGTTCTCGAATTAAGGCGAAAGCAAGAGCGATTTGCTCGAAAAAATCAAAGTCGGGTTATTTGCGGTTCCGGGAAGATGATCAGATGCCGGAAACAGGGGTGGCGGTGCCGAAGGGGAAGATGGCGGTGTATATTGGACAGGAGGATGAAGATTATGAGAGGGTGTTGGTGCCGGTGATATATATTAATCATCCTTTGTTTGTGCAGTTGTTGAGGAAAGCAGAGGAGGAGTATGGGCATGATCATCGCGGCGGGATCACGATCCCGTGCCGGATTTCGGAGTTTGAAAATGTGAAGAGTACGATTGCCGCCGCCGGCTCCGGTGGCCGGAAAATGTTGCCGTGGAAGCGTCCTGGTTGAGTTAGTGTTACGACAGTGATCCAAATTTACCGTTTGAAAAAAAGTTTAGGGTTGTTTACTTGTTTTTAGTTTTTTTTTTAATTGTGGACATAAATATATAAAAGTCTAGAATCGTTTTATTTACGGTTATGTAATCGTTTATTCTTTTTGACTGTGATTTACATAGTGAAACTAAACGCCTAAAAACTTGGATATATGTCTAATGATCAGCTAGCTTATTTCTATGGTAGAAGAGTTATGGGTCGTTTGGTTACTGGAAATTCTAGTTTCTCTTGAAGAGTTTGTTATTTCTAAGCTTAGACAAATAGCTTAAGTTTGTTATTCGTTTTTTTTTTCTTTTTTCTGAACGACCGACTAAATCACTGGATAAGTATTATGGGATGTCCTCAATTGAGTAAATGCATCCTCTTTTCTATAACGGTCCAAAGTTGCATGCATATCCGAGCCACCAAGCCACCAGTTCCAGGGAAAACCCGCTTGCCCGAAGGCCCACTGCAGTAAAACCCGGTTAGGCTCGGTTTCGAACTGGCAACCTTCAGAGAGGACTGGCAACCTTCAGAGAGGTCTGGTCCTAAATTTCATTGCCACTACCAGCAATGTCCTTCAAAGTGATGCTAGTGGTAGTTGAACTTGGGATCTCAAGGAGAGAGACCAAGTGACTAACCACTAGAACAATTTGTATGGACTTGTTATTCTGTCTTTATTTAAGGATATTTGCGGTGCATTTTTTTTGGGAGCTGGAAAGAGCAGATTCATTCAGCAAAATAACACTAGCCAAGAGCAGTTTCCTAATTCCTACCCATCTATTACATTCACTCCACATTTATACCAATTTTCTAATGATAAATTGCTCATCTTGGGCTTGTTTACGGGTGTTTTGGAGCGTTATTGATGAAGTTACCACAACAGTTTCAAGTGAGGGGGGCGCGAGTGGGTCAGGTAATAGGTAGGCGCAATATTAGAGGAGGAATCCAGGTTTTACTATACTCAGTTTTACTATAAATAGGTAACATCTTGAACATGGTTCCGTATGAACGTAGATCTTTGTCCGGTTAGGAGTATGAAACCATGAAAAATATAAACGTACTTTCAACCATGAAATATAAATTTAGAATTGTTTTATTATAAATTATAAAGATAATATGTTACGGAAAAGGAAGTGTGAGGTTTACAATTGTGAGAATATGAATAAAAACGTGTGTAGTGAATAAGTCGTAAATAAGAATTTGTGCTAGAATGTTCAAATGAAAGATTTTTTTTGGATGGGTTATAAATAAGTTTTAAAAAAAGTCGGTCGTATAGTATTAATGATATTTTTTTTTATTGCGTAACAAGAGGCATTAATGGAAAAAATAGACCCTTAAAAAAGTATACAACTTGAAATATTAGACTTGTTGTAACAGTGTGATCCTGTTGATCAGTTCTGTTTAAACATACGGGAAAACATGTAAATAATACCTGTTACAGCAGACAGGCCAGCAGAGAATCCAGTCAGAGATGCAGCCATTGAGTTCGACATACTTGTCAGGATGATCTGGTTCCTCCTTAGGGTGTAAGGTTATGATGGTGATGAACCGAAACAAGGGAGGAATCGGTATGGAGAGAGAGCCGAGAATGATGTTATGAGAGTTGTTAAAATTGTCTAACTTGTGTAACCCTTTAACTCTCTAATAATCTCCTTATATATACACCCAAGAGGAAACCTAATTAGTTAATAAGGGTAATATGGTCCATCAACAATTACCAACTAATTATTAATAGGTTATTAATATATTTTGATCTATATAATATAAATGATTATAATGGCTACAAGATTAAATATTATAATAATAACATATTTAATCTCACATTCTCCCACTTAGCCGAGTAATCATTTATCATGAGTATTAGATGAGCCTGGCCAGGAGTTAACACTCATTTTAGCCTTAAACCAAGAACTATAGCAGAGAAATATAGCCGTTGAATCATCATTCGACTCAGGACCCCCATTAGTCATACTATAGCCTCAATTTAAAACCTAATAGTTATGATCAAAATACGCATAAGCCCTTTAGCGTCTGATTTGTATTTATATTTGTCTATATGTCATTACACCGGCAGAACATATGTTAGAGACATACAAAATCAAACTGAGGAAATTTCATTAATTAAAACATAAGCTAGTACAATATGCCATTAAATAAGGTCTTTAGTAAGTCCCATATTCGATACATGTTCTTCGAAAACTTTAGGTGGGAGACCTTTAGTCATCGGATCCGCAAGCATATCTTTAGTACTAATATACTCAATACAAAGATTATTTTCCTCAACTCGTTCACGTACGAACAAATATTTTGTATCGAGATATAAACCAGCTCCAGTCGAACTGTTACTGTTCGAGAAACTAACGGCAGCTGAGTTATCAGTAAAGCTTCAATGGTCTAGAAATGGAATTAACGATTTTGAGTCCAGTGATCAGATTTCTAAGCAACATTCCATGACAGGTTGCGTTGTAAACAGCAATGTATTCTGCCATCATTGTGGAAGTTGTAGTTAACTGTTGTTTAGGACTCTTCCATGAGATTGGTCCGCCTGTTAACATAAAGATGTAGCCCGAAGTGGATTTCTTGTCATCTTTGCATTTGGCAAAGTCAGAATCAGAATAACCTACCACTTCTAAATGATCACTTCTTCTATAAGTTAGTTTATAGTCTTTCGTCCCTTGCAGATATCTAAGAACCTTCTTTGCTGCTTTCCAATGATCTAGACCAGGATTAGTCTGATAACGGCCTAGAATTCCAGCAATATAAGCGATATCTGGGCGAGTACAGACTTGAGCATACATGAGGCTCCCGACTACTGACGCGTAAGGTATCTGGCTCATTTGCTCCTTTTCAACCTCTGTTGTCGGACACTGGAATGAACCGAGAACATCTCCCTTAACTACTGGAGCGATGGAGGGTTTGCACTGTTGCATGTTGTAACGTGTAAGGACACGATCTATGTAAGTCTTTTGAGACAATCCTAAGATCCCTTTGTGTCTATCTCGGTGAATTTCGATGCCAATGATATAAGAAGCATCTCTGAGATCCTTCATGTCGAAGTTATGCGAGAGTAACCGCTTCGACAAGTATAGTAAAATTACTCCCACTTATCTTGAGGTAGGTGCATTGATCCACTTGATTCTTCATAAAACCTTGCCTCTTCATGACTTCATCAAACTTGAGGTACCATTGACGTGATGCTTGTTTTAACCCGTAAATGGATTTCGTCAACTTACAGACTAGATGCTCCTGACCTTCAGGTTTAAAGCCTTCAGGTTGTTTCATGTAAACATCTTCGTCTAAGTCTCCGTTAAGGAAAGCAGTTTTGACGTCCATCTGATGTAGCTCTAAATCAAAATGAGCTACTAGGGCCATAACGATCCTTAATGAATCTTTACGAGAGACAGGTGAAAACGTCTCTTGATAGTCAATTCTCTCTTTCTGAGTGTAGCCCTTTGCAACCAATCTCGCTTTATAGCGTTCAACGTTCCCATTCGGATCCAGTTTTGTTTTGAACACCCATTTACAACCTACAGGTTTGGCACCATTGGGTAATTCGACTAAATCCCAAACGTCATTTTTCTTCATGGATTCAAGCTCATCAATCATTGCTTTATTCCATTCAGAAGACTGATCACTGTTAATGGCTTCATTATAAGAGATAGGATCATTGAGCTTTCCAGCATCCATTTCAGTCAGGTAGGTAACATAATCATCCCAATTAGTAGGCCTTCTTTTCCTAGATGACCTCCTGAGTTGATTATCGGGTTCAGCGTTGTCTTGGTTTTGAGCGTTTGATGTGCCTTCGTTATGAGGTATAATGGGTTCTGATTGTGGAGATGGAATTTGTGCAGTGGCTTCAGGTGCAGTTGTTGCATGGGGTACAAGAGGAGTAAACAGAGTAATGGTAAGCGACGACTCTCTCCCCCCCGCGTCTTGTACTTCTTGCAATTCTTTGTAAGGGTTTGTACTGCTCCCACTGACCTTGAAATCCTCTAGGAACGCAGCACGCTTGGTTTCAACAATACGGGTGACATGAGAAGGACAATAGAAACGATAACCCTTTGAATGATCAGGATACCCGATAAAGAAACAGGTAACTGTTTTAGGGTCAAGTTTTGTAACACCCCGAAAACGGGTTTGGGTAATCAAACTCCGTTAATACTAAAAGACGGGTAAAGTACCGTTAGTGGTAAAATTTACCCGGTAAATATTAGGATTTAAATAATTAATCCTAATATTAAACAAAAAGTCAATAAAAGCTTTTAAAGAAATAAAATGGATAAAAGGCCCGGGTTAACGGGACCTAAAATAAACTTAGTCATAAATATTTCCGAACCCGCTAAGTTAACTAGGAATATTAAACCTGGTTTAATAAGTGGGAATATTATTGAAAATAATTAGGTTATGACCTAATTAATAACTAACCAAACACGAGGGACCAAAGCCGGGTAACTTGAAAATGGAATTATAAACTTAAAATATAACACAACACACACACTTGAGGTGTGTGTGCGTGCGTGAAGTAGTCCAGGAGAAGGAGCAAGAAGCTCCAAACCCTAGCTCAAACAATCTCAACAAATTGAAGGGGCAAATCAAGTCCAAATCAAAATCCGAGTATGAATTAGTGATCTCCATTGAAAAAGGAGTCACGAGGTATGTAAATTTCTTGAGAAATCTCTAGTTGAAATTCTGAGCAAACCTAGAGAATTCGAATATGAGCTTGCATGTTTGTTGTTTGGATGAAATTAGGGATGAAACTATGTCTAGTAGTAAACCCTAGCCATGTATTTGTTGAATTGATGTTCATGGTTGTGAATTCATGATCATACACTCATGTGTCAAGTGGGTTTTGATTATGTAGTAAAGATGATGATGTACACATGTTTAAAATCATCATAGTTGCTAGTAGAAACAAGATACTTGAACAATTTGCAAGTTGGGTGTTGAACATACATGACTTGAAATGGGTTTTTGGACAATTTAATGAAATTGATGTTCTATTGGTGTTTATAAACATCATACTAATTCATATGAATGAACTACTTGAACAAATTAGAGATTTTGTTAAGAGTTCATAAGTGACTAGAAGTGGGTCTTGACATAAGAGTTAAAACCATGATTTTGATGGTCAAAGTGTGTATATGCTTATAATAACTGAAATTTACATGTTAATTTATTATTACTTGAGGTAGGAATTGGATGACATGTTAGTTAATTTGGCGTCTCAAAAGATGATGCTCACTAAGTGTTGATAATGTGCCTAATTGAGTCTTGTGAACTTGATAGTGCAATCATATGTGATAATTGGCGATTTGACTTTTAAAAAGTCAAACCGACCTACAATATGATGAATACTAAATTTTATACGAAAAACGTAAGGTGGGAATAGTCATGATTTATAATGACTAAACTAACCATCTTACGAATTATGATTATAGTTTGACGCTTAACGAGCTAGGTGGAGGCTTGTGGAGGAAGCGGGTCAAACGGATCGAGTACAAAAGAAAAGCGTGGCTTGGATGCAAGGTAAGTATAGCTTACACTAGTCATAAATCTTAGAATGTTCTTTGTCGTATTAATTACGAATAAGATAAATGCTTAATTGAGATATGGTGTTTCGGCGTGTAGTCGTACGGAACAAGATAACCAAATAGAATAAGAAACCGTATTGATGGTTAAAAATGAGTTAAATCGGTAATTCGATCATGTTGTGACGAATGAAATATCTAATTTTAAAGGTTACCATATAAGGTAAATCATGATAACCAATAAGGGTAAAATTGTAATAAATATCACCTCGCTAGTAATTGGTCATAGAGACCAAATGGGTCAAAAGGTGAAATAATCACCCTTTGACAATATCGACTAATGGGTTGTCGAGTTGTATGATTTTAGGGAATAAATAGCATACGGATGTTTACAGCGCTATCACTTAGCAGCCACTAAGGCAAGGTATTAAAACGGGTCAATATATTGACCTGAGTCAGGTATGTATAATGATACAACTCATCATGTAGAAATTGGAGTTCTATAACAGTTAGACAAGGTTAAAATAAGATATTCGGTTATCTTTTAGGTAAAGCGAATAAATTGAGTTATGATTAAGGTGTTTTAGAAACATATTGATTTCTAAACAAGAATATAGTTAAAAGGTCGTAATTTGGGATCAAATAAGTACTAATAGTCCTTCGTCGTAAATGAAGGACTAAAATTGACTAAAACGCCCTTGTAAGTGAAATTGAGCAAACGAACCATAAAGGTTGTTTGGAAATAAGCGATAGGATGAAATAAATACTTTGAATAAGTATGAAAAGCAAAAGACGTAAATTATTGGTCAAAAGTCTCTATAAAGAGTCTTTGCCATAAAATAATGATTTGAAGTGTGTAATTTGGAATATATAAATCACCACATTGAATCCACCACAAATATAGTTGTGGTGGGAGGTCATTTGATAAGAAATGTGGGCATATGTATTTAGAAACGAATGGAAGAGATTGGTGCTTAAAATATGCATAAATACCCTTAACGGGTCAAAATGAGCATATGAGTGAAAATGGGTTTAAGAAGGTATATAAACCTGTAATTTGAAACCTATTATGTTAAACATTTTTGAACTTGATAGGTTTATGGGAAATAAAGGTCAAACAAACTTGTTTGTTTGATAAAAATAGAACGGGTCAAAAGTTGGTAAAAAGGGAAATAAGCCGAAGACTTAAAAGTCTAAAATTTTGTAAAACCGGAGGTTGGATTTTAACTCCATAAGGTGGAGAATCAAATTACAATCACGTAGGAAGAAACGGTAGGTCAAACGGAAAAGCGGTTTGAAAGATACGAAAGTTTTCGTGTCATTAAACGGCAAAATAAAAAGATGGAATGTAGGGACCACCGTAACTTACGGTGCCACCGTAAGTTACGGTGGAGCTGATATAGTTACGGTGGGTTTCTACTGAGTTACGGTGGAAGAATATACTTTCAGGGGCTACCGTAAATTACGGTACCCACCGTAATTTACGGTGGACCCAGTAACAAAATATATTTTTATTAGTTTCAATTCCTGGATTCGTTTAGACACGTTTTAAACCCCGTATGACTAAAGCATTTCATATTTATGAAATGTAGGTACACTTTGGATGCCGGAAGACGATCAAGCTCAACGAAGAACCGAACACGATATAGATACATGCTTCCGCACTTTGCCACGTTGTAAATTTTAAACAACGAATTCAACCACGTTATGTAGAATAACATATGATTTGTAAAAAAAAATTTAATAAACCCGTATTTTTATAGTATGTGTAGTCTTAGCTATACATCTAACTGTTGGTATTTACACATAAAATCGTTAATTAGTAACTAGGGTGTTACAAGTTTCCTTATGAAAGGATTATAGAGTTTTGCTTCAGCAATGCAGCCCTATACTTTCATATATTTAAGACTCGGTTTCCTTCCTGTCCAAAGTTCATGAGGAGTTTTAGGGACAGACTTAGAAGGAACTCTATTGAGTATATGAACAACTGCTTTTAACGCTTCAGTCCAGAGGAATAATGGTAAATTAGTGTTGGCTAACATACTGCGCACCATGTTCATAAGGGTACGATTTCTTCTTTCAGCGACACCGTTCTGCTGAGGTGTACCAGGCATGGTGTATTGGTTCACAATCCCCTGGCCCTTACAAAACTCATAAAATGGACCAGGAGCTTGACCCACATCAGTATGTCTTCCATAATATTCACCGCCTCTATCTGATCTCACAACTTTAATCTGACGATCTAATTGCTTTTCAACTTCAGCTTTATAATCTTTAAAAGTTGTAAGAGATTCAGACATTTCCTTAATAAGATACAAGTACATGTAACGAGAATAATCATCAATGAAAGTGATAAATGAAGTATGTCCTGTTATGCCAGCGATTTGGTAAGGACCACTAATGTCAGTGTGAATGAGTTCTAATAAATTAGAGCTCCTAGTGGCACCTTTCTTATTTGCTGATGTCATTTTGCCTTTGAGACATTTGACACATGTTCCAAAATCAGTGAAATCGAGAGGAGGTAAGACTTCATCCTTTACGAGACGATTTAATCGTTCTCTTGAGATGTGGCCTAAACGATGATGCCACAACATAGATGAAGTCTCTAACTCTCGTTTCTTTTCCATCTTTGTGAGTGATTCATTAATATTATATGACAACAATAATTTAGAAAAAGTATCATCTAGTTCTAATCTATAGAGACCACCATCCAGAATGCCAGTACCATAAACAACGGAATCATAGATAATAGAGAGTTTGCGATGACCATGAGAAACGACAAAACCGTCCATGTCTAACTTTGGTCCTAATACAAGGTTCCGAGTTACCTCAGGAACATATAAGGTATCATAAAGTTTAATACATAAACCAGTTTTCAAAAATAATTGTAATGTTCCTATGGCCTTCACTTCTAATTCCCGATCATCCCCAACTTTAAGTGTTCTTTGGTTTCTTCCCAGCTTCCGGATCGAAAGGAATCCCTGAGTAGAGTTAGTTACATGAACCATAGAACCAGAATCAAACCACCAAGAATTAGCAGGAACATTTAAATTAAAGGACTCAAGTATCATGAAAAAATCGTTACCTTTCTTAGCCAGCCACTCCTTGAAGTCAGGGCATTCCTTTTGCTTATGTCCTGTTTTCTTACAGAACTTGCAATAGGGTTTGCCTAAGGAGCTCTTAGAGCTGGAAGGTGCACTTGTATTAGGATTTGGCTTTTGGACTTTGGAAGCATCCTTTCTTTGATAATTGTTCTTCCTCTTCTTAGAGCTGGAGGTGGTGAAGTTAGCAACATCAGTAGTGCGATCTATCTTCATACGCTCTTCCTCCTGTACGCACATAGCGACCAGCTCACTCATCGTCCATTTGTCATTCTGAGTGTTGTAATTGATCTTGAATGCTTCATAGGATGAAGGAAGCGAAGTGATGATGAAGTGAACAAGAAAACCATCACTGATTTCCATCTCTAGCCCTTTCAGCTTATTGGCCATGTCATGCATCATCATGATGTGTTCGCGAATGCCGCTCCTCCCATCATACTTAGTCGTCACCAACTTGAGGATAAGAGTGCTAGCGTGTGCTTTTGATGTTCCTTTGAATTGAGCCTCCACAGAAGCCAGGTAAGTTTTAGCATCTTCAGAATCAGGAATAGCTCCTCTAATAGCATTGTGAATGGATTGCTTCATGAACATGAGAGACATGCGGTTACACCTAGTCCATTTTTCATGAACTATCTGGTCAGCAGCAGTACTTTGAGTGGTAAGGTCCGTTGGCTTATTCTCTCTAAGAGCATAATCGAAATCTAGCAATCCTAGTGTAAGCATGAGGGCATCCTTCCATTCAGTAAAGTTATCACCAGTCAAAGGTGGAATCCCGCAATTGGGTGCTGATAGTGGAAATAAGATGAGCAAGTTATGATACTAAGAAAAGAAGTCCTAATGTGATCTAATGGCATGTTATACTAAGGCAGGCATAAATAATGACCATTTTAATTATGAAGCTGTGATAATGTCTATTACTAACATCAAAATAATAGACTTAGTAAAATTCTACTTAAATGAAGACAAATCAGCTTTGGCCAGAAGTGTAATCATTTAAGCATGTGTGCAAAGTAATCGTGACAAATCAGCTTTGGCCAGAAATGAGACAATTGCTTTAGTTATGCACTTGTCAAGCATGCTAAACATAAATGAATTAAATCAGCTTTGGCCAGAATTAAGACATTTCACGTTTGTAATGCATACTCAACATAGATTTTATAATACTTGAACAATAAATAGATGTATTAAATCAGCTTTGGCCAGAAATGATACATCAGAAGCTCATTCAAGTTAAGCTATTTTGGTTTTGTAAAAATTATCTGATTCTGATTAGTTAATTAATTGTTTACAAAATCAAGTATTTAATAGCAAACCACCTGATAGCACGGCCGCGGTGTGTTCGCTGGGGGGTGCAGGGGGACAACGTGCCCCCGCACGGGGTTCGGGGCGGAGCCCCGAGCTGAAATTTAGTTCACATCAAACAGCCTAAGGTAATGAGGTCTCGAGTCAGGTCTCGAGTCAGGTCTCGACTAAGTTTTGAAATCTCGAGTTAGTTATGAGGTCTCGAGTCGCAACCTTTGTCTCGAGTCGGAACCACGGTCTCGAGTTTCAGCCTTATGGTCTCGAGTCGCAAACTTTTGAGCCCTTATGATTTGAAGTCGAGACCTTGTGGTCTCAAGTCGAGATCTGTTGGTCTCGAGTTGTAAAGATTTAAGGACCTGATGATTTCAAGTCGAGACCTTATGGTCTCGAGTCGAGACTGATGGTCTCGAGTCGTAATCTAATCTGATAGTCTCGAGCCCACTGTTAATAGCTGTTTTGTGATAATAACTGAAAACTCAAAATTTGAGGGATTGTGGGATAGTGTTTCCTATTTTATTTCTGATCTAAACTTATCAAAAGATTTCGAAAATAATAACTGAAAATCTATTAACAGTTTTCGAAGTTTTAAAAGATAAAATTTAGATCAAAATCAGTAAAAACACCCACTAATCCAAAATATATTCCAAAACTTAAGGAATTTTCGAGTTTTTCCTCAGAACATATGATGAACCCTAGAAAATTAAAACATAATTCTGGGATCCGAAACCTGAATTTTAAGACTTTTATTAACAGATTTCGGATATCAATTTACCCATTATGGTTTCGGGTCAATTTATTTAAACATACTTTTCCGAAACAGTGATTTCGGCAACAAGGGACTCGAAACCAGCCGTGATTTTATAAGACCTTAAAAAATTCCGTTTTCCAGATTATGATCCCAGAATAATGGATACGAAAACAGAACTGATTTATCAACATATGCTCTGATACCACATGTTGATCAGTTCTATTTAAACATAAGGGAAAACATGTAAACAATACCTGTTATAGCAGACAGGCCAGCAGAGAATCCAGTCAGAGATGCAGCCATTGAGTTCGACATACTTGTCAGGATGATCTGGTTCCTCCTTAGGGTGTAAGGTGATGATGGTGATGAACCGAAACAAGGGAGGAATCGGTTTGGAGATAGAGCCGAGAATGATGTTATGAGGGTTGTTAAAATTGTCTAACTTGTGTAACCCTTTAACTCTCTAATAATCTCCTTATATATACACCCAAGAGGAAACCTAATTAGTTAATAAGGGTAATATGGTTCATCAACAATTACCAACTAATTATTAATAGGTTATTAATATATTTTGATCTATATAATATAAATGATTATAATGGCTACAAGATTAAATATTATAATAATAACATATTTAATCTCACAGATCCTTGTAGCCTTTGAACGTGAAAATGATACAAAATGTGATCCCACAGAATGTGATCCTTGTAGTGCCGAACGTGAGAACAACTTGCAGATCATATCTTTGGAAAGATTATGCAATTGTTAACCTATGTGCTGTTGCGGTGCGTACTTCATGATATAATTCCGACCAGTGATGAAGCTTGAGATTTTCGACCGGGGGTCGAAAACGTATATAACTAATAAAATTATAAAACTGGGGGTTGAAAATGTATATACCTAAAATATTCTATACAAAAACTACATACCGGACACTACTGAGCGAAAAGCTCGGAGGGTTGGGTGCTCCCCCTCCCCCCCCCCCGGCCCCTACAAAGTTGCACCCATGTTTCTGACGTAAAATAAATTAGTAATTTTTTGAATTAAGGTATTGATTACGGATATTGACATAAAAATAAATTAGTATTTTTTTGAACTAGAGTAATGATTACGAATGATAGTTTTCTGAAGGACAACTTTCTTGTGTTAGGCCAGTGCACTCTCTAAATTAGAGAGCCTCGTTGTTCCACTCCGACGAGACTGTTTTCTTAACCAGACCCACATTGGCTTTAGAGTTTGGCTTAGGTGTTCTCCGAAAATCATATAGCTGATAGTTAACAAAGTGTGTTTCATATGGTTGCATATGTGGAATATGTAGTCTATTTATACCCTTGCATGACGTATATATGGTGAATATTGTAGATATGTAGTGAGTACTAGCGTCATCTAAACTAGTCGGTTGTATCATGTTAACAAGGAAGTATTTTAGCAAGTACAAATTCATTTCATTCTACCTTTTTCAAGGTACAGATGTATACATGTCAATTTATACAGGGGCGGACCCACCTAAAGTCATGGGTGGGCGGACACACCCCTTGAAAAAAAACTTAGTGTTATTTTCTGTCGAAAATTCCGACCGCGCTCCTTTCAACCGCCTCATTCAGAAAAAAAATAAACATTGATTTTCATTAATACATAAGTATATAACAATTTATATGATTACTCGTTAACCACTTATTCACTTAATCCAATCAAACTATCAAAACTAGGGGTTTGCAAAAACCGAATTAACCGAACCATAACTGAATTAACTGACAAAACCGAACCAAATAAAAAATCGGTGGGTCGGTTAATGATTTTTTTGAAAACCGAATGTAGCGGGTCGGTTATGATTATCATTTTTTCATATCCACCATAACCGAACCGAACCGACATGTAATAAATCTTTGTAGGATTTAGGACTTTTCACCATATTTTTAATATTTGATGTTTTTGACTGAAGATTTTTAGTATTAATTGTTTTTTCATATCGTATGTGGTTTTGCTTGAATATTTATTTGAATTTATGGAATGTATCATATCATTTTATTTGAATATTCGATAATAATTTGTATTAATATTATAGAGTATATGTATTTTTTCATATTATGTAATATACTAATATATACAAATATACAATAACAATTTATTCTATGTTAATAAAAATTAAGCTATTTTTAGCTAAGCTAAATACACGGTTAACCACCCATAACCAACCCGCTATAACCATCAAAACCGAATAACCATAACCACCATAACCGATCGGTAATGGTTATGGTTATCCATTAACCGACATCGCGGTTTTAGGTCAAAACCGACCCAAACCGACCCATGGACACCCTTAATCAAAACCCAATCTACGATCCATTTATATAAATCTAAGCACAAACTCAACCCAAAGAAATTTGAATTAAATAAATAACCCAAACTCATCTAACCATTCAAATTCTATCCTCTCAATCTCCAAACCCACAAAATCCTCAGCGACGCACTTTGCTTAACCTTACCCATTTTTTGATGGAAAAAATACATAAGTTCAAAATTTAGGTGTGTTTCTAGTCCATCCTAAATATATTTCTTCCATCATCATTATCTAGTTTCCTGCAACATGTATTAAAATAATGATCAACAAAAAAGTTGACGAGTATACAAGTTTAACTACATACCATAATAGTGATTTAAAAGTTGTCTCATATCCAACATGGTAAATTGCATATATTTTTACTATCATACCA
Organism: Helianthus tuberosus; assembly: GCA_030545235.1. Lineage (NCBI taxonomy): Eukaryota > Viridiplantae > Streptophyta > Magnoliopsida > Asterales > Asteraceae > Helianthus > Helianthus tuberosus. The sequence goes on along the minus strand of CM060381.1, from coordinate 21,987,290 downwards.
ACATGTGTTAACTATATGTTAAACCAAAGTGTACCGCAATCGTGCATACCATTGTCATCGAAATGACAAGGTTGCAAAATAGTTTACTTAAAAATACCACAAGAATTTGGGTGGTGCGATAATCCTATGGCGCTATAATTGTTAAGGTAGGCTAGCAAAGTTAATGAGCATATAGGCACAAGTATACATAGCATGCGATAATAAGAATAATACAAGTATCATGTTTTAACGGATAAAGTGTGATTATAACATGTTTAAACGTGATTCGTGTTTTGTACAAATGTACATATTGTACCCAAAGTGAATAAAACGGAAAATGGGACCGAGTATACTCACAGTTTTGCGTATAAATCCCGCGTACGTGAGTGATTCGTTGAGAGTAAAGAACACCGAAGTTACCCTAAATTAGGGAAACAGAGGTGTGTAAGTATTCGGATTTGGTAGAGAGTTCGGATTCGGAATTTAAGTATATAAAATACTCGTTTTGACACTAAGTTCTTAAGTGATTTCATGGGTCCTAATTTGCCCATCAGAATCAAAACCTTGGAGTTTAGAACAAAGATAAATTAACATATGTTCATGACATATAACCATAATCCGGTTAACATCAAGAATTCAGCTAGTATATACTTTATATTATATATAATATAAGTCCATCATGTATAATCATATAAGTCATGTAATGTCAAGTATGGAGGTAGGATGATTCACATCCGTTAAACTTCATTGTATGAATTCACCAAATCACAAGGTTTATCAACATAGTTGATAAACCCGGTTGGTCATGAATAACAAAAATGTAAACTAACTAGTTCATCAAGTAGCCAAGTAAGGACAACTCGCGTGTTTCATACCCATCATGGAAAATGTTGGAGATGCGGCGTGGTTGTGTTACTTTAGGTATAGGAAACTACTTGAAATAATATGATAAAACATCAAGTGAGGTGGTGGAATAAGTTTGGAAAGCCAAGGTTTCCATGGTTCACACCTTTACCAAAACACAAGTCTTACCATACGAACTATGGTAAACTTGGATGGTCTCAACACTTGTAGGTTGTATAAACCTTGTCAAAATAGAAAGTTTATAGGTTCTTGGACCTTAAACTTGATGGATGTAACACCTCGTAAAATCATGTCCAATAACGCATCGACACGTGTCCTTAATCCTAATTATGTCAAACATTGACTAGGAGAGACTATTATCGCCAAACAGTTAAATTTTTGAATGCGAAAGGACTAAAAGTGTCAACATGCTTAAACTAAGCCTCTGAGTGACATTATATGGTATTCGTGTCCTCGTATTAAGCCACTTGTTGGATAATCGAAACCGTTTGCGATAAACTCAAAAGTTTCGGTAACGGAGAGTTAAAAGCATCAACATGTTAATTCTTACCTCCGAGTGACCTTTTAACGAATCCGGAACATTATGATGTTTGATCACACTCTTGGGAATACCTAATATTGTCCGTTTAGGGCTTTGATGCCATTAAACGATAATACGCACAAGTTTGTGCGTTAGAAGGGTTAAAAGTGTCAACATGTTAATTCTTACCTCTGAATGAGCTTTTAACGAACCCAGAGCATCGTAATGTTCGATAATACTCACGAGAATGCCTAATAGGGATTATTTAAGGCTTTGATATCGTTAAATGATATAACGCACAACTTTATGCGTTAAAAGGACTAAAAGCGTTAACGTACAAAACTACGCTTTTTAATGACCTTTTAAACAAAACTGGGAACTTCGTAATGCTCGGTCGTACTCCCGGGCATGCTAAAGAATGGCCATTAGAGTTATTATATATCTTATATTAACATAATATGAGAAGTAGAACATAATGTACCGAATATGTAAACTTTGAAAGTTTATTTATGATTTAAAAAGAAACAGGGACCACAACTGCCAAATGCCAAACTAATTTCCGGGTAACCCCGGCTCGCGGGCCGTGTAAGTTTGGGTTGGAGTTGTCGCGGGACGCCAAACCCAGATCTGCATATATATTTATTTATTTTTTTATCTTATTCTTCCTTGTTCTCCAAACAAACAACCTATACACACATAAAATCGATTCTAGAGGCTCTTAGATGGTTTTTAAACCTGGTATTACACATGTAATGATCCTATAATTCCCCTCAAACACTTGGCAATCATCCATAACTTTCCAAAAACCATAAATAGGCTTGAATTTCACTTGAACAACTTGCACCATTATTTCTCTCCTTCTCTTATAGGAGCTCCTGAGCATTAGGAGCATACCACTGAGTTCTCTTCAGTATCTAGGACACTAGTAAGTGTTCCTTTCGTGGCTAGTTATTTTATTTGGCTCTTAAAGCCGAAAAGTCAAGCGTTTACGATAAAACGCTTTGACTTTTAGCAAGACCTTAAACGGTCAAGCCATTGTTCGCAACAAACATGGCTACGTGATTGTAATTTGGTAGGTGTTAATCCCTCAAAAGGGCACCTCCTAAGAATCACGTTTGCTTGGTCAATTGACGAGTCAAAGTAATAATAATTTAAAAGTCAATGGGTCAGTTTTTAAAATAATTGTGATATGAGTTTATAAGTGTTCTAAAATATGTTTTATCACTTAAACAACTCGGTAATAATTATTAGAACATGTGTAAACATGTTCGGCTTGTCAATTCCCGTTTTGGGGTCGGTTCGCAACCGAAAGACGCGTAGTTTGACTTCTACGTTGACTTTTGGTTATAAACCGAATTAGACTAGTATGCTACTAATTTTAGGTTCCGTTATGATCGTAATATAATGTAGTATAGCCCCATAAGGTTATATTACACGATCGGACTAGGAATCTGAGTTTATGCGCATGTTCCGCTATTATGCCATACTTTGACTAAAATGCCCTTTTGTTTAAAAATAAGGTTTTAAAAGTAAATGAGCATGCAAATGAGTTATGTACTGCTAAGTAAACATGTTTAGAATATTTTGATGCGTATAACCTGGTCATAAACTGAGTTTACGCGTATAAGCGTAAACTATGCTTTTAAAAGGACAAAAATGCCTTTTAAGTCTAAAAAGAGTTTTAAACATAATTTTACCATAAAACTCATTACCTACTGATATGATATGATAATTAGGATTATTTGGGATGCTAAGCCAGGTTGTAAACTGAGTTTAACTTCAGTTTTGTATATAATGTCGATAAATGCCCTTATGGCACATAAAATGCGTTTTAAGCATAATATTCAAATCAAACCTTTTGCTTACTGATATGTTATGAAAAATAAAATATTTTAACTATTCAAAGCTGGTCATAACATCAGATTTCATAAATCTTCGCGTAAATCGTCATTTAACGACATTAACGCCGGTTAGGCGCGTAGTATGGTTTTAAACCATATGTATGAACCAATACTTGTTACCTACTGATTTTATAAACCATTTTAAATGTTTTTATAGTAGGTATAAGTCATGAACTCAGAATCCCAAATAGAGTCTCAAAACTATGTGTGAAATGACTAAAATGCCCCTACGGTGCATGGTTTGGTCTTAAAGCATAAACCACACATATATTTGATATCCTACTGATATGATATCATAATTTAAACATATTTACAGAATGTTTATGACCATGACATCAGTTTACTTGCAAGCTCCTTTTATAAGTTGTAAAATTACCAAAATGCCCTTATGAGGCATAGTTTGATTTTAAAACCTTAACGGGCATACAAATTGATATCCTACTGATATTATAACTTGTTTAAAGTGTATTGGCATATGGAACTTGTTCATGACTCATCCGGTTACCCATCATCGCTTATACGCGTACGGTTAGACTTACGTAACTAGTTTACAAAAGTTTACCGAAAAGGGTTTAACCTTGCCGTTTTGATCTCAAAATCCAGAATGTACAATGTTTACCCATATTATACAAGTCCTAATACTTGTTGGGTTTAAAACACATTCTATTCAGTATACGCTTAATCTAGCGTACATATTCTTAAGTATCGGGTCATATCTAAAGGAACTACCTTTGGCCCGTATACATTCTAACAGATAATAAATCTGTTCATTCCAGACTATAGTACCCCCCAGATAATCGGACTTGGGTCAATATACTTAGACTTGCGGCTTTTTGCCAATTATAGTCTTGTTGATTGGAAGCTAGCATAAAGGTAAATACTCTTGACTTATTTTAGTGTAAACTTGGGATGGAAAATATGCCTCTTGGGTGGTTATTACATAAGTAAGTCGCCTATGATTGCGCAAAAGTGTAAGAATACGGTTTAATCCGTTTACTTGATAATTGATATAATTGGGGGTTAATGATACCATGTCCGGACAACCCAATGGGTTAATCAAGTATATAATCTCGTAACAAGAATAATCCCAAGATATATTTAAAAGATCACCTACGGGTTTTCTATATGTATAAACTCTTTTCGAAAAACTATTTTTCCAAAGAGTCAGATAATTGTATTTACCAGCTTTTGCTGACGTATTTTCAAAAGATTGAACAGCAGGTACCGAACCTTATAATAGGCTAGGAATACGGGTCGGCTAGAATGAAGGCTAAGGAATTTGCACTCCTGATGCTTAAGGCCTATGACGTCTAAAGCTCTGTTTATTTGGATCCTGCCTGTGGGCTTGTATCGAACGCTTGTAATACTTTTATATATTCAAGCTTTATTTTAATAATTTCAATCCAATACTTCCGCTACATATTATTATACTGTGATAACTGTTATCCAGCCGTCACGATTGTACCCATCCGGGCCCACCGGAGATCGGGGTGTGACAGGTTGGTATCAGAGCTACAGTTTGAGTGAATTAGACACTAGCCCTTAGTGTCTAATCTCAAATATCACAAAATGCAGATTCCTTTAAAAAGAAACACCGAGTCTAGACTTGAATATAAGACTACTCTTAATCTATATAGTATATATTGATTTTATACCGCCAAGACGTCGCAGACAAGATGAAGAATCTATAATGGGTCACGGACTCGAGGATCTCTACCATTGAGTAGCTTGAAGTTCCATATGGTGAACTACATATGTTTTGGAGACGATGACTCCGATACGAGGATAATAAACCTCGTCACCTGATGATATATCTTTTGATATTCTTGTGATATCCTAATATCATGTATCTGAAGTCTATCGTATTTGACAGACATTCCGGTAATATCTCACCAGCTGATTTAAGCAGCAACAACTATGGAAAGTGCCCATATATCCACTTTGCACCAAATTTCTATTCTTGATTCAAATGTTCTCCTATTCTAGAGAATAAGCAGAAAAAGGAATCACCTTCTCTGATTCATGCTTAAAGCATATAATTTCGAGTCTTCGAGCTCGATTAATTCAAACCCATCTGGGTATATATTATATTATATAAATTCGGCAACTCTCGCCAGCAATTTTCTCTAACAGGATGTAACAACCCTCGGTAAAACCACAACCCTCATAATATTCCGACTCTCTAAATATACTATAAAATGTCTCAATATGTTTTATATTATACCCCGTATGTGAAAACCGAACCCTAGTTATGTTATATATATAAAATAAAATTAAAAATCTGAAAAGTTAAGTTGAGGCGGGCCGCTTCAACTTAAGCTTACATTAAAGCGGGCCGCGCGGGCTCGTGATACGCGGATGCATCCGGTGCTGACACGTGTCGCAATCGTGTCAAGCCTAGTGATGACCCAGCTAAGCTACTGCGTTGACCAAGGTTGACGCGGCCCGCTTCAATGTTCCCTGTCTTTGACGCGGGCCGCGTGAGGATCATATTTCACAACTATAAATAGCAGACATCAGTTTTCGATTTCCGTCGCTCACATTTCATTCTCAATCTCGAATTCTGAAGTTATAAGCATAATATTTTGGGTATTATACCCCTAATTAGCGAAGTTCTGCTCCGTTGTAAGTATTATAACCCCGGTTTCATAATAGTTACGCTGCCCGATTGATTTAGGGTTCCGTAACAACTGTCGTGGTTCTGCCCGACGTAGTTGTTGGAATGCCGTCTCGGGGAGGGTATTATTAATAATTTCAAAGGGTTATGGTACTAACCAATGTACATTTGTATAAATTATAGATTATACCCAGGAAACCCTTACGAAAAGCTTAAGACAGCAATGTGAGTAATCTTCTTTTTGTTAACAGTTTTTACAAAACCTTAAATGCTTTACAATGCGATTAAGCAGTATGTGAGTCTTTGTAGTTCTTCCATTACTGCCGGTATTTGGGGTTTTGTATACAAAATTATTACTTGCGAGTAATAAGTCGGGACGACAGTACGTTACCATTGGACAACGAGTTAGCCAATGCGTAATATGACCCACAAGTCAAGGATTGACAGTACTGATTGAGTAATTGGGTAGAAATAAACAATGTGATCGCCCTCAATACTGTGTTAATTGATAAAATGTTTCTTGATTAAACTGGGATTCACTCACCAGTATTTCCCGCTGACAAAATATTTTTAAAACATGTTTCAGGTAACACAATGTGAAAGTCAACTGGGATAAAGCCAGCTCGAGAGCACTGACGGCTTGGAAAATAAGTGGCTATAAAAGTTATCTAAGAAACAATGTTTTAAATTAAATAAAATAGGGTTTGTCCCTATAAATGTATTGTAATAAGAAACTTGGGTTTTGCCCATGTATTTATTAATATCAAGCATGGTGGTTTTACTCTGATAATCATTTCCTAACTACGGTCCTGATGTAAATTCCGCTGCGAGACTAAATAAAACTGATACCACCAAACTCTGTGATCACTTCCGCCCGTTCCCGGGGAACAGGGATCGGGGGTTGTGATAGAGGAATACGACAATGATTTTTATTTCATTGATTTTTAACAACTACGAATGCCCAACTTAGTTTGATAGAAGCGCCATATGATAATTGGCAGTATCTTAGTGTGTCCCATAGATTGCTTTCATGCCTGGCCAGTATGACGGTTTAATGCATGGAACCACTAAGATCTCCCAACGGTCATATTGTACTGATATCGGCTAATAGTAAGCATCTAATATAATTTGCCGATATTACTGCCATAAAAAGAATCATTGATTTTATGGAGCCCATTTTATGAATTTTCCTTCAAATAATATGAATGTCACATTTATTGCTCCTACCTTATCAAACAGATCTCTTGATTGCGCAATAGACGAAGGCCAAAAGCACATGTTCCCACAATGAGTGGTTGAAAAAGTGCAAAATTTTCGTCCAAATATGAGACGACGTATCCCCAAATCTCCCGATAAAGGAGATGGGCTTATAATTATAAACGGTGTACTTTATTGAGCCGTACCATATACAGTGTACTTTATTGAGCTGTATTATATACGCTGTACTATATTGAGGCGTATTCCCGAATATCCCATTTGGAGAAAGGGTAAATTTATAAACGGTGTACTTTATTGAGCCGTACCATATACAGTGTACTTTATTGAGCTGTATTATATATGGTGTACTTTATTGAGGCGTATCCCCAATTTTCCGATAAGGAGAGGGATATATATTTAAACGGTGTACTTTATTGAGCCGTATCGTATACACTGTACTATATTGAGGTGTATACCAAATCTCCAACTGAGGAGAAGGACTAAAAGTGCCAACTCTATTGGGTGAAGACAATTAGTCGAAGAACCGCTAGCAATCAAGCAAATAAATTTCTTTTAAATATTACTCGGTCTACTAGTTCTTATGTAATCAAGACTAGAAAATAAGACCATGGTAAAAGACTCTGTCTTAAATTTCCCCCCAATGGTAGTAGTTGAAAAGGTGATAGAAGTGGAAAACTGATTCCCTCACACCCATATAATCTTAAAAATCTTTATTAGGTTATTTTATACTGAAAATTCATGTTTTGGCTTGATTTGAGCATGAAATGTGTTTGTAAGCGTCGTGTGTGTATCGTGCAACGTATAAGTGATAAATCAAGCTTGTAATAAGTCTTGGTTTGAAAGTAAATGTGTACCTAAAGTTTGATTGTGTATAAGATAAGTATAACAAGTATAAGTATAAAAGTGAATTTTCATTACGATTGAAGTCTCGGATTACAAGTATAGAAAAGAATTATGAATACAATATGGTTTCAAGTTTCCAAAAATAAAATACGAATTACACTTTCTAAATAAGGAAAGTATCAAAATGCGAAGCGTTACATGACACAACTTTGCATAAATGACCAACATGAAGTTCCATTTACCTCTTTTCAATCTTGAATATTAAAACTATACACCTCGAGTTTTTAATGACATATGGCACACCAAAATTCGAGTTATGACTACTTTATGTGATTTTGTACAAAATGATCAGTATTCAACCAAGGGTGCCAATTAGTATTTGTTAGGCCTTAATGAATTTTAACACAAAGTTCACGAATTGTAGAAGCCATGATGACATCTCTATACTTGTAAATTTCATGATTTTTAATCCGAATGACCTAAAACTCATCCAAAACAGATTCAGTGCTCTCCAAACTAAAAAAAAAACATGTTTCTAAATATTTTCGTGTGTACTTATATAAAGTTTTGGCCATTAACATAACACCAAATATTCTCATTAACAAAATGACAAAAGGTTAGAATTTACGTCAACCTTTACTGAACCTAACTTCTATAGTTTGTGATCGAAAACTTGAATTTCATATTTCATAACCCCAACCCTTCAATTTGCTTCATATTAAGCATCTTTGATTCTTATTAATTGACCATGCTTTCATCAATTAAATATAGTCTAACCGCTCATGGCTTTATAGCCTAGTGGCATTTTAGGGGTGGGATAAGGCTTTGAGACCAATAGGTCCTGGGTTCGATTCCTACAAGGAGGTTTTCCCATATTTATTGGGTTTCCTCCTAAATCGGTATATAGGCATTATGCCTAGTGGAGATGGATATGATCGGGTGGTTCCGCTGGTGGCACGATGATACTTCAGTAGTCCGTCAGTGATCCAAATTTGACGTTAAAAAAAAAATAAATAAATAAAAAAGTCTAACCCCTTAACCCTACCCTACATGCATGCTCAATAAAACATGCAAATGGATCAAAATGGGTTTAAAGCCTATGCCTTATAATTTCATGTATGTTGATCTTGATCCTTATAGGCTTGTAGCATGACTTAATGAGGAAATCATTCATCAATCTATATATGTGATCATCGCTTTTTCATTTTCTCTCTAAAACTCTTAATTTTTTTCTTTCATCATCAATTTATATATGTGATCATCGCTTATCATTTTCTCTCTATAACTCTTAATTTTTTCGTTCATCTTAATCTTGCTTTTGAAGCACACACAGAACCTCCATGTGAAAATACCAAATGACTTATGTTCCAAGCCATTTCTCATGCAAACATCTGGACACATGGATTGTACACTATATATACCCTTAATTTACAAGCCAATTTACTTCATGGACGAACCCTCAATTTTGACTTTCTTTGACTTTGATTATACTACTCCAATCTATAGCCATTTCTACAATAAATTTGATATTAAAACGTCAAAATAATACTTTCACATTAGCCATTACAAGTAATTTTATTGAATAATCATATTTGAATTTTAGGATATTATATTTTTCAAGTAGTTCTTCACTTCTTCTCCTTCTCATCCATGCTATAGAAAAACATGAGATGTGACAGAGCCCAACAATCTTTTTTATTGGAAAATAATATGAAAAACATGATACATTATTATCCGCATAATTTTAAGGAATTTTTTATATAAAATTAAATAGGATCTTATTATCAAGAACACCTTTGCAAGAATCATCACCACATGTGTCAGTATCCCAAAGGATAATTGGAATGAGTTTAATTTAATGATAAAAATGTGAGCCTACATCCAGATTTTGGCTGCAAAAATCTTTGATTAACATTTTCCCACCACAAGATTTTTGGACCAAACCAAACAATGGTCCATTTTTCTTTTAAAGTAAACCCTCTTACCATGTCCAAATTCTTTTTCATCATGAGGGATTTTATATATACTCCTTTGTACGTAAAACAAAATATTTCTTTCTACAAGTTTTATTAAAATTTCATTATATTTCATTCCAATCAACACGGCAAATTACACAAGAATAGCAGGTACAAGTTTTTAATGCATAATGCATGGTATTTTAAATAAAATAATCAAACAGATATAATATTTTACGAGTTTATAGAAGTTTTTAAAAATCAACTTAATTAAAAACACTTTCTTAATTGGGGTCGAAAAGCGTGTGATGGATCATGTTGGTTCATCAAACCGCCGAGACTATGATTATACCAAATACAGTTTGTAGTTGTGTATATTCGCAATACAAAAGTGTTAGATGTGAACTTAAAGTGCTCTACTTCATATCAAGTAAGTTTTCACTCACAAATTTAACGATTCTAAGAAACTATAAACCTTTTTACTCCTTTTTCATTAAATATACAACGCATAGAATATCTTCAGCTACAAACGCAAGTCATCCAATAGAGCACTACAGGAAAACGGAGCATTAGCGGCGACATTTGTCGTCGCTACACGTGTCGCCGCTAAGGTTTTAGCGACGACAAGTCGCCGCTAATGGTCCGTCGCTAAAAGACATTGGTCGCCGCTAAAGGTTGTTCACCTTTAGCGACGACATGTTGACCTTTAGCGGCGACATTTCTCGCCACTAAAAGCCAAAAAACAGTAAAAAAAAATTCAATTATACTTTAGGGCCAACAGCAGCTAGTGCAAGTGTTCAAAAGCAAATAAGCTTTGAGTTACACCATTTATTTATTCTTATAAAAGCACGCACAAAATACAATCGTACTTGATCTGCAAATAAACACAGGTGTTTTCAGAACATGTTCTATTCTAACGGGTCAAATTACATGTCCATTTGGTACTTACTTCAAGATGCTCATCCAAACATGTTCTATTCTAACGGGTCAAATTACATGTCCGTTCACCTTACAGGATCTGACTCGGGTTCCAGCTCTAATAGAAGCCTCACAGTATTCTCAAGCTACAAAAAAAGTAATAATTACTCAGTCACAGAAAATAAAATAACAAATATTATAAAACTAGCATCAGATGACAGTATAAAATTTGATACTGGTCGTATACATCATGACATGCATAAGCATGTAAACTAACGTCAGTAGTTAATTAAACATTAGTTGGTCATACCATCAATAAATAATACATAAATATACCCGATTCTTACTTACTTCAAATTACACTGGCGTCAGATTCTATTAGAATGAGTAACTTGTGAATAAGTTAATTATCCAAAAACATTTTTTAGTTAATAAAAATAATGCCTAAAGAAGTAGATAGGAACTGAATAAGTCAATCTCTAATGACGACAGTGAATACTAAATGGAAGAATAGACCTATATTACAAAAGAAAAAGAAGTTAACATATATACCTACCATTGAATTGATTCCTTACTGGTATCTAAATAGGATCTTCCTCTATCCTTTTTAGCTTTGACTCAATATCTGTATATAAAAATACATAAATTCCTCATCAACCCAATAAAAGTAAACGGGTAAAAAATGGCACATGTACATATGTACCTACCATCAATAGTGGTTTTGCAAGAGACGAAGCAGTCAAAATTTTCTTTGACTAGTTGTTTTCTCTGCTGAGTCCATCCTTTGAGGTCGGTTTTCAAAGCCAAAGTGCCAGCCTCCAAGTCTGCTGCACTAGTAAATTGGTGTATCCCATAGTTATTGTCACACCCCGATTTCCACGTGTCACCGGTGGGCCTAGTGGGGAGTATCGTGACGTGGTTGGCAACATAATAGTCAAACAACACAATATTTAATATGCACAGCGGAAGCAATTTAAAAGATATAATACAACCGAATTTAATATTGTAATATCAAATGTCACAATATTCGGAAGTTTATCCACAGACGGATCGAAAATAAAATAGAGACAATAGTTCAACAGACTTTTAGGCATCTTAAGCTTGCGAGACTTCTATTGATGCTAAGGAGAAATATCCAGCCAATTTCGTATAGTACCTGCATTTAGCCTTTTTTGGAAAATACGTCAGTTTACACTGGTAAATACAATCAACTGACTCATTTTGGAAAATGATTTAAAATTGATTTGGATGCACATGGCATAAATGTTTTATAATCTGATTAAAATGCACAGAGGCAAAATTAACCTTTTATAACTTGGGAGAATTATTTAATATTATAATCTTGTGAACGAATTACATGTTCCTTGTGCGTTCAGTAGCCCGGATCTTGTCCGGGTTAAAGATCAATAGACACACCACAATGTTCTTTTGTGCACTGACGGGTGTACGCCTACACCCCGCGCTTACGTCGTGGCCATTTCGTAAAATGATGCCGAGGATATCCGGGACATGGTCATTAACCCCCCAAAGGCTTTAAGTAACAAGACTGTTTAAACGAGCCGATCAAATTTATTCAATTACCCACTCAACGGTGGAGAATTTGATGCCCGATCAAGCGGTATGCTATATACCGTAACCCAAGCCCGTATAGGGAAAATAAGTTAAAAGTATTTACCTGAGCAATGTATAAATCACAATAAGCAAAATGCACGTAGCTTTTACTGGTCCTCCTAATCTGGAACGAAGGTTTTTAATAACCTATTAGAATCCTAACGGGTCTTTAATTAAGCTTAAGCTTAGACCGGTTAGTTTCAAAGATACGGTTCGTACGCACGATTAAGCAAAGACCGAATAGAATGTGATTTAGACCCGACAAGTTCGGAGACTTGTTTAATATGGGTATTTCATACACATTCTGGATTTTGAGATAAAACCGATAAGGTTTGACCCGTTTCGGCTAATTTATGTAAACTTGTTACATAAACCGAACCGTACGCGTAATAAGCGTAACGGGTATCCGTAAGAGCCATATACAGGTTTCCTAAGTTAATATGCTTCAAATATGTTGTGACATCAGTAAGATGTCTTTTATTATGCCCGAAACGAATTTAAACACAAACTATGCCCCGTTGGGGTAGTTTGGTCATTTTAAAGGTTGTAAAAGAGTTTAAGTGTCAACCTGAGTTACAGGCCTGATGTAATCAGCAAATATACTCAATTTTCTAAGTTATATCAGTAGGTTAAAGTATATAAGTGAAATTTATCAATTACTACCAAACTATGCCCCGTAGGGGTATTTTGGTAATTTCACATAAGCCGAAAAGCTCAAAACTGAAGTCTGAGTTTATCAACCTTTGCTTACTGTTAAAATATTATAATTTGCCTCAAATATCAGTAGGTATCACCCTTGGTATGTTTAAAATAGTTTTAGTACATACTATGCGTTAAAAACGCTTAAAAAGGCGATTAGAAGCCGTTTCCGGGTTCGATACTCAAATCTGATATTTTTATATTTCCAGAAGGCTTAAAATAATTTATTTATCATATGTGATCAGTAGCAAAAGGTTTGGAGTCGTTTAGATATGTAAAACTCATTTTATGGCCCGTAAGGGCAAAACCGACAATTACCGGATTAAGCCTACGACTACTAGTTATGCTCAGCCTAAAATTTATTAAAAATCTTTAAAAATCCCAAAATAATATATTACATCAGTGGGTAAAAGATTTGATATCAAAAAGTAGGCTTAACTAGGCTATACGCTAATTACGCCGTTTTATTAACATAAAGCTCTCATTTTACGCTAATGAGCATAACTCTTAATCTACACCTCAAACTGATGTCAAATTTTGTATGCAAGTTTATATATCAGTAATTAAAGTTTCTACTCTTTTACATTTCCAAAAATCACGTTTTAAGGTAATAAGGGCATAACGGTCAACATATGAGCAATTAACGGAAACATGCATATTAATTGGATAACTAATGAACCAAGGTGTAACATCACAGAGGGTTATTCTAACATGTAACCTAGTCCAATTAAAGCTCTGAGGCATTTCTAAAACATGCCTAAACGGGTCAGAACTGAAAGTCAAAGCGAAAGTCAAACTATGTGACTTTCGGTTCCGAACCGGGTATTTACAGGAATTTGTCGGGTTGAACATGTTTAGACATGTTCTTACACTTATTACCAAGTTATAACAATGATCCAACAGGATGTATATGATCTATAATGTTAATTATGCATAAATGACATTTTAAGTATCCTGTTGACTTTTTATAAACTAGTTTGACCCGACTTTTGACCTGGTTAGAGTGGTAATCAGGGGGAACCCTTTTAAGGGTTTATTACCCACATAATTACCTACTTAAATCTACTTTTGATTCGAGATTTGACTGAGCCATCATTGATTAATCGCTAAGTCAATCGTTAATTACGACGGTTTGACTTTTAAGCTAAAACTAAGCTAAAACTTAATTAAGAAAGGATTAGAACACTTACTGAAGTCCTAAGCTTGATTAGAGAACACTTGAGAGGAAGTTTGAGCTCCAGAAGTGATCCACAAATGCAGATGAAGGTGTGTTTGCAAGGTTGCAATACATGGCCCTTATATAGTGGATTCAAGCACCACAATTGATTGACAAACAAGTCTCGCACTCACCACAACTGATCAACACTTGTTTCTAGTGTTTAGGGGGTGCTTTAGGGGTCAAGTGATGTGGAGAATCGAGTTAGAATCGCGCACAAAGGCCATGGCAGACAAGATCCAACAAAAAAACACACATGCTGATCTGGTGAGGCAGTCGCGTAGCGCGACGCCCTCAGCCATATGGCTCGCGCTATGCGAGCATGAGGGGTCATCCAACAAAACTTTTATAAATTGCAGTTTTGGTCCCTGGCCCTTCTAAAGGTCGTTTTCATGTCTTCTTTTGCACATTGAGCCCTTGAAATTATCATATAAGGGCTTTAAGACATTTACCCACTTTGTTAAGTCCCCGGTTAACTTAATTGTTACCCGAAAAGGCCTAACTTACAACGTTGACGCTTTAACCCCTCGTACACGAATTTGATCATAACTTTCTCATACGTTGACAAAACTTTATGAAATTTTAATCGTGCATCCTAGTGAGCATAATTTACCGTTACAAAGCTTCAGGTTTGTCAAAAGGTCACTCAGAGGTATAACTTAAACATGTTGACACATTTAGCCCCTGTAGTTTGTAATCTCTTACTTTTAGCTCCGTATGATCCATGATTTATTCGTTTGAAGGTATGAGCATCTTGTAGGGTTAATATACAATATATTTATTCACTGTTGACATTTAGAATACGTATATCCCCATACTTTCCATGATTGTCAACTTTAGTCCTTCCATAATATTTCTTTCACACGTTTAAACATTTGACACGTGTCTACACATTATAGGACGTGAATTTTCGAGGTGTTACAGTTATTAAAAGCGCACGCTTTTGGCGCCCAGGCGATTTTTTAGAGCGATGCGAATTAACTGCGCTCCTACTTCCTAGGTAAATATAGCGCACAACTAATACGAATCAACAGTTTCTTTTAATTCACAAATCCCTAATATTCTGCAGTATTTATAGGGATAACCATCCGATTATATCACTAATGATCCAGATCTCAGTTTGAAATTTTCAAATCCAAATTAGTATATTTCTGATTTAATTCTACATATTCTGCAGTATTTTTTTTATTTAGTTTTGTTCGTATTCATTATCAGCTTATTATTTCTGATTTGGTTTCCAAGTATTTTGTTATCTTATACTTTTTAAGTGCTATGAACATTTTGGTTTTAAGTATTTTGTTATCTGAGACTTTTTAAGTGCTAGTATGAACATTATTGTTTTGGTTTTGAGTACTTTATTCCCTTTATGAACTTTTTAATTTTTTTATTTAAGTGCGCTTTTTTTTCTCGGGCCCACGCTTTTTTTGCGCCTATCGCCTAGGCCCTAATCGGAGCCTATGCGCCTAGAGTGCGCTTCGCGCCTTTAATAACTATGGTGTATCCGACTAATGAATAATACTGGATCAAATCTCTCTGTGAGAAGAACGTCAACTTATCTGCAACAACATTTTCCAGTATTAGTATAAGGACTACATCTAACTAATAAAGAACATACTTTTGTGCTTAAATCCTCTGAAAAATAATAAAGAACATACCAACAAGTATGAAAAGTAAAGGAATAAATAATGAGCTTTCATGTGCAGTACTATTTCTTAGAGGATGAATACCTCGAAGGTCTGCATCCACGTATTCATTATTGGATGGTTCAGTTGTTGTACGTTCAGTAATCAACCTCATAGTTTTGCTGCTTATAATTCTAACAAAAAAAAAATAAAGTAACCTTAGTAAATAAACTGTATTAACTAACATGATACCAATCCTTAAACCAATAAAACCCTTAAAAAAGCTTAAGATTACCTTGCTATGAGCATCTCATTCTTGACATCAAGGCTCATAAAAAGTAAACCCGAGGCTATGCCTCTTACCACCCACAAGAACTTTTGCTCCCTGTATTAAACAATATTTCACACACTGGAAAAATAACAAAAAAATGGATGGGCCAAGTTTACCTAATGGAGGGTAGTTTTGGTATTTGCATGTTTGGTAAGTGCATTCAAGGCAGATGTATTAGGATACGCCTTGGACTATACAAGTTACCAATAAAGCAAAAGAAAAGGCATAACAAACACTTTTAATACAACGTTCTGACATCATATATGCGATATAATAATTGAAAAGTGAACTTACACTCCCTTTCAGGGCCACTTCCAGATCAGCATCATCGAAGACTATGCAAGGTGCATTACCACCAAGTTCTAGAGATACCTAAAAGAAATCGACATTTAAAAAAGATTAAGAATTGCAACGACTTTTGTAAGAAGTGCTAATACAATTACCTTTTTAACAGTCTCGGCTGCACCAGCCATCAATTTCTTTCCAACAGCTGTCGAACCGGTAAATGTTATCTTTCTTACTTGTGGACTCTCAAGTAAAGAATTACCTATCTTAGGAGCATCTCCCATTACCACATTCAAGAATTTCCTATCTTAGGAGCATCTCCCTAACCGGTATCTTAAAACAAAAAAGTTATCCCATACCATTAGCAAACCATTCAAAAGCTAACAAATAAAGACCCATGTGTTAAATGAAAAACTCTACATAAGCAATTCCGTAGGTCCCTTAGTTCAACTTAATGCTAAATTGTGCAGATAGAACCCCAAATTCAAGAGTTAAACCAAAACCAAGTTCCTGAGATATGCAAAATCATGGAAAAATTACACTACATATACTCTAGCAGATCGATAACTAACATATAATATGAAAAAAAAATAAACACGTTTTACATATATCACAAATCATTAAAACCCCTAAATCTGAACATATGAAATAATGTAAATAAATTAGAAAGATTTGGCATACCACAGGTCAAGTGATGTCGAACCCACGGGTCAGCAACAACAAGTTTCGCCGGAAATTAAACAGTACAAGTCACGTCGGAAAATTCTCCACCACAAAAACGCAAAGTCACACTGGAAGATTCTCCAATCTAGGTGGTTTCTCGGAGAAAAACGTTAACCCTATCCACACGCACACACAAACACGCAGATTAGAGAAGAAATAAGTCAAATTTTGCAAGAAACCAAAGAGAAGAAATCCCGTAACTAGGTGGTTTCTCCGGTGGTGAGAAGTTGTATTGACGGTGGTGCTCCGGTGGTGACGATGGAGGGATTAATTAAGCTTTACACGACACAATTTATTATGTGCTCCGGTGGTTGGGAGGGTTACAGGTGGTCGACTGAATGTGGGTTTTCAGGTTGTGGGTGGAGGATGGAGTGCTAGGGATTGTTGCAACTTCTGTTGGTGTGAAGTTAGGGTTTGAAATGGTAAGTGAATTTTGGGGGAGAAAGAGATAAATCTGAGTTTGGGAGGGAGAAAGAATGGCAGATGGGGGGAGAAGTAGCGCCCAATTTTTTAAGGTCTTTAGCGGCGATATTTTCTGGTCGCCACTAATAAGGTCGCCCCTACTGCTGACATTTTTTGTAGTGAGAGTTATTCCAACCGTCCTTATAAAAGAGAATTTTTCCCATCTTTTAGGGTTATTCCCCTTCCAACCTCCCATTATATATTATATCTCTTGCCTTCATATTTATACATCTCTTATAATACATGATATGTTTATTTTAGGATAACTCTCTATAGATATACTTAAACCAACTTAACTCTCAGAGTGCTCACCGGGCTTTGCCCCAAGACGTTGTAACACGATGTTTCCCAACACAAGATCTTTTAGGTTTAGAATCGATGAAATTAAAGAAGAGAGATTCGATTAGGTCGATGGTTATTCACGCTGTGGGGGGGGGGGGGGGGGGGTTGGTGGAGAAGATGATGAACAGTGGTGATTGTGATCGTGTTGGATGGTGGTGGGGTGGTGGAAGATGGTGGTGTTCGTGAGGAACATAATATTTGTTACTCTTATAATAATAATAAAATTTGTAAGATCAGGGACGCAAAGAATAACAGTGATGTAGGGCATATCTTATGTTTATTTAAATTTTGAATTTCCTATTTTATCTTATTCATAGTTATAAATTAGGGTCAATGTTTATTGTTTATTCAGTTTTTTATTATTATTAAATGAAAAGAACTTTGTTCTTGAACTCTTTGGTTCGTTTTATCGTATTTGATTAATCAATTGTTCTTGAGCCATTTGATTGCACGCGAAGCTGCATCAGTTGGTATCAGAGCTTTGGTTCTCAAATGGCTCTGCGTGGAGGAAGATGCTTGCTCGATCGTAGATTCGCCGACAGAGGCAACGACAGAAGCATGTTCGTTTCACGTGCTCAAGGAGAAGATCGACGCCATGTTCGTAGAACCCCGACCGAGGCAACGACATAGTTAATTCCGATCCACGAGATCTTGAAGAGATCAAACGGCTCCGACAACGAGTCTGAGATCTTGAAGAGATCAAACGACTCCGACAGCGAGTCCGAGATCTTAAAAAGATCAAACGGCTCCGTCAAAGAGTCCGATATCTTGAGTTACAACGGGAGAGGCGCGTTATGGAAACCGAATCGGGACCTATCGTCCGAGACGATGTGAACGAGGAGGAGAATCCGTTCGGCCGTTACCCACCCCGGTTCTACGAACCAATCTATCAAGAGAATTTGTCAGAAGATGAACCCCGATTTGATGAAGACGGGATCGAATTCGATGAAGATGAATGTTCGTTGGTGCAAATGATTCTTAGCGGGATTACTAGTCGAGATGACAAGCCCGTGAAAAAAAGTAACGATCATGAGTACACTGATGTTTCATCTGGTTTGTTTGATTTTTTACATAAGAACAAGGTTGTTAATGGTGGTGTTCTGGTGGATGCTATCGGCAGTGTGATGGTTGCGGGTGACAGTCCGGTGGTGACTGGCGGTCCCATGGCTTTAATGGTAAACCCATCGGTCATGCCATTGCATGGGGAATCAAAGATTATGGAATTTCAAAAAGATTGTGATTTGATTAAATTTCCTGATTTTGTGAAAATTCAAAAGGGAAGCGATATAGAAATTGAAAATAAAAAATTGGTTTCCAATGATAGGGATCAAGTTGGCAGTAATGACGTAAGCATGGGCTTCCTGTATGAAAGTTTTATAGGCGGGCCATCGAACCCTAATGGAAAACCTATTGACCTGCATGAGAAAATAACGACATTAAACTTCCCATGCAAAAATAATGCATTGTTGGTGGTGGAGCAGGTTAATAATAAAAAAAGATCTAGAGTCTAGAAATATGGATATTTTAGCCTCTCATATATTAGCGGAGAACATGTGCATAGATGGTATAAGCTCGTGGCCAATGAGTCATTCGATGATGTTGCTTGGGCTTCTAAGTTAAATGGGCCTCTCTCTAGCACAAGCGATAACCAGAAGTTGGATGGTAACTTATTGTCACATTCTAAAATCTCAACAGATGGTACCTGCTCAAAAGCTTCAGCTAATAGTTGTGATACCTTTTTAGTATTTGTGAACGTGGGAAGGTCCAATGCTTCATTCGATCCAGGCGGTACAAGTTTAGAGTCGGGCGAGACGACCTGTGAAGTTAAGTTGCTTAGGTGGGTTGTGATGATAATAATGCAAAAGAATCGGATTGATGTTCCTTTTGATCCATGTGGCTTTGGTTCGGAGACAAAACTCGAGGACGAGTTTTTTTCGAAGAGGGGGAGTATGATGCAGGGCATATCTTAATGTTTATTTAGATTTTGAATTTCCTATTTTATCTTATTCATAGTTATAAATTAGGGTCAATGTTTATTGTTTATTCAGTTTTTGATTATTTTTAAATGAAAAGAACTTTGTTCTTGAACCATTTGGTTCGTTTTATCGTATTTGATTAATCAATTGTTCTTGAGCCATTTGATTGCACGCGAAGCTGCATCAAACAGATTATAAACCATAGGGTCGCAAACTGATAGGATATAAAGGTAATTTAGTCATTTCAGAGTCAAAAAATAACGGAGTTGGCTCCATGGATTAGTATATTTCTTTTCAGAGGATTGGGACATAGGCTTCCAAAGTCTCATTACAGGGACACAAATTTAAATATAAATAAAAAAGTTACATTTCATATTTAGTTAAACTATAAATGAAAAATACAATATTGAGAGTGACATTGTATTAACATGTGGGTTGAATTGGTTTAAATAGATATGAAATAGAGTTTCATTTTTTTATGGTCTCAATAGTCATTTTCAACGGTATTGTAGTCGTTACCACCCTCGACATATTGGGGGGTAGCCACCAAATTCTTGGAGCCAAAAAACGAGGCTGGGATGACGGGCATGTGTATCCGATATGTTTGCATATGGCATATTACTATCAAGTTGTAATTGAAGTATGATTCAGAGTAACACTGTTTCTAGGTTCATCTGTATTCATATATCATAAGAAATAGGTGATAGAAGTAATGAAATCCACTAAATCATGCAAGTGACGCCAAGTCCATCTTAAAAGCCTTTAGTAACCAAGCAACATTAGTTGTAACACATCAAGATCTTAAAACCAATTATAAATTATAATTGTTTTCATAAATGAGAGCACATGACTGCATATGGAGCATAATACTATCAAGTTGCCATTGAATGTATAATTTTGATTAATACATTGTTTATTATAACTTGATTTTCTACATGTATCTAAACATAAAGCTTGTATGAATCTATTCTTTGGTCCTTGGAATATATGAAAACAAATGGACATCAATAATAGAGGAATTTAATTTGAATGATAATATTAATAAATAATAAGGGGATATCATATCATTAAAGTTAAATTCTAAAAAGGCCTTTTTTTTTTTTTTACAAATGTTGGGCTGCTCGCTCAGGCTGCCTACAGTCCGTATTTGAGGCCCAAGGTAAGTGCTAAATTAGGTCCAATTTCATTAATTATAAATTCCATCAAATTCCGTTATTTGTTTAATGTAATCCACAAATTTTATATATTTCTGTCGTAATAAGATTAGTTAAAATGAATTAAATTAACCCACATAAATTACACTTGGCAAAAAATACATAATAGTAGTAATAACATTTTGTCACATGTTACGAATATTTTTCAATAATTGACCTAAAGGGAATTGTATAACTTTATATATTTAAATAGTTCTAGAAGTAAATACAAATATGAGGCTAAATTAATTTGAATAAGGGTATGAGGACTTGTTGTTTAGATAATGACTTCACTAATAAATAATTTACTAGTTATAATCTTTGTAAAGTTATCTAAACCCAACAAAATTTTGAATTAATAGCATTTTTCTTAAATTAATTATATTGAAGTTGTAATTATGAGGATAAATTGATTTGAATAAAGTTATGAGGACAAATTTGTTGTTTAGATTAGGGATGAGGTCGGTATCTCTGTCGAAAGTACCGGTATCGAAAATACCGGTATCAAAATTCGCTATATATGAATACTGGTACCGAAAATGTTCGGTATGATACGATACGGTACCGGTATTTGAATGTAAAATTTGGTAAAATACCGGTATGATACGATATGGTATTGGTATTTGAAAGTAAAATTCGGTAAAATACCGGTACCCCAACGCCGGCCTGACCACGCCCCTTTTACACCCACTTTTTTGGGTATGAACAGATAAAACCCACACCTGCTACGTGTTGAGCAATGCCCCAACCCAAAGCCCTCCACACCCCATACCCTTATAGCGGTGGAGGTACACGGAGAAGAAATATGTTAAAAGACGGAGTCGGCAGTTAATATGGTTCGTGCACCACTCTTTATTTTTCACTTCAATAATAATTTTAGTGCTATATATTAAACTAGTTATTTTCCACCCGCGCGTTGCGGCGGGGACCCAATGACTGCAAAACGCGTTTCAGCAATAACAAGCAGATACCGAATATCAAAACATAAATAAAATGGCGTGGTAAGTATAGGACCCACACGTCCTACACGTTGGAAATTCGATTGTTTTCAATTCAGTTATTACGGTGCTATCACGTTAAAATATGGATGAGCTCGGTACCGGTAACGGCACCGAAAGTACCGATCCGAAAAATCATCGAAATTAGGTACCGGCACCGAAAATGCTCGGTACAATACGGTATGGTATTTGAAGGTAAAAATCAATAAATACAGGTATGGTGCTAGACCGGTGTCGAACCGAAAGTAACGATTCTGAAAACGCCAAAAGGTGGGTACCAAATTGGTATCGAGAATGATTTGGTATAGTAAATTTGGTACCGATACGATACCAGTTTGATTACATGATTTGATACGATGTGCTCATCAATAATCTAAATATCCAAGTTAATTTTACATAGAGCATGGCAAATATCTTTGAAAAACTATTTGAGCCTTTCCTTTACATGTGACATTATTTTTTTCATTTTCGCTATCAGACTATGTGTAGTGAAAAAGGCAGTTATTGACCGGGGGTGAGGTCGATGAATTGCTTAATCTTTGTGGCTTATTATTTGATTGTAAGCTGAATACAGGGCCGGCTACAGGATTTGATGAGCTCGGTACCAACCGTACCGAAAATACCGTTACCGAAATCTCCAAACGTGGGTACCAGTATCGAATATACCTAGTATGGTACGGTTCGGTACCGGTCGATACTGGTACGGCACCGGTATTTGAAGGTAAAAACCGGTGAATACCTATGCAGAACCGGTACCGAAAATACACCGGTTTGGTAAATTTGAGACCGGTACCTATACCCGATACCATTTGCTCATCTCTTAATGATGTTACCATTCTAATTTTAAATAATTCTAATTCTAATTATAATTTTAATTTTAATTTTAAATTCTATACTGTTCATCGAGTTTTGATTTTATTATATATAGATTCTAATATTCTATATTCTATAGTTACTTAAAAGTTAAAACGGCTCCCTAGTATATCACATGGTTTCAACTATAATAACTAAATCTTTTTATTTCTTTTGAAACTTTTAAAAGCATATAGACAACATTGGCCCTTTATAAAGGGGAATGTGACATATGAAAGGGAATGCTTACCTACATACCTCATCTACCTAGAAGATTACAAATGATGATCAAATATATTATAGTAAAATTCAGTTAGAAACGAACAAACATGTCTATTTAATGTTGCAACACACTTTTATTCATTCATGTCCAGTCATTACCCAACAATCACCTCATGCTTACGTCTAAATTGATTGACACAAATGGCTAATTACACGACACGTACAACTTTACAAAAGGAAACAAACAATGAGCCAATATTTTGTGGTGTTGATCTACCATGACATCCTTGTAGGGCTGTAAACGAACCGAACGAACACGAACAAGACATTGTTCGTGTTCGTTTGTTAGAAAATATATGTGTTCGCGAACCGTTCACGAACACTTATCGAACGAGATTTTATGTTCGTGTTCGTTTGTTAAGGAAATGAACTTGTTCGTGTTCGTTTGTGTTTGTTTGTTAATTTTAGGCAACGAACAAAAACAAACGTTGACGAACATAAATGAGCACAAACTAATGTTCATGAACACAAATGGAAACAAACGAACACAAATAGTCGTTCATGAACAAAATATATAATACAATGACACTTATTAAATATTTATTTTGTCTGAAGTATTTAAATAAATATAAAAACTAAAAACATTAATGATCTATCGAACACAAACGAACACGTTACCGAACGTTCACGAACATAAACGAACGAACGTGACCTATGTTCATGTTTGTTCGTTTAACTAAACGAACGAAATTTCTTGTTCGTGTTCGTTTGTTTAGTAAACGAACGAACACAAACGAACTTCCCGCCGAACGGTTCACGAACTGTTCGCCGAACGTTTGGTTCGTTTACAGCCCTCTTGGTGAAAGCGAAATCTAATTGAGCTTTAGGTGGGTTCACATAAAGAAAACACACCAAACCTTGCCAATTTGGTGGTGACATTCAATTGTATCGAAGATATTTTTAAACAAACGAGTCAAGTCAAGCTAAAGTTGAGCAATTTGAGTTCAAATCCACTCTATAGGTCTAAGCATGACTTAAGTTACATCAAGATTATTGGAATGTGAAACAACTAAATGTGTTGTATGTTGCTTGAATAGCTAGAGTTAAGTTAACTATAAGTATAACAAAAATGTTTAGCTGGAAAGATTTTGGGATGTATATGTTTACCAAGGTTTGTGGCGTGCAGGAAACATGAACAGTGGCGAAGCTTGAGATTTCCGATCCGGGGGTTGAAAACGTATATACCTAAAAACTTATAAAACCGGGGGGTCAAAAACGTATATACCTAAAAAATTATATACGAAAATTACATACCGGACACTACTGAGCGAAAAGTTCGGAGGGTCGGACGCCCTCCGGCCCCTACAAAGTTACGCCCCTGAACATGCACATAGGGCCGTCTCAAGCAGTGACAAATCTACAAGAAAAATTCGAGGGTGGCTTAAAAAAATTTAGTCCACCCTCAGGCTTGTGTACAAATATAAATCTTTTTTGTCTAGATTTTTGGGTCATAGAAAAGGACCAAATCCTTTATTTTACTCCCCCTTTAGCCATATCCTTGACAAGCATTTCTCACTTGTCCTATAGTAACTATGCAGTACAAATGGACTTAGAGACACTGTTTCTTTACAATGGACAACACAGATTTGTCTAACTATTTAAACACTTCTTTAAATGCTTTTAGATTTAAACCACCTTATGTGTTCATTTAGGTTTATTAATGTGTTTATCGTTAATGTATTTAATCAAGAGCTTTGTTTTGATTGAACCTAAGGAATTTTAGAGCTTGTTTATCTTATTGTGTCTATCTAAGGGCAACCTAACTCAAATCTTCGACTAATTAACCTCAGCATTAAAGTTCAAAATAATCTAATATAACACTTGCAAGCTATGTCCATGTTGTTTGAAAGAGGGGTAGTCAATGGAAAACGTGTTTGCCTCTTGTGAGGCTGCGAAGAAGACTTGGATATCCACTGAAAAAATGGATAGATCTCTAATTTCCGATGTTTAAAGGTCGATTGATTTAATGGGTTGGGTTGGGTCGATTCGATGGAAATGACAAATTTTAAGAAACGTTTACTTGAAGCTTTGGTGTTGACGACGTGGTGGTGTTTCAGGAATGAGCTGATGTTTGAGGCGGCAAGTAAGACTCGAGATCACATTTTTTATTCCGTTGTGTGTTCTCTTATGTGTGGTTCGTTAAAAGGAATCGTAAAGTCAATATTACTTGGGTTAGCTGCTTAAAAACCCCTTTCATGGCTTTGTAATTTGTTTCTCTTTGTATGTCTAGCTTCTTGCTAGTCAGTATTTTTATAAAAAAATTATGTTATTAAAAATTAAAATTATAAAACTTGTATTTCCTAAAGTTAAAGACGGTGTTCATCTATGATTTTGATATTTTGAAACGAGAAGAAAAAGAACTTTTAGCAATATATACTAAGCTAAATTATTTTATAGTCGTTTTTATTAGAAAAAGAACATATTTTTATTTCACTAGATTTAAAAAAAAAAAAATCGGATTATAACATATAAACTGTAAAGAAAAACATTTTTTTTGACATATCCACTCGCCAACCCGATTCTACCTATAGTTTACAAATTACAGATTACAATGTCTTTATACTTCAATAAATTGTAAGTTCTAGACTTTTAGGCTTTTAGCAGAAGTTTGGTTCGAATAACCAAAATGATTATGACCCATTTGTTTCCCACTACCAAATCACCAATACTGACCAGATCCATAAAATCAATAGGCCCAAAACCGGTTGATGGGCATGAGTTGGGCTCAGGAATTAATTAACTCTATAACATTTTCAAAGTTTGATGAACAGTGGAATAAATAATCGATAAAGCCTCGCCTCCCATCCAAAACGAACCGGCAGTATCCTTATCTGTCCTTCACCTAGATGCCACAGGAAATAATGGGTAGAGTGAGAGTCAAACATTCAAACATAAAGGACGAAAAATGCAATTTAATCTTGAAATAATTTAATAAAAATTGTGATAATTTTGACATACATAAGAAAAAATGATGTAGAAAGTTGCCGTGTTTTTATTCCATTAATCATTTCCCCTTTTTCTTTTCACCTTTTAGTATTAGTTGTTAAAATATTCCATATAATTATTAAATATTAGTTTTAATCAATAAAACTAAGAAATACAAAGGCAAAGAATCTTCTCTTTATGGATTTAGAAAACAAACCATAATAACAGCTCAATTGGGAACCA
The DNA here is from genome assembly GCA_030545235.1 of Helianthus tuberosus. Classification (NCBI taxonomy): domain Eukaryota; kingdom Viridiplantae; phylum Streptophyta; class Magnoliopsida; order Asterales; family Asteraceae; genus Helianthus; species Helianthus tuberosus. The sequence continues at coordinate 21,960,715 of CM060381.1, read as the reverse complement.
TTACCCTTAACCCTTAAGGTATGAATCTTCTTTTAGTTCAATCATCGTATATGATTTTTCAATTTATATTTTAATAACAGCAAAAGCTTATAAGTTTGATCAAGGAAAAATATCAGTCATCACAAACCTTTTTAATATGCTTTATAATTTTTCAACGGTGCGTAGTAACTTGCTACGATGATATGTTTAGCTCAATCATAATTGTGCGTCTAAACGTTCCTAGGTACAGTGCGTTTAGTTTATAGACGGCGCCAAAATTTGATGGTGTCTCGCTCCGGTCAAAGATAATATTTATATGCCCTAATTACCTCAAACTATGAGTTTGTGGTAGTCGAGGGTCGAACCAGGAAAGGATATATTAATGTGTTGTGATTAGAATAATACATGCAACCCATTATAAGGGCACGTCTAAAACCATATACGATTATGTGATACGGTTCCATCTTATTTAAATCAACAAGAATCCTTTGAAAATTAATTTTTATACAAGGAGTAGAAAAGCTTTATGACACAGCCTAGAATAAGGTATATGTCTCAGTTTAAATACATGCATCTGTTACTAACAATATACATAAGGTTGGACACACTATTTAATAAACATAAGCTTTATCCGACTTTCTATTAGAAAAAACTTTACTTTTAATTATTCTTAATGTACAAAAAACCAAAATTTTTTTTACGTTTCAAAAAAAAAAAAAAAAAAAAAGCTTAGTAAAATTTAAACTTATAACTTTTGCTTGTGAAATGCATCATTGTATCACTAGGATATCCTCTTTGAACTATAAAAGGGAAAATTACGCCATTTGCCTTGTTAACCACCTTAGGTAACAATTTAAATTTTGACTTTTCTAAATTATTAAAATGGCTATTGATCAGTCTCCTGTGTCATAGCGCAGCACGAACACTTCTCCTACAAAACTGACTCTTCATTTTCCTCACCCCTACGCCATACACTGCGCTGCGCCAAACACCCCCATGCGCAACGCTCTCCTGCCGCCCTGCGCCATTATCAAGCTGCAAAACCTTTCTCCTGCGCCATTTAACTACGTGTCACACTCTGGTTAAGTAGTAATTTAACAAAATTTATAGCTATTTTGATAATTTCTTTCATCAAACTGGCTACTTTAGTAATTTTTCCACTATAATTCTTTTAGGTTATATGTAATAAAAAATTCCGTCCCAATGGTGCATATTTGTTTTCCGAAACTACTAGCAAAATATTCAACTTCTTAAGCATATCTTTCATATAGATAACTTCCAAAACAATTAAATCCCTAAAATCGGCACAAAGTTGGTTATTATTAACATCAAAGTATATTCAAATAATCATCAATACAACATCTCTTATGATTTTCCAAGCTTTTTCTCATATGATTTATCTTTCACAGCATTTGAATAATATTCTCCGGCTCGAGGAATTACTAGAAGAACATCATCATAAACTATGTCTTTTTTGGGAACAACAGGTTCACCATATCTATTGACATAACACTCTTGCTTATTATCCCATCTTTTGTAGCTGACAGCATCTTCATATTCTTCTTGCATTTCATTCATTCTGTTCCAAGCCATGCTTTTTTCTCTGTATGTTTTCTCATTCAGAATCTCTTCTCTGGTTTTCTTTTTTATTTCAGCTATAATTTTTTCTTCTTGATTTTCCTCTTTGATTTCTGCAACAAAAAATATAATGTTTGCTGTTTGATGGGTTTCTGCCTTGAGCTGTACTTCGATTATCTAAACGATCTTCTTCCGAAAGAATTTGACTCCAATCATATCCTTCATCATCATGGATTACAGCACAAGCTCTTGACTTATCTCTGGGTTTATCTTCAATCATTTTCGTCTCTTCTTTGCTTCGGTGGTATATTGTCTTTCGGTAATAATCATCATTGAACGGATGTTCATTTCCACCAACTATAGAATTGTTGCATTCTCTCTTGAAATGACCTTTTTGCTTACATTTGAAGCAGGTCACCTTGGACTTGTCAAATCCAAGTTTTGTTGATGCACCGCCTAATGATTGTTTCCCAGTAATCTCCATATATCTCTGAGCTCTACGGATGCAACTTGCCAAACACCAGCGAATATCGATAAGTTCCATCTCTTCCGGATCAATCTGGTCATAGTCTTCTTTGGTTAACTCTGAGTTACCAATTTTGCCTGCAACTAGACCTTCATACGATTCCAGAACAGATGCAAGAAAACTCATTTGTTGCTTGGCTGCATTAATGCTCATAGTCGGAGAATTCTTCAATTTGAGAGCAATGTTACAGAGAACTTCTTCAGATTCTTCAACACTTGCTTTTGATGAAGACGAATGATATCCCGGATTGTAACTTGATGAGCTTTTCTGTGGCTCTTTTCTCCTCTCACCACTGAATGCTGTCTTTGGTGATTCTCCAACTTTCACCGAAGGTAAATTACCTTTGTAGTAGAGACTGACATTCTGTTGATGTGAAGAGCTGCTCATCTTGTTTTGTTTCTGCAATTCAAGCTCATGACTTTCTATCTTTTCTAGCAAGACATCAAGAGAAATTGTGTCATATAAAGCATCATTTTTCAATATGAATACAAACGTTTGCCACTGATCAGCTCGTGGTAACGCTTCTATGATCTTATCAATTATTTCTTCTCTAGTTTTAACAATACCAAACCGATCAAGTTCAATTTTTAAATGACCAAATCTCTCTATCATTTGTCTAACTGATTCATCTTTCAAACTATCAAACAAATCAAATTCTTTCTTTAATAATGCAATTTTATTTTTCTTGATTTGTTTACCCCCCTCAGCTTTAACCCTTAAGGCTTCCCAGACAGATTTTGATGTTCCGTCATGTTGCAATAAAGCAAACATGTCATTCCTGATTGAAGATTGAATCAAAGCAATCATTCTCTGTTCTGCTGAGAATTCTGCTTTGTCTTCTTTGGGTAAGTTCTTGAGTGGAAGCTTTTATCCTTTATCATTGGTCGGCCTTTTATAACCAAATTCCAGACAGAACCAGCTTTCATGAGCATAAGCTTTTGCCCAGTTGATGAACCGATCTTTCCACCAAGTGTAATCTTCAATGCTTTCAAGAGTTGGTGGTTTTGAATGTGTGCCGTAAAAGTTATCATGTTTGATGTTCTCATTGATCGCTTTTGTAATGGTTTTTGGTGTGACAGTTGAAATTTCAGAAGACTCGGATGTAAACGCGTTGTAGAACGTGTTGTAGAATTCTTCGGCCATGATGTGAATTTCTTGAATTACCTAGAGACAAACACAAGCAAACAAACACAATCAGTTTATACAATATCAAACAACTTGAAATATACTGACACTCGATTGACGTGAAATGATCTTGATGCGAAATGTCTACTTTCAAACGGAATAGTGAACTTCAAACGAAATCACTTTGATGCGAAATCACTTTGGAACGAAATACCCTTTCACACGAGATCACACTTTTAAACGGAATCAGGACTTTCAAACGAAATCACTTGTTTCATACGAAATCTTCAAACAGAATTACAATTTGATGTGGAATAACTGATTCTGTGTGAACTTTTCAAACGGAATTACCCTTTTCAAGCGGAATAAGATGTAATTCAAACGAAATCAGTAATTTCGTGTGAAATTGCTTCAACTTTTCAAGCGAAATAGCTGTTTCAAGCGGAATCACATGCTAATCTCAAACGGAATTAAGCTGATTTCAAACGGAATTATGATGACATCAGCATATCGGTCCAATTTTTGTCCAATTAATCCAGTAATAGGTCGAATTATGATCTGAAACTTTCAAGGATTTGTTAAAACACTGTTTCGCATGTAATATGTGAAATTCAATCCATTTTGACCGTGAAATTTTGTTAATTTTGAAAAAGAAGGTGTAGAAGTCAGAAAACTGATGAAATCAAGCTAAACTCTTCCACCTGAGCTCTGATACCACTTGTAGGATCGTTGTGCGACCTGAATGAGTTGATCAGAAGAGTTTTGGATCCGAATCAAAGGCGGAATCAATGAAACAGACGCTTGATTCAATTTAAATGTCTCTTGTATTGATTTAACACTGATTTACAACCTGGAGACGATTCGGCAGAGCTTCGCTACTCAGATCCGAAAATTACAAATGACAAACCAAGTGCCCCTATATATAGGCTTATAATTTCGTTTGAAATGACCAAGGGTCATTTCAAGCGGAATTAACTTTGTTAATTCCGTTTGAAATTGCCATTGGCTATTTCAAGCGAAATTACCAACATACTCATACAACTCAGTTTCTAGCACCCGAGCACTGGTTTATCCTATCCTACTACATGACTCGATACAAGACGAAGTCGACAGACATAGTGCACTAACACCATTGGGTTATGATAACCCCATACCGACTTACCCAGGTTCGTCTGGTATAACCCATTTGAATTTCCAAATCCTACGGATTATGGATATCAGGCCCCTGCCCAAGATCCATATCTTGAGGCAGCTCAGTTTAATGCACTTCATCCCTCACCCTTTCCTCCTGTATACCCAATGGGGTATCCAGTTCCTTACCAACATCAACCCTCACCTTCACAACTGCAAACACAAGAAATTCTGCATAGGTTGGATCGGGTTGAACACAAAGCGGAGGAACGCGAGAGAAAGCATAACAAATTTCTTAAGGGCCTCGCGAACTTCATAAAAGGCAAAAAGAAGTAGAAGTTTATTTTATTTTACTTTGTATTGTATTTTCAATCAAGTCCCTACGAGGACATTTTATTTCTGTACTTAGTCCCTGCGTGGACTTATTTTCTTTTCTGTAGTCCATACGTGGACAGTTTGTTATTTCAAGACCCGTTTAGGGCATATCTTGTAATCGCTTAGTATTTCAATGAAATTTCTTTTGGAAAAATTTTTATATGTATTTTCTTACATCATTTTGTCAACATCATTTCAATTTACATTGATCTGCCAAAGAAATTTCAAAAGAAATTCTTAAAGGTATGACCTAGCCATAATATAATTGGCTATGATGATGTAACCCTCTTAAGAAATTGATTCCTTGTTAACATCTGAAAACATGTTAACATTCCAAGCAGTGTGACTTGAGAGACCACACTAGCTTTTCAAAAGTACTTGGATTCTTCCAAGCCACCTTCATAGCCTATATGATCAATGTGAATCATGGCTATTAAACATCAATATGATGTATAAATCAAAACATCCAATTAAGATGTAAGCCCTTGGGCGAAGGTGTATTCATGACAATGATAGTTTATCTTATAAACTTCTTGTCAAAAGGGCGATGAACTAATGTTCGACCCTTAAAGATCACCGATCCATGAGATCACGTTTTAATCATCCTTGTGGCAAGGCCTTTTGTGCCATCTAAATGTCCTTCGAGACGAAGCCTTGTGCTATATGAAAAATGTCTCTATGACATTGACAGTTGTGACTTATGTCCCCTGTCTGATAAATATACAGGATTATATCCTATTGATTGTCTATAATGGTTCAATTGTAGCCTAGACAAATCTTGATCAAATAGATTTTTGACTTGTTATTTAAATGGTCTATATGGTTTATTAATACCATGGCCATCTAATCATCAATACGATGATTTATTATATAATCTAAATAAATCATTATTGTTTAATTTTAGAACCCAAAATCATGGCTGGCTCTAACGAAGCAAACAGTCATCCGAGAGAAGGGAACAATAATGAAGCCAGGATAAATGTTACTGGTGCTGAATTGCAAGCAATGATTGACACAGCAGTTGCTCAAGCTGTGGATAAAATATTCAAAGAACCGAGTCAGATTCGGTCCAAAACTCATACAAAGTCCTTATCACATTCGCATACATTGAAAAAGGATGAATCTCAGCATTCATCCAACCAGAGATTTGAATCTCAGAAGGCTGTGTTGAATCAGACTCCCAGGTACAACAAGGGTTGTACCTACAAATACTTCGTCTCGTGTAAGCCAAGAGACTTCACGGGAGAAAAGGGAGTAATAGATTGTATGAAGTGGTTAGATGAAATGGAAACGGTGATTGATATTAGTGGGTGCGCAAAGGAGGACATCGTTAAGTTTGTATCTCAGTCCTTCAAGGGTGACTCCCTAACTTGGTGGAAAGCCTTAGTGCAATCCACTGGAAAGGTTCCTCTGTATAACCTTTCCTGGAATCAATTTGTTGATCTTGTGAAAGACACTTACTGTCCTCAAGATGAAGTGGAAAGAATAGAGACTGACTTCCTCATTTTGGTGATGAAGGATTTGGATTGCAGGTCCTATGTGACCAGTTTTAACTCAATGTCGAGGCTTGTGCCGTATTTGGTCACCCCAGAACCCAAACGCATTGCGCGTTTTATAGGTGGTTTAGCCCCAGAGGTTAAAGGAAATGTCAAGGCTTCTAAGCCTGCTACTTATAGATCTGCTGTAGATCTATCTTTGTCACTTACTCTCGATGTTGTAAGGAGTAGGGCAAAGAAAGCCACCGAGGAGGGGAAAAGAAAAAAAGGAGGATGACCAGTCCCATCACTCAAACAAAAAGAAGAAGGGAAACTCTGGTTTCAAAAAGGGGTAGTCGGATGACAAGCCCATATGTAAAAAGTGTAACAAGAGGCACTTGGGAAGGTGCAACCAAGATCCACAAACTAAACCTTGTGGAATTTGCAAGAAGAAAGGGCACAAGAGTGTGGAATGTCGAAACATCAAAGATGCAACCTGCTATGGTTGCAACGAAAAGGGGCACATTAAGACTAATTTCCCTAAGAATGCTAAGAAGCCTGAAGAGGCAAAGAAAACCAATGCAAGGGTCTTTCAGATGAACGCCAGGGAGGCGGTGAACGACAATAACATTATAACAGGTAGCTTCCTCATTAATGATATTTATGCTAGAGTTTTATTTGATTCAGGTGCGGATAAGTCTTTTGTAGATCATAAGTTTAGTAAATTATTGAATCTGCCTATTAAAACTCTAGACATAAAATATGAGGTAGAACTCGCAGACGGTACCTTATAAACCGCTTTAACTCTTCTTGATGGATGCTTTATATACATTAAGAATCATTCTATCCCGCTATCCCTTTTGCCAATGAAATTGGCTGGGTTTGATGTAGTTTTAGGCATGGATTGGTTATCGCATAACCAAGCCCAAATTGCCTGTGATAAGAAACTAAGTAACATCAACACCCCCTTTGGAGAGCTAGTCACCATTCATGGAGATACACAATATGGGTTGCCCGACAACGTGTCTATACTTAAAGCGTCGAAGTTCCTGAAGAACGGATGTGTCATCTACATGGCACAAGTAACCGTGAATGACCCAAAGCCCAAGATCGAAGATATTCCAATCGTTTCGGAATACCCTGATGTTTTTTCTGATGAGTTACCTGGATTACCTCCTGAGAGGCAAGTTGAATTCAGGATATACATACTGCCAGGATCTGCACCAATTACACGAGCCCCTTACCGTCTAGCGCCTACTGAAATGAAAGAGCTCAGGACTCAATTGGATGACTTACTAAAAAGGGTTTCATACAACCCAGCTCTTCACCTTGGGGAGCTCCTATATTGTTTGTGAAGAAGAAGGATGGATTGATGCGTCTATGCATTGATTATCGTGAGTTAAATAAGGTAACGATCAAGAATCGTTATCCTTTGCCCAGGATCGATGACTTATTCGACCAACTCCAAGGAGCAAGCTTCTTCTCGAATATCGACTTGAGATCTGGATATCATCAACTCAAGGTCCGAACCGAAGATGTACCTAAGACAGCGTTCAGAACTAGGTATGGCCATTACGAATTTTTAGTGATGCCTTCCGGGCTCACTAATTGTCACACCCCGATATTTCCACATATTACCGGTGGGCCCGGCGGGGAGTATCGTGACGTAGTTGATATCATCATTGTCAATACACACAATATAATAGCACAGCGGAAGGCTTGGTGAATAAACTATTACAAACCATAATGTCTGAGGGTCCGAGTGAAAGAATATACAGACTGGAATGTAATAAGATCCACAGGCGGATCATAAATAGTTACAAAGAAACAAAATAACAGACTTCATGTATCTATGGATTTGCAAGATCCTCTTATGACACCTAATAGCTCCAGCCTATTACGAGAGGTACCTGTCAATCAATCTTTAAGAAAATATGTCAGTTTACACTGGTAAATAAATTAACTGACTCTTTTGAAAAAAATTATGAAAATTGATTTAAGTGCACATGTCACAAATCTTTTATAACTTGGGACAATTATTAAAGATAATCTTGTATACAGATTTACATGTTTGTCTTACAATTGGGGCCGGTTGGAAGCCGGTCATGATTAGCCGACTCACCACTTATAGAACCCACAAAGGAGTTATCCCCAACATGTGGGTTTATATTTTAGCATTTGCATCTGTCAGGTGTATGCCTACACCCGTGCATAGGTCGTGGCCATTTTCAAACGAAATGAGCCGTGGATATCCAGGACACGGTCGAATTAACCCCCAATGTTTATGTTATCAAACAAGACAGATTAAAACGGGTTATGTAAATTTATTAATCACAATCCGATTAAATGATTTCACACCCGACCAAGTGGTATTATTATAATACCATATCCCAAGCCCGTATAAGGGAAAATAAGTTAAAAGTATTTACCTGAGCTCAAAGGTGAAAGTAACTCAGCCGTAAATCCTAAAGCTGTATGATGATACCTTCTACTGGATGCTACTTAATCTGTATAGAAGGTTTAATAACCTATTAGGGTGTTAACGGGCCTTTAGTTAAGTCAAGGACTTAGACTGGCTAGCTAGAAAGAAACTTTACGGTTCTAAACGCTAGATTAAGCGGAGACCGGAATAGAATGTGGTTTAGAACCGACAAGCTTAGATACTTGTATAATATGGGTAAACTAACCACATTCTGGAATTTGAGGATTTAATGATAAGATTAAACCCGTTTCGGCTATTATACGCCAACTAGTCACGTAAACCGATCCGAACGCGTAAACGCGTAACGGGTAACCAAATGAATTATATACAGGTCTTAATTGTTATTATGCTTAAAATATCATCAGTAGGATGTTAACCTATCTGCCCCAAAAGTAATTTAAACCAATTTAAGTCCCGAAAGGGCATTTTGGTAATTTTAATACTTATAAAAGAGATTTTATAACAAACTAAAGTTCTGGTCTTTTGAAATCAGTAAAAATATTTAATTTAATAAGTTATATCAGTAGGGTATTGCCTATATGTGAAATTTATCATTTATAACCAATTTATGCACCGAAGGGGCATTTTGGTAATTTCACATAAGCTTTAAAGGTCAAATTTTGGAAATCTGAGTTTAAAACTTTTGCTTACTGTTAAAATGAAGAAATTTACTAAAAACATCAGTGGGTATTAAGTCTTATATGTTTAAAATAGTTTTAGCTCATACTATGCGTTAAAAAAGCGTAAAAGTCGCTTTTAAGTGATTTTCGGGTTATATAAGAAAATCTGATATTTTTAGCATTCCAAAAAGCTTAAAATATTTTATTTATCATATAAAATCAGTAGTAAAAGATTTGGTATCAATATGTGATGAAAATCTCATTTTATTCAAGAAAAGGGTATAAACGACAATTACAGAATATTCAAGAAACTTGACAACAAATTAAAAAAAAGTTACAACATATAAACAATTGAATTAGAGACCAGAAGTAAAAGGCACATTAGTTGCCGGCAACCACGAACCACCGGCAATAAAGTTCCCGACGGTGAACTTCGCCGCCTCGGCGCTGCTAGTGATGACATGATAACCTTTCCAGTTAACCCTTTTCGCGGTTGATGCACCCGGCCCAGTGTTCATATACTCACCATAGTATAAAGTATTAAGCGCAAAGTTGCCACTCCACGGCATCCACCCTGCAGGATCGATCAAGCTATCGAGGCTCGATTTAAGAAAAACCGTCCTCGAATATTGCTTCCACGGTCTCCCGAGGTATGTTTTAACTCCCGACACGCCTTTTAGGTCAGAAGCCGCGGTGATACGGCTGTTGTGGATTGAAATGCCCGTGTTTTGGTTTTGATCGGTTCGGCCTTGAGCAGTCAACGTGTTGGTCTTGTTTGGCGGCTTACGGGCATAAATGTTGCAATTTTGAATAACTACGGCTGCATTGCCGAAAATAAAATCAACTGTCCCGTATATGTCACATTCGCGGTAAAACTGTCGGTTTGAGTGGACATATAATGTGTCTTGGTAACCCTCAAAGCTGCATTGGTAGAAGACCGAAAGGTCAGAGCCGCTGCGTAGCGCCACGGCTTGGTGGTTTTGTGGGCCCGCGGTGTTTCTGACCGTGAAACCTCGGCCGATAAATCCATCTCCGACAACGGCTGAAATTAATGAGAAAAAAATGTTATATCTTGATATTTAACGTTTGAAAATAGTTGCATGATAAAGTCAAATAATATTGGCATCTTAGCGACATAAATTGTAAAGTCGTCGCTAATTAATAACTAAGTCGAAACTGACCCAACTGATTTTCTTGAATATATTGCCGCAATCATTAATTATGTATCCATTTTACCATGCTTTTTCTAGGTTTTCTTTTTTTTTTTTCCTACAGTTACATTTGTATTTAAAAATATTATCATAAAAGTGGTTTAGTTTTTTTTTAACCAGACTTTTTATTTTAACCAGTCTCTTATATATTTTTTAATCAGTTAATCAATTTCTTTTTATTTTTTCATAAATGATCAGCAAAAGAATTAGTGACCAACTGTGTTGCCAACGAATTTAGCGATGATTAAACTTCTTACTTCATTTTTTTTAAATAAATTCCATTTTGAAAAAGAAAAGTTGGCAAACAAAAGATTCAATGACAAGGAATCTAGCAGCAAAATATAGCCATGTATAAAAACTTGTATTCGGCTTACCGAGAGTGGCTGATTTAAAGGTGGTGGTGCCCCCTCCAACACTTTTGCTACCAGTTATTATAGTTTTTCCAATACCATCTCCTACTAGCATTATGTTCTTCAACTTTTTACCAATTTCAATATTCTCCTTGTAAACACCCGCCTTAACACGAATCACATATCTCCCGTTTCCTGATCTTTTTGCCGCGGCAGCTATGGCGGCTGCGATCGTCTTGTAGTTACCTGAACCATCTTGAGCCACCACAATGTTGGCTTGAGGATTTGATGACTGCAATAGCTTCCTATCACCCGGCTTCATCCAACCCGGAAATCCAAATTTCTGATCATGACTAGATGCACCATATGATGAATTATTCCCACCTTTGTTCATTGCTAATGTGTTGCTAATCAAAGAGGACACATTATTGTTCATCAACGGCCACACGTAGTCGCTTACACCTAACTCTTCGAACCCCGCCTTGCATGTCTCGAGATTCGTGAGTGCAGTGCTAAGCCAGGTCTGCATGTCGACCTGGCTACACTTTTTGTAAGGATCAACGGTTTTGTTGATCCTCATGATGGTATCTTCGTAAAGCTCTAAGCAGTCGGCCCAAGCCGCCTTCTCACGCTCGTTGCGGCATTTTGGGCCGAGCTTTTGAGTGTGGGACCCTGCGTATTCGGCACGTTGTAACGTGACCTTTAACAAGGCTTTCACAAAGTCGGGCTTTTGCTTGATTGAACCGTGGTTTGAGTTAGTGCCCAGGAAATGCTCACAAGGTTGTGGGTGCGGTGTCTGGCTGCACCAAGATGTGACCTCAGACTTGGTGTAGCCAGTCACTCCGGAAAGGAAAGCACCCACAACCAAAGTTGTTAACAATAAAAAAAATTCATTTTAGAAGCTTAAGAAGGATGAGAAAGAAGAAAATTAGGATTGTGTGGGTTATGGCATGCTATTGGCTGCCTTTTATAGGATGCAAAATTCAACAATAGGGAGGCACCAACACACCAGTTTCTATTTGTGTATGTACATTCCCAATTCTAAATAATTTGTTTATTATGCTGTATGTTTATTCCCTTTCTCCAACCAATTGTTCTTTAATTAATTTAAAAATATTAAGTTGTGTCATGCATTATAAGATGTACATCTTGTTTATTGATTACATTTTAGAAAAAAAAAAAAAAAAAAAAAATTCTGCTTATAGAGTTGGTGTTTTTTCAACGTACTACGCATAGAATTTATTTTTTATAATATAAAGTTGGATTTAGAAGACTAAACAAATAAGATTGAATCGATTACAACATATTTATATTATTTCTTATCAAAGAGTTTTATAAATAGAAGTAATACGGTTGACAGAAAAAAAAAGGCATTTTTCTCACGCATCATGATTATGACAAGAGTAATATATAGAAAAGTATTATTTTGTTGATGTAAAATTTAAATTAGTATATTTGTGAAAATAAGGCATGATAGTATTGCAATACTTGTAATAATTTTATTAATTTTACTTTTTTTTACACAGTTTGTAATAACGATATTATAGGATGTCTATAAAATAGATTTTACGTTAAAAAAAATAATAATAATAATAAATAATTTCGGTTTTTAGAATCATGTTTTCTCTTCAAAAAACGTACATAAATCATAATCCTTTACTAATGCTTTCAACCATCATTATTATATGTATGCAAAAGAATTTAGTTAATCAGATTTATGATATACACTAGTAAATACACCATCGGTAAAATTAAAAAGCAACTATGGTGTATGTAGTAGTATTGAAAACATGTTTTAATCGGTGAATTTGATATTGTAGTGTATTCACAATGGATTACAAGTTTTCATCAACGAGTTAGATGTTTCATGTATTTATTTGGTTGGTGGTTTTCATATGAACTCATCACTAGTTTGATGCACATACGAACCTATGTGTCAAAACTCATAACATCAATGTATCAAACATGTAAAAGTTAGGCTCAACTTACAGACATCAACAACAATAATCGTACCTAATATAATTTCACCTATAGCCGAGCTATTGGTAAAACTTGGAGACGAAAGTGTTTTGGTCAAAAATCAAGCAATGACAATGTAACCAAACTTTCTGTTGTGAGGTATGCTGCTTGAATTGATGAACAATAATAAGGATCACTATGAAGTGTAATGAACAAATGACACGAAGATTTATAAGGGGAAAAAACCCTTGATCAAGAGTTGATCTCCGGCACAAAAAACCCCGGGTGATGGAAACTACCGATCACCAATTCAAATTAAACAAACAATCTGTTACAACTTCGGATGATAGCGAGCTAAGTACAAGGATCACTATAGTGTAACGTGTAGAAATGTATGAAAAATGCTAAGTGTTTTGTTGAGAGCCAGTGAGAGCGGTTGTATGAGTGTGTGTGTAGCCAAAAATAGCTAAGTGTCTCTAATATAGCTTGCTACCCCTTTTACAAATAGAAAATATCAAGCCTAACTAACATTCCGCAAATGGTGCAAGTCTTCCACGACTCCACAACGTCCATTTCTGGCCAAGCAAGTGCGGAATAGACTAAGAATATTCTCCAGGAATGTCGCCAAGACTAAGTCCAAGTTGATATTCCTGCAAAACATTCACGAATTCAAAGTAGACAATCGTTAGTACTGGGATCCTTATAGTGATCCATGATCCTGATCCTGCAACACTTCTGAGGATCACTACTTCAGACAGAATTGAGGATCACTAAATCCAACAGCAAATAAGGATCACTGGTCATTTAGAAATCCACCCCTAACAATTGCCCCCAAAATATAAGGAGTAAATATGTAAATAAATGAGTTATATTTTGTCGATCTTATCCGCGTTTAACCAACGGATAACTAGCCGTTATAAGCGGACTAGCCGTTACGATCATGACGTCAGTGAAGTGATTATCCTGCAAAATCATCATTATAAATAGGAGTTAGAGATAGGGATCGATTAGCATTCAAATTCAAGAGAACTCCCTTTAAATTCTCATCTGACGATCAAGCAGGTAACTCTTTTCCTTTTCTTCCTTTACGTTTTCTTTCTCCGTACATCTTTCTTTACCTTCTTCAAATCAAGATGATGCTGAAATCCTCACCAGCCAAGGATCATAAGAAGGAAAGTCCTCTCAAGAGCCAGGGGATCCTGGAAGATTCGGTGAAAGAAATATGCTGTTTCTCTGACCCACAAATAGATAGAATCCGCCACTGTTTTCCGGCAAATACTGTTTTCAAACCATTTGTTCCCACCGTTTTAAGCGATTATGTCTCTGAAACTTGGGTAGCTTTCCCAGTCACACCTTTCACAATAGGATATTCGTATCCCTTTCCAGACTTTACCCAATCCTTTTTCTCCCTCACCGGCATCTCGTATATTCAAGCTATGCCGATGATCTGGAGGGTCCTATATACCCTTGAAAGGATCATCGAGCAGGAAGGAATTGACTTGGGAATGTCAGAATTAGCCGAGATGTATGACCTTACCACATTTGGATTCCACCGGTATCTATTCAAGCGTAAACCCGGAAAAGAACATCCCATCTTTAGAGCTACTAAAAACGATATCAACTGGAAACGGCGGTTCTTCTTCGTCAGAAGGGACTCTATCCCGGATGGCCAGAATTTGCCGGAGGAATGGAGCATTCATGGTAGGATAGGAGGATCCTTAGAAGGATCACTAAGTAAGCTCATTCTGATAATGCTTACTAATATGCTTTTATTTCTTTTTGTACAGCTATCACATTTTCGCATATCATTCCTTCAGCTGCAACCAAGGGGAGACTTGCTGCCTTTAGAAAGCTTGATCTTGAAACAAGATCATTCAAGACAATCACCCAGGATTCACAAGAGGTATCCTCAGGCTCTGTCACCATGTCAAGTAAGTATCCTGTTCGTTTTATATTCAAACGTTTGAATAAATAGTTATATATGAATAGAATTAGGAAACTTATCTGTTTTGGGTGTGTAGGCGCTGGAAAATCATCAAGATCCGCTTCCAAATTTAGTGTCACTGAGCTAGACACCGTCCGATCCTCCAAGAAGAAGCTTCCTGCCAGCCCAACTGCTTCGATCCCCAAGGCACCCGCTAAAGGAAGGGGTGGCAAGAAAAGAAAAGCCTCCGAAGCTGAGGATCTGCAAGGTCTGCCCCTGATCCGCCACCAGTTCCTTGAATACTTCAATGAGGTAAGGATCCTTATCCCTGCTTTAGGTATCCAGCTTATTTGAGGATCACTTGTTCCTAAACTGTTCTTTATCTTCTTTGCAGAAATTTGCTGAGATTGAAGACTATGTTGGGCATGTCGAGGAGCAGGACAAGAAGATTGCTGACCTCCAACAAGTCGCATTGCTTAAGGATCTCAAGATTGCTGACCTCCAAAAGGATCTCAAAGATGCCAAAGCTCAGACAGCCACAATCCTGGTCAACTTCGATTATGAAAAGCACAAAATCACAGAGGATGCCAAGGTCTCCGCTGCCATAGCCATGTACAAGACCAAGCTATAAATGGCTCAAGAAGCCCAGGATCCTGCCTTTGACAGGAGCAACTGGGATGTGGAAGGCTGAAAGGCAAGGCTGGCTGAACTGGATGACGAGGAGGAGGCTGAGGAGGTTCTGGCAATTGAGGCTAGTGGTAGTGGCAGGGATCATGGTGGTGAAGCTAGTGGAGCTGGAGGTGGTGATGCAGCGAAGGTGCAGGCTGCAACAATGGGCGATGATGGACATTTCTAGACGTAGCCGGAGCCCATTTTTTAGTTTGGTTATGGTTTTTTTGTTTTGATAATGTTTTGGTAAACAATGGTTGGTCTGTATTTGAACAATAGTAATTAGGGTTAAGGATCATGGATGATCCTTTGAACAATAGGTAGGATTACAAATGGTGGAGGGATCCTCTGTTTGGGGGATGAAGCCATTGTGATCCTACCGTCTTTAATTTCCTGCACTTGTTAGACCTACAAACAATGGACACCCTTTGCCAACCCATGTGGACGGGCCACGTTTTGCTGGTAGAAACGTGGGTTGGCAATTTTGACAACCTTAAAAGGGTTTAAGCTTTTGTGAATAAAATGACTTTAACTTTTTGGCTATATCATGTGTTGATATCCTTATTGTTATTTTATTTTTCCATCTATTGTGATGTTCATATCGTCTAAACTTATCAAGTAAGGAAAAAATTTAAAAAATATCCCTTAAGAGTTAAGGATATGATCAAGGATCACATAAAAATAATTTAAGGATCACTATTTCAGTTGTCAAAGGATAAGTGTCACTTAAATACATAATGAATAAAATCAAAATAGTTTAGGATCATACCTGAGAACCCAAGTTAGGATCCTATCATTCAACACTTAAAATTAGGATAACCCAAGATACAAACCTTAGTTGAAAGTAAGGGTCAAGAATCTTTGGCAATTTATCTTCACAGACCTGAAATAAGATATTACTTGGAACTGAGCCAATATAAGATGAATGTTATTGACTGGGGACAAGCCCAACAATTCTGGGGACAAGCCCAATATACTGGGGACAAGCCCAAAGGATAACTGGGGCCAAGCCCAAAGGATCGTATGTAAACTGGAGCATGGCCCATACTGGCGACTATCCAAACTTAGTGACATGAAAATGCCAAAACCTTAGCTAATGTGAAAACGTTAGAAACCTTAGGAACGGATGTATGGTACGTCTACCATTATACGTAGGATCCTGAATATAGCCAGTACAACGAAATTGTCAGCCCCTAAAGCGGGTACTGGTCCCATTGCCATGAACTATACCAGGATCATCGTGCGCTACTGGCGAAACTGGGGACAGGCCCAGACTGGGGACTAGCCCAAATAACTGGATACTTCTGTGGATACTCAATGCTTACTTAAAGATACCTGAACCTTCAAAACTCAGAAATCAAGTAAAAGGAGGATAAAGGACGCAGGATCCTTATCCTTGTAAGAATAAAAAGAATGAAATAGTTTAAGATTGGAATGTTACCAGAAAGAGGATCATCTATCAGCGGGGATCCTTCAAGGATACTTGTCTGGTAAGGATCATGGATCATGATCACATGAAATATTTCTTCAAATGGACAGCATTCCAAGCTCTAGGTAGCAAATCACCCTCCATTGTTAGCAATCGATATGCCCCCTTTCCTGCTTCAGCTTCAATCAAATAGGGTCCTTTTTACTTTGGTGCTAGCTTTCCATCAGCAGGATTGGTGGTGTTTTGAAATGCTTTCCTTAATACCATATCCCCAACTTGGAATTTCCTGAGCCTGATATTTTTGTTGTAAGCTCCAGCCATCCTTTGTTGATAACTGGCCATCCTTATCCTTGCTAAATCCCTGATTTCTTCTATAGTATCCAAGTCTTGAATCAAGTTTTCAGCATTTTCTTCAGGATCACGAACGCTTGTTCTTGCAGTTGGAACCACCATCTCTGTAGGGATCACTGACTCTGTCCCAAATACCAAAGAAAATGGAGTTTGGCCTGTAGCATTCTTGGGAGTTGTTCTATCAGCCCACAGCACATAAGGTAGTCCTTCTGCCCATTTTCCTTTCTTGGATCCAAGCTTCTTCTTCAAATTGTTGATGATGATCTTGTTGGATGATTCTGCCTGACCATTAGCTTGTGGATGGACTGGTGTTGATGTTATCATCTTAATTCCCCAACTGTCACAAAAGTTAGTGGTTCTATTCCCAATAAATTGGGATCCATTATCACAAATAATTTCAGAAGGGATGCCAAATCTAGTAATAATATTCCTTTTAATAAAGGATATAACTTCCTTTTCTCTGACTTGAGCAAAGGCTTCAGCCTCTATCCACTTAGAGAAGTAATCAGTCATAGCAAGCATGAATACTTTTCCACCTGGTGCCTTAGGAAGCTTTCCAACTATATCCATTCCCCATCTCATGAATGGCCAAGAAGAAGATATAGGATGCAAGAGCTCTGCTGGTTGGTGAAGGATATTACTATGCGTCTGACAAGGATCACACTTCTTGGCATACTCCACAGCGTCCTTCTTCATAGTGGGCCAATAGTATCCTGTTCTCAGGATCCTTGAGAATAACGCCCTGCCCCCAGTGTGATTTCCACAATCTCCTTCATGGAAATCCTTTAGGACTTCTTGAATTTCAGGATCCTCAATGCATCTCAAATATGGTCCTGCAAGAGATCGTTTATACAACATATTATTTAATATTGTAAATTGAGATACCTTAATTTTAAAAGCCCTTGGGTTTTCTCCTGTAGGAATTTCTCCATGTTGTATGTATCTCATGATTGGGAGTATCCATGATCCTGAATGAGATTGGGTATCATCACTAGGGATGATTGCAGAGTCCTCTCCTATCTACATAGCTACATGATCCTTGATAGCAGGGGTCAGGATATGGATAATAGGGATCTCAATATCCTCAGGAATCTTCAAAGATGATCCTAGATTGGCTAATGCATCAGCTTCTGCATTCTCTTCCCTTGGTACCTGTGTCAAACTAAAGGATACAAAAGAGAGTGCCAATTCTTTGACTATCTCCAAATATTTGATTAGCTTTTCACCTTTAACAGCATAGGATCCATTAAAGTGATTAGTGATCAATAAAGAATCTACATGTACCTCAAGATACCTGATACTCATATGCTTTGCAATTTGCAAACCAGCTATCAAGGCTTCATATTCAGCCTCATTGTTGGTAGTTTGAAATTCACAAGCTATGGAGTGGGGTATTATGTCCCCCTGTGGCGATTTTAGTAGTATTCCAAGCCCTGTTCCATTCACATTGGAGGATCCATCAGTAAACAGTATCCAAGGATCCTTGGTTTCTTCAAGCTGTTGGACTTCTAGTTCGGCTTCCTTTTGCAAATCACTACTGAAATCTGCCACAAAGTCAGCTAATGCTTGGGATTTAATGGCTGTCCTAGGCTCATATCTTATATCATATGCACTCAAATTCACTGCCCACTTAGCCATCCTACCTGACATTTCAGGTTTCCTGAGAACATTCTTAATTGGGAAATTAGTTTTAATAATAATGGCATGAGTCTCAAAATAATGTCTTAATTTAGTAGATGCCATAATTAATGCAAGGATAAGTTTTTCTAAATGTGAATACCTGGATTCAACATCAAGTAAGCTCTTACTTACATAATAAACAGGATGTTGTGTACCTTGGTGATCCTTAACAAGGACCGCACTTACTGCTTTTGAGGATACCGCCAAATATAAGGATAACACATCTCCCTTTTCTGGTTTCATTAAGGCTGGGGCTGAGGATAGGTAATCTTTAAGAGCTTTAAGGGCACTTTCATGCTTCTCAGTCCATTCAAATTTCTTGTTTTTCCTCAGGATGTCATAGAACTCCTTGCACTTTTCTGAGGATTTGGATATGAATCTGTTCAAGGCTGCTGTTAGGGGTGGATTTCTAAATGACCCGTGATCCTCAAATATTATCCTGTTTGGTGATTCTTACTTCTGTGTCAGTTAGTGATCCTCAGAAGTGCTTCAGGATCAGGATCATGGATCACCCTAAGGATCCTCATACTAATGATTGTCTGTTTTGAATTCGTAACTGTTTTGCAGGAATATCAAATGGGACTTGGTCTTGGCGATATTTCTGGAGAATATTCTAACTCTATTCTGCACGTGCTTGGTCAGAAATGGACGTTGTGGAGTCGTGGAGGACTTGCACCATTTGCGGATAGTTTGTTATTTAGATTTTTACTAGATTTAAATGGGGTAGCGAGCTAATTAGACAACACTTATGCTATTTTTGGCTACACACACTCTGAAAACCGCTCACACCAGCTCTCGTTCATTCACTTAGCAATTTCATACACTTTTTACACATTACACTATAGTGATCCTTGTATTTAGCTCGCTATCATCCGAAGTTGTAACACATTATTTGTTTAATTTGAGTTGGTGATCGGTAGTTTCCATCACCCGGGGTTTTTTGTGCCGGAGATCAACTCTTGATCAAGGGCTTTTTCCCCGTATAAACCTTGTGTCACTTGTTATTTATTTTTCATAGTGATCCTTATTGCTACAAACCAATTCAAGCATCATACCCCGTAACAAAGAGTTTGGTTGCATTATCCTCATCAGATTTTTTGACCAAAATAGTTTGGCGCCCACCGTGGGGCAATTGGTGCTTCATTTCTAAGAAATTCTCATCTTTGTGATCATTCCGGTTCATTGCATACGAGCAGATGGCTTCATCAACAAAGAATACCTCCAGTGCGATGTCTGCAGTCAATTCATCCCAGGGCATTCCACCTTTGCCTCCACCACCTTCTGGACCTCAGAAAAATGCCAAGAAGAAACCAACTCCCATTTTCTCAAAACCTCCAACTTCTTCTGCTTCTTATACTCCTACTACTAGTGACTTGTTTACTCTAATTTTGCAGATGAAGGAGCATATCCAGCAGCAGGACAAGACCAATGAAAGAATTCTTAGAGAAATTGGAGACATCTAGAAACAAAAGAGATCGGCAGAGGATCATTCCCCACTAATGCCCAGATCTTTGAATTTTGATACTCCGGTTATAACTTCTCAGCCTTCACTGGTTCCAGACGTTCAATATGTTGGAGGACCAAAAGGAGTGCATTACGGGTCATCAGCAATAACTCAGGCTTCAGGGTTACACTTTCAACCATCAGGATCCCATCCTCAGCATACAGGATCCTTTGCAAGCTTAGGAGGATACTCGGGAACGCAGCAGATTCAAGGGTACTGGCCATTTCAAGGATCCTCCCATGTTCAAGGATCCTCCCAGGTTCAAGGATCCTCCCAGGCTCAAGGATCCTCCCAGGTTCAAGGATCCTCCCAGGTTCAAGGATCCTCCTATGTTCAAGGATCCTCCCAGGTTCAAGGATCCTCCTATGTTCAAGGATCCTCCCAAGTTCAAGGATCCTCCTATGTTCCAGGATCCTCCCAGGTCCAAGGATACTCACAGTTTCAAGGATCCTTCCAGATTCCAGGATCCTTAAGGAGTTTGCAATCAGGAAATTCTGACATCCATCAGGGAGATTTCATTCCAATGCAAACCATTGCTTCTACTGGTCCATCGGCCATTCCAGAGCCCCAACAATATGGATTAACATCCACTCTTCCTAATTTGAATCCAATGGGAGGTAACACTTTTAATAATTCTTATACTACTAACCATGGCCTTATGCAGGATCCAGGTATCAATCATGCCATGGCTAGAGAATTGCAAAAGTTGAAGGACATGATATCAAGTGTCCCAGGAGTGGTCAAGTCTATCCCAGATATTGCAGATGGGAGCCACAAGATATCTCGTTTTGCACCACCAATCTGTGATGCTGAGATACCCAAGAGGTTCCATGTACCTACCATGAAGTTGTATGATGGTTCAACGGATCCTGAGGAACACATAGCTCAATACAGGGAAAGGATGGAGATCAATCCCATCCCAGAAAGGTTAAAGGAAGCATGTCTGTGCAAGGGATTTGGATCCACTCTTACTGGATCGGCTCTTAAATGGCTGCTAAGTCTTCCTCCTTACTCTATTACCTCATTTGCTAATCTAGTTAACCTATTTAATAACCAATTTTCTTGTAGTAGGAAATTTGAGCGTTTAACTAGTGATCTGTATAGGATAACCCAGGGTCATAATGAGTCATTAAGGGATTATATCACTAAATTTAGTAAAGAATCCTTAGATATTCCTAACCTGGATATAGCTACGGCTGTTGAAGCCTTCAAAATGGGATTGCTTAGAGATTCGTTATTCTATGATAATCTTGTTATGACACCATGCAGGAATCTAGAGGAGGTAAGAACCCGGGCCCTTAGGTTCATCCGGCTAGAAGATGACAAAAGGATCCAGGAGAGGTTAACAGGATCCTCAAAGCAAGAGAAGCAAGGATCCTCATTCAGGAACAACAAGTTCAGATCTTATAATAAGTCCGATAACCAGAATGTGCATGCTGTTGAACAAGAAGAGGATGATGAGGATTATCCTCCAATCTCTGAATATTGTTTTTCTGTTGATAACAATGAACTAATCCTTGCGATGCAGAATTTAGGTGATAAAGCTAGATGGCCCAGAAAAAATGATAGACCAGCTGCAACTAAGGATAAATCAAAGTGGTGTGCATACCATGAAGATTTTGGGCATCTTACAGAAGAATGCATCGCATTGAGAAAAGAAATTGGATACTTGTTGAGCAAGGGGCACTTGAAAGAATTATTGGGGAGAAAGAAGTCAAGAACTCAGGATCCTGAAAGGATCCCAGAGAAAGCTCCAGCCCCTCCAGCAGATGCACAAATTATAAACTTTATATCTGGAGGATCAGACATTTGTGGAACATCCTTCTCCGCTGCCAAAAGACATGCGAAGGAAACCAAGATGGATAGTGGAGATAGACCCATTCGAACATCCAGTGTCTCCGAAGGAAAAGTTATAACTTTTGATGAGGACGATCGTGTTGACATCCAGGATCCTCATCATGATGGTTTGGTTATCACTCTTTTTATTTCTAACCATTTTGTTCGCAGGATTCTTATAGATGGAGGAAGCTCTGTGAACATTATCCAGCTAGATGTTCTCAAGAAGATGAACATCCCTGAATCCGACATCATACCAAGATCCTCTGTGCTCGTGGGATTCAGTGGCGAGACCAAGAATACTCTGGGGGACATTAAACTCCCAATCTATATCGAAGGCCTACATTCTTACCAAAAGTTTTGTGTTATTGACTGTTTATCTTGTTGTAATGTGATCCTTGGCAGGCCTTGGATACACGATATGAAGGCAGTCCCATCCATTTATCATCAATGTGTGAAGCTTCCTAGTCCTTGGGGAATAGTGAAAATTGATAGTGATCAGCAAGAGGCTAAGAACTGCTACACCTCATCAATGAAACCAGCATCAAAGTCTAGGGAGCAATAGCAATCAAAGTGTCCTCCAAGGGATGTCTTGGAGGCAAGAGAACAGGATATAGTAGAAATCCTTATGGATCCTGATGATCCTGAATCTATAGTTTATATAGGATCAGGGATCCTTGGCGAAATGAAGGAAGACCTCATATCCTTCCTCAAAAGGAGAAAGACTACCTTTGCATGGAAACACGAAGACATGACAGGCATATCTAAAGATGTAATCACTCACAAACTTGGCATTGATAGGTCCTTCAAACCAATCCATCAAAGGAGAAGGAAATTTGCACCAGAAAGAAATGCCATAATCCAAGAGGAGGTAGAGAAATTACTCCGAGCAGGTATGATTAGAGAGGTCAAGTATCCAAGATGGTTGGCCAATGTGGTTGTTGTTCAAAAGAAAAACGGAAAGTGGAGGGTATGTGTCGATTTTACAGATTTAAATAAGGCATGTCCCAAGGATCTTTTCCCATTACCCCACATTGACTCCATGGTGGATGCAACTGCGGGTCATGAACTGTTAACTTTTATGGATGCTTTATCTGGATTTCAACAAATCCAAATGGAACCATCCGATCAAGAGGATACAGCCTTCATGACTCCGACTGGTATATACTGCTATATTGCTATGCCATTCGGACTAAGAAATGCATGTGCAACTTATCAAAGGCTAGTGAATATGATGTTCAAGGATCAGATCGGTCAAACTATGGAGGTTTACATAGACGATATGGTGGTAAAGTCAATAAAGGCTGAGGATCACCTAAGAGACTTGGAGGAAGCATTCAATATCCTTGATAAATACAATATGAAGCTTAATCCTTCAAAATGTCACTTTGGTGTTAAAGCAGGTAAATTCTTAGGATATATGGTGACAAAGAGAGGCATTGAAGCCAGTCCAGAACAAATCAAAGCAATAGTGAACATCAAGTCCCCTACCAATGCTAAGGATGTTCAGAGATTAACAGGCAGGATTGCAGCTTTAAACAAATTCATATCCAAATCCTCAGAAAAGTGCAAGGAATTCTATGATATCCTAAGGAAGAACAAGAAATTCGAGTGGACTGAGAAGCATGAAAGTGCCTTAAGAGCTCTTAAGGATTACCTATCCTCGGCCCCGGCTTTGATGAAACCAGAAAAAGGAGATGTGTTATCCTTATATCTTGCGGTATCCTCAAAAGCAGTAAGTGCCGTCCTTGTTAAGGATCACGAAGGTACACAACATCCTGTCTATTATGTAAGTAAGAGTTTACTTGATGCTGAATCCAGGTATTCACACTTAGAAAAACTTATCCTTGCATTAATTATGGCATCTACCAAATTAAGACATTATTTTGAAACTCATGTTATTATCGTTAAAACTAATTTTCCAATCAAGAATGTCCTCAGGAAACCTGAAATGTCAGGAATGGCTAAGTGGGCAGTGAAGCTAAGTGCATATGATATAAGATATGAGCCCAGGACAACCATTAAATCCCAAGCATTAGCTGACTTTGTGGCAGATTTCAGTAATGATTTACAAAAGGAAGCTGAATTAGAAGTCCAGCAGCTAGAAGAGACCAAGGATCCTTGGATACTCTACACTGATGGATCCTCAAACATCAAGGGAACAGGGCTTGGAATACTACTAAAATCGCCACAGGGGGACATAATACCCCACTCTATAGCTTGTGAGTTCCAAACCACTAGCAATGAGGCTGAATACGAAGCCTTGATAGCTGGCTTGCAAATTGCTAAGCATATGAGGATCAGGTATCTTGAGGTACATGTATATTCTTTGTTAATCACTAATCACTTTAATGGATCCTATGCTGTTAAAGGGGAGAAGCTAATCAAATATCTGGAGTTAGTCAAAGAATTGGCACTCTCTTTTGTATCCTTTAGTTTGACACAGGTACCAAGGGAAGAGAATGCAGAGGCAGATGCACTAGCCAATTTAGGATCATCCTTGAAGATCCCGGAGGATATCAAGATCCCTATTACCCATATCCTGACCCCGGCTATCGAGGATCATGTGGCTATGGAGATAGGAGAGGATTCTTCAATTATCCCTAGAGAAAACCCTAGGGCTTTCAAAATTAAGTTTTAAAAGACTTCCATGAAGGAGATTGTGGAAACCACACTGGGGGCAGGGCGTTATTCTCAAGGATCCTGAGGACAGGTTACTACTGGCCAACCATGAAGAGAGATGCTGTGGAGTATGCTAAGAGATGTGATCCTTGTCAGAGACACAGCAATATCCTTCATCAACCAGCTGAATTTTTGCATCCTATATCCTCCTCTTGGCCATTTATGAGATGGGGTATGGATGTAGTTGGTAAGCTCCCTAAGGCACCTGGTGGAAAAGTATTCATGCTTCTTATGACTGATTACTTCTCCAAGTGGATAGAGGCCGAAGCTTTTGCCCAAGTCAGAGAAAAGGAAGTTATATCCTTCATTAAAAGAAATATTATAACTTGATTCGGTATTCCTTCTGAAATTATATGTGATAACGGTTCCCAATTCATTGGGGGCAGAACCACTAACTTTTGTGACAGCTGGGGGATTAAGATGATAACATCAACACCAGTCTACCCACAAGCTAATGGTCAGGCAGAATCCTCCAATAAGATCATCATCAACAATTTGAAGAAGAAGCTTGGATCCAAGAAAGGGAAATGGGCAGAAGAATTACCTTATGTGCTTTGGGCTGATAGGACAACTCCTAAGAATGCTACAGGCCAAACTCCATTCTCTTTGGTATTTGGGGCAGAATCAGTGATCCCTACAGAAATGGTGGTTCCAACTGCTAGAACCAGTATTCGTGATCCTGAGGAAAATGATGAGAACTTGGTTCAAGACCTGGATACTATAGAAGAAATCAGAGATTTGGCAAGGATAAGGATGGCCAGTTATCAGCAAAGAATGGCCGGTGCATACAACAAAAATGTGAGGATCAGGAAATTCCAAATTGGTGATATGGTACTAAGGATAGCATTTCAGAATACCACCAATCCTGCTGATGGAAAGTTGGCACCAAAATGGGAAGGCCCTTACTTGATTGAAGCTGAGGCAGGAAAGGGGGCATATCGATTGCTAACAATGGAAGGTGATTTACTACCAAGTGCTTGGAATGCTGTCCATTTGAAGAGATATTTCATGTGATAAGGATCCATGATCCTCACATGATAAACATCCTTAAAGGATCCTTAAAGCACAGATGATCCTCATTTTTGGTAACATTCTAATCTTAAACTATTTCATTTCCTTACTTTCTCACATAAGGATAAGGATCTTGCATCCTTTATCCCCATTTCACGAGATTTTGAGTTTTGAAGGTTCAGGTACTCTTAGCAAAAGCATGATTATCCACACAAGCAACCAGTTACTTGGGTTTGACCCCAGTTATCCTTGGGTTTGACCCCAGTTCCGCCAGTAGCGCACGATGATCCTGGTATAGTTCATGGCAGTGGGACCAGTACTCGTTTTAGGGGCTGATAATTCCATTGTACTGGCTATACTTAGGATCCTACGTATAATGGTAGACGTACCATACATCCGTTCTTAAGGTTTCTAGCGTTTTCACGTTAGCTAAGGTTTTGGCATTTTCATGCCACTAAGTTTGGATAGTCGCCAGTTAGGGCCATACTCCAGTTAACATACGATCCATGGGCTTGTCCCGAGTTATCCTTTGGGCTTGTCCCCAGTTGCTAACCTTTTGTCTTATAATGGCTTAGTCCC
This sequence comes from Helianthus tuberosus, assembly GCA_030545235.1. NCBI lineage: Eukaryota > Viridiplantae > Streptophyta > Magnoliopsida > Asterales > Asteraceae > Helianthus > Helianthus tuberosus. The sequence continues at coordinate 21,934,239 of CM060381.1, read as the reverse complement.
AAGTTATGTTTTATTTCAGGTTTTCGAAGTTAAACAACCAAGGATCCTTGATCCTTACCTTTTACTAAGGTTTGTTCTGTGATTATCCTGGTTATAATAATATTAAAAGTTAGGATCCTAACTTGGATCCTCAGGTATGATCCTTAACTATTTTGATTATTATTCATTGATTATTTGAATAACCCTAATACTTTGACAACTGAACTCATGATCCTTAAAATATACCACTTTTTGAAATTTTTCAACTATAGGATATTTGATCCTGCATTATATCCTAAGTTTTTTATCTAAGTTGTTCAACTTTTCTTACTCAGACAAGTGTAAATCAAAACAATAGAAAAAATAAAACAACAACAAGGATATCAACACAAGATAAGCCAAAAAAGATTAAGGTTATTTTATTAACAAAAGTTTAACCATCGAAGGTTGTCAAAATTACCTACCCCGAGCATCTACCAGCAATACGTGGCCCGTCCGCTGGGGTAGGTAAAGGGTGTCCATAGTCTAAAGGTCTTAGTAGTGCAGGAATTAAAAAGATGGCAGGATCACAATGGCTTCATCCCCCAAACAGAGGATCCCTCCACCAGTTGTAATCCTACCTATTGTCCAAAGGATCATTCATGATCCTTAACCCTAATAGCTGTTGTTTAGTTATTACAGACCATCATTGTTTTAAAAACATCACAACCACAAAAGACTACTACCAAATTTAAAAATTGGGCTCCGGCTACGTCTAGGAATGTCCATCATCGCCCAATTGTGCAGCCTACACCTTCGTTGCATCCTCATCCCCTCCAGCTTCGGTATCCTTAACCTGATCCTTCCCACTGCCTCCAGCCTCTATCGCCAAAACCTCCTCAGCCTCTTCATCATCTTCAAGATCAGCCAACCTCGCTTTCCAGCCCTCAACATCCCAGTTGCTTCTGTCGAAGTTAGGATCTTGAGCTTCCTGGGCCATCTTTAGCTTTGTCTGATACATTGTGATGGCAGCAGAGACCTTTGCACCTTCTATGAGATCATGCTTCTTATAGTCAATGTCGATCAGGATTTTAGCTGTCTTAGTCTTGGCATCTTGAAGGGCTTTTTCAAGATCAGCAATTTTGAGGTCCTTGAGCACTGCAACCTATTGGAGGTCAGCAATCTTCTTATCCTACTCCTCGATGCTTCCCACGTAATCTTCAATCTCAGCAAATTTCTGCAAAGAAAAAGACAAAGCAGTTCAAGATCAGGTGATCCTCAAATGAATAGGATACCTAGGCAGAGTTGGTGATCCTCACGTCGTTGAAGTATTCAAGGAACTGGTGGCGGATCAGTGGTAGGCCTTGAAGGTCCTCTGTGTCAGAAGTTTTCCTCTTCTTGCCACCCCTTCCTTTAGTGGGTGCCTTGGGAATGGAGATGCTAGGACTGGTAGTGGCCCTCTTCTTCCTGGATCGAACAACATCAAGGTCGGCCGTGTTGAATTGGGAGGCAGGCTTGGAAGATTTTCCGGCACCTACACATTTAAAGCAAGATAAGTATCCTTATCCTATTTCAATATAACTATTTATTTTAATATTCAACTATACAAAAAGCAGGATACTTACTTGACATGGTGATGGAACCTGAGGATACTTCTTGTGAGTCTTGGGTGTCTATCTTGAATGACCTTATTTCAGGATCAAGCTTCCAAAAAGCAGCAAGCCTATCCTTGGTTGCGGGTGTTGCGATGAGGTGCGAAACAGAAATAGCTGCATAACACAAGACAAAAAGCGGTTAGTGATCCTTTCACAAGAGCCAGATTACCTGATGATCCTTCTCAGGATCCTCTGTCTTACCATTGGTGGACCACTTCCTGGGTAAATGATTTCCGTCTGGAATGGTATCCCTCCTGACAAAGAAGAAGCATCGTTTCCAATTTGTGTCATTCTTGGTGGCCTTAAAAATGGGGTGTTCTTCGCCGGGTTTTCGCTTAAACAGATATCGATGTGATCCAAACGTCGTGAGATCATACATCTGTGTCAGCTCTGACATTCCTAAATCAATCCCTTCCTGCTCTATGATCCTCTCCAGGGTATACAAGACCCTCCAAATCATCGGCATAGCTTGGATGTAAGAGATGCCGGTAAGGGAAAAGAAGGATTGTGTAAAGTCTGGAAAAGGATAGGTGTATCCTATGGTGAATGGAGTAACTGGAAAAGCAACCCATGTTTCAGAAACATAGTCGCTTAGAATAGTGGGATCGAAGGGTTTGAAAAAGGCATTCGCCGGAAAGCAGTGACGAATCTTATCTATTTGAGCATCGTTAAAGCAACACCTCTCATGTATTGAGTCTTTGATAATCCCTTGACTCTTCAAGGGGCTATCCTTCTGGTGATCCTTGGCGGGGGAAGACCGGAGCATCATTGATATTGGTAAAGAAAGAAAAATAGAGTAAGAGAAGGAGAGATAAGAGAAGAGATACCTGATTGATCTTCGACCGAGAATTTAAAGGGAGTTTCTTCGAATTTAAATGCATATTGATCCTATCTCTAACTCCTATTTTTAATGATGATTTGCAGGATTGTCACTTCAGTGACGTCAGGTTTGCAACGGCTAGTCCGTCTCCAACGGCTAGTTATCCGATAGTTTGTTGCGGATAAGATCGAAAAAATATAACTCATTTATTTACGATATAACTCTTTATATTTTGGGGGCAATTGTTAGGGGTGGATTTCTAAATGACCCGTGATCCTCAAATATTATCCTGTTTGGTGATTCTTACTTCTGTGTCAGTTAGTGATCCTCAGAAGTGCTTCAGGATCAGGATCATGGATCACCCTAAGGATCCTCATACTAATGATTGTCTGTTTTGATTTCGTAACTGTTTTGCAGGAATATCAAATGGGACTTGGTCTTGGCGATATTTCTGGAGAATATTCTAACTCTATTCCGCACGTGCTTGGTCAGAAATGGACGTTGTGGAGTCGTGGAGGACTTGCACCATTTGCGGATAGTTTGTTATTTAGATTTTTACTAGATTTAAATGGGGTAGCGAGCTAATTAGACAACACTTATGCTATTTTTGGCTACACACACTCTGAAAACCGCTCACACCAGCTCTCGTTCATTCACTTAGCAATTTCATACACTTTTTACACATTACACTATAGTGATCCTTGTATTTAGCTCGCTATCATCCGAAGTTGTAACACATTATTTGTTTAATTTGAGTTGGTGATCGGTAGTTTCCATCACCTGGGGTTTTTTGTGCCGGAGATCAACTCTTGATCAAGGGCTTTTTCCTCGTATAAACCTTGTGTCACTTGTTATTTATTTTTCATAGTGATCCTTATTGCTACAAACCAATTCAAGCATCATACCCCGTAACAAAGAGTTTGGTTGCATTATCCTCATCAGATTTTTTGACCAAAACAGCTGCGATCCTGCCAGTCAACCTTTGCACATCCTTAGCATTGGCAGGAGATTTGATATTCACGATAGCCTTAATTTGCTCTGGACTTGCTTCAATGCCCCTCTTTGTTACCATATATCCTAAGAATTTACCTGCCTTTACACCAAAATGACACTTAGAAGGATTTAGTTTCATATTAAATTTATCAAGGATATTGAATGCTTCCTCCAAGTCTTTAAGGTGATCCTCAGCTCTTTTGGACTTAACCACCATGTCATCAATATAGACTTCCATAGTGTATCCAATTTGTTCTTTGAACATCATATTGACAAGCCTTTGGTAAGTAGCACCTGCATTCCTTAATCCAAATGGCATAGCAATATAACAGTATATACCAGTTGGGGTCATAAAGGCTGTATCCTCTTGATCGGATGGTTCCATCTGAATTTGTTGAAATCCAGATGAAGCATCCATAAAAGTTAACAACTCATGACCCGCGGTAGCATCCACCATGGAGTCAATGTGGGGCAATGGGAAAGGATCCTTGGGACATGCCTTATTTAAATCTGTAAAATCGACACATACCCTCCACTTTCCATTTTTCTTTTAAACAACAACCACATTGGCTAACCATCTTGGATACTTAACCTCCCTAATCATACCTGCTCGAAGTAGCTTATCTACCTCTTCCTGGATAATAGCATTTCTTTCAGGTGCAAACTTCCCCCTTTTTTGATGAATTGGCTTGAATGACCTGTCAATGCCAAGTTTGTGAGTAATTATATCCTTAGATATACCTGTCATGTCTTCATGTTTCCAGGCAAAGGTGGTCTTCCTTCTTTTGAGAAAGGATACTAGCTCTTGTTCAATATCGCTGAGGATCCCTGACCCTATGAAGATCTTGGATTCAGGATCATCAGGATTCATGAGGATTTCTTTCAAATCCTGTTCTCTTGCCTCCAAGACGTCTCTTGAAGGATACTTTAATTGCTATTGCTCCCTTGGTCTTGAGGCTGGTTTCATTGATGAGGTATAGCAATTCTTAGCCTCTTGTTGATCACTCTCAATTTTCACCACTCCCCATGGACTTGGAAGCTTTACACACTGATGATAGGTGGATGGAACTGCCTTCATATCATGTATCCATGGCCTGCCAAGGATAACGTTACAACACGATAAGCAATCAATAACACAAAACTTTTGATAAGAATGCAATCCTACAATATAGATTGGGAGTTTGATGTCCCCCAATGTATTCTTTGTTTCTCCACTGAATCCCACAAGTACTGAGGATCTTGGGATAATATCGGACTCTGGGATATTCATTTTCTTGAGAACATCCAGCTGAATGATGTTCACAGAGCTTCCTCCATCTATAAGGATCCTGCGAAGAAAGTGGTTAGAAATAAACAATGTAATTACGAGACCGTCATGGTGAGGATCCTGGATGTCAACACGATCATCCTCATCAAAAGTAATGACTTTATCCTGGGTGACAACGGAGGTCCTGACGGGTCTGTCTCCATTATCCATCTTGGTTTCCTTAGCGTGTCTTTTTGCTGCTGAGAAGGATGTACCACAGATGTCTGATCTACCGGATATGAAATTTATGACTTGTGCATCTGCCGGAGGAGCAGGAGCCCTTTCCGGGATCCTTTCAGGATCCTGGGTTCTTGACTTTTTTCGTCCCAAGAGTTCCTTTAAATGCCCCTTGCTCAACAAATAACCAATTTCCTTTCTAAGTGCAATACATTCTTCAGTGAGATGCCCAAAATCCTCATGATATGCACACCACTTGGATTTATCCTTTGTAGCAGCTGGTTTATCACTTTTCCTTGGCCACCTAGCTTTCTCACCTAGATTCTGCATTGCAAGGATAAGTTCATTGTTATCAACAGAGAAACAATACTCAGAAATAGGAGGATAATTCTCATCATCCTCTTCTTGTTCCACTGCGTGCACATTCTGGTTATCAGATCTGTTATAGGACTTGGATTTGTTGTTCCTGAAGTAGGGTCCTTGCTTATCCTGTTTTGAGGATCCTGTCAATCTGTCCTGGATCCTTTTGTCATCCTCTAGGCGGATGAATCTAAGGGCTCTAGTCCTTACTTCATCAAGATTCCTGCAAGGTGTCATAACAAGATCATCATAGAATAATGAATCCCTAAGCAATCCCATTTTAAAGGCTTCAACAGCCGTAGCTATATCCAAATTGGGAATATCTAAGGATTCTTTACTAAACTTAGTGATATAATCTCTAAGTGATTCATTTTGACCTTGTGTTACCCTATATAGATCACTAGTTAATCGTTCAAATTTTCTGCTACAAGAGAATTGACTATTGAACAAGTTAACTAAATTAGCAAATGAAGTAATAGAGTAAGGGGGAAGACTTAGCAGCCATTTAAGAGCAGATCCTGTAAGTGTGGACCCAAATCCCTTGCATAGACATGCTTCTTTCAACCTTTCCGGAATTGGATTGATCTCCATCCTCTCCCTGTATTAAGCTACATGCTCTTCTGGATCCGTTGAACCATCATATAGCTTCATTGATGGTATCTGGAATCTTTTAGGTATCTCAGCATCACACAAAGGTGGTGCAAAACGAGATATCCTATGGCTACCGTCCGCAATCTCAGGAATGGGTTTAACCACTCCTGGTACACTGGATATCATATCCTTAAGCTTCTGCAGTTCCCTAGCCATGGCCTGATTGATACCTATATCCTGCATAAAGCCATGGTTAGTGTTATATAAATTATTAAAAGTGTTACCTCCCACAGGATTCGAGTTTGGAATTGCGGATGTGAATCCATCTTGTCGAGACTCTGGCATGATTGAAGGACTAGAGGAGGCAATGGTCTGCATCGGGATGAAGTCTCCTTGATGGACGTCTGAGTTCTGAGGTTGCATATTTCTCGAGTATCCTTGATTTTGAAGGGGGTTGGATCCTTGGAATTGTGATGATCCTTGAATCTGAAAGGATCCTGGGACCAGAGAGGATCCTTGGACCTGGGAGGATCCTTGGACCTGGGAGGATCCTTGTACTGCATGCATTCCCACATATCCTCCTGACGTGAGGTATCCCTTATGCTGAGAAGAGGATCTTAATGGTTGAGAAGAGGATCCTTGAGGCTGGAAGCAAGAGCCAAATGCCTGACTCATTGTTGTTGTCCCATAACGCCTTCCTGATAGTTCACCCAAGTATTGCACGTCCGGAACTGCTGAGTATTGTGAGGTTATAACCGGAGTGTCGAAGTTCAGTGATCTTGGCATCAGAGGGGAGTGATCCTCCACTGATTTCTTTTGTTTCTTGATATCATCGATCTCCCGGAGGATCCTTTCGTTGGTCTTATCCTGCTCTTGTGCATGATTCTTCATCTGCAAAATCAAGGCATAGAGATCATTAGTAGTAGGATTAGTTGAAACAGAAGAAGTAGGTGGTTTTTGGAAAATAGGAGTTGGTTTCTTCGCAGCATTCTCAGCATTCTTCTGGGATCCAGAAGGTGGTGGAGGCAAAGGAGGAACGCCTTATGAGGAACTGAATGAGGGCATCAAACTTGAAGTATTCTTCACTGAGGAAGCCATCTGTTTGGTTGTAGCGAACCGAAATAACCACGAAAGCACGAATCTTTCTAAGAATGAAGCACCAATTGCCCCATGGTGGGCGCCAAACTGTTTTGGTCAAAAATCAAGCAATGACAATGTAACCAAACTTTCTGTTGTGAGGTATGATGCTTGAATTGATGAACAATAATAAGGATCACTATGAAGTGTAATGAACAAATGACACGAAGATTTATACGGGGAAAAAGCCCTTGATCAAGAGTTGATCTCCGGCACAAAAAACCCCGGGTGATGGAAACTACCGATCACCAATTCAAATTAAACAAACAATCTGTTACAACTTCGGATGATAGCGAGCTAAGTACAAGGATCACTATAGTGTAACGTGTAGAAATGTATGAAAAATGCTAAGTGTTTTGTTGAGAGCCAGTGAGAGCGGTTGTATGAGTGTGTGTGTAGCCAAAAATAGCTAAGTGTCTCTAATATAGCTCGCTACCCCTTTTACAAATAGAAAATATCAAGCCTAACTAACATTCCGCAAATGGTGCAAGTCTTCCACGACTCCACAACGTCCATTTCTGGCCAAGCACGTGCGGAATAGACTAAGAATATTCTCCAGGAATGTCGCCAAGACTAAGTCCAAGTTGATATTCCTGCAAAACATTCATGAATTCAAAGTAGACAATCGTTAGTACTGGGATCCTTATAGTGATCCATGATCCTGATCCTGCAACACTTCTGAGGATCACTACTTCAGACAGAATTGAGGATCACTAAATCCAACAGCAAATAAGGATCACTGGTCATTTAGAAATCCACCCCTAACAGAAAGGATATAGGCAAGCCTTACCTCTATCACTAACGATAAAGAGATTGTTTCCAGGAAGACCCTGAGACCCCAAAACCATATCCGAATTCAAATAAAAACATACAAATCAACTTGCATACATGTGCGTTGCAAATTGTTTAGAATCCGCAAAGGGTGGTGTATGTTGGCCTGCAAGGGGCACCTTCCATTAACCCATGTTTTTTTCTATAAACGCATTATAGTAAATTAACTACTACAATAGGGTAATAATCGTCAATGGCTTTATAGCCTAGTGGCATTTTGGGGTGGGATAAGACTTTGGAACTAATAAGTCTTGGGTTCGATTCCCACAAGGGGGTTTTTCCCATATTTATTGGGTTTCCTCCTGAATTGGTGTATAGACATTATGCCTAGTGAAGATGGATATGATCGGGTGGTTCCGCTGGTGGCACGATGATACTCCAGTGGTCCGTCAGTGATCCAAGTTTGTCGTTAAAAAAAAGGTAATTAATGAATAACCATAAAGAAAATATGTAAATATATGAGTTACCCTAGTGTCTTTAGAAGAGCTTCAAGCGCTCCTTATTGTATGATCCTTTGGCTGTAAGAACGAACAAAATATTGTTGACGGTTGTGGTTGAGGATATGTGTTCAATACGGGCCCTTAACAACATATTGTACAACTCCCGAAGCACTATGTATTGTGAGAGATGGCTTACTCACAGAGTTGTTACTAGGTTAATAGTGTTTAGGTTTTGTGGAAGAAGAAGATAAAGCTAGAACGTATTGCTGATTACTTATTCTCTAATATTTCAGGAAGAAAAGGGTTAATTATGGTTGTTAAATTCTAATGTTTAGGTTGTAAAATGAACCTAAAGGTTCACTTTATATTCTCATAAAATCGAAGGTGAATTGCATTAATTCACCAGTACTAAGCTGCGATGCGCATCCTCAACTGGAGCACACTCGATGTGATGTGAGTGTGTGAATTATAGAGTATTACGTTAAGGTGCCACATTGTGTCCAACGCGCACATCACGTATGCGTACACATACAAGTGCAAGTGTGTCGCACACTTTTGGGTCCCACGTGTGTCCCCTACTAAGGAAACAATATACAAGGAGTGTTCCCTCTTATAGAGCACTTCAAATTTTGTCCCTCCCTTATGCAGGACACGTTTAATCTATTCTCATCCAAGTTTTCACAGCTTTTGGTGTTTCTACAACTCAACTTCGAATATCGATATCTCGTTTATTTTAGCTTTATTTTAGATGTGGTTTAGTTCGTTGTGTCAGAACTCAAGGATTGAAAGCACAATACAGTTTTATTATAAATCTCAGCAATCAGATACAAGCAATAGACGAACCAGTCAACACAGATTGAAATACAAGTAAGGATCTCCAGTAGGATGATCCGTATAAGATGAAAGCAAACCCTAGTCTCACGAATGGACGTGTGAGGAAAGCCTTTTATAAGGGGCCAAGCCCTATGAGGCCAACGACAAACAAGGGAGCCCAATTGACAGCAACAATCTTGACATAACGGCTATAAGCTCAAAGACCAGCAGCCCACACCTCACAAATAATAAACAAGGAAATATTTAGCAAAAAGGAAATAAAAGGGCAAAAGGAAAGAAGATAACGAGCATTTAAACTGTATTAGCTGTATTTTTAACACCCCCTCAGTTTAAATGTGAAAAAGATTAGACAGCCCTAAAGACTTACACATGTCTGCATGAGCTGTTGGCAGCAGGCCTTTGGTAAATATATCTGCCAGTTGATGTTCAGACTTGACACCAGTAGTTTTAATCACACTTGAAGCGATTTTTTCTCTAAAAAAGAAAAGGTCAACCTCAAAGTGTTTTGTTCTGTCGTGAAAGACAGGATTGGCAGCAATGGATAATGCTGCTGAGTTATCACACTTTAACACAATAGGAATATCCACATCAACTTTCAGTTCTCTTAAGATGTTTAACAGCCATAAAACTTCACATGTAGCACTACACATGGACCGATATTCTGCTTCGGCAGAAGATCTCGATACAACACTTTGCTTTTTGCTTTTCCAGGAAATCAATGAGCTGCCAAGGAATATACAAAAGCCGGTGACAGATCTGCGGCTTTCAACACACTTTGCCCAGTCTGAATCTGCAAAAGCTGTTAAGTGAAAGGTGCTACTCATTTGAAATAGTATGCCAGTACCAGGGGCACCTTTTAAGTAGCGTAGCACCTTGAAGGCAATTTGGGTATGAGCCTCAGTTGGCTTATGCATAAACTGAGACAAGTAATGAACAGAATAGGCAATGTCTGGTCTTGTATGTGATAGGTAAATCAGTTTTCCTATCAGTTTTTGATACTGTGTGACATCAACGGGTGTCGAATTATTTAGAGTTAGCTTTGTCAAAACATGATTGTGGTCTATGGGAGAGCTATTGGGCATACTTCCACTCATCCCATACTCATTTAATAAGTCCATACAGTACTTCCTTTGAGAGAGACAAATACCATCGTTAGCTTTAATTACCTCAATGCCCAGAAAATATTTAAGTAGACCAAGATCTTTGATTAAAAACTCAGTTTTTAAAAGTTTCTTAATTTTATTTATCTCATCTTCACAGTTCCCAGTTAGGACAATATCATCCACATAAACAAGCAGAACAATAAATACAGAATTCTTAGATTTAATGAACATGGAATGATCACAAAAAAAACGCCCAACCACGCCCATGACCGTCCCCATGGGCGGGTTTTTTTTTTTTTTTTTTTTTGAAAAAAAATGGAGGAGCTTGTTTTTTTAAACTGCCAATAGCATTTTTTTATGGTTTTTGTTTTTATTTTTTATTTAATTATGTTAGAATATCTAATCATTGCAAAAATTTCAAGCCCCACTACACCCCTTTTAACATAATGTCCCATAACGCCCACATGGTGACTGGACCACCACATAGCGCAAAACACCCAAGGGTGGGGACATTATCTTCCTCTCCCACTACATATGTCTTAGGCTAGACAGTATACACTAGTACAAAAGTGAGCATTAGACGCGGTTAAAATAGTTTTTAGTCGCGGTTTGAAACCGCAACTTAAAATGCCGTGGCTAAAAATGTGTTGTTTATAAGACGCGGTTTGCTAAACCTTGTCTTAAAATAAACCACCGCGACTAAAAAGATGTTGATACTTTTATGGAAATGTTTTTAGTCAGCATTATGAACCGCGACTTAAAATCGTTTTACAATTTTAGGAAAGGTTTTTAGTCAGTGTTGGATGAACCGCAACTTAAATTCGTTTTACAATTTTAGGAAAGGTTTTAGTCGGTGTTGGATGAACCGCGACTTATGACCAATGCTGTAAGAACGACAAATTATGCTGTCAAATTTCAAACAAAAATCTATAGTAAAAAAGAGATATGTAAAAATGACATAATATGCAGTAAAAAATAATCTGCACTCCTACATAGACGTCAAATCCAATCAATCCTTTTATATATATTCAATGTAGTCAAATCCGGACAAGTAAAAAGTGATCCAATACACATTCAACCCGAAAATCTACAATATTAATTGGTAAAATAACTATTCATTACTTAATCTATTCAAAACCATAAACAAACTATATTTAAACTAAGGAATACCCAACCCGTCAAATAAAATTGGCATCAATTCCTTCAACGTCTTTTCTATATCTTCATCTGTAGCCTCTTTCGTGTCGTTCCACATCTAAAAAAATAGAAAATATTATAATTATTAGAAATTAGTTAACATCAACGAACAAATTGTTACAAACACATAACTACTCGTATGTGTGTGAGAGCATTTTTGCGCATGTTATCTTGTATATACTTATGCACATCTAAAAAATAATTAAGAAATAGACTTACTTTGGGAAATGGCTTTTGATACACATTGACAAAGTCGAACATAGATTGAAGAAGTATATAGCCGCATTCCCATGTCTCAGCTTGTTGATTGTACTACAATAAATTAACAATTATTACTTATTCAAAATTTTTGAAAATCAAACTAGGAAATAGAAAACAAACTTACATTAACCATATTAAATGTGGGTTTTATTGGCAACAAGGCGCTTTCAATCACACTTGTAAGACAATAGTGGCTAGGATTCTTATTGCTCTCTTTGAATAGTGAATCTAAAATATATACCCGTCGTACTTTTACGGCAATAATGAACAAAGTCCAATGTCCACTACAAAAAGTAAAGTTAAAGCATAGTTAATGAATTGTACTAATAAAACAAAGAAAGTTAATTAGATTAGACTTACTCGGCATAATAAGGGGCAATGATGAATTCTTTATCGTCATGATAACGCACCACAGTCCTAACAATTCACACTGGGATACCGTCTACAAAACCATATAACGTTTTAATAAACTAGTAATCCATATAACGTTTTAATAAACTAGCAATCTATATAACGTTTTAATAAACTAGTATATGTACCTGAATATCCGGATATATCACATGTGATGAACCCGAACCGCAACTAGATCCACGCAAACCCGGGCTCGCGTCAATAGGTTGTTTTGGTTGGCTCATAAACAAACTGGTTTATTAAACGAGCTCGAGCACGAGCTTCACTTATTGAGGCGAGCCTAAAAAGCCTACTGTATATATAATTTGTCATTTATATACTAAATACAAATATATATATATATATATATATATATATATATATATATATATACTAGGTTATATACCCGTGAGCTTCACGGGTTATGGGTTGTTTTATAAAAATTTTATATATATAAAAGAATTTTATATATATGATTTCTAATAATTGGATAACCCCTTCATACTAACATTTTATTGGTTTTTGATTATTTTTTTTAAAAACACCACTTTTACGTCCTTTCTACCACGTGTTTTTCATACTAACACCCATGTTTGGCAAACCTTACCAATAAGAAAAAAAAAATTTGAATTACTTAGGGCATTTACTTCAATATGGCAATAAGTAATAGAAATTGCAATACTATTAATTCTCTACAAAATACCTATTTAATTTCAGATGCACACGGATCCGAACGAATATGGATCGGACCTTTTGATTCGGATAATCCATCTTGTACTAACGAATTATGTGTTCTAATCGTTAAACGGTGGAAATTGAAGTTATTTAAATTAAATATTTACAAAATAATTTAATAATAATATTTTAATAAATATAATTGATATTATGGTTGGGTTTTGGCCGGTTCGGGTCTGGGTTTTGACCAGGTAGAGGTGGACAGGTTCCGGTTCGGTTCCTTTTTCTTCGGCCGAGTCTGAAACCGGTTTATACCCACACTAATTGGTTGTGTAAACCTTTTAAGTAGTAAACTTAATATTGTTAAACACAAGAAAAACCATTTTAAAAGTTCACACACAAATGACACAACTATAAATCTGTAGTCATTAGGGAAGAAAAACCATGTGGCTTTCAACTCCCTCTTTAGTCTTCCTTTTGGATGTTGGTGCTTCATCACCAGCTATCGCATGTATATCATGACAACAATGGGATTTAACTTATTAAGTAGCATAGCGCATCATTACTATCCTGGACCTTCATCACACAAAAGTCAACGTCAGTTGACTTTTTAAAATTGATCAGTATAAGAAGTTTGCAAATTTTAATAACCAACCTCAATAGCTTCACCTATAGATTTCTAAAGCGGTACTCACGGGCAAAAAAAAATGTGGTCAGTGGTAACAAATACCTGAAAACATAGGTCAAAAAACGACGTTAGTGAACACACGCCAACAAAAGAACTCACCGAAAAAGAAACAGAGTGTGATGGTAAACTCCAGAGACTAACCCAATCAGAATGGCGACCTCGTAAAGTATAATCTCACATGTAGAAATCGCAGCAAACCAACCAAAGCAAGAAGATTTGGGTCACATATGATTAAGAGAGACGACGATTAAGCCACAGGCCATCGTGGAGAGCCTAATGAGACTTGAGAGATGCTTTCAGAAACCTAATGTTTGGATTTGTCCGCCCAAATTTCCTAATGTAATTCAAAGTTCAAAATTTGGATTGGTCGTTCAAATCTCTGTCTGCTTATAAAGTTTGTACATAAAACTTCAGTAATGTACCATTTAAAAATGTGTAAAAAGACCAAAACTACCCTTCCAATATGCATATTATATTATTATATATAGTATAGATATACCTTTTTCAGCCGAAAGAGCAACAGTGCAGACGTTACTTGTTAGGGGTCATTTTCTTTGCATACATATCCTGACCAATATCCTGCCTTTGTTTGTTTATTTGTCACCAGGATGCTGGAAGAGGATATTGCTAAGATCTTGGGCGATATCCTGAGGTTTATTGAATTAACCACGTGCAGGTTAAAGGCTGAGACTTGCTAACGGTCAAGTGGACTTCTTCTCCTCAAGACTCGGGCGAGTTTGTTGAAGGAAAGACGTTGAGCCCGAAAGACCAGGTCTACAACGTTCGATGAAGGAATATTCGGTGGATCCCGGAAGTTTAGGGTAGTTTGTTATTTTATCTTTACTATAAATAGATGGGGGCGGATCAGCTTAGAACACACAATTTTTCACTAACACTCTCGTACACTTTCACTCTCTAGCTCATTAGAAACACCACACTTGTATTCAAATTTCGTTGTAACACTTAGTCGATCCGTACCACATCCTGCACTGTATCCTGATATTTGAAGCAATAGAAGAATAAGGCAGCTGCGATTGTCAGCTCCCGAGGTTTTATGCCGGCGATCTAGATTGATCAAGGGCTTTCCTCGTACATCTCGTGTCATTTACTTTACTTTTGCTCATAGTTTGATCTTAGATACAACTCTATATCCTGAGCCGTATCCTGAATACTGATTTTCTAAACAACTTAACAAGCACATTTTCAATTTACTTTCTAGCACACTACCTCACTTTACTAATTTGATCACTTAATTGCTTCGGTAATTTTTGACCAAAACAATTTGGCGCCCACCGTGGGGCAAGTGGTGCTCTCTTTATTAAAATTTTTTGTGAAATCACTAATCGGCTTTCTATTTTCAAAACTTTTTGCCACATTGTCCGTAATGGCCTCAAGATCAAACATGAGTTCCTCTACTGTGTCTGCTATGACTTCTGCTACTACCGGTTCGGTGCTTCCACCACCTCCTCCAAGGATGCCAGCCTCTACACAATCTCAAGATGTTATCCCTACTCGGAGTGTCCAGGGATCTGCTCCCGTTTTAGCTTCTAATGATGAAATTTTAACCTTATTTGGAAGTGTGCAGGAACAAATGAGGCAGCAACAGGAAACAAACCAAATGCTTTTAAGGGAAATACAACTCCTGAAGTCTGGCTCGAGCAGATCTGCTGAGGATATTGTCACTCCATTACATCCCAGAACGTTGAACTTCAGTTCAGCTGTGTATACTGAGGATAACAGGGGGAATATTGTGCCCAGCCTTCCTCAGAATCATACTCCTGAAATACCCTCCTCGGTCAGGATGTCGACCATAAGGAGCTCAGGATATGCTTCAGGATATGGGCAAAATCCTCCAACGGGTAACGTGTCAAATAATAATAATACTCATGCTACTAACAATAGTGGATCTTTGCAGGATACAGGTGTGACATCAGCGCTTACTAGGGAACTTCAGAAGTTGAAGGACATGATATCTATTGTACCTGGGGTGGTCCAGCCGATCCCGGAAGTGTCCCAAGACAGCCATAAGATATCTCGTTTTGCATATCCTATCTGTGATGCTGAGATCTCAAAGAGATTCTAAACCCCCAACATGAAGCTTTACGACGGAACAACGGATCCTGAGGAGCATATTGCTCAGTATAGGGAAAGAATGGAGATTAACCCTATCCCTCCGGAGCTTAAGGAAGCGTGCTTGTGCAAGGGATTTGGTTCTACTCTAACAGGATCAGCCTTAAAATGGCTGTTAAACGTTCCTCCACACTCAATTACTTCGTTTGCTCATTTGGTTAATTTATTTAACAGTCAATTTTCTTGTAGTCGGAGTTTTGAGAAACTAACTAGTGATCTTTACAGGATAACTCAAGGGCCTCAGGAATCCTTGAGGGATTACGTGAACAAATTCAGTCGAGAATCCTTGGATATCCCACATCTTGATGTTGCAACAGCTGTGCAGGCTTTTAAGATGGGATTACAAAAGGATTCTCAGTTTTATCAGGATCTTGTAATGAATCCCTGCAGGAATCTCGACGAAGCTCGTAACAGGGCTTTGAGATATATCCGTCTGGAGGATGACAGGAAGATGCAAGAAAGGATGAACTCATTTAACACTTATGAGTCAACTAACAGGAAGTCAGAATCCTCATTCAAGTCATATCGGCCTAAGCCATATGGCAGAAATGATAACAAGAGAGTGAATGTTGTCGACGATGAGGATCCTGAAGAGTATCCTGAGTTGTCTGAATATTGCTTTTCTGTTAACATTCCCGAATTGATGT
The DNA here is from genome assembly GCA_030545235.1 of Helianthus tuberosus. NCBI lineage: Eukaryota > Viridiplantae > Streptophyta > Magnoliopsida > Asterales > Asteraceae > Helianthus > Helianthus tuberosus. Next base: position 21,918,046 of record CM060381.1, on the reverse strand, counting down.
ATGCCATGCAGGGTCTAGGAGACAAGGCTAGGTGGCCTCGAAAGAATCAACAAAAGGCTGACTGGAAAGATAAGTCAAAATGGTGTGCTTTCCACGAAGATTTCGGACATGTAACTGAGGATTGCATTGCTCTAAGGAAAGAAAGAAATAAGCTATCTTCTAAGCAAGGGATATCTGAAAGATCTCTTAGGAAGAAAGAAGAATAAGGGTCAGGATACTGAGAAGGATCCTGAACGAGCAGCATCACCTCCCGCAGATGCCAAGATAATCAACTTCATTTCGGGAAGATCCGACATTTGTGGAACTTCGTATTCGGCAGCAAAGAGACATGCAAAGGAAGCTAAGGCCGAAAGGGGAGAAAAGCCTGTCAGAATGACTACCCTCACAACTGACAAAGTGATCACTTTTGATGCTGATGACAGGGATACTGTCCAGGATCCTCACCATGATGCTCTGGTAATAACGTTATATGTGGCTAACCATTTTGTACGCAGGATACTGGTTGATAATGGCAGCTTCGTCAACATAATCCAACTAGAAACTCTGAAAAGAATGAATGTATCTCCGATGGATATCACTTCAAAGTCTACTATGCTTGTTGGGTTCAGTGGAGAGGCTAGAAACACAGTGGGAGAGATAAAGTTGCCAGTATACGTTGAAGGAGTCAACTCGATACAACGTTTCTGTGTGATTGATTCTCTATCCTGCTATAACATCATACTGGGAAGACCGTGGATTCACGATATGAAGGTCGTGCCATCAACATATCACCAATGCATCAAGATACCTACCCCTTGGGGAGTGGTCAAAGTTGATAGTGATCAGCAGGAGGCGAAAGAATGTTACTCATCCTCGATGAAATCCTCAACCAAACCTAGTGCAGCATAGCAATTAAAGACGCGGGCCCAGGATATCGTGGAGGATCCGGAGCAGGATGTGAAGAAAATTATCCTGGACCAGGATAATCCCGATATTTCGGTGCTCGTAGGGACCAATATCCCTCAGGATATTGAAGAACAATTAATTAACTTTTTGAAATGCAGGATGTCTACGTTTGCATGGAAGCATGAGGATATGACAGGCATATCCAAAGATATTATCACTCACAAGCTTGGAATTGATAAATCATTCAAGCCTGTGCAGCAGAAAAGAAGGAAGTTTGCTCCTGAGCGGAACAAAATTATCCAGGAGGAAGTTGAGAGATTATTAAAGTCCAGAATGATCAGGGAAGTTAAGTTCCCAAGGTGGTTAGCAAACGTGGTTGTAGTACAGAAGAAAAATGGGAAATGGAGAGTTTGTGTGGACTACACAGACTTGAACAAAGCTTGTCCTAAAGACCCATTTCCTCTTCCCCACATTGATGCAATGGTAGATGCCACTGTCGGGCATGAAATGCTGACCTTCATGGACGCATCCTCAGGATTTCAACAGATCCAAATGGAGCCTTCTGACCAGGAGGATACTGCCTTCATGACACCGACAGGTATTTATTGTTATACAGCTATGCCTTTTGGTTTGAAAAATGCAGGAGCAACATACCAAAGATTGGTAAACATGATGTTCAAAGACAAACTGGGGGACACCATGGAGGTATATATCGATGATATGGTGGTGAAATCTAAAAAGGCTGAGGATCACCTCCAGGATATCAAGGGAGCATTTGATATCCTGGATCAATACAACATGAAGCTGAATCCTGCTAAATGCCATTTCGGAGTGGGGGCAGGAAAGTTTCTTGGATATATGGTGACAAAAAGGGGGATAGAAGCAAGCCCAGAGCAGATCAAAGCTATCCTGGATATAAAATCACCCTCAAATATGAAGGATGTACAAAGATTGACAGGCCGAGTAGCAGCTTTAAACAGGTTTATCTCAAGATCCTCAGAGAAATGCAAAGACTTTTATGATATCCTAAAGAAGAACAAAAGATTCGAATGGGGGGAGAAGCATGAAGCAGCATTGCAGGATTTGAAACGATATCTATCAACCGCACCTCTATTGATGAAGCCCGAAAATGGTGAACCACTATCCCTATACTTTGCTGTATCAGGGAATGCTGTAAGTGCCGTTCTTATAAAAGACCATGAAGGTCAGCAATATCCTGTTTATTATGTTAGTAAAAGTTTATTAGATGCTGAAACTAGGTACTCTCACTTAGAAAAATTGATACTAGCATTAGTCATGGCATTAACGAAACTTAGGCATTATTTCGAGACACACAGGATACATATTATCCTGTCAAGAATGTGCTTAGGAAACCAGAGATGTCAGGCAGGATGGCCAAGTGGTCAGTAAAGTTAAGTGCTTATGATTTAGTATATGAACCTAGAAATGCCATAAAATCTCAGGCTTTAGCTGACTTTGTGGCTGACTTTAGTAGTGACATTCAGGACGAGGTAGACCTAGAAGTTCAACAGTTAGGAGAATCCTCAGGATCTTGGACATTATATACTGACGGTGCATCTAATGTAAGAGGAGTAGGATTAGGAATACTACTAAAATCGCCACAGGGGGACATATTACCCCAGGCTATTAGGTGTGAATTTCCTGCTACTAATAATGAAGCAGAGTATGAGGCTTTAATTGCAGGATTAAAGTTGGCTAAGAGCATGAGTATCAAAAATTTGCAAGTATATGTTGACTCTTTGTTAATTACTAACCATTTTAATGGATCCTATGCAGTTAAGGGTGAGAAATTAATCGAATATCTCTATATTCTCAAAAAATTAGCAGGATATTTCGATGTTTTCATACTTGAACAGGTACCAAGGGAGGATAATGCTGAAGCGGATGCCTTAGCAAATTTGGGATCATCGATCAGGATACCTGAAGGGACGCAAATACCAATATTACATGTCTTATATCCTGCGATGAATCCTCAGGATAAAGAAGTAGCTGGTATTCAGGATCCTGGAGCAGAGCATCCTAAAGAAGATCCTATATCCTGGACGGCTCCAATCATGAGATATCTCAAAGAAGGACACATCCCTGGAAATGAAAATCCTAAGGCATTTAGGATGAAGGTATCACGATTCACTATGATAAATAATATGTTGTACAAGAAATCTCTTGCAGGACCGTATTTGAGGTGCTTGGAGGATCCTGAAGCCAAAGAAGTACTTCAGGATATACATGAAGGGGATTGTGGTAACCATGCTGGGGGCAGGTCGTTATTCTCAAAAGTGTTAAGGACAGGATATTATTGGCCAACAATGAGAAAGGATGCAGCAGAATATGCTCGAAGATGTGACGCATGTCAAAGACATAGTAACATACTGCATCAACCTGCTGAACCATTATATCCTATTGTTTCCCCTTGGCCGTTTATGAAGTGGGGTATGGATATAGTGGGAAAGCTACCAAAAGCTCCGGGAGGAAAAGTCTTTATGCTAGCAATGACGGATTATTTCTCTAAGTGGGTTGAAGCAGAAGCATTTGTTCAAGTTAGAGACCAAGAAGTAGTATCCTTCATCAAGAGAAATATCATGACCAGATTCGGAGTACCAGCCGAGATAATCTGTTACAATGGTTCTCAGTTCATAAGTAAGAGGACTACTGACTTTTGCAAGAGTTGGGGAATCAAAATGATTACGTCTACTCCGGTACATCCTCAAGCAAATGGACAAGCAGAATCCTCAAACAAGATAATTGTCAATAACTTAAAGAAAAGGCTTGGAGCCAAAAAAGGAAGATGGGCAGAAGAATTACCCTTTGTTTTATGGGCTGATAGGACAACGGTAAAAAATGCAACAGGCCAAACCCCATTTTCCTTGGTGTTTGGAGCAGAAGCAATGATTCCAACGGAAATGACAATACCTACTGCAAGATCTATCTTAAGTGATCCTGAGCAGAATCCTGAAGCCTTGAGTCAAGATTTAGACACTATAGATGAGAAGAGAGATGCGGCAAGGCTAAGGATGGCAGCATATCAACAGAGAATATCCAGAGCATATAACAAGAATATTAGGACCAGAAGATTTAAGGTTGGAGATTGGGTGTTAAGGAAAGCTTTTCAGAATACTACGAATCCTGCTGATGGAAAGTTGGCTCCAAAGTGGGAAGGACCCTATGAGATTGAATCAGAATCCGGAAAAGGAGCATACCAGCTTAAGAATATGGAGGGGGATATACTACCAAGATCCTGGAATGGTATACATCTCAAAGCCTATTTCAAGTGAGTTTAGAATTTAATTTCTAACTCAAGATGGTATGAATTATGTCTCTTTTAAATATAATTTATTTTATTTGAACCCAATACTAACTTAAGCATCGGAGGGGTGTTAGCCAAACTAACACCCACCTTAGTTTACAATTGTTTTGCAAGATATGTTTCAGGATATAGCTCCAGGATATGTACTTAGGATAACTCGAAAGATTAGAGGATTGGCCCCCTCTCTCACGTTTAAGGGATACTGATCCCTTCACAGGTTTAAAGGTATTCACCTTTCTTCCGAATTGGGTTTAAACACCCCGCCTGGAGCGCAAGTTATTCAGGGATGGTTCAAGGTGGCGGGACCAGTCCATGTAAAAGTGGCTGACAATTTCGTTACTGTTGGCTATATCCTGAATCCTAAAGGTATATGAGGATTGATCACCCTCTCTCACGAAAGGGTATTTTCATACTCTCTAAGGTTTAAAGGTTTTCACCTTTCTAAGTCTTGGAGTTTATACACTCCCGCCTGTAGCGCATGAAAATTTGGGATTTTCCCCAGGATACAAGGGATTTATCTCCAGTACATCCTTGGGTTTTACCCTTGGGACGTAAAAAATTGCCTATACAATGGAAACTGACATTCAGAAGATTCCTAAAATATTTGAAGACATTGTACACAGGGGACATTCCTGCCAGGATGGTGATGTAAAGCTAAAAGAATGAGGCTCGGAACTAATGCACTAAGTACCTTGCACAGGGGACACCTTCATTGGAAGAGTTGCAAAGGGATTGAAGTTTGGTAATAGGTTTATACCCTATTTCTGGTATGATCTTTCCTTTGTAAACATCGTCTAAGTTTTTAGTAACATTATTTTAAGTATCCTGATATATTCTCAAAGTCCTTTTCAGGATATTTGATTAGGGTGTTTGAAACTAGTATCGGTTTGGAACTATGATCATTTAAATATTATCAAAACTTGGTTTTAAAAAGATAGACTGTTTTTCACTTTCTAAAGAAATTTTTACAAAGTTAAAGGAACGTTTGGAAGTTCTATAAAAGGTTTTTACAGTATATCTCTGAGCATACTGATCAGGATATTTTATAAGATAACAGTATGAAATTTTACAAAGCTAAGAGTTACACTAAATAATGCAAGGCAATAACAAACAAAATAAAAGATGAAATTATTCTTAAGCAATCAATACTGGTTGATAACCGAAGGTTTCATCCTGAAACCCAGGATCCATCCACCTTCGGCTATCAAGTTGTTTCGATACAGAAATATAAATTGTTCATAAAAACATAAAATTGTTCGAATGATTTAAAGGAAATAAGCTCTAGGGGGTAGTGCCTTCTTGGTCCATAGCGGTTTCAGCAACATCCATCTTAGGATCCGCCTCAGCATCCTTCTCAGCATCGGTTGCTTTTTCAACTACTTTGGAAGGTTCTTCGACACTTGATTTGGAAGAGGTGCCGCCGAGGTTCTTCAGCTTGGTCTCCCAAGCAGCAACATCCCAGGAAGGGCATTCGAAACCTAATGTTTTGGCTTCATGAGCCATCTTCAGCCTGGCTTGAAGGAGAGAAATGACGACGGAACTTTTGAGGCTTTCCCGGTAGCTGACCATATCCCGTTCGTATTGCACATGGGCGGCTTCCAGATCGGCCTGGGCCTGAAGAGTAGCTTTGTTGAGAGCAACTTGATGTTCTTGGGTCATAGCTTTGTATTTCTCCTCGTAATGACGAGATTTGGCGGCCGCAATCATACCTTGGTCGGAGATTGTGATTTCTGTTTCCTTTAGCCTAGATTCAAGTGTTTTGTTAAGCTTGCAGGATTCTTGATATAAATGAACCAAACGCTCAAGACCCTACAAAGGTAAGAAGACAGGGATTAATATTGTTAAATCTTTGAAAATAATCTAAATTGCAGGATATGATAAGAGGATACTAACCTGGTTAAGAAAAGAAGTCATAAACCCGCTGGCTTCAATGAACCCGTGCTTCTCATAAGGAAAGGTGTCAGAAATGACAGGGGAATCGGGTTCTTTCCTTTTGCGGGAGCTTGAACTCCGGGGCTTGGTAGCCGGTGAAGGTTTAGGAATGATGATGGCTTTGGAGCTACTGGGTTTGGATGTAGCTGTGGTCTTGGGGCTAGGTTCTTTCTTGACCTGGATCTGGTCAGAATAGCTGTCCAATTCGTCAAGATCAAAGACTTCGGGGATCTTAGCTGGTGCTGCATAAAGGGAAAAGTTTTACTCTTTATCTTATCATTATGCTGTTGTGACAAATTATTTTGAAAGAAATTCTTACCAGACATCTCGGATGATGAGTATTGACTGGAACTCGGGACGTGTGTGGTGAAAGTCCTGTCTATTGCAGGTAATCGGTAAATAGTATTGATTCTCTCTTCTGACTCAGCGGTAGGGGGAGCAACTTCCTTGAAGTTCACTGCGTAAAGATCAAAGAGAAGAGTATTAATAGAAGATAACAATCAAATGGTCTATGAGGATATTTATGATCCTACCGGTGGTTAACCACTCCACCGGAAGGTTGGCACCCTCTGCAATGGAATCTCGTTTGACAAAGAAGAATTTGCGTTGCCATCCGTCTTCGTTTTTAGTGGCTTTGAGAATCAGGGGTTTGCTGGAGGTCGAGAAGAGCAAGAACCGACTAGAGCCATGGGATCGAAGGCGATAAGCGATAGGTAAATCCTCGATGCAGAGGTCGGAGCAATGGAGGTTTTTGATTTGGTTGAGTACAATCAGTACTCTCCAAACCATGGGCATGGTTTGAGCAAAAGAGATGCCGGTAATTCGAAAGAATTGCATCATGAATTCAGGAAAAGGGTATCGAAGACCTAATGAAAAAGGATATGCTGGAAAACAGACCCATTCGGTGGAAGAAACATCCGATCGGATTGACCGATCGAATGGTCTAAAGACCGTGCTGTCAGGGAAGGCGCCGGAGGCTCTTAAAGCTGCAATGTCTGCGTTGTCAAAAGCGCAGATCTCCTTTTCGGGATTTTTAAGAAGATTCTGCTGGGTGAAGGTCTCGGCGTCCATTGTAAGTAAGGTGAAGTAAATTGACAAAAAGAAAATCAGAAATGGAGAATTACCTGAAGGTTCTGTTGAAGATATCTGCTTTTCAAACAAGAAAAGAGAAGATATAGGGGCATCGTGGATCTCCATTGAGTAAAAAACGCGTTGGAAGTTACGATGTGATCTTGACCGTCGCTTCGTTTTGAATGCCTTGAGTTATGGGATAAGATTTTTGAAATGTATCCGCTGGATTGGTATACCAACCGATATATTTGGGGACAATTGTTAGGGGTCATTTTCTTTGCATACATATCCTGACCAATATCCTGCCTTTGTTTGTTTATTTGTCACCAGGATGCTGGAAGAGGATATTGCTAAGATCTTGGGCGATATCCTGAGGTTTATTGAATTAACCACGTGCAGGTTAAAGGCTGAGACTTGCTAACGGTCAAGTGGACTTCTTCTCCTCAAGACTCGGGCGAGTTTGTTGAAGGAAAGACGTTGAGCCCGAAAGACCAGGTCTACAACGTTCGATGAAGGAATATTCGGTGGATCCCGGAAGTTTAGGGTAGTTTGTTATTTTATCTTTACTATAAATAGATGGGGGCGGATCAGCTTAGAACACACAATTTTTCACTAACACTCTCGTACACTTTCACTCTCTAGCTCATTAGAAACACCACACTTGTATTCAAATTTCGTTGTAACACTTAGTCGATCCGTACCACATCCTGCACTGTATCCTGATATTTGAAGCAATAGAAGAACAAGGCAGCTGCGATTGTCAGCTCCCGCGGTTTTATGCCGGCGATCTAGATTGATCAAGGGCTTTCCTCGTACATCTCGTGTCATTTACTTTACTTTTGCTCATAGTTTGATCTTAGATACAGCTCTATATCCTGAGCCGTATCCTGAATACTGATTTTCTAAACAACTTAACAAGCACATTTTCAATTTACTTTCTAGCACACTACCTCACTTTACTAATTTGATCACTTAATTGCTTCGGTAATTTTTGACCAAAACATTACTGATGAGTTGAGAGTTCACCTAAAATAAAATTAAAAAAAAAGGTCACTATAACTAATATATATTATGAAAACTTTAAACTAATCATAAAAGGACTTGAATCCACAAAGAACTTGAGCAATTGCCAGTAGTCTAAAACCAGCACTCCATTTTTAATATTGATGATCTTTTGACAGTTATAAATAAATAACAATATATAAGTAACGTGAAAGATAACAAAATGTAATTAGGTACCTTAAGGTAGAGCCCATGTTTATACAGCGGTTGAAACCGATAATTCCGTGACAAGGGGGGCCACCACAGATCTGTAAAATGCAAGCAAGCAAAAGAATGTAAGTCATTGACGCCATAATATATGTGAAATGACATTATAAAACAGCTAGCGAATATAATGTACAATGTTATCTAGTGCCTGATGATTGATGATATTGATCTACAACTATGCAGTTAAATATCGGTTTTATCGGTCCCAATATCGGTTACAAATCGGTACCGATACTATCTGCAATATTGACCAATATAACCGATACGACCGATATATCACTGAATTATTGTTGTTAAATTGCTATATATATAAACTCTGCATTATATTAAATTACCAATATCCCACCGATATCTCACTGAGATAACCAATATTTCAAATATCGGTCCTTGACCGATATCTGATATTTTACCACATTAACTGCATAGATATACAATGTCTAGACAATAGTCAAAACGCTTTTATTGCTCAATACATAGAATCAAACTTTACAGATATTATCTGTAAATATAATAAACACGGCACTTACGTAGATTCAGGCCATCCACGTTCATAATGCTTCGTTCCTTCAGCTTATTTTTTCAACGTAGATTCCCCCTGTTAGAAAACATAGTCAACGGCTTATTTTTTTCATCAATACTATATTATGAATTGTGAAGCATTTAATATAGTAATTTAAAGAGTAATTAACTTCTAACACCCAACTTGCAGGCTAACAAATTAGCAATCTCCTTTAGCTTCGGCTCCTGCTAGGACTCCTATCATACGAAATGCAGCAGCACAGCAGCCTTCTTTTGGGATCAAGATTTACCAAAAACCCCTTATTCCAAAAACCCACCAAATAATCAAGCCAACTTCAAAACTCTGATCACTAATTCCCCCTAAAAGCCTACTAAATTAGAAATCAATATCAATTTCTTGTTACGTTTGCAGTTCATGATGACACCTAACCTGTTTTAATACACCTTTTCATAGTTGATTGCATTTAGGGGTGCTAAACGGGTCGTGTTCGCGGGTTGGCGGGTCCAACCTGAACCCGAAAATCGTAATACATAAGAACCCTAACACGACCCGAAGTTTCGTCGGTTGACCCGAACACGACCCGTTCAACCCGAAATTTTTTTATTTTTTTCTGAAATTAATATATTAAAATTAAAATTTACTTAAAAAACACAAACGTATATAATAATATCATATTTAAATTATAAAATCTATTTTAATTTCTCTTTTTAAGTTATAATTATGGCATAAAATACACACCCCATTTAATTTATGACAAAAATTATATTGTAAAAAATATAATATAGTATAAATGTGTTAAACGGGTCAACCCGACCAGGTTGACCCGAACCCGACCTGTTAACCTAAACGGGTTCACTGGTTCAACCTGAAACTGACCCGAACCCGTTTAGACTAAACCTAAACCCGCGAATTTCGTGTTAGGTTCGTGTCGGGTTTTCGGGTCGTGTCAGAAATTCACACCCCTAATTGCATTATACAATGTAACATATAAAACTTATACACCTTTTCTTTACGAATGGTGTGTCAATGTTACCTTGGTATCGAAGAATGCAATTTCACCATCTGCGGATTCGCAATCAGTTTCGGATCACTCTCGGTCCAAGTGAAAGGTACCGCAACATCCATATCAGTATATATGCTAACACATCAAATATACCTGCAGACAAACCATACAAAATACTTCAAAACAAAGGGAAAAACACCTGCTTCGACTAAAATTAACAAAAAAAAAAAACTCAATATAACAAACGCGTTAATCCTTACAGGGTTCATCAAGGCATGGCAAGTAAGTGATGTTGGATGCAACCTGTCTCATGATAGCTTGAATCTCCCTCATGATTTCCTTATCACTCTTCTCTCTTGAAACTCTGCAAACCAACAAACATTAAATCGATACAAAAACAATGTATCCGATATATTAATTAAAAGTTCCAACAATATCTTACCCTTTTCAACAACTTCTTTATCAGTCTCTATACTGAAATTCCACCTTTCAAGTACTTCATTAGTGGCCTTGCTCATAATCACAAGAACAATCCTTTGTAACTTCCCAGCTTCCAGCCAGTCTATATAAACACACACACACACAAAAAAAAAATACTTTACCTAAATTCTATCAAGATTTGTGCATAAATTTATCAAAAATATTAATAGATTACCAGAAAGCTGTGTGTTCAAATTTGCAATGAAGGTCTTAACACCCTCATCCTGAGAAAGCAACAAAGGAAGTCCATATTTCTTCACTTTTCCAAAGCTTTCTTCCGGATACACACCCCGATTGTACAGAATACAACATAACAAATATGAAATATCCCCTCATTAAACTTCAAACATATATACCCTTCCCTTAAAACTTGCATTAGGATATGAGAATTTGAAGAGTAATAAAAAAGAGAAGGGTATAAAGGTCATATTAAAATTTACATTACCTTCCCCGTTCCCTAGAAGTTCCTCAATTTTTTATTTTTCAACTAAATCTCCAAGTCTTGCAGTAGGCAAATCTTTAGCTAAATGTTTGAATGATTTGACAGTCAATGTGATACCATCCTGTAATTCATCAATCAATAAAAATACATTCAAGAAAGATGATATACTTCAGAACAATCTCTGTAGTTATGAAACAATGAACATAAACCATCACCATTATCCAAATTGCAAACATCCACCATCATCATCCACCTCTGTTAAGGTCAAAAATCGGAAAGTATAAGTTGAGGAAATAAGGTGATTACCTCGTCACCACCCACAGTAAGTTCATACATCGTCGCCATTGATGACCACCACATCAGCATCGTTGTCTCCATTAAACCCTAACCACAGTCACCATCTCCGGCTATATCCACCACCGTCGCTGCTTACCATCAGAATCCAAACACCACCAATACTATTACACCCCATCATAATACCCTTGTATTCAGTCACTCCCATACACTGTACCATCATCAACGTTGTTAACCTTAATCACCAGCGCCGCCTCCATCATCCACAACTAACCACAACCACCGCGTTCTTTACAACAATCCGTTCGTTAGGGTTTCAGATCCCAGATGATAGTTTCAGATCCGCGTTCTCATATAGAATTACATTTTAGGGTTTTTGATTTGAAGGAGTAGAAAGGAAAGGGGAAAGTGTGCGGTGTAAGAGAGAGATAGGATTTTGATTCGAGAATAAGTTGAATTTGAATTTTGAATTTGAATGTGATAAGTTATTTTTGGCAAACTGGAAAGGCAGAGATGTTTGAACCAGAAATTTCAGAACATAAGACTTTGTCTGCGAGCCTTGACTTTTGTTATTAGGTTTATGAAAAAAAAACACAGGAATTTGACAAGTGGATGGAGATGAATGCAGAACTTGCCAAGTAGGAAAGAGAGAAAGGGGGTGCTTGTGGTGTTGACACCTTAGCCCAAACCCTTTTGATTTATTATATTAGGAAGATATATATATATTTAAATAATCATAACACAATTATGAAAAGAAAACTAAACTATATATATAAAACAATAATTATAGTTAATATAAATTAACTAACAAATAATAAACAAGCCGAGCTAGAGCTTGAAAAAATACCTACGAGCCGAGCTCAAGCTTTAAAAACAAAGCTCAAATGAAGCCGAGCTCGGCTCAGCACATGTGCACCCCTAGTACATGGTAAAACACCCAACAAAATGGTCAAGTACAACATTTAAAATATGACCTCTAAAGATTGCAACTGCAAGTTTGGTCAAACTGTTGGACTGTTAACAAAACACTTCAAAACAATAGGATGTTATTTTTATACATTTGATATGAGAAAGTGGTACATGTAGTTTACTTGAAAGTGGCATGATTAATGCCCCTTGTTGATGGTCATTAAATAAAAAAAAATATAAATATCAATCATATGGCTTCATCAAAGTTACATCTCTGATTTATATAATCCAATGTGAGACCAAAGGCCAAATCTCTTATTCATGTCAAAGTCAAGATATTCCACGCATGAATACGAATTATTAATTTAGACTAAACATCTTATGTATGTTTTGTTTTACAGATTTGCAAACAACCACCACCACTTATAGAGTATTTAAATGTAAAATATAGCACATGATTTCTCCATATTCTTTAGAGGATTAACCACATCATTGGGCAGACAAAAACTACACCGATAAGATTATTATCATTTTCTTGGGTTTCAAGGACATTATTACTTATTTTGATTCAATAAAATCGCTAGAATGCATTGAGAATGAAACTAAATTGTACATTTCCCGCAACTAAAGAATAAATGATTCTCTATTAACATAACACCAACAAATCATACAAAAGACCTAATCATGTCAACTAATGCAGATAACACCAAGAAGCCACCTCCTTTACATAAATGACCCATTCTTAGGCATTTAACCCACGAGAGGCTTATGTCTATAATTTTTATGCTTATCTACCACCCACTTGGAAGTCACATGTTCTTAAACAACCCCTAAGGGTCGTTTGCCCGGCTTACCCATCGAGGGCTTTTTGGTTAAGTTTAGTCCCTCATTTTACTACAAAGAACTTCGACTAATTATTTGACCAAAATATCACTATTAACAATAACTCTATTTATGCGTACCTTGCTCGGGTCAACATTTTGACCCATTTTAGTACCTTGTCTCAAAATTTGCTAATCCATAGCATCACTAATCCATAAGCCGTCTTATCCTGTGAGCGTATGTCTCAACAAACTCTTATTAGTCGTTAAATTATCAAATGGTGTTGACGTTACCATTTGACCCGTTTGGTCTAAATGACCGAATAATTTGCACTTAAAATCGAATGGCATTTAATTACCATTTCATATAGTAACTCATTTCGGATTTTTACCAAATTGATTAAGTTTCTTAAATCCGTCTCTTACACGTTTACCCAACATGGCTTATGCCATTTGGTGCCGTTTGAAACATTGACCCCGATTCATGTATACTTGACTAAATCTCTATTCTACACTTTTTAATCGTTTAGGCTTACTCACAAAGTAGCCGTTTAAAAACTCATTTTTACCTTAGCCTTATTTCATGGCTAATTTACCGTCTTACCTTTATTTACCATTAAACATGGTTTTTATCCTTTATATTAGTTCCGACCCGTATTATTTCGTGTCGGGAACCATATCTTAAATTTCATCTTTATCATATTTACAACTTATAGAATATACACGTATTCTACTAAAAGGTGTAAGTTTCACTTACCTCGCATCCAAGCGACGCTTTTCTTTTCGTACTTGATCTGTTTGACCCGCTTCTTTCCCAAGCCTCCTCCTAGCTTGTCAAGTGTCAACTATCATATAGTATTCATAAGGTGGATAGGTTAGTCATTCTAGATCATAACCTTTATGCCTTATGAACCTTTACACTACTTTTCTTACCGAACTCTATCATAGGTTGGTTTTACACTATTTTCAACATCAACAATTCATGTGTTCATCATCTAGTTACAATACCCATTTAACATATGTATGGGTAATTTTTGAATTTCTATTTTTCCGACGCTAGTTTATCAAATTATTAACTAGACTTGTTTCTAAACATGGATTTCATCACAACATACTTAACCCATTTCAAGTCATTTATGATCATGTATCCAAATTCATGATTTAATCAAACACCTTCTTAACATTATCATGCATGATGATTCTAAACATAGTCTTATCATCAATTTCATCATAACATTAAAACCCACTTAGCACATCTAAGGGTAATAATCAATTTCCTAGTTTTCTATACCAAATCATCAAACTTTTAACTAGGATTTGTTCCTAGACATGGTTTCAACATATCCACACTCATACATTCAACATTCAAACATGAACTTCAATTGTAGCGCCTAGCTTTTGAAACTTACTTTAATTAGAAAGATTATTCATGTACCTATTTTTGGAAGCTTATATCCGTATCGTATTCATATCTCGCTTCCGTTTTTGTAATTCATAACTTCGATCGTAATAAAAATAGTTTATTTCATAAGAATTATAAGTTGTTCATTTACACATGTTATACATTTAATACTTGTGCACGATTCTCATGTTAACTTGTAAACATAAATGCGTAACTTTAGACGTATATATGTGTGATGCATGACCATTCATCTACAAATGATACACAACCTATACTTCGTACAAACTTATTCAATTTCATGTTTTAAAAATTAGTATGTGTGTATATATATATATATATATATATATATGATTAATAAATTAATTAATCATAATATTAGTGTTAATAGTTTATATTAATACTATTAATATTAATAGTATATATTAATGTTAATAGTTTATGTCATAATAATAAGTATATATTAATGTTAATAGTGTATGTTATAATAATACCAAACTTGATGTTGAAAAAAAAAGTTAAAAGTGGCTCCATGTGTGGCAACCGAATCAACAGCCAAGAAAAAACAATTCACTGCAGTTCTTTTTTTTTTGTTGTTTCTTTTGTACTCCACTTATTATTACTTATTGCTATGAACACAAATTGGTAAACTAGTCAACTATGTGCGGCCAGATTGTAATCTTTGGCAGCCTCAAATATATCAGCCATTGGCTGATTTTATTGGCTCCATCTTCCCACCTAATTGTATTAAATACTCAACCACTTAAACCCTAATCCTTCTCCTATAAATACCAAGCTAATCCAAGCTCAAATCACTTTACAAACTCATCCAAATCACTCTCAAAACATCAAAAATCGCAGCTGAATTCGGAAGTTCGGACAGAAGCATACACCTTCACTAAAGTGAGCATAACTCACTCGTTTCTTATCTGTTTTACCTCATTCTTTTTCCAATGTGCTTGGATTGACCTTAGCTTCGATTCCATGGGTGATTCACAGTAAATAAGTCCCTAGAACTCCGGCAAAAAGGCTCCAAAGTCCACTGTTCGTTTCTGTTTTCATTTAATCTTTGTTAAACTTAACCAAACTTGAGTTTTCTCATCTCAAACCTATGTCCTAATGCTCATAATCAAATGAATCGTTACTTGGGCTTTAAAAAAGGTTGAGACATGTTAAATCAGAGGTTAAAACCTCACAAACTTTCTGTTTTAGTTAGGGTTTTTAACCCACAAGTGATGTTCAAGCTTCAAGCTTGATGAAGGTGTGATTATGGACTAACTTGGACAGTCCAACATAAAATCCCCACATTACTTGATGATTTCTCATAATGTAGTTGTTTGTATTCTTGTATTACTTATAGTTCATGACCCTCCTTGAATGTTCTTACATCAAGTGTAGTGGTGAACACTTAGAGGTACCTAAATGGAAGCTTGTCCTTCCTACCTCCTACATGATTTCTATGACATTAGAGGTACCTAAATGAAGAATTTAATCTTCTACCTCATGCTTGAACTATTGGACATATTAATATAATCTATATAACACATAAACATATTATCCGAATAATCAAATCTTTGATGATGAACTAGTGTTCATATGTCAAGGTACTAGATTACATCATCGTAGACTATGATAACTTGTCACGATTCTAGTGGAACCTTATTCCATGAAAACATTTAAACTCCTTAGAGTTTCCTAGTGTCAAGAACAAGTATCATATGTACTAGGTGATTATTTCCATATGTTACTTTCATATGTTATATCTTTCAAATTCCGAATCTCGACTCTAAAGCTACCTTGAACTTTAACCCTCATACATTCGACCTCCTAATCTCATTACTCGTCAACAATTGGATAATCAGAAAGCATATGCAAATTTTGTGAGTACACTTGACCCATTTTCCTTTTAATACACTTTGGGTGCAACATGTTACTTGTTAAAATGCACAATTTACAAACATGCTTTTATTCATTCGATCCGTATACATGCCTTGTTATGCTTAAGTTCATACTATAATACATACTACTTGTTAACTCGGCTTAAACAATTATAGCGCTATAGGAGTAGCACACCACCCGACGGGGTTTTGTTGAGTCTTTATTCTATAACGGTCTCGATTACTTCGGTATCGAGGGATGCTATTTATTATACATAAACGGTCTCGTCACTTTTGTGGCGAGGGATGCTAAATACTAAATACTAGTGGACACTAGAGTTGACATATTGTATTGCATGATAGTTTGACTTTGTATACCAAATGCTATGTTGGATTGAAAATACTTTTTATACACATGACACGAGTCTAAAACTTGTGTACTCGCCAATACCTTTGTATTGAACTATGCTTTTAAAACATGTTGCAGGTTTAGCGACGATGTTGATGATGCATGGAATCTAGTAGGATGCTTAGATACACACTTTAAATTTTGTATTTTATTTGTATTGTATTCCATTATTCTTGTTGTATTTGTTTCAAACTCTTGTAATTGATTCTTTAGAAATGAAATGAAATTTTACTATTTAAATACTTGTCACGATTATTAGTGTTATGATGTCTCGAGCAATCTATTTCGTCTCACTCCGATGTTTCCGCCATCGGTTGGGGTGTGACAGATTGGTATCAGAGCCATAACTATAGGGAATTAGGTAGAATTGTCATGCCGTTTTACCTAGTCTATAGTTCTAGAGCCTTATTCTTATGATTTGCTTGAACCACTTGCATGATACATTGTTTACTCCTTATTTATTTGCTTTTGGCCTTTTAAACATATATGTCACTTTTGTGTTAATACTTGCTTTGATTGTTAATACTTGTTGTTTCATTCCATCCTTTATGTGCTATCCTTGAAATGTCTTTAACGTATTATTTCTTGAGATGCTTATTATGCTTATACTTGTTATTATTATTTTGAACATACATCTTTTACTCGTTTATACTAAAATCAAAACCACTCTTAATACACAAACGAGACAACTTCACCAAGCTAGGCATGAAA
Organism: Helianthus tuberosus; assembly: GCA_030545235.1. Classification (NCBI taxonomy): domain Eukaryota; kingdom Viridiplantae; phylum Streptophyta; class Magnoliopsida; order Asterales; family Asteraceae; genus Helianthus; species Helianthus tuberosus. The sequence goes on along the minus strand of CM060381.1, from coordinate 21,900,699 downwards.
CCCACAATTTGGTGAACAACTCTCGACCCATCTACTTTTCTTTTTACATGAAATTCACCATCAAGTTAGGAGTGAAATCCTCACGATATTCAAATTTCAAATTCTAGTGGACCCTCGTCAAAGTGTTGAAATTAAATTTTGACCCGACGAGTACCAACCACACTTAGGATACGAAATCACCAAGTTAGGGGTGAAACCCGCACCTTGTCGACTAGTTCCACTCCTTGATTCTCATAAATCCCGCCAAGTCTTGAAATTTCGATGGATTTGGGACATGTAGTAACCGGAAGGGTAAATACCGTTAACCGACTTGTCGGCGAGAGTATTCCACCTATTAGGCCAAATCATGCTCCTCAAATTCGAAAGACTTTTCGACCACTTTGGTTAGTCAAAGTTCCGTTTTGGAACCATCCCAAATTTTAATCAAACATGTGTTTTTATTATTTATTTTATACGATGCAATCTTTTAAATTCGAATTTACTTTCGATATTTTCTTCTCACATACACATCATACTAAATCTTTTTCATACATTTATACCTATGCATGATTTCAAAACGTCACTCAATTTTGTTTACATTCTTTATAACGCTAAAATGGAGACATATCATTGAGTTAGGAGTGATTTCCTTACCTTGACGATTAACTCCACTCCTTCTTTTCTTAAAACGACCTCACCAACGAGTTAGGGGTGATTCCCTTACCTAGGTGATCGTTACCAAAACTTTCCTTCAAAATACTTTATCAAGCAAACACAATCATGTTTCATACCTAAATCATTTATCATTTATCGAAATACCCAATTATATCAATTCCAAAATACATTGTTTTATCAAACGTACTTCTTATCCTACAATCTATTTTCACATAACACATACACGAAATTCTAAATCATACCTTAAAACGTTTTATTTCCCGAATTTCAAAACCTTACGAAATGCTACCTATCAATTTAATCGGTCCAATGAATCTCTTGCCCATGAACTTCATATTCAACTTAATCACTAAAACACGCACACGTTATATCATCATACTAGAGACTTCCATTCTTAATCAAAATCAAACCAACCTTTCTCAATTACTTATAAGATCTTATAGATGTTATATGATCGTTTTACCAAATACTCTTTTCAACAACAACAAATCATTTGTTAAAACATTTAACAATCACTAAGTCCTTTTGCTAAATTTCTTTTCTAAGGATCCTCGTTTTCACAAGAACCTCCTAAATTCATAATTTCTTATTTGATGAAACGAACTTACTTTTTATCAAAAACTTTTTTCCTACACCAATTTACAAAACACGTGGGCAAGAAGACTTCATGGGGACCGACCATCTTCGGATTACGTAAACTCTTTTAAAACAAAAGTAGCATTTCCATTCATTACAAAATACATTATGCTTAACCAATGAGTATTTTATATCCTCTTACATATACAAACTATATTCTACCCTTCAAATCAAGCTCAATCTAATTTTGATTCGATAAACTCAACGTTAAGTTTAAACAACTATACATGCATATCATCATACACATTTTAGTCGATATCTCGCGATAACATCATTCATATCGTTCGTATTTACATACTCAACCTTTTGAATGCTTTTATACGCTTAAATCCGCTATGTCCCAACGTACACTATATACGTAAATTTTATTATTCGTACCTACACTTATACGCATACGTTTTATGCTTATACTTATACTCATACTACTTGTACGTTTTATGTTTGTACTCATACTTACATGCATATTCATACTTATACTTATACATACTTTCATTCATACTCATGATTCATACATTCGTACCCGTACGCGAGCGTAATCCGAGTGATTAGCTTACGTGGGTCCCATACATACTTAAGCATGGACTTGCTTATATACTATATTCTTATACGTACACATTCTTATTTTTTAAATTATGTATACCCTGATTCGTACACAACTAGTACAAGCTATGCGGATCATGCGACGATCAAAATAATCGCGGGTGCACACGGGATTATAGTGATAGGCGCATGAGAACCATAGAGTGTACTACTGTATATGGTAAGACACGGAACGTAACATGACACCGAATACGAAATGGACGTAACATGGTTAAAACATGGTGGATACGCCGCTGGTACTTCCTATATATAAGTGTTTTCACCATGTTACAAAACTTTCGTAAAACGTCCCATGAGAAATTCAGTGTTTTGCAGACCTTTTAGACCTGATACAAACTTTAACAACTCGCAAACGCATTATATCCGATTATCCACGACGAGACTTCATTCTTAACACACCACCTTCGTTTGTCCAATACACATAACATCCTTATACTCCCATTCGTTTATTAGATCAATCGTTCACTCTCATACCTCCATTATTCCCCGTTATCTGTTGTCTTTTATACAAACCTCATTTACAATCAATCAGTTTAAACGTTCGAATCCTAAAATTCTTCCTTGCTTTTAAACTAACTTCCACTCTTGTTTATGTGTAAACACACGTAGTTGGTCGTTACCTCCAAAATCGTTTTATTTAAAACGCCAACCTTCTCGTTTCTCTCAATAAACGATTTTCTACAAATGTGTGATTTAACACTATCCTTAAACTTTCCACGTAAACTACTGTGTAACCACGACCTTCATCAAAATACATACCACTTTATACGAAAACTTTGTTTGTAAGTATTATACTTTAAAATACCTATCGAATTATTCAAAGTTGTTTAAGCTCATTTTGCCTATACACACATGCGCACGTTGCTTATGCCCAATGCTTCAAATCCTTTTAATCAAACGAACTCTGTTTACAAACCCATCTTTTCGTTCCACAACATTTCATACTTTTTAAATATTTCAAAAACTTCCAAATCTCGAATTTTGATGATCATTCTTTTTAGCCAAAATGTTTTTTTTTTCAAAGTCTTTCTCTTGAATAAATTTCGGGACGAAATTTCCTAAAGGAGGGGAGACTGTAGCGCCTCGCTTTTGAAACTTACTTTAATTAGAAAGATTATTCATGTACCTATTTTTGGAAGCTTATATCCGTATCGTATTCATATCTCACTTCCGTTTTTGTAATTCGTAACTTCGATCGTAATAAAAATAGTTTATTTCATAAGAATTATAAGTTGTTCATTTACACATGTTATACATTTAATACTTGTGCACGATTCTCATGTTAACTTGTAAACATAAATGCGTAACTTTAGACGTATATATGTGTGATGCATGACCATTCATCTACAAATGATACACAACCTATACTTCGTACAAACTTATTCAATTTCATGTTTTAAACATTAGTATATATATATGATTAATAAATTAATTAATCATAATATTAGTGTTAATAGTTTATATTAATACTATTAATATTAATAGTATATATTAACGTTAATAGTTTATGTCATAATAATAAGTATATATTAATGTTAATAGTGTACGTTATAATAATACCAAACTTGATGTTGAAAAAAAAAGTTAAAAGTGGCTCCATGTGTGGTAACCGAATCAACAGCCAAGAAAAAACAATTCACTGCAGTTCTTTTTTTTTTCTTTTTTGAAAGGTTAATTTTATAAAACACAACAGCTACCTCAAACCGAGGCAACCCAAACCGCAACAAACATCAAATATTTACAAATTTACACCAGTCATTCCACGACGTTTCGATACCTTTATTCCTAGTTTTGAACCAAAAATAACCCAGTTTCTTCACTTCGCCACACAGGAACTCGAACTTCCCTTCTTTATTCTTGAATCTTGCTTCATTCCTCATTCTCCAGATAGCCCAACACCCGATTCTAACAAGACCTTTAATGACCTCCATCTTCATACCAGCCGCACCCACATGCTTATGTATAACAAGCAGGTCCCTGAAAGAAAACACCATCAAAGGAAGACACTTGCACCAATTCCCAATCCAAGACCAAAGCATCGAAGCGAAATAACACGTCGTAAACAAATGCTCGACGTCCTCGTCACCTTCGCCACACAGACCACATACCAAGCTGCCTACTTCGATATTACGTTTAGACAAAGCCTCGGCCGTAGCAATCCTATTCATCTTCGCCCGCCATATAAACACATTGCACTTCTTCGGGATCCACTTGCATCTCTCCGGCACAAAAACACTCGTCGGACTTCTGCAGCTGTCAAGAATAAGCCTGCCAGATTTCACAGAATATTCCTCTTCTTTCTCGCCTTCAATCCCCAACCAGTACCTTTTATCTCTTTCATGATTAAGGTTGACGTTCTGTAGCATCGAACAAAGAACTACCAAATCGTTGACCTCACTTCCCGAAGCAATAGACCTTTTCCATCTCCAAACTAAGTTTCCACCATCAATTCAGTTTCCCAACACATTACTAACCTTACAATTTTTAACTTCCTCCAGCTTGAACAGATTAGGAAAAACCTCACTAAAAGGTTCACTTCCCAGCCATATATTCGTCCAGAAGTCGGTATCCTCATCATTCCCCACCAAAACTCTGTATCTGTTCCTTAAAATAGTATTAAAGCCAATCGGTTTGCTGATAGCCTGAACAATGTTAAGCCAAACACCGCCAAGCGACTTTTTAGCCGGTAAAAAGTTCCCATTAACTCTGTTACAGTGCAAGGCTCCAATAACTTTACACCACAACTTACTCTTATTAGTGAAAAACCTCCAGCCCCACTTCGATAAGAGAGCAGAGTTGACGTTTTTAAGATTGCTTATGCCAAGCCCACCATTCTTCACCGGAAGCGTCACCCTATCCCAAGCCACCCAATTTAATTTTTTAACTGCACCATCACCATTCCAAAGAAAGTTCCTCATCTTCGCTTCTAAATCTTTTATTACTTTCACCGGAGCTCTATACAAGGAAAAATAGAAATTCGGGAGGCACTCAAGAACAGCCTTGATTAAAGTAATTCTTCCACCAATGGATAGCAATCCCGCCTTCCACTTCGCCAACCTGGAATCAAAAATATCGTACACTGGTTTCCAATTTACAATCCTGTTCATATTTGCCCCAACCATAAGCCCCAGATATTTAAACGGGAGAGTTCCTTCCTGACAACCCACAAAGTCCGCCATACTAGTAACAGCATTTTGGTTAACTCCGATGGCAAAAAGGTTGGATTTATTAATGTTTATCTTCAGCCCTGAACAGATGAAAAAAACCCGAAGAATACGCACAATATTCTTAATATTTTCAGGCGACCACCTCCCGAGAATAATTGCATCGTCGGCATAAAACAAATGAGAAACACACGGGCCATTAGGGACTTGAATACCAGAAAAAATATCTAAACTTCCGGCTTTATCGATCATACAGGATAACGTTTCCATAACCATAAGGAAAAGGAAAGGGGAGATCGGATCACCTTGGCGAAGGCCCTTTTGGCACTGAAACTCGAACGTAGGAGATCCATTGACCAGCACCGACGATCTAGCCGACTCAAGAATGCCTTTAATCCATGAGCACCACCTACCCGGAAACCCCATCTGGCACATCGTAGAGATTAAGAAATTCCAATTGACGTTGTCGTAAGCTTTTTCGAAGTCAATCTTCAGGAAAAACGCCTTAAGCTTATTCTTCTTCCCCCAGTTTATAATCTCGTTAAGCATAAGAGGACCGTCAAGGATAAAGTTACCTTTTATAAACGCCGACTGCGACTCCGAGATGACCGAACCGATAACATTCCTTAGGCGATTGGCGAGCACTTTTGAGATGACTTTGCTAATAATTCCAATGAGGTTTATTGGAAGATACCCATTGAACTCCGAAGGTTCCTTGGATTTCGGCACAAGAGTAATAAAGGAACTACCACAACCAATGCTAATCGAACCATTATCGTAGAATTCGTCCATGATGTCTATAAAATCCTTTTCGAACAACTCCCAGAAACTTCTAATAAATTTCATATTGAGGCCGTCTGGTCCAGGGGCCTTATCTTCACCACACTCGTTGACCGTTTCCTTTATTTCTTCCAAGGAAAAAAATCTGATAAGAGAGTCCTTTTCCTCCTGATTTAAACTCATAATGTTATTGCACGTGACTGCAGGCCTAAGCTTGTGATCTTCAGTGAACCGGTTCCTAAAAAACCTCAAAATCTCACATTTAATCTTATTCGGCTTGGTAACCCAGCTACCATTAATAATTAAACCCGGGATTTGATTCACCGCCCGCCTTAAGTTAACATGTGAATGAAAAAAATTGGTGTTCTCGTCGCCCTCAAGAGCCCATTTCGTCCTCGACTTTTGCCTCATATCTTCGCACTTGTTCGATTCATGGCCGAGAATCACATTTTTATTTTCCACAAAATCCCATTCCTCCTCTTCAGAAAGCTCCCGTTCCTCCATAATTTTCTCTAACACATCCAACTCTTCTTCAGCCTTACAAACAAGCTCATCTTCTTTTCCCACATTAACTGATCTCCACTCTTTTAACGCATTCCTGATGGCAGCGAATTTTTTCATAAGTCTGATGTCTGCCCTTTCACTTCTACTTTCACTACCAGAAACGTACGACTCCACGGCATTCACAACAGTTACCTTGAACCCTTCCTTTCCAAGCCAAGAGTTATAAGTTCTAAAGGGCTTAGGCCCAAAATTCTTTTTGTTGATAGTAAGAAGCAGCGGACAGTGGTCCGAATGGGAGAAGGACAGACCTCTTAAACATGCTTCTGGCCAAGAATTGAAGAAATCTGGACATACAAGGAACCGGTCTATCTTACTGAGCTTCTTTCCGTTGTTACGAACGCATGTGAATTTCCTTCCTCTAAGCTCGTACTCCAACAGGTTACAGTCGTAAATGAAATCGTTGAAATTCCCGGCACACGTATTCTTGAAACTAGAGTTTTTCCGCTCATCTTGACTTCGCACCGCGTTAAAATCTCTGGCAATCACCCACTTCCCATCAACCCCAATCATGACCTCTCTGATTTTATTCCAAAGATTCAACTTATCCGGGGTTTTTTTAGGGGCGTATACGTTAACAATATTCAGCTTCTCCTGTGATCCTCTAATAACACCACTGATCAGCAGGAAGTTCCTGTCTTTCACAATACTAGAAGCCTTGAAGATTCCACTATCCCAAATACTGAGGATGCCCCCAGACAAGCCAGACGCTTCCACACATTCGACACAGTATTCTTTATTACCCCAAATATTTTTAAAATTGAACTTTGAAAGATCCCCTTGTTTAGTCTCTTGAATTAACAAAAAGTCAACCTTATTTTTGATTTTTAGATCCTTAATCCAATTTTCCTTTACAGGACCCCCCATTCCTCTAACATTAATTGAGAGAAAATTCATTTGCTCACCACATTGATACCTTCATCCACCATAATCTCCTGAACCAAACTGTTGTGACCCGCAAGATTAACCCCGACCATATTTCCAATCTGAACCGTCTCCTTGAACTCATCTGGGAACACATCGCTATGCTGCCTTCTATCTTGAGTATCGACCACCAGAGTATCCCCATCCGAATCTGCACTTCCATCGTTCGTAGGAACAGCCTCCGAATTCAAGTCAATACCAATTTCACCTTCGTGAGACCTAACTTCCTTATTATCGGACTTAGCTTTAGCAATGCTGGAATGTAACTCTACCTGGGCCGGAAACACAAAATCCTCAAAAGGCCTATCCAAATCCGACCTAGATCGCTTAAGGGGCCTGTCGTCACTTGTTGGGCTTGAGCTGAGGTTGGGCTTCTTATGTTTGTCTTTTAGAATATTAAATGGTTTTTTCTTTTTCCCCACCTGAGTAATTACCACTGGCCCCACCTTTTCGTTACCATCAGCTTGACCTTGGGAATTAAACAAACGGTTAACATTGGTAGGTCCCCCATCATTATTACCCTTGGAAATCAACTCCGCCTCCATCTCTCTACGCGTGCATAGGAGACCTTCTTCACCTTCCAGACTCTTCGACTTACCATGCAACCCCAGCGGACTCAGAAACCCATCATCCGGTCACCGGCACCGGCCTGGACATCTCCACCAAGCACTCCGGAACCCAGTTACTTTGATCCTTCGATAGCCAGACCTTATATTTCCTTCCTTTCCAGCTAAGAATAGCAGTGTCAATGATGGGATCACCGTGCTCCACCAGGACACCTACACGATTTACCGAAAAATCTCTCACACCAGGGGATAACTGAGACGAAAACACAACTTTCCCATAGGCTTCAGCCAGATCATTAAACACTTTGTTTTCCGCAAGATGAACCGGCACCCCAGCAAACTTAATCCATGCTATTCTCTCATACGGTAAGGATTGCCCTTCCCACATATCTAAGGACGAGAACCAATCCTTCCACAGAGAATGGTTGTTGATGAACTCCACCGCTTCATAATCCTCTGGGAAGACAACTAGAACATACAGCCCACCTACATAGTACACCTTGGCCTCAGGAAACCCTGAAGAGATAAGCAAGTCACTCAAGGCCGAGAGCGACTTGATGTCCTTTGTTCTCCCCACCACAGCTTTCTCCTGGAAAGCAAAAAATGCACTGGTCTCATCATGGACTTCAAGGATTCTAACAATCTTATCTACCGGCTGATGGTCACCCGCACCCGGAACCAAAGACGTATTAGAGGTTAACATGTCCCTGTAAGAAACTCCATTCGACCGGAACTTGCTATTACCTCCCTTAACCTCATTGCAAGGTTTCTTCTCAACCGGGCGGTCATCCTTCACTTGGTTCTTGCCGTTAAGCACCCAGAAACTAGAATTCTCATTAGCGAATCTAGCGATGTTGACCTTGAGTTTACACCCACCCATCTTTGTCCCATCTAGGGCCAACTCTAACAACTTAGCATCCTTCACGTTCTTGAAGCTAATGAACCCGAATCTGTTACCTTTCTTATCGGGCTTCCTTGCAATATACATACCTGATATCTCTCCACAATCTCTAAAAACCTCCGCCACGTCCCACGGTCTGCAACCTGCCAGGAGATTAGTGATGAAATACTTGGTGATTCCCCTACCATTGAAACCATATTTCTTCCTGGTATTAGTTCCTTTCTTCCTACTGTTCAACACATCTTTCCAATTCCCCTCTTCTTCATTTTCTCCCATAGCTTGATGAAACTAAGGCAACCGAAGCAGCGAATGGATTGGGCTAAATCTAATTAGTTTGAAAGGTAGATCAAGCCTTGCAAGTGAGCAAGACGAATAACCCCGCAATCTAATCGGAAAGATCTTTCATCGTCGAGCCGACTTCACGATGTCTTAGCCTAGAGAGAAGATGCAGTTCTTTTTTTTGGTTGTTTCTTTTGTACTCCACTTATTATTACTTATTGCTATGAACACAAATTGGTAAACTAGTCAACTATAATTAGGGACCAAAATGAACATTAAATAAAAGACTTTCAGCTGGCCAAGGCCAGCAACATGTGCGGCCAGATTGTAATCTTTGGCAGCCTCAAATATATCAGCCATTGGCTGATTTTATTGGCTCCATCTTCCCACCTAATTGTATTAAATACTCAACCACTTAAACCCTAATCTTTCTCCTATAAATACCAAGCTAATCCAAGCTCAAATCACTTTACAAACTCATCCAAATCACTCTCAAAACATCAAAAATCGCAGCTGAATTCGGAAGTTCGGACAGAAGCATACACCTTCACTAAAGTGAGCATAACTCACTCGTTTCTTATCCGTTTTACCTCATTCTTTTTCCTATGTGTTTGGATTGACCTTAGCTTCGATTCCATGGGTGATTCACAGTAAATAAGTCCCTGGAACTCCAGCAAAAAGGCTCCAAAGTCCACTGTTCGTTTCTGTTTTCATTTAATCTTTGTTAAACTTAACCAAACTTGAGTTTTCTCATCTCAAACCTATGTCCTAATGCTCATAATCAAATGAATCGTTAGTTGGGCTTAAAAACAAGGTTGAGACATGTTAAATCAGAGGTTAAAACCTCACAAACTTTCTGTTTTAGTTAGGGTTTTTAACCCACAAGTGATGTTCAAGCTTCAAGCTTGATGAAGGTGTGATTATGGACTAACTTGGGTTGTCCAACATAAAATCCCCACATTACTTGATGATTTCTCATAGTGTAGTTGTTTGTATTCTTGTATTACTTATAGTTCATGACCCTCCTTGAATGTTCTTACATCAAGCGTAGTGGTGAACACTTAGAGGTACCTAAATGGAAGCTTGTCCTTCCTACCTCCTACATGATTTCTATGACATTAGAGGTACCTAAATGAAGATTTAATCTTCTACCTCATGCTTGAACTATTGGACATATTAATATAATCTATATAATACATAAACATATTATCCGAATAATCGAATCTTTGATGATGAACTAGTGTTCATATGTCAAGGTACTAGATTACATCATCATAGACTATGATAACTTGTCACGATTCTAGTGGAACCTTATTCCATGAAAACATTTAAACTCCTTAGAGTTTCCTAGTGTCAAGAACAAGTATCATATGTACTAGGTGATTATTTCCATATGTTACTTTCATATGTTATATCTTTCAAATTCCGAATCTCGACTCTAAAGCTACCTTGAACTTTAACCCTCATACATTCGACCTCCTAATCTCATTACTCGTCAACAATTGGATAATCAGAAAGCATATGCAAATTTTGTGAGTACACTTGACCCATTTTCCTTTTAATACACTTTGGGTGCAACATGTTACTTGTTAAGATGCACAATTTACAAACATGCTTTTATTCATTCGATCCGTATACATGCCTTGTTATGCTTAAGTTCATACTAGAATACATACTACTTGTTAACTCGGCTTAAACAATTATAGCGCTATAGGAGTAGCACACCACCCGGCGGAGTTTTGTTGAGTCTTTATTCTATAACGGTCTCGATTACTTCGGTATCGAGGGATGCTATTTATTATACATAAACGGTCTCGTCACTTTTGTGGCGAGGGATGCTAAATACTAAATACTAGTGGACACTAGAGTTGACATATTGTATTGCATGATAGTTTGACTTTGTATACCAAATGCTATGTTGGATTGAAAATACTTTTTATACACATGACACGAGTCTAAAACTTGTGTACTCGCCAATACCTTTGTATTGAACTATGCTTTTAAAACATGTTGCAGGTTTAGCGATGATGTTGATGATGCATGGAATCTAGTAGGATGCTTAGATACACACTTTAAATTTTGTATTTTATTTGTATTGTATTCCATTATTCTTGTTGTATTTGTTTCAAACTCTTGTAATTGATTCTTTAGAAATGAAATGAAATTTTACTATTTAAATACTTGTCACGATTATTAGTGTTATGATGTCTCGAGCAATCTATTTCGTCTCACTCCGATGTTTCCGCCATCGGTTGGGGTGTGACATCAATTCATGAGTGTTAATCAGAATTTTGAGATATCACCAAATAACGAAATTCGACTTACCTTGTGATCTCCTAGCTTGAGTGATCACGAATTTATTTAAAGCCCCAAATTTTAGTTGATTATCCTTCGATTTGGTTGGATTTATGAGTTTTAGGGTTTTGAAGGAACCCCCCTTGGGCTCCTGATCGTTCCTGCGCGCGCACACACACACACTTAGTGTGTGTGTGTTATGTTTTATTCTTATTTTTAATAAAACATGTTTGCCCATTTTGCCATTTTTGTCCTTCATGTTTCATTTTTGATCATATAAGGCTATAACTCATAGTTTATCACTTATATTCATATTACTAACTAGGTTAATTATTCCTAACTAGCTTAGTAGGTTCGAGAAGTTAAAAACCCGTTTTATTTTAAGTCCCGTTAACTCGGGCTCCTTATGAACTTTGTCTTCTCAAGTCGTTTGCTCTCTTTTTATTTATAATTTGGCTTATTTATTTAAATCCTAATAAATTCCGGGTTAATCTTTTATTCTAACGGTATTCTACCCACTCTTTAGTATTAAGGGGGTTTAATTACCAAACCCGTTTTCGGGGTGTTACAACATTCACCCGAACCCGATAAGTGGTGGTGTGAGGGTGTCGATGTAGCGTGTATAAGACCTTCATATGGGTTATAACACACCTTATATTCTTGTTTTGGAATTTCTATTACTTTCCGAAAATGAAAGATCGATGTTGATGTATGGGGTCAAGTTTATGGCCACATACGTGATTAATATCATTTTCTGAAAATTTTACACTATGCACAAGGACAAAAAATGAGCTGATCTTCGGCATTCATCCGAACCCAATGAGCTTCGGCGGCCTTAAGAAAACTTTGAACACCCAATATATAGTTTGCACTAACAGGACTTTGTTTGTACATCCAATCGTCACGATCCATCTGAAATCAAAATTAACAAATAAATCGAGTAGCCAATTTTTATTTCAACCACTGAGGGTAAACCTATAAGGGACACGTGTTAATCATTGGAGCTATCTATTTTTTTTTTCCCGCCTATATCTCCTACTTAATTATAAATATTTATTTCTTTTATAATTAAAGATAATCAATATATATAGGTTTTAATTAATGATAAGAAAAGATGAAAATTAAGATAATGACAAAGTTGAAGGGCTAGAGATAGTTAACATGTATTACTAGATAATGTTGAACATTGATTTATTGTTAGTTTATGATATTAAACACATTATAGTTTATGATTTCACCCGGGCTTCTACTTTCGTTTATGATATATATTTCATATCAATAGATAATAATGACCTAAAAAGTAGGATTGTTTCTCATCTATCAATATCCATCTATATACTTATCAATAATACTAAAATAAATACAAATAGAGTAAACTGCTAAAATCGTCTTTAGGGTTTGACCAAATTTGCTAGATCCATACAATTTTTTTTTCTCACCTGAATTATTGAGGTTTGTAAATTGTTGCCAAATCTCTAGAACCAAAAGGAAACAAACCTTTTTTCTTATGCAAAACTCAACCTAAGGTACTATCCTAATTAATTACAAACTTACTTCAACTAGGAAACATAGCCTTTTATCTCTATCCATATCATACTTAAAAAATTCAAATAATATATATCTCTATCGGTGTTTTTTAATTATATTTTAAGTTAGGGTTTGTAAAAACCGTCTAAAGCTATGTAAGCATATTTTAAGTCGGGGTTCGTATCAAAAGACGCGAATTTTATTAGTGTTAAATTATATTTTAAGTCAGGGTTTGTAAACACCGTCTAAAGCTATGTAAGCATATTTTAAGTCGGGGTTCGTATCAAAAGACGCGAATTTTATTAGTGTTTAAAGGATATTTCGTTAGGTTCCTAATGTGATGAGATTGTGTGTGTATATTTAGACGGGGTTATGTGCATTACCGCGTCTAAAAACAAAATTGAACCCCGTCTAATGGTTACTTGTGTACTAGTGATAGGGACCGTCCCCAGCCCGTCGCGGCCCGTCGTTGCCCTGCACACCGTCCCGCCCGGGACGTCACTCGTCTCAATCGTCAGGGTGTGGAAGTTGGGGACGTTCGCTACATGACAAAACCCCGACCTCCTTCTTCTCACACACACATATACATACAACTCATATGTATATATTTTAGGCCCATCCCCCCATATCCTTAGTTTCATCCCCTTTGCCCCTTCCTTACACTCATCCTATGTGACGCTTACGTGGCGAGTCATCCTCCAAGAATGATCCTCAACCATACCGTCTAGCCTTAGTGTGTGTATAAAGCAATTAAGCTAGTTGACCTTGTTACGTAGGAATTTATGGTGGGCACGCAATGCTAAACGCGTTGGTATATAAAAAAAATCATTTGGATAAAGAAACTAAATTATTAAGGTATGAAAGTCGCCTTTTGCATGTCTTTTTAATTTAATATTTAAAAGTTGGTAGGGAATTAAGATATGATGTTAACACGTCCTATGTATTATTATTTTAGCAAAAACCATCGAAGTCTCATATATGTAGACATCATCTTCGTATTTTAAGACAACTTAACAATGACAGATAATTTAACCTTACATATAAGTTTGATTTGGTACGAGTTATAAACCCGAAAGCAACTCGAGTTACTGGGTTAATATTAGGTTTTTAACGTTGCCAGTCGAATGATTATATATATGGCGGGTTAGTAGCTTATTTATTTTAAATATTTAAACCATTAGAAAATTATATTAATCTTTTAATAGTATGCTTTGAAATTGTTTAACGTCCTAAACCCAACTAGTTAATTGGTAAAATACATGACGATACATAGATCTCAGTTTTAATTAGTGTCTTTATCATGTCCTTCATTACAAAACGATTTATGTTGGAATATACATTTTATAATTTAATGATTTTGGTGAGGAAATAATTAGGTTTCTAGAGTTTAACGAGTATAGATAGGTATTTAATGGATTAAACCGTTAAAGCCTCAACGTCTAGAAACAGCAATATTAATTCCTTGTAGTGTACGTATGCTTGCATGTACAACATATAAACTGTTAATATTTGGAGAAAGTCAAATTTTGACTAGTTGTATATATAGTGTCTGGTCCAAAATTGACTACAACGCTAGGAACAGGAAGTTTCCCATTTAATTTTCATTAAATCCAAGAACATATATTAGTATTATGGTTATTATTATTATTATTATTACTAGGGAGAAAGCCCGTGCGATGCACGACATGCATAATAGCTATTGTTTGTTCGTGGTAAGATGTCTGACACGGCCGGTGCATAACATGTAAGACAATACGCCTACAAAGGGGCGTGATTAAAGTTTATTAAACCATGGCCATAAGTTGTTTCCTTGGCAAAACTTGCCGGCCAAAAAGAAGTGAAAAAAGATGTCTTCCAAGGGAAATAACGAAAAGAAAACTATTAAAAATGGTATACTATGTTTACGTATATATGCATCGAAAAGTAGTACGGGTTTTCATTACTAACACTAAGTGCAGACGGTATACCTTTCATGTGGGTCACTATGTTTACGTATATATGCATCGAAAAGTAGTACGGGTTTTCATTACTAACACTAAGTGCAGACGGTATACCTTTCATGTGGGTCAACTGTTTCTTCTGAATCCGAATCTGCATAAGCAGGCCTGCGAAGGAAAAGCACTAAACATTTATGTAGACGGTTATCCAAAAATAAATATGCACAATTACATTGTTTATGGAAATCAATCAATTATAGTTGAAAGTTTTTTTGTTGTCTTTCCATTTATAACGATACCAAGTTTATTTTTTTCAAAAGCCAACTTCTCCCCTTATATGTCTTTACACATTCGAAGTGATGCGTTACCAAGTTTTTTTATTCCTGTTTTTTTAATGTAGAGCAATGCACTTTTATATTTACGAACTCAAGTTTCCGACTGTTGTAGCCTCCTAATTTTAAAATAGAGTAAACATATACCAGGTATGTAAATAGCATTTCAGATCGAGTAGAAAGGTAAATAGCACATCTTTAATTAAAATGGTTTATTAAACAGGGCACGAATAAAGTGTAAGCCGATATATACCTTACGATCGCTTCAACGCGCTTAATTGGTGTCGGTATGGGTAGCAACCCCTTGTCTTTAGTTGGGATCGATGGAGGTGTGGAAGAACCAAAGGGCTTACAACCATCCCCATCTAGCAGGACATTCTTGCAGTTGAAGGATTCAAAATGGCCATGATCATAATACGTACACGAATCAAGCTGGAGGGTCTGAGTGTTGCCCACAAGAGAGTGCAAACAATTCGGCAGTGTTGAAATGCTTCCATCAGCGTTCCTTACCATCACCAGAGTGAACTTATCATGTATGTCAGTGGAATAAAGGCTGTAGACGCGTGACAGGCCAGACTCTGATGTGAGTATACTGTGAGCAGTGGTCTTTGTCAAGCGTTGGGCGGTGTCATCAAAGCAGACAACGACAGCTTTGGCTGTTGAGTCAAACACCTCGAGTTCTAGCCTGAAACTGTGCAAGGTTTGTAATTTATTTTCAGTTATAAGCCTGCATGAGAATGGCTACAAATTAATACAACTAAACATTTTTAGAAACAAACCTTGCTGTAGGGAAGACAACGGGGTTTTCGCACCCATCACACCACATATCGTTGTCTTCACGCCCCACACCTTTCATGCAATTCCCACCGCCACATGTCAGCCTGAACCACTCTTGGCTATTGCGCATGCGTTTGACTTCAACACGACAGGTGAATTCAGCACTCTGCATATATTACCAGCATAACTATAAACTTTAACCATTTGATTCAAAAATGATAACCAATATTGTGCTTATCCAAAATGACATATCCTAAGTGTATATTACATTCTAATGCAAACCTGATTTGACCTTAACCAAAATGACCAACATTTACATATGCTTGGTTCGCCACGAACTACGTACACTCTTTATCTACCCAATATTTAAATTACATTTTATGTTTTCAATAAATATTTATAAACGTGAATTCGGTATTAAAAAAAACATTACTTTTTTTTCGGTATTAAAAATGTGAATTCGGTATTAAAAAATATTTATAACTGTTAAAAAATATTTATAAATATCTATTTTAAAAAGGGGAAAGTGAATATAGGGCTGTTACACACCTAAGCTTAGGTGCGAAACCCTTAAAACTACGTAGTTTTGTTAAACAAAACTAAAATAAGTTAATATTCTTTTTCTTTTTATTCCCTCTTTCCATTCCAATTTCACAGTATTCATCTTTATAATCTGGGACGATGAATTCAAAAACAACACTCGAAGCTCATAAATCAAAATCCAAATGGCTGGCAACTTCTAATCGAGATGGATAGAATTAACATTAAAGTCAAACACTGAAAAGTAATTTGATTATGTAAGAAATTTACCTGGATTATAAATTGGCTGAAATATTGGATAATGATAATCTTGAAAACCTAGTCAACAAATATGGTGGAATTACGCAGCTATTGTAATCTTCATATTTTAATCTCAAATTTAATTTTGAGATATTAGAATGACTATATTTATATACTATTATTTTGTAACAAAAGTATGCATTTATAGTTGTACATTGTGCTTAAATTGTTGTATCTTAATCAAAATAGTTGTAATTTTGCTTAAATTGTTGTTCATTATCTAATTTATTTATATATTATTATTTTGTAACATTTTTGTAAATTGTGCTTAACTTGTTGTACCTTAATCAAATAATGGTTTCATTATCTAACCAAATTTAATATGTTTTGTATGCATGTATGGTTGTAAATTGTGCTTAAGTGGTTGTACCATAATCAAATAATGGTTTCATTGTCTTACCAAATTCAATCGGTTTGATCCATTCAAAGTCGTGTTGTTTTATTTGTAAATTTACGCTCCATAAATTAGCAACAATTTTGTGCATAAGGTGTTGTAATTTATGTTTTGGGGGGTTTTCAAAAAAAAAGTAGATTTTTTAACTTTAACCCAAAAGCTTTTTATGTTTTGTAATTTTAACACATATAAATTGTTTTTTTTCATTTTTAACTCAAAAGTTTTATTATTTTCAATTTAACCTCACAATATTTTTACCTTCAACTTTGGTCCCTATACTTTTCATCTTTCGCAAATTTTCGTTTTACGTTTCGTTCTAAATTTTGCGAGTTAAGACGGCGCGACGTGCGTGTGTCGTTTAACGTTTTTTTTTGTTTCGTTCAAAATTATGCGAGTTAACACGACACAACATGCATGTGTGGTTCAATGTTTTACATTTATTTTTTTCGTTTGACAAGTTTGTCGCAACGCGCGGGTCCTGGATCGAATCAGTGTTGGTAGTCGCTGACGGTGGTGTGACATTAGTGCTATTTGGAATAGTTGTACGCCCACGCCGTAACGCGAGGGGATCTTAAACCTAGTTAGAATTTAATTTTAAGTTGAAAATTCAATAGACAAATATTCTGGTTTAACAGAGGAGCAATTCAACATAATGAATTCACTGATGTCACATAGATATTTTGTGGAAACCCTAAACTTATTTTGATTCAATGGTTTGTATTAGATGCACTTAATCATGAAATACCACTATAATACATAAAATTGTAATCATGCGGAAATTCAGTCAAATCGTAAAATGAACATAAGAAGATTACAAAAAATTGTTAGTTGGGCAAGAGCCATAAATATAAACTGAAACTCGTTTCACACAAAACACTACTCAGTTTCATACTAATATTTCAAAGATGAACCGTGAACGCTCTGAAATTGGAACCGAAAAAGGGAATAAAAAGAAAAATAGTAGTTTTTTTAATTTTACTACCCAAAACTACGTAGTTTTAAGGGTTTCGCACCTAAGTTTACGTGTGTAACAGCCCCATATTCACTTTCCCCTTTTAAAAATACATATTTGTATATATATATATATATATATAATCTATTTTATAGTTAAACGAAGGAACCTAAATGGGTGAATGTAGAAAAAGAATTTGAACACTGTAACAAACTTACACTTTCTGTTTCGTTTTTTTTATGTTGCCAAGTCGTCGAAAATAAAACAAAATTCACAGTCGTTCATTCCGCTTTCGGTTTGTTACGGTTTGTGTTTTTTTTCCTTAACACTAAAAATGAGTGTGCACATATAACTTAATAATCAAAGGAAAAAAGGATTACCGGAGCTTAAAGCTTTACGATCGGACAAAGCCCATTTACCGGAAGAAGGAGTGGTGTGAGACGGAACCTTCATCGGCTATGGGACCCGACCGGAACCTCATAAAAGCCAAGCATACTCGCGACTCAGTCATGGTTCATCTTGATGTCCAATTAAGTGGAACAAAGGTGGTAGCAACCGATGACATGTAAAGGGCCGGCTGCGTAAGTCACAGAATCAGCACTCCGACACTACGCAAAACCTTAGTCGGTAGTATGGCACTGCATCAACTTAATCAGAAGGATGGATGTAGCAACAGTCGGTAGTTGCGGCCAACGACGGTATAAATGATGACTAACGGCTGCGACAAATGATAGGGTATGTATTGCGTAATGTAGTGTCGGTTTGTAAGCAAAAGAATTATATGTTCAAAGGATGTTAAATATAGGCTTTAAAGAATTCTCCTTATCAACCGTTTCTACTCTTAAATAATCAAGTATATATGATGAATTAAATAACCAAATTATATGCGATGAAGGTTACAAAAGTTGGTGTAAACGAAAAGGCTAATGTTATGAAGAATTACATTATGGCTTGTCATAATAATTGCTTTTTTCATTTATGTATTTTTAATGATCAATTATTAATAATAATAGTGATCGAAAAGACACAAATGTATTTAAGAGGCTCAATAATGAAGGTTGTAAAAAAATTGATATAACTAAATTTTTAAGTGTATATAGATTATTTTAATCAATATTATTTTAAGTACTGCATTTAAAACATCATATATGTTGATTTTAAAACAGAACATGTAACTAAATTTTAGATTTGCAAGGTTTGTAATTTATTTTCAGTTATAAGCCTGCATGAGAATGGCTACAAATTAATACAACTAAACATTTTTAGAAACAAACCTTGCTCTCGGGAAGACAACGGGGTTTTCGCACCCATCACACCACATATTGTTGTCTTCACGCCCCACACCTTTCATGCAATTCCCACCGCCACATGTCAGCCTGAACCACTCTTGGCTATTGCGCATGCATTTGACTTCAACACGACAGGTGAATTCAGCACTCTGCATATATTACCAGCATAACTATAAACTATAACCATTTGATTCAAAAATGATAACCAATATCCAAAATGACATATCCTAAGTGTATATTACATTCTAATGCAAACCTGATTTGACCTTAACCAAAATGACCAACGTTTACATATGCTTGGTTCGCCACGAACTACGTACACTCTTTATCTACCCAATATTTAAATTACATTTTATGTTTTCAATAAATACTTATAAACGTGAATTCGGTATTAAAAAAAACATTACTTTTTTTTCGGTATTAAAAATGTGAATTCGGTATTAAAAAATATTTATAACTGTTAAAAAATATTTATAAATATCTATTTTAAAAAGGGGAAAGTGAATATAGGGCTGTTACACACCTAAGCTTAGGTGCGAAACCCTTAAAACTACGTAGATTTGTTAAACAAAACTAAATTAAGTTAATATTCTTTTTCTTTTTATTCCCTCTTTCCATTCCAATTTCACAGCATTCATCTTTATAATCTGGGACGATGAATTCAAAAACAACACTCGAAGCTCATAAATCAAAATCCAAATGGCTGGCAACTTCTAATCGAGATGGATAGAATTAACATTAAAGTCAAACACTGAAAAGTAATTTGATTATGTAAGAAATTTACCTGGATTATAAATTGGCTGAAATATTGGATAATGATAATCTTGAAAACCTAGTCAACAAATATGGTGGAATTACGCAGCTATTGTAATCTTCATATTTTAATCTCAAATTTAATTTTGAGATATTAGAATGACTATATTAGAATTTAATTTTAAGTTGAAAATTCAATAGACAAATATTCTGGTTTAACAGAGGAGCAATTCAACATAATGAATTCACTGATGTCACATAGATATTTTGTGGAAACCCTAAACTTATTTTGATTCAATGGTTTGTATTAGATGCACTTAATCATGAAATACCACTATAATACATAAAATTGTAATCATGTGGAAATTCAGTCAAATCGTAAAATGAACATAAGAAGATTACAAAAAATTGTTAGTTGGGCAAGAGCCATAAATATAAACTGAAACTCGTTTCACACAAAACACTACTCAGTTTCATACTAATATTTCAAAGATGAACCGTGAACGCTCTGAAATTGGAACCGAAAAAGGGAATAAAAAGAAAAATAGTAGTTTTTTTAAGTTTACTACCCAAAACTACGTAGTTTTAAGGGTTTCGCACCTAAGTTTACGTGTGTAACAGCCTGATATTCACTTTCCCCTTTTAAAAATACATATTTGTATATATATATATATATATATAATCTATTTTATAGTTAAATGAAGGAACCTAAATGGGTGAATGTAGAAAAAGAATTTGAACACTGTAACAAACTTACACTTTCTGTTTCGTTTTTTTTATGTTGCCAAGTCGTCGGAAATAAAACAAAATTCACAGTCGTTCATTCCGCTTTCGGTTTGTTACGGTTTGTGTTTTTTTTCCTTAACACTAAGAATGAGCGTGCACATATAACTTAATAATCAAAGGAAAAAAGGATTACCGGAGCTTAAAGCTTTACGATCGGACAAAGCCCATTTACCGGAAGAAGGAGTGGTGTGAGACGGAACCTTCATCGGCTATGGGACCCGACCGGAACCTCATAAAAGCCAAGCATACTCGCGACTCAGTCATGGTTCATCTTGATGTCCAATTAAGTGGAACAAAGGTGGTAGCAACCGATGACATGTAAAGGGCCGACTGCGTAAGTCACAGAATCAGCACTCCGCCACTACGCAAAACCTTAGTCGGTAGTATGGCACTGCATCAACTTAATCAGAAGGATGGATGTAGCAACAGTCGGTAGTTGCGGCCAACGACGGTATAAATGATGACTAACGGCTGCGACAAATGATAGGGTATGTATTGCGTAATGTAGTGTCGGTTTGTAAGCAAAAGAATTATGTGTTCAAAGGATGTTAAATATAGGCTTTAAAGAATTCTCCTTATCAACCGTTTCTACTCTTAAATAATCAAGTATATATGATGAATTAAATAACCAAATTATATGCGATGAAGGTTACAAAAGTTGGTGTAAACAAAAAGGCTAATGTTATGAAGAATTACATTATGGCTTGTCATAATAATTGCTTTTTTCATTTATGTATTTTTAATGATCAATTATTAATAATAATAGTGATCGAAAAGACACAAATGTATTTAAGAGGCTCAATAATGAAGGTTGTAAAAAAATTGATATAACTAAATTTTTAAGTGTATATAGATTATTTTAATCAATATTATTTTAAGTACTGCATTTAAAACATCATAAATGTTGATTTTAAAACATAACATGTAACTAAATTTTAGATTATATATAGATTATTATTATTATTATTATTTTGTATTAGGGTGTTTATTTTACAAATATATGAATATGAGATCTGAACTTAACATGTTGTTTCACGAAAATGACTAAAAATATACAAGTGAACACATAAATGAATATGAAAAATATACAAGACTCAATTTATATATGGATTAATTTCTTTTCTGTTAGGGCACATGAAATGCTTTCCACAGCCCCGCTGGGAAGCCTCTTCCCGCATCCGATTTTGAAACGCGAAGACAGCGTTCCCGCTTTTGTCCCATTCTGATTCTCACTCCCAGTGGTTCCAAATTCTTCTTTACTTCCTCTCCAAATCGGGAAGTACTTCCTGCAAATCCATCTCTCTTTGTCCGGCATATCTCTCCATGCCATCTCCACCTCAGCTACATGACCGCCGTTTCTATCCCACCTCGCTCATCCCTTTACGATTCCGCCCAACCTTAACCTACTTGATTTTGAAGGCAAATGCAAGCTGCCACCGGCTGTAATTGTAACATGTAGCATCAAGTTTGGTGTATCACCAATTTTATTTTTGTGTTAATCTATAGACGTAGCACACGGAAAAAATAAACTAGGATATTAATAATATAAAACACATATATTTTTAAACAAAATAGTTTTCTAATAAAATCTTTGAAAATGTTTAATAATTAACTAAATAAACTTCACAATCATATTCATCCCCGAAGTTAATTCATGCAAAACATAATTGAAAACCCTCTTAGTTACAAATCAGCGGTATTTTGGGGTCAACTATTTTAGTTAAAGAATGGAATGATGGCTTAGGAATTGGTGTCAACTATCGTATTTCGAATATTAGTTAGCTGAAGGAATATAGCTTTAATAGATATACCTTTTATCCACTAACTACCTTTTATCCACTAACTAAGTTTAAAAATTAAAATGGAAGAATGTTCAGCTTTTAAACAAAATGTTTATATATATATATATAGGGAGCCGCTAGAATGAGAACCACCACGAGTTATGAGAACCACGAGAACCGCGCCCCGCGGGTGGCCGTCGGCGACGAAATTTTTTTTACACCTAGATCCGTATATTTTAGCGGGGGGTTTAAATTTTCGGTTCAAACGGCGCGCCCGAGGGGGTAGTTTTTTACGCCCAAAGTTTGGTAAAAAAAAAAAGAAAAATTAAAAAAACCCAAACTTTGGGCGTAAAAAACTACCCCCTCGGGCGCGCCGTTTGAACCGAAAATTTAAACCCCCCGCTAAAATATACGGATCTAGGTGTAAAAAAAATTTCGTCGCCGACGGCCACCCGCGGGGCGCGGTTCTCGTGGTTCTCATAACTCGTGGTGGTTCTCATTCTAGCGATCCCCATATATATATATATATATATACTATATAATAAAAAACCTGTTTTGGGACACTTATCATTCTCTCATTTAATTGATTAAAATTATTAATAATACTAATAATAATAATATATATACTATATAATAAAAGAAACCTGTTTTGGGACACGTGTCGCATTCCTACGCATCCTCAGAGTTATCTTCCCACTAATTTATTTATCTCTAATTAATAAATATGTAATTTTTTTCCCACAAAATGAGCCATAATTATAGGTAAGTTTTATTTTATGTTTTACAGATTTTTTAGTTTAAATATTATTTATATGTTTTGTAATTGATAAGTGATAAATTATAATTATAGATAAGTTTTTTTATGCATTCTTTGCATATAATTATAGATAAGTTTTTATTTTATTTTATGCATTCTTTACATATAAATTTGGCTTTAAGAAAGATGATGATATAAAATCATGACATTGAATTTGTAATCTTCTGAAACTGAGAGGATGCGTTGCATAGGTGAGATATCTTATGCAATGAATTTAACATAATTTAAAAATGTGTTTACAGATATATTACACAAAAATTAAAGGATGTCTACGATTTTGTATAATACCTATTCCCGTGTAACACAAAAATATTTTGTTTTGTTTATATATATTTCACACAAATTCCATATATTATTTCGGTGTCACACCCTCAAATATTAGAAAGAAATAAATAAACTAAATGATGTGTTGACATGTGGCATTAACTTATTAGAAGTTATATTAGATATTTCCTAACTGAATTTATTTGATTAATTTATAAATTTCATAATAATTTTATGAAAATTCTTAAGGTGACGGTTTTCTTTTATATTCCAGAGGTAATTTATTTTATTTACAATGTTTTTGTTGTTGTTATTATCATTATTATTATTATTTTGCGTCATATGTTATAATTTAGTTAGCCGAAGATTTATTTTCCCTCTTATTTCACTCTCTTTCAGATTTTATTATTTAATTTTATAACGTTTATTAAAAAATCAACAATATGTTGTCACAAAATTTATTTTATAATATTTTATTCTTTATTATTAACTATATTTATTTTATTCAACCCATGTAATACACGGGGTTTTAACCTAGTTTAATCTAAATTAATACAAATTTTTATTATTAATAATATTTAATCAAATCTCAAATCTAATCTAATACATATTTTTATTATCAATAATATTTAATCAAATCTAAAATATATTGTGATATGAATGATGTATTATCAATTTGTTATATATTCAATATGCATTTTAGCACCTATAAATTATAATACGCAATCGAACGTAGACATACCGAGAATTTACATGTCAAATGACTAGAGGTATAGGTTTATTTTAACATGAATATATGGTATAAGAAACTAGAGGAAAAAACTATTCTTATGATTTTGTTACAAATGCATAATAATTATTAGCTTGACCATGAGTATAGGGATCGTCTAATTAGGTCAGAAAAAAAAGTACCCAAAGTTATCTTTCGAATTAATTCTTAATGTTTTAATTTAAGATGAAATCTATCTATACTATATAATAAAAGAAACCTGTTTTTGTCATTCTCTCATTTAATTGATTAAAATTATTAATAATACTAATAATAAAAATATTTAATCTAAATTAATACAAATTTTTATTATTAATAATATTTAATCAAATCTAATACAATTTTTTATTATCAATAAAATTTAATCAAATCTAATAAGAATTCATACGAATTCCAAAGTTGATATAAACTTTTAAATAATTAAAAAATATCACAAATGTTTATGTTAAATTCGATTAATTAATTTGTTCAACAATCATTATTATCTTTATCATTCAGTACGGTTAACCGATTTATCATCATACAACCTCCCACCTATTCAATCATATGATTTTTCAATCTTATATTAACTAAATAAATAAAGATTAATATTCAATCTTATCCTACTTTAAATATAAAAAAATCCGTTAGTTCAGATTAATATTCAATCTTATCCTACTTTAAATATAAAAAAATCCGTTAGTTTTTTTTAAATATTTTTTTTTATTATTTGGTATATAAAATCATATTTATTCAACCCATGTATACACGGGGGTTTTTAAAAATATAACTTTTTTATTATTTGGTAAACAATATTACATTTATTCAACCCGTGTAATACAATGGTTTTAAAGATATAATTTTTTTTATTATTTGGTATATAATATTACATTTATTCAACCCGTACAATACATATGGTTCTTATAGATATAACTTATTTTATTATTTAATATATAAAATTACATTTCTTCAACCCGATCAATAAAGGAGGCTTTTAAAAAGATAATGTTTTATTATTTGGTATATAAAATTCATTTATTTAACACGTGTAATACACGGGGTTATAACCTAGTATATATAAGATGTCAATGTTAACTATAATTTAAGATACAATTGATAAGTATTTAACTATTGTCATTAGGAAGACTTTGTATGTTTCCCGGTACTTCATATTTCACCACCGTTTTTAGTCTTTTACACAGGAGTGTATTCCTACTTTGCTGTATATGAAGTTTAATTTTAAAAAAAAAATAATAATAATAAAATAAAATAAAATAAAAAAAGTAGTCACCAAGGATGAATATTGGTTTGGTTTTTTGTTGGTAGATACTTGTCCAAATAGTTAAATGTCTTATGATTTTAATAGAACTTAAACCATATAAATTTAATATCACCTAAAGATGATTTATATGATTTTGTGTTATACTCTCACTAGCACACAGGTTATTTTTTGAGGCGATGAAAATGATTTTTTTGAAGGGGCTTAAGAACCGCTCCATGTAACATCGCTTAATAAATGCTCCCGTTTTTAAAGCTGTTTGAGTACCGTTCCAAAAGATTTAAAAAAAAAACCGCTAAAAGAATATGATGCAAAGAATTATAAAAAGGGTGTGGCTATTTGCACCTCCACTTTTACTGCTTATACCTCCATTTCCAAAAATATCAGTTTTATAATTTTATAAACTCCACCCTTGTATTTTCTAATTTTTGAAAATAAATCCTTATGTTAATATTATTTTTTTACGAAAACTGTTAATATTCGGTTTCATAATATTATCTTTTGTTCGCTGATTATACACAACTACAGCACACCGTTTTGAAATCAAAATTCAAAGTTCAAAATTCTAGACTCTTCTTCAATTATTTCAGTAATTGGAACTTTTAAATATAATCCTATAACAAATCATTTTGATTTTTTTTTTTTTAAATTTGGCCGGTTATTGATTTCAAATGGTGAGCATTCAGTTTTTTAATTATCAAAAGTTAAACAGCTATGGACTTTTAATGCTGAAACAACAGGTTGAACGAATATGCTGAATTCAAGTTTGAACAGTTTTACTTGTGATTTCAACTGATTTTGTCGATTTAAACAATCTATAACCGATGTATAGGATTCAAAACGTTCAAATCTTCAAAGAAACAAACTGATATGTGTCTGAAATATTCAAAATATTACCGAAACAAACCGAAAATCTACCGAAACACACCGAATCAGTTTGAAATACGTAAATGATACATCGAACAGTTCCGAATCAGTCCAAAATGTATGAAATTTCAACCGAAAATCATCGAAACAAATAAAGTTTAACCGAAACAAATTACAACTGAAGTTTAACCAACATATTGTACAGTTCGGTCTGGATTAGGATTTTTTAGCTCCTTATACCGGTTTATACGAGAACCGTACATAACTTCCCAATCTGCTGCAGCGTCACTTCGGTTGCTACTCCAAAGACTGTTCGGTAGAGGCATCAGATAGTCTCCTTCTAATCTAACATGGATGAAATGGTTTCCATGAACATGAACAAGCGACACCACTGGATGAGGGATACAAATTTGGTTTGGATCAGTCAATAGCGGGAAGAAAGTTTGATTACCGGCGATGCTGAATTCAAGTATACCTTTAGCTTTGCATGTTGGCTCTCAACTCTGTTGGTTGTCTGATTTTTAAAATGTAAACATTCATCAGTCCAAACCGAGACAAATAGTTCTTTATGATTATCCAACCAAGTATTTTCCAGGTAATGTAAGACACCTGTAAGATGATGACGAGGACACTAATAAATAAAACACCACCGACAACAACAAGAATAACAATAAAAATAATAATTAATACCTGGATGTTTGGTCAACATTGATTGAAGTTCTTTGTATTTTTCCTTGTATGATGTCAAAGTTTGAGACTCAATTAGTGAACTCCACATTCCAGTAAAAGACTCCCACTTACGTTGCGACTTGAAATGTGACTTGCAATTCCTAAATATGCTTTGGGATATGTGAAATCTACAAAGTAATCGGGTAGCATTCGGAAATATCTGTTGGCATGCATTCATGAGTGCAAAGTCTCTGTCTGTAACTATAACGTGTGGTTGCATGCAGTTATCTAGAATTGACTTTAAGCAGTTTAATACCCACAAGTAGACATCCTTTGTTTCTTTATGCATAAATGCAAAAGCTATAGAAAACGTCTTGCTGGTAGAAGTTACACCAACAATTTCAAGAAAAGGTATATTATACTTGTTTGTCTTATATGTGGCATCCATAAGCATCACATCGGGGAGTGCATTTAGCAACACCCTTATAAAAATGAGTAAATTGCCAAATCGTCCCTGAGATTTGGTCACGTTTGCCAATTTCATCCAAAATGACAATTTTTGTGTCATATTGCCATTCACTTTTGGCAGTTTTTGCCATTTTCATCCAATTTGCTAACTCATCATCGTCATCATACTCAGATAATCCAATTTGCTATTTATTTTTTCTGTTAATTAAGGGGCAATTTGGACATTTAACTTTTGTGTTTTATTTTCTGATTTTTTTATTTATGTTTACATTAAAAATAAAAAGATAAAAGCCTTTTTATGCAGAAAACCTAACCCCACCTCCCCTTCTCTCCCTCTTTCCCCTTATTTCTAAAGCACTACCAACGCTCTCCACATCACCATGGCACCACCCACCGCCGTCATCACCACCTGCCACCACCACCACCACCACTATCCGAAGCGGTAGGTCATCGGGGCCAAGTAAGATAAAGATAAAGAAAGGAGTTGAGGTCCGGTCCAATCCTTTCCTTTTTTGATGGAATGATGTTCCTAAGCGGCCTCAAGAATCTGGCTCCGATCCTTTCCCTTTTTCTTCTTTGCTTGAGCCCCGGCCCTCTTCAAATCTTGAAGTGCTTTCTGATTTTAAAGGATTTCATCGGCACTAAATAGTGTTCCTACACAATGTCGAGCTCCCTGAGACCACTCCTTATGCCCTTAACAATCCCACGAGCTGTCTTAATTAACCGTATGCCATTTGATCTAGTTTCAGCATCTTGGAGCTCAATTCAATCGCAGTAAATGACTTAACTTTCCTCTAGTTTTTGTCTGTTAACTCATAGGGTTTTGATAATTTTAGGGTTTATGATGAACATATCTACTATCTTTCAATTAAAGCCCTAATTTCAAAACCATTGGTTGTAATTAGATAGCCAAACAATTACTTTATTGTGATAACAAGGATAAGATTTTTTTTTGAACGGCAAATTTCTTTTTATTCATGTCGTCTGTGGGACTTGAACCCAAGACCTCCCTCTCCCAAGGTGTTTAAAGGCCCTGCCTTTGCCAATGGACCACCACCTCATTGGTTGACAAGGATAAGATACCTAAGTTATATTTGGGGATTTGAACGTTGACTATTGGGTACTTGTTGGAACGATTTCCTTAATAAAGGAGCTAGCTTTTTACTAGATAAGCAACATCTACTTATAGATTATAATCCAGTTTTCTTGAAATATGTCTTGCAGAGGCTTAAAGATTATTGCATAAAGAAAGATGCCACACAAGATATAATTACTTGTATTGTTTAAATATGTAAATAAAAAGAAAATAAAAAAATATTGTTATAACCATAGTCACATAACTCGCTCAAAAAGAGGCGAATTTCATTTTGGTACGTTTCGTACCATACGGAATACGTATGCGTATAATACGGTACCAAATCGCGTATCTTGTTTTTCAATTCAGGGCATCATGATATTCAATTCAGCGAATTTTCTTCTTCAATTCACTGAATTCTGGTTGCCCAACTAGCGAATTTTTAGCTTCAATACGTATTAGGGTTGGAATCGGCGGGAATACATATGATATTATGTACAATCGGCGGGCTTGTGAAAAAGTAGGAAAAACACAGAGATTACGTATCGACCTTTACATAATTCAAACCAATTACCAAAACCCAGAAATCTAGAATCATGTATATATATCTGCTGATTTCATCCTCAATTTCACACCTTCAAATGAGTTCTGTCAAAAACAACAATTACAGTGGTGATGATCAAGAGACACAAGATTTCATTGACGTTGATGATGAGGTTCAGGAAATATCAGCAGCTAGCGGAAGTCAATCGAAAAAACGAAGTGAAGAAACATAAGGAGCTGCTAATGATCCAACTAAGTCGTTCCTTGGTGAAGTAACCTACACAGGTCTTGGAAGATTCTTGTTTATGGATGCAGTTGATTGGTGGGGTACACGCGGGTCGGAGACACCCGAGTTGGTGGACGTGGCAAAAAAGCACTCTCTCAACCAATTAGTAGTTCATCGGCGGAGAGAAACTGGAGTCCATACTGCTACATCCATAATATATCCATAATGTGAAGAAAAATCGTTTAAATTGCAATAGAGCGGATAAACTAGTTTTTACTCACTCTAACATTAGGCTTCAGTCTCGTTTTTTCAGAATCATATAAATTTGGCCTCCACAAAAAGTGGGATATAATGTAAGGCCATATAATAGTGTAGGTTTACGCTTATCTTTATCAAACACAATTACAGTCTATTGTTAGTTTTGGGACTTACATATAAACCCGAAAAGCATGTATATTGTTGGTTCAAGTGCTCATTTAGAAGAAATGGTTTGAGAGAAATCTTGATGAAGAAGACGTTGATAACGGGAAGGAAAAAGGACACGTCTAGATTAGTATTTTAAAACTTTATGTTTATATTTTCTATTTGGTAATATGAATAATGGAATTTGATCATTTGGATTTATGAAATTAGTAATTTTTGTTTTAGTTTGTGTATACCGAACCAGATGGAATGGTACTCAGTACCGAATCTTACTGGATCGTATCGAAATGAACCTACCCCCTCCGATCCGAATTCGTCCCAACTAGCGAATCGCGTATCCGAATCGGAGCGAACTGCGAATTAGGTGATTATGGTTATAATAGAATAAATTAATGTTGTGCCACCGCGTTCAATTGAAGGCCTAGATTAGATCAGATGTGCGGTTGAGATGCTCGTGCACACATTGTACGATAAGGTGGTCTTGTACGTTAACCAACATCTCTCTCTCTCTATATATATAGCAGGATCTGGAGAAAACACCTAAAAGTGTTGACATGTGGCGTTGGTGCTAACTTACACTAAGGGTAATATTATCAAAAAGTCCATGCACATGCCACT
Source organism: Helianthus tuberosus (assembly GCA_030545235.1). Classification (NCBI taxonomy): domain Eukaryota; kingdom Viridiplantae; phylum Streptophyta; class Magnoliopsida; order Asterales; family Asteraceae; genus Helianthus; species Helianthus tuberosus. The sequence goes on along the minus strand of CM060381.1, from coordinate 21,869,974 downwards.
CACATGTCAAAGACCATCCATATGCAAGTCACATGCATATTCCACCATCTTTTTTAAACTCCCGTAACCTTTTTATACATGATTATAGTTTAAAAATACACCATAAAATCGAGTTTTTATTATCTTTCCAACGAGTATACTATTGTCATACTTTTGAAATAAAAAAAATGACATGAATAGGCGTCCAAACAAAAACGCTATAAAAACACACAGTTCAAAAAAACAACATGAAAATACCCAATTAAAAACGCATATAACACCTATTTCAGAAAAATACCATGGAAAACCGAGTTGAAAACGCCATAAAAACACCTAGTTCAGAAAAACACCGTAAAAAAACCTAGTTGAAAACGCTATAAAACATTCAGTTCAGAAAAACATCATAAAACCCAGTTTAAAACGCCATAAAAACATAAAGTTGAAATGCCGTAAAAAACACAATTCATTTTTTTCGAAAAGTATATCAATAGTATGCTCATTGGAAAGGTAAGAAAACGCTGATTTTATGGTGTAATTTTCAAAAATAATAACAACGTATAAAAAATTTATGGACGTTTAAATATTGTGAGGACAATGACGTGTGATTAGCATGTGCACCGTTGTTATGATATTCATATTTTACCCCTCCTGGTAGTTCCTAAGGCACCTAGTATTTACAAAAATGCCACCGTATAAATCTCAACCACAAACAACTAAGTTCTTGTGGCTGAGAATCATTCTCACCGTTTTCACACTTTGAGGCATTTTCTTCTGATCCCGTCTCTCTCTCTCTCTCTCTCTCTTTATATATATATATATATATATATATATATAGGAACAGAATCAGGAGAGAACGCCTCAAAGTGTGAGAACGGTGAGAACCATTCTCAGCCACAAGATCTTAGTGGTTTGTGGCTGAGATTGATGCGAACTTCCAGGAGGGGTAAAATAGGAAGATCCAAACAAAGGTGCAGATGCCAATCACATGCAATTTTCCCCCATCATATTTAAACGACAATAACTTTTTTATACGTGATTATTTTCCGAAAAAAATTACACCATAAAACTCAGCGTTTTTTTATCTTTCCAACGAGTATACTATTGATATACTTTTCGAAAAAAAATAACTGGGTTTTATGGCATTTTTCTGAACTCGGTGTTTTATGGCGTTTTAGACTAGGTATTTTCATGGCGTTTTTCTGAACTAGGTGTTTTTATGTCGTTTTAACTAGTTATTTTCATGGCGTTTTTCTGAATTGAGTGTTTTATGGCGTTTTCAACTGAGTTTTTTTATGGCTTTTTTCTGAACCGGGTGTTTTATGGCGTTTTTACAGTATAAATTATGATTTTTCTGAGCTCAAAAGATATTAATTTAGGCGGTTAGACACAAAAAAAAAAGTTTTTTTGAGCTCTTGTAAATTATAGCTCAAAAAAATAGTTTTTTTTGGCACGTTTTAACTGGGAGCTTATGGCTTTTTTTAGCTATATGGCTAAACAAAATGGTTTTTTTTGAGCTGTTGTAAATTATAGCTCAGAAAAATAGCTTTTTTTGTTAAGGCGTTTTAATGGGAGTGGCTAAAAAAATGGTTTTTTTGAGCTGTTGTAAATTATAGCTAAAAAATAGTTTTTTTTTTTTTTTTTTTTTGTGTAGCGTTTTAAGTGGGAGCTTATGACGTTTTTTGAGCTATATGGCTCAAAAAATAATTTTTTTTTTGTTATGGCGTTTTAATGGGAGCTATATGGCTCAAAAAATGGTTTTTTTTTAGCTATCGTAAATTATAGCTAAAAAAAATAGATTTTTTTGGCGTGACGTTTTGGAGTTTATGGCGTTTTTTGAACTATTTGGCTCAAAAAATGGTTTTTTTTTGAGCTGTTGTAAATTATAGCTCAAAAAATAACTTTTTTTGTTATGGCATTTTATTTGAACACCCAGTTCACGTGAGTGGGTTTTTTGACAATATTACCCCTTAGTGTAATTTAACATCAATGTCACATGTCACCACCCAAATTGTTCTCACCGTTCTCACACTTTTCACCGTTCTCACACTTTTCACCATTCTCTCTAGATACTGACCCTATATATATATATATATAGGGTCAGGATCTAGAGAGAACGGTTATGAATCGTCCGTTCAAAACAATCTATGGACTAGATTGATGCGGTGGCGTTTTCGTAAATAACATCAATTTTATTATGTGGACGCGCTTCATTAAGGGTAAAAAAGTCTTTTGACTACTCTACACAAAACGCCATCTCATGAAATAAAACCTCAAAAACATATAGCACACACCATTCTAACTAAAAACGTGTAACACCTCGTAAAACCACGTTCAATGAAGTATTGACACATGTAATAAACCCTAGTAAAGTCAAACCTTGAATATAAGGGACTAATTTTTCGAAAAATCGAAAAACATTAATTATGAAAGAACTGGAAGTATTGTCATACCTAAAATATGTTTCTAAATAACCTTTTACGATTTTATATTCACAAATGAGCCACTTGTTAATCAAGTGTAGCCGTTTGTGTAATTAATTGAAAGTTTGCGCAATAAAGAGTTAAAAGCGTCAACATGTTAATTCTTACCTCTGAGTGACCTTTTAACAAACCGAGAGCCTCATGATATTTGATTATACTCTCGGGAATGCCAATTATTGGCCGTCTAAGGTTTTTATGCCTATAAGTAAAGTTACGCGCAACTTTGCAAGTTAGAGGGGCTAAAAGCGTCAATATGTTTAATTATACCTCTGAATGACCTTTTAGCGAACCCGAAGCATCGTGATGTTTAATAATACTTTCAAGAATGCCTAATATGGATTAGATGAGGCTTCAATGCTATTAAATGTTGAAATGCGCAAGTTTGCGCAAAAGAGGGACCTAAAGCGTTAACTTTTGAATCTACGCCTTTCGGGGACCATTTAAGCAAACAGGAGTGTAGTAATATTTAAGTATATGATTGGGAATGCCCATTATGGGCCATGGAAGGCTTGGATGTCAGTAAACGACATTTCGCGCTACTTTGCGCAATTAAAGGACTAATTGCGTCAAACTGCAAAAGTATGTCGATTCGTAGGGTATCGGACCTTCCGGAATATGAACATGAGTTAAACATACCCTATTTATCCTTTATATAGCTTAGAGATAGGCATAGAGGTGTTTGGTGCGCAAAAATAAACTTTTAAGTCATGCAGGGACTAAAAGTGTCAAAAAGTGCACAAGTTTGTATTTACGTGCATATCTCACATTCTGAATATCTCCGGGCACCCAAAAATTTATGTAAGCACTAAAATATTTTATTTTAGTGTTTGGCTTGATAAAAATTCCATTCGTCGCGTAATTTGGTTCGTTTTTCGTGTCCGTCCGTGTTTCGTCGTAATTAGACGAACAACGTGATCGTACGACCAAATGAACCAACATCCGACATATTTTTGAGCATGTTTCATGTTCCCTATGTTTAGGCATCATTTTAGAGCCTTGAAAATGGTTTAACGGGCCTTAGATGTGTCGGAAATGACATTTGGAAGTGCATGGGCCAAATATGTCAACTTTTGAAAGTTCTGGTGAGCTGGCCTGGTCCTTACCGACCGTATGGTCCAGACCCTTACAGTCCGTAAGCTATGCCCAGTAACAGAAAATCAAAAACCAGCTTTGGTTTTGCTTCCATACTCTCATATTCGAATCTATGGGCTTGTTTCTTGTTTTGGACAGCTGTTGAGACACATGTACTGATCCTAGAAGCCCCATAGCACCTGTTGATCATCCAAAAACCCACCAAAACCTATAAATAGGAGATGGGTTTTCATTGTTCAAACACACCACTTCTTGTGTTCTTTCTATCTCCTCATTTCTGGAGGATCCTGAGCATTTGGAACTTCCTTGGAGTTCTTCTCAGTAATAAGGACCCATTTGTAAGTGTCCTTAACCTCCTAATTTCAGTTTTTGTAAGACCCTAATACGTATTTAAAAAAAAGTCACAGCGGAAATTCGTGCCATAAAAAAATTCTTTCATTACAACATCTTGACTTACTTGAAAGTTCGTTTTAATATGTATCTTTTACAAAAATAAGGTGTAAGTCTTGTTTGCTAAAACACATACTCAATTATTCCCGTACAATCTATCTTGTGACTCGGTCTTCGATCTCTATTCTTCGTAATAACCGCCCGTGATTCGTACAGCCTGCACTCACCACATACATTCATAACATTAGTGCACAATACATAAACAAGATTCAATCACGTACACCTCCCATTCCAATTATATGTCTATCTTTAAGCATTACATCAACATATCAATTCCCTGGTGAGTCTTCGATAAAGTATCTGCATTAATGTTCATTCTCCAGGCGCACTATTAATAACGTTAATCCTCAACGTATCGAAATCATGCATACATACACACTTACATTCATACATACACATCTACATACTTACATGCATTCATACATCTCTACATACATGCATACATACATACTTACATTCATACATCTCTACATACACGCATACATACATACGGATCTTCATATATACGTAAACACACATCTACATACGTACATACGTCCCTACGTTTCTACATACATGCATACTCACATTTACACATTCAAGATCTTACCGAACCCTTATATACTCATACATACCTTTATGCTTACATACGTAGACATCCTCATGCATATATACCTTCCCATATCTTCACGTGCATACATACACTCAGACGTACCTTCACACATACATATATATACACATCTACAGATGTACATACCCATATATACACATACAAGCTCTCACATACTTCTTACATAATCATATATTAATTACATGGGACTTAGACTTATAGCCCATAAACATCTAAGGAACCATCAAAATCATGTTTGGAAAGTCCGTCGTAGTCCACGGGTAACAAACCGAAGCCTACGATACATAAATCAACCTAAATAACAAATTTTTAGGTTTTTGAACTTGGGGAGGGCGTCGGCGACGGCCCTAGGGTTGTCGGCGACGGCCCTTGCAATTACCCGTAGCCAAAAACCCCCGTAGACAGTCAAATAACCCGTCAGCCAAAAATTCACTTTCTGGAGCCCGTCGGCGACCCCCTCTAGAAATTGCATTTTTCTGCAGTTCCGTTTCGTCGTTCGTACGCACTAAAACGCGCATAACATTTGAACCGTTTACCCGTTTAACCTCCCGTTTCTTCCTACATGCTTGTAAATTCACATTCTATCATATGAACTTGAAATCCAACATCCGGTTTAAGGAAATTATTGACTTAAAGCTCTCGGATTTATATACCCGCTTTTACTTATTCGACCCGTTCATGCATTCATCAACATAACTTGATTGTTTGACCTAAATTCCTCATGAACCCTATAATTTCAACATTGTCTATCATAAAATATTAAGTTCTCGGATGTCTTGCATCCTCTTGACCCATTTTCGCTCAAGAGCTTATTTTGACCCGTTAAGGGTATTTGCGCATTTTAAGGTCCTTAGCTTACGAAAATCATACTTCTCGCTTTCTTACTTTTTCAAAACATTCATTTAATCAAATAGCTTGTTTGTAATCAACTTTTAGGACCATTTGCTCGTTTTACCCATCAAGGGCATTTTTGTCAACTTTGACCCATCTTTTACTACTAAAGACTTCATTTCATAAATCACCGATCATGCGACTTATCTACAATGGTAGATGCACATACCTGGCTCGGATCAAAGCTATGACCCGTTCTAATACTTCATCCGCTGAATTGCTAGATAATAGCAACACAAATCCTTTTTCTATACATTCTACAAATTCATAATACTTAACAAAGAAATTCATTAGTCGATAACGCCAAAGGGTGACATCTTCACCGTTTGACCCGTTAAGTCTAAATGTCCATTTTATCCTTGTGGGATGTTAGTTATTCGTCATCCCATCCATGTAACTTATTACTTTGTTAACTTGCAACCAAAATTACCATAATACCCTTTTATCCATTTTTAACCATCAAACTTAGTTTCTTGTCATGAACACATGTTTCGACCCGTATCAAAACTTGTCGGAACTTCATACCTCATTTATAAACTTATCATATTCATAATCTATAAAATGAATAGGTATCCTACAAGGAGGGTGTAAGCTTAACTTACATTGCATCCGAGTACGCTTCCCGTGCACATAAGTTCCATTTGACCCGCTTCTTTCCCAAGCTTCCATGTCGCTTATCAAGCATCAACTATCATATATCATTCTCAAGATAGTTAGCTTATTCATCATTCATCACAGCTTTTTCATTACACGGATCTTATATGGAATTTATCATTCAACCTTATAACATGCTAATCCATCATTTCTTACCCGATTTCTTTAAACATTCACACACATGTATGATTCCAAACATTATTAACATAAGTAAATCATCAATTTACATTACATCATCTAAAACCCACTTCATAACTACTTGTTAATCACTTACAAGTGATCTACTCTTAAGTTCTTCACAATTTCATCATACTTTTGATATGTGTACTACCTTCTAAGCATAGTGTACAACTAGTTCATGCATATCCTTCAAATCTCATACATAATTCATCAATTTCTTCCTTCTAATCAACATGAATCATACATGCATAAACATCAAACATACTAGTATCACATTTCTTTCAATTCCTCTAACAAGAATCCATCATACAAATATAAATACATCAACATTCAACAAGAATTAGACATGGATGATGATTCAAATCATCATTCTCACCATAACTAATGGGTTTCACCCTTAAACATCAAATTAACCTAATTCATGCATAATCCATGTTCCAAATGATGATTTTAATACATACTCATACTCAATTTCATACAATTTCGTGATTTACAACATAACCCGCTTCATGCATAATCACCAAACTAACATTTAAGACATACCTTGCGACCCCCTTGTGAAGGTGATCATTAATCTATGCTCGGTTATGAATTTAAGCTTCATTTTGCCTTTCAATTTGATGAAAAGGATGAAGTTAGGGTTCTTGGCTCCATGGGAGCTTCCTGCTCATTCTCGAACACACGATGTGTGTGTTTGTGTGTGAGAGTTTTGTTATTTAGTAACTTAACTTTCATCTTGTTCCATTTGGCCCCTCATGTTTGTCACTTAACATAAATTGCACCACTTTAATCATTTAAGACTTTTAACCACACACTTAACTAGGTTAAATAGCCTAGTTAGTTATTTCATACTAAGTCATATAGGAATATACGACAAATATAAACATTCGGGTTTTGGGGTGTTACAGTTTTGATTAGTTTAATGACCAAAAGTCAACCTTATCGTAATTAAGGTTTGACTTAGTGATTAATCACTAATGGTCCAGTAGTTAGTTTAATTAAGAGTAGTTATAAGTTGGTAATTATGTAGGTAATAAACCCCTAAGAGGGCACCTACTGATTATCACCCTAACTTGGTCAAAGGTCGGGTCAAACCTAATAATAAAAAGTCAACAAGAAACTATTTTGCAATTAAACTTATAATTAGCAATATAGAAGCTATGGAACCTGTTTTAACACCAAAATAACTTGGTAATTAAGTTAAGAACATGTCTAAGCATGTTCAACCCGACAATTTCAAGTTTAGGATCGGTTCGGAACCGAAAGTCGCAAAAGTAGACTTTTGCTTTGACTTTCAGTTCTGACCCTATTTAGCTTAGGTTAGATATGCCTTAGGATTCCATTAGGATCATGTTATAGGTTAGTATAACCCTCTGAGGTTATACAACTTGGATCCTTAGTTATCCTATTCAATTACATGTTTCCGTTATATGCTTCAATGTTGACCATTATGCCCTTTTGACCCTAAAACGAGAATTTTGAAAATGTGAGAGGACAATAATCTTTATTACTGATTTATAAACTTGTACCTAAAATTTGACATCAGTTTGAGGTCAAGAATAGAAGTTATGCTCATTAGCGTAAATAAAAAGCTTTTTATTAATTAAACGGCATAATTAGCGTATAGCCTATCTAAACCCAATTTTTGATACCAAAATTTTTACCTACTGATATAAAATAATATTTTGGGATTTTTGAAGATTTTTATTTATTTTTAGGCTGAGCATAACATAGGGTTCTAGGCTTGATTCGGTAATTGTCGGTTTTGCCCTTTTGGGCTATAAAATGAGTTTTACAAATCCTTTTAGTACCAAACCATTTTCTACTGATCTAACATGATAAATAAAATATTTTGAGCCTTCTGGAATAATAAAAATATCAGTTTTTCTTTAAAACCCCGGAAATAGCTCAAACTCGCCTTTTTAAGCGTTTTTAACGTATAGTATAAGTTAAAACTATTTTTAACCTATAAGGTTTGATACCTACTGATGTTTTAAGTAAATTTTCATAATTAAACAGTAGGAAAAAGTTTTAAACTCAAAATTCTAATTTTGACCTTTAAAGCTTATGTGAAATTACCAAAATGCCCTTCGGTGCATAGTTTGGTTATAATTAATAAATTTCACATATATGTAATACCCTACTGATATAACTTATTAAATTAAGTATTTTCACTGATTAAATCAGACCTGAAACTCAGATTTATATTAAACCTCTTTTATAACCTTTTAAATGACCAAAATACCCCTACGGGGCATAAATTGGTTTTAAATTCGTTTTGGGCATAACGGAAGGTATCTTACTGATATCACAACATATTTAAGGCACATTAACTTAGGAAACATGTATATGACTCTTATGGTTACCGGTTACGCGTATTTCGTGTTCGGATCGGTTTATGTAACTAGTTTGCATAAATTGACCAAAACGGGTCAGACCTTATCATTTTTGCCTCAAAATCCAGAATGTGTTTGATGTACCCATATTATACAAGTCTCCAAACTTGTCAGGTCAAAATCACATTCTATTCCGGTCTCCGCTTAATCTAGCGTATCGTACCGTTGTTCTGTTTAAAAACTAGCCGGTCTAAGTCTATAACATAATTAAGACCCGTTAGTATTCTAATTGGTTATTTATACCATCATTCCAGACTAAAGCCTTCCGGTAAATTGTACCTACGCTTACTTAAGTGAATACGGCTGAGTTATTATAATTCTTGCTATTTAAGACAGGAGCTAGCTCAGGTAAATACTCTTAACCTATTTTTCCTTATACGGGCTTGGGATACGGTAATATAAATACCGCATGGTCAGGTATGGGATTCAAAGACCAATAAGTCGGGAAATCCAAATAACCTGTTTTAATTCGTATTGCTTGACTGAAACATTGGGGATTAATGCGACCTTGTACGGGATATCCTTGACTCATTAATTGCAATGGCCACGACCTAAGCACGGGGTGTAGGCATACATCTGACAGATGCAATATGCTTATTAATTAATTATACCCAATATGAGATTCCCAATAAGGGAATAAGTGGTGTGTCGGTTAATCTTGAACCGGCATAGAACCGGGCCCCGTATGTAGAGCAAGTTATGTAAAACTGATAACATGAGATATAGTTTGTCCCAAGTATAAAAGATAAATTTTGCCTTGTGCATTTTAATCAAAGTGTCAAAATATTTTCGTGCCTTGTGCACCTAAACCAATTTTCATAAACGTTTTAAAATGAGTCGGTTGAGTGTATTTACCAGTGAAAACTGACGTATTTTCCAAAGTCTAAGTGACAGGTACAAGTACGTAATAGGCTGGAAGCTGCTCAGGACTTGTTAGTTGAGGACTTTGCAACTCCTTCACATAAGCCATTAGTCTGATAACTTCTTTTGTTGTTTTGATCCGCCTGTGGATTATTACAAGCTAGTCTGTACGGAATACTTTTATATTATCAGACATTTGTGTTTGTAATAATATTTTATATTTCAAGACTTCCGCTGTGCATTTAAATTGTGTTGTTTGACTATGATGATATCAACTACGTCACGATACTCCCCACCGAGCCCACCGGTAATACGTGGAAATATCGGGGTGTGACAAAACGCCATTAGATATAAAACGACAAACTTAATTATAATAAAATTCCGCCTAAAAAAACCGCCAAAAAAATCCTATATATACAACATCTCTGACCTTTAATTAAAAACACAAACAAAAAACATATAGCACACACCATTCTCTCTCTCTCTCTATATATATATATATATATAGGAACAGGATCAGGAGAGAACGCCTCAAAGTGTGAGAACGGTGAGAACCATTCTAAGCCACAAGATCTTAGTGGTTTGTGGCTGAGATTGATGCGGTGACATTTTTGTAAATAACAGGGGCATTGGAACTTCCAGGAGGGGTAAAATAGAAACATTCAAACAAAGGTGCACATGCCAATCACATGCAATTTTCCCCCATCATATTTAAACGACAATAACTTTTTTATACGTGATTATTTTTCGAAAAAAATTACACCATAAAACTCAGCGTTTTTTTATCTTTCCAACGAGTATACTATTGATATACTTTTCAAAAAAAAAATTAACTGGGTTTTATGGCGTTTTTCTGAACTCGGTGTTTTATGGCATTTTAGACTAGGCATTTTAATGGCGTTTTTCTGAACTAGGTGTTTTTATGGCGTTTTAACTAGTTATTTTCATGGCGTTTTTCTGAATTGAGTGTTTTATGGCGTTTTCAACTGAGTTTTTTCATGGCTTTTTTTCTGAACTGAGTGTTTTATGGCGTTTTTACATTACAAATTATGATGTTTCTGAGCTCAAAAGATATTAATTTAGGCGGTTAGACACAAAAAAAAGGTTTTTTTGAGCTCTTGTAAATTATAGCTCAAAAAATAGTTTTTTTTTGGCGCGTTTTAACTGGGAGCTTATGGCGTTTTTTGAGCTATATGGCTAAAAAAATGGTTTTTTGAGCTATTGTAAATTATAGCTCAGAAAAATAGCTTTTTTGTTAAGGCGTTTTAATGGGAGTGGCTAAAAAATGTTTTTTTTTGAGCTGTTGTAAATTATAGCTAAAAAAATAGCTTTTTTTGTGTGGCGTTTTAACTGGGAGCTTATGACGTTTTTTGAGCTATATGACTCAAAAAATGGTTTTTTTGAGCTGTTGTAAATTATAGCTCAAAAAATAGTTTTTTTGTTATGGCGTTTTAATGGGAGCTATATGGCTCAAAAAATGGTTTTTTTTGAGCTGTTGTAAATTATAGCTAAAAAATAGCTTTTTTTGGCGTGACGTTTTGGAGTTTGTGGCGTTTTTTAAGCTATTTGGCTCAAAAAATGGTTTTTTTGAGCTGTTGTAAATTATAGCTAAAAAAATAGCTTTTTTTGTTATGGCATTTTATTTGAACACCCAGTTCACGTGAGTGGGTTTTTTGACAATATTACCCCTTAGTGTAATTTAACATCAATGTCACATGTCACCACCAAAATTGTTCTCACCGTTCTCACACTATATCCTGACCCTATATATATATTCTCTCTAGATCCTGACCCTATATATATTATATATATAGGGTCAGGATCTAGAGAGAACGGTGAAAAGTATGAGAACGGTTATGAATCGTCCGATCAAAACAATCTATGGACTAGATTGATGCGGTGGCGTTTTCGTAAATAACATCAATTTTATTACGTGGACGCGCTTTATTAAGGGTAAAAAAGTCTTTTCACTACTCCACACAAAACGCCATCTCATGAAATAAAACGCCAAAAACATATAGCACACACCATTCTAACTAAAAACGTCATTAGATATAAAACGGCAAACTTAATTATAATAAAATCCAGCCTAAAAAAACCGCCAAAAAAAATCCTATATATACAACATCTCAGACCTTTAATTAAAAACACACACAAAACCCCAAACGTCATATTTAATATATACCATTCGTCTTAGAAACACCAAAAAACCCAAACATCAAATATCTTCTAAACCAAAACGTTTATTTGAAATTCAGTTTGGTTGTCTGTAAGGTTTCACTCAATGTAATGGACAAAAATCCCTAAGTGAGAATATTGTCCATTTCAATGAGTAAAATCTTAATGACTTTATCATCAACTTCCTTCCCATTTATAACGCCAAAACATACAACAACATTATTGAGGTTTGTTGTCAATAAAGTTTTGTTGTATGGGGTGGACAACATTGTCAGTTATCTTTCTTAACCGATGATTAACAATGTTGTCCATCTCATACAGCAAAACATTATTGATTTTAGCATGATCAAATTTTGAGGTTTAAGATGCTTTTATTTAGTGGCGTTCTTTTATCGGTAAAACGCCAAAATTAAAAAATCAAACATTGTTTCATTCGAAAATTCAAGATTGTTGGCTGAAGGGTGTAAACTCATTAACATTTTGCTGCATGAGATAGACAAGACTTCAAGAAAAAGATGCTGATGTCAGACTTTGTGCTTCTAAACGGCGACAAATAAAACTACTTGTAAAAAAAAAAAAAAAAAAAAAACAAAATGAATCATAAGAAAGTCGAACCAGCCAGTTAAGATGATTCAAAAAAGAAGAAAGAGACAGATGACAGTGAAGACTTGGAAGTTCAGTTGTTTATATATTCTTTTTTTTTTAATTTTCTTTTTCAGTTGATTGTTATATAATAAAAACGTCATATATAATAAAAACGCCAGACACCCAAATGCTTGTTAAAACGCTATCATGCCGTAAAACGCCACAAAACTCCTAAACTATAATAACATTACTTTGGAAAAGTATTATAAAAAACCCAAAAAATAAAAAAAAATAAAAACCAAACCTAAAAATGTAAGTAGAACTAGTAACTACAAAACAGTAAAAATGAAGAGACAAAAAATTTATTATATTAGAATATAAAACGCCAAACTTGAAAGACGGGACGTTACAGAATTCAGAGTTAAAAGCTTATCAAAAACAATAATTACAAACATTAACTGAAACGCCATATATTTGGTGACAGCTCTTGTACTATTAAAGAAGAGAGAGATTGATGACAGTGAAGATTGTGAAGAAAGATCCGATTAGGATTTTTAATTTATTTTCTTGGCTTCTATTTTTCCCCTCTGGTTGTAATATAATTTTACAATTGTAAAACGCCAAGATACCACAAACGCCAAAATGTATATAAAAATATTAGAACAATGGGCCATCTTGTTTAAAACGTCTTGAAAAAACGCCATTCAGATAGATTTCCTGACCCCACCGGGTTCCAATGGCATAGGATTTGAAAAACGTCATAAACGCCAAAATGTTAATACAATGAAACCATTAAACGCCATTAATTATTGAATTTGGTTAACGCCAAAAATCTTAAACGCCAAAAATAAAACAATATTGTGAAAAGCGGAACTGGAAAAGCAGAAGATAAAAGGACAAAAAAGCCCCTCCGCCCTTCTCTATGCCGCGTAACACGTGTTTGGCCAGGATGCGTTCTCACGTTCTCACATTTTTGAGCGTTTTCTCCTGAATCCGTTTCTATATATATATATATATATATATATATATATATATTATAAATAGAAAACCCATATAAATATAAATTTATATCTATCTTATGCCGTTTAAAACTATTAGTCTCAAAATTTATAACTTAAGCCAATTAGGTATTGACCCAATACCCATTTTAGTTTTAAATAACAACACCAACAACAATGAGTGGCAAAAAGCCCACCCATTCGATAACACAACGATGTAAGTCATTAGCATCAACGAATAAATTAGCAAAGATTAAATGCACAAGCCTCTGATCGATAGTAACCCCCATCGCTCGCTAGTGGCACGTTTTTTTTGGGGATTGGACAGGACACGTGAATTCTCATAATCGGTCATGGTTATAGTTAACACTAAAATTAATTAACTTTATTTCATTATATATTTTTGTTATTTTTACTATTATTACTTACGTATTTTAATCATAACTATTAGGTTTTAAATTGAGGATGTAGTATGATAATGGGGTTCTTGAGTTGCATAATGACTCAACGGCTGTATTTATCTGCTACGGTTCTTGGTTTAAAGCTAAAGTGAGTATTAACTCCTGATCAGGCTTATCTAATGCCCATGATAAATGATTACTCGACTAAGTGAGAGAGTGTAAGAATAAATATGTTTATTATGATATATTTAATCATGTAGCCATTATAATCATTTATATAATATAGATCAAAATATATTATACCTATAATATAATTAGTTGGTAATTGTTAATGCACTATATTACCCTTATTAATTAATTAGGTTTCCTCTTGAGTGTATATAAGGAGATTACTAGAGAGGAATTAAGGTTAGACATTCATAACATCAACACATAATTCGTCTCCCCTCTCTATCCATAATCACGAATTCTTGACCCTAGAATTCGGTACTGCCATCAAGAACATACATCCTAAATGAGAACCAGATCAAGCTGACTATCATGTCGAACTCCATGGCTGCATCTGTCTCTGGATTCTCTACTGGTCTGTCTAGGCCTGTAAACGAACCGAACGAACACGAACATAGGCATGTTCGTGTTCGTTCATTTAACTTTAACCGAACATGAACATATAATCGAACACATTTTTTTGTTCGTGTTCGTTCATTAAGAAATAAGGAATGTTCGTGTTCGTTTATGTTCGTTCGTTTAAAGCCTAAATGAACAGTTCACGAACATAAACGAACACAAACGAGCATAAACAAATAAAATATTAACTGAACATATTTGAATAAACATAAACAAACATAAAGTTAACATGATTGAACAAAACATAAACGAACGCAAATGAACGTAATTGAACAAATATAAACAAACATAACTTAACATTAGTGAACACAAATAAACAAGTCTAGTATATTACAGTTCATCCGAAAACACATCTAAATTAGTGTTCATAGATACTTAAATTAACTAGTTTTTATATAAATACTAGGTTACAGCCCGCGTGTACACGCGGTTTAACAAAAGAAAATAATTTGGATTTGTTGGGATTTAATAAAAACAGAATGAAATATGATTCAATACCATAGAACATAGTATGAAGTAGGGGTGTTCACTTTATGGTTACCTTTCGCGGTCAGTTTATAAATTAAGAAAAAAATCAACCAAAAGGCAATAATAAATAAAGTAAACTGAATTCTTACTTCCATCAATTGCACAAAGAAGTCAATAAGCTTATGCTTCTACATCTCTCCGGTAACAAAAGCATTGCATAGACGATGTTAAATATCAAACACTCCTTAATTCAAAGATATTGGTCAAGCATTTCACTCAAGACAGTAAACAATTGATAGCTACAAACCTTTGAATTTGTTTGTCATGGTAATCTGCCTGCTTTTCTTTAACCCGTATAAAAATATGTATTTTTCTACCCAATCCCATTTTGAGTGGTACACAACCCTTTTTATGACATCCGGGTCATCTATAACATATATGTAATCTAAGTTTTCTTATGCTGCAACTTACGTATTGTGTAATATGACAAATCATTGCTATATTTGTACGTGCTGGGTTGGAGGTGTTGGAGGATGAATGTCATTTAGGATGTATAATTCACTTTCAACCAACGAACCATATAGTGATGAAACCTAGCCTCACCGACAACATAAATTTCGACCTAATCTACACAAAAAAACAAAGATAGGTGTTTTGAGTAACGGGCGGTTCAGAGTAAAACGAATATTTTATATTGGTCGAGTCCGGTTGGTGACTTGAAACACTTGTCTAAAATTTTAAACTATTTACTTATTATTAGTGAGCCAAACACAACTATAAAAATATTATATTAGTAATAATTTATCTGTTGACTAAAACTAACGCATGACTGTCCGACATCTTTGAAACATTAGACACTTCAATAACAACAGACTCTACACCACCAGCTGCCACTGTTGGCAAATACTAATTTTATAGCCTAAAACCTCCTAACTCTCTCGTACATTCTACAGCCAAACAGTTTCCGATCTGACCCGACCATCTTGACAAACTGACCAAGCCAACCCGTGAAAGATTGGACTGATCTATCCTCATATGGTCTGGTCCTTGGTCCTCACTTTTCAGCCTAATCAGTCCCAGTTCCACATCAGAGCAGGATTATGCGGCCAACATTTAACAATCAACATATGATATGAACACTAAGATGATAGCTTCAGCACTCACTTAGTAAACGCCGGCTAAGTTAAACAAGACACAGTTAACTAACAAAGCTATCAGCTTTACTAAGTTTATGTTGATGTCTCCAAAATATGACTAAGCAAAAATTGCATATACTAACCAACCTTTTACACAACTGACAACTGCCTAAGATTAGACTAACAACACATTGCACTTGTTATGTATTGGATTTTTAATTCATGTATCATGTTGTAATCTTATTATACATACCTGGTATCTTTCAATTCAGGTTTCTACTAAATCTCAAATACATTAAACTTATCCATACTATTAATGTACCACAACACAGGTTTCAACAACAACCACTTTACCATAACAGTATCACAAAGGACCCCTGGTTGCTCTACTCAACTCCTCCACCCTGCCGACTGCCGAGACCACCTTTTTCTGGAAAAAAATACCATCAAGCAACGCAATCAGTGATCAACATTTACGCAAAAAGGGTCGAATCGGATACATAGGTTATATATCATCTCTAATATGTTGAATGGGGCTAACAGAAAAAAATAGTAGATAAAAATCGACGCGTCAAACAATTTAAATGTCGGGCATAATATACTTTAATACTTATAAACCTCCTAAATCATCCAAATAAAAAAACCCAATCTCTGGCTTCCTTTTAATTTCTTTTTGTTTCGAGAAAACGATTTAATGTTGTAATTAAGTAAAAATATGAACAAACCATGAACAAACCAATAGCATAATTGATTACAAAACGACGTGGTAGTTACCTATCTAGAGTGATCCGGTATCAGATCTAGGGTTTGGAGGTTGTACAGCGGCGGCCATGGTGGGATTGGAGGATGCGCAGCGGCGGATATGGTCCTGAAACCATCGACGACATTAGAGATTTGAGAGGAGAAGTTAGGAGGTGGTAGATGGATGAACGAGAGAGAAGTTGTCTAGGGTTTTGGGTGGAGAATGGATGAATAGCATATGGGTTTTGTGTAATATTTGGGCCAAGAAAACGGGTATTCGGGATCCGGGAAAAGGAAGCGCGCCAAAAACAAAAACCAAATGCACAATTGAAGTACACGTGTCCCATATCTAATTTCCTTTATTATATGTATAGATTAAGTGATGAGTTACACTATAAGAAAAATTTTAAAATTTCAGTTTTTATTACTAAAAAACTCATTTACTAGTTAGTTATATTTATATAATTAGTGAGAAAACCTAATATTTATATAAATATAACTATTTATGTATCTACTAAAATTTAAGCGAATATAAACGAATGTTCACGAACATAAACAAACGAACACAATGTGTGTTCGTGTTCGTTCATTTAATTAAACGAACAAAAATTTTTGTTCGTGTTCGTTCGTTTATTAAATAAACGAACATAAACATAACTGATCAATAAACAAAAACAAGACAGAGAATGATAATGATCAATTTCATTACCTCATCTTACCTCGTTTACCAAACATGTAAATAGCAAAAAGTCAGGTAGAAATGGTAGGACCCTGTACAAATTCCACAATTACAAAACCGACCTCAAAGAATACCTAACGCTCAAAAAAGACCCTCAACCTTATATGATACAGCCGCCAATATATTACCCATTCTCGTTCCTTTTCTGCAAACCCTAGTTTCTCTCTCTGTATCAAAATCATCATTCAAATTCGATTCAAAGGCAAGTTTACATTACGTTTCTGTATCTATTCATCGCTTAATTATTATTCGATATCATTATGGATTAATTCAATTTCATGAATAACAGTTGATAGTAATGACCGGCGGTACAGATGTTACGGAGAGTAGTTTATCGTGTGTTAAATGCGGAAAACCTGCTCATCTTCAGTACGTGTTTATCATTTCTGATATTTACTTGCAATTAATTACTTGAATTCCTTCAATTTATTCATGTGATTAACATTAACATCGATTTTGATTGTTGACCAGATCAATTTTTAGTTATAATATTAATATTTATTAGGCACATGATCATGAGAAAACTAGAAAACTCAATACCGGACATGTGTAATATATACCACATACATGTGTAATATATACCACATACATGTAGTACTACATATACTGCATATATGCTGTATACGATATATTGCGCAATACTACATATATGCAATATATACTGCATATATGTAATACATCATATACTGCATATATGCGGTATGCACCGCATATATGTAGTACATATGCTGTATATTTGTAGGATATACTGAATATCTGTAGTATCGGACATTATATCGTATGCTGCATATATGCAATATATGTAGTACTACATGTATGTGGTATATACTACACATGTATGCGGTATATATTACACATGTTCGGTATTGAGTTTTCTAGTCTTCAGTTCTCATGATTCTTCCCCTGCTAGTTTAGAAAGAAATGTTAGATAATTTTATTTGTGAAATTTCAGGTGCCCTAAGTGTGTTGAGTTGAAGCTTCCTCGTGAAGGTGCTTCTTTCTGGTTTGTAGCTGTTCTGCTCTGTTTTTTGTTCTATTTACTGGTTGTTTAGGTTACGGTGATGATCATCATATCGATTTGTTTTAGTTATAATTGGATTGTGTTAGCGTTGAGCTTTTGATGTTATTGTTGACAGTACTCAGGACTGTTTTAAGGCATCCTGGAGTTCTCATAAAGCAGTTCATTTGAAGGCAAAGTTGTCGTCGATTGGATCGAACACGCCATGGGAAAGTGGTATAGCTTCTCCGAGTGATGGTTGGTTGTATTGTTTGAGGAAAGGACAGTCGCGGACAGCGCAAATGCCTCATTTTGACTGGACAGGGTATTGTTCTGGGCGAAGTTTTTTTATTATTTTTGGGAAAAAAATGTTGTTTTTAATATGTTATGGTTTGATAACATGGCTAATGATAGGATTAAGTAGGGCGAACTTATCATCATTGGACTGTTTTGGGTTGGAATCAAGTCACCTAGGCTAATTGATGAGATTTTGTTTTATGTTAGAACTGCATAGATAATGTAACGGAGAACATATTTGAGACGTACTCTCACTACTTGATGACCAATGCTATAAATGAATAGTTATTTGTTTGAATTGTATGTACTTGAGAACGTCATCATCATCATACTCGGTAAATCCCATCAATAGCAAAGCTAAGGTAGGGTCTGAGGAGGGTAAGATGTAGACAACCTTACCTCTACCCCGTAGGAATAGAGAGGCTGCTTCCGGTGAGACCCCAGGCTTGATAGTAGTTTTGCATCAAGCCTTGGTCACAAGGCACATAACACTCAACAATCGGGACAAAGGCCGATTAGTGCATGTATCCTTTTGTCTTTCGGCTATCAACGCCACCACATGATGCATGATTAACCATCCCCATCTTTTAACGTTATTTTCACGAAATTAGTCAAATAACGTTAAAATTTGTGCACTTTCACTTTTGCCCCCTGAGCGTCCACACATTTATACATTATATTTGCATACCGCAAGCGGGGCTAGTATGTGCTTGAGAACGTTATTATATAATGAATGATGCTTTGTTTAAGTTTACACTGTATATAGCTGAAAACAGTTAAGAGATACCTATATTACTAGAGGTCTAACGTAAAGTCTGGCATCATTCTTTATAATTGGATAATTATCTTCAGTATTTCCTATTGTAAGGACAAACTAGAAGTCAATTATGATTATTACAATATTATTATCTGTGAAGTAGATTTTAAAGAAGTTAGTTTATAAAAATAAAGTCTGATAGTCTTTTAGTTCTTGTCTTGCTGCTTGATTTGCGCTTGTTTTTATATCTTTGATCAATATATCTGAATGGTCTTATTGTTTGTTTCTAAAGTTCCGTTAATTTTTTTTGCAGACCATTAAGACCATATCCCATATCAAAAAAACGTGTAGTACCAGCAGGCATTGAGCTACCCGACTGGGCAGTTGATGTGAGTCATCAAGATTATAATTGAATTTTGTTATTTTAAGCTCCTTGTTTGCTCGTATCGAAGGGCACTTAGTAAACACTGGTAATATTAACCTTGCAGGGAATTCCAAAAATCGAGCCTGCTAGTGATCTGCAGCATGTTGTTGAGGTAGTCTTATAAACTATGTTGGATTTTATTTTATTTATTTATTTATATATTTATTCATAGTTGTGATCTAATCATTTAATGCGCTTTTCAATACTTTGTTTCCGAAGATTAAATCTGCAGAGAAAATTGCAAGAATGAGAGAAACTAACCGAGTAAGTTTTCTTGTTATTTTTTATAAGTTCAGTTATTGCTTTTGAAATATGTATAGAAATATAATGCTTCATATCATTTTACTATTAGTAATGAATCGTATTTTCACAGATAGCAAGGGAAGTTTTGGATGCGGCTGCACGTGTTGTGCGCCCTGGTGTGACCACCGATGAAATTGATGCTGTGGTTCATGAAGCAACCATTGCCGCTGGTATGTAAAGTTTTTTTTCTGTATCCAATCCATTGATTTCAGGAAAAGTATTCTTATTGTCTATTCCTCTGCACTTCTTAACACATTTATTTTCGTATTTACAAGACGTAATGTACATGTAAGTATAATTATTGTTTGTTTTTCATTTTTTTTTTTCCAAAACTGAATACTTATTAACATCAAATATGAAAGAAGTCTATTTCACATTCCAAATCAGATTCTAATTAAATTTGTTTATGTCTACTCACTGCAGGAGCATATCCATCTCCACTGAATTATCATTTCTTCCCCAAGTCTTGCTGCACGTAAGTACTTTTGACTCTGTATTAATGATACTCAATGTGTTGTAGCCATCTTTTTTTTTTTCATCGACACGAGTGCTTATATATCCAGGTCTGTTAATGAAGTAATCTGCCATGGGATTCCAGACGCAAGGTATCGACCATATGCATCCTCGATGTTGTGAACCCTTATCTATTTTCTTTACTGTTTCAATCCTGATTTTCATGTTTATCAAGATTCAAGAATTTGTATTTTTTGGTCTAGTGTTACTTCCAGTTGGTTTGTGAATCTTGATTAATATTCTGCTTTGTGACTTTGTAATTATTTCTTCCAGGAAATTAGAGGATGGAGATATCGTGAACGTTGATATATCCCTTTATTATAAAGGGGTCCATGGTGAGGTTTACTACTCAGCTCTTATACTTTAGAATATGTGGTTTTTGTTTATTTCCTGAACAACCTTTTAGAAACAAAACTGACCCATATACTATTGTATTTAGTTTTTAAAGAGCATAGTATTTTATTTGAAAATCATAGAGACAGAGTATGTATGGTCCTACATCCTATAGGAAGAAACACTTGTAGGATACTTGTGGAACTCATCGAAAATTCATAAAGTAAAACCAAATGGTTAAAGAGGCTTTGAAAAGTTTTTTTTTTCTTTTAAAGCTTTGGCATAAATGGTTAAGAGTGGTTAACATGGTTTGTTAAACCAACTGCTTGTCTTTGCAGGTGACTTAAATGAAACCTTTTTTGTTGGTAATGTGGATGAGGCATCTCAACAACTGGTCAAATGTACTTATGAGTGTTTGGAAAAAGCAATAGCTATCGGTAAGTATTGTCACCTCATGTATCATTCATAAAAAAACTAACATTGATCAAGTGACATTTATTTTATATGAAATTTGGATAAAATATACCCATCTTACTAAATCATAAATGTACCTTTAACTTCTTTGAATAGGCTTTAGGAACACACCTTATACTACTGTCTTTTATATTTGTAATCCGTTCTGATGAATTTCTTATCAATCCAGTCAAACCTGGAGTACGCTTTCGTGAAATTGGGGAAATTATAAATAGACATGCGACGATGTCTGGTTTATCAGTGGTAAATTATACAACTATATTTCCCAACGTTTTTAATATATTGCATCTTCTGATAATTTTCTTTTTGCATTGACTCTTATGTTTCCGAATTCAGGTGAAATCCTATTGCGGGCATGGTATTGGAGATCTCTTCCATTGTGCACCAAACATACCCCATTATGCCAGTATCCTACAGATTGCCTTTCATATACAACATAATATAATCCAACTTGGGTAATTTGGTAAAACATTAAAGCGGGTTATATTTGGTAATTTGTTTAAATTGACCCGTCTATAGAAATTGCTATCTTTATCCCGTTATTACCATGGTGACCTTAACTTGAAGTAGGAAATAAAGCAGTTGGTGTGATGAAAGCTGGACAGACCTTCACTATTGAACCTATGATAAACGCTGGTAATTTGTGCAATATTTGAAATACGATGTTTTCGCCAATTTCTTTATTTGTCTTTACTAACATATAGTTCAACGCTTTGAATACAGGCGTGTGGCGTGATCGGATGTGGCCTGATGGCTGGACTGCTGTTACTGCAGATGGCAAGCGCAGTGCTCAGTTTGAACATACCCTTTTGGTATGCTACTTGCAAAGTTTATATGCATGATAGCATCTCGTGTCAATTTTTTTTGTTTGTAAAGTTTATATAACCAATTAAGATATATAAGTTTCCTAATGTTTATGGTATCATGCAGGTAACCGAGACTGGAGTGGAAGTTCTTACGGCACGACTTCCCACATCTCCCAAGGTTTTCCCGTGGTTAAATTAACAGCGGGCATGTTCTGTATTGTTAAAAAGGTTGATTTGAGCAGATGAAACATTTATTATGAGATGTATTAATTTTGGGTATGAAGAGTGAAAAGTGGGAGAGGTTATATATATGTGACATGTATTAATAATGAGGTGATTTGGGAATTTTGGTTTCAAATTCATCTCTATTTAAACTGCTTGTCTCAAGAACAATGGTTTGGATTTATTTAGATTACTTGATGCTTTCATAATTTTGGTTTTAAATCATATGCGCTGTCATTGTATTCGTAAATTGACCCCTTAATAGGTAAACATAACGTAAGTCGATCCAATCATAAGTAAACGGGTTGAAGCTGGCATCTACATATTAGCACTTGCTCCCACATTCCTTTATTCTGGAAATACACATGGGCAGATGCAATCTGGGTGTAAAGCAGAACATTGTGGTTTAAGTTGGTATTTCACACTTCAAACATTGTAGGTGATTGCCTTAGAACAAGAACCAAGCGCAATGCAAAAGGAGTAGCACCCTTGGGGTGGAGGAGCTGCATGTACGGCTTTAGACTGAGCGGGAAGCAAGTTGCTGACCTCCGGGCAAAGCAGGGTGATTGCCAAATCAGCTATGATGTTGGGTGAGCAAACCCGACTTGATCAGTATGTTGATCAGTTCTGTTTAAACATAATGGAAACATGAAATAACATACCTTTGATTGCATCAGTAGAGAATCCAGTCAGAGACGCAGCCACGGAGTTCGACATAATTGTCAGTTTTATCTGGTTCCTCCTTAGGGTGTAAAGTGATGATGGTGATGAAACCGAAAGTAGGGTTAGTTTCGGTTGAGGGAGAGAGAGACGAATTTGATGTTGGTGAGGGTTGTGATTGTATAACTTGTCTAACCCTTTAACTCTCTAATAAACTCCTTATTTATACACCCAAGAGGAAACCCAATTAGTTAATAAGGGTAATATGGTCCATCAACAATTACCAACTAATTATTAATAGGTTATTAATATATTTTGATCTATATTATATAAATGATAATGATGGCTACAAGATTAAATATAAATAAATAAATATTTAATCTTACATTCTCCCACTTAGCCGAATAATCATTTATCATGAGTATTAGATAAGTCTGATCAGAAGTTAATACTCATTTTAGCCTTAAACAAGCACTATAGCAGAGAAATACAGCCGTTGAATCATTATGCGACTCAGGACCCCCATTAGTCATACTATAGCCTTAATTTAAAACCTAACAGTTATGATCAAAATATGTAAGCCCTTTAACGTTTGATTTGTATTTATAGTTGTCTATATGTCATTACACCGGCAGAACATATGTAAGAGACATACAAATTCAAACTGATGAGGAAAATTAATTAATAGTTATTCATTCACAGTACGATATGTAGTTGTACATGGTCATCAATTAAAACCCGTCTCTTTTATGTGCACTCTTAATAAGACTTATGGGTAATAGACCTTTAGTTATAGGATCCTTAAGCATATCATGAATGCATTCGATACAAAGATTTAGTTTCCTCAATTCGTTCACAAACGAATAATTAATTGTGTATCGAAATTTAATGCAGCACCTCTCGAACTGTTACTGTTCAAGGAGACATGGTAGCTGACTTTATCACAATAAGTCTTCAAAATATTAATTATATGGAGTTAATAAACATATGAGTCCACTGATAAATTTCCAACAACATTTAGTAACTATTGCTTTGTGATCAACAATATATTATGTCGTTATAACTTATGTTGTTATCAGTTTATTATGACTCCTCCATGAAATAGGTTTTGTCTGCTGACATAAAGATATACCCGAAATTACATTTTGTCATCTTTGAATATCTCAAAGTTAGAGCAATAAACCGGTTTGAGTTCTCACTTCTTCTTTAAATTATAGCCTCTCGTTTCTTTTAAAGATATTGTAATACTCTATTAAATGCTTCACATTAATCTAGACATATCTAGTGTGTTGCAATGTGAGTAATATCTAAACGAGTATAGACTTAAACTTACATAAGGCTTCTAATTAATGAAGCATAAGAAATAATCTCATTTATCCTATTATCCTCTAAAGGAGAGCAGTATTGTTTGTTACATATGTAAGGACCAATTTAATGTTAAACTTATGGAACGGAAGTAATGTTCCATTTGGTCTATCTCAACATGTTATGATATCTATTATGTAAAAGATATCTCTGAGATCTATTATATCAAAGTTTGTGTTAACAATGCTTTGACTTATGTAACATCTACTTGTCAAAAGAATATCATCTATATAGACAAGTTTATCTTAGTTGCTCCCACTCATCTTGAGGTAGGTACATTATTCCACTTGGTTGTTGATGAAAATAATTGCGTTAAGATTTCATGACATTATAATGTTCGCATTAAACCATACATGGATTTTATTGGCTTATAGACAAACTGTTCTTTAACCTTAAGTTTAGAACTTTCAGGTTGTTTTATGAACATGTAAATATGTCAGCCAGTTGTTAGGGAAAGCTGTTTTAAGGTTCATCTAATGTAGCTCAAAACTATTATAAGCTACTAGAACAGTGATGATCCTAAAAGAAATCTTTTGTTAGATATGTAATAAAGATTCTTTAATAATTTATCTCTTCCTGAGTACAACCTTTGACAATCAATCATGCTTCTTTGTGTCTTAACGTTTATATCAGGATTTGGTTTAGTTATGAACACTCTTAAGTAATTCAATCAAATCCCAAACGTTATACGAACACATAAAATCAGTTTTACTAGAAAACAGTTTTATTCTATTCAAAAGATTGATTGACACTAATGGCTTAATTAGAAGAGATAGGATTAGTAAACTTTTCCAAAATCCATTTCAACTTCAATTAGGGAAGTTATGTAATCATCAAAGTTAATAGGTTTTTAAACCTAGATGACCTCCTGAGTTGATTATTGGGTTAGTTAGAAGTTTCAGTTTTATGGATTAGCTCTTGATTATGTTGCTATCATTTTCAGGATTCTAAGTTTGTAAGAGTTGGTGCAGTATGGTGTACAAGAGGTGTAATCGGAGTTAAATTTGGAGTGAAATTTAATGACACTCTTCCCCCCGCCTCTTGTATTGATAAAAAACTTTGACTGCTCCCACTGACCTTAGAAAACTTTAGGAACTCAGCATGCTTAGGGTCAATATTTAACGACCAAACAAATTCTAAATAGAGAAAACATATTAATGAACATATTAATGACGTTAGTCAGTGTTGTTTCTCTTGTTGAGGATTATGTTAGTTTAGATAACAAATCTAAGTGTGCCCACAATTAAGCAACAATGAAACTTTTGTAAGAGTAGCTGTAGATTTTAAGGAGACAAGTTATGATAGAATTGGAGCAGTGTCTTGTACAAGAGGTGTAAATTGAAGTAATATAAAGTTTTCACTCCCCACCTCTTGCAACCATTGCAAGTTATTGTTAAGACACTTGATGCTCCCACTGATCTTTAATATCTCTAGAATGCTACAAGAGAAGTTTCAATGAGCTACGTGACGTGGGAACCTATCACATATACGTTAGACTTTATTTGATTTCTTTAATGTCCATATATCATAAGAAACTTTAGGGACATATTTAATAGAAATCTTATTAAGTACATATATGAATAGATTTCTTATAAGACCGTGGGTCATATACGACAAAATTTAGATACAAGTTGATAGTCTTTTAAATGATAAATGAATTGTGTCTGAATATTCCATTTGAAATAAGTTCCATGAATGTCAATGAATGACTTATGATGGACCCATACTTATTCCTTAAGCCAAGTAATATTTAGGGCTATAACGTCATGATTTAAAATCACTTAGAATGAGATTAGATAAGAAATCATCCTCATTAACCATGTCATGATTTCTCATGAATTTTGGTTATAATGAATGAAATTTATAAGTCTCATTTTCCTTTTGTCAAATTTTTCATTTGCATGATGACAAAAGTTGTGAAAGTGTAAGGTATCATCTAGTTTTATCTTAATAATGTTTCAATCAAGATATTTAGAACAAATAAAATGAGAGTTTAAGATAAGTGTGACTGTATGTTGACTATGCAAACCTCACAACCTTCATAACATTGCTTAATTATGATACTATATTCTGATTAATCTTCAGAATATGTAAGGTATCGAAAAGACGTTGTTAGAAGACTGCTTATTATTGTTCTTATAGCCTTAACATTTAACTTTGTCACTAACTCTCATGTTAATTATTTGTTAATTTCTGGTAAGGAAACATTTAAAAACTAGAGTCAACTAATCATGTGTTAATAGGAATATTATAATTAGTAGACTTAAATATCTTTAATAAGTGACTATCTAATTAATTCATCCAACTGTTCTTTAGAATAATGGATAGTCTCGTTGCTTATGTCTAGTCTAATGACATAATTATGCAGTGAGATTTTCCCTTGAAGAACCTTAGAGGTGGAATTAACACTTGTAATTTGTCTATGGACCTTAGAACAATCCTCTTTTAAAGTTTTAGTGGTTGTAAGGTGAGTAACAACTTATTTTCCAGCTTCAAACATTTATTTCTTTGTACATATGTTGCTTATCAACACACTCATTATACTTTGGTATTTTTTGAGTGTTATAGTTGATTTATAAGGCATCAAATTGTACAAGTGAAAATCTTAATATGTAATGTACTGGAAAATGTACTTATTTCCATGCGTAAGCCCTTAACTTAATGGGTCATGGTATTGTACATTGTTATGTATTCACATATACCACTTAACTTTATAGTTTAGAAGTATAAAAGAAGGCATGCATCTTAGGAGTTCTAGTGATTATTCCATATATAAGAGATTAGCCTTAGGGAAGACTTAATCTGAAATAACTTTAGTGACAGCATTATGTTAGAGAGTTCTTGATTATCATAAGAGACATCATGTTCGATTTGTCCTAATCATCATGCTCTAATTTTCTTCTTTATAATCTTTATCAGAAGAGAGCAATAGGATTATCGTGTCTTAAGAAATAATCAAGGATTTAATTTAAGAGCTAATTCTAATAGAAACTTTAATTAAAGCAAACATTTTAGGTTTAGGGATTAGAGTGGATGAGATATATGTAGAAGTAAATTACAGTGAGTAAAAAATTATGGGTACTAAAAAAATAAGACAGACGAAATGATCATAAAATTAATTAAGGATCATTAATATAAGGATCATTATGTGAAGAAATTGTGATATGTCTATTACTAACATCAAAATAATAGACTTAGTAAAATTCTACTTAAACAAAGACAAATCAGCTTTGGCCAGAAGTGTAATCATTTAAGTATGTGTGCAAAGTAATCGTGACAAATCAGCTTTGGCCAGAAATGAGACAATCACTTTAGTTATGCACTTGTCAAGCATGCTAAACATAAATGAATTAAATCAGCTTTGGCCAGAATTAAGACATTTCACGTTTGTAATGCATACTTAACATAGCTTTTTATAATACTTGAACAATAAATAGATGTATTAAATCAGCTTTGGCCAGAATTAATACATCATAAGCTCATTCAAGTTAAGCTAGTTTGGTTTTGTAAAACATTATTTGATCCTTATTAATAATTAAGTATAAACAAAACCAAGTATTTAATAGCAAACCACCTGTTAGGTCACATTAAACAGCTTAAATAATGAGGTTTCGAGTCTTGTGCGATCAGTAATGCTTTGTGCGATAGGTAATGCCTTGTGCGATCGTTAAGGCCCAAAACTTGTGCGATGTAAATAAAGCCCAAGTCTTGTGCGATCAGTAAGGCCCAAATCTTGTGCGATCAGTAAAGCCCAAAACTTGTGCGATGTATGTAAAGCCCAAGTCTTGTGCGATCAGCACCAGTCTTGTGCGATCCATAAGTTCTTGTGCGATTATGCATACTTGTGCGATTTCCCTTGTTTGTTCAGTCTTGTGCGATCAGATCAGATATGATCTGATCTTGTGCGACTGGGGAAACTTATGCGACATGATGATGATTTCGAATACACTCTTTAAGGCTGCTTATTGTGATAATAACTAAAAACTCGAAATTTAAGGGATTTGGGATAGTATTTCCTAATTTATTTATGATCTAAACTTATCAATTATTTCGAAGATAATAACTAAAAGTCCATTAACAGTTTTTTTCGAAAATTATATAGATAAAATTAAGATCAAAATAATGAAAAACACCCACTAATCCAAATTACATTCCAAATCTTAGGGAATTTTCGAGTTTTATTTAGAACAAGCGATGAACCCTAAAAAAATAAAAACATAATCTGGAAATCCGAAACCTGATTTTAATGGTTTTGTAATGGATTTCGTGACAATAAGTTTAACCTTTTATGATTTCGGGTCAATTTATCAAGTAACAATTTCCGAAAACAGGGATTTCGGTATCAAAGGACCCGAAAACAGTTTTGATTTTAAGGTTTAAAAAAATTTCGTTTTCCAGATTCTTGATCCCAGAATAATGGATACAGAACAGAAACTGATTTATCAACATATGCTCTGATACCACATGTTGATCAGTTCTGTTTAAACATAATGGAAACATGAAATAACATACCTTTGATTGCATCAGTAGATTCGGGTGTAAAGTGATGATGGTGATGAAACCGAAAGTAGGGTTAGTTTCGGTTGAGGGAGAGAGAGACGAATTTGATGTTGGTGAGGGTTGTGATTGTATAACTTGTCTAACCCTTTAACTCTCTAATAAACTCCTTATTTATACACCCAAGAGGAAACCCAATTAGTTAATAAGGGTAATATGGTCCATCAACAATTACCAACTAATTATTAATAGGTTATTAATATATTTTGATCTATATTATATAAATGATAATGATGGCTACAAGATTAAATATAAATAAATAAATATTTAATCTTACACAGTAGTTTAGCACTCTTATAGTTATATACATGAGAACCAGTGACGACTGCCACCTGAATCCCCTCCACATTCTAGGTTATATGAACATATTTTGCATACGATCATAATTGAAATGAAATCTTCACATAGATTTTGAATATTCCTGATTTACAAGATTTTTTATTTTACTTGGAACGTGTTATCTCGATTTACAATATCGTAGATATCTTTTATATTGTTTAACTATCAGCAATGGATTGAACCGGCAATGATTCGTTGATGACCTGTCGGTGAGCGTATATTGTTGATCTGCAATGATAGTCACTGGTGATTTGTTGGTATATCGTTGATGAATATATTATAGGTGATCGGTCATGAAATGTCCTTCAGTAATCCGTCGATATGGTCCATCGGTGAAGTCTATGCCACACTCAGTTTTCTCATGAATTTCATCGATGGGTCACCAACGATTGGTATGTGTTTGCAAACATAGGTGGAAACCTTTTATTTATTGATTTTTGAATCAATTACAGTGAAAACAAGTCTGAAATTTTTAATTGATTTACAGACCAAGATAAATGGAATGAGAGGGAGTCAGATCTTGTGAGCTGTAAAATTGATTTGGGTTTAAAATGGGAGATGATGAGAGCTCATCCCATGAATATCTTCAAAATACTTTCCTTTTAACACCCCCCTCAAGTTGAGTTGTAGGATCACCAATGCTTAACTTGCTTAGATATGGATTGAAGACATTCCCATTGACCACTTTTGTAAGTATGTGAGTTATTCCTTTGAAGGCACAAAGGGAAGCTCTATGATTCCACCCTCCAACTTTTCTTTGATGAAGTGCCTGTCAACCTCCACATGCTTTGTTTGATCGTGTTGAACTGGATTTTCTGAAATTTGGGTTGCAGTTTTATTATCACACATCATCGTGTTGAACTGGATTTTCTGAAATTTGGATTGTAGCTTTATTATCATACATAATCTTGCTGGTCTCTGTGTCTGTGGGTGGGTGGGGGGGGGGGGGGATGTCTGTAAGAAGCTTTCGTATCCATACAACCTCTCCTAGACCTCGAGCTATCCCTCTGAATTCAGCTTCTTCACTTGTCAAAGCAACTTTCTGTTTCTTGCTTCTCCATGTAACAAGGTTTCCACCAACAAGAGCAAAATATCTTGAAGTTGACCTTCGATTCCCTTTATCACCAGCCCACTTTGTATCGTGTATAATCCTGAATATTTAGATGCCCATTAGATTTGAACACAACTCCATGACCCGTTGTACCCTTGAGATTCCTAAGAATTCTCCAAACTACTTCCATGTGGGCTACTTGTGGTTGGTGCATGAACTGACTTACCACCCCCCACAACATAGGCTATATCAGGCCGGGTTTGGGCGAGATAAATTAACATACCCACTACCCGCTAGTACTTTTTTTAATCTGCTAACTCTGCATTGAGTTCCATATGTAGTCTCAGCTAATATATCAAGAGCATAACTCTTTTGGCAAATGAGGATTCCTTGTTTAGACTTGAGTACTTCAATTCCAAGAAAGTACTTCAAGCTTCCCAAGTCCTTCATTTCAAACTTTGAAAAAAAGGTTTTCCTTTAGTTTGCCATTTCTTCTACATCATCTCAAGTGACAATCATGTCATCTACATATATGATTAAGCAAGTCACAAGACCGCTTCTTTTTTGAGAAAAAAAAAGTATGATCTGCATTGCTTTGTTTATACCCATAACTTCTCACTGCAAGAGTGAATTTACCAATCACGCCCTGGGAGACTCCTTCAAAGCATACAAGGATTTATTTAAACGACCCACTTTTGTTTCCTTGAGGTCTCATGTGAACCCTGGAGGCGTCTTCATGTGGACTTCTTGTTTCAAATCTCCATAAAGAAAAGCATTTTTAACATCAAACTGACGGAGAGGCAATCCTTTATTTGGCTCTACAGAGAAGAGCACCCGGAGGACAGGTTCAGTATTCTGAATAAGTCATGAGAACACAACTAAGTCGTTTTGTTCCCCCTATTGCGACTCAAATCATTCGAGCCCAAAGGGCGTAGTTTTGGCTATTGAGTTTGAGGCTAATTGAAAGGCGACAAGTTTTGTTTTGGATTTTGGTTTTGGGAATTGAGATCGTTTTTTAGAATGCTGGCTATTCGGATGGTTATATCTTACCGTAAAAGTACTCACATTTATTGTTTGTAGTTTCAAAGAGTTACAACAAAATAAAAGTTACCCAAGACCACCACCAGAAAGATTGATTAAATTAGAAGCAACAAATAGTGTTTGATGGAGAATTGGATTCCCTGAAGCAGAAACAAGAATGAACAGTCTATTATCCTCAACACATAAGCCTTCCGTTACATAAAAATCACAAATCACAAAACAGAAACATGTATGTACACTACATGACAACACTTCTAGGATTCTTGATGCCACGAGAGGCACGATATCTAGTCGTGAAACGACTAAACATCGCGAGAGAATTACTAGCCAGTTGCTTCACATTCAAGAACCGCGCTTTGATCATAGCCTGCTCCCTCCTACCCATCCCACCCCCCAACATCCCATCGATGCAAGTTGTCGCATCCGTTAACGCAGCACTAACCCAAGTCTCAACATTACTCTCATGCCACATAAAATTTTCATCACCATCTTTTCCTATTTGTTGCAACTCCTTAAATGATTGTGTAATCTGGTTCACTCCATCATTAATTTGATGAAGACATTCTTGGACTGCTTCATTATTCGTCCTTTCGTTTAATTTCTTTGCTACCATGTTGAGATATGTTTTGGTAAACCGGGCTTTGGATAGACATGAAGCTAGTGAGACTTGTGTTAATAGTTGAGGGCTTGGTAGGCCGATTTTTCGCACATATGGCAAAAGAGTTTCGACGCATAGATCAGGATATAATGCCGATCGACATTGTAGCTCCAGATACATTCTTGCGCGTGAACGCGACTCTACCATGGTGGAAAAACCGAATAGTGCGACGGAAATAAGCAGCAAACGGAGAACAAAGTGTGCCATTTTTTGTGACTTTTTGTTTGTGTTGTGAAAATGAATAGAATGAAGAGGAGTTATATAGGGGAGTTGTCACCTGCATTTTTTCATATTACTTTACGTAGAAATGATGTTTCATATGGCACATGCAAAATATTTGGTTACGGAGGAGATATCTGCAATAATTTTTGAAGCTTGGATTATAATGCATTAATGCGGAAGTTGTATTCACAAAGACAATTGCCACCGGTTATTTTATTTTATTTCTTTAAGTTAAATTAATTTTTGTTACATTATTTTAAGTCTTTAACACAGTTTTTAAAATAAATTTTGCTACTGAGGTTGAACATTTTTATTTATTCTTTTTTAATTATTTAAATCAAAATTTACGACCGATTCTTATTTTAACCTTTTTAAGCATAATTTGCGATAGAATCATCTGCGGTAGTTCACTCGCTATTTTTATGATCATATCCTTTCTATCGCTAATCAGTCGTAATTTTGCAAACGTTTTTCTAGTAGATTTTTGCTGCTTTTGCCTTTTTTAGTGTATGAAACATTTAGGCTATAGGGTGTGAGGGGCATGGTTGGGTCGTTAATAGCCTGTAGGATCATTAATGGATTGCTACTGTAGGAACCGTTCGCATAAATAAATAAAATAAACAAATTTTATTATTACTGATTACAATACAGAAATGAGAAAACAAATTACTGGTACAATTACAACTGAAATAAAAAGAAATACAAGAATAAAGATGAAGAAGAAGGCTGAGGCACGTGAACACACGCTTCCCTTAAAACAAATTCCGAGTCTCCCAGGAGTACTCGTTTTGTTTCCCAGGGTACAACAGCCGGAGCAGTAGTACTGCCGGAGTAGACCTACAACCCGAAGGTTACCTTGAGACTGCAAAGAAAAGATCAGAAAAAAAAATTGTAGAGAGAAAGTTGTATGTTGCTGTTGTAGCTGGTGTCCTTCTCTGCTGGGTATGGAGCTGTATTTATACAGCTCCAGATTCGAAACAGTTAAAAACGAATTAAAGAGAGGTTTAAATTGCATTAAACGTCTTTAATGCAATTTAAGACGTCATTTAATTCTCAGTCTAAGCCCATTAACTCGTCAGTTACGAAGCTGAACTGAAACTGTTCTGTTATTCAATGCTGGAAGCTTTCTGCGCGCGCGCGCGCCCATGCGCGGTGCAGCCTCTTGGCTCACAGCCGTGCGCCGCGCGCCCATGCACGGTGCGGCCTCTTGGCTCATAGCCGTGCGCCGCGTGCCCATGCGCGGTGCGGCCTCTTGGCTCTCATCCGTGCGCGCATGCGCCACGTCACCCCATGCGGTGCGTCCTCTTGGCTCAAGTCCATGCGCGGGTGCGCCACGTCACCTGTGCGGCTATACGAGCGCGCCACACAGTCGCGCCGTATTGGCTCACTCTGGTGCGCCGCGCACGACACAGCAGGACCCATGCACCATGCGTGCACCCGCGCGCGCATGCGCATGACTGCCACGTCATGCGCCGCATCACCTACCACTTGGTCCTTGCAACCCTTGTGCTCCACCACGCGCACGTGGTCAAAAATACAAAGGCGGCTCTCAAGCGGCTCGCGGCGATGCGAGCGTGCGAAGTGCAAAGTGCGCCATCAAAGCGCCACATTGCGCCTCATCGCCCACGCCACGCGCGCGCGAGCGTGTGCGAGTTAGGGTGCTCCGCACCCTTCGCGAGGACACTAGTGTGTGCTTCCATGAAACAATAAGGATGGAGAGTTCCACCTTAAATACCCATTTAAGTTCCAACTCTCATCCGATGTGGGACAAGGTGCTACTTTCCCTTTTGTTTCAGCATTGAATGTTCCAAACACCCAACTTTGAGCATCGATATCTCATTCATCTTAGCTCCGTTTTGGACGTGGTTTAGTTCGTTGCGAAGGTCTTCCAACATAGAACACAAACCCACAAATAAATATATAAAACCCGCTCATTTTATTATATTTATTTCTAGTCCAAAATAGGAAAAAATCATTTTCCTATATTTGTGAAAAATGCTATTTTCACTTATTTTCCAACAATCCCCTACATGAAAAATGCTATTTTCATCAAATTTCCAACAATCCCCCACATGTATGGAAATGGATCTTTTCCTTACACTTTTCAACGATAAACTTCGACAGTTGAGTATTGCAAGATAGGTAGGTTTTACTCTTTGAACCTTCTTTTGTGAAGCGCACTTAGCTTACTAGCGGTATGTAGACGCGATGTCCTTGAACATACCCCCATTTGTGTAAACGACAATACACTTCACACAATACTCTCCCTGGTTTGGCCAACTCCTCATTGTCGTGTCCTATTATGGTCCTGGAACACTAGCCTGGTTCTGCGAGAGCTCTAGGATTTGCGCACCCCACAAATCCATTCGAAGCGACCCTACTTCTCTCTAACATAGGTGATTCCTCTGAATCATTAAAAGCATCATGGTTATTTGATTTCCCGAAATCCTTAACCTTAATATGCTTAGCCTTACTTCAATGTCACTGATTGGAATGGACTAGGAAGTATATAACTAACTCCCTTTTATTTGGTTTGGGGTACTCCCCCACAGTGACTCCGTTTGGTAATATGATTAAGTTGTCCTATTGAACTTAGATCTTGGGATCTCCAGTCAACTAAGTTAGGTTTCCCTCATATTCCCATTTACCACGGGCTTTAGTCCCATTCCTCTTGACGACGTTTCTACTAACTCTCTGCTTAAGCCTTTTGTAAACGGGTCCGCAATGTTATCCGCTGATCTCACATAATCAATTGTGATAACACCCGTTGAGAGTAGTTGTCGTATCGTGTTATGTCTACGTCGCATATGCCTTGATCTGCCATTGTACATCAAGCTTTGAGCTCTACCAATCGCTGATTGGCTATCACAATGTACACATATGGCTGGCAAAGGCTTTGGCCATCTTGGAATATCTTCCACGAATTGACGTAGCCATTCCGCCTCCTCGCCTGACTTATCCAAGGCGATAAATTCGGATTCCATTGTGGATCTTGCTATGACCGTTTGCTTAGAAGACTTCCAAGCAATAGCAGCTCCTCCAAGTTTAAATACATAACCACTTGTTGATTTGGAATCTTTATTATCCGATATCCAGTTTGCATCAGTGTATCCTTCGATCACTGCTGGTTGTCGGGTATAATGCAGTCCATAATCTCTTGTGTATCTTATGTATTTAAGCACCCTCGTGATAGCCTTCCAATGATCCGCGCACGGATTGCTGGTGTATCTACTTAGCCTACTCACCGCGTAAGCCAAGTCGGGTCTAGTACATGTCATTAGATACATTAGACTGCCAATAATTCTTGAATACTCTAACTGAGCAACTCCATCTCCCTTATTCTTCTTAAGATGTTGGGAGGTATCAACTGGAGTTCGAGCTACACTCGTATCTCCCGAGTTGAATTTTTCAAGAATTTTATCCACATAGTGAGATTGACTTAACACAAGACCTTCTTGGGTTCTTATGATCTTTACTCCAAGAATCACATCAGCTAAACCCATGTCTTTCATGTCAAATCACGCTTTCAACATGCTTTTAGTAGCTTTGATAATTTTATCATTACTCCCAATGATAAGCATATCGTCTACATAAAGGCATAAAATCACATAACCTTCATTTGTGTCTTTGAAATAAACACATTTGTCGCACTCATTTATTTTGAAACCATTGTCAATCATGACATGATCAAACTTTTGGTGCCATTGTTTTGGTGCTTGCTTCAAGCCATACAAAGACTTGACGAGTTTACATACTTTACCCTCTTGACCTGGGGCGGAGAAACCTTCAGGTTGCTCCATGTAAATCTCTTCTTCTAAATCGCCATTTAGAAATGCGGTTTTAACATCCATTTGGTGAACTTCCAAATTTCTTAAAGCCGCTATAGCAAGAACCAATCTAATCGAGGTTATGCGCGTCACAGGCGAGTAGGTATCAAAGTAATCTAGACCTTCCTTTTGTCTAAATCCTTTAATCACCAACCTAGCCTTGTATTTATCAATACTTCCATCAGTTTTCATCTTCCTTTTGAATATCCAACGATATCCAAGTGGTTTGCAACCAGGTGGAAGATCTACTAACTCCCAAGTATGATTTTGCAATATAGAATCTATTTCATTTCTTATTGCTTCTTTCCATTGAGGTCCTTCTGAAGAAGAAACCGCTTCGCGATATGTATTGGGCTCGCCCTCTACCATATAGCTAACGAAGTCTGGACCGAAGGATTTTTCAACCCTTGGCCTTTTGCTTCGCCTACGGTCACTTTCTTCAACCTCAGATTGTTCATGTGTCTTATCATGAACTACCTCATCATCTCGTCTAGATGAGCTTTCACCTACTTCAAAATTAGGTGTTAATGACGTTGCATGTGTTTGTCTTCTCAAAGGAAACACATTTTCAAAGTAAGACACAACGTTAGGATTCACCTCCATGATAGTGTTTACGTGTACATCAGGATTCTTGGACTCATGTACAAGAAAGCGATGTGCACTACTTTGATGCGCATACCCAATAAATATGCAATCAACAGTTTTGGGTCCTATCCTAAGAGCCTTAGGAGGTGGTACAATCACCTTTGCTAGGCACCCCCACACTTTCAAGTATTTATATGAAGGCTTTTTCTTTTTCCATAACTCATATGGAGTCTCGTCTCTCTTTTTCAATGGTATCTTGTTCAAAAGATAATTGGCCGAGAGAATGGCCTCCCCCCACATTTCCTGGCTCACCCCAGAACTTATCAACATGACGTTCATCATTTCTTTCAATGTGCGGTTCTTTCGTTCCGCCACGCCATTTGATTGTGGAGAATAAGGAGGTGTACACTCATGTACAATGCCACTTTTTGCGCATAAATCGGCAAAAGGTGCAACATATTCGCCTCCTCGGTCGCTTCGCAAAGCTTTTATCTTCTTTTGAAGTTGATTCTCAACTTCATTTTTATACAAGATAAATTTACTTATTGCTTCATCTTTACTTTTTAGTAAATATACATAGCAATATTTAGTACTATCGTCAATAAACGTGATGAAGTACTTATTTCCACCTCTTGTGGGTACCACTTTTAAATCACAAATATCGGTGTGAATTAAATCAAGGGGTTCGGTTATTCGTTCAACCGATTTGGATGATGTTCTTGTAAGTTTGGATTCTACACATGTTTCACATTTATAGTGTGAATCAATATGGAATGTTGGTATGCAATTTAAATTGATTAAACGGCGTAAAGAATTAAAATTAACGTGACCTAATCTACCATGCCATTTATTCGAATCAGAAAACTCAAGCATATAAGTAGAAGTAGTAGCTATTTTATTCATGTTTTTCTTGACTGCCATTACATTCAATTTAAACATACCATTTTGGGCATAGCCCTTGCCTACATACATTCCTCGTTTAGTTAGTACAAATTGATCGCTCTCAAAAACTAAACGAAATCCAAACTTATTAAGCAACCAACCCGAGACTAGGCTCTTGCGCAAGTCTGGGACATATAACACGTTGCTTAAAGTGAGCTCCTTCCCTGAAGTCCACTTCAAAATCACCGTTCCTTCACCCTTGATGTCCGCGGTGGCTGCATTTCCCATGTACAGCTTCTCATCTCCCGCAAGCTCCTTGAAGGTGGTAAAGAGGCTCCTATCTGGGCACACATGACGGGTCGCTCCCGTATCAATCCACCACCCTTTTGGAGTGTTGGTCACAGCATTGACCTCATCCAACATTGCGGTTTTGTCGGAAATCATTGCCACCAAAGGCATTCCGTCTTCATCCACCATGTGCGCACGCTCACGCTTTGGTTTCTTGCATTGGTTAGCCCGATGCCCCGGCTCGTCACAGTTGTAACAAGTCCCTTGGAACGTCTGAGGTTTCTTTTTCACAACCCCTTTCTTTGGTCCAAGGTTGCTAGCCTTTGCTTTCCCTTTGTCCTTTTTCCCCTTACCCTTCGCGCCTTTAGAGGATTGCCCATGCTCAACCAAATTTGCGCTAGCAGAAGTTTGCGCTTGGCTGCCTTTTAGGGCAATTCTATTGCCCTCTTCAATCCGAAGACGAACAATAAGGTCCTCTAAAGTCATCTCCTTTCGTTTGTGTTTAAGATAATTCTTAAAGTCCAACCAACCAGGAGGTAACTTTTCAATCATCGCCGCCACTTGAAATGTCTCGCTAAGTGTCATGCCTTCCGCAAAGATGTCATGTAGTATAATTTGGAATTCTTGGACTTGATTCATAACACTTTTAGAATCAACCATTTTGAAATCCAAAAAACGGGCTACCACAAATTTCTTTGTGCCAGCATCCTCCGTTTTGTACTTTTTGTCCAAGGCATCCCAAAGTTCTTTGGAAGTCTTGACGTTGTAGTACACATTATACAACGCATCTGCTAGGCCGTTTAACACATAGCCACGACATATGAAATCCGAATGCTTCCACGCATCTACCGCGCACTGTCTTTGTGCGTCGGTCTCCCCTTCCACAGGTTGGGGAGCGGTTTCCGTCAAGAACCTCGCAAGGTTCATGGTGGTCAGGTAGAAGAACATCTTCTGTTGCCACCTTTTGAAGTGTAGACCCGAGAACTTCTCGGGTCGTTCCGCGTGATTGGCCACTGTGGACGCTCCCACAGTGGTGGCGTTCAAGGGGGTTCCCGTCACAACATTCGCAGTGTTGTTAACGTTGACATTCTCGTTCGACATGCTGTAAAATTAAAAATTTAAACTTTTTAGTCCAAAAAATTCTGTTTTACGCACAAAACAGAAGTAAACTAATAAATTTTAATTTTACCACAATTTACTGTTTCGGCTTCTAAGTCCAACTTTGAAGACCAAAAACAGAAAATTTATAATTTTAGAACTTACTGACTGGCTTCTAAGTCCAACTTTGAAGACCAAATCAGAAAGTTTTATCAATTTTTAGGACAAATTCTGAAGTAATCAAAAAATGTTTTCAACCAAAGTCGCTCCTTTGAAGATGAAAACACAAAAAAATCTGTTTTTAAAACCCAAACTGAGTGAAAACAAAACTGGTTTGAATCACAAACAGAATGGTTTTGATTACACGAACGGTTTTAAAAATTTGTTTTAAGATTGTAGGAACCGTTCGCATAAATAAATAAAATAAACAAATTTTATTATTACTGATTACAATACAGAAATGAGAAAACAAATTACTGGTACAATTACAACTGAAATAAAAAGAAATACAAGAATAAAGATGAAGAAGAAGGCTGAGGCACGTGAACACACGCTTCCCTTAAAACAAATTCCGAGTCTCCCAGGAGTACTCGTTTTGTTTCCCAGGGTACAACAGCCGGAGCAGTAGTACTGCCGGAGTAGACCTACAACCCGAAGGTTACCTTGAGACTGCAAAGAAAAGATCAGAAAAAAAAATTGTAGAGAGAAAGTTGTATGTTGCTGTTGTAGCTGGTGTCCTTCTCTGCTGGGTATGGAGCTGTATTTATACAGCTCCAGATTCGAAACAGTTAAAAACGAATTAAAGAGAGGTTTAAATTGCATTAAACGTCTTTAATGCAATTTAAGACGTCATTTAATTCTCAGTCTAAGCCCATTAACTCGTCAGTTACGAAGCTGAACTGAAACTGTTCTGTTATTCAATGCTGGAAGCTTTCTGCGCGCGCGCGCGCCCATGCGCGGTGCAGCCTCTTGGCTCACAGCCGTGCGCCGCGCGCCCATGCACGGTGCGGCCTCTTGGCTCATAGCCGTGCGCCGCGTGCCCATGCGCGGTGCGGCCTCTTGGCTCTCATCCGTGCGCGCATGCGCCACGTCACCCCATGCGGTGCGTCCTCTTGGCTCAAGTCCATGCGCGGGTGCGCCACGTCACCTGTGCGGCTATACGAGCGCGCCACACAGTCGCGCCGTATTGGCTCACTCTGGTGCGCCGCGCACGACACAGCAGGACCCATGCACCATGCGTGCACCCGCGCGCGCATGACTGCCACGTCATGCGCCGCATCACCTACCACTTGGTCCTTGCAACCCTTGTGCTCCACCACGCGCACGTGGTCAAAAATACAAAGGCGGCTCTCAAGCGGCTCGCGGCGATGCGAGCGTGCGAAGTGCAAAGTGCGCCATCAAAGCGCCACATTGCGCCTCATCGCCCACGCCACGCGCGCGCGAGCGTGTGCGAGTGCGAGTGCGAGTTAGGGTGCTCCGCACCCTTCGCGAGGACACTAGTGTGTGCTTCCATGAAACAATAAGGATGGAGAGTTCCACCTTAAATACCCATTTAAGTTCCAACTCTCATCCGATGTGGGACAAGGTGCTACTTTCCCTTTTGTTTCAGCATTGAATGTTCCAAACACCCAACTTTGAGCATCGATATCTCATTCATCTTAGCTCCGTTTTGGACGTGGTTTAGTTCGTTGCGAAGGTCTTCCAACATAGAACACAAACCCACAAATAAATATATAAAACCCGCTCATTTTATTATATTTATTTCTAGTCCAAAATAGGAAAAAATCATTTTCCTATATTTGTGAAAAATGCTATTTTCACTTATTTTCCAACAATCCCCTACATGAAAAATGCTATTTTCATCAAATTTCCAACAATCCCCCACATGTATGGAAATGGATCTTTTCCTTACACTTTTCAACGATAAACTTCGACAGTTGAGTATTGCAAGATAGGTAGGTTTTACTCTTTGAACCTTCTTTTGTGAAGCGCACTTAGCTTACTAGCGGTATGTAGACGCGATGTCCTTGAACATACCCCCATTTGTGTAAACGACAATACACTTCACACAATACTCTCCCTGGTTTGGCCAACTCCTCATTGTCGTGTCCTATTATGGTCCTGGAACACTAGCCTGGTTCTGCGAGAGCTCTAGGATTTGCGCACCCCACAAATCCATTCGAAGCGACCCTACTTCTCTCTAACATAGGTGATTCCTCTGAATCATTAAAAGCATCATGGTTATTTGATTTCCCGAAATCCTTAACCTTAATATGCTTAGCCTTACTTCAATGTCACTGATTGGAATGGACTAGGAAGTATATAACTAACTCCCTTTTATTTGGTTTGGGGTACTCCCCCACAGTGACTCCGTTTGGTAATATGATTAAGTTGTCCTATTGAACTTAGATCTTGGGATCTCCAGTCAACTAAGTTAGGTTTCCCTCATATTCCCATTTACCACGGGCTTTAGTCCCATTCCTCTTGACGACGTTTCTACTAACTCTCTGCTTAAGCCTTTTGTAAACGGGTCCGCA
The DNA here is from genome assembly GCA_030545235.1 of Helianthus tuberosus. Classification (NCBI taxonomy): domain Eukaryota; kingdom Viridiplantae; phylum Streptophyta; class Magnoliopsida; order Asterales; family Asteraceae; genus Helianthus; species Helianthus tuberosus. The sequence continues at coordinate 21,828,272 of CM060381.1, read as the reverse complement.
ATGTTATCCGCTGATCTCACATAATCAATTGTGATAACACCCGTTGAGAGTAGTTGTCGTATCGTGTTATGTCTACGTCGCATATGCCTTGATCTGCCATTGTACATCAAGCTTTGAGCTCTACCAATCGCTGATTGGCTATCACAATGTACACATATGGCTGGCAAAGGCTTTGGCCATCTTGGAATATCTTCCACGAATTGACGTAGCCATTCCGCCTCCTCGCCTGACTTATCCAAGGCGATAAATTCGGATTCCATTGTGGATCTTGCTATGACCGTTTGCTTAGAAGACTTCCAAGCAATAGCAGCTCCTCCAAGTTTAAATACATAACCACTTGTTGATTTGGAATCTTTATTATCCGATATCCAGTTTGCATCAGTGTATCCTTCGATCACTGCTGGTTGTCGGGTATAATGCAGTCCATAATCTCTTGTGTATCTTATGTATTTAAGCACCCTCGTGATAGCCTTCCAATGATCCGCGCACGGATTGCTGGTGTATCTACTTAGCCTACTCACCGCGTAAGCCAAGTCGGGTCTAGTACATGTCATTAGATACATTAGACTGCCAATAATTCTTGAATACTCTAACTGAGCAACTCCATCTCCCTTATTCTTCTTAAGATGTTGGGAGGTATCAACTGGAGTTCGAGCTACACTCGTATCTCCCGAGTTGAATTTTTCAAGAATTTTATCCACATAGTGAGATTGACTTAACACAAGACCTTCTTGGGTTCTTATGATCTTTACTCCAAGAATCACATCAGCTAAACCCATGTCTTTCATGTCAAATCACGCTTTCAACATGCTTTTAGTAGCTTTGATAATTTTATCATTACTCCCAATGATAAGCATATCGTCTACATAAAGGCATAAAATCACATAACCTTCATTTGTGTCTTTGAAATAAACACATTTGTCGCACTCATTTATTTTGAAACCATTGTCAATCATGACATGATCAAACTTTTGGTGCCATTGTTTTGGTGCTTGCTTCAAGCCATACAAAGACTTGACGAGTTTACATACTTTACCCTCTTGACCTGGGGCGGAGAAACCTTCAGGTTGCTCCATGTAAATCTCTTCTTCTAAATCGCCATTTAGAAATGCGGTTTTAACATCCATTTGGTGAACTTCCAAATTTCTTAAAGCCGCTATAGCAAGAACCAATCTAATCGAGGTTATGCGCGTCACAGGCGAGTAGGTATCAAAGTAATCTAGACCTTCCTTTTGTCTAAATCCTTTAATCACCAACCTAGCCTTGTATTTATCAATACTTCCATCAGTTTTCATCTTCCTTTTGAATATCCAACGATATCCAAGTGGTTTGCAACCAGGTGGAAGATCTACTAACTCCCAAGTATGATTTTGCAATATAGAATCTATTTCATTTCTTATTGCTTCTTTCCATTGAGGTCCTTCTGAAGAAGAAACCGCTTCGCGATATGTATTGGGCTCGCCCTCTACCATATAGCTAACGAAGTCTGGACCGAAGGATTTTTCAACCCTTGGCCTTTTGCTTCGCCTACGGTCACTTTCTTCAACCTCAGATTGTTCATGTGTCTTATCATGAACTACCTCATCATCTCGTCTAGATGAGCTTTCACCTACTTCAAAATTAGGTGTTAATGACGTTGCATGTGTTTGTCTTCTCAAAGGAAACACATTTTCAAAGTAAGACACAACGTTAGGATTCACCTCCATGATAGTGTTTACGTGTACATCAGGATTCTTGGACTCATGTACAAGAAAGCGATGTGCACTACTTTGATGCGCATACCCAATAAATATGCAATCAACAGTTTTGGGTCCTATCCTAAGAGCCTTAGGAGGTGGTACAATCACCTTTGCTAGGCACCCCCACACTTTCAAGTATTTATATGAAGGCTTTTTCTTTTTCCATAACTCATATGGAGTCTCGTCTCTCTTTTTCAATGGTATCTTGTTCAAAAGATAATTGGCCGAGAGAATGGCCTCCCCCCACATTTCCTGGCTCACCCCAGAACTTATCAACATGACGTTCATCATTTCTTTCAATGTGCGGTTCTTTCGTTCCGCCACGCCATTTGATTGTGGAGAATAAGGAGGTGTACACTCATGTACAATGCCACTTTTTGCGCATAAATCGGCAAAAGGTGCAACATATTCGCCTCCTCGGTCGCTTCGCAAAGCTTTTATCTTCTTTTGAAGTTGATTCTCAACTTCATTTTTATACAAGATAAATTTACTTATTGCTTCATCTTTACTTTTTAGTAAATATACATAGCAATATTTAGTACTATCGTCAATAAACGTGATGAAGTACTTATTTCCACCTCTTGTGGGTACCACTTTTAAATCACAAATATCGGTGTGAATTAAATCAAGGGGTTCGGTTATTCGTTCAACCGATTTGGATGATGTTCTTGTAAGTTTGGATTCTACACATGTTTCACATTTATAGTGTGAATCAATATGGAATGTTGGTATGCAATTTAAATTGATTAAACGGCGTAAAGAATTAAAATTAACGTGACCTAATCTACCATGCCATTTATTCGAATCAGAAAACTCAAGCATATAAGTAGAAGTAGTAGCTATTTTATTCATGTTTTTCTTGACTGCCATTACATTCAATTTAAACATACCATTTTGGGCATAGCCCTTGCCTACATACATTCCTCGTTTAGTTAGTACAAATTGATCGCTCTCAAAAACTAAACGAAATCCAAACTTATTAAGCAACCAACCCGAGACTAGGCTCTTGCGCAAGTCTGGGACATATAACACGTTGCTTAAAGTGAGCTCCTTCCCTGAAGTCCACTTCAAAATCACCGTTCCTTCACCCTTGATGTCCGCGGTGGCTGCATTTCCCATGTACAGCTTCTCATCTCCCGCAAGCTCCTTGAAGGTGGTAAAGAGGCTCCTATCTGGGCACACATGACGGGTCGCTCCCGTATCAATCCACCACCCTTTTGGAGTGTTGGTCACAGCATTGACCTCATCCAACATTGCGGTTTTGTCGGAAATCATTGCCACCAAAGGCATTCCGTCTTCATCCACCATGTGCGCACGCTCACGCTTTGGTTTCTTGCATTGGTTAGCCCGATGCCCCGGCTCGTCACAGTTGTAACAAGTCCCTTGGAACGTCTGAGGTTTCTTTTTCACAACCCCTTTCTTTGGTCCAAGGTTGCTAGCCTTTGCTTTCCCTTTGTCCTTTTTCCCCTTACCCTTCGCGCCTTTAGAGGATTGCCCATGCTCAACCAAATTTGCGCTAGCAGAAGTTTGCGCTTGGCTGCCTTTTAGGGCAATTCTATTGCCCTCTTCAATCCGAAGACGAACAATAAGGTCCTCTAAAGTCATCTCCTTTCGTTTGTGTTTAAGATAATTCTTAAAGTCCAACCAACCAGGAGGTAACTTTTCAATCATCGCCGCCACTTGAAATGTCTCGCTAAGTGTCATGCCTTCCGCAAAGATGTCATGTAGTATAATTTGGAATTCTTGGACTTGATTCATAACACTTTTAGAATCAACCATTTTGAAATCCAAAAAACGGGCTACCACAAATTTCTTTGTGCCAGCATCCTCCGTTTTGTACTTTTTGTCCAAGGCATCCCAAAGTTCTTTGGAAGTCTTGACGTTGTAGTACACATTATACAACGCATCTGCTAGGCCGTTTAACACATAGCCACGACATATGAAATCCGAATGCTTCCACGCATCTACCGCGCACTGTCTTTGTGCGTCGGTCTCCCCTTCCACAGGTTGGGGAGCGGTTTCCGTCAAGAACCTCGCAAGGTTCATGGTGGTCAGGTAGAAGAACATCTTCTGTTGCCACCTTTTGAAGTGTAGACCCGAGAACTTCTCGGGTCGTTCCGCGTGATTGGCCACTGTGGACGCTCCCACAGTGGTGGCGTTCAAGGGGGTTCCCGTCACAACATTCGCAGTGTTGTTAACGTTGACATTCTCGTTCGACATGCTGTAAAATTAAAAATTTAAACTTTTTAGTCCAAAAAATTCTGTTTTACGCACAAAACAGAAGTAAACTAATAAATTTTAATTTTACCACAATTTACTGTTTCGGCTTCTAAGTCCAACTTTGAAGACCAAAAACAGAAAATTTATAATTTTAGAACTTACTGACTGGCTTCTAAGTCCAACTTTGAAGACCAAATCAGAAAGTTTTATCAATTTTTAGGACAAATTCTGAAGTAATCAAAAAATGTTTTCAACCAAAGTCGCTCCTTTGAAGATGAAAACACAAAAAAATCTGTTTTTAAAACCCAAACTGAGTGAAAACAAAACTGGTTTGAATCACAAACAGAATGGTTTTGATTACACGAACGGTTTTAAAAATTTGTTTTAAGATTGTAGGAACCGTTCGCATAAATAAATAAAATAAACAAATTTTATTATTACTGATTACAATACAGAAATGAGAAAACAAATTACTGGTACAATTACAACTGAAATAAAAAGAAATACAAGAATAAAGATGAAGAAGAAGGCTGAGGCACGTGAACACACGCTTCCCTTAAAACAAATTCCGAGTCTCCCAGGAGTACTCGTTTTGTTTCCCAGGGTACAACAGCCGGAGCAGTAGTACTGCCGGAGTAGACCTACAACCCGAAGGTTACCTTGAGACTGCAAAGAAAAGATCAGAAAAAAAAATTGTAGAGAGAAAGTTGTATGTTGCTGTTGTAGCTGGTGTCCTTCTCTGCTGGGTATGGAGCTGTATTTATACAGCTCCAGATTCGAAACAGTTAAAAACGAATTAAAGAGAGGTTTAAATTGCATTAAACGTCTTTAATGCAATTTAAGACGTCATTTAATTCTCAGTCTAAGCCCATTAACTCGTCAGTTACGAAGCTGAACTGAAACTGTTCTGTTATTCAATGCTGGAAGCTTTCTGCGCGCGCGCGCGCCCATGCGCGGTGCAGCCTCTTGGCTCACAGCCGTGCGCCGCGCGCCCATGCACGGTGCGGCCTCTTGGCTCATAGCCGTGCGCCGCGTGCCCATGCGCGGTGCGGCCTCTTGGCTCTCATCCGTGCGCGCATGCGCCACGTCACCCCATGCGGTGCGTCCTCTTGGCTCAAGTCCATGCGCGGGTGCGCCACGTCACCTGTGCGGCTATACGAGCGCGCCACACAGTCGCGCCGTATTGGCTCACTCTGGTGCGCCGCGCACGACACAGCAGGACCCATGCACCATGCGTGCACCCGCGCGCGCATGCGCATGACTGCCACGTCATGCGCCGCATCACCTACCACTTGGTCCTTGCAACCCTTGTGCTCCACCACGCGCACGTGGTCAAAAATACAAAGGCGGCTCTCAAGCGGCTCGCGGCGATGCGAGCGTGCGCCATCAAAGCGCCACATTGCGCCTCATCGCCCGCGCGCGCGCGCGCGCGCGAGTGCGAGTTAGGGTGCTCCGCACCCTTCGCGAGGACACTAGTGTGTGCTTCCATGAAACAATAAGGATGGAGAGTTCCACCTTAAATACCCATTTAAGTTCCAACTCTCATCCGATGTGGGACAAGGTGCTACTTTCCCTTTTGTTTCAGCATTGAATGTTCCAAACACCCAACTTTGAGCATCGATATCTCATTCATCTTAGCTCCGTTTTGGACGTGGTTTAGTTCGTTACGAAGGTCTTCCAACATAGAACACAAACCCACAAATAAATATATAAAACCCGCTCATTTTATTATATTTATTTCTAGTCCAAAATAGGAAAAAATCATTTTCCTATATTTGTGAAAAATGCTATTTTCATTTATTTTCCAACAGCTACATCACCCCCTTGTCTCATCCATCATGATTCCCATGGATTAAACCATGGCAACCATGGACCTCCTTTCCTTATTTAATATTTTCTTTCCTTTTTACAAAAATGAATTAAAGTAATATAATAGTGGTTTGAGTCATGACCACACCCTTAGGATAATGGTTTTAAATGATAGATTAGAAGTAGGTGATATGGCGCTGATGTGGAGGGTCATGGTGATCATGAGGGTCATGACCATACCCTATAGCCTTATAAACAGAATCATGATAATTACGGTGATCTGATCTTTCGCGGTTAGCATCTTGTGTAAGTTTCAGTTAAACGTAAGTAATAAACGGAGATATTATCTAACTTGTCCATGAATGGGTTTGTTGAAGGAAAGAGTACGAAGTTTAAGGAAAATTGTCTTGAAAAAATGTGACTTAGAAATTACTTGACAAACATCATCCTACCATTAAGGTACTTCTAAACTAATAAACTATACAAGAGTTGACTTTTCAACATAGTTAATCATCATATACATATATATGAGTAGGCCTGTAAACGAACCGAACGTTCATGAACTGTTCATGAAATAGTTCGGCGGGAAGTTCGATTATGTTCGTTTATTTAATAAATGAACGAACACGAACATAAAAGTTTGTTCGTTTAATTAAATGAACGAACATGAACACACCTTGTGTTCGTTCATTTATGTTCATGAACATTCGTTCATTTATATTTGTGAACGTTCGCTTATTTACGTTTGTTTATGTTCGTTTAATTTTTAGTAAACACATAAATAGTTATATTTATATAAATATTAGGTTTTCTAACTACTTATATAAATATAACTCATTAGTATATCTATGAACCCTAATTTAGAAGTGTTTTCGGATGAACTGTAATATGTTAGACTTGTTGTTCAATCATACTAATTTATGTTTGTTTTTGTTTATTCAAATACATTCACTTAATTTTTTTTGTTTATGTTCGTTTGTGTTCGTTAATGTTCGTGAACTGTTCGTTTAGGCTTTAAACGAACACGAACGTGCTCGATTTCTTAATGAACGAACACGAACAAAAAAATGTGTTTGACTATATGTTCGTGTTCGTGTTCATGTTCGGTTAAAGTTAAATGAACGAACACGAACATGCATGTGTTCGTGTTCGTTCGATTCGTTTACAGGCCTATATATGAGCTGGAGTACTGGTCATTGAAGATGTAAGTTAACTTAACTTGAATAATCTAGTTTTATTAAAGAAATGTGCTACACATGCTTAAATTTGTGTATGTGTAGAAGTTATTTTATATATTATTAATAAATATATTGCACTAACTTGTCGTGATTAAATTGGTAGACATAATAGTCAGACTATCTGCAATGCTACGGACGCCCTTAAGTATCCTTAGCTGCCACGTCGTTTGCCACATCATATCCTTACAAATTCTTAAAACCTTTATTTTATTTCAAACCCTACAAATATCCTTGCTTTTCTAAATTTCCACCTCATCACCTATCAACTACACACAATATTTAAATTAAAGTTTTTTTCTTGTAGTTTGGGCCCACCTTATCACCAAAACCAATACAAACACCCATCCATAATTAAGGGCTCCAATAGTAAGTTCCTCAAAGGGCACCCTTGCTCCAATGGTAAGGGCTTGTAAGGGCTTGCAAGGGCAAAGGTATTAAGGATGCATTGGAGATAGTCTTGCTGAACAGTGAACAATCCAAGGATACGTTTTTGCACTCAGATGCCTATCAACTTGGTTAAAGTATAGCATATATTGGAGATTACAAACATTTATATAACGTTTATAAGATTTAACCATTGAAAATATATATTATCATATATAAACATAAGAAACTAAGATTGACAAATAAGTAAGTTGTGGAATTTAGATTGGTTAGAGGTACATGTTTGAACCCATAACCTTCTACTAATATTATTAATTTAGAAATATACGATGTTACTTGACTTTCAATTACATAATACTTTCAAGAAATGATGTAATGGAAGCTCAATAATTTGTGAAAACACTAGTACCATTGTAAGCAATTGTGTTTATTTAATATATGGATGATAGATACAATCATCAAAACCACACAAGAAAAACAATACACCTATGAGTAGGTTACACCGATTATATATGGCATACCTACTTATAAGTATCATCACAATTATATACGACATTCATACTTAGAAATAACACAACTTTATGTGGATTTAGGGATTCTTGATGCCACGGGAGGCGCGATAACGTGTTGTGAAACGAGTGAACATCATAAGAGAATTGCTAGCGAGTTGCTTCATATTCACAAATCGTGCATTGATCATGGCCTTTTCCTTACGACCAATTCCATCCCCCGCGATCCCATCAATGCATGTGGTGATATCTGTCAAGGCAGCACTCACCCAACTCTGCACGTTGCTTTCGTGCCACACAAAGTTCTCATCCCCATCGGTTCCCATTTGTTGTAACTCCTTAAAAGATCGCGTAATTTGATCCACACCATTGTCGATTTGATGAATACATTCTTCCAAGGCTTGGTACTCTTGAACTTTACCCGTTTCGTTCAATCTTTTTGCTATCATGTTCACATAGGTCTTTGTTACCCGAGCTTTGGATAGACACGAGGCTAGTGAAATTTGAGTTAGTCGTTGTGGGCTTGGTACGACTTTTTTGTTCATATATGGCAAAAGAGTTCTAACACATAGATCGCGATACAATGCTGATCGACATTGTGACTCAAGATACACCCTTTCGCGAGAAATAGACTCGACAACAGTTGAAAACGCAAAGATTGCGAAAAAAAGAACCATGAAAGAAAGAACATTTTGTGCCATGTTTTTGGTTTTTTGCGTGTGTTGGGATATGAAGGTTTTTTGTGTGTTTGGGATATGAAATGAGAAGTGAGGAGAGGGATTATATAGAGTTGTTACGTCCATTATTTTAATAAACTTTACTAACTAAATAAATCAACCCAAATTCTTTACGTATAATATATGTTCCATATCTCACACGTAATTAACTTGCAATTTGCATTGCATTGACAATTATTCTTCAAACCAACTTATACGATTGAAAGTTTACAAAATCAAGTTATCTTGTTGTTGAGTAATAAAAACACAACCATTTTACTTGCGAATCGTAAAACTACAATATATGAAGGTTGCTTCTTTTCTTAGGGAATTTTGATCGTCGTCAACTTGCATCTGCCACAAATCGGGTTCAACATAAACGAAGATATGATTCGGTTACACCATGGATCATGAGGGGAAGAGAAACAATAGATCATAGATGTTCATGGAAACTTGTTATGAGGAGTTGAAACATAGAGGTTACTTCATAAAGATTAAGTTTTGATGTCGGTTCCTCTAAACTTGTACCTTAATTCTACAATACTTGACTTTTAACGCCATTGATTATTGGTATATGATGAGCTGGAGTAATGGAGTGAAGTTTGATGATCAAAACTTAACTTGAAACTTAAAAGTGTTGTACAATTTCTTACTTGTAGCGCATTCTTGCTACAAATGTTTATAATGTTTGATTGTGTGAGAGTATGGGATTACTATATAGAGACTTGTTCATGAATCTTATCAAACTAAACTATTATATATGGATTATTATAAATGTATGTATCCAATATAAAATCTTACAAATAAACACACCAAAGTATAAAAATAATTTTAACCTTTTGACCATTTTTTTTCACTTTACGGAATTGAAGAGATTACCTTAAATCTGGGCTTATGCCCAACACTAATCAACCTATAAGAGATGTGCGGTCGATAAATGTTTAGCCTATTAAGGGTTGGCCCCCCAATGGTAAGCCCATTAGGGTAAAACCCCTTGTAAAGGAAATTTAGCTCTCTCTCTCTCCCCCTAGAAGACACTACTAACATCTCTCTGAGACGAACATACATAGATACTTATCAGGGCTGTTCTAACCTTTTTAGAGGCACAGGGTGAAATAAAATTTTAGGGTCCTCTTTCATTCTTTGAGTGTTATAAACGATGGCAAACAAGGAGTTTGTAAGTGTTTAACCTTGCTAACGAATATGGAAGTTAATTTTAAGGGTAAATAAGGAGTTTAAATAACGGGTGGGTTACCGGGTTTTCCCCGGAATTGGTAGTGGATTCGGGTTACTCTCGGAGTACTCCGTTTGTCCAATGGGTGCCCCGAGAGTGCTTGGGATTGAGTTTGTTGGCCGTTAAAAAAAATGGTTATTAAATATAGAATAATTTTTAAATCTTAAAGTTATCCATATTTCACAAAGATAATCCATGGATGAAAGTATGAAATTAATAGTTACAACGTTTCTTTCTTAGTTGCTTACCTTTTTTTTGCTTTTATTTTAATATGTTTTAGGATTTAGTTGAATGGTTTGTTATCTGGTTGTTTACGTGAGTGACACAGGGTCGACTCTTCACTATACATTTTTTTCTAAAGAGGTGGGTTTATAATACGTGGGAGGCTTAAAGGTATTATTAACATTTAGGCTGGAGGGTGTGGGGGCGCCATCCCCGCCACCTCACCATGTATAGCGTCCATATGGGCTCCATCACCACACCCTTTAAGTGAAGAGGGGGGCGCCATGGCTTGGGCTCCATAGTGGTAATGCCAAAGTTGAAGCATTCAGGTGGGGCCCACTAGTTTTAAACCAATCAAATGTTTTTTTTTAATTTTGTTTAATAGGGGCTCCATCCACACCATGTAAATTAAAGGGGGCTCCATAGGTGAGGTGGATTATAGGTGGACTTGATAAAGCCCCATAGTGCTTCAACCACACCCTATAGCCTTAGAGATCATATAGTTGTCGGGGAATTTATCGAAACAATGGCTGACTTCTTGTCCAAACTGTTCTCAGAAGTTATTTTTTGTTATATTTTATTTCCTTAATTTTGCTACCGATTTTGTTTGCTACGAAATATCAATAGCTAAATTGTAGCAAAATTTGTCCGTAGCCAATCCGCAGACCAATTTTTTTTTTTTTAGTAAAATTCCATAGCAAATGCTCCCTTTTGTAGTAGTGGAAGTCGTCATTGAGGAGGGAGAGTCCTTAATAGTCTCAAGAGTGCGACGGTAACTTGGAGGAAAAGGCAATGGATGAGGAGGAGGAAGAAGGCGAATTCTGACAATCTATGTTGCCGGAAAATGCGTTAGATGGCCCAAGTCCTGTTGGGCGGGAAGAGGAAGGGGTGGAAAACCAACCGACGCCTCCTCGGGTACTGTAAAATGATCAAGTTCATGTGCATGAGGAAAAGGGGGCAACTAGGGAGTACGAGTCAAACGCGGAGGATTTGTCTGAGGAAAAACCTAACGGTTATGCTCTGGACTTCACTACACAACAATTAAATTTAGTTGATGACCCAGTTGACAACCCTTTTGTCCAGCAAGGCCCACTTACCAAATCCACTTTGGGGAAAAGAAATCGACAACTCTTAAGCCCACCATCTGCTGGGTCATACCAGAGCCCAGTAGTTAAAAGTGCCCACATAGGTTGTCCTTCCAGGGTTGGGTCTATTATTGGGATTGGGTTAGCTAATTTGAAGAAGAAACTCGTGATTTGATTATTGGTGAAGGCGGTGATGTCGATTATCAATGAATTATCTGTCAATAAACTTGCGTGGGGTGCGAGATGCCCGGAAAGTGAATGGATTCGCGGCCTAAAAATGAGTCATGGTGTTCACTTTCTCGCCATCTAGGAAACCAAATTATAGTCTTCTTCTAATTTCTTATTTAACGCTTGTCGGGGCAGATCTGTGTTTAATTTTACGGTCGTAGATTTGACTGTAGATCCGTTGGCTTAGCATGTTTATGGGATCCAACAATTTTAATGTGTGAAAATGTTCTGAAGGTAAGGCACTATCTTCTAGTCTCAGGTAAAATTGCTAACTAGACAGGGAGAATAATATAGTTAATATATACGCGTCGAATTACGCTGTGGCACGGAGAACTCTTTGGTTAGAATTGTTACACTTGGGGCACTCTAGATAGGGGAATTGGGTATTCGTGAGAGATCTTGACGAGATACCAAATCCTAGTGAAAGAGTAAATTATGAGTTTTTAGCATCTAGCACAGAAGAGTTTAATAATTGTATTCTTGCCGATGCCTTACACAAATACAATTTGGGCGGGTGCCGTTTCACGTATATGTCTGATAGGAGCGATAACCTGAGTAAGTTGGATCAGTACATAATGTGTCTCGAGCTTCGTGAGCAATGGCCTGCGACGTCTTTTCTTGCGTTGGATAGAGGTGGTTCCAACCACCGACCGCTATTATTAACCACTCCTCCGTCTGACCATGGTCATATTCCGTTCAGATTTTTCAACTCCTGATTTGAAAAACCCAGTTTTTTTGGACTTTGTCCATGCCTTATGTCCCTTATTTAGATTTACAGGTCCTGCGGATTTAGCACTTGCCACTAAGTTGAGATGGCTAAAGTCCCGAATCAAACTATGGTTGACGGCGGTAAAAAGATGAACTGATGGGTTAGACGAACAAAAAAAAAAGGTTAGTATCCTTGAAAGGTTAGCAGAGGTAAGAATGCTTGATAATTCGAATTAGAGCTTAGGGCTGAATGCAAACTAGTTATTTTGGAAACAAACCAGTTAAATCAGATAGACATTCGTTAAAAGTTTAGAACGAGATGGACATTAGATGGGGAAGAAAACTTAGGTTTCTTTCATACTATTAGTAACTCGAACATCAGCTCTAATAGGATTCATGGGATATGATGGACGAGGAGTGGGTCTCGAGCCTAAGTATCATTAAAGATTTTTTTTTAAATTTTTTCACGGGGCAACTCTCTGAACCTATGTAGTCTCGCCCAAACATATTATGTCCTAATCTTGCCACTCTACTGGATAGTGAAGCTGAATCCTTGATTGTACCGTTTACTTTGATGGAAATAAAAAAAAAAAGCAAATTGGGATTATGATGGGGATAAGGCGCCGTGTCCAGATGGATTTAATATTAAATTCATCAAGAGATATTGGGATGGACTTCTAGGGAATTTTCTAAGATTATTTAATGATTTTTTTTTCAGGAGGTACCATTAATCCAAGTTGTTCGACTTCGTTTATAGCTTTAATTCCAAAAAAATGTTGGGGCCTTCGGATTTTCGACTTATCAGTCTTATTGGATGCATCAACACGGTGATTTCCAAGGTCCTCGTAAATATACTAAAGGAGGTGATCTCAAAACTTATCTCGGAAGAACAAACACGTGTCTTTTTTTTGAACGACAAGTTTCATTAAAACGCCTCATAATAAGCCGCTAGCGAAGGCAAAACGACTCAAACAAACACATTAAACATCAAACTTGACCCAACTATTCCAATCTAGACATTCTAACGAATGAGCGATTTTTAATCCAGTAGTAAGTTTGCGACTTTATTTCCCCAATGATCTTCTACAGCTTAACTGGTTCATTATCGAAAATGGACTTGTTCCTTGCCTTCCAAATGCTCCAACATGAGACCATCATGATAACCTGAAATATTTTTCTTCTAGATTCCCCTCCCGACACATGCTTATGATAGTTGAGCACATCTTTCACCGAGAAAACATAGATAGGAGGCTGCTTACACTATGTTGCAATGATATGGCAGACCATCGAAGCATAGAAACAGGATGTGAAGATGTGTTCCGCAGATTCAGGTTCTTTACCACAAAGGTTGCACATATTAGTGGCTGGAATTATGTGTCTTCTAGCAAGGTTGTTTGCCGTAGGAAGCCTATCTTGCCATAGTCCCTATCCGAAAGCACAAACCTTCTGCGGCGCCCAATTATTCCACTCAAAAGGTTCAGAGTTTGTACCAATCACATCTTCATTCAACAGCTTCTTAACAGTAGCAATGGAAAAAATACCTTCCTCATTCGCAACCCAATCCCACTAGTCAGGACCTTGTTTAAATTGATATTGATTCATCTTTGCCTGCAAGTCTTGTAGTTCCCGGATAGCAACATCAGAAGTGATGTTTTGTTTCCAGCACCACATCACATTCATCCTTCCATCCTCAATCTTGCATCGATCTCTAACCTTGCATCCTTTAACCGTTTTAGCCGCAAAAAGTAAACGATACACCTTCTTTAAAGATCTCCCCACCAACCAAAAGTCCAACAAAAAACGAATATTATCACCACTGCCCACTTTAACTCGAATCGCATTTTCCATTTGTAGAGTGGACGATAACATAAAGTTGTCCAGCTCCGCTATAGTGCTCCACGTACCTGTCAGCTGTTTATTACGTGAGATAGCCGGCCAAGATCTCAACGTACAATGAATGGCATCGATGAGTCTTCACCATAAACTATGCTCCTCTTTTCTATATCGCCACCACCATTTAAGCAAAAAGGCAAGATTGGACGTTTTTAGCGGACACAACCCCAACCCCCCTTCCTCTTTCGGTCTGGTTATATGATTCTTTGACACCCAACATGTTTTCTTATTGTTGTTCGACCTACCCTATAGGAAATCTCTCCGTTTCGCTTCTAGAATATTGATAATTTTTGTTGGAGCCTTGTAGATGAAAAATAGTAAGACAAGTGGGTCTCAAGAACCGACTTCAAGATTGTAATTCTGCCCCCATAGACATGGAGTTCGCCTTCTAGCCTGCGAGTATCGTGTCGAACACATCCAACACCGGTTTCCAGTTTGTGATTCGGTTCATATTCGCTCCCACATGTAGACCTAGGTAAAGAAAAGGGATTTTACCCACTCTACAGTGGAGGCGATTGGCTAAATGATCGTTTCAGCCTTACTAACCCCTACTCCAATCAAACTTGACTTCAGGAAATTCACTTTAAGACCCGCTAGCAAATGAAAACATCTTAAAAGGCGAGCCAAATTCATTGTGTTACTAACTGACCATTCTCCAATGATTAAAGCATCATCGGCGAATAGTAAGTTTGATAAATATGGACCCCCATATAGAGTTTCAATTCCTTTAAACATACCCTCCGTTACCGCTTTATTGAACATAACCGTCAAAGCTTCCATCCCAATAATGAACAAAAATGGCGATATGGGATCCCCTTGCCGAATACCCTTTGAATAATTGAACTCAAAGGTTGGGTACCCATTCACCAACACCGAAGATCTAGTAGAATCCATAATACCCAATATCCATTTGCACCAAATAAACGAAAATCCCACTACTTCCATTGTATCCACTATGAACTTCCAGTTTACGTTGTCGAAGGCTTTTTCAAAATAAATTTTAAAAATCATTTCTTTTTTCTTTTTTTCTTCATCCATGCTAACACCTCGTTTATCATTAACGGCCCATCGAGAATAGATCTATCTTTGACAAAAGCCGTTTGATTTTCTGAAACAACCGAGCCAATCACCATCTAAAGACGGTTTTCCAACACTTTTGAGACCACTTTTAAAATCACTCCCACCAAATTTATCGACCTAAAATCCTGGAGCGACGAAGGCGCATGACCTTTAGGAATAAGAGCTATGAATGAAGAACATGCCAGCTTGTTTAGAATCCCATTCGAGTGGAACCAATTTATTAAGTCCTTGAAATCTTTTTCTAGCAGGTTCCAAAATCTTTTGATAAAAGAAAAGTTGAACCCGTCATGAAACCGGCTCCCAACCCGGTTTTACCCGTTTCAGGAGCCGCGGGACAGAAACCCGTGGTATGGTTTATTTTGGCAGCGGAAATTTTAACAGGATCTTTTAAACTGAAATGCCAAATTATTTTATTTCACATTTTGGGACAACCCCATAATTTACAATAAAGGAAATTCCACGGGGAAATTCCCTGTTTACAAAACTTGTTTATTTATTTTATTTATTGAGCCACATTCTTCAAGCTAGTGTGCTACGCGACACTGTTTCCTGGTTCACAGTAAATCACCTGAAACATGTTTAAAAAGATTTTATCAGCGGGGAAATACTGGCGAGTCATTCAATTTTCATAAAATAACACATTTATAATTTACAGCATTAAGGTTTTTTATATTTGCCCCTATCTTATAATTAGCTGGTTCAGCTGTCACTCGACCGAATCTATGACTTGTGGACATATCACTAATTAGGCTCGTCCACCTAAAGTGATAAATCGTTAGTAGTAATATGCACAAAACCCCCACATATTGCCAGTAATTATAGATTAGCAAAGACTTAATCACTGCAAATTATAACTGGAAAACATTTAGGGTTTTGCAAAACAATTTGATAAAAAGAGAATGACTCACATTGCACGTTTAATTGGACAGAACCTTGCCTACTGATTTAGTCTTGTAACCGAGTTAAATAACGATGCACACGAAACTAGGTCAGTAACTTAATACAACATTTACGATAAACTCACGAAATCAAAACCCTCACGACGAATGACAAAGTATAGCCCGAATTCGGGCAGCACTTAAACATCCATCGGATCGGTTTCAATCGATCGGACATTGTATCGTAGTAGTGATCGAGTTATTACCCTGTACTCGTAGCAGCGTTTCCCTTTGTAAATCTACGAATTTGAGCAGTATACTTCGACTTTTGAAAAGTTTTTCGAACACAGATGAAATGCTCATGCACGTCCAATTTATAGCAGAAAATTGAGTCTCTTGCGGCCCGCGTAAACCTTGAAGGAATCTTACGCGGCCCGCGAGGGCAGCCCTAGCTACGATTAGGGCTAGCGTGTCACGCGTAGGTCCGCCACGTGTCTGGCACGTGGCCTGAACGCTTATCTGGAGATCTTCAAGCTGTCGCGGCCCGCGTATGCTTCCCTTAAGTCTTACGCGGCCCGTGAGCGACCCCTAAATTTTGAATTTCTTGATTTTCAACAAGGATTAGGGTTTTAGGGGTCCAGTTTTCTACTTACGGGTCGTTTTGGGACATTTTTGCAGGTCCTTACATGTAAGGCCCTATAATGGTGTAGGTTTACGCCTATCTTTATCAAACACAAATATGGGCTATTGGGCTTAGCCTTGTAGTGGGTTAGATAGTAATGGAATAAGCCATGTGGGCTAATTAGTGATTTGGGCTTGTTTGGTTAGTAATATTGTGCATGTGGGCCTGGCCCAGTCTGTAACTAGGTCACCCTATGTAACTATAAATAGGGTGAACCTAGGTCATTAGAAGGTTAGACATTTTTTAGAGCTTTTTCAGTATTTTTGAATTCTTTGTGGGTGTACCAGACGGTTCTTTAGAAACCGTGTGCACGTTGGTTATAATCGATTGATTGTTCTTGTTCTTAACACTTTTCTCAGTATTCCGCGCTTTGATTAGTGTTTGATATCCGATTGTGTAGTGTTCCTGGACTTACAATTGGTATCAGAGCCTAAGTAGTCTTGCGAAGGCTCGGTTCGTTGGATATCATTCGAAGAACAAGAATTTTTTTGAAGATCGAAGAACACGAAGAACAGCGTTGAAGATCAAGAAAAATTCGAATATCCTGCTTTTGATCTGTTTTGGAGGTTAAAAAAATTTGTTTACGTGTTTTTAGGAGATTATTGGTGGAAATAATCTCTCAAAATTGAATTTCGAAATCAATTCCTTGATTTTCGGGATTTTGCGTGTTGAGTTGTTGGCAAAGAAATTGAATTGTGTGGCTGACAATTATAGTGGGTGTGAAATTTCCTTTGGTTATTGTGCGATTGAAACAATCTGCTGTGAGACGTCATTCATCAGTCATCATCATCATTGCTTCATTTTTCTTGTCACTTGTGCGATTATAGGGATATTGTGCGATTATCATCGGCTTGTGCGATCACCTTTCTTGTGCGATCTAGTCTCCTTCAAGACTACAATTCTTGTGCGACTTTATCTTGTGCGATCGGATCAATCATCTTCAAACCATCATTCATCAAAAACCTGCAACTCCACATCATCAACAGACAACTTAAACTTCATCATTAGCATCATCATCTTCTTTCGAGTTGATTTTCAAAGTTTTCAGAAACCGCGCATCACCATAAATTAATAACCTGCAACAGATCGTTGTTCACCACAGCAATCACCATTGTCTTCATCCGAAACGTCTTTCCGATCATCATCACATCATCTTCCATCATCACCGACACACGACCATAATTCTTCGGTCAACATCATCAGTTATAATCTTCATCATCCGACATCCTTCATTCACCGTCCATCTCCGTTTCGGTTTCAAGATTTCGAGTTCGAGTTCTTTTTCAACATCGCAGATCTTCACCATCATAGTACTCATTCCGAAACACCAGCCTACGACCTGCTTCATCTTCTCCAACGTTATCTCCGGCCATCATTCCCGAAAACCGATTCCGATTCCGCACAAGCACACCATCACCATCTGTTCATCATCGTCAAATAGCATCATCTTCACACTACCAACCTGCAACTCCGATCATCATAATCACGATCATCATCATCTTTGGCGGCTGTGTTTGGTTTTGAATTAGGGTTCGGGACGTGTTGTTTGGACGAAGAAGAAACAACGTTTGTTTTGTTTTTTGTTTTAATTAAGGTTTTATAATAATAATAGTATAATAATAATAATCATTAAGTAATCATTACTTATTTAATAATAATAAAAATGAGCTTCGTTATTGTTTGGTAATAAGTTTTGACAGGGTTTGAGATAGCGAGTAGACGGGTTCTTGTTTTGGGCTTGTGTTGAGGAAATAGTTAAAAGCGCACATTTTTGAGGGATCACACTTTCGGGGATCACATTTTCGGGGGATCATACTTTCGGGGGATCACAGTTAAAATTCTTAAAAATGTCTTCTAAGAGAGAAGTGCTTGAGCAGGAATTTCAAGGATTCAGATACTCATATGGTGAATCTATAGAAGCACTTACAGGCCGGTTTGCTGAACTGCTCTCTGAAATGGAGAAGGCTGAGATTGAGGTGTCTAATCGCACGAGCAACACAAAGCTTCTGGATGCCATAAAAAGGATTCCAGATCAGGAAAACTATAGTTGGTTTAGAAATGTTAATCAGATAATTGTGACAACCGACTGCTACTGTTACAAAATAAAGCCGGATGAGCTGATCTCACTCATCAAATCATATAACAATGCTGACAAGCAGTCTACTCAAGGCAACACATCTGATGCAGTTTGCTCACCCACTCCTACTTCTACTGCTCCATTGTCTGGTGCAGTTTGCTCATCCACTTCTAATGCAAGTATTCAATTTCATGACTTCACTCCCATTCCCACTTAGGTATGTGTAGACGATGTTTGTTGTACTTCAAAGTGTAGGGAAAAGGTAAAAGGGTTTAAAGAACAGGCCCAATCGCTTTCTATGCAACTTCAATGTACCAAATCCAGTAGCTACGAAGTTAAAAAGAAACTGGATGGGTATAAGGAAATGGTAGAGGCTTAAAAACGTGACATTCGAAAGTTGCATAGTGATCTAAGCGAAGCAAAATGTCGATATCTCCACTTCAAGGAGCTATCTGAAAAATTAACTGTTGAATTAAACGACTTAAAATCAACTTTCAAAAATACATAATTCAATTTTAAAAAGTTTGATGTTTCAAGTGAAAAAGTCGAAAAGATGATTAATCAACAGTTAAAATATAGCAAAAAGGAAGTCAGGAATAAAGGATTGGGATTTTATGCATACCTCCACCATACAATCACAATTACACCTCAATTCCCATGACTGATGAGGAGATAGCCGACTGCCTAAAATGGAATATGGGAAGCCCGGGGATAGAAAGGTAGAGCCTGTTGAATCTAGGAAAGTAAAGATCATAAGGCCTAATAAAACTGAGATCACTTTAGAAAAACAGGCCTTCAAGAAAACTTTTGTGAAACCTGCTGAAGTTTAAAACCACACTGAGACTTTAAATTTTGAGAAAAATGTAAGTGTTGATAAACATTTTCAAGTATTAGAAAAGGAAGAGTCGTGTGAGTCACAACAATCATTTGAAAACAAATCAGCAACACAAGAGCCTGAGGTAAGAGCGCCTAGAGTTAATGTAGACAACATTGAGTTTGCCATGTTAAGAGGTTTGGCTGAGTTTGTGAAAGAATTCAATAGGAGCAAACAAAGTGAATCTGCTTCGTCATGTGACACATCTTGCGACACTTCTGAGACATCTACTTCTGAGAAATCAGAAATGGGCGAATCACCTAGTGTCAACAGTGCATCACCTGAGGAAGCAGAGGCGTCTCAAACTGAATCATCAGCTTCATCTGATTCAACCAATGACTCCTATGAAACAGTAGATTCAGATTCGCTTAAAGAAGAATCAGAAACAACACCAGGAGCCTCTGTTGAGTTAGATGGTAATGAGACTACAGAAGCCTCTACTGCTCTTTCAAATGATAATGATTCTAGAACTTCTGAACCGAAGGTGTCACTCGAAACTACAAGCACTACTACGGCATCGCCTGACACCGTTTGTGAACAAGTGAACGTTACTGATGCTTCTACTTCATTTGTAGATGAGGTAATAGTAGAGGATTGGGTTGAGGAGGATGACATCGTTTGTCAAAAGGCTGACGATGTTTGTTCTAAAACATCAAATTTGTCTGCTGATGATCCTCCATATGTGAGAAAGGCTATTTCTGAGCCAGCTTTGAGAGGCCCTTCAAACAAATATGTGCCTCCAAAGCCAACAGTTAGAAATGAAAATGCTAAATCCAGTAAATGTGCTAACTGTTGTAAACACAAACAGATGAAACAGGGCAGAAAGGTTGAACAGACTGCAAACAAATCATACAACAAGTGTTATAACTCATACTCAACATCAGTTGGATGGAATGGATCGGGATATGGTCCTTACGTAAAGAAGCAAACATGTTACAATTGTGGCATACCCGGTCACATTGCGAGGAATTGCACACATCGTCCCTATGTGCCATATTATACACAACATCATAAGGTTACACCTAGGGATAGATCTTATTCTAAGCCAATGAAGGTTGAAAAACCTAAGGCAATGATGAATAAGCATCCCCAAGTTAAACCATCTGATGGGGACTGGAATGCCGCCAAAGCTAAAAGAAAACAAGCTTTGAAACCTAAACAAGTTCTAAAAAATAAAAAGGTTGAAAAGTAGACTGTTTTGCCCAAGGCACCTAAGAAATTAGAGAAGCCTAAACAAGTTTGGAAGGCAAAGCATAAAGCAGTAACATCACCAGTCCTTGAATCAAAAGGGGGCATGTGTTTTCGAGAAGTGTCGTACATTGATGCTTCAGGAATACCCAGGACCACGATGGCCTGGGTACCAATGTCTTACTAATCTCCTTACTTTTTAGGGACAACCAAGGAGGAGCTGTTGACAATCCTTGGATGTTGATAGCGGTTGTTCCAGAGACATAACGAGTAACATTTCACTGTTTCAAAATGTACATTTCTTTACAGTTGATATGTTTCGTTCGAAGGAGATAATAGAAGTAAGTAAGACAAGATCAGCAAAAAGGTACAAGTTTAAATTTCGTATTCTAATTTCAATATTTATTAGTCTTAAATCTTATGATGGAACGGTTATTCGAAAAACAACAAAAATATTTTCACTTTCTTTATGTTTTTCTTTGTACATACGTTGTCGTTGTTAGGTAAATTTGCGCGTAAGATTTACGCACAAATTTAGGGGGATATCCAAAGATATCTGTAAATAAAAATTGAGAAAATGAGAAAATACAAAAACATTCGAAAAACAGAAAAAATCAAAAAATATTTTGCATAAATGGGAAATGAAATAATTTCATTATGTGGATTAAGGCTGACTCATGTAAGACCAATATTGAAATGGTCTGACTCTAGAGCGATATGTTGGTAGGCTTTATCCTGATGGCTGGATTCTTTGACTGGTTCTGTGCAGAACACTAATATTATTCTATGACCTCAGGAAAGAACATCACTTGGAATTAGGACATGGCTATTTGAATGCGTGTGTGACATCCCGATATACACAATTTCGTTCTAGTTCTGAAATATTTTCTGTCCAACTCGTGTATCTCCTCTGTTTTGCGTGAGCAAAGACCTGGAGGTGCTAGGCAACGTCAGCTTCTGCTGCATCCAGATACATGCTGACCTAGCTATACGTTGTCGCGCTATAGATCAAATACACCCGTAAGAGGCCCTCTAGTGCCCAAAAGAAACCCGAAAAAAAAAACTATATCAAACTGAGAAAACTCATTTGATCTGTATATTATATCCATCTCTGCAAATGATCTATTCTTTTCTCTTCTCAATCCAGTCCCAGTTAAGATTTCAGAATCCTAGAACGGGCTTGTGAAATATGTGGTAGGGAAACTACTCGTATGATAGTCTGTTCAAATCTAAAATTCCGGGAATTGATCGTGATTGATTTGAGTGTTCATATCAATTAAAATGAAAACATGATAAATCAGTTGCAGACCGTCATTTGAAAAAGGCCTACGGAGATAAGTTTAAGTGGACAAATATACTGGCAATCGCTCGGATCACCCAAAGTAAATTAGTGTTGATAAGTGTAGTTTGGCCTGAAACACTATGTTTTGATCTCATTGCAAATTGTAATTGTATATTAGTTTCTTTGTTTATTTGTGTTTCAGTTTAAATTGTTAGTTTTTATAAAATCAAAAATCCAAAAATAGAGTGCTTCTTTGCTTTATTAAAAATTTTTAACCGTTCTTGAAGATTTGATTGATCATCATAATTTGAAAGAAATTTGAATTGTAAAATCCGAGTACAAATACTTGGATGTACCAAGTGTTCATGTGGTATTTCCCTCTGTTGCACATAAATGTTTGCTTATGAATTTCTGAGTATGTGCAGAATTTAAAATTCAAGTCAAGAAACAGGGGTTGTTGAAGATTGAGATGCTGTTGGCTGCTGATAAAGCATGAAGCATCACAACAACAAGATGTGCCTGAGTCAGAAGAACCAGATACAAGTCATCATCTGACAGTGATAGTGCATTTGAAGAAGTACCTGTGAACCTGCTTGAAATTGAAGACATTGACAAAGAAAAGAGTTGCTGAGAATCCTCCGCTTGCATTCTTTTCAACAAGATTTTCAAGCAAAGCTGATCACGAGTAAGAAGAACAAAAGAGCCCGAGTTTGAAGATGAAAAGATGAAGTATCTTCCCACAGATTCATGATGAAGACAACAGTTTGATAAAGACAGCATAAACCTAGGGGGATATTGTAAGGCCCTATAATGGTGTAGGTTTACGCCTATCTTTATCAAACACAAATATGGGCTATTGGGCTTAGCCTTGTAGTGGGTTAGATAGTAATGGAATAAGCCATGTGGGCTAATTAGTGATTTGGGCTTGTTTGTTTAGTAATATTGTGCATGTGGGCCTGGCCCAGTCTGTAACTAGGTCACCCTATGTAACTATAAATAGGGTGAACCTAGGTCATTAGAAGGTTAGACATTTTTTAGAGCTTTTTCAGTATTTTCGAATTCTTTGTGGGTGTACCAGACGGTTCTCTAGAAACCGTGTGCACGTTGGTTATAATCGATTGATTGTTCTTGTTCTTAACACTTTTCTCAGTATTCCGCGCTTTGATTAGTGTTTGATATCCGATTGTGTAGTGTTCCTGGACTTACATTACATCCTCCCCACCTTATTTAAAATCTCGTCCTCGAGATTTACTGGAACAGGTGAGGATACTTTCGCTTTATTTCCGATTCCAGCTTCCATGTATATTCAGGTCCTCCTTTCGAATCCCACTTGAGTTTGACCGGTACTAGTCTTTTGGGCTTGAGAAACTTGACCTTTCTGTCTTCTATTTGGGGTGATTTCTCAACAAATTTCAACTTTTCATTTACCTCTATATCTTGAAGAGGTACTACCAGGGACTCATCAGATAAACATTTCTTGAGGTTGGATACATGAAATACGTTATGCACCCCGGCTAGTTCTTCTGGTAGTTGTAAGCGATAGGCAATTGGTCCTATGCGTTGGACAACTATAAATGGTCCTATGTACCTTGGACTGAGCTTCCCCTTTTTACCAAACCGAACTACTCCTTTCCAAGGAGAAACTTTTAAAAGTACCTTGTCTCCAACTCGAAATTCTAGCGGCTTGCGTCGATTGTCTGCATAACTCTTCTGGCGATCTCGAGCTATTTTCAATCTTTCCTTGATTTGAGTTATCTTGTCGGTGGTTTCTTGTACAATCTCGGGACATGATAATTGGCTTTCTCCTATTTATGCCCAACAAACTAGAGTTCTACACTTTCGTCCATACAGTGCTTCGAATGGGGCAGCTTCGATACTTGCATGATAACTATTGTTATAGGAGAATTCAATTAAGGGTAGGTGGTCATCCCAGTTTCCACCAAAATCTATTACACATGCCCTGAGCATGTCTTCCAGGGTTTGGATCGTCCTTTCACTCTTTCCGTCTGTTTGGGGATGGTATGCAGTACTTAAATTCAGTCGGGTCCCCATTGCTTCTTGGAAACTTGTCCAGAAATGCGAAGTGAAACGAATATCCTTATCTGATACTATGGAGAGTGGGACTCCATGTAAGGATACTACCTTGTCTATGAATAACTTTGCTAATCTTTCCATCCTAAAGGTTTCCTTCATGGGTAGAAAATGAGCTGATTTGGTTAATCGATCCACAATTACCCAAATTGTGTCGTTACCTTTTCTCGTTTTGGGCAACTTAGTAACAAAATCCATTGTTATTAGTTCCCATTTCCATACAGACATTTCTAATTGTTGGAGTAACCCTGAAGGTTTCTGGTGTTCTGCCTTAACTTGCGAACAAGTTAGACACTTAGATACATATCTAGCTATGTCCTTTTTCATTCCTATCCACCAGAAGTTATTTCTTAAATCTTGGTACATCTTATTACTACCAGGGTGCATGGTATATCTAGATTTATGGGCTTCCTCTAAAATTTTATCTCTTAAATTTCCTTGCTTAGGTACCCAAATTCTTTTCTCGTGGAATCTCCAAATCCCACCAGTCCCTTGTTCTAATTCCTTTATTCGTCCTTTCATTCCTTCAGCATCATCCTTGATTGCTATCTCCTGTACATTCTTCAATTGTTCCATTAAATCTAATCGGAGATTTAATCTAAGAGCACGAACCCGTCTTTGTTTTTCATGATACTTACGACTTAAGGCATCTGCGACTACATTTGCTTTTCCTTCGTGATATTGCATATCACAGTCGTAATCACTTAGAATTTCCATCCATCTTCTTTGCCTCATGTTTAATTCTTTTTGCCCAAATATGTATCTTAAACTCTTATGATCTGTATAGACTGTAAAGTTACTTCTGTACAGATAATGTCTCCAAATCTTAAGGGCAAAAATTATTGCTCCTAATTCTGAGTCATGAGTCGTATAATTTTCCTCTTGCTTTTTCAATTGCCTTGAGGCATACGCAATTACCTTTTTGCGTTGTATTAACACGCATCCTAATCCTAGCTTAGAAGCGTTACAGAATACTTCAAAATCTTCTGTCCCTTTTGGTAAGGCAAGAATTGGGGCGTTTGTTAACCTTTGCTTTAAAACCTTAAAGGCCTCTTCTTGCCTAGGTCCCCATTCAAACTTGACTGCTTTACAAGTTAATTTAGTTAATGGAACAACTATCTTAGAGAAATCCTTAATGAAGCGTCTATAATAACCAGCTAATCCTAGAAAACTTCTAACTTCAGTAGCTGATTGCGGGACCTTCCAATTGATCATTGCGTCTATCTTGGAGGGATCTACGTGAATACCTTGGTGATTCACCATATGTCCTAAGAATTGCACCTCCTGTAGCCAGAATTCACACTTTGAGAATTTGTCGTAAAACTTTTCCTTTCTTAACAAAGTTAAGAGTGCGTGTAGATGTTCACAATGCTCGCTCTGACTTTTGGAATAAATAAGTATATCGTCGATGAAGACAATTACAAATTTATCCAAATATGGTTTACAGATCCTATTCATTATGTCCATAAATGCTGCAGGAGCATTTGTTAGTCCAAATGGCATGACTGTAAACTCGTAGTGACCATACCTAGTTCTGAAAGCAATTTTAGGTATGTCTTCTTCTTGTACCTTCAATTGATGGTATCCGGAGCGCAAGTCCATCTTAGAAAAATATCTAGCTCCCTGAAGTTGATCAAAAAGATAGTCAATCCTAGGTAATGGGTATCGATTCTTAATTGTAACCTTATTCAATTCTCTATAATCGATACACATTCGCATCGACCCATCCTTCTTTTTCACAAACAACACTGGTGCTCCCCAAGGGGATGAACTAGGTTGTATAAATCCTTTACTTAGCAGTTCATTTAACTGCTTCTTCAGTTCTAACATTTCAGTGGGTGCTAACCGATAGGGTGCCTTGGCTATTGGTGGAGTTCTAGGAATTAGATGAATTCTAAATTCTGCTTCCCTATCTGGTGGTAATCCTGTTAGTTCTTCTGGAAATACATCCGGGTATTCTGATACTACAGGAATTTCCTTAAGTTCCTTACCTTTAGTGTTAATGATTACTGAAATCATATACACTATTCATTGTTTTCGTTCATAACTAGCGACTTTCATTACTGAAATGAACTTCATTGGTTTACGTGGCTTATCTCCTGTAATCACAATTATTCCTCCTACGGGTGTATGAATTTCTATGGAATTCTTATCACAGAGGATTCGAGCATGGTTGGCGACTAACCAATCCATTCCTAGCACGACATCGAATCCGGCTAAATTCATAAGTAGCAGGGTTGCAGAAAATTTGTGCCCTGAAAGTTCTATCTTTCCTTCTTGAAGAACCTTATCTATGCTAACAGAATTACCGTCTGCTGTTTCTACCGTATAAATCTGCCTAAGTTTGGTTAAGGGTAAGTTAAGAGCTTGGCAGAATGAAGCATTTATAAAACTTTGGTTTGCACCAGAGTCAAATAATACTTTTGCGTAAACGTCGTGTACCGGAAACGTACCAACTCTTACATCGGGAATCAGATCTGCTTCCTGGGTAGTCAGCTGAAAGGCTCTTGCATTTTTCTTATTAGTTCCGTCAGCAGGTTTGACCTTGGTATTAGCTGGTTTGACTAATTTTGGGCATTCTGGCCTAAAGTGTACTGCTTCGCCGCAGTTGCAGCAGATCTTTGATTTCTTATTGCATTCTTCCTCCCGGTGGCCTGGAATTTTGCAGAAATTACAATTTTCTTTACATTTTCCAAAATGTTTCTTTTTGCAATTCCCGCAAAATGGCGGGGTGGAAGATGACCCAGTTCCCTTTCTCTTGAAATTGCTATTATTACCCATACGAAAACCTTGGGTAATCTTTTGGGCCAATTCTTTTTTCCTGTTTTCTTCCCGCGTACGTATCAGCCCGTCGGTCAAGGTGTTGGCTAATTCCACCGCATCGTCAATTGTGCGGGGTCTCGCAGCTTTGACAATATCACGAATCTCGCTAATTAAACCCCAAATGTAGCGAGAAATAAGTACCGTTTCTGGCGAAGCCAGAGTTGGAACTACTATGGCATATTCGAAGAATTTCGAAGTATACCCTCGACAGTCAACATCCACCATTCGGTGGCTCAGGAACTTATTCGCCATTTGTTCCTTTTCATATTCGGGACAAAATTTTCTTTCCATCAGTCGTTTAAATTCTTCCCAATTCATGGCATAAGCCATGTTACTTCCTTTGGTTTGCAACACCGTATTCCACCATTCTAATGCCTCTTCCTTGAAAAGGTGAGAAGCATACATGACTTTATCTTCCTCGGTGCATTTACTTGTTTTAATTACTGCCTCGGTATTTTCCATCCAACGCAGCGCAGCAGTCGCCCCTTCATTGCCTGCAAATTCAACAGGTTTACAGGCAAGAAATTCTTTATAAGTGCAACCAGGTGTTGCAACTTTCATTTTCTTAAGTATTGGGGCTTGAATCACATTGTTGTCATTGTTGTCGCCTTCGTTAACACTGTTACTGAAATTGTCGTCGCACGTGCATTTACTAGGGTTGGCTTGCGAAGGCTCAACAGGGCTTTTAACAGCAGCGACGATTGCCGGGATAGCATTGGCTATTCCCTGGGCAACGATATTTTCTATGTCTTGCCTATTAAGAAAGTGATCCTCATTGTTTTGCTCAGATTGGTTAACTTCGTTAACTGGCTCATTGACGGCATGTTCCATCTGATAATTAACAATATATATAATATAGGGTGGGGTTCGGCTACAAAGTTCATTTTTCCTACAAAGTGTAAAAAGTCATAAGAAATCACAATTTCAACCATAAAACACATTCAAAACCCACAAATAACAGTGTGAAGATCACTTAAACACAATATCCAAACCCTAACATTCCATAAAAACTTCAAACACAGCATCGTAGAACTATGAATATAAAACACAACATGATGATCATCATAAAAACACACTAATGTTAGTCATTCAAAAATCAAAGCCTTATCATCCAAAACACAACTCAAAACCCACAAATATGTCATTCTAGTAATCTTTACTTTGTTATTTGTGGGGTTTGAGTGTGTTTTGCGGCTGAAATTGTGGTGTTTTATGACTTTGTACACTTTGTAGGAAAAATGGACTTTGTAGCCAACTCCCACCCTATATATATATATATATATATATAAATTATTGGCACACAATAAATAACAACCAACCACAATAAAGCAATCACACATAATCATGTCAACACGTATAGCCAAAATTGTCGACTTTGCGACTTTCATATTTTTATATATGTTAGTATGCATCGATACACACCAGTTATATTACAAAAGTTTTATTTGAGTTATTTTACATGATTATAATTTTTATTATTTATTATTATATTATTATTATTAAACACACAACCACAGTTAACCGGCCTTTCAGAAACGACACTCCATCTCGTCGTACTTCCATGTGATTTTCTCCCCCACATCCCGAATTCTATTTCCTGCATCCACCAGTTCCTCGCCATAGTGGCGGAGTTCAGCCAAGTTTTCTTTGCTCATAGGTGGGTTTGGTGCAGGCTCAGGGTCAAACTGGGAAAAATAGACGTTGGGGTTATTCATGAAATTCTGAAACTGCCAGTCATTCATCCACCGTTCCTCCAATTCTCCGGGTAGAAGTTGGTGGTTGACAATAGGATCTGGGATAGCAGGTTCCAAATTAATTAGAAGTTGTGATTCAGCGGGGTAATTGAAGAGGTTTTCATCGGCAGGTCCGATGAAGTCACAATTCGCAAGTTTGCGATCCAGCTCCTCCCATGGTGGCATTTCCTGGGCTTTCCCGGAACTTTCCCCGATCTCCTTTCCTGTCCCTTTATCTTTAGGATCCTCAGTCTTTTTAACCTTCTGGGCAGCTGGCTTCTTCATACGTCCGCGTTTCTAGTCCAAGATTCTCCTCCTCTTTTTCGGTTTTGGTTTCTCCTGGGCCTGGGCCTGGAATGTTAGTGGTTCCTCAGTATCTGCCTGGTAGCCAGATGGGTTTCCTGTGGTATCCATATCGGTGGTATGGATAGTAAAGTTTCAGAGTGCCTCTGACAGTTCATTCATGCTGTTCGTACACATGAAGAAACACACAAAAATTTAAGTTAAAATTTTATTTACTAATTTAAATTCTCACAGAATCATAAAATGGCAATCTGAAAAAATAAGTATTTCTAAATACTTAATTAGCTTAAATCAGTGGCTCTGATACCACCTTTTTCTGTCACGGCCCCTGACCCGGTTTTGCCCTTTTCAGGAGCCGCGGGACAGAAACCCGTGGTATGGTTTATTTGGCAGCGGAAATTTTAACAAGATCTTTTAAACTGAAATGCCAAATTATTTTATTTCACATTTTGGGACAACCCTATAATTTACAATAAAGGACATTCCACGGGGAAATTCACTGTTTATAAAACATGTTTATTTATTTTATTTACTGATCCACATTCTTCAAGCTGGTGTGCTACGCGGCACTGTTTCCTGGTTCACAGTAAATCACCTGAAACATGTTTAAAAATATTTTATCAGCGGGGAAATACTGGCGAGTCATTCAATTTGCACAAAATAACACATTTATAATTTACAGCATTAAGGGTTTTTATATTTGCCCCTATCTTATAATTAGCTGGTTCAACTGTCAATCGACCGAATCTATGACTTGTGGACATATCACTAATTCGGCTTGCCCACCTAAAGTGATAAATCGTTAGTAGTAATGTGCACAAAACCCCCACATACTGCCAGTAATTACAGATTAGCAAAGACTTAATCACAGCAAAGTATAACTGGAAAACATTTAGGGTTTTGCAAAACAATTTGATAAAAAGAGAATGACTCACATTGCACGTTTAATTGGACAGAACCTTGCCTACTGATTTAGCCTTGTAACCTAGTTAAATAACAATGCACACGAAACTAGGTCAGTAACTTAATACAACATTTATGATAAACTCACGAAATCAAAACCCTCACGACGAATGACAGTATAGCCCGAATTCGGACAGCACTTAAACATCCACCGGATCGGTTTCAATCGATCGGACATTGTATCGTAGCAGTGATCGAGTTATTAACCTGTACTCGTAGCAGCGTTTCCCTATGTAAATCTACGAATTTGAGCAGTATACTTCGACTTTTGAAAAGTTTTTCGAACACAGATGAAATGCTTTTGCACGTCCAATTTATAGCAGAAAATTGAGTCTCTCGTGGCCCGCGTAAATCTTGAAGGAATCTTACGCGGCCCACGAGGGCAGCCCTAGCTACGATTAGGGCTAGCGTGTCACGCGTAGGTCCGCCACGTGTCTGACACGTGGCCTGAACTCTTATCCGGAGATCTTCAAGCTGTCGCGGCCCGCTTAAGCTTCCCTTAAGTCTTATGCGACCCACGAGCAACCCCTAAATTTTGAATTTCTTGATTTTCAACAAGGATTAGGGTATTAGGGGTCCAATTTTCCACTTACGGGTTGTTTTAGGACATTTTTGCAGGTCCTTACACGTCAGGTCCTGGCGCTTTATTGCTCGCGCATTCCCACACCGCCCCTTTAATTTCTTCAGTGGAAAACAGGGCAATGAGAATATCCTGGTCCGAAGCTGAAACGTTTTAAAACCAGCCCCTTCCATTTTCAGACGCACTTGCATTGATTCAGAGAAGTGGTTCCTAAAAACTGCATAATTACTTTTTTGAATTTATTTGGATCGGTGCACCATCTTCCTTCAATCTCCAACCCGTGAATCTTATTTGATAACGCCCTGTGCTTAATGTACTGGTGAAAGAAAGTCGAATTGTCATCCCTTGCCAATGGCCATCTTGCTCTAGATTTTTGATGAAGGTCTTTCGATTTCTTAAGCTCTAACTCTTCCAGCTCGCGGATGAATTCCAGCCTAGACTATTCCTCATCCTCCTCTATCTCCTTCTTTTCCAAAATCTCGTCCAACTGCTGAAGCTCACTGGTCACATTATCCAGCTTTATCGACTCCTTCAGACCTCACATTTTTACCCACTGTTTAATTTTTTACTTTAAGGTGTTTTAGTCTCATGGCTAACCGAACATCTGGGGTGCCATCAAACTGAAACGACAAATTCGCATCCATAACCACACTCTCAAACTCCGGGTGATCTATTTAGGAGTTGAAGAGCCTAAAAGGAATGGGCCCGAAATCCAGTGGAATCGTTCTAAGCACAATGGGGGAATGATCCGATAGGTATCTCGGGATAGCCATGAAAGAAGAATTCGCCCATCTATCGACAAACTCCTAAATGAGGTGGTTTCTTGGATGAAGGTGAAGAAAAAGAAAGGTATGATATTCAAGATTGATATATAAAAGCCTACGACTCGCTAAATTAGAATTTTCTAAACTCCATTATGGAGCAAATGAATTTTCCAAGTCTTTGGCAAAAGTGGATCATGGCTATCTTATCCTCGGCCCGGGCATCCGTTCTGATTAACGGATCTCCAACTATGGAATTTGATTTCCATAGGGGTCTTAGAAAAGGGGATTCCCTCTCCCCTTTTATATTTGAGATCGCCATGGAGGCTTTCTCCGGCATCATGAAAAAAGCCACGCCCGTGGGTTTGTTTCATGGGATTCGGTGTGCCAAAGATGGTCCGTTTTTATCACACCTCTTCTACGCTGATAATGTGTTTTTTCTTGGGGATTGGTCCACAACAAATGCCTTGAACATTTGTAGAATATTTTGTTGTTTTTACCTTGCTTCGGGTTTGAAAGTAAACTTAGCAAAATGTCATGTTTTTGGGTGGGGTGTATCAATAAGAAGTGGAGAGCATGGCTAGCGTTCTTCATTGCAATCCGGGTAGTTTGTTGTTCAAGTATTTGGGTCTTTTAGTCGGGGCTAATATGAACCTTGTTAGGAAATTGGAAATCGGTAGTGGACACGTTTAGAAATAGGCTCTCATTGTGGAAAGCTAAACAGTTATCTTTTTAGGGAAAGAATAACGTTAATCAAA
Organism: Helianthus tuberosus; assembly: GCA_030545235.1. Classification (NCBI taxonomy): domain Eukaryota; kingdom Viridiplantae; phylum Streptophyta; class Magnoliopsida; order Asterales; family Asteraceae; genus Helianthus; species Helianthus tuberosus. The sequence goes on along the minus strand of CM060381.1, from coordinate 21,796,214 downwards.
GTCACCCTTAATTCATTGCCAACCTATTACTTCTCGTTGTTTAGGGTCATTGTCAAGTTCTAGAGGAACTCAAACGATTTAGAAGTAATTTCTTTTGGGGTAGAGCAAAAGATAGATAAAAAATGAATTGGGTCGCTTGGGGAAGTGTCATAGCTCCTCTTGAATATGGGGTTTTAGGTTTCGGTTGTCTTAAGGACTAAAATCTAGCTATGTCGGCAAAGTGGTGGAGATTCAAAGTTGAGAAGGATTGTCTTTGGCGAAAGGTTATATGGACTTTTCACCATAGCTCCTGATCTTGGTCTTACATCCCCATAAGATTATCAATCCCCAGTAAATGGAGGCAAATCCACAACATACATAGGGATCTTGAACGACTTAATATTTGCTTGAATTCATCATTGAAGGCGTTACAGGTAGCTAGATTTCTGGATCAACAATTCGCCTCTTTTAAATACCTCTCCGACTCTCTTTAATTTGGAGAAGGATAAAATGTGTGGACCGACTATCTCAAAACGGGTCAGAAACAACATTCTTGTGGGAATGGACGCGACTTTGAATAACAACCAGGAGGCTCCTGAACTACAACAACTCTCGGCCTTGTTATCCACGGTATATTTGGCTGCGAGTCGATATTCGTGGGTTTGGGAACTTAATTCTTATGGTGTATTTTCGGTTAAGAGTATCAAGCAAGAACTCGTCACTCAGAATAGAGCTCTCCTGCCTTTCCCATTCATGTGGAATAATTGGGTACCAAAAAGTGGGCATTGTAGCATGGATGGCTGAAAAAAAAAGATTACTAACCTTATGTGTGCTTGCGGCAAGAGGAATTATGGTTTCTTCGGTTTCATGCAAGTTCTATGGAGATCTTGAGGAATCTTGTGAGCATATCTTTGTCTCTTGTCCCTTTACTCAAACTATATGGCAGGTTCCTGCTTATTGGAGTCACATACCTAGCTATTATGCTTTTGAATTCTGAGACCTTCTAAAGATGCATGAATGGCACCATGGATCCAAAAAAAAAATGAAATTAGTGGTTCATGCGGTTATACTCAGTGCAATATGGAACGAAGAAATGTGGTGGTCTACGACCGGTCTCAAGTGGGGGTGACAAAGGTTATAGAAGAAGTAAAGGCACTCGATTTTCTATGGGTTAAATCATGGTCTAAGGAGCAGGCTATCGACTGAGGAAGTTTTGTTTTGTAGTTGTCTGTTGTATTTGTTTTGTCTCATTTTTTTTGGTGGACCTGGATCGTTAGCATTGTCCAGTTTGTTGGGTCCTTTGGTGTAGTTTGGGACTTGTGTATGGTGTAGTTTGGGACTTGTATATCTGGTGTTTGCCTCTTCCAAGATATGAAATAAAAGTTTATGTTGGCCTTTAAAAAAATTGGTTATTGAACTAGTCATCTTAAAAGGTCTATCGATCGGACTTGGTTTTAAAACCAGAAGCCATTACATATAAAGTTTAAAATTTACAACTGGTTGTGAAATTATTTTATCTTTTGGTGTGATTTTGCAAAAATTATAAAAAAGAAGATTTTGAATTGAAAAAACAAAAAAAACCAACTTTTTTTAAATCCGATCTGATAACTTGGTACGTTCACCTGGCCCGACGGTCCAAATGTGATGGCTTAAATATGCTCAATTGGACCACTTATCTAGTTGGTTCTCGCTACAATTGCTAAGGTCTGGTGGTTCTGAAGACATGACTCAACACCAAGAAAATAACATCAACAGACATGTCAAGTTTTGTGAGTTATATTTCTACTACCTCCTTTATAAAACACCTGGGCGTCCCCATATTAATATTTCGATGCATCTCGTGATCCTTCTACCCTCTCTTGAAAGTTTCTCGATTTGTGTTCGTCTTCCTTGCCCTCACAACTTACTCCTTACACCTTCTGGTATGACCAAATCCTCCTCTTCCACACAATCTCACCCATTGCACCTGCCCTATAAGCGACAACAGTCACGAATGTGGTTAATCAACCCAAAGTGGTAGGGGTAGCCACTCTACATACATCCTTTTCTCTATACCACACCATCCACAACGAGTTCTCTTGCCCTATAGGATTAGGATGCACACTGACATGTGTGCAAGATGAATACTATGCTCATATTAACAACGAGAGTTATGTCATGTTTCACCAACAACCATGGCTGATATGGTTAAATCTATATGATTCTATAAGTGTAAGCTTGATGTGGATAACTACATGATCCAGTACTATAAGGCTCATCTAGTGGAAACAGTAGAATTATGTCATGTTTCACCAACAACCATGGCTACTATGGTTAAATCTATATGAGTGTATAAGTGTAAGCTTGATGTGGATAACTTCATGATCCAGTATAAGGCTCATATAGTGGAAACCGTATAATTATGTCATGTTTCACCAACAACCATGGCTACTATGGTAAAATCTATATGATTGTATAAGTGTAAGCTTGATGTGGATAACTTCATGAGCAGTATAAGGCTCATCTAGTGGAAACGGTAGAAGTATTGATTGTGATAAGACGTTTATCCTAGTTGTTAAGCCCACCACCATTGATATTGTCCTTAGCTTGAACGTCTTTTGTTCTAGACTATCACCAACTTGTGAAAAATGCTTTTTTTTTCACAAAACTTTATATACACAAAAGTGTCTAGGTTTCACCTCTTATATGTTTGAAATTTTAAATCAAATTACTTACTAGTTGTCTATCGATATGGCCCACACCCTCACGAGAAAGATATTATGTTGATCAGTTCTATTTTATGCATAATGGAAAACATGAAACATACCTTTGATTGCAGCAGACAGGCCAACAGATAATCCATATGAAGCCGCAACAATAGAGTTTGACATGATTGTCAGAGTGATCTGGTTCCTCCTTTGGGTGCAATCTAATGACGGTGATGAGAAAACCGATAAAGGGTAATCGGTTGAGCAGAGGAGGCGATTTGATGTTATGATAATTAGGTTATGTATCTAACCTTAGAACCTCTACATAAATCTCCTTATATATACACCCAAGAGGAAACCCGAATTAGTTAATAAGGGTAATAAGGCCCATCAACAATTACCAACTAATTATTTAATAGGTTGTTATATATTTTGATCTATATAATGTAAATGATTATAATGGCTACTAGAATAAATATTACATCATAATATATTTAATCTTACATTCTCCCACTTAGCCGAGTAATCAATTACTATGAGTATTAGATAAGCCGGATCAGGAGTTAACACTCAGTTTAGCCTTAAACAATAACTATAGCAGAGAAATACAGCCGTTGAATCATCATGCGACTTAGGACCCCCATTAGTCATACTATAGCCTTAATTTAAAACCTAATCGTTATGATCAAAATACGCAAAAGCCCTTTGTTTGATTTGTAACTTTATTTGTCTATATGCCATTATACCGGTTTAACATATTCTTAGAGACATACAAAATCAAACTTATGAGGAAAATTAACTAATACTTAGTCATTCATAGTACGATATGCAGCTGTGCACGTCCATCAATTAATACCCGTCTGTGAGCTCTCTTAATAAGACTTATGGGTTATAGCCCTTCAGTTATAGGATCCTTAAGCATATCATGAATGTTTTCGATACAAAGACTTAATTTCCTCAATTCGTTCATAAACGAATAATTAATTGTGTATAGAAACTTAATGCAGCACCTCTTGATTTGTTACTGTTCAAGGAGTCATGGTAGCTGACTTTATCATACTAAGTCTTCAAAACAATAATTATATGGAGTTAATAAACTTATGAGTCCACTGCTAAATTTCCAACAACATTTAGTGACTATATTATGTCGTTATAACTTAGGTTGTTGATATCAGTTTATCATGACTCCTCCATGAGATAGGTTGTGTCGCCATAAGAATATACCCGAAATTACATTTTGTCATCTTTGAATATCACAAAGTTAGAGTAATCAACTGGTTTGGGTTCTCACTTCTTCTTTAAGTTATAGCCTCTCGTTTCTTTTAAAGATATTGTAAAAATCCATTAGATGCTTCAAAATAATCTAGACATATCTAGTATGTTGCAATGCGAGTAATATCTAAATGAGTATAGACTTAAACTTACATAAGGCCTCCAATTAATGAAGCATAAGAAAATAATCTCATTTGTCCTATTATCCTCTAAAGGAGAGCAGTATTGTTTGTTACATATGTAAGGACCCATTTAAGGTTAAACTTATGGAATGTAACTAACGTCCCATTGGGTCTATCTCGGTATGTTATGATATCAATCACGTAAGAGATATCTCTAAGATCTATTATATCAAAGTTTGTGTTAACAATACTTTGATGTCACACCCCGACCGCGTTAAAACAACGAAACCGCGGCGGAAACGTCGGGGAGTGGAGCAACAAAATTATTGTTTCACAACCATGGATTCAAAAAGTTTCGTTTTATTGATTCATTAGATAATTTACATTGTCTTAAAATAAAACAAACAAGTTAAACATAGTCTATCATCGTTATTAAGTCACTAAGGCCTCGTCCATTCCTAAGTGAGCATGTATCCTAGCAGTCAACATCATTCAACAACACCTGAAGCATATGTAAAAACAAAGTCAGCAAAAAATGCCGGCGAGCACATAGGTTTTAAGAGAGTGTCAGATTCATGGCTCGTTTACATGTTGCAATGCCTCATTAGACTACAAGAGTCAAAAGTTAAAAACCTTGTTTTGCAAAGTGTATAGTATTGCAACATAAATAACCAACTCAAATCAAGTTGATTATAGTTTATAAAATCTCGTAGCCATGATTCTTAACCCAAAACATTTATTTAAGTAAACCAAATTTTAAATCATCTCGTTAGTAAAACTTGTATGGTTTATATCATTTAGAAAACATCGTTATGTGACATCGTTTTAAAATCATTTGCCCAAGTGAACTAAATAATGCCACGGAATGTAATATGATAAATACACTTATATATAAGAAGTACCAGTGGCATACCTACCATGTTTTTATCATGTTACACCCGTCCCATTATCTAATCACAACCCAAAACCAATCATTTGTTCAATTCGTTTAACTCGTTTAAATCATTCTCGTTTTAATTGTGAAAACTACTTTTGGTCGTCTCGCTAATAACATCCAAACCTTCGCAACTCGCCTATCGCTAATCTCGCATTAACAAACCACCAAGGAGTAAGTTAACAATCACAGATTCATTCGTTACCCACATAACCCCCACACATAACCATGGGTGCAGTCTGATAACGGGATTTGTCAGATCCTATGGTACCATAACCTAATACTGGTCGGTTCGGCCAAAACTAATGAATGTTATTCGTTATGTAATCATGCCAAACAAGTTTATTAACATTATCAAAATCGTTATTAGTTTTATATAAACCATATTAATCATTTTTGAAACCATCGTCAAAAACATCGAAATCATTTAACACATATGAATCACCCCAAAACAATTGAAAAATAGTAAAATAGGGGAACTATGTACTCACATAGTTACCAGAAAACATGTAAAAAGAGGGGATCTATGTACTCACTTGAGAATGCTTAGAAGTCTTGAATAACAACCAAGCAATGCTAGAGGGATCACGGAAATCAAACGACATCTAATATAGGTAACTATATTAATAAACTGGACCTATATCGGAAGATCGGATAGAATGAGGTCTCGTAAACCAAATGAGTATTGGAACTCATATGATATGGTTTAACAAAGCCTACATACTAAATCGAAACCTATCCTAAGTGCTTACGACCCATTACGACTCGTTTAGGTAGCTTACGCTACGTAAATGCGTCGTTCGCATAAAATGTGTTTGGATCGCCTAACTAGTCATATGACAAGTATTATATGCCTTAACATGTCTAATAATGTTACCTTATCAGTTTAGATGTAATAATTTAGGTTATATATGCTTAAAATGAAATTATGTGTAAAAAGGGCATTTTGGTCATTTTTCTAAGGCATATAAATTACCTATCATACAACTAACTAAACGAAGTGACCAGAAGGTATAACCTCGGAAGGTTATTCCCTATATAACTATGGTCACAAAATATGTTTGGTCGGATCCTAATGATCTACCAAACGGGCCGGGTTTGAAAGTCTAAGCGGTTGTTTAGGCCGCTTATCTTAAGACCCTGTATAAGCACTAAACTAAAAGTGACGAGTTAACCACGTTAAAACATGTTTAACTAAGTTAGAAAAAAAGTTTGATATCAAAACAAAGGATTTTGATACCCAAGAATAGTTTGGTTGCAAAATATGCATAAACGCGTATTTTGACCGAAACTATGACTCGTCACTGTGCCTAAATAACGTGGTAATCAGTAGGTATAGTCACAAGGGACTATAACCATCGTGATTACGCTCACGTTGCGAAGTTCAAACGAACTTCGTGTTGACCATTGACTGGTCAAAGCAGAAAGTCAAACACTGTTTGACTTTCGTGCTTAAAAACGCATAAAAATGAAAGAATACTTACAAAAGGTCCAAGCTAGGAAGAATTTGATCTAAGATACTCAGGTATGAAGCAAAAGCTCCAACTTAGAGTATAAACTCCGATCAAATGTGAGGATTGAAAGAACTCAAGGTGGGTATTTATAGAGATTGGACAACCGTTAGGATCCTTTCTCGAACCATGAGCTTTGACCTTGGCCCTCCATGTGTGCCCACTGATTTTACAAAGTTATGGGTGCCCAAAACCAGTCCATAAATTGAAGGAAACCATGTACAAAACGAAGGAACAGCTGCTGTTTATGAAAAACTGGTTTTTGGAGATCTGGGCATTTTAGGTAGGCCGCGTAGACATAGGGGATGTCTTACGCACCCCTCCTAAGGTGACTTTGACAGAATGTCAAGTTTAGCCCCCGCAGGTGTAAAACTTGGTTTTCGATGCATTTTTGACACGTTTAAGCCCTGTTAACCTCATTTCAAGGCTCTAAAATGAAGTTAAAGTATTGGGAACTTAAAATATGCTCAAAAGCATCTCGTATGTCGGTTCGTTTGGTCATACGGTTGCGTTGTTCGGTTAATTACGACGAAACTCGAACGGACGCGAAAAACGATCCAAATTATGCGACGAATGGAAATTGAGCATGCCAATCACTAAAATAAAATATTTTAATGATTACATAAATTGTTGGATGTCCGGATATATTCAGAACGTAAGATATGCGCGAAAATGCAAACTTTTGCACTTCTTGACACTTTTAGTCCCTGTTTGACCAAAAAGTTTATTTTTGCGCACCAAACACCTCAAAGCCTATCTCTAAGCTTTGTAAAGGATATTTTGGGCATGTTTAACTTATGGTCAAGTTCCGGAATGTTCGATACCATACGAATCAGCAGTCTTTTGAAGTTTAACGCAAATAGTCCCTGCGATCGAATAAACTTGATTTCGACATACCAAACCCTCCAAAACTTATTTCAAAGTTATGTAAAGGTTATTTAAGGTATGTTAAGCCCATGTCACTATTTCGGAGTGTTTGTCGCGTTAAACTGATTGCGTTTATGCATCAGTTCGCGTATAACTTTTCAGAAAGCGATTTAGAGCTCGAAATCGAACAAGAATTGATATGTGCAAATGATACACATATTTATACAAATCCCTAGTATGAAACACAATATTTCATTGATTTGGTATTTGTTTGATGGTCGTAGAGACACAGATATCACAGTCTCCCCTACTTCAGGAAATTTCGTCCCGAAATTTATTTAGAGGAAACTTGTGAGAGCTCGAAACATGAAGTTGAAAAGATAAAACAATACTGGTTAGGGTTCTGAACTTCTAGTAACTTTAAATAACATTACGCTTGCAATGTAAGAGGGACACTTATATACAAGTATACGAAGCGCCATTTGGTGCGTCCACCGTACCTCCATTACATTGTTCACGTCTTGTTATTGTTGCCACTATCGGTTCTTACACATGATAAATCTTACTGTGGTTTCCGTGCACTGAATTTTAATAATTATATATGCATCCGTAATTACGTAATTCCTTGCATAGTCCACACAGTGCATTTTATAATGTGTAGGGGAAGAAAAACAATGAACGAACCTGTGATGATTGTGACTAGACCACCATAGGGTCCTTTTAATTAAATCAACAAATGATCTCTTTAAATAGACTACCAAGGAGTCTTTTCAGCTATATCATCACATGCCATTCTTAACCAGATTCTGAATCAATCTTTTTAACTAGACCACCCAAAGGGTCTCTTTTGAATTATGGAATAGTACTATATAATCCAAGGGTCTTAACTATTACGTAGAAGCCCATTTAGGATTTAAGGTAGTACCTTTGGATATCCTATTATGAATCCCTCATATGAAGATATGGAGGATTCTACGAGGATCTGGATAATGAAAAATCAGATTACACAAAAACAAAACACATAAAACATAATCACGAAATCACATAATTGTTTAACTTGATCTTTAATTTGTTATCATTTTGTTAATTTGTTTGTTAACTAGTACACGAGTATTTAAAGCACACCAGGAATCGATTTCATTTGGCACTTTAAATATTTCAAAAATCAAACTATGAAGATAGGAAGATCTTAATAGGAATTCGGCTTTGTCCTTATTGAATCGTAATGTACGTATCAAGGCATACAAAGAATTTAATTAAGGGCTCTGATTTGAGCGATAATCATCCACAAGGATCTAATTGTGAAGATAAGAAGATCCTATATGGATCTTGGAATTCGAAGAGCGGGAGACGCTTCGAAACCTTGCACTAGACATGCTTAAGTCGATACACGGGGTAGAATGTTCATGAAGTTGAGGTGCTAGATATGCCAAGGCGACATATGAAGCAGAATTTGGAGGTTGGGTACTACGTATGTTAAATCAATCATACGAGCAGAATGTTTTTGAAATAAATGCATGGGGTTCTTCAAAAATGTGTTTAATGTTTTTTTTAAACCTTACGTTATATTTTTGAAATCATACGGTAGATATATTAAGTAAATATGTTTATAAAATCATGTGAGATGAATTTTGTAATCATGTATAAGGTTTTTGAAAACATGGATAATGCTTTTCAAATGATGCACTTGATATATTAAGTAAATATATTGTATTAAAATTGTTTTCAAATTATATGAAATATTTTGAAATCATGAAGGTTGTTTTTGGAAAACATATACTAGGTATGTTATTATGAAAACCAGAGTGTAATGATCTGGGTATGGGATCGAAAAATACCCTTAGTTATCTAACCAAGGATTTAAAGTGGTTACTCAAAATGTCACTTATATTCTGTACTTCATTTCTTAGAATGAAATGAGTACTTAGAATTTTCGAGAAAATCATGAGTGATTACATGAATGGGAGAACTACAAGAGTAGTTTGTTTTATAAAGAACATAGTTCTTTGGTGTAGGTATAGTAGGGGCATGCCATACACACATGTAACTACACTTGTACATCAGAATTGTAAACAACGATTTATATATAAATCAACTACGTTGTTTCAGAGTTCAAGAAAAAGAAAAAAAAGCATAAGATTTAAACTAATCCAAAACAGCAGTGTCTTCTAATCAGTCAATATGCTCATCCGTGGGTCAGATTTGCATTGACAATCTTTGGTCATTTGTTCCTGAAATAACCGTTCTTGCCATAGTTGTAGCAAATACCAGGAGGGAAACGAGCTTGAGCAGGGTTGACTTGGGGTTGGTTTGGACCACATTGGCTTGGGTTGAATCGACAAGGATTTGCCAGATGACCGATTCACCCACATGATGCACACAGACGACACTGTAGGTAAGCTAGGTGAGGTGCATTACATTTGTTGTATATCGGTGCAGTACCAGCATAAGGTTTCCTTGCAGGAGGTTGCGCAGCAGCAGGTTTTGCAACAACTTTGTTTTGGATAGCAAAGCAGCACGTTTTAATCAAATGTCCCCATTGTCCACAGTGGGTACATTTGAAGCAGGGTGTTTGATTCGGATGATGGCCACTTCTTGGCTGGTGGTGCTGCCACTTGGCTAGGTCTTGCTTGATCTGGAACATTCGCTGGAAGATTCTTTGAAGCTTTAAGCTTCTTTGACCTTTTCGAAGGCTTGGCTTCTGTTTCCTTTGGTGATTCTTGGGTGGCTTCATCCTGGAGACGAGACATGGCAACAGCTAATTCAGCAGTCTTCTGGATTACTACGCCTATTCGTTGGGCAATTTTGGTAGCCTGCTCGTACATCTGAGTGTCGCTGCGATGAAGAGACATCCTAAAGGAAATGGAAGGCATAGGAGGAAACAAGTGAAATGTTATCGGATAATCAAAACAGAATGACAACGCATAAAGATTGTGATCATTTGTTTGTTACCTAAGGCAAACAAATGAGACAGTGACTAATCAAAGTAAGCGGGTTATATTAATGTATCGCGAAGACATGCTTTAGGCTATAAGTGGATACTCACCCCAAGGGTTCCCAGGTAAGAGTGACTGGTCTGATTATGTGGATTTGTACGAACAGTTTATCAGTTTATATCAGTTAATCATGACTCCTCCTTGAGATAGGTTGTGTCTGCTGACATAAGAATATACCCGAAATTACGTCTTGTCATCTTTGAATATCACAAAGTTAGAGTAATCAACCGGTTTGAGTTCTCACTTCTTCTTTAAGTTATAGCCTCTCGTTTCTTTTAAAGATATTGTAATAATCCATTAGATGCTTCAAAATAATCTAAACATATCTAGTATGTTGCAATGCGAGTAATATCTAAACGAGTATAGACTTAAACTTACATAAGGCCTCCAATTAATGAAGCATAAGAAAATAATCTCATTTGTCCTATTATCCTCTAAAGGAGATCAGTATTGTTTGTTACATATGTAAGGACCCATTTAAGGTTAAACTTATGGAATGTAACTAACGTCCCATTGGGTCTATCTCGGTATGTTATGATATCAATCACGTAAGAGATATCTCTGAGATCTATTATATCAAAGTTTGTGTTAACAATACTTTGATGTCACACCACGACTGCGTTAAAACAACGAAACCGCGGAGGAAACGTCGGGGAGTGGAGCAACAGAATTATTGTTTCACAACCATGGATTCAAAAAGTTTCATTTTATTGATTCATTATATAATTTACATTGTCATAAAATAAAACAAACAAGTTAAACATAGTCTATCATCGTTATTAAGTCACTAAGGCCTCGTCCAGTCCTAAGTGAGCATGTATCCTAGCAGTCAACATCATTCAACAACACCTGAAACATATGTAAAAACAAAGTCAGCAAAGAAATGCTGGCGAGCACATAGGTTTTAAGAGAGTGTCGGATTCATGGCTTGTTTACATGTTGCAATGCCTCATTAGACTACAAGAGTCAAAAGTTAAAAACCTTGTTTTGGAAAGTGTATAGTATTGCAACATAAATAACCAACTCAAATCAAGTTGATTATAGTTTATAAAATCCCGTAGCCATGATTCTTAACCCAAAACATTTATTTAAGTAAACCAAATTTTAAATCATCTCGTTAGTAAAACTTGTATGGTTTATAACATATAGAAAACATCATTAGGTGACATCGTTTGCCCAAGTGAACTAAATAATGCCACGGAATGTAATAAGATAAATACACTTATATATAAGAAGTACCAGCGGCGTATCTACCATGTTTTTATCATGTTACACCCGTCCCATTATCTAATCACAACCCAAAACCAATCATTTGTTCAATTCGTTTAACTCATTTAAATAATTCTCGTTTCAATTGTGAAAACTACTTTTGGTCGTCTCGCTAATAACATCCAAACCTTCGCAACTGGCCTATCGCTAATCTCGCATTAACAAACCACCAAAGAGTAAGTTAACAATCACAGATTCAGTCGTTACCCACATAACCCCCACACATATCCATGGGTGCAGTCTGATAACGGGATTTGTCAGATCCTATGGTACCAAAACCTAATACTAGTCGGTTAGGCCAAAACTAATGAATGTTATTCGTTATGTAATTACGCCAAACAAGTTTATTCACATTATCGAAATTGTTATTAGTTTTATATAAACCATATTAATCCTTTTTGAAACCATCGTTAAAAACATCGAAATCATTTAACACATATGAATCACCCCAAAACGATTGAAAAACAGTAAAATAGCGGAACTATGTACTCACATAGTTACCACAAAACATGTAAAAAGAGGGGATCTATGTACTCACTTGAGAATGCTTAGAAGTCTTGAATAACAATCAAGCAAAGCTAGAGGGATCACGGAAATCAAACGGCACCTAATATTGGTAACTATATTAATAAACCGGACCTATATCGGAAGATCGGATAGAATGAGGTCTCGTAGAACAAATGAGTATTGGAACTCATATGATATGGTTTAACAAAGCCTACATACTAAATCGAAACCTATCCTAAGTGCTTACGACCCATTAAGACCGGTTTAGGTAGCTTACGCTACGTAAACACGTCGTTCGCATAAAAGGCGTTTGGATCGCCTAACTAGTCCTATGACAAGTATTATATGCCTTAACATGTCTAATAGTGTTACCTTATCAGTTTAGATGTAAAAATTTAGGTTATATATGCTTTAAATGAAATTATGTGTAAAAAGGGCATTTTGGTCATTTTCCTAAGGCATATAAATTACCTATCATACAACTAACTAAACGAAGTGACCAGAAGGTATAATCTCGGAAGGTTATTCCCTATACAACTATGGTCACAAAATATGTTTGGTCAGATCCTAATGATCGACCAAACGGGTCGGGTTTTAAAGTCTAAGCGGTTGTTTAGGCCGCTTATCATACGACCCAATATAAGCACTAAACTAAAAGTAACGAGTTAAACATGTTAAAACATGTTTAACTAAGTTAGAAAACAAGTTTGATATCAAAACAAAGGGTTTTGATACCCAAGAATAGTTTGGTTGCAAAATATGCATAAACGCGTATTTTGACCGAAACTATAACTCGTCACTATGCCTATATAATGTGGTAATTAGTAGGTATAGTCACAAGGGACTATAACCATCATGATAACGCTCACGTTGCAAAATTCAAATGAACTTCGTGTTGGCCATTGACTGGTCAAAGCAGAAAGTCAAACACTGTTTGACTTTCATGCTTAAAAACGCATAAAAGATGTAAGAATACTTACAAAAGGTCCAAGCTAAGAAGAATTTGATCTAAGATACTCAGGTATGAAGCAAAAGCTCCAACTTAGAGTATAAACTCAGATCAAATGTGAGGATTGAAAGAACTCAAGGTGGGTATTTATAGAGATTGGACAATCGTTAGGATCGTTTCTCGAACCACGAGCTTTGATCTTTTCCCTCCATGTGTGCCCACTGATTTTACAAAGCTATGGGTGCCCAAAACCAGTCCATAGATTGAAGGAAACCATGTACAAAACAAAGGAACAACTGCTGTTTATGAAAAACTAGTTTTTGCAGATCTGGGCATTTTACGCGGGCCGCATAGACATAGGGGATGTCTTACCCGCCCCTCCTAAGGTGACTTTGACTGAATGTCAAGTTTAGCCCCTGCAGGTATAAAACTTGGTTTTCGATGCATTTTTGACACGTTTAAGCCTCGTTAACCTCATTTCAAGGCTCTAAAATGAAGTTAAAGTATAGGGAACTTAAAATATGCTCAAAAGAATCTCGTATGTCGGTTCGTTTGGTTGTACGGTTGCGTTGTTCGGTTAATTACGATGAAACTCGAACGGACGCGAAAAACGATCCAAATTATGCTACGAATGGAAATTGAGCATGCCAATCACTAAAATAAAGTATTTTAATGATTACATAAATTTTTGGATGTCCGGATATATTCAGAACGTAAGATATGTGCGAAAATGCAAACTTATACACTTTTTGACGCTTTTAGTCCCTGTTTGACCAAAAAGTTTATTTTTGCGCACCAAACACCTCAAAGCCTATCTCTAAGCAATGTAAAGGATATTTAGGGCATGTTTAACTTATGGTCAACTTCCAAAATGTTCGATACCATACGAATCAGCAGACTTTTGCAGTTTGACGCAAATAGTCCCTGCTATCGAATAAACTTGATTTCGACATACCAAACCCTCCAAAACTTATTTCAAAGTTATGTAAGGTTAGTTAAGGTATGTTAAGCCCATGTCACTATTCCGGAGTGTTTCTCGCGTTAAAATGATTGCGTTTATGCATCAGTTCGCGTATAACTTTTCAGAAAGCGATTTAGAGCTCGAAATCGAGCAAGAATTGATATGTGCAAATGATACACATATTTATACAAATCCCAAGTATGAAACACAATATTTCATTGATTTGGTATTTGTTTGATGGTCGTAGAGACACAGATGTCACAGTCTCTCATACTTCAGGAAATTTCGTCCCGAAATTTATTTAGAGGAAACTTGTGAGAGCTCGAAACATGAAGTTGAAAAGATAAAACAACACTGGTTAGGGTTCTGAACTTCTAGTAAATTTAAATAACATTACGCTTGCAATGTAAGAGGGACACTTATATACAAGTATATGAAGCGCCATTTGGTGCGTCCACCGTACCTCCATTACATTGTTCACGTCTCGTTATTGTTGCCACTATCGGTTCTTACACATGATAAATCTTAATGTGGTTTTCGTGCACGGAATTTAATAATTATATATGCATCCGTAATTACGTAACTCCTTGCATAGTCCACACAGTGCATTTTATAATGTGTAGGGGAAGAAAAACAATGAACGAACCTGTGATGATTGTGACTAGACCACCATAGGGTCCTTTTAATTAAATCAATAAATGATCTCTTTAAATAGACTACCAAGGAGTCTTTTCAGCTATATCATCACATGCCATTCTTAGCCAGATTCGGAATCAATCTTTTTAACTAGACCACCCAAAGGGTCTCTTTTGAATTATGGAACAGTACTATACAATCCAAGGGTCTTAACTATTACGTAGAAGCCCATTTAGGATTTAAGGTAGTACCTTTGGATATCCTACTATGAATCCCTCATATGAAGATATGGAGGATTCTACGAGGACCTGGATAATGAAAAATCAGATTACACAAAAACAAAACACATAAAACATAATCACGAAATCACATAATTGTTTAACTTGATCTTTAATTTATTATCATTTTGTTAATTTGTTTGTTAACTAGTACACGAGTATTTAAAGCACACCAGGAATCCAATCCGTGGATTTCAATTGGCACTTTAAATATTTCAAAAATCTAACTATGAAGATAGGAAGATCTTAATAGGAATTCGGCTTTGTCCTTATTGAATCGTAATGTACGTATCAAGGCATACAAAGAATTCAATTAAGGGCTCTGATTTGAGCGATAATCATCCACAAGGATCTAATTATGAAGATAAGAAGATCCTATATGGATCTTGGAATTCGAAGAGCGGGAAACGCTTCGAAACCTTGCACTAGACATGCTTAAGTCGATACACGGGGTAGAATGTTCATGAAGTTGAGGTGCTAGATATGCCAAGGCGACATATGAAGCAGAATTTGGAGGTTGGGTACTACATATGTTAAATCAATCATACGAGCAGAATGTTTTTGAAAGAAATGCATCGGGTTCTTCAAAAATGTGTTTAATGTTTTTTTTTAAAACCTTACGTAATACTTTTGAAATCATACGGTAGATATATTAAGTAAATGTGTTTATAAATTGTTTTTAAAATCATGTGAGATGAATTTTGTAATCATGTATAAGGTTTTTGAAAACATGGATATTGCTTTTGAAATGATGCATTTGATATATTAAGTAAATATATTGTGTTAAAATTGTTTTCAAATTATATGAAATATTTTGAAATCATGAAGGTTGTTTTTGGAAAACATATACTATGTATGTTATTATGAAAACCAGAATGTAATGATCTGGGTATGGGATCGAAAAATACCCTTAGTTATCTAACCAAGGATTTAAAGTGATTACTCAAAATGTCACATATATTCTGTACTTCGTTTCTTAGAATGAAACGAGTACTTAGAATTTTCGAGAAAATCATGAGTGACTACATGAATGGGAGAACTACAAGAGTAGTTTGTTTTATAAAGAACATAGTTCTTTGGTGTAGGTATAGTAGGGGTATGCCATACACACATGTAACTACACTTGTACATCAGAATTGTAAACAACGATTTATTTATAAATCAACTACGTTGTTTCAGAGTTCAAGAAAAAGAAAAAAAGCATAAGATTTAAACTAATCCAAAACGGCAGCGTCTTCTAATCAGTCAATATGCTCATCCGTGGGTCAGATTTGCATTGACAATCTTTGGTCATTTGATCCTGAAATAACCCGTCTTGCCATAGTTGTAGCAAATACTTGGAGGGAAACGAGTTTGAGCAGGGTTGACTTGGGGTTGGTTTGGACCACCTTGGCTTGGGTTGAATCGACAAGCATTTGCTAGATGACCGATTCGCCCACATGATGCACACATACGACACTGTAGGTAAGCTAGGTGAGGTGCATTACATTTGTTTCATATCAGTGCAGTACCGGCATAAGGTTTCCTTGCAGGAGGTTGAGCAGCAGCAGGATTTGCAACAACTTTGTTTTGGATAGCAAAACAGCACGTTTTAATCAAATATCCCCATCGTCCACAGTGGGTACATTTGAAGCAGGGTGTTTGATTCGGATGATGGCCATTGCATTGATTGCAGAAAGGAGCAGTTCCTAAGTACAACTTCTTGGCTGGTGGTGCTGCCACTTGGCTAGGTCTTGCTTGATCTGGAACATTAGCTGGAAGATTCTTTGAAGCTTTACGCTTCTTTGACCTTTTCGAAGGCTTGGCTTCTGTTTCCTTTGGTGATTCTTGGGTGGCTTCATCCTAGAGACAAGACATGGCAACAGCTAATTCAGCAGTCTTCTGGATTACTACGCCTATTCGTTGGGCAATTTTGGTAGCCTGCTCGTACGTCTGAGTGTCGCTGCGATGAAGAGACATCCTAAAGGAAATGGAAGATATAGGAGGAAACAAGTGAAATGTTATCGGATAATTAAAATAGAATGACAACGCATAAAGATTGTGATCATTTGTTTGTTACCTAAGGCAAACAAATGAGACGGTGACTAATCAAAGTAAGCGGGTCATATTAATGTATCGCGAAGACATGCTTTAGCCTATAAGTGGACACTCACCCCAAGGGTTCCCAGGTAAGAGTGACTGGTCCGATTATGTGGATTTGTACGAACACTCTAGCCTTAGACAAAAAACTTGGGATACAGGCATCCACTCTTCCAGATTGCACGTGTTCACACTATAAGACCCAAACTTTGACGAGATTTTGAAAACTTTGAAGGTTCAAAACCTTATAATAAATCATCCTAGAACATATGATTGGTTTTCAAAGTGGATTTGAAATTTGTGTTCTTGTTGTGGTTGTCACCTAAGGATAAGTGCCGGTATTGTTTTAAGATCTAAACACAAGAATCTTGTGTTAGGGTCCTAGAAAAGTTATAGTCTAGGTTAAAGCATCACTAATAACCTAATTCCCTATAACCATTGGCTCTAATACCAACTCTTCTGTCACACTCCGACTGCGTTAAAACAACAAAACCGCGGCGGAAACATCGGGGAGTGGAGCAACACAATTATTATTTCACAACCATGGATTCAAAAAGTTTCGTTTTATTGATTCATTAGATAATTTACAATGTCTTAAAATAAAACAAACAAGTTAAACATAGTCTATCATCGTTATTAAGTCACTAAGGCCTCGTCCAGTCCTAAGTGTGCATGTATCCTAGCAGTCAACATCATTCAACAACACCTGAAACATATGTATAAACAAAGTCAGCAAAGAAATGCTGGCGAGCACATAGGTTTTAAGAGAGTGTCGGATTCATGGCTCGTTTACATGTTGCAATGCCTCATTAGACTACAAGAGTCAAAAGTTAAAAACGTTGTTTTGGAAAGTGTATAGTATTGCAACATAAATAACCAACTCAAATCAATTTGATTATAGTTTATAAAATCTCGTAGCCATGTTTCTTAACCCAAAAATTTATTTAAGTAAACCAAATTTTAAATCATCTCGTTAGTAAAACTTGTATGGTTTATATCATTTAGAAAACATCGTTATGTGACATCGTTTTAAAATCGTTTGCCCAAGTGAACTAAATAATGCCACGGAATGTAATATGATAAAAACACTTATATATAAGAAGTACCAGCGGCGTATCTACCATGTTTTTATCATGTTACACCCGTCCCATTATCTAATCACAACCCAAAACCAATCATTTGTTCAATTCGTTTAAATCATTCTCGTTTTAATTGTGAAAACTACTTTTGGTCGTCTCGCTAATAACATCCAAACCTTCGCAACTCGCCTATCACTAATCTCACATTAACAAACCACCAAAGAGTAAGTTAACAATAACAGATTCAGTCGTTACCCACATAACCATGGGTGCAGTCTGATAAAGGGATTTGTCAGATCCTATGGTACCATAACCTAATACTGGTTGGTTCGGTCAAAACTAATGAATGTTATTCATTATGTAATTACGCCAAACAAGTATTCACATTATCGAAATCGTTATTAGTTTTATATAAACCATATTAATCATTTTTTAAACCATCGTTAAAAACATCGAAATCATTTAACACATATGAATCACCCAAAAAACAATTGAAAAACAGTAAAATAGGGGAACTATGTACTCACATAGTTACCACAAAACATGTAAAAAGAGGGGATCTATGTACTCACTTGAGAATGCTTAGAAGTCTTGAATAACAACCAAGCAAAGCTAGAGGGATCACAGAAATCAAACGGCACCTAATATAGGTAACGATATTATTAAACCAGACCTATATCGGAAGATCGGACAGAATGAGGTCTCATAAACCAAATGAGTATTGGAACTCATATGATATGGTTTAACAAAGCCTACATACTAAATCGAAACCTATCCTAAGTGCTTACGACCCATTACGACTCGTTTAGGTAGCTAACGCTACGTAAACGCGTCATTCACGTAAAACGCGTTTGGATCGCCAAACTAGTCCTATGACAAGTATTATATGCCTTAAAATGTCTAATAATGTTACCTTATCAGTTTAGATGTAAAAATTTAGGTTATATATGCTTAAAATGAAATTATGTGTAAAAAGGGCATTTTGGTCATTTTCCTAAGGCATATAAATTACCTATCATACAACTAACTAAACGAAGAGACCATAAGGTATAACCTCGGAAGGTTATTCCCTATACAACTATGGTCACAAAATATGTTTGGTCAGATCCTAATGATCGACCAAACGGGTCGGGTTCGAAAGTCTAAGTGTTGTTTAGGCCGCTTATCTTACGACCCAATATAAGCACTAAACTAAAAGTGACGAGTTAAACATCTTAAAACATGTTTAACTAAGTTAGAAAACAAGTTTGATATCAAAACAAAGGGTTTTGATACCCAAGAATCGTTTGGTTGCAAAATACGCATAAACGCGTATTTTGACCGAAACTATGACTCGTCACTATGCCTAAATAACGTGGTAATCAGTAGGTATAGTCACAAGGGACTATAACTATCGTGATTACGGTCACGTTGCGAAGTTCAAACGAACTTCGTGTTGACCATTGACTGGTCAAAGCAGAAAGTCAAACACTGTTTGACTTTCGTGCTTAAAAACGCATAAAAGATGAAAGAATACTTACAAAAGGTCCAAGCTAGGAAGAATTTGATCTAAGATACTCAGGTATGAAGCAAAAGCTCCAACTTAGAGTATAAACTTAGATCAAATGTGAGGATTGAAAGAACTCAAGGTGGGTATTTATAGAGTTTGGACAATCGTTAGGATCGTTTCTCGAACCACGAGCTTTGATCTTGGCCCTCCATGTGTGCCCACTGATTTTACAAAGCTATGGGTGCCCAAAACCAGTCCATAGATTGAAGGAAACCATGTACAAAACAAAGGAACAACTGATGTTTATGAAAAACTGGTTTTTGCAGATCTGGGCATTTTACGCGGGCCGCGTAGACATAAGGGATGTCTTACGTGCCCCTCCTAAGGTGACTTTGACAGAATGTCAAGTTTAGCCCCTGCAGGTGTAAGACTTGGTTTTCGATGCATTTTTGACACGTTTAAGCCCCGTTAACCTCATTTCAAGGCTCTAAAATGAAGTTAAAGTATAGGGAACTTAAAATATGCTCAAAATCATCTCGTATGTTGGTTCGTTTGGTCGTACGGTTGCGTTGTTTGGTTAATTACGATGAAACTCGAACGGACGCGAAAAACGATCCAAATTACTTGATGAATGGAAATTAATCATGCCAATCACTAAAATAAAATATTTTAATGATTACATAAATTTATGGATGTCCGGATATATTCAGAACGTAAGATATGCGCGAAAATGCAAACTTATGCACTTTTTGACGCTTTTAGTCCCTGTTTGACCAAAAAGTTTATTTTTGCGCACCAAACACCTCAAAGCCTATCTCTAAGCTATGTAAAGGATATTTAGGGCATGTTTAACTTATGGTCAAGTTCCGGAATGTTCGATACCATACGAATCAGCAGACTTTTGCAGTTTGACGCAAATAGTCCCTGCGATCGAATAAACTTGATTTCAGCATACCAAACCCTCCAAAACTTATTTCAAAGTTATGTAAAGGTTATTTAAGGTATGTTAAGCCCATGTTATTATTTCAGAGTATTTTTCGTGTTAAACTAATTGCATTTATGCATCAGTCCGCGTATACCTTTTCGGAAAGCGATTTAGAGCTCGAAATCGAACAGGAATTGATATGTGCAAATGATACACATATTTATACAAATCCCAAGTATGAAACACAATATTTCATTGATTTGGTATTTGTTTTATGGTCGTAGAGACACAGATGTCACATTTGACTTATGTAACATATACTTATCGAAAGAATATCATCTATATAGACAAGTTTATCTTAGTTGCTCCCACTCATTTTGAGGTAGGTACATTAATCCACTTGGTTCTTGATGAAAATGATTACATTAAGTTTTCATCGCATTATGATGTTTGCACTAACCCATACATGGATTTTATTGACTTACAAACAAAGTGTTCTTTAACCTTCGATATAGAACTTTCAGGTTGTTATCTAATGAACATGTAAACGTATAAGTCAGTTGTTAGGGAAAGTTGTTTTAATGTTCATCTAATGTAGCTTTTAATTGTTATAAGCTACTAGAACACTGATGACCCTCAAAGAAATCTTTGATAATTTATCTCTTCCTGAGTATAACCTTTGACAATCAATCATGATTCATTGTGTCTTAACACTTATATTAGGATTTGGTTTAGTTATGAACACTCTTAGGTAATTCAATCAAATCCCAAACGTTATACGAACACATAAAATCAGTTTTTCTAGAAAACAATTTTATTTCATTTAGAAGATTGATTGACGCT